>OY282450.1:58421198-59843481 GCA_958295655.1 Palloptera scutellata
TTGGAGCCAATTTTCCACCTTTCTTCCACACATATCACACCTCCGGCATGAAATCCCATATGGGAAATCACATATGGGTTTGTTGCTGTCAATAACGCTGAAGATGATTTATCGATGAAATTTAGCATTTTTTCAAACTTTGGCATAGCCAAATCGGAGAAGTTTCGGGATCACTAGCTTTCACTGCTAGTATTAATTTGTTTTTGTAAGGGTGTAGGTCAAGATCTTTACGCAAAATTCGCCACAATGTGGTTTGATTTGGCTCATTTTGAACTGAAGCACTTATAGCCGATGCGTTGTCTCACTAGAACAGGAACATTCAGTAGTGAATATGTTGACTCGAATTTTTCCACTATCGCCCGCACAGCCTGTTTTCTGGCACGATTATTACGACAGAAAATTGGAGTAAGCGCTCTTAAAGTTGAGACACTGACTCACAATTTCGGTAGTAATTTTAAATAATTTCCAAACGTTGCTCATTCGTTAACTTCACCATGATAAAAATGTAAACCTTGAATGACGTTTTGTAAATGTAATGTAAACCTAGGCGCGTTTGTATTTAAATATAAAATTGTTATGCCCCTTGAAAAATGCTTTACTATATATACATATATACATGGGGGACCATTTATAATTTGGAATTTGATTTTGGTGTAAATAGAAACAGAAAAACGGTAGTATAATGATATCGAGATGTTACCGGATAGGAATGAGGTCCGAAAATTCTTCAAAAGAATAAGACGCCTGACGGAGCTCTTCTCGCAGATGCTTAATGGCGATGACGGCAATAACCCCGCAACTGGGGAATATGCTCTTGAAACTCCCTCAGCGTACTCTGCCAATCAACAAGAAGGTGATGGTACGATCTGCGCCAACTATTGTCCTCTTAATATCGCATATAATGTTCTATCGAGCGTACTGTGCGAAAGACTGAAGCCCATCAACAAACTGATTTTGACCTTATCAGTGTAGCTTCAGGCCTGGTAAATACACCATCGACCCGATAGATATTCACACTACACCTTAAAAAGACCCGAAAGAAACAAATCGACACCCAAAATCTATTCGTCGATTACAAAACCATGCTATCGTCAATGATATTGACGGACACCACCATTGCAGTGAAAATTGGGACTAACCCCGTCATTAGATACCAAAAGAGGTTTCAGACAAGGTGATTCTCTGTCATGCCACTTCTTTAACCTTATGGTGGAGAAAATAATTCGAGCTGCAAACATCGACATCTCTGGCACTATCTTCTACAAGAGGGTCATGCTGCTAGCATACGGATTCTCGACGAGCAGGTCTAGTGGTGAATGATGACAAATCGAAACACAAAGATCACGGCGTCTTGGACAAAATGTCACTGTTGAGAACTATACTTTTGAAGTCTTCAAGGGTCATTAACACTTACAACAATGTCAGCTTCGCTGGCTGGGTCATGTTGACCAAATAGAAGAAGGTACTACGGCTAGAATGGTGTTTCATTCGATACATGCTGAAGGAACACGCAGAAGAGGAAATACGAGGTACGGGATGACCTGACTGCACTTGGCCTTACCAACTGGCGCGAACGCGCCCATAGCAGAGGCAACTGTCGAAGTTTTATTGAGACGGCAAGACCGATCAACGATTTTAGTGCCAACTAAGTAAGTAAGTTAATTTTAAGTTTGGCTCATGGGTGGGGGCCTGGGGCGTTAGACACAAGGTAAAGTTCGTGACAGCCGCAGGTGTGTCCATGGTCGATCCTTGCGCTTCTACGTTTCAATCGACACACAGACTCCTTGTGGCGTCACCTGGATAGCGACCTGACAACTGTCAGTGAGTTAACTAATGTGTGCGGTGGGCTTCTCCATGGCCTTGAATTTCCCCAATGAATCCTCAAACGAAGCCTCGGATATTTAACCCCCCTAATGTTGACGACTCCCGCAAACGCCCAAAGGACAACGATTTGCGGATATACACCTGGAATGTCCGAACCCTACAGGGAAGGTGCCTCTATCCAGCTGGTGGATGTCGTCCAACAATATAGAGCTGACATCACCGCTATACAGGAAATGCGATGGACGGGCAGGGTTGCTCCAAAAGAGCATCCTGTGATATCTGCTGCAACTGAAGAGACTGAGTCATCTAATCTCGAGATTCACGGCCGTGAACGAGCGCTTAGCCTCTATCCGTATCAAGACAAAATTCTTCAACATCAGCCTAATTTGTGTCCATGCCCCGACGGATGAAACGTGCATTGCCCCCGCCACGATATTAAAATCGTGTTAGGCGACTTTAATACCAAGGTGGGCAAGGAGAGTCTCTTTGGTCCAACGATTGGAAAATTCAGTCTCCACGACGAAGCCACCGATAACGGTATGAGACTGATCGACTTCACCGCCGCACGAAACATGACAGTTAGTAGCACCAAATTCCAACATAAAGATATCCATAAGGCCACTTGGCTGTCCCCTGATCAAAACACACGTAACCAAATTGATCACGTTGTGATCGACGGAAGGCACGCTTCCAATGTACTAGACGTACGCACAATACGTGGTGCAAACATCGACTCAGACCACTATTTGGTTGCAGCCAAGGTCTGCACACGTATATGTGTAGCAAATCGCGTACGGATATCTACAATGAGAAAGCTGGATGTCGAAAAGCTGCAATCACAACAGACAGCCAAAGGAGAGAGGAGAAACGTCTTTTCAGGCGCAAGAAAAGAGATGAAGAAAGACGCGAGTTCAATGATATCGAAATGTTGCGGGACAGGAACGAGGGCCGAAAATTCTTTGAAAGAATAAGACGCCTGACTGATGGTTTGAAGACCGGGGCCTCTTCCTGCAAGGATAAAGACGGAAATCTGGTGACAGATATCCAGGGCATAATAAGATTATGGAGGGAGCAGTTTTCGCAGCTGCTTAATGGCGATGACGACAATAATCCCGCCACTACGGAATCCACTCCGGAAACCCCAATCACTGACGGCGTTGAAGTACCGCCGCCTGACTATGAGGAGGTCTTAACAGCCATTGCTCGGCTGAAAAACAATAAGGCTGCAGGTGCAGATGGCCTGCTTGTTGAGTTGTTTAGGACCGGAGGCGTAGAGCTAAAAAAACGCATGCATGAGCTTCTATGCAGAATATGGTCAGATGAAAGCATTCCAAGTGATTGGAACCTCAGCGTACTTTGCACAATCCATAAGAAAGGTGATTCCACGATCTGCGCCAACTACCGTAGGATAAGCCTTCTCAATATTGCATATAAAGTTCTATTGAGCGTACTGGGCGAAAGACTGAAGCCCATCGTCAACAAACTGATTGGACCTTATCAGTGTGGCTTCAGGCCTGGTAAATCCACCATCGAACAGATATTCAAACTACGCCAAATTCTGGAAACGACCCGAGAAAAACAGATCGACACCCAAAATCTATTTGTCGATTATAAACCCGCCTTCGACAGCACGATTAGGGATCACTTGTACGCCGCAATGTCTGATTTTGGTATCTCTGCAAAGCTCATTCGTCTTTGCAAAATGACACTGACCAACACCACCAGCGTAGTGAGAATTGAGACAGACCTCTCCGCACCATTTGATACCAAAAGAGGTTTCAGACAAGGTGACTCCCTATCGTGCGACTTCTTTAACCTTATGCTGGAGAAAATAATTCGAGCTGCGAACATCGACATCTCTGGTACTATCTTCGACAAGAGTGTCATGCTGCTAGCATACGCTGATGATATTGACATCATTGGCAAAAACGCTCGAGCAGTCAGTACAGTATTCTCCAACCTGGAAAAGGAGTCTCGTCGAGTGGGTTTAGTGGTGAACGAGGACAAAACGAAATACCTTGTGTCAACAAACAAAGAGTCACGGCGTCTTGGACAAAATGTAACTGTTGACAATTATACTTTTGAAGTCGTCAGGGATTTCGTATATCTAGGATCCAGCATAAACACCAACAATAATGTCAGCCTTGAGATCAAGCGGAGACTAACTCTTGCCAACAGGTGTTACTACGGGCTCAGAGACGTGGACATTGACCATCAATGATGAGAGGCTGTTAGGAGTGTTCGAGAGGAAGATACTCCGTAAGATCTACGATCCAGTATGCGTGGACGATGTGTATCGAATAAGATGGAACGATGAGCTGTATGAGCTGTTTGAGCTGTACGCCGACACTGAAATAGTCAAGCGTATAAAACTCCAGCGGCTTCGCTGGCTGGGTCATGTTGAGCGAATGGAAGAAAGCGCTCCGGCTAGAAGGGTGTTTTATTCGAACCACGGTTGGAAAGACCAGGTGCAGGGCAACCTGACTGCACTTGGCCTTATCAACTGGCGCCAGCGCGCGCATAGCAGAGGCGACAGCTATAAAGTATCGAGTAAAGTATCAAAATACCGATGCTACTCAGTATCGAATTGACTTAAAAAATTGTTCAACGAGTGAGAAATACAATTTATATTGACCTAATACCACGTTAACACTATCGTAATTTATGCATAAACCATGTGGAAATTAAGTAATTTCGCCTTGGGAAATATGTCAAATAAATTACTTTGAACTGAAGTAATTTATCTTAAACTACCACATAAATTTAGATCAAATTGGTGTCAGCACTGATTTTTTCGATAAGTAATCGAATCATTTCTATAAACAAAAATTTTGATATGAAAAAAAAATATACAAAAAACGGAATGTATGGGGGAATGGATCCGAGGGCCTCCTAAGTGAAATTTGGAGTTCCAAAATTAATCAATTAAGAGGCGCCCGGAAAAATAGGCACATAATTGAGGAGATGGTGGTGGCGCTGGAAGAGCAAGGTATGTTGTGCACAGCAACTGAATTAAAAGTAAAAATGCACAACTTGACGGCACGATACAAGTATGTAATCATAACAACACAAAAACATAATCAGAACATAAATTAATTTACATTACAGGAAGGAAAAGGCAAGCATCGGACCATCCGGGAGCTCTCCCGTGGCCTTTATATACGGACACACCGTTATAGTTACCACACCGAGTTATTGGTAGAGGACAGCATAAGTGGTAAGAAAAAATTTCATATTGAAACATGTAAAAATTTTTATTAATTTTTATTCCATAGAAAGCAACATCTCAATATCGGAATCCGAAAATGCGGAAGGGTTAATTTCTCCAGCCTGTTGCGGCGCCATCACCATCCTTCCGCTGTTTGAACGCCAATATACTTAACAATTTCTCCAGGTCGGACATGCTAAAATAAAACAAAAATTATTCCAATTCACTTGAATGTCTTGCGATTGCATACTTACTTTCGCCTTTTGCCACAAAATAATAAATATGCGAGTTGACACCGAACTGTCAAAATAAATTACGAACAGCTAGTATGAACGCAGTTGATTTAAGTGAAGTAATTTATTACAAATTAAGTAATTTATACTCTAGTGTGAACGTAGTATAATGAAGGAATTACAAAATACCTGATCAACAAAAGGTTAATATATTATTATATTATTTTCTATACACAAGCATGAATAATGTCAGATTATCCATTAGGAAGTGGTTTAAAAATTAATTTCAAGACAATAACCTAGAAACAGGCAGTGAAAGCAGTGTTGCCACAACCGAAAAATATTTATTCCAAACGAATTTGGAAATTTTTTATTTTTTGAGACATTTCTTTTTTTGTTACTCCACTGTAGTGGTAAAATGCAAAATTTTATATATAGATAATTATTGAAAACAACTTCAAATCGTTGTTGTCAAACTGAAATCTCGAATTGGTTTGCTGCAGCTACTCAAGTGGAAAGGATAAAATATTTGATTTTATTTTAACTTTTTGTGGCATGTAATCTTCTAATTTTAGAAATATTTTTCAGCTTTGTATCCAATAAATATATTCTTGTTTGATAGGAAGTTAGTATCGTGCCCAAAAAGAAGGCGTGACAGTCCCGGGAATGCGCAAAAAAATACGAAACAAACAAAGCTAAGCTCTTACTGGCTTAGTAACCCTGACCGTTCACCAAATAGATAGGAAATTCTTGAAGTAGAAGAAGAACAGAACCAAAGTAGCTCTGCACCTAAGAAAAAGATATACAAACCACCTCCGATATTTGTTGACAAGGACGCTAATATCAAGCCTCTTTAGAAACTATTACATGAACAAACACGTCTGAAGCATGTACCGCTATAGTCAAAGAATTGGAACTAAAAGATACCGAATTCTATACTTATTAGCCAAAACAACAAAGGCCCTTCAAAGTTGTACTATAAAACATATATCCATTCACTGCAGTGGAACTAATAAAACTTAACTTTCCGATCTCGGCCATCTAGTCTCCAACATTTGGAATATAAAACAAAGAACTACTAAACGGTCACTTCCTATATTTCTAGTCGAGCTAGAACCCAAAAGTAACAACAACAAAATATACTAAGTTAAAAACTTATTACATAGCAGAATCGTATTTGAACCGCCACGTCCCAAGCGCGAGTTACTGCAAAATAGATCAGAAGATGTAAAATATGCTCCCTGTGATGGAAATCATCCTGAAAATTATAAAAGGTGTGCTGCATATAAAAACTTACAACAATGAAAATTCCTTCCCTTAAGAAAACAAAACAACAGCCCCACAGACTGAAATGACAAATAATCTACAGCATCCAAAAGTACAAAAAACCGTATAGTACTCGCAGGCCATCTGAGACACCCCAAATCAAAATGAAACTGCAACAAATTTTGTTGAACTTCCAAACAATTTACCTGATATGCGTGAAATGATGTCATTACTACAACAGCAACTCACCACCATGACAAACTTATTAATAAATCTAACATCAAACTCTTCTCAAAATCGGTAAACTAAAAATAGTTATCTGGAATGCAAATGGTCTGTCACACCACATCCTTGAGATTAAATCGTTCTTACACATAAATGAATTCGACATACTTCTGATATCTGAAACACACTTCACTCACACCAGCCATTTTAAAATCAACAACCGACACAATGCATCCAGATGGAAAAGCATACGGCGGAAGTGCAATACTGGTATAACGTACTTAATATAAAACATCACGAAACAACACCCTTTTGTACACAACATATTCAAGCTACAAATATAGTAATAGAAGATTGGATAGGGCCAATTACAATATCTGCTATATACAGCCCCCCAAAACATAATATAAAAAAAGAAGAGTCTGAAATATTCTTTAAGACACTTGGCAACAGATTTATGAGTGGTGGAGATTACAATGCAAAACACACTGCTTGGGGCTCGCGACTAATAACTACAAAAGGGCGACACTCCTGTCTGCTATTCAAAGTTTAAATCGAAGCACCATCTCAGCAAGAGAACCAAGTTATTGGCCTACGGATCCTTAAAAAATTCCTGATCTTATTGACTTTTGTGTAACTAGTTTTAAATGCCACTAAAATTTTGACCTATCATCAGACCATTCCCTGTGATAATTATTCTTAGCCAAAGGAAGTAAAAAAGCCATTTGTGCTCCATAATTATAAAACCAATTGGCCTTTCTTTAGAGAGTTAGTTGCCACAACGATTAATCTGAAACTGCTACTAACAACACACAACGACATTACAGAAGCAGTAGAACACTTTAATGACTGTATTCAACAATCCGCTTGGGCTTCTACTCCAGTACTTATAACCTACTTAAACAAGAATTCCATTTCAATCATGGACAAGAAAAAAGAAAAAAGGTTAGAAAGGAAAATTTGGCAAAAACACGGTTCCCAGGAGATAAAAAGCACTTCAATGCTAAAACCAAAGAGTTAAAACTACTGTTAGTTGAGGACAAAAACATGATATTCAAAAATTATATTGAAAAACTCGAAGCAACTTTTGCAACTGATTATTCTCTTTGGAAGGCAGCAAATAAATTGAAAAGACCAACACAATTACAACCCCCAATACGAAAACCCGATGGAACGTGAGCGAAAAGTGGCCACGAAAAGACACAAATTTTCGCGCAACGTCTTAAAGATGTATTTATATTTATTCCTAATCCTGACGAACCACCAGTGGAAATATTAAATGTAGTATCCGAGCTCTTACGTCAGCCATATCAACTAGACTTACCGATATCTCGGTTCACAAAAATCGAAGTGCGGTCAATTATAAACAAATTGAAACCTGCGAAGGCTCCAAGATGTGATCTGATTACAGCAAGTAATAATAGGAAGCTTATTGCTGTGTTGAGAACTGGCTTTGTCCCACCATAGTGGAAGGTTGCACAAATAAAAATGATTCAAAAACCCGGTAAAAATGCTGAAGATGCAAAGTCATACCGCCCCATAAGTCAGCTACCAATCCCTTCCAAAGTCTTGGAATCGTTGTTTATGACAAAGCTAATGCCTATTATTGTGTCAAAACATCTCATTCCTGATCATCGGTTTCCGTCAAGGTCACGGTAGAATTGAACAAATTCATAGACTTGTTGAACAAATAAACGTAGGTTTCGAATCCAAGAAATACTGCACCACCGCTTTTCTAGACATATCACAAGATTTTGACCGTGTGAGACACGAAGGGCTAGAAAAATTCTTCCAATAAATTTGTACACGTTCTTGAAATCGTATGTTGATCATCATCACATCACATCTCTATATGACATGAAAACCGGTGTTCCTCAAGGCAGTGTTATGGGCCCAATGTTATATTTACTTTTCAATGATGATTTGCCGACAACTGATGGAATTTTTATTGGAACCTTCGCAGACGACACTGCTGCCTTGCCAATTGATGATGATCCTGTCACTGTCTCACTCAAACTCCAAAAATGTTTAAATAAAATATCCTTGTGGTTTAAAAACTGGGAAATTGTGGCGAACGAAACAAAGTCGGTGCAAGTAACATTCACAACACGGCGCAATACTTGCCCACCTTTGCAATTAAACGCAATTCAAAACCCTCAAGCAAACAATGCGAAGTACCTAGGAATGCATCTGGATAGACGTCTCACATGGAAAGGCACATATTTACGAAGCACAAAGCTCTAGGTCTTAAACTGAGAAATATCTTCTGGCTACTCAATCGTAATTCGCAACTATGTTGCGATAACAAACAAGTCCTATACAAGACTATCCTTAAACCCATATGGACCTACGTCATACAACTGTGGGGTACAGCCGCCAATTCAAATGTCGAAATATTGCAACGCTATCAGTTAAAAATGCTTCGTATGATAGTAAACGCACCTTGGTATGTTGCCAACTTACAACTACATCGTGATTTACAAGTTTCTTTCGTCAAAGATGGAATTAAGGCCAAATCTAATTCGTACAAAATAATTTGATAATGATTTTTATAAGAGTATAGTTTTTGAAAATTAAAAAAAAAACACAGAAATTTTACAAAAGTGAACGAAATTTTTATTTGGATCGATAAATCAATTCCTGCCATTTACTTTTTAAAGATAATTTCACTTAAATGTTGCCAGCGGCTACGCTTCAAGTGGTCCATTCTGAAGGACCATTGAATGAATTTTGGCACATGTTGGCTTCCAAAGCAGCAATCGTGTTTGGATTGTCCCTTTAGACAAGAGACTTAACATAGCACCACAAAAATAGTCTAACGAGGTCAAATCACTCGATCTTGGAAGCCAATTGACTACATCAAAAAGTGAGATTAACTGCTCACCAAATTCGCTTCACCTCTCAATTGATGCATGGTTTCGCGTGCAGTGTGGCATGTGGCACCGTCCTGTTGGAACCACATGTCGGCGAGCCAATTCTTGCATTTTCGGCAAAAAAAAGTCTGTTTTCATCAAACGGTACCTTTCACCATTGACCGTAACGTTGCGGCCTTCATCGTCTTTGAAGAAGTACGGCCCAATGAAGCCGCCTTCTCATAAACCGCACCAAACAGTGCATTTATCGGGATGCATTGGTAGCTGCTGAATTGCTTCTGGCTGAAGACAATGTTGCGATAACACACATTTTTCATAGAGCACGAATTTTGATAATAAATTTCAATAATTTGCAAACATTGTTCAGGCGTAAGTCTATTCATTATGAAATGGCAAACCAAACTGAGCATAAATCAAGTGACAGCTGTCAAAAAGACCAACTCCGAAAAAAGTATTGCCAGATGGAAAACCACACTTCTAGAAAAAAATAAAATAGTAGATATCAACATACGAATGTTGAACCATGCAAATCAACTAGCATCAAAGTTGATGAATTCGCAGTGGACTTTCTCCAGACTAAAATGAAAAACCCCTCAAGATCTCATAATTTAAGGTGAAAATAGCGAAACATAAATATGTAAATGTAATACTGTAAAATAGGAGGGCCTGGGGCGTGGGACACAAGATAAAGTTCGTTACAGTCGCAGGTGCGTCCATGGTCGATCCTTGCGCTTCTACGTTTCAAATCGACACACAGCCTCCTCGTGGCGTCCCCTGGATAGCGATCTGACAACCGTCAGTGAGTTAACTAATGTGTGCGGCGGGCTTCTCCATGGCCTTGAATGAATGGTTGTGCGTCGGGCTTGGAACCCACCACGTTAAAATACCCACCAATGAATCCTCAAAATAAGCCTCGGATAAAGAACCTCTCTAACGTTGACGACTCCCGCAAACGCCCAAAGGACAACGATTTACGGATATGCACCTGGAATGTCCGAACCCTCTACAGGGAAGGTGCCTCTATCCAGCTGGTGGATGTCGTCCAACAATATAGAGCTGACATCACCGCTATACAGGAAATGCGATGGACGGGACAGGGTTGCTCCAAAAGAGCATCCTGTGATATCTACTACAGCTGTCATGCGTCGAGACACGAATTTGGTGTTGGATTTGTGGTTGGGAAGAGACTGCGTCATCTAGTCTCGAGGTTCACGGCCGTTAACGAGCGCCTAGCCACTATCCGCATCAAGGCAAAATTCTTCAACATCAGCCTAATTTGTGTCCATGCCCCGACGGATGAGAAGGATGAAACGAGGAGATCGTAGAAGTCATCTTTGGCTTCTACGATCTCCTCGACAAAACTTATGAGCATTGCCCCCGCCACGATGTTAAAATCGTGTTAGGCGACTTTAATGCCAAGGTGGGCAAGGAGAGTCTCTTTGGTCCAACGATCGGAAAATTCAGTCTCCACGACGAAGCCGCCGATAACGGTATGAGACTGATCGACTTCGCCGCCGCACGAAACATGACAATCAGTAGCACCAGATTCCAACATAAAGATATAAATAAGGCCACTTGGCTGTCCCCTGATCAAAACACACGAAACCAGATTTATCACGTTGTGATCGACGGAAGGCACGCTTCCAATGTACTAGACGTACGCACAATGCGTGGTGCAAACATCGACTCAGACCACTACTTGGTTGCAGCCAAGGTCTGCACACGTATATGTGTAGCAAATCGCGTACGGATAGGTACAAAGAGAAAGCTGGATGTAGAAAAGCTGCAATCACAACAGACAGCCAAAGTCTTTGCCAACCAACTTGCACTTCTCCTTTCGCAAAACACCCTTCAATTTGATGATATATGCGCGCAGTGGACGCACATTTCCCGCTCTATGCGTACGGCTACCACCGTCGACGGAAAAATATGTGGTACGACCAAGAGTGTCGCGATGCTACTGAAGCAAAAAACGCAGTTTACAGAGCCACCCTGTCAGTTGCAACGCGAGCTGCTAAGGAGCGATACAGAAAGTTGGGGAGGGAGGAGAAACGTCTTTTCAGGTGCAAGAAAAGAGATGAAGAAAGACGCGAGTTCAATGATATCGAAATGTTGCGGGACAGCAACGAGGTCCGAAAATTCTTTGAAAGAATAAGACGCTTGACTGATTGTTTGAAGACCGGGGCCTCTTCCTGCAAGGATGAAGACGGAAATGTGGTGACAGATATCCAGGGCATAATGAGATTATGGAGGGAGCAGTTTTCGCAGCTGCTTAATGGCGATGACGGCAATAATCCCGCCACTGCGGAACCCACTCCGGAAACCCCAATCACTGACGGCGTTGAAGTACCGCCGCCTGACTATGAGGAGGTCTTAACAGCCATTGCTCGGCTGAAAAACAATAAGGCTGCAGGTGCAGATGGCCTGCCTGCTGAGTTGTTTGAGACCGGAGGCGAAGAGCTGAAAAAACGTATGCATGAGCTTCTTTGCAGAATATGGTCAGATGAAAGCATTCCAAGTGATTGGAACCTCAGCGTACTCTGCCCAATCCATAAGAAAGGTGATTCCACGATCTGCGCCAACTACCGTGGGATAAGCCTTCTTAATATTGCATATAAGGTTCTATCGAGCGTACTGTGCGAAAGACTGAAGCCCATCGTCAACAAACTGATTGGACCTTATCAGTGTGGCTTCAGGCCTGGTAAATCCACCATCGACCAGATATTCACACTACGCCAAATCCTGGAAAAGACCCGATAAAAACAGATCGACACCCATCATCTATTTGTCGATTATACTACTGTGGGCAAAAGTTAGTTAGACTTTGTTCATAATTTCAAATTTTTTTATTCATTCTTCCAAATCTATTTCGTCCCCTTCAAAGTAATCCCCCCGGCCCCAATACACTTGTGCCAACGTTTTTTCCAATTCTCGAAACAGTTGTTAAAGTCAATTTCCGGAATAGCCTTCAATACGCTTAGCGATTCATGTTTAATGTCTTCAATTGACTCAAAACGGTGTCCACGAAGAGGTTTTTTGAGTTTAGAAAATAGCCAAAAGTCACACGGTGCTAAGTCAGGAGAATAGGGTGGTTGCGGAACGATATCAGTCGAATTTTTGGCAAAATGGTCTCGTAAAACCAATGCAGTGATTTTGGAACCAATCGTGCATTCACTCTTCTTACGCCCAAATGATGTTTTAAAATGGTTTTCACTGATCCTTCCGATATTCCAACGATGTCAGTAAGGTCTCTGACTGTTAATCGTAGATTCTCGAGCACCAATTCCTTGATTTTATTGACGTGTTGATCATCAGTTGATGTTGATGGCCGTCCTGGACGTGGTTCGTCGTCAATGCGTTCTCGACCATCTTTGAACAATTTGTACCAATCAAAACCACTTGCTCGCGACATACTATTATCACCGAAGGCCTTTTGCAACATTTTGAACGTTTCGGCACCAGAAATTTGATTCCGCACACAAAATTTAATGGAACTTCTTTGTTAAATAATTTCACTCATTGTGAAAATCGCCGAATGCACTTTTTGTACTTCAGAAAGACAAGCGTATACTAAACACTAATGATTATTTTGATGTGACATTTGGCACAGATGTCACCGACAGTCATACCAACCTTAAAAAAATAATATTTTGATGAATGGGTTTCCGCGCGAAATTTAAATTAAAAGTCTTACTACTTTTTGCCCACAGTAGTAAACCCGCCGATTAGGGATCACTTGTACGCCGCAATGTCTGATTTTGGTATCTTTGCAAAGCTCATTCGTCTTTGCAAAATGACACTGACCAACACCACCAGCGTAGTGAAAATTGGGACATACCTCTCCGCACCATTTGATACCAAAAGAGGTTTCAGACAAGATGACTCCCTATCGTGCGACTTCTTTAACCTTATGCTGGAGAAAATAATTCGAGCTGCTAACATCGACATCTCTGGCACTATCTTCTACAAGAGTGTCATGCTGCTAGCATACGCTGATGATATTGACATCATTGGCAAAAACGCTCGAGCAGTAAGTGCAGCATTCTCCACCCTGGAAAGGGAGTCTCGTCGAGTGGGTCTAGTGGTGAACGAGGACAAAACGAAATACCTTGTGTCAACAAACAAAGAGTCACGGCGTCTTGGACAAAATGTTACTGTTGACAATTATACTTTTGAAGTCGTCAAGGATTTCGTTTATCTAGGATCCAGCATAAACACCAACAATAATGTCAGCCTTGAGATCAAGCGGAGACTAACTCTTGGCAATAGGGCTCAGTAGGCAATTGAGAAATAGAGCCGTCTCTCGACCGACGAAAATAAAGCTCTATAAGTCCCTCATCTTTCCCGTCCTAATGTATGGCGCAGAGACGTGGACATTGAACATCAATGATGAGAGGCTGTTAGGAGCGTTCGAGAGGAAGATACTCCGTAAGATCTACGGTCCAGTATGCGTGGACGATGTGTATCGAATAAGATGGAACGATGAGCTGTATGAGCTGTACGCCGACACTGAAATAGTCAAGCGTATAAAACTCCAGCGGCTTCGCTGGCTGGATCATGGTGAGCGAATGGAAGAAAGCGCTCCGGCTAGAAGGGTGTTTTATTCGAACCACGGTGGAGGAACACGCAGAAGGGGACGTCCTAATCTCCGTTGGAAAGACCAGGTGCAGGGCAACCTGACTGCGAAGCTTTGTGGAGGCGGCCAAAACCGATCATCGGTTGTAGTGCCAGCTAAGTAAGTAAGTAAGTAAGTAAAACTGTAAAATATGTGTGTGTCACTTGACACTCACCATGCATGTTTGTTTTTATTTTTTTATTTATTTTTATTTTTTTAATTCTATTTATTTATAAATCTATTGGTAAATGCCTAAAGGACAGCTTGCTTTATATAATAATATAAAAATAAAAAAATTAACGAGGCTTTAAATACCATGAACGTGCTTGGTGAATTCATAACCTATGTTGCCAATACACAGTCTTCAAAGTCTTGTGACTCGATCTGCTGCACCAACAATTCTTCAATTGTTAATAATAAAATCATAACGTGCTCCAAGGCTAAGGTCATTAATCCTAACCGCATACATATGTTATCTAGTGCTAATCGTAAAACCCTAACATCAAATTCGCCTGTGCCCCATCAAATAAAACCAACAACAGAAACGCTGGTACTCCATTTATTTCTAGTTCCTCTCAACCACTGCTGCACAATACATCAAAAGCAGCGGTTACTAAATCACTCTCACAACTGAACTCTGTGGAATCAACGTCAACAAATTCTAAAATATTCTAATATTTTTTTTTCTATTGGCCAAAATAAGGATGTTCTCTCGCATGCTGATTCTACTGCATTCGTAACTAACCATAGCGGTATTAACGATATCGACACTCTCTTTGATGCTGCTGCTGTTGCTGCTGCTGCTGCTAATGCTTACACACAATCTTCTGATGGTATTGCTTGCTTCCCAGCCTAATAATCGATAATAATATTATAGCGCCTTTTTCGTATGGTGTTGCTGCTGTTACTCACTCTTCGGATATTACAACTTTGTTATATACCAATGGCACAAAGAGAAATGAAAATAGAAAGAATCATAAAGCAATTGCTGTTGGAAGCAACTTGAATAATGAACTGGATGTTGATCTTCGTTGGATCGTTGGTAGTAGCTCCACTTGTCGTAATTTAAACCCACGGTTTAAAAACGGAAAATTGGAGTAAGCGCTCCTAAAGTTACAACCACTGACTCAGAATTTCCAAACGTTGCTCGTTCGTGAACTTCACCATGATAAAAACCTAAACTTTGATTGATTATTTTACATTGCCAAAAAAAATTTTCCAAAATAGTTATGTCCCTATTGAAAACCTCTTTTTATGGTGTAGGCTCATAATAGGTTTGTTTTTTTTTTGGCTCCCAGCATTTGTTGAAAAAATTGTGTCCAGTGGAAAAAACCTAGCCGGTTTCATTTAAAGGCTAAGAAGTCTAAGTTTAATCGATACACAGTTTTATCGAACTATAATTTTTAAAATAATAAATTTTTGGTAGTGGTGTGGAGGAAAATTGTTGAGTAGAATTTAAAGGCAAATGTTTCTTTCATACACAATTTTGATATTTGAGTTATAAATTACGGCGATAAAATGTAGAAATTGTGTCAACATTTTTTCAAATGACTCTATGTAATTTTAAGTGGATGGTTTTTTTGTTTGCTAAGCACCATAAAATAGAACATTAAATGTACATAGTTTGCATTTATTAGTGGCAAGTCAGATCCTCATATTAGGATACAAAAAAGGGTATTTTAACTCTTAATTTTGGTTAAGTTGATATTTACATATTTTTAAAAAATGTTTTTTTTTATATTATGGTTAATATACATGGTGATATTATGGTTAATGTACAGGGTTGTCCAGCTTCACACTCTACATCATCTTCCACTTGTAGGTAATTAAGTAAAAAATAAAATTGATTAAAAAAGGTCATTTTGTTTTACCACGAAACGAGATGAATATAAATAGTTAGAAAGGATATTTTATTATATTGTAAAATTATTTTGTATTTAATTAATTAGGAATATTAATTTGCAATGATCTGTTTTGGATAACTTTTGTTCTAGTATTATATTTATGTTTTGATCTTGTAATGCTGCTTCATTGTATACAGGATAAACTGTTTCTGCTTCTCTTGGTGCGTTAGAACAGGATTAAGTCTTGTTATAAACGGAATTCCACGATCAGCTATGTCATTAACAACTATAAATTTTTCACAATTCTTTAAGTGGAAATGTAGTTTTCATTTTCCTCCCAAGTATTTGGATCTTCCATCAACAAGTTTTATAGCAGTAATTTACACATTTAATATGGTATGGAAAATAAATTTGAGTAACAAAGTCACATACATATTTAATCCGATATGACTCCATACCAAGTAAATTTATTGGTTGTGGTTTACCGGGATAACCATTTGATTCCAGTTAAATGTAATTTTTCTTTTTATTTCAACATCCATGTTATCATCGAAAAAAGCCAATGCAACGTTAGCTTCGTTTAAATACCACAGATATGCACATAATTTATTCTGTACTACTTCCCAATATCTTTATCAACTGTTTCAAAGCTTTCTAGTTCTTTTAACATCTTCAACTCATTGGCCGGTGCTTTGGGTGTTAATTGACACAGAATCCAGTACTTTAAATATATGCGAATTCTGGTAACAGATCACACCAAAAAGTTACCCACTTGCAGCTGGAGTCCAACAAGGTAGTGTCCTTGGTCCGGTATTCCACCTACTATTCACTTCAGATTTGCCAACAAAGCATAATTTACACACATATACATTTGCTGATGACACAGCAATTTTAAGTACCGCCTGCCACCACAAACCTACAGGATCACCTTGAAACATTGGAAAATTGGTTAGCGATCTGTAGAATAAAAGTAATTGAATCAAAAAGCTTCCATTTTACTTGTGAGCTAAGAAGACGAGATTGCACGCCCTTGACTCTTAATAATTGTCCTATGTGCATACCTCGGGATGCACATTTATAAAAGATAGATCTGAAAAAAGCTTATTGAATAAAAAATAAACTACACTGGTTGTTACACAAAAACTCAAAGCTGACCTTGGACAACAAATTGTTTCTCTATAAAGTGGTTATTAAACTTATCTGGACATATTTCGCTCAATTATGAGGAAGAACTTCAAAGAATGCAATCCAAAATGCTCGGAACCCTCACAGGAAACTCCATTGTATGCAAAAAATATCAATATTCATAAAGACCTACAATCCAAAATGCTCAGAACACTCACAGGAGCTACATGGTAAATAATTAATATCAATATTCATAAAGACCTCAATATACCCATTGCTGAAGAAATATACAAATTTTGTGAAAAATATACCCTGGAATTGAAGATAGATCCTAATAGTCTATCAAGAAGCTTACTACAACGCCAATACCGCAATCGGTTAAAAATTAAAGATACTGAACATTATTTCTTCACCAGAAGCAATTTTTATACTACTTTCTTGTTCGGTGTAAATTCAGTCACCCACAAACTGGCATGCAAAAAGGCTTTACTTTAGTTTCTAAGTATAGAAAGATTGAATAAAAAATAAACAATAAAGTCAACAGGTGGCAAATTTGCCACTTGCCGGTCTGAGAACTCGCGAATGTTACGAGGTTGACTAGAAACTTGGCAAATCTCGTCTATGTTTTGTGCTGATGCGAGTTGTTTTCTTTCCACGGAGGAAAGATTTTTATATAAATTTTCAAGTAAAACTTCTGCCCTTCTCTTTTTCTTTGAGAAGCTAGGAGCTCGACCACCTCAATGAATGGTGCCAGGTGCTGTATAATCTGAGGACCTTCGTTGTGAACCAATGACATGAGTGTTGATGCAATTATTGGCTCTTATGAATTCATTTGCCATTCATGCTGGCTCTCCGCATTAGTCTTTGCGAGTTCTTTTTCAATGAAATTCGAATTCTGTTGTGCCTCAAATTGCTTGGGAAGTCTACACTCTCGCGATCTCTCGGGGCTAGTTTTTTTGTTTTTTTTCGCGATAGCAGAATTTGAATTATGTTGGGTCTAAATTTTTCGACGAAGTATATATTCTCGCTGCCTCTCAGCCGCCGTTTTATCATAACACAATCGTCATTTGCATGTGCCTCGCTCATTCTTTCAGCTCCAAAATTTTTTTAAATGTCAAATGTTTCTAGAAACTGATGGGCAACCCTATCAATTGAATAAGATTCATACTCAGCGCTCTCTATCAATCAAGATTGAATCATAGTATCAATCAAGTAAAGTTTATTCATACATGATTGATAAAGGGGGCTGCCCTTCATTTCCGTGACAATTTCCGTTTGCCACGATCAGCTTTTATCGCAAATTGGTCGAATCTAACTACCAACTACTTAGTTGAGAAGATATGAAAGCCTGACTCGGTTATTGACTTGTGCCTTGGGGCAAGAAACCAGTACAAGATGAGGGACTAGTTTTGGTATTAAGTAAACCAGTTTATCGACTAACTTTAAACCAGTTGGTTTCCCTACAAAGCCAGAGGGAGAGAGAGAGAAAATGAAAATTACGAACCTTTTTTTTCCTTTTTGTATAGTATTATAATTAAATATTTTTTTTTCTGTTAACTGCAAACATTTCACAAGCTATTAAGAGCGCCGCGCGGCAAATGGCAATCGATGGCGGCGACGGCACGATTGACGACGGCGGACAACCCACGTCAACTTGACTACAATTCGAATTTTTTTTTTTTTTGTTGTTCTTGTTGTTAAATATTTATTTTGTGCACAAAGTTGGTGCAAAAAATATAAATTAAATAAATGACATGGAAAGTCCAGAGAATTCCATGCATCAAAACGACATTTCAAAAACTACATTTTAAATTGTCTACGCTGTTGCAATCCTCCAATGTTTTACTATCCAAATGTAAGGTGAAGTCTACATTTGTGGAAAATTTATCATTAATGTTCATGAAAATGTTTCAATGTATGCATTCTGCAAAAACGTGGAATAATCCAACATCATGACGTACATTGTATGCAATTTGAACAATAAGTATGGCAACTCCAATAATGCTAAGTTGAAATCTATTCATAGATTGAGTCATATCTGCATCAACTAAATTGTGAACTGGTTCTATTGCCAGTTTTGTTAAAATTTTCATTGGAGGTTTCAGCTTCCTTATCTGTATCGATGGAACTAGTTTTTTCTCCTGGTATATTTTTCTTATCACCGATTACACTTCAAAATCAACAGCGACACCCGCGTATTTTAAAGACTGTCTTGCACTTACTATTGCAATTAACATTAACATGTGATAAATGAAATAACACATCTAACGAATAAGTAAATTCTTTTTTCTCAATTGCAATACCTTCACGAGCGTTATTTTTACTTTTTCGAATGGTGGCATATTCATTGTAATTTTTAAAGATTTGTCTTTACGAATATAAAAAAATTGGACGGTAGAGCGTTAATAAACCAAATTTACGAGAATTTAAACTTTTTATAGCTTAAAACACCGTGATGTATCACTCAAAGATCAAAAGTGTGTATGAAAGAAATATTTGACTTTAAATTCTACACAACCACTTTCTTCCACACCACTCAAAAAAATTATAGTTCAATAGAACTGTGTACCGATTAAACTTAATTTCTTAGTCTTTAAATTTCCACTGGACATACTTAACAATTTTTCTCCCACAATTAATTTTTCTCTTCTGCTTTTTAAAAATATGCGGGGACCCAAAAAAAAAATTTTATGCAACAAAAATCTTCAAAATATTTCAATTTAATCAGAAACAATATTCTCTATTCTTATAATTCAAAATTAATTGCATATAATAAGAATAATAATTATTAATTTCAATTGGCTGAATTTCGCTCCGTTTTCAAACCGCACAAAACATTAGCACAAGTGCGTACAACAAAAGAAATTAACTCTATCTTTTTTTAAACAACGGTATTCATTTGAAATCATATTTTGTTTGTACAGAAAAGTTTTGATTTTTCAGGTTCGTTTGGTAGAAAGTTTTTTGCGGTTGTTACACTGATTGTAACTCTAAAACCCTTCTGCGCAATTAACTGTTTGCTTGTATTGAATTGGAGAAATCTGAAGAATTGACGAAACTAATTAATTAATTTGACTTTGTTTTTAAATTTTATTTAGTGTGGTAACATAAAGTTATTTAACTTTGAATACTAATTTTTAAATATATACTTACATAGTTTAAATATTTTTACAATATTTATTTAATGTTTGAGACCTTCAACTTAATAAATTTGTTTTTAATTATACTAAAAATACGTGGTTTTGTTAATATAAAAAAAATGTATTCGGATTTAAAATTTTTTTTTTTACATTTTAAAAAGTGTTCGGTTTTGCCCAAAGGTACTACTGCAGGCCGAAGTTCAGCTCTGGTTCGGCAAAAAATCACTTTAGGTCGAAAACTAGCTTCAAATGTAGTAAATAAGTGCAAACAAAATTAAAAATAACTGAAAAATTTCATAAAATAACAAAATATTCGGCTTTTTTATTTGTTTTTACTCAATTACTTATAAGTTCGGGTTTGTTATACTTCGAGGTGTTTCGGCTCAAAATTAATTTAATAACTACTTAAAAATTATGATAAAATGGGTTTAAAGTTAAAACTTTGAGTTTTTTAGTACAAAACTTAGAAGTTTCTACACTAATGAAATTATTAATAAGAGCTAGAGGAAATTTTAATTCCCACCGTTACAAAGAATATTTTTATTCTTAGTCCTTATAATAAAGTAACTGGAGGAAAACTTTTAAACCTTTATAGCTCACAAGAAACTTAAAATACTCATATTTCTGGGATTATGTGGAGCTCCTACATACTGTACATATATCTCCCCATGTCATATAGGCTAAAACTTTAGAATGAGAGCATACCGCCTGTTTATCCGTTAACATCCTAACTAAAATATCTGCAAATTTATATTTTAAGTATAAATAGTTCTTAAATAATACAATGTTATTACCGATTTTACAACCTTTGAAGAAAACATAATTTTCTCATGTATTTTCAGTTTTCATCCACCTCAAAACAGAACAAAATTACCAAAATCTAATTTGGCAAAAAAATTTAAATTTAAATTTTGCAAAATTATGATTTCAAGTATTTTCAAGTTTAAAACAATTTGCGAAAATTATGCAAATCATATTTTCCTTGATGGGCTAAAGAAAAGTTGCTAAGAAAAGTTGTGGAAATATATTTCATCCGTCATATATTTCAGTACTGTGTAATCAGAAACGATTTCTCGATATTAAAAGAAAATGTAGATACGAGGTCAAAGGCAGAAACGGGATAATATATATATACAACTACGTACATATTTACATACTCGTACATATGGTACATATATTTAACTTCGACAAATATACACCATCCTTAAAAACAACTGAGGATTATATTGTATAATCTATGTTTCTGGTCAATACTTCCTTCAAATATTTCTGGCCCATAGATACTAACTAGTAGTCTGTTTAGTTGTATCTAAGACATTATGCGAGATATTACACCAGATTGATGTAATAAACGTAGTTCTTAATTACTATGTTCATCTGACGCAAAAATCGGTTTAAAGTTTCGTAAAACCATACCATAAACCAATTCTTAATTCAATGTTAAATTTTTATTCCGAAAAAACGATTATTAAACAGAATTGAAAACTTAAAACAATTACAAGAGGCAAACGGTAAATTTTTGCTATTTTTATGGGTTCAAAACGTTTTTAACGTCGTATAAACATGGTAATTGACATCAAGCTAAATCGATTGCGCTTCGAGAGAGCAAATACTTCGCTGCCAAATTGTTTATATTGAGCCGAATGTGTGGAAATATATTTCATCCGTCATATATTTCAGTACTGAAATATTACTTTTCGAGTAAAAGTTTGCAGGGTGAGAGTAAAAAGAAAATTGAAAATAATTCTCACAAGTAAACATCTGATCGATTATTTTAGCAGCTAATTTTTATCGTAGAAAAAGTTATCTGGTTGTCATTTTTATTGCAAATTGAAAATAGAATGTTCAAAATTTAAGTGAATTACTCTCCAAAAAACTTAATCCATTAATTTTTGTAAAAATAAACACTAAATAATTAATTAATAATAATAATTATTGTTGCTGTTTTATATTTGACAGATCTTTGTTTTTTGGGCAGCTAAAAATTTTAAAATTTTTTACTTGCAGAAACTTGCAGCTACTTACTTCTTACACTTTGCTCTTTCATTGCAAGGTTTTCGAACATTTTACCACTGTTTTCGCTGTCGCTTCAATCGAAGCGTTTCACTTCACTTTCAGGCCTGACACCTTGTCACTTCCTCTTTGATGAAAACACTCCGGTTTTCCAGTTTAAGTCAAAAATTAAAATTTAAATTAATTAATTCTCATTCATTTTGTCTTGAATACTGCTCGGCTGTGTTGCCAGATCGGTATGTATAGATTGGTACTTCTAATTGTAACAGTATAAAATAATATTTAGTATCACTGATACGTAATTATACATATCGACAAATATCATTCTCACGTAAATATTTCAATAGACACAGATATGATTTTTAATAGTTTTTGTTCGTAAACCGAGCTAATAATCTACAGCTTACTCTTATGTAGTATGTATAGGTAAATATTTATCAGTCATACAAAGTATGTAATTGCGATAAATGGTTTTGATCAACTTATTTCCTTTGCTAAGATAAATAATAAAGACAAATAAAAATATCACCGCCGAGATTTGTGCATATGACTCTTGGGTACGCACAATGCTCATGTGGCTGTTAGTAAGACTTTTACTCCGTAGTACAGGGTATATATATATATTATATATTATATATATATATATATATATATATATATATTATGCGATTAATATTGTCATATTAGCACAGGGTTGTCATGGACAGTACCAATACTGGTTCTGTACTGCCTGGTATTTACAGGCAGTACAGAACCAGTATTGGTACTGTCCATGACAACCCTGTGCTAATATGACAATATTAATCGCATAAGACAACATCAGGCACAAACCAAATATGGTTCCTCGTGTTCTGATATAATACTATTTAGACCCATTGTTTAGTTATAAGGATATTTCGCTACCGAGGATGTAGGAATTCTACATAATAGCTATGTAATTTATAAACGGAGCATTTAATCGAAAATTGTGCAGTTCACTATGGTTGTGAGGTATGTATATGTATATAATGTTTAAATGAATATTGTGTTGTTACATAAATAAAAATAACGAAGATGTATAATACTGGCTAAATTAGATTTTAATTAAAAAAAATTATACGTGATTCAAATACTTTTCATGTTCATATATTTATACTCGTATGAAACCGGCATAATCTGGAATCTGATTTTCTATATATTTCTTTTTCGTTAAGTTTCATAATTTATTCATTCGTTGTTTCATAAGTGTTAACTCTCATGCATTCTGTGTTACGTTAAAAAAAAGAAAATATATTTTGGAATTTATAATAACATTATTCTCATCAAGAGGTATTTTAAACACCATAAAACAAAATTTTACGACTTGTATTCAAACGTACACTTCCTTTTATGATCATATTCATATATATTTTATTAATAAGAAAATCGTGTAAATACATATCACGTTAGCAACAAAAAATTTGTGAGGGGAAAGTGAGATAGAGACAAATGGGGAAAAAGTAGCGCTTTTTCAATTCCACGAAACAAAAATTAAGTACAGATGCAAAGTTTAAAAAACAAAACGAAAGAACTATAAGATCTTCATTATTTTTATGCATCATTTTAAAGTATCTCTTATAGTTTTAGCTGCCTTTTGAATTAACAGTTTAATAGAAACCCGACTTGGTCAGATTATTGGTTTGTATTGGAGAATCTACAAAAAAAAACTATTAATTCAAACTACACAATTACCTCAACAAATGTCCAAAGAATTTAACTACAAAATTTGTTGAAAATTTGTTAAGAACTGTAGGAGCATATTTTGACTAAACATTTATCAAAGTTTAATTTAATTATTAGATATTTTCTCTTCTTGAAAGTACTTACATATATATATTTTGCAAAAGTTCATTAATTAAAATTAATTTTCTCCAAATATTATTGTTGCACATTCGTGTTTCAAACGTCAGGCCACGATATGCTCTTGTAAATATTTTTGTACATCGCTTTTTTATTACTGAAAAGTCTGGGGCGCAGGCATGAAAGACTGTGCGAGAGATACAAGTAGAAAAGGTAGTAAGAAGGAGATAGAACTTTTGTCTCTCTCGCACAGTCTTTCGTGCTTGCAACCGTTTAAACAGCCTCTGATGCGTTAGTTATACAATGGCTCAATTGGCACAATTATAAAATGACTAACTTCAGAATTGAGTAAGTATTATTTGCACGTTTATCCAAATGAGTTATGATTGTCTTTTACTCAAAATAATCACCTTGCAGTTCATCACTGTTTCCCTTTATAACTAAATTGTTAATGGCTGCCGGAATCTATACAATGGATCCCCCAAAACGTGGAAAATAAAAAAATAAAAGTCAATAAATTTATAAACTAATGATGCAGAAGGTATCTCAAGATGTAAAATTTGTTAATTGTTTACTATTCACAAAACCACACCTATTATTTTTTTAAAGTTTTTGAGAACGAGTGAACGAATTTATTTAAATATCTGTGACAGTTCAATCAAAATGGCACTTTGCATGTTTTGCATAAAATCTCTCAATTATTGATAGTCAAAGGAATTGATCGTAATTATTCAACTCCACTCAACCCTTTGACGACGATGTGCAAATATGGTTGCCTAGGGGGTTTTTGTTTTACAATATATGTATATTTGGAAGAAGGATCCATAGACAATTTCTGTAAAATTATGGGGGTGACAGAAAAAGACAAAAAAAACCGACTAAATTTTATGTGGACAAATTTTTAAATTAAATTTTATTCGTACCACTCGGTGAAATGTAGAGATTGCAGCCTGAAGGCATGCTGTATTATTATATATATAATTTTTTAAAGTAAAGCATGCTTTTTTTGTTGGGCATATCATAAATTAATTTGTCATTCGTTAAAATTTTTGATTAATATACAATACCATATCCAAATGGACTATACAATATTTTAATTTGAATTTAGTTAATTCAATTTGATTTCAGAATATTTCAAATGCTCTTTAGAATAGCTAAATGGACTTCAGAAAATTCCAAGGATCAGAAGAATATATGAAAGGCGTGCGTATGTTTTTTTTTATTCATAAAGAAAAAAGTTACGCGTATCAAAGTTTTAGTACAAACTACTTATTTGAAACTACTATTCGGCAAAAAAATTTTTTAATAAGGTTTTGAAAGTGTATTCTGATAGAGCTCGAGAAAAAAAATTATACGTATATCTTCGGTTATTTGTGTATTCACCAAATTATCGGTAATGAGTACTTTCGAGTATCGAGTACTCCGGTATGGGTAGTGTTAAGAAACGCGTATTTTTCGAAGGAATCAGGTACTTTTTGTTGCATTAATTTATTTTTAGCCATTTTTTACTTCTGGAAGTACTACAAAATTCTTCACGTCTCTGCTCCTGTTACAATGCCGCCAAGATCAAACATCTGTGAGCATAGTGTAAAAGCTTGTTTTCTATACCCTTTTTTTAAATTGGGTTTGCTAACGTTTCTGAGGCACATACCATAAAAAACATTTCATCTGCTGCACAACCATCCGCAGAGAAAAAGTTGATGAAGGAGCCAATAAATGTTATATATGATAATATTTTGAAGCGCGGATTTCTATGTGCTTCACAAACACTAACGCTATGTTATAATTAAATCCGATGCGAATGTCGTATATAAAGTGTTTTTGAGAACACTTGTGACATTTCATTTAGTTTTAGTCAAATAGAAAGTATTCTTACTGACTATAAATTATATAATTATAAAAAGTGTTGTAGAAATAATTAACAATTAGATAATAAAAATTATAAATAAAACGATTCAACATAATGCTTGCATTGTTTTGAGACTGTTAAATTTAAGCAAGTTCCTTATGATTCGTTAGATAGTTAGTTTTCAAAGTGGATACATAAAATGGAACATGGCATGATGACGTGGAGGTACATTGAATCCAATATTTTCATGTAAAAATGTGGAATCAATATTTCCACAAATTAGGTCAGTCATTCACAACCATGCACCTTTCCATCAGTATCAGTAATCGTATTGGTGATGCGTGCCAGTAGCCTTTGTCGAGATGGAAGATTACCTCCGAGAACCAGTACCGTTTGTCCTAGTGCCAAATTCTTTACGGGATTTCGCCACTTAAACATAGTTACGCATCCAGAGGTGACAAAGACGTCGCTTTAAGTATGTAATCCGCTGTAAGCGTGTTAAGTACGACATTTTTGTGTCGTTAAGTCTTTCGTCGGGTGTTATTCCAATTAACAAATGGGTATGACTTATTGCGTCTCTATCATTTGGATCATCCGACGCTGGAGTGATGGTACCCGAATTGAGGAAAGCCTCCACTTCAATTATGGTACAAGGGTATTGAACTCTTCGAAAGTAAGATTGGCAACAGCACCGCTGCACAAAGTTCAAACCTTGGCAATGATTGGCGATGAGTAACGAAGTTTTATATATTTTGCCATGCCTTCTACGTACGTACATACAGCAACCGTACTTTCGTTGTGATGAATCTGCAAACCCGTGGATCTCGCTGATGCAATTTGGAGAAGTAAAAATAAATCAAGTAACGTCAATACGATTAATGTTTGCTTAATCGTCATAGAGCTGACTTCAAAGTTCGCGTAGATTATTAGAAAGGTTTTCATCTCAATCAATGTGTCGAATACACATTTCCTGAAGCAATATTTTGCACCGAATGGTTAAGGGAGCCAGTAGTCCGAGTACATCAAATATTCTTGCTGTTACAGCTACAATTGAACGCTTGGTGGCTTGCTGTATATCTGGAAGTTCAAACCGAAAACAGAATACATCTTCCTTAGGTTTCCAGACCATCCCGAGGGCTGTGGTAATCTCTTCCTTTGCGATTTTCAAGTGTATTTTTTCTGAGCAGTAAGCAAACATCTCGAAGTGATTACCATTCCATTTTACTAATTCAATTCCGATTAAATGCTAATTACTTCCCCTTTACAAGACTATCCAATTGAAATGTCGAAATATTTCAACGCTATCAGTCCAAAATCATTCGTATGATGGTTAACGCACCTTGGTATGTTACCAACTTACAACTACATCGTGATTTACAAGTCCCTTTCTTCAAAGATGAAATTAAGACCAAATCTAATTCATACAAAATACGAATGTTGAACCATTCAAATCAACTAGCACCTAAGTAGATGAATTCGCATTGGACTTTCTCCAGACTAAAACGAAAAGCCCCTCCAGATCTCATAACTTAAGGTGAAAATATTAAAGTGCCCCTGGACACTCACCATGCACGTTTGTTTTTATTTTTTTAAATTCTATTTATAAATATATTGTTAAATGTCTCAACGACAGCTTGATTTATATAATAATCAAAAAATTAAAAAAAACTTCCTCTTTCATTTGTGTCAACTCATCCAAATCATCGGCTTGTGTTAACAAGTCCTCAACATAGGTACATATCTTCAGTCAGTATACGCACGTCTATTGGGATCTTTTTCCGATGGTTGCTGGCGATGTGGTATAAGATACGAATAGCGAAAAAAGGTGCGGCAAATATACCGTAGGTAACCATGTTAAGTTGAAAGACCTCCAATGGCTTCTTCGTTTCAATCCTCCTTTTTAGGATCAGTTGATATTTCCGATCACGCTCATTGAATAGAAATTGGCGATACATTTTACAGATGTCAGCGGTGAGCGCGTACCTGTTGAAACGAAATGACAAGACTGTTATGATGAGATCTTGTTGGATTTAGGGAACGAACGATTCGATTTAGTGCGCGATGACGCATCAAAGACAACACGTAACTTTGTTGTTACGCTGTGTAGTTACAAGGTAGTATGGTGGGGTATAAAGTAATGTAATCTAGTTAAATCAGTGTTCTTTGATGGAGACATGTGACCTAACTCCAAGTATTCGTCCATAAACTCGATATAAATTTTGTTGAGGGATGCATTTCGTTCCAATCGTCGTTCAGTCTCAGTGAAATGCCTTTCACAGAGTTGCTCCTTTTGTGATAATGGTAGTTGATTTGGAAAGTCCTCTATTTCCTAAAATTTCTGTAAAGTCGAATCCAGATTTGGTAAATGGCTATTGATTGCTACATTACAAGTTAGTGCCCGAGATTGTAATTTTGATTTGAATTTGCCACCCACCATCCAACCAAACACGGTGTTGATTAGGAAAGGCATATATTAATTTTTCCCTCTCAAAGGAAATCGAAAAGCAATTAAGTGCTTACGAGTAAATTTATGCGCTGTGGTTTGTAGGAAAGTGGATCAGTGAGCTGAATTCCCTCTGGTATCGTCCAATCCATGGTATTGATTTGATCTCCGGGCTGGTGGGCCGAAATTGATTTTGATACTACGAATGTTGCTGCATATCCAAACTCGTTGAATCGTGATCTTATTGTTGTGAATACACTGTTTTTCGAAATTGTACGAACTCCTCCTCCAATGTCCGCGACTTCTTGATCGTTTTGATGAAAGTCGAGCTAAAGCTGTTTTGTTATTTCTTCTGTGATAAAGTTTAATTCCGATGTCTAGGAGTGCTCGCACTGGCTGTATCAACCCAAACTATTGCCGAAGGTATGATGGCTCCTGGGTTTAATCTGTTAACCAACATAATGGATGGTTTAGAATTCAGTTTTTTTGGTAGTTTCAACTAGAGATGCTGCAGTAGCAGACCGTAGATGGATGGTCATGATCGGATTTCGAACTAGAGGTTATAACAAATGTATGTAAACGAGTGTGGTGAGATGTAGATTTTACATCGAGAAAGGGAGTGACATTTAGACATGAAATGTCGTTTTCGTAAGCCATTAATACATACATATGTAGATCTAACCGGCTTCCGAGTGGATGCTCTCATGAATTGAAATGTAAGCAGTTTACGTTCACGTTGAACAATGTATGTGAATTTTTTTTGTCCGTACATAGTTTCCTACAAATTGTGGTTTTTTGATAGAATGTGTTTGAAGTGGTGATACAGCAGTATTGACACCGCTTGTCCAT
This sequence comes from Palloptera scutellata, assembly GCA_958295655.1. NCBI lineage: Eukaryota > Metazoa > Arthropoda > Insecta > Diptera > Pallopteridae > Palloptera > Palloptera scutellata. Next base: position 58,450,524 of record OY282450.1, read on the forward strand.
GGTGGGATAGAATAGCGCGGTAATATTTTCGAGAAAGATCAGGACGTTGTTATATCTTTCTTTTTGAAGTTTAAATGCTTTTGGGTAGAAATGATCAGTAACCTGGATCGATTCAACGACTGCCAGGGCCTAACCATAAAGACAATTCAGTAAATAGTTAAACTTTTCAGTAGGGACAGTGTAGATTCGTCATGAACCGTTTTGTGGAATGAGCATATAAACCGTTTTAACTCTGCGTATTTACCATCAAACCGATGAGGTCACATGTGAATCTACAAAACTGGTTTCAAAACTATTATTTCCTCGTTTAATATTTAATAGGATGAGTTTTTTTGTATTTGCTGCAACATATATTTACACTAGCTCTCTTCCAAAATCGTCTTCTGACTCTCTCTCAATTTTCCCTTGAATATGGCTTAATAGTTTGAAGAATTGATACAAATATTTGTAAACGGCAGTCGAGAATAGTGGAGTCGAATGTGTCTCCATTCCTTTCCACCTTGAGTTTCACATTAGTAATGTTCCGTTTAATGCTATAGACCGTTGTTATTTCAATGATGAAAGGCATCCATCACTTGACTGTAAGTTATAGCCTTCATCTTTTGATGTAGCCATTTTGTTGTTTAGAGCAACACCAGGTATGTGAGGATGCAACCTAAGCTTGAGAACTGAGACCCAGAGAAATCGGAAGCCAAACTAGCAACAGTGGATCGAAAGAACGGCAAGAGAGGAATATTACGTATATATGTACCATATAATAGATTGATGAAGTAAATTTATAACTGTTACATATGTATGGTAGGTAGATAACAAATAAAGTTGATAAATATATGTACATATATGCACGAGCTTACGATTTCCTTGTGTTTTATTACGAGTACGTTTACCTTGTAACTGCCCATAGTGTGTACCAATGTTGCGCTGATGATAACGGTGATTTGCGGAAAAAACAAATGCGATTCTTAATTAGCAACATTGGCACGCATCGAATAGTGATGTGCTGTAAGTCGTGCAACGAGGCAGAAGTATCGCAGGAGAATGAGACCCACTAATTCGTGATAACCTTTCCGCCAGGGTTAATGGCACCTGCTGTGGAATCCTTGAAATTAATTGCGTCTGTGTCGAACTTGATGAATGTGGTAATTGCGCACACGGTTGTCCAGGAGACCGTCCTGCCGTAGTCACCAAAAATGTTGGGGAAAGAACAAAAATCATCTTTCCCTGTTGTCTTCCAAAATGCAAGTGTAAGTTTATTCCATGTACATATATTTGCATGACAATCAAAACGAAGTTCGAGAATAGGCAAAGGGTAATAATCCACCACATTCTATCGATAAGTATCGATAGATTAATTTGATGATATAATTGACAGTTGTAATTAATTATTTGGTAGAACCTATGAGTATTATGATGTACTAAATGTTTTGAGTTATAATGAAAAACAACTGTTTTATCATTACTTAATTATTCTGTTCGGGCATGATAATATTTTTTAATAGCTGCAATTCTTTATAGATTTTGTTGTTTTTTAAGCATGAAATGCTGTGAAACTTTTTTGGTTTGTTTTAATGAATTGAATTCAATGCAGTAACTTTACTGTAAGTTAAAAAATATCGTATACATTTACGTACAGCTTATTAAGACTTGAAAAGAAATTATAAAAGAAAAATAAAAGTATCCTAGAATCGAGTACTTCCTATGTTTTTGGGTAATCGTGCAGGCCCGGCAAATAATGTGAGTATTGTGGCAGTTACACCCGCACAGAATATTGTGGGTGGATAATTACTCCCACGGAAAATACATTCAATAAAATATAAATTTATAAACATTTTTAGAGGTCTCTTTCACCTAACATCATTTGCTTCAGTTTAACTTAGCGATTGATCGTCATTAAATTGACCAATTATGATTTGAGCATTTTAAATTATGATTGTCGCTAACATTAAGAATAAGGATAACTATTCGTACGGAAACAGACTCTGCTGACTGACATAAGAAATATCGATAATTTTAAACTCTTCCCTACTGCGAGCAGGAAAACAAATTTACAATTGAACCCGGTTTTGGTGGTAAAAAATCTTAGAAGAGGGTGGAAACATCACCGATAAGCGATGGATAAATTTGTGTTAAGGCAAAAACGAGCAAATGTTGAGAGCATAGACGCTGTTAGATAGCAAAGTTTAGTCACAAAAGGCGTTTCTATTGAGAAATGTGAAAAACTGGATTTAAATTTGTTACTTAATCAATTTATAACAAATTGCTCGAAGAGGAGAGTTTTTGTATTAAGTATAATGTAAAATAAAATCTGTGGTGTATGTTTTATTACTAACACGGGCTGATGATTGTTGTTGTTGCTGTTTTTTGTTCATGAACTACCCACTGTAAGTATCCCAACACTAAATTATAGTGTAATATTAGAGCATTTATCTTGAATTTATGCCCTCCTCCCTTCTGGGTAATTTTTGAAAGAAATCGTATTAAAATTAACAATTTGTCTTATGGTTTATTATACTTAAGTACATAATTTGTTAGAAAGGGACAAACTCTTAAAACACCGAGACATGTATTTTTTACTCGAGTTCTATCAGAATCAAATTTTTAGAAAGTTGTTAAAAAAAACAATTTTTGTCGTACAGCGTAGTCATTTGCACATAAAAAAAAACTTCGGCCCTAAAATACTATTGGGATAATCTATGAAATTCGATAGTGATACATTCTTTGCACTTTTTTTGGTGACCCGGTCTAATGTACATAAATTTCGAAATGTTATGTAATTTTCTGTGGTCGCTGTGGCGTAGTGGTAGTGTGTTGGGCTGCTACGCAGAATGTCCGGGGTTCGAATCTCGGCACAGGCAAAATCAAAAAGTAGAAAAAAATAATTTTTCTACACGGCACCACCTCTTGGCAGGCAATGGCAAACCTACAAGAGTAAAAATTGCCATGTAAAGCTTTTCACTTCGCCGTTCGGATTCGGCATTAAACTGTAGGTCTCTTCCATTCATGTACAAATATAACACGCACAACATGAGTGGATGCGAAAAGCTCGGCCTAGGCCCTCCATGGGCTGTTGTGCCATTAAAAGTAAGTAAGTAAGTATGTAATTTTCTGAAAGAAAAGTGCACAATATGGAAAAAAAAATTAACAAAGATTCCAGTTTTTATTTAAGCTGTTCTCCAGCCAGTAAACAACTAAATCGTTCTATTTTTATTTTTGGTTGGGTGACAGCATTGAAAAAATCTGCATCCCTCTTATTGCTAGTTATAGTTAACGGACTTGAATTAACGGAAGAAATTTAACAGAAGTTAATAATAACGTTAACGGATTTCGAAATATACGTAAAAGTTAATCGTTAACCAAAAACTTGCCGTCGTTAATTAACGATTAAAATATTCACGATTTTCTGCCCAAATATAAGCCAATAAATCCGCTTTATAGTTTTTACCGGAACGGAATTATTGCAATACCGGGAATACCAGCAATGGAATTTTTTTCAAAGGAAGAAAGTAATGTTACTAACTTTTGTCTGATTTATAGCGCTGATTATAAAACAGCTTTACCAAAAGGAAATAATATAAAAACAATAAAGAAAAAAGATAAAAGACATGGTTTTAATAAAACAATATACATATGTAAAAATATATATTAAACTATGTCTCCTGTGAAGAGTTTTACGACTCTCTATCTTGTTCTTTAACTCTTCTAAACGAATACTATACAACCGTCCTTAGGGATTCATCCACCCTAATTTTTTCTATCTTTTATATTATTAAGACCTTTAATCGGGCCTTCTGTATTCTTTTTTAAGAGGCGAGAGAGCCAGAAACCAAAAGAGCAATGCTACTGCTACGACTTTACGCGAGGGAAGGGAGACAAAAGTGGCGTCCGATAAAAAATATAAAGAGAAATGTGGAAAAAATCATCGTAATTACATTGTCGTGTGTACTCGTAAATGCTGACGGAATATCAAAGCATGTACTTATTTTCAAGCAAAGATTTTTGTCAAAACAGAAGCAAAGAAATTTTGTGTTTTAAGTTTTAATATAGATATACAATTTTTCTGCTTTCTTTATACAAACAAAGGCAAATGTGTTGCTGAGTGGCAATGTTATGCCAACTGTAGTGTAAATCATATCAAAATGAGCGGTCATGTCGACGTAGTAATTATTCTACATCGAAGCAGGTGGGCGCGTCTTTTCTCATCCACAGTTGTGAAACGACGATTAAAATCCGTTTTATTCTGCTCAAAACGTTCCACTGAGAAATTTGTTTACGATCGAGTTTTTGTTGAATTGTTAACGTATGCGGCACTACTTTTCCAAACAGCTTTTCCATATGTAAACCACATGTAAAATGTGGTTTACTCGTTCCTCTGAGATGCCTATGGAATCTGCTACCATATTTCACACATAGTCGCCTTTGCATTTTCACAAACAATAACATGTACTTTTTCAATGATTTCTGGTGTCGAGGCACGTTTTGGACGTCAAGTCGGTGGTTCTTCTTCAATACTTGTACGACCACGTTTAAATTCAGCAATCAAATTTTTTACTGTTGCATATAACGGAGCACATTCACCTAACACATTTACCATATCGGTATAGATTTTTTCCATTTATAAAAAACACTGTGACACGTCAACTTCAAGCAACTGTTAAACAAAGAATGGGTTGTCAGATTGACTTGAAACTTTACACGTGTAATTTTATTTTACGTAGATGCAATGAAATAAAAAGTTTGCATTTCTATCTTCTAGACATCTGAACTTCTAGACATCTACCATATTTTCAAATTGGAAATATTCAAAAACCTATAAATTGCAACAAAGATGCATTCAATAATTGTAATAAGGCCCAAACAAGAACTTATAAAGGTATTTAAAAAAATGTTAAGAATCAAATGCATAAATAACGCAATTTCTAATACAGCAATGCATTCATTGTACCAAGCAAAATCCATATGCATCCTGGTTTGATAAAAGTTGTGAATATCACTCATACAGACTCGACGTCCTAAACAGATAAATAAACTTCTCCTGATAACATATAATATACTTATTTTGAAGATATTTGATTTACTATTTTTAAATGTAGTCCACGAGCAATGCCTGCACAATAAAATTATAATTAATAGACTGAGCATCCCGAATTCTGTGCAAATCAAACCAGAATGAGTAGGGACTTTCTTCTGGGCATTGTTTAGATTATTCTATTATAATAAATTTTATTTTATCTGATTTTTTATGTTCAGTAAATATTTTTTCAAAAACTTTTATGTGAGTTTTACAAATATCGAAAAATAAATCTGTTGGAGCGCATAAACCACCAAAATCTGATTGTAGTTTTTAGTTTTTTTTCGTGGATAAACATTTCAGATAGATAAACTAAAATTTCTTAAATTTATACTATCTCTCCTCTGCACCTGTCACAAAGAAAACGCTTTGCTATGTATCCTAAAAAATATCTGCTCGACGTAAGTGGAGCACAAGTGGAGTTATAGTAGCCAAAATTGATTGAAATTAAGGTTAATTATCTTCAACAATGTCCTCGTAAATAAATGGTATATTTTCATTACCGTCCTCAATAGCTTGTGAGTATCTTCTAAAATTAACTGAAAGTCAACCGGTAACATAACATTTGCATCCTTCATGCAGTTAGATTGTGTATTGAATTGAAGGAGTTTTAGAAATAATAGTTTAGCTATAATAATATTAAATTCATAAACCGAAGATCGCAAATTTTAATAATTCTATTTATTTCCTTTCAAAACAAAATAAAATAAAGTAAGTTCAATTTCACAAACCAAAAAATAACTGGGACGCTTTTAAATTAAATTTTACTTCATTTTATATAATTTAAAAACTGCTGTTAGGACTTTGTTTGATGGCCTCCTGCTTTTATTAGTTGTTTATTCATTGATATTACTAAATTTGCAGTAAAAACTACTGGTATGCGCCTCCAAATGTCCTGAATTGTATACATTAGCTAATTTTTTCCTTTAATCTCCGTATTCCCCAATTCCTTTTCAACGTAGGACCACAGATGTTCTATTGAGTTAATTTCAAGGCTCTGTGGGGGATGTGGTAATACTGATTTGTGTTACACAGCGCAGCCATTATTTAACAATTAAAGCTGTTTGTTTTGGGTCGTTGCCATGAACAAAAAAAACTACGTGCTGCAATTTTTCAATAGTTTGAGGAAGATTTTTTTTCAGAGTGTTCAGGTAATCCATTTTGTTTACATTATCTTCAACAAATTGCACGACATCATAACATTTCCCCCTTTATGTTTCACGGTCCCAATAATATTGGCTACATCCAACTCTGAACTCTCTCTTCTCCAAACGAAACCTCAGACCCATAAATATTTTGGTATGTAAAAAGTTTCGAATTGTTTGTGGATGTACGTCAACAATTTTACTTATTTTCTCTTAACTCTTTTGCACTGCAGATATCTTTGGGTTTTCTTGAACACATCACACAATATGACTTTTTGTTTGGTCACATGAAATCTTGGAGGTTTATTAGAGCCATTTATTTTGAAAGATTTGATCAAATTAAACACCAAACTTTGGCTTATTGATAATGGTTGTAATTTGACGAATACTTGTATTTTCTTCTTAATATTTAATAATTAAATATTTCAAGTCTTTGGATATTTGCTTTTTCTCCATTTTGAACCAGCAATAAAACCAGAAAATTAGAATGAGCAACATATCAAAAAAGTCTCCGCTCGGCCTACTGCTTTGAATTTAAAAATTTTAACAGAATTTTAAATTGTCCCAGTTTTTTTCGGCTTACGAAATTGAACTTAATTAATTATTTTTTATTTTGGATGTAAGTAAATAAAATTCTTCAAATTTTTTTAGGTGTTAAAAGACATCAAATTATAGTTTTTTTTTGTTCAGATACCGAGATATGTATTTGTTTGCAAATGTAAAACGGCAGAGCGTCCCAGTTTTTTTTGGTTCACCGTATGCAACCATTTCCTGCCGTATTCGCCGAACATTATAATTTAATTACAGTCCATGCTTTAATGGATTAGGATTACTAAGTATTTTGCTATTTAGGTAGTCAAAATATATATTTATTTTTTTAATCCATTTAGCAGTTGAATTTACAACTTCGGATGCATTTCTTTTAAATTGCTTGTTCTCACTAGCGGATTGTATGGCAGTACTTACGGTATGACTGAGTGTTTGTACCTCAAGATACACACGCATTTTTTCAAACGTTGGGCTCTATTGAGTTAGCCTAGTAATTTTTGTTTCTTACTTACTTACTTAGCTGGCACTACAACCGATGATCGGTCTTGGCCGCCTCTACAAAGCTTCGCCACCTCTGCTATGCGCGCGTTGGCACCAGTTGATAAGGCCAAGTGCAGTCAGGTTGCCCTGCACCTGGTCTTTCCAACGGAGATTAGGACGTCCCCTTCTGTGTGTCCCTCCACCGTGGTTCGAATAAAACACCCTTCTATCCGGAGCGCTTTCTTCCATTCACTCAACATGACCCAGCCAGCGAAGCCGCTGGAGTTTTATACGCTTGACTATTTCAGTGTCGGCGTACAGCTCATACAGCTCATCGTTCCATCTTATTCGATACACATCGGCCACGCATACTGGACCGTAGATCTTACGGAGTATCTTCCTCTCGAACGCTCCTAACAGCCTCTCATCATTGATGGTCACTGTCCACGTCTCTGCGCCATACATTAGGACGGGAAAGTTAAGGGACTTATAGAGCGGTATTTTCGTCGGTCGAGAGAGGGCTTTACTTCTCAATTGCCTACTGAGCCCGTAGTAACACCTGTTGGCAAGAGTTAGTCTCCGCTTGATCTCAAGGCTGACATTATTGTTGGTGTTTATGCTGGATCCTAGATATACGAAATCCTTGACGACTTCAAAAGTATAGTTGTCAACAGTGACATTTTGTCCACTCGACGAGACTCCTTTTCCAGGTTGGAGAATACTGTACTGACTGCTCGAGCGTTTTTGCCAATGATGTCAATATCATCAGCGTATGCTAGCAGCATGACACTCTTGTCGAAGATAGTACCAGAGATGTCGATGTTCGCAGCTCGAATTATTTTCTCCAGCATTCTTTCTGTCTCAATTCTCACTACGCTGGTGGTGTTGGTCAGTGTCATTTTGCAAAGACGAATGAGCTTTGCAGAGATACCAAAATCAGACATTGCGGCGTACAAGTGATCCCTAATCGTGCTGTCGAAGGCGGGTTTATAATCGACAAATAGATTTTGGGTGTCGATCTGTTTTTCTCGGGTCGTTTCCAGAATTTGGCGTAGTTTGAATATCTGGTCGATGGTGGATTTACCAGGCCTGAAGCCACACTGATAAGGTCCAATCAGTTTGTTGACGATGGGCTTCAGTCTTTCGCACAGTACGCTCGATAGAACCTTATATGCAATATTAAGAAGTAATTTTTGTTACTTTTGATTTTTCTAACTCAAATAATTCTCTAATTACATCAAAATTAACTGTTCCGGCAGGAGTTTTAAAATTGTTCTTAAAAAAATGCATTTCCAAGAGATTTGAATAAATGGGGAACATCAAAAAGAAGATATATCTCCACTTCTTTATGCACAAAGTATGGGTTGTTTTCAATAGACCACCTTAAAGTATGAAGCTTTTGCGGTTGTTGTGACCTTGGTCACATATTATATCTCTGACTTTAAGACCCATCTCAGTGACAATATCCAGGTTTTAATGTTACTCTTTTTATGAAAGTCTCATTACCAAGATAATTTTTAAAAAATTTCCAATTTCTAAAAAGACCTCATTAGATATCACATAGCCTACATCCAAAAGTCCATAAATTTTATCTACTTCACTATTATGACATAAATTTCTTCGAATAGACACTTCATCGAACATTAATATGCATTCCTTTTTACTTGTATCCGTATTCTTTACTGAACCTTGAAGAGCATTATAAATGCATGAATTATTTCCAGGTTGCAGATTTTTTATTTCGTTCCACCTTTGTATGTTATTTCAGCAATCACAGAAACAGACTCATTTTCCTTTTCTAGGCACAAAAACGGAGCAGAACCACATTTTAAAAATTTACGTTCTACTAAATTTGCAGAAAAATGTTTTTCGCATAAAAAAAGAGTAGCGGGAGTTTGCAGCAAATTCTTCACTGAAGTCACATTTTTCTGCACACAGCATATAAAGAGGAGAATTACCATCAGGATATGTAAATAACCTCATATGCTGTAAGTCTCGTTTGGATCTGCCACAATGTTGCAAACTACATTTACTTTGTATTTGTTCTACCAGCCACTTCTAAAGATATTTCCGAAGCTATTTTTGCTTTGAAAAAACAAATAACGCTGTACAAAGAACAAAAACAAAAATATTAAAAATCATGGTCTGAGAGCAAATAGATTTTTTCAACTCAAAACTGTTATTTAATAAATTTTAGTTTTAAAAATACATGTGAAGCGAGAAAGTACAATAAAATAGCTTTTCGCTATTAATCTGTGCATCTGTGCGACCACAAAAAAAAACTTACTCTATGGCTTTCTTGCTATCTTAAGGTACGTATGTCTTTCGCCAAAATAAATACCCTGAGATTATCTAATCTAATGGATTATATACATATTTTAGATTTTATTATTTTTGAATTTCTATATATTTATATGTACGTATTTATTGTTGTGAATATTTTAATTTCATTCATTTTTATATAACTTATACCACCTACTTTTGTTATATTCTGTTTTGAAAATATACCTTTAAATCGTTAATCAAATACATATTACATTCTAAATAATTACTACATCGCCATGACCGCTCATTTTTTTTTTCGTCCTCCGAAAAAGTGATATGATTTACCCTATACCATAGTTGGCATAACATTGTCACTCACACCTTTGTTTATGGAGAAAATTCATGTATCTACATATATTAAAACTTAAAACACAAAATGTTTTGCTCTGTTTTGACAAAAAACTTCGCTTGTTCATACAATTTTACAATGATTTTTTATAAAATATAATCGCAATTTGTTCATGCTTTTGAAAATTTGTTTGCTTCATATTTAGCAATCGAGAACGTACACATAAGCAACAGCAACCAAGACTAGCTTTTTCGTTTTTTACTGTATTTTTAACTCTCTTACATTTCAAATAATATTTTCTCTTTCTGCATTAAATAACAAAAATTGTTATGATTACAAATAAATTATGGAGTGAGACAAATTTATATAATTTTTTTAATAATATCTTTGGTCCGATCCTCCACGATCAGACATTTCTCGAAAAATAGGTAAAGGATATTCCAAAATCCGTAAGTTGGAAATGTACATATAAATGTAATATTTGAATCACGTATAAATTTTGGTGTATAATATTACTTCGAAAATTACTTTGATCAAAATTTACTTACCTCTTCGCAGTAAGAAAGCATTCGGCGGGTACTTTCCAGTGACTGAAATTGAAACAAATGTAAAAGTTAGTATGAATAAATTTCCTATTAAATATTTAAAATCGAAATTTTATATGTTCACCAGACACTTCGTAAATCATTTCTATATAATTTTTGAGCTCTGATAACGATGTGTGTACTAAAGGTGAGAGTATTTTTAAAAAATGCGGAATTCCGGGATCAAATGAAATTACACTCCAAGTTTTATAGCAACAAATCATGTTTTTTCTGCGATCTATACTTTGTGCGTTATTTTTAATTTATTTTGTGAATTTGTGTTTTACAAGTGACATCAGTGACTGTTTCCTTATTTTTATGTTTTTTTTTTTAATTTTCATACATACACATTTATACTTTTTAACTTCGCTTTTCCAGTGAGAACCAAATTTTAGTTATTAAGTTTAAATTTTATTTTCTCTTCCCGATTGATATTACCGTTTTCGTCTATTTTCCCCCCTCATATATACATAAAAATATATCTGCAAACGGTACGGTGGTTTTTATGTGCAGCGGTTCCTAAACTTTTTACACTTTTTAATCTATTTTGTTTATACATATTCTTTTTTAATCTTTTTTACTTATTTTGAAATAAGTAAGATGTAAGTACAATACAACTAGGAACGGATTTAGTGAGATTGGTAAGGAGTTGGCGATTCTTGTAGAAAAATTTAAAAAGAGAGAAAAACTTTTTAACGATATCAATTGCACTTATTTGAACCCTGCGTGTAAGAAAGCTATGCAATCTTTTACCCCGTCTAGTGCCATCGATGTGTCTCCAACATTATTTTCTTCTCCTTTGGCAATGAATCAGTCTCCCATAGTTATTGAAGAATCTCCAGTTATTCCCACTATTGCTATCTCAACTTCAACTAAAAATAAAATTTTACCTTCATCTATCACTGAATGTGCTATGCCAAAATTAGCAATAGTTGAATCTGTTGAAACGCTGATTGTTTTTGGTGATTTTAATATGCCTTGGAATTTTGGAACTTTCATATGTTACTTGGAACTTTCGTGAAGAAGTTCGGCATCTTTATCGGCACTGCTATAGGACACAATAATAACTTTTTGGGAGTACTTTCTAAACTAAGTTTGTATCAGAGTAAATAAGAACGGAAATATTTAAAGCTGAATGATAAATGTTATAGAAACTATTTAAATTGTATAAAAATTTAAATTCACCACGATTCTAAATCTTTTTACGACTTTGTCAATTCGAAACGTCTTTCCAGGCGCAAGAAAAGAGATGCAGAAAGACGCGAGTTCAATGATATCGAAACAGGAACCGGAACGAGGTCCGAAAATTCTTTGAAAGAATAAGACGCCTGACTGATGGTTTGAAGACCGGGGCCTCTTCCTGCAAGGATGAAGATGGAAATCTGCTGACAGATGTCCAGGGTATAATGAGATTATGGAGGGAGCACTTTTCACAGCTGCTTAATGGCGATAACGGCAATAATCAGGCCACTACGGAATCCACTCCGGAAACCCCAATCACTGACGGCGTTGAAGTACCGTCGCCTGACTATGAGGAGGTCTTAACAGCCATTGCTCGGCTTAAAAACAATAAGGCTGCAGGTGCAGAATATGCAGAATATGGTCAGATGAAAGCATTCCAAGTGATTGGAACCTCAGCGTACTCTGCCCAATCCATAAGAAAGGTGATTCCACGATCTGCGCCAACTACCGTGGGATAAGCCTTCTTAATATTGCATATAAGGTTCTATCGAGCGTACTGTGCGAAAGACGCCCATCGTCAACAAAATAATTGGTCCTTATCAGTGCGGCTTCAGGCCTGGTAAATTCACCATCGACCAGATATTCACACTACGCCAAATCCTGGAAAAGATCCGAGAAAAACAGATGGACACTCATCATCTATTCGTCAACTACCGTGGGATCACTTGTACTATTAGGGATCACTTGTACGTCGCAATGTCTAATGGCCTGCAAACCCATTCGTCTTTGCAAAATGGCACTGACCGACACCACCAGCCCAGTGAAAATTGGGACAGACATTTCCGCACCATTTCTTACCAAAAGAGGTTTCAGACAAGGTGACTCCCTATCGTGCCACTTCTTTAACCTAATGCTAGAGAAAATAATTCGAGCTGCGAACATCGACATCTGTGGCACTATTTTCTGTGTCATGCATACACTGATGATATTGATATCATTGGCACCAACGCTCGAGCAGTCAGTGCAAAATTCTCCAAACTAATAGAGAACCTAGTCTAGTGGTGAACGAGGACAATAAGAAATACCTTGTGTTAACAAACAAAGAGTCACGGCGTCTTGGACAAAATGTTACTGTTGACAATTATATCTAGGATTCAGCATAAACACCAACAATATTGTCAGCCTTGAGATCAAGCGGAGATTATCTCTTCCCAACAGGTGTTACTACGAGCTCAGTAGACAATCGAGAAGCAGAGGCGACTGGCGAAGCTTTATAGAGGCGGCCAAGATCGATCATCGGTTGTAGTGCCAGCTAAGTAAGTAAGTAAGTTAATTCGAATCGTAAGACCAGCGTCTCGGTGATCTTGTGTCTAGATATGACGTTGAAATAGTGAACTTGTTTCTTCATCACCTTAAGTCTCTTGAGCTGTCATTTAAATCTAAGCCCGATAATATTCCGAGTTGTATATTAAAAAATTGTGCTGAAATTTTTTATCAACGGCTTGGTAAAATCTTTGCCAAATGTTTAAAATCGGGTTATTTCCCAGTTTTTTGGAAAGAATCTTTTTATGTTCCTCTTCATAAAAATGGTGTTAAATCTAAAATCTCAAATTATAGAGGAATTACCAAATTAAATGTGATACCTAAATTATTATGCACTCTGTTACAAACATTGATCAACACATCGCAACATGGGTTCCTTAAGTGGAGATCTACAACGACGAACCTTTTAGAATTCACTACATGTGAAATTAATGGAATGATTGAATAACCAACAAACTGATGTTATACTTATATACCGGTTTTAGCAAAGCATTTGATAAAGTCAACCACGGCCCCCTGATTAAAAATCTAGGTTTGATTGGATTTCCGCCCTTACTTTTGAGATATATATATCATATATCATATATATATATATATCACTAACAGAAAACAGAAGGTGATTTTCCGAAATGCCGTATCAAAAAGCATTGCTGTTACTTCCGGGGTTCCTCAAGGGAGCCATCTGGGATATTTATATTTCTTCTGTTTATCAAGGATTTGCCATCTGTTATTCGAAATTGCAAAATTGTAATATATACTAATGATGCAAAGCTTACAACTCTATAATCCAACAAAAACTTCTGCTAGAAGATCTTGATAATTTTTCAAAATGATGTCTATTAAACTTGATGTTACTCAATCTGGATAAATGTAAGTTTATGACATTTACAAGGAGACAACCTATGTCTGCTAAATATTCTTTTCAGGATCAGACTCTGAGTCATGTATTGATATTTGTTGATTTGGGTGTGGCAATGGACTCCAAATTAAGTTTTATCTTACATATCAACTCGTATGTGAACAAAGCTAGAAGTTCTTTACGATTTGTTAAACGCTGATCAAACGAGTTTAAGACCCTTATACAACAAAAACGCTATTCACTTCACTTCACTTGTTACACGCATCCTTTAGTATGCATCTCCTGTCTAGAATCCTCAATATAATTGCTACATAGTAAAATTGAGATGGTTCAAAAACAATGAGGAGTTTTTTTTTGGAATCCTCTTTTGAATATCCACCGTATGAACAACATTAAAACTTATTTATCTATCGATATTAATAACCAAAAGAAAAATGCTGAAATTCACTTTTTTGCAAAACTTTTGAATGGCATTTTATCATCTTCATATTTACTAAACGAAATAAACTATTATATATCATGTAGAAGCTCACGTTATTTTATTCCTATTAAACTTAGCACATGCAGAACCAACTTCTCAAAATTATCTTTTTCGTGGAATATGTAGAGATTTTAATGGCAATTATAATCTATTCAGTATTTCCGATTGTCTGCAACACATCAAAACAAACTTACTTATCATATTGAATCGATAAACGGCTGATGATTTTATATCTGTAGTTTTAAGGAATACCTATTCGAATATACGCGGCTCATTACATATTTTCGTCTAAAACGGTTGCTTCGGTGTTATGCGGATGCGCCCCTCGGTCGTGTTGGGAGGGAAAAGGGTCCTTTTGGATTCCTTAATCAATGATAAAAAAAACTATTATCCCGAAATTTTTCGGTACCAAGATTTTTATATATGGAACCAATTAAAAAGAAGCAACAATAAGATTTTACAAGTATTAATCTAGTATTTTATTTACTTTTCTTTAAATCAAAAAACAAATTTTTAAATTGATAATCACATTAGCTCAGTCTTTAATGTATACGTAGATTTATTATCATGTTTATATTATGATAGGATGATTTGAAAATCACGATAAGCCACAACGAAAAAAGTCGATAATTTAATTGCATTTAAAATATATAAAAAAAGCCTGAGTTTCCAAGGCTTTCGTGAAGGCAAACTTAGGCCAAATGTGAAATTTATTCGAATATAGGTGAAGTCTTTTACTCTTGTAAGGAGTAGAATACACCCAAAAACCAAATTTTGAGGCATATATTTTAACAATAATCCTGTCATATATTTATTCAAGTTCCGATATAATAGAAATTATAAGTATATTATAATTCGGGTACATAAGTATAACAAAAAATGGTTTCGCCTTGTTCCTCCTTGGAACTATATATATGGAATTAATACTAATATGAAAAAATATATACTAAATTCAAATTTATTTTAATTCGGCTATTTAAAAAAAAAATTTTGAAAAAATCACTTCAGTATTTTAGATATATGTGTATATATATATTTGCATTTGAAAATAAGGAAAAATTACAAAATCGGATTGAGGCTACTGCGAACGAACAAGTAAACATACGTTGGAACATGACTGCTGGATGGAGACATACATTTATACTTATATGTGGTCAACTAACTAAACAAAAGAAAACTGTCAATCTTCTTAGGCTATTGTAGTTGTTCTGACTGAGTACTGTCTCATAGACCCTGTGACCTCCAGATACTGTGCTCCTTTCAGGGACTTTTGCAGGAGTAGTGCCGATGAGGAAGAAAAAACAGTGAGATACCTTCTCTGCGACTATCCAGCCTTTCAGAGAAGACGGATCAAATATTATATTATATATGGATACGGTCTTCTTTCAAGGACTGGACGACAAGCGGGGTTGGGAATAACTAATATACTCAATTAAGCAAATACTTTGGAGTGGTTCAAATACACAGGGGCTGATGGAACAATGGGGGTTTCTTCTAAACAGGTATCAAAATGAGCCAATTGATCCACAAGTGCCCTCTTCCCGCATTTTTACTTTAATTATTAAATACTTGGGGTAGAATTGGGAGGATTCGACACTGGGGCACATGAGCCACCCCTACTCATCTGCTGAATAAGAAATTTAAGAAAGCTTCAAGCAATCGACAGTTTGTGTTTCAATCGACCATCCTTTATCTCCCCAACTTTGAAAGTTTAAGGCCGTTCCGTTCGTCCACTTATGCAATGCGATTCCAATGCAACATCAATTCGATATCGCACTCGCGTCTGACACTAAGGTCGTGGTTATGTTGGTGTTCGTTGTTCGGCGAACACATCATATTTTTCTCTCGTGCTCGGTGTGGTGGTTACATTCGAGTTCGTTATAGAGTAGCTTTTGGTCGAAATTCATGATTTTTTCATACTATTTTGTGCGCAACGGCAACACTAAAATGGTATACCAAAAATATTTAAACGATTTTATCAATGTGGAGATTGAAATTAATAATATAATTGAATATGCAATAAATTATGCAAATAATGTAATTTTTTGGACCGACAGCGACAGGCTGGTTATAAAAAAAGTAATTGAGGTAGTGGAGAATATGTGGCAACGTCAAGGCAAGAGTGGTATCAACACCATTTGCATCTCATCGTGAATACAGCTAATATGTTGAATAAATACTTTTCATACGTACTTCTTCAATAGTTTTATAAATAATATTATATATTTAATATTCACTTTTATACACTAAAAACATTCACAACTTCGCTTTTCTGCAAATGATAATAATGATGAACAGGTTTGTATGTTTATTTACTATTTTACATAAGTTTTTGTTAATTTTTTGTAGAATAACTCATTGTTACCCTGAATGCTCGGTGTTCAATTTACCCAGCATATCATGTTCGTTGTGAGAGTGAGTAACAGAATCTGAGCATCACCACGGCCTAAGAAAGTAATGAGAGAACGTCGATTTACGCAATTAAATGCAACTGCAATACAACAATCAACAACGTGTTGCGCGAATGTTGGCAAAGCCTGTATGACGGCGTAACCAATAATTATGGCAGCGGCTGCAAGCCGCCTCTGATACTCATTGTCTAGTCGATTTTTATAAAAAAATAAGTTTGCAGAAAAACTTAACAATATAAATTTAATAATTTCATATTTAAATTAAAGTTTATTAATGAAAATAACTTAAATTTATAACAGCGGATTTAAAGATGACGTTTTTCAACCAATATTTTTACAATTTTTGTGTTGTACCCGAGCGGGAAAATTACTGTAAATTAGATCTGTTCTCTTACTTTCTGGGCAAAGTCTGGTAAAATGAGAGAAAACAAAAAAAAAATACTCCTGTGAGAGACAAGAATGCACAAAAGTATGGGAACGCAAAAAAACACATTTTTTGCTCGAGGCACAAACTTGTCGAGAATGTTAAAATTGTTATCAAAATTTTATCAAATGTAAAAAGACATAAATTTTAAAGCATTTTTTGAACATTTACCTTTCTAAATAAAACATAATTTTTCAGAATGTCTTGGATATTTCTTAATTTGAAATATGCAATCTATTTTCACAAACATAACACAAAAAACAGCTTAGGCCTTAGATCGTTCATCCATTAACGTAATTAGGCTGAAACTGGTTGCATTGAAGTTGCCGAAATTTGTCCATTGGCGCAACTAATAGCAAAAAGATGTCGACAATATCTAACAAAAGTGGGGCCATCCAAATATTTCTACGGCTTCAAATAATAGGTCTGTTCTCGTACTACAACACGGGTGAACGCGTTCATCCAAAACAGCCAGAAAAAAAAGTTCCCGTACTCGAAAAACTTGCAAATGAGAGCGACGACGAGAGATTAATTGTCTTAATTGGCAAACTATCAGCTGTTTTGTGAAAATAAATTCAAAATCTAAAATTATGAAATAACAAAAAATAATGAATAATAAATTAAAAAATGTTTTATTTAGAAAGGAAAATGTTGGAAAAATACCTGCAAATGCAAGCATCTGTATAATTGCAGATAATTGCTGTTTTATGATTACAAGTTGTTGTTTGTTAAGCTATTTTTATATATAAACTTTATTTTAAATAAGAAATTATTTAATTTAATTTTCTGGAATTGTTTTGTATGAAAAATCTACAATCAATCGACTAGATTATCAAAGGCGGCTTTTAGACGCAGCCATAATTTTTGTTGCTACCCTCAATCATCATTTCATTCCTTCTATTAAGTTTGGCTATTTTCCGAGAGGCAAAATAATTATTCAGCGGACTCTTGTTTCTTATAATATAAAATATATAAAATTAGAATTACACCAAAAATTTAAGTATGTAGCTATTACTTGTTTGTTCAAGAATTTAAATGAACACTTTTTGGGTAAGATTGATTTTTAAAGGCGTGTGCCAGAAATACAAATTCGCCAACTTAAGTAAACAATTCCAAAGAATTGAGTGGAAAAGGGGAGGGAAACTGCGCAGAATTGAAAAGAGACGCTATTCTAGAACAATTATAGGTTTTAAGATTGCAGTTTAAGATTATTACACACATTATTAGACCCAAAGTAATTATTATTAGGAATATTTTAGTTTATATCCAAAGGAACATGTTTCTTCGATTTAGGTTACGTATATTGTGGTCGCTGTAGCGTAGTGGTAGTGCGTTGGACTGCTACGCAGACTGTCCGGGGTTCGAATCTCGGCACAGGCAAAATCAAAAAGTAGAAAAAATAATTTTTCTACACGGCACCCCACCTCTTGTCAGGCAATGGCAAACCTACAAGAGCAAAAATTGCTATGAAAAGCTTTTCACTTCGCCGTTCGGATTCGGCTTTAAACTGTAGGTCCCTTCCATTCATGTACAAATATAACACGCACAACATGAGTGGATGCGAAAAGCTCAGCCTAGGCCCTCCATGGGCTGTTGTGCCATCAAAAGTAAAGTAAGTAAAGTAAATATTGTGTTCACATACCTCATCAGCTACACCTTGCGCGTTTATTTGTAGTTCCTCTAATTCAGTTTTAGGAACTTGGGGCGCAGAGGCCTCCTCTACAGGATCAATAGACGGCATTCTGAAATGTAAGAATATATGTTTTTAACCACTATTATTATTATTCAATGTAATTATAACTGTTATTAAACTATTTAATAAATTAAAAACCTTAAGTTCTCTTTTGTAAGGAAAAAATTGTTATCACTTTTTAAAGGGCACAAAAGTTTTTTTCTGGGGCCTCTTATTAATTTAGTGTACACCTATGTATGTGTAAATATGTATATCGCAAATTACATAAGTATGTATACAAACTAGCAAAGTTAGCGTTTCATAATTTTGTTTTCCTCTTCTTTTACAACTTTAAGTTATCTTTTGTCCTCTTTTTTGTTAACAAAATATAACACATACGAGTATACATATAGTGGTCGCTGTGGCGTAGTGGTAGTGCGTTGGACTGCTACGCAGAGTGTCCGGGGTTCGAATCTCGGCACAGGCAAAATAAAAATAAAATAACAAAATAGAAAAAAATAATTTTTCTACACGGCACCACCTCTTGGCAGGCAATGGCAAACCTACAAGAGTAAAAATTGCTATGAAAAGCTTTTCCCTTCGCCGTTCGGATTCGGCATTAAACTGTAGATCCCTTCCATTCATGTACAAATATAACACGCACAACATGAGTGGATGCGAAAAGCTCGGCCTAGGCCCTCAATGGGCTGTTGTGCCATTAAAAGTAAGTAAAGTAAGTATACATATATACCGTACATGGATATGTAAAAAGTATTTTTCAAAATAAAAATTGTGAAACGTTTGCAATTACGATTTTGGACTTCCTTTTCTTTCTTTCTTTTAATTGCACAACAGCCCATTGAGGGATTACCATCTTCTTTTAACATTTTTTAGAAAATAAGTTAAAAAATTAAAAGTTCTGACTTTCAGAAGCGAATATCATCAAAACTGAAGTTGATATAGTTGCCTTAATTTGAAAAAGCCCTATCATAAGATTTTTCAAAATCTAGCTTTTGTGTTTACGCAATACCGTTTCACATACAGTATGTAACGAAATTTATCAATTAGTTTAATATATTTATTTTTGGTGTGAAAATTATAATTTTAATTATAAAACGGAAGTTTTTAATAACAAATTAAAGAATTTTTAACAAAAACAAAATATATTTTCTCATGTGTAAGGAACTTAAAACACTAATTCCTTTCAATAAGGCACTTGTTGAATTGTGACACAAAATTATATTTTCAATTATAATATCGAGTAAAGCCTCATTTTCCTTCCATAATAGCATGGCTTCTCTTTCTTACTTACTTAACTGGCACTACAACCGATGATCGGTCTTGGCCGCCTCTACAAGGCTTCGCCAGTCACCTCTGCTATGCGCGCGCTGGCGCCAGTTGATAACGCCACGCATACTGGACCGTAGATCTTACGGAGTATCTTCCTCTCGAACGCTCCTAACAGCCTCTCATCATTGATGGTCAATGTCCACGTCTCTGCGCCATACATTAGGATGGGAAAGTTAAGGGACTTATAGAGCGTTTTTTCGTCGGTCGAAAGATGGCTTTACTTCTCAATTGTCTACTGAGCCCGTAGTAACACCTGTTGGCAAGAGTTAGTCTCCGCTTGATCTCAAGGCTGACATTATTGTTGGTGTTTATGCTGGATCCTAGATATACGAAATCCTTGACGACTTCAAAAGTATAGTTGTCAACAGTGACATTTTGTCCACTCGACGAGACTCCTTTTCCAGGTTGGAGAATGCTGTACTGACTGCTAGAGCGTTTTTGCCAATGATGTCAATATCATCAGCGTATGCTAGCAGCATGACACTCTTGTCGAAGATAGTACCAGAGATGTCGATGTTCGCAGCTCGAATTATTTTCTCCAGCATAAGGTTAAAGAAGTCGCACGATAGGGAGTCACCTTGTCTGAAACCTCTTTTGGTATCAAATGGTGCGGAGAGGTCTGTCTCAATTCTCACTACGCTGGTGGTGTTGGTCAGTGTCATTTTGCAAAGACGAATGAGCTTTGCAGAGATACCAAAATCAGACATTGCGGCGTACAAGTGATCCCTAATCGTGCTGTCGAAGGCGGGTTTATAATCGACAAATAGATTTTGGGTTTCGATCTGTTTTTGTCGGGTCTTTTCCAGGATTTGGCCCAGTGTGAACATCTGGGCGATGGTAGATTTACCAGGCCTGAAGCCACACTGATAAGGTCCAATCAGTTTGTTGACGATGGGCTTCAGTCTTTCGCACAGTACGCTCGATAGAATCTTATATGCAATATTAAGAAGGCTTATCGCACGGTACTTGGCCCAGAGTACGCTGCGGTTCCAATCACTTGGCATGTTTTAATCCGACCATATTCTGCATAGCAGCTCATGTATGCGTTTTTTAAGCTCTTCGCCTCCGGTCTTAAACAACTCAGCAGGCAGACCATCTGTACCTGTAGGCGGCGGTACTTCAACCCCGTCAGTGATTGTGGTTTCCGGAGTAGATTCCGCGGTGGCGGGATTATTGCTGTCATCGACATTAAGCAGCTGCGATAAGTGCTCCCTCCATAATCGCATTATGCCCTGAACATCTGTCACCAGATTTCCGTCTTCATCCTTGCAGAAAGAGGCCCCGGTCTTCAACCCATCAGTCAGGCCCCTCATTCTTTCAAAGAATTTTCGGACCTCGTTCCTGTCTCGCAACATTTCCATAACTTTGGACTCTCTTTTCTTGCGCCTGAAAAGACGTTTCTCCTCCCTTCTCAACTCTCTATAGGTTGGCTCTGTAAACAGCGTTTTTCACTTCAGTAGCATCTCGGCACTCTTGGTCGTACCACATATTTCTCCGTCGACGTAGTCTAGTACCTCTTCGGCAGCCGTACGCTTAGAGCGGGAAATGTTCGTCCACTGCACGCATATATCATCAAGTCGAGGTATGTTTTGGGATAGCAGGAGTGCGAGTTGATTGGCAAAGACTTCGGCTGTCTGTTGTGATGGCATCTTTTCGACATCCAGCTTTCTAGTGGTTCCTATCCGTACGCGATTTGCTACACATAGACATATGCAGACCTTGGCTGCAACCAAGTAGTGGTCTAAGTCGATGTTTGCACCACATACTGTGGGACAGCTAAGTGGTCTTTTGGATATCCTTATGTTGGAATCTGGTGCTACTAACTGTCATGTTTCGTGCGGCAGCGAAGTCGGTCAGTCTCATACCGTTAACGGTGGCTTCGTCGTGGAGACTGAATTTTCCTATCGTCGGACCAAAGAGACTCTCCTTGCCCACCTTGGCATTAAAGTCGCCTAACACGATTTTAATATCGTGGCGGGGGCAATGCTCATAAGTTTTGTCGAGGAACTCGTAGATGTTTCATCCGTCGGGACACAAATTTGGCTGATGTTGAAGAAATTTGCCTTAATACGGATAGAGGCTAGGCGCTTGTTCACGGCCGTGAACCTCGAGACTAGAAGACTCAGTCTCTTCAGTTGTATTAGATATCACAGGATGCTCTTTTGGAGCAACCCTGCCCGTCCATCGCATTTCCTGTATAGCGGTGATGTCAGCGCTATATTGTTGGAGGACATCCACCAACTGGATAGAAGCACCTTCCCTGTAGAGGGTTTGGACATTCCAGGTGTATATCCGCAAATCGTTGTTCTTTGGGCGTTTACGGGAGTCGTCAACATTAGGGGGGTTAAATATCCGAGGCTTTGTTTGAGGATTCATTGGGGAAATATTTTGACGTGGTCGGTTCCAAGCCCGACGCACAATCATTCATTCAAGGTCATGGAGAAGCCCGCCGCACACATTAGTTAATTCACTGACGGTTGTCAGATCGCTTCCAGGGGAAGCCACGAAGATCGACCATGGACGCACCTGCGACTGTCACGAACTTTACCTTGTGTCGTACGCCCCAGGCCCCCCATGAATTCTCTTAGGCATGCTATTAACAAAGTCTTCGCACTCTTTTTGGGTTATCAAACCCCAAACATCTTCACACCAAACGAACGAAGACTCCATTTTATTTTTCGGCAGGTTCGGATAGCCATAAACCCTTTTTTTCCAGGAAGTACTCAAGTTTTCAATTGAGTGAGACTTTACTTCAACTTTCTTACTTTCAAGGAATTGTGCTGTCTTTTTAGCCTTATGCTTTGTATCGTTGTCCTTCAAAGAGGGAAAATACCCTTGCTTCATTACTGAAATATACACATTGACGTTCATTTTGTCTTCAATCAGTACCAACTTTCCGACTCTAGCTTTAATTTAATAATTGTAATCACATTATGTTGTGTTATCTTCTTTGATGACCTCTTCCAATTCCATTTAACCCGTGCATGTTTATTTTGCTTTCAACAGTCCATGACACGGTTGCTCATTGCTCCGGAGTTAAATTTTTATGGGATTGTGCGAACTGTAGTCTTAGTTGCATATGGCGGCTTGTATCCCATTTTTCTTTACTCGTGATGAACTGTCATCCGTGACAACTCCTTCCCATAGGAACTCCTTTGGACATCAGAGCCTCAATTTGCGGCTCCTGAACTGATTAGACGACTTACCATCCTCCTGCCATTGACATTAACTTTAAAACGGCGCACGGTATGCTTTGGAATAGGCAATTCATGTCGATTAATGATATTTTTAACATATCCAAATGAAATTCCAACAGATCTAGCAACTTGAAAATAACACAAACCTTCATTCAGTTTTTTGATCACAATTTTGTTGACAGTGCTATTTTCTGCATTCTAGCTGAAATGTGTACTTTGTTTTCATTTCATCAACAAAATTTTATTTTGTTGCTTCTTACCAAATTTTTTTTGTCAATTACATGAGATAATTTTACGTTTGCGAAAAAAATTAATTCAACAATTTAGGAACATAAATTTAACTTAAAATGTTCACTGAACTGCATAATACAGCGATGTAACACAATTGAGCATATGACTATATACATATGACACATCACACACAAAAAAAAATATCTTTAAAAAATTGTCCGTTATGTTGCCTTAGTAGTTCTATGATATGTGTTCTTCAGTTTGATGAAGATATTTTATGTGTTAAAAATAATTGTAATTAAACAATTAATATATCTTTGTGTCACACAGATTATTTGCTCAATTTTGTTATATACTGTAATTGTCAAAAATTGTCAAAAATTAGAATGTATTAGTATTTGGACGATTGTAAGCAATTTGATACTTTTGTGCTCCTCTTTAATATTTGATATGTAGGTAATAACAAGCTGACCCCAAAATTCAAGTGCAGTCAAATCTAAAATTTTATAAACTATGTATTTATGTATATTTGTCATGTAAAATAGTACCCAAATATCAGTACCATCGCATGTTCCTAGGTCAGTTCTTCTACTTTCCATCCTTATTTGAAATACCATTTTTAAAACAAGGTCTAATTTAATCATATAATAAACGGGTGAAAGAGTTCCCGTACTTGAAAAACTTGAAATGAAAGCGACGATAATAGAGAAAGTAAATAAATGTAAGTGCCTATTAAGCAGTTATGTTTTTTTATTTTTTTCCATAAATTTTTACCAGGTGTACTATTTTGCAGCTAAAAGTGAATTATTGCAAACAAATCCGCAACGTAACTCTGTTTTGTGATTTCATATCGAAAGCCAAATCATTTGGTGACCGTGGTCAAATTTTACTCTCTCACTCTCTCTATTATATTCTTTTGTATATAATCCAGCAAACAAGCCAATTGCTAATATTCTTCCATCGAACGAATGTACTTTATATTTTTCGTCTTCCATACTTAATAGCTCTGGACCCATAACCGGATAAAATACACAGAGCTAAGTGAACACATTATATATGAAAAAGCAAAAGGAAGAAGAAAGAATGTAATTTAAAAGTAGAGCTAATTCTGAAATTAAGTTGATATTAATTTATTGTTTAACCGCGGCAAAGTCGATCAGTCTCATACCGTTGCCGGTGGCTTCATCGTGGAGACTGATTTTTCCTATCGTCGAACCAAAGAGACTCTCCTTGCCCACCTATGGAATCAAATTAGGTTGATGTTGAAGGATTTTGGCTTGCCCTCTCTCGAGGGCATCTACCTGTTGGATAGAGGATCCGTCCTTGTAGAGAGTTCGGAATTTCCAGTTGCATAAATCATTGCCCATAAGATTGATTGGGATTGTTTTTAACGTGGTGGGTTCCAAGCCCGACGTACTCATTAGGTAGCTCACTGATGGGCGTGCTATTGCTATCCAGGGAGCGCCTGGAGGAGGTTCTAAAAATCTGAAACAAATCCAATGACTCAAACGAAAAATATGTTCATCAAGTCGGCACAGTTCCGGAAATGCTGTCAAAGGCTCACCAATAAGGAAATGAGAAGGGGTAAATAGATCAAAATTTCGATTCCAAATGCTGCACACAGGTCGGCTATTTAAGATTGCATCAATTTGTGAAAGCATAATGTAAACTCCTTCGTTCTATAGAATAACTTATCCACTCACCCGGCGCAAATGTAGCTTGATCCTGGCCTGCCTTAAACCTGTGGTGATAAGGGTGGAATAAAATTTAATGACGTTCCATTCTTTGCTAGTGCGGTATTATGTCTTCGTTATAGGTTTGGTGTCGCTCACAATTTTGCATCTCATTCCATGATTCAATGAGCTCCTTGAAAATTGGTATATTTGAACATGAACACTAGTTTTAACCAATTCCAAATCAACAGCCCTAATCGACATGCAAACAAAGACACATATGTATATATTCCGCCTTCACACATTCTAGGGCGATTTCATTTAGTCATTTTACCATAATCATTATTGGCTAAGCAAATCTTATCCAGAATTTAAAAATAGTCTTGATTGTAGGACACGTATTTGAGGTAGACTTGCCATCAATTGAGAAGTTTGTGACATAAAGACACTTTCTTACCTGAAAACAGTTGAGCGAACTACTCAGCAGCACCAACACGGTGGTAGGTTTCATGCATGATCTTCACGATTAATTCGGTTAATTGTTTACGTTGAAGAATAATTGTATGTTTAATATTGAATGGAGCAGATGCATTTTGGATTCTGCAGCAGACACGAAGTATTTTATTTGAATCGACAAAGGGTGTGAGTTTTATTAATGGATTTTTGGGTTTCAGCACACGATTAAAAAGAAGATCCTCAAAAGAAAAAAAAAACCAAATTGATAATTACCTCGTCGACGAATGCAATCACTTGCACGTAATATCTTACAAATTATCCTCAAAAATCGGTCCCATTATGAGTTCATATCAGAAAGATTAAAACAAATTGAACGCGATATTTGGGCAAGGCTGCGCGTGTAACCCTTTAACTACATTAACATCAATTGCACGAATGTCAGTATTAAATTTTGACACTGGCCACAAGGCAGTTCTATCCACCAGAGTTCATGGTTCAATAATTCCTTAGGCATCATCCCACGCGACTCACAATCACCTAGATTCACATGAATATTTACATAGCCCCTTCAGCTGCGAAGAATCATGCTTAATGTTAATATGTTCGGAGCGGTGTGAAATAAATATTTGTCGTGAGAGCGCTGATAACTTATGACGCACAATTATCGAATATGTTCAGGCAAAAATTCTTTTTTCGGATATGTTGACTGAAAATTTTAAAGTGGTAAACAAACAAGATATCAAGAGTGCAGCACAAAGCTCCAGGCGCGATATCGATACAGCTTTCAACGGCGCCTCTCGCAGCTATGAGATTAATCGATGTTACTGAATATGCATGACGTGAAACACAAGATTGATTTCACACAGAAACAATGCAGCTCCATTTCGACAAACGTGTATGTACTTTTAGGTTCTAAAATTCAAACAAAATATGGCGTTTCGTATTGAGACATTCCTGACATTGGCTTCCAATGAACACCAAAATTTTCGATACACCAATTTGATTAATTATCGGAAGTTACGATCGACGTTTTGCATTTTTATAAGAAATTCAGGTGAATTTGAATTCCATTTTGCCGATAGGAAACCACATTGATTCAATATTAATTTTATTCAAGACAATTGATGCTGCTCGAAGATGAGTATGTTGGTTTCCTATTGCCAATTATTGTACTAATAAAAACAGCACCGAAACTGGTCAATAGGTGACAGTTCATAAAGGGATTGGATGTATGTACTACTTCTCTACACAATGCGTTGGTAATCACGGTGATGTTTGGCGATCCATATTTACCTAAATATTTTCACAATGCCCAATCGAAACGGTGAACAGATCGGTTTTAATGGCTGGACCAATCAAAAGTGTATCGTTTAGAGATATTCCTAACGAATCTTTGAAAGACCCATCAAAATCCACTCATAATTTCGCTGTGATGCTGTCTGCTGTTTCAGTAGAACTGAGGTACTGATGTCAAGTTTATCCGAAGGTATGATCGTCATATGCCCTAATGCTTTATATTCCTCTATGAATTGTGTATATAAGTTCTGAATTCCATGCAAATTGTCTTTCCTTATAGCCAAGCAACAGCTCCAGTCAACGTATTTCAAATAATGCAGTTCAAATAAGGTTGGAAAGATGTTTCAGATATATGCACCGAACAGTAACTTGACGGTTTGGCGTTAACGCCACCAGCAAGTCATAAGATTCCACTTGTGTAAGCTCTTATCTAAAAATTTTGGTAAATTATCCACCGTCAGATAAAGATGCAATTTCGATAGAAGTAAATGATTTAACCATGGATATAATTTTTGAATTATGTCCAATTTTAATAGTCCAGTGTGCCACGACACTTAATTGTAGGCGTTACAAACAACTCAATCAAAACCAATATACACTGGCGGTCACGAAAACCGCACCACCTCAAAATAACATGAAAATACGAAAATAATGATTATTATGTTGGGGAATATTTATTTTTTTTTTAATATTATTATGATTTTAAAATAATGCAAAGTGTAAGAACGGAAAAATATTACTGCTCTAAAACGTATTATTTTTGACAAAAACTTAAATACAAGAAACATTTTTAAGAAAATGTAATTTATTTTTATAATATTTAAAACTAAACAATATCTATAAGTCTTTAAAGTGGTCTTCGAGAACTAACATCAGCTACAAAAAAAAATATCAGTAGGATGTTGGTCCTCCTTTAGCCCGTATTACAGCCAGTATCCTTGACGGCATCGAATCAACCAAAATTTTTAGGTTATCTTTGGTAATAACTTCATACCAAACTTTATTTAATGCTAAAATTATTATTTTTTTATTTTCGAGCTTCTGGTCAGTAACTTTGCGCTTCATAATATGCCATAAGTGCTCGATAGGATTCAAATCGGGCGAGTTTCCCTGCCAAGTCAGTGAAATTCCGAAGTCCGAGAATATTTTTTCAAGCTGTAAAAAAAGGATTTTATTTTTAAATATTCTGTTTTTATTTTACATTCTGTAAGAATTAAACAAAAGATAGCAATTAAAATTTACCGATTTTGGCAAGGCCAAAAATCGTCCTGGAAAATTGCATTCATACTGAAGGATAAATGCTCTTCAAGAGCTGGCACTAAGTTTTCCTTTATGACTTGCTCATATTTTTCAGCACTCATAGTTCCTTCTAAAAAGTACAAAGGACCACGTACGTAGTAGGAAAAGCATCCCCAAATCATCTGGCTCTGTGGGAATTTCACTGTTTTTACAACACAGTTTTGTTTATAATGTTCACCATTGGAAAAGCGCACGTACGGCAAATTATCGGCGCATAGCAGGTTAAATTTGCTTTCATTAGACCAGATAACATTTCACCAGTGTCCAGTTTTTATAGTTTTTAGTCCAATCTAGACGCGCTTTTCTCATTTTTTCTGTCAACAATGGCTTTTTTGCAGGACGCCTTCCATATAAACCAGCTTCCACTCCTGGACTCCATAGTATTCTTTTATTTAAAAAAACAGACAACTGTGGAATGTGAGCAACCCAATTTTTCAGAAATTTTCTGGTAGGAAAATCCACTTGGTCCACTAATGTAAGTACATCGACTTTTTGGTCATGTATCAGCTGCTTAGATTTTGCACTCATTACTGCACTTATTTCACAAAAAACCCTTCTGCGATAAACAAATGCACTAGAATAGCTAATTTCTGTTGTCAACACATTTAGAATAATTTAAACCGTAAAATCCCCTTTATCGTAGCAAGAAAAAATAAGTAAATTACACAAATTTTTAAATATTAAAAAAGTGTTGCCAATAGTGCGGTTTTCGTGACCGCCATTTCTAAAAAAATTATAAAAAAATTAATTTTTCCTTTATTTTTACTCGAGTAAATTTTTTCACTTAAGTATACTCTTGTTCTACAGTCTTACGCAAATATAGGGTACCTCACGCTGTAGAGGTCATACATCACTTTAGCGATTTTGCTTGAGGATACTCGAATATTGTTCTACATAGCTTTCGCCTTATTTCACATGTGAGTTAACAGGTTACTATTAACTACTAGAAGACTCAACAATAGCTCGCTGATTTGGTCTAGTAGTTTGGTTCCGTTTTTCGTGATTTTGTCTCATTTTCCTCTATGCTTTTTTGACCTGGTATCCAATATATACTTAGCCTATGATTGGTAGCTAGATTTGCCATTGCTGCTTTGCACTGCAGAAGATTTTTTGATGATAACCAATGTAATGCTTACGCCTTTATAGCTATTGAAGGATTTGAATTCTAGTTCCATGCCCTTGCAACAGCCTTTCTGTTCGATTAGAGCTTTTATATCTTTTCCAGAGCTCATCGTCGGAATCACATGGTCTGAACCTGATATGTTCCGACTAATTGAACTATGATCAATACCATACCATAGTTGTCCTGTGACTTGTTTTTTTATGCGGATTTTACTGACATATTTTCTGTGAATAGCTGCAGCGTTTTAATCTTGTTCATAGGCTTGGGGGATTTTTTTTTAGTTACGGTCAACCATACCAAGAGACCATAAAACAATATACGCAATTTTTTGCATGCGTATAGAGCAATAGTTGCCTTCGTCACCCTCTCTTCTACATTAAGTTTCTACAGCAGTTTGCTATCCACAACTACTCCTTGATATTTGATATGGCATTTTAGAGTCAGTTCAATGCTATATGCGATGGCGTCCATGCAGGGGCCTAATACTTTCTTGTAAAAAGTAATATATCCATTTTATCCGCATTTATGGTTAAGCCGGCAATTGTCGCCCAGATATGTATGAATGGTCTTGGGAGTGTCATTCATAAGTGTGCTCAGAGTTTTTAGTTTTTAGTTTTTAACTTTACAATCAAGGTGAGTTCGAATTTTTTTAACAACTAGCAATCAAAGAAGCGGCAATAAGGCGCCTTTATATGAGGTTCCCCTACACGTTTCCTTAGCTAATATAGCCTCATTCCGCTTTTCTGCTCTTATCTCTCTACAGCTTAAAAGACTTTTTATCCACAGATATGTAGAAGTATTAATATGAAAAGCGTTGAGGCTATCTAAAATGACTTCTGTCGAAGCCATGTTACACGCAATATTCTTATATTCCAGTGCTTTCTTTATATTCAATACTAATTTAACTTAAATTTTAGTTAAATTTGATATTAATGGGCATATCTGGGAATTGTAATTTAAAATCTTTAAAATCCAAAGATTAGAATGTCAAAATAATTGAAATCAAAATAATACCAATCCAAACCAAAGTAAGTACATAAGTAAGTAAAGTAAAATAAAAATTAAATAAACATAAACATTTTTTAAAAAGCTTTTATTTGGCCTTGAGTAATCAAAAACTGACCAATTATGTAACCATAGGACGAAAACAAATGTAATTACAATGAACAGGATATGATATCCGAGGAAAATAAGCAAATCAGAAAAACAACAAATTAAGTTGTGCTGGAAAATAAAATAAGTATCGTTCATTGTTGATAAACTTTTAATATCAAATTGTGGCAAATATTTAAATGACCTGGAATATATACTACATATGTATACACTTCTACATAAGTACATACATATTATTATTTTAAGAATAGTTTTCGATTTGAGCATAAAACAAAACTGCCATAGTTTCTTGAATATATATACCAAGGTATATATAGTATAATTATTAAACTCAATGGACAACATATACACTTGATGATGTTTTCCTTTCTGTTATCAGTATTATGGATAGTTTAGTTATGCTTAGTTAATTTCTATTAATTTCATAATAAACATTTCAGTGTATCTGAGACCATAAGATTTTATTACAAGATTTTGCGCAGTAGATTCGCTTAAAAACAAAATCAATAATGTGAACACCGTGTGCGAATAATTTATTTCATCATATTTAGCAAATTTGTTAGGGCAACATTATATTCGAAAGCGAAATACTTCATAGTATTTATAATACTTCATATAAATAAATTTGTTTTTCGGAACGAAATTTAAAATTCCTTTTATCCTTTTGCTTTTCTAATTATACTTAGTTTTCTCCAACCAATTCCATACTTACGTTAAATTTTTGTAGTTTTATTATCGGTTGTTTGAAATCTAATTAATTAATTAGAGAATTATATTATATTTAAACCTCACAAATATTTATATAGCAGTTTCACTTGATAGGGAGCAACATAACACTAACTAAACCACGTTTCTCACATTTCGTGCTTTTCAATACTGTGAATATTACACTATACTATACTTTTAGGCGAAAAAATGATTATCAAGTAAACCATTTGAAACAAGCAAAAGCATATTTTGCAGCTTGTGTCTTTAAGAGAAAGTACTAGAATATGTAAAAGATATTGTAGACATATGTACGTATTTTATTTCAAGTTCAAGACAGTGCTGCCAAGTTTCAAATTTCCCCGATATCTCGAAAACCACAAAGAAACAATTTTTCCGGTAAAATGTCTAATCAAAATAGTAGATATTTTAGCATTTATGGAATTGGATTTTCTACTACTTTAGTGGTCGCTGTGGCGTAGTTGGTAGTGTGTTGACCTGCTACGCAGAATGTCCGAGATTCAAATCTCGGCACAGACAAAATCAAAACGTAGAAAAAAACATTTTTCTACACGGCAGGGGACTCTTGGTAAGCAATGGCAAACATACAAGAGTAAAAATTGCACAAGAAAAAGCTTTTCAATTCACCGTTTAGATTTGGCATAAAACGTAGGTCGTCCCTACCTTTCATGTACAAATGGAACACGCACAACATGAGTGGATGTGAAAAGCTCGGCCTAGACCCTCCATGGGTTGTGCTATTTAAAGAAGAAAGAAGAAGACTTTTCTATAGGAATTTTTTCCATAGAGCTATTTTTTCTTTAAGCGTATGCAAAAAAAACAGCTGGTTTAATTTGAAAATGGAACAAGTAAGTGTGAAATTGTATAAATTGGAAAGCTTAAGTACCTCCTAATTTATTATTTTTATTTTTTGTATTAAACAAGAACTTTTAGTAGGTCTGAAATTATTTTTGGTATTGAAGTATTTTACTCGTAAAGTGGTTTTTGTTTCTACACAAAATATGTCTTAAAAGAAAAAACCCCAACATTTCCCTTTTACTCTGTGCTCTGTGGTTTTTTGGTTTTTTTTTCTTTACGTGCTCCTTCCATCGAAGCGAAGTGTATGAGGTTATGCCTAGGTATGTGGCAGATTTCAAATAAGGTACTATATGAGAGTACTTAGATTCTTCTATAGTCGAACCAACAAATAAAAGAGTTGTATCGTCTGCAAAGGTAGCAGTAAAGTCCGAATACGTATCTCCCTCTTTGATGCAGAAGAACCGTTGGTTAAATATGATTCCAGAAGATCACAGAAATCACTCGGGAGGTGTGTTCTAAGTTTCATTATGAGGCCGGCATACCAGACTTTATCAACTGCTTATGTTACATCTAGGAACACTAAAGAGTAAAACTTTTTATCTTCTAGTGCCTTTTCAATGACATCGATAATTCTATGCATCTGATCGATCGTTGAGTGTTTGTCTCTAAAACCGAACTGATGTTCTGGCATCAGTTTTTGTTTGTTCAATAATTGGTTTTAGACGTTTAATAAGTAATTTTTCTAGCAATTTTGATAACTAACATTGGTAGGAGCGAAATTGGTCTGTATGAATACACATTGTGTAAAAGTTTTTAGTATGTATAAGATACACTTATAGGCAATATTTCTTAAAAGTTCGGTTGTGACCAGGTCAAACTCAGGTGTTTTTTCAGAGCTAAGTTATTGTCGATTTCAAACTTAACTTCAGTTGGAGTGAATATGGTAATTTTTTCTTGATAGTTAAAGGTGTTTGGGAAGGCAATGCCATCATTTTGTTCTTCGTTTGGAGTGGAAGATTGTACCAAGTTGTCATCAAATGCATGTATCGTAGTTGTTTCTGGCCCATTTAGAATTGTTTACTTTAATCGGTGGAATGTGCATAATTGGTCGTTAGAAGTATTTTGTACATTTCCAGAGTGAGATTCTTTATACCTATATACCTATACTTATTAAATGAATCTTTGTCAACTGGTGATCGCGTTATTCTATTTACAGCAAAGATTACGTTTCCTTCGAATTATTTCACTTGGATAATTGTGTGCTAAGCTTTTAGTTTTCATATATTAGGTGTACTAGCCCATGCAGCTTTTTCTAGTATTTGGGTAAATTTTAAAACTTGCTCTTCCACCTGATTTACTGATTCTAACTCATTATTAAGGTCTAGTTATTGGTCTAAAAGCAGCATAAAGTAGTTCCAATCTGTGATTTTGTTTGTGAAATATGTAGGCGGATGATTTTAGGTCACTGAGTTGTCTAAGGTTAAGAAGACAGGTGAATGATCAGAGCTTATACCATTATCGATTTTTAAGAACTCTATGGACATTTTCCGTACGATAAAAAAATTTATTGGGTCCGTAATTTTATTTGAATCTGTCGGCCAATAAGTTGGAGTTCCAGATGATAAAAGTTCGGATTGGTTGAATTGAGCAGCTTTTTTTTCGACGAATCCCACGCCCACCTCCCGCCCAGCCGACCGAGGGCGGCTGCCAACTACGTGTAGGTTACCGTAGTAGAGTTACCGAGAATTCAACATTATTCTACATGAGTATAACGATGGTAATGAAATCAGTTTCAAACGACTTTCATATTATGGAAGGTAAACCACGTAAGCAGAAAAGAATTGGGTTTTAACCGACTCCAAGGCATCTATGTGACGCTTATAATATGTACACCAAACTATTGAAGCATATTATAATATTGGACGTACTAAAGAAACAAATGACAGTTTGGTAACATATGGGTCGTCAAATTCTTTCGCTCAGCGTTTAAGGAAACTTAGCATACAGGAGGCCTTGTTAATGATTTTGTTAATATGAATATTAAAACAAAGTTTCGTATCCAAA
Source organism: Palloptera scutellata (assembly GCA_958295655.1). Lineage (NCBI taxonomy): Eukaryota > Metazoa > Arthropoda > Insecta > Diptera > Pallopteridae > Palloptera > Palloptera scutellata. The sequence continues at coordinate 58,484,642 of OY282450.1, forward strand.
ATCACTCCAAGATCCACGAATGTTGAAACGATTCCAAGTTTATAGTTATTAATTTCATATGTAGTTAAATAATAAAGAAGTTTTACGTGAAAAAACATTTGCTTGCAACTATTTAAATTCAGTTTAATTAAGTTTAAGCTAGTTGATGTAGCAGTTGATTTAGGTAATTTTGTAGCAACTTAGTGTCGTCGGTATTATTAAATGCATAAAATAATTTCAAGTCATCAGCGTACATCAAAAGTGTACAATTTTGAAAAACATTGGGCAAATCGTTAATAAAAAGCAAAAAAAGAATAGGGCCAAGATGACATCCTTGAGATACGCCAGAAGTAACAGGAAAACAATCAGACTTAAAGCCCTTGAACAATACACTCTGGGTTCGGTTTGTAAGTTAAGAAGTGAGCCATTTCAGTAAACGTGGCGGAAAAACGTAGTTGAAAAGGTGAAACAGATTTATGAAGATTAAAACTGACTTGCGAGCAAATAATTTGTTCAAAGAGTTTGGGAATAGCACTAAGCTTTGCTATGCCACGGTAGTTATTATATAAAGATTTGCTGCCAGATTTATGTAGCGGAATAATTTAAGAGACCCTCCAGGCGTCAGGGAAATACCCACATTGTAAGGAAAACTTAAATAGAAGTGTGATGCGTACCATAAGTTGAGAATACATTCTGGAATATCAAAGCCAGAATTAACACAGGTTTTAAGGTTCCAAATATATTATATCACAACTGTTTCATCAACAGTTGGGAACGAAATATCCACTGGAGATAACAAATAAGGATAATAATCGATTTGGTAGTGAATTTTTGAGTATGTTGACATAAAAAAGTCTGAGAAGAGATTACAAATTTTCTCTTCACTTTCTGATTCAATTTCATTAATTGCGCCATCCTTGACGCAAATCCATAATCTTTACGTCTTATGTTCACAAAGTCCCAAAAGGATTTATCATCCTGTTTTAGCGAAATCTTATTTAAATATTCTTTATAACAAGTTTTGCACTGGAGTTGATACCTGTAACGAAAATTTGTATATTTAGAAAAAATCAGTCAAGTTATTGAATTTCTTATAGCGTTTGAGATAATGAGTCTTTTGGTTTCTCAGCTTGCGGAGATCATTATTAAACCAATTCGGAAATTTCGGTTTATTCAGATTACATTGGGGGACTGAAAAACTAAAGCCCTTATGGATAGAATTTCTAAATTGCTCAACCGCTTTATTGAGCGCGGAAACAGAAGATTTAAAATCATAACTGAGCAATGAGTTCTAATCAACTTTGGGAAAGTTATTTTTCAGTTTTATATAGTCAGTTTTTTTTAAAATTGTAATATATAGAAATAAGTTTTTCTTTTTCAAGGTATACGATTGGAAATGAAAAACTGATTTCAACAGTAGGGTGATGAGGATCCTCTGGCAAGACCAAAGGTAGTGAAAGTGACACATTTGCGTTAGAAAAATCGTCAATGAAAATAATATCCAGGATTTTATTATTGGCATTTAAAACTGAATTTAGTTGGGAAAGGCATTCGCTAGTTATGGAGTTTATTACATCAAAGCAGTTATAATTTTTACAAGTAGGTAGTAGTATTACAGGATCAGCGGGGGAGACATCCCAAACAACATCAGGCAAATTCAATTCTCCAACAACGACTATTTTATCATTTGGTTTCAGCTTAGAGCAAATTTCACGGATCGCTGAAACATGCATCTGATATACTTCAGAAGAAGAGCTAGGAGGACCGTAAGAACACGTTATGTAAAAGCAAATGGATTTGACATACCTATTAACTTAACACAACAAAATTCGATGTTTAAAGCAGTTGAAAGCGTCACTTCCTCGGAAAAGTAACAAGATCTAACGATAGAATTTCTCTCCTTACGAAAAACCGTGAAACCATGGCAATTATGTACCTCGGTATTATGTATGGAAGGTCTCAACCATGTGTTTAATTTTGAGACATCGAATATTTTGATATAAAATACTACATTGGGTACATTCAATTAGTTTTTTTTGGTTCGTAGGAAGTTTAAGCACTATTGCAGTTTTAGGTAACCTAGTGCTCTCCCGAGAAATGAATTCTTTCACAAAAGCATTATCTGGCCAAAAAGATGGGCTAGAAATAGTTTTATAAATATTACCCGGCAAAGTAATTTTGTATGATGAAGAGTATCTTTTATAATTAAAGTTAAATTTAAATACAGTTATGTCATCATGTTTAAGGTTTTGATGTTAAATTTTCCACTAGATCGTCTTCAGTAGTGTCACCTGCAAAGCGAGACACGAACAAGGACTTCCTGGGATGAATAACGACCAGGTTTTTACATTTCTTAGTAAAACCTTAGTATTCCGCGTGTTCAAAACAACCGGAGAAGAGTCTATGCAGACAATGGCAGGAATAGAAGCCGGTGATGGAGTTGAGGCCTCGTCAACATCTACCTCTTCTAAAAAATCTGACACCGACTGTTCACCACCGAATTTTTCATTTTTGGAAGCACTTGAACGCGTATTTCTGGAGGAAACAACAGGCTCATCAAAACATTTGTAATTATTGAAAAACTTTTCATAATGTTTAAATTTCCCAATCTCCGAAAAACCCACCTTGACTTGTTTGAAAATTTTATATAAGTAGATCGATATCAGACCACCTACATTTCAAATACGATAAATGTAGGCCCTTATTGTCTTGAATTATGTCAAGGGTCCTGCCAGAAAATCCGGCACAATTTAAATGAACTAACCCGTCACATAACCAGCAAGTCACAAAACGATCAGAATCACCCTTAACGGTACATTTAGGATACATGCAATATAATTAAATTGTATTATAAATAGTCAAAAATTAAAAATTCTCAAGGGAAACAATATAAATAGCACCCAGATCTATCTGTAGTAGATCTATCATTATAAAATTTATAGTTGGAAAAGCACTGAAAACAGCTGAGAAAAAATTAAAATACGGGATGGTAAATATACAATAAAAAAGGAAACAAATTTTGAAATATAATGGTTCTCACAAGTTAAAAGTATAATATAAGTATAAGTATAAGAAATATGAAAAAAAAATAAACAACGCCTGAAATTGTTTTAATTAGAAGATCACAAATAAAGCACTTTTTGAAATTATTAATTTTTAGAACACGACAAAAAAAAAGTAAAACAAGGAAAAATACGGAGCTGTAAGGAACACGTCCGATCGATACAGATTTTTCTTTCGTTTTAAAATCTTCACCAATAATAAATCTTTTGCCGAGATATGTTAGAAGTGTTTCGTATTGATTACATTTAATAGCATGCCTTGGTCGACTATAAAGAGCAGTAATGCTAGTAGGCTGTCCATTAGTTTCTATAATCAGTGCCGTCGTTTAAAATTCTGCAGAACTCAGCATATATCCTTCATAGTGTTTTATATTTTTTCTGACAATAACCGCACTTCCTCATCGAGCACAATTGCTTGGATGTATGGAGTGGCAATCAGGCATATACTCACATTTGTGTTTTTAAAATACGTTCTGCCTCATCCTTCTGTTTAAACCTTTTGCATTTTTATGAGTGTTTAAAATTTTTGATTTTTGTTCAAGATATTTAATCACTTTTCTAATTTGTTGTTTAAGTCATCTTGCTTATCTAGTTTTGCAAGGATTAAGGATAGCATTCGGCTTGTATCATATTTATTACTTTTTGGATTACGGCCTCGAACTATTTGAGCATAAGAAAATATAATCTGATATTTTATCTGGGTTTTCTTGGATACCTTTTACTTTTTGGGGTTCTATGGAATTAAGATTACGGACATTATTATTGTTAGGCTTTTGCTGTGATAATTGCTCTTTATCATTCCTTATTTTTCCAAATTGTTTAGCTACAATACATCCACGATAGCTAGCTGGGTGAGAGTCGCCACAATTGCAACATTCTGACTTTTCAGTCGAAAGCTTAGTGCATTCGGTAGTGTTATTCTTGCCTGCATACTTAACACTCGGTTTGCTACAGTGGTTTTTTGTGTGTCCGAATGATTGATAGGTTTTGAGGTATTAATTTCTGACTCAGAATAGTCTTAATATTGTACATCTTTTTAATGTCTTCAGATGTATTGATAGTTAATAGAAACATATCTAATTGTTCTTTGGTTTCCCATTTAAGTTTGTTAACTGCAGATATAACTTCAAAACCCTGATCTTTTAAGTTAGATATATCATTGATTGCAAATTTATAACGAGATATTATTGGTGGTCAAAGCTTTAGTAGCCTTCGGCGTTAAGAATGTTTATCTTAAAGATTCCGTTATTAAGACTCTTGATTAGAGATTCTTATTAGCTGCAAGGATGATAGTTTGGAACTGTTGGTAATCATTTATGTTAGAAGCCATGATTTGAGGAGGATTTGGCTTTTCTTTACCACCTCTTAAGAGCACTCTTTATGTTCTTTTGGCTCGGAATGAAATTCTGGAAATGAACACTTTTCTCTTTTTATTGTGTCGTTGTTTTTTCCGAAACCAATTCGTTTCGTAAGCTAACTCTTCTTCATCGGTTTCGTAATTCACTGTTTTAATATTAGAAGCAAGAGCAGCTATATTTAAAATATAATAAAAATATCTTAAGTTTGTAATTTTCTGACTTCAAGTTGTTTTAACATATTTTTTATTTCACGAATATGCACGTGGAATGTCACACTCTACAGGGAGGACATCCGCCTCTATTCAGCTGGCGGATGTCCTCCAAAGATATAGAGCTGACATCAACGCTATACATGAATTCTATTCTCGAATATTGGACCATAGATCTTAAACGCTCCTCTCGAACGCTCCTAACAACCTCTCATCATTGGTGGTCAATGTCCACGTCTCAACACCATACATTAGGACATTAAGGGTGAGGGAATTATAGAGCGTTATTTTCGGTTCTGCTTCTCAATTGCCTACTAAGCCCGTAGTAACAAATGTTCTTCTTTTTCTTTTTATGTCACAACAACACAACATGGAGGGCCTAGGCCGATATTTTCTCATGTTGTGGGTGTTATATTGGTACATGAATGGAAAGGGACCTACACTTCTATGCCGAACCCGAACGGCGAAGTGAAAAGATTTTCATAGGCAATTTTTACTTGTAGGTTTACCATTGCCTGCCAAGAGGTGGTGCTGTGTAGAAAAATTGTTTTTTTTTTACTTTCCAAATATGCAAATAGTGGAATAACCTTTCTTGTGGATTGGTTGGGTGTCCGCTTTGGTCCCAATCACTTTGCATGGTTTCATCTGACCATATTTTAAATAGAAGCTCGTGCGTTGTCCAAGCCCAACCGTTCATGAGACGTAGACGCAAGGATCGACTATGGTCGCTCCCTTATTATGCGACTATCACGAGCTTTACCTTGTGTCCTACGCACCCAGTTCCCCACCAGAAATAAAAATTCAAATATTGAAGAAGCCGCTGTAAATAAGAGAAGTGAGCCACGCCCTCCTATCTTATGATATAAAATATAAGTCGTTGAGAAAAATGTCAAAAATAACTTTACTTAACTAGGGAATGGCACTAAAAAATAAATGTTTTTAATGCAGATGATTATGTTCGCAATAAAACATATTCTGCACTCAATAAAATTGAGGCTGTCAAACTCCCCAAACGTATCTCACAGTGTAAAAATTGCCACGCATTTGGACACACTAAAAAATATTTTTGAAATAAATTGCCGAGATGCTTAATGCATGTGCAGACAAACACTAGACAACTGTAAGAAAGAAGTTAGTCAACAGCCAAAATGTTGCAGCTGTGGAGCAAACAACCCAGCGAACCATCGCGGGTGTGTCGTAGATAAAGAACAGCAAAAATAAGAGATATAATAAGAGATATGCAAACAAACAATGGAAATAGTACTAATGTCCAGGTAAAGAAGGAAACGCTACCAATACAATATTCCGAAAATGTTGCTAATAAAACTCCAAGTGTTACTTATGCACAAGCAGTAATAACAACGATTACTTCAACTATGCGAACTACACTAAAACCACCGTTTCAAGAGCGAAAGATAAACAGAGTGAATACATACTCATGCAAATCCTGAATAAGCTTCAAAAGCAAGAGGTGTTGTCTAATACAATTCAAAACCGATTAGCAAAACTCCAACAAAAAACTACTACAAATTCAACAAATAAAAAAAGCTAAAAGCTAAAAGTTAATCGTCTTATAAAAAATAAGTTAGTTAAAAAATATGTTTCAACACTGACAGTTGATAAAAATCAGATTATTCATTATGGAAATCGACTTGGTCCACTCATACCTTCTCTTCACTATGGATTTACCAATACCACCTGAAAGCAAGAAGGCAACGTTCCCAGATGAAACTGCAATTCTGGCAAATGCCGATTTCGCTGTAGAATCAACACCCAAATTACAAACATCTGCCAATTCCTGGGGCGCAGGACACAAGGTAAAGGTCGTGACCGTCGAAGGAGCGTTCATGTTCGATACTTGCGCTTCTATGTTTCAAGTCGGCACAAAGCCTCCTCGTGGCGTCCCTTGGATAACGATCTGATACCCGTCAGTGAGCTAACTAACGTGTGCGGCGAGCTTCTCCATGGCCTTGAATGAATGGTTGTGCGCCGGGCTTGGAACCCATCACGATAAAATATTCCCCAATGAATCCTCAAATGGAGCCTCGGATAAGAAGCCCCCATAAAGTTGACGACTCCCGCAAACGCCCAAAGGACAATGATTTACTGATATGTACCTGGAATGTCCGAACCCTCTACAGGGAAGGTGCCTCTATCCAGCTGGTGGATGTCCTGCAAACATATAGAGCTGACATCACCGCTATTCGGGAAATGTGACAACAACGACCACAGATTACTTCTACGAGCTCCTTGACAAAACTTATGATCATTGCCCCGCCACGATATTAAAATCGTGTTAGGCGACATTAATACCAAGGTGGGTGTTTAATTCAGAAGTGAATTATTTAATAGATCCGGCTTGAAGGACCATGTTTAATTCAGAAATAAATAAATGAAATATCATAACACAAGGAATTTGTATTTAAATCTAACAACATTAATTTATTGTAATGACGAGGAAGTTTTTTATGAACAAAAAAAAATTTATTGAAGAGCCCAACCGACCGGTGTGAAATTGTTCGAGAGAAGAGAAAAAATAGAAAGAACGAAAAGAAGAAAGGATAGAGAAAATGAATAGAAATGAAAAGGAAAGAAAAGGTTCATTAGGATGGCTTAAACATCCCGGCCCTTGCACGAGTGCAAAATCAATTGCCTCATTGACGCGCTGCAGGGTCCTTATAACGTCACCGAACAACTCCTTGACCCTCTGACCTCGGAAGCGGGGCATCTCGGGACTGCGGATGGTACGGATCGCGGCATTAGCAGGCTGTGCTGGAACGATGGCATTGGCTAGTCTTTGGGGTTGCATTGCCGAACATTAATCTCTTGACCAGGAGTAGCGATCACCACTGAGGACTGAGTCATGTTGAGCTGCACAACCTTCGTCTGCGGACTGGAACTGTGCAGTATTGGAAATACATAGATTAGTAGGGAAACACTCAATGGTAAATTACAGCGCTTAAGGGGGAGAGCAGCCATAATTTGGGTCTGCTTGTAGATATTACAAGCTTTGCATTGGAATATGATCTTTTTGATTTTAGGTAAGGAATGAAATATTCTTGCCTTTTGTGGAGAAACTACAAATATAAAATGAAATAGCGGGAATTCTCTAGAATGATGATAGGATATCGTTCGTTGTAACTAAGTGCGCCGTGAGCGAGAATATTCTCCTTGTCTATAAAAGTATTTCAGACGAGAAAAGTCCTTTTCTTTTCTATAGGCTTTGCATCGATTAATGATGTCTTTTCTCGTAGATAATTTCGATAAAATGTTCCAGGAAGGAGGAGCAGAGGGCCACAAAGTCATGTCTTGATAACATAAATTTCGGTATGAGGGATAGAGCTTGAGGAGTGAAACTGCTAAGAAGAGTGTTAACTTCGACAGGCTTATTGGTTGCAGGAGGGCACTTAACCTTTTACCGCCAAGAGATATAAGGAACGGAATTGTCCTTCTCTCAGCTGCGAACACAAACGCAAGCACGATAAGCTTTTTCGAAGGAGACTTAAATTCGCGAAATGTTTATTGCTTGCAGGAGGGCCGCCAACCCTTTGCCAACAGGAGACGAGGATCGGAGTTGTCCCTCTCCTGAGTGTGAAACCAAAAAGCAATCGCAATAAGCTTTTCCTACGCAGAGCTGTAACCGCAGAAGGCTCATTTTTTGCTACCTTAACCTTTTGCCACCAAGAGATAAAGTACCGAATTGTCCTTCTCTTGAGTGAGACCAAAAGGCAAGCACAGTAAGCTTCTACAAGTAACAAAGTTGGGGAAGTTGAACTTGATTACTTTGCGAGGACTGCCTCCATTGACAGATTTCGCTGTTGTCTATGGGGGAAAGATTCTCTAAAAATTTATTTCTTTTATGGATGGAATACTTCATATATTAGTCTCAATCCGTGGCTGCCAATCAAAGCTGATGGTGTGAGATTTTCGCTTGTGTCATAACAGGTGATGTCGGGTCAACAGTTTGGCAACCGAAAGAAAAGTTTGTCGCCTTGTGGCAAAAGTTAGCACGGGAATGGAAGGAATGGTATGCTAATGAATTCATAATATTTATTATTTGTTTTTGTAAAAAATCGACATATTTATATATTATATATATAATAATTTTAATGAAATAATATATGTTCACATATGTATAATCTAAAAATTCACAATTTAATCAGTTAGAGTGTAACTAAATAACACTAACACAGTGTAATATTTTTTTTACAAGTTGATCGTTTAGAGGTAATCGAATATAGCACAAAAGAAGATAGCAAGGAACTTTCTGTAAAGCAATAAGTGTGTATTTGTTATTGTACACGGAACTTATTTACTTTATGCATGTACATACGAAGAATATTTGATAAAAAAATATATGAAACTTATGCACAATATTTTAAGTATGGAAAAACTTAAAATAATTCGTATAGTAAATTACAAGTAGAATTTATGGACAAAAAAGAACTTGAACTTACTTACTTAAATGGAAAACAGGGAGGTAATTTTTCCTTTGTGTGTGATTTTGTGGTGGTTGATTTTTTGTTATTATTGTTGTTCCTATTATTCCACTTTTTTGTGGTGAGTTAAAGCGTTGGATCACTTTATGACTCGAAGGATCATGTTTAATTCAGAAATGAATAAATGGGATATCAAAACACAAGGAAGTTGTATTTAAATTAAACCAAATAAATTTATACTAAATAAAATTGTAACTTTTAAAATGACAATAAATAATGGAAGAGCCCAACCGACCGGTGTGAAAATGTTCTGTTGAAGAAGTAAAAGGCAAAATTAGAAAGAAAAGAACAGAACCAAAAGAAGAAAGGATAGAAAAAATAAATAGAAATGAAAAAGAAAGAAAAGGTACATAAGGGTGGCTTAAACAGTGGGCAGACGATCGGAAAATTCAGTCTCCACGACGAAGGCACCGACAACGGTATGAGACTGATCGACTTCCCCGCTGCACGAAACATGACAGTTAGTAGAACTAGATTCCAACATAAAGATATTCATAAGGCCACTTGGCTGTCCCCTGATCAAAACACACGAAACCAGATTGATCGTACACACACAGTACTTGGTTGCAGCCAAGGTCTGCACAGGTGTATGTGTAGCAAATCGCATACGGATAAATACAAAGAGAAAGCTGGATGTCGAGAAGCTGCAATAACAACAGACAATCGAAGTTTTCGCCAATCAACTCGCACTCCTCCTATCGAAAAACACCCAACTTGATGATATATGCGCGCAGGGGTGCACATTACCCGATCTATGCGAACGGCTGCCGAAGAGGTGCTTGGTTACCACCGTCGACGGAGAAATATATGAAGAATTCAAAAAAATTCAAGCATGAGCTTCTGTGCAGAATATGGTCGGATGAAAGCATGCCAAGTGATTGGAACCTCGGCGTACTCTGCCCAATCCATAAGAAAGGTGATTCCACGATCTGCGCCAACTACTGTGTGATAAGCCTTCTCAATATTGCATATAAGGATCTATCGAGCGTACTGTGCGAAAAACTGAAGCCCATCGTCAACAAACTGATTGGACCTTATCAGTGTGGCTTCAGGCCTGGTAAATCTACCATCGCCCAGATGTTCACACTACGCCAAATCCTGGAAAAGACCCGAGAAAAACAGATCGACACCCACCATCTATTCGTCGATTATAAGCCCGCCTTCAACAGCACAATTAGGGATCACTTGTACTAGCAATGTCCGATTTTGGTATTCCTGCAAAGTTCATTCGTCTTTGCAAAATGACACTGACCGACACCACCAGCGCAAAAGAGGTTTCAGACAAGGTGACTCCCTGTCGTCTCCCTGACTTCTTTAACCTTATGCTGGAGAAAATAATTTGAGCTGCGAACATAGACATCTCTGGCACATTGGTACCAACGTGCGAGCAGTCAGTGCAGAATTATCCAATCTGGAAAGGGAGTCTCGTCGAGTGGTTCTAGTGGTGAACGAAGACAAAAAGAAAAAATACCTTGTGTCAACAAACAAAAAGTCATGGTGTCTTGGACAAAATGTCACTGTTGACAATTATACTTTTGAAGTGGTCGCTGTGGCGTAGTGGTAATGCGTTGGACTGCTACGCAAAGTGTCCGGGGTTCGAATCTCGGCACAGGCAAAAACAAAAAAAAAAAAGTAGAAAAAATAATTTTTCTACACTGCACCATCTCTTGGCAGGCAATGGCAAACCTACAAGAGTAAAAATTGCCATTCATGTACAAATATAACACGCACAACATGAGTGGATGCGAAAAGCTCGGCCTAGGCCCTCCATGGGCTGTTGTGCCATTAAAAGTAAGTAAAGTAAAGTAAAGTCGTCAAGGATTTCGTTTAGCTAGGATACACCATCAATACCAACAATAATATCAGCCTGGAGATGAAGCGGATATTAACTCTTGCCAACAAATTATACTGAACAACCCAATATTACTCCTACATATACAGATTGCAATCTGTTCAAAATCGACTTCAGCTTCTAAATATGCCAACTATAGAAAGCAGAAGAGTAATGTTGAATGTCATGTTTTTGGCCAAACTGCTAAGTGGCAATATAAATTCAGAATTGTATCAAATCAAGTTAACCTGAACATCCCTAACCATTGTGCAAGGTATCCAGTTAGGATTAAATGAAGTACCTGCCATACTAATTAGGCACAAATTAACCTTTCGTTGCTTGCGTAATGACCTTCATAGCTTATTTGACTTATGTGATTCTCAATTTCACATTAAAAATATTATTTTAAATGTTTAAATCATCAGCTGGGATTTTGTACATAATTTCTGATTACTTCACGTCCGTCAGACAGAATATTCCGGAAGGTGTCTGTTTTCGATCTGTTCGTTATGTCGATGAGACACTCGTGCGGCTTGGTGGTTAAGTTGGTCCGTTGGGGTTGATACTGTCTGGTGAAAATCGCAAATTCTGAACACATTATTCTGTTTTTAAAAATTCTGCAAACAAAAAATTCTGTTTTTCAAAATGCTGTCTATAAAAAACGGCAGCCATATTGATGTCGCATTGACATCTGAATATCGTAGAATAACTCAATAGCCGATAAAAATGTAATATGTGGGGTTTTAGAAATGACTTATTCACGCGTTGCGTGCATAAGAGTTTATAGAGCTTATCATACTTAGTGTTGTTTCTAAAATTTTCTGTATTTTTGTATTTAGTCTGTTGTAAACTACATATCTATTAGCTATGGACAAAGTTTTAGTGCAAAATGTCAACAAATATTGGTATACATTGTATATTGTAAATAATTTTATAGGTTAAAATATCGAAAGCCAGAAATTTTTATTAAATTTATTTTTAAGATATACATATATGTACCTATATGTAAATCACAGACAACGAAATCTCAATTTAGAAATTTGAGCACGTGAGGTATGCTTGCTAGTATCGACTTATTTCTATAGGTTTAGTAAAGAAACCCCAAATATTAATTCACAAAAGAATGTTTTTACTATCTAAAACTACAGTAACGGATATTGAAAAAAAAAATCAGTAGAAAAAATCAGTCAAGTTCACTCCTTTGAATTTATGTTCTCAATGATTGGTAGCACACATGTGTTGGTTTGCTTTCGTCTCAAATATATTATGTTGCTTCCTTTGCATTTTAATTTTTTTTATTTTTATTATTTTATAATGCAAGCTGTCTTTGAGACAGTTAACAATAGACTTATAAATAAATAGAATTTAAAAAAAAGTAAAAACAAACATGCGTGGTGAGTGTCCAGTGGTACACCCATATTTTACAGTATTACATTTACATATTTATGTTTCGCAATTTTCACCTTAAATTATGAGATATTGAAGGGTTTTTCGTTTCAGTCTGGAATCGTCGTATTTTGTACGAATTAGATTTGGCCTTAATTTCATCTTTGACGAAAGGGACTCACGATGAAGTTGTAAGTTGGTAACATACCAAGGTGCGTTCACCATCATACGAAGCATTTTGAACTGATAGCGTTGCAATATTTCGACGTATGAATTGGCGGCTGTACCTCACAGTTGTATGCCGTGGGTCCATATGGGTTTAAGGATAGTCTTGTAAAGGTCTTGTTTGTTATCGCAACATAGTTGCGAATTACGATTGAGTAGCCAGATGATATTTCTCAGTTTAAGACCTAGAGCTTTGCGCTTCGTAAATATATGCTTTTCCATGTGAGACGTCTATCCAGATGCATTCCTAGGTACTTCGCAATGTTTGCCTGAGGGATTTGTATTGCGTTTAATTGCACAGGTGGGCAAGTATTGCGCCATGTTGTGAATGTTACTTGCACCGACTTTGTTTCGTTCGCCACAATTTTCCAGTTTTTAAGCCACAAGGATATTTTATTTAAGCATTTTTGGAGTTTGAGTGAGACAGTGACAGGATCATCATCAATTGGCAAGGCAGCAGTGTCGTCTGCGAAGGTTCCAATAAAAATTCCATCAGTTGTCGGCAAATCAGCATTGAAAAGTAGGTATAACATTGGGCCCATAACACTGCCCTGAGGAACACCGGTTTTTATGTCATATAGAGATGTGATGTCATTTTCCTGTTTCACGATGAAATGGCGATTTTCAACATACGATTTCAAGAACGTGTAAAAATTTATTGGAAGAATTTTTCTAGCTTTGTATAAAAGCCCTTCGTGCCCCAAACGGTCAAAAGCTTGTGATATGTCTAGAAAAGCCTTCGAAACTTGCATTTATTTGTTCAACAAGTCTATGAATTTGTTCAATTGTACCGTGACCTTGACGGAAACCGATGATCAGGAATGAGATGTTTTGTCACAATAATAGGCATTAGCCTTTTCATAAACAACGATTCCAAGACTTTGGAAGGGATTGGTATGGTAGCAGACTTATGGGACGGTATGACTTTGCATCTCCAGCATTTTACCGGGTTTTTGAATCATTTTTATTTGTGCAACCTTCCACTAATGTGGGACAAAGCCAGTTCTCAACACAGCAATAAGCTTCCTATTATTACTTGCTGTAATCAGATCATGTCCTGGAGCCTTCGCAGGTTTCAATTTGTTTATAATTGACCGCACTTTGATTTTTGTGAACCGAGATATCGGTAAGTCTAGTTGATATGGCTGACGTAAGAGCTCGGATACTTCATCTAATATTTCCACTGGTAGTTCGTCAGGATTAGGAATAAATATAAATACATCTTTAAGATGTTGCGCGAAAATTTGTGCCTTTTCGTGATCACTTTTCACCCACGTTCCATCGGGTTTTCGTATTGGGGGTTGTAATTGTGTTGGTCTTTTCAATTTATTTGCTGCCTTCCAAAGAGAATAATCAGTTGCAAAAGTTGCTTCGAGTTTTTCAATATAATTTTTGAATATCATGTTTTTGTCCTCAGCTACCGTGTTTTTTGCCAAATTTTCCTTGCTAACCTTTTTTCTTTTTTCTTGTCCATGATTGAAATGGAATTCTTGTTTAAGTAGGTTATAAGTACTGGAGTAGAAGCCCAAGCGGATTGTTGAATACAATCATTAAAGTGTTCTACTGCTTCTGTAATGTCGTTGTGTGTTTTTAGTAGCAGTTTCAGATTAATCGTTGTGGCAACTAACTCTCTAAAGAAAGGCCAATTGGTTTTATAATTATGGAGCACACATGGCTTTTTTACTTCCTTTGGCTAAGAATAATTATCACAGGGAATGGTCTGATGATAGGTCAAAATTTTAGTGGCATTTAAAACTAGTTCCACAAAAGCCAATAAGATCAGGAATTTTTTAAGGATCCGTAGGCCAATAACTTGGTTCTCTTGCTGAGATGGTGCTTCGATTTAAACTTTGAATAGCAGACAGGAACTGTCGCCCTTTTGTAGTTATTAGTCGCGAGCCCCAAGCAGTGTGTTTTGCATTGTAATCTCCACCACTCATAAATCTGTTGCCAAGTGTCTTAAAGAATATTTCAGACTCTTCTTTTTTTATATTATGTTTTGGGGGGCTGTATATAGCAGATATTGTAATTGGCCCTATCCAATCTTCTATTACTATATTTGTAGCTTGAATATGTTGTGTACAAAAGGGTGTTGTTTCGTGATGTTTTATATTAAGTACGTTTTACCAGTATTGCACTTCCGCCGTATGCTTTTCCATCTGGATGCATTGTGTCGTAAAAGTTATAGTTGTTGATTTTAAAATGGTTGTATGTCGAATTCATTTATGTGTAAGAACGATTTAATCTCAAGGATGTGGTGTGACAGACCATTTGCATTCCAGATAACTATTTTTAGTTTACCGATTTTGAGAAGAGTTTGATGTTAGATTTATTAATAAGTTTGTCATGGTGGTGAGTTGCTGTTGTAGTAATGACATCATTTCACGCATATCAGGTAAATTGTTTGGAAGTTCAACAAAATTTGTTGCAGTTTCATTTTGATTTAAGGTGTCTCAGATGGCCTGCGAGTACGATACGGTTTTTTGTACTTTTGGATGCTGTAGATTATTTGTCATTTCAGTCTGTGGGGCTGTTGTTTTGTTTTCTTAAGGGAAGGAATTTTCATTGTTGTAAGTTTTTATATGCAGCACACCTTTTATAATTTGCAGGATGATTTCCATAATAAGTTTTTAACTTAGTATATTTTTGTGTTGTTACTTTTGGGTTCTAGCTCGACTAGAAATATAGGATGTGGCCGTTTAGTAGTTCTTTGTTTTATATTCTAAATATTGGAGGCTATATGGCCGAGATCTAAAAGTTCATATTTAATATCATCCACTGCAGTGGATGGATGTATGTTTTTTAGTACAACTTTGAAGAACCTTTGTTGTTTTCGCTTATAAGTATAAAATTCGGTATCTTTTAGTTCCAATTGTTTGACTAAGTATAGCGGTATATGCTACATTCACAACTTAGTACTTTTATATCGTACTGCCCATCTATATGTTCATGTAATAGTTTCTGAAGAGGCTGGATACTAGCGACCTTGTCAACAAATATCGGAGGTGGTTTTTATATCTTTTCCTTAGGTGTAGAGATACTTTGGTTCTGTTCTTCTTCTACTTCAAGAATTTCCTATCTATTAGGTGAACGGTCAGGGTTACTAAGCCAGTAAGAGCTTAGCTTTGTTTGTTTCGTATTTTTTTGCGCATTACCGGGACGGCCACGCCTTCTTTTTGGGCGCGATACCTCAACCCAACCCTCGTTAAGGTCACATTTTTCTGTAGTATTAATATTAAATGAATCTATGTTACTTGCCTTTTCAATGTTTTGCTGGCTTAGTAAAAGTTTACTTAGTGAGGAGCTTCGTTTTCTCTCTATTGTTTTCAGGTTTTGATAGGTCTTGTTTAAATCGCTCAACTGTTGTGGTTCATTTGATGTTATTGCTTCTAACCATGTTGTTGTTGATGATGTTTGTGGTTGAACCTACGACTGTTGTTGTAGCTGCTAATGTTGCTTCTGTGGCAATTGTTGTTGATCTTGTTGTTGTTGCTGCTGTTGATGCGTTGCGACTACCATTTTTACTGTCGGTGTTGATATATTTGACGAAGTATTTCCGCTGGGCCCTGACTTGGGCAAATGTTGGACACTCATGGTCCGTTGCTGGGTTTTGGATTAGTTTGGGCTAAGTTCGTACACAAACCTTAATCATTAATAGTAGATGGTGGCGCTAGTAGCAGAATACCGATGACAGCTCGGACAGCTGACCGTATTTACACTCCGCGTTTGAGTGAAATTAAAATAAAATATTACGAAAAGGGGAATATTGCGTGGTAAAATGTTTTTTTAGAGCGAATTCAACTAACTTTTGATGTAACAAAATTTAATAATATTTTGTTTTTTTTCACAACAGTATCAAGAAAAAATTTTAATAGATTTTAGTATTTTAATTTTAAATAGATTTTAGTCTAAAATCACATGCACCGGGAGCCGACAAAAATCACACCCGAATTCAATTGAATATATATACCGAAATATATATTGGCATCTGAATATCGTGGAATGGGCTATAACTCAATTGTCAATAATAATTTTATATGTGGGGTTTTAGAAATGACTGATTCAATTGTAAACTATAAAATCAGGCGTTGTGTGCAAAAGTGGCACACGCCATTAATTTTTGGTAAATTTTGGAGGCTTCTGTTAAAATCTATTGTAAGATTTTTGTGACTTGGACCACTTTTACACTCAACGCCTAAAATAAACTATGCCCAAATCATTTACGTGGAATAAACATAAACTATTCTCCTTTTCTGATTCCCGAAAACACACCAAAGCAACTTACTTATTTTACTAAATAGATAAATGCAGAATTATGTGAAACAAAATATTGTGCAAACAGAATTTTGCATTATTAGAAATTTAAAAAACAATTTAAAGAAAAAATAATTTTGAAAATCAAAAAAATTATAAAATTGATTTTTATCCACACAAAATATTATCATACAGAATTTCGACCCGCTGCTTCCGAATAAGTACATATACTATAAATCGTATCTTACATTTATACTGTACTTAACAAAAAGTTTCGTGAAATGTCTATGGCAATAGCATTGAATAATACTGCTAATACTTAAATTCCAAGATTATCATACAAAAACTTATTATTTAAGCAAACAAACAAACAGTTACACCTTAAACCACTTTTTGAAATATAAAAATATTAAGAAAAAAACAATAAATAAATTTAAAATATAAAATTTTTATAAAAAACTCAGAAAATAGAAAGTGAAAACATTAAATCCATTTGCATTTGGTATACCAAAAGACTTTGAACGATTTTATGAATATGGACAGAGCAAATAATAATACATATAATTGACATACATATTATAAAAAGAAACGATTCAGGTAGTGGAGAATATGTGTCAACTTCAAGGCAAGACCATAAGCAAAGAGCGAAATTATCTCTGTGCTGGTGCATTTGCAACCTGAATTTTGACGAAAAGCAACTCAGTAACGATCACAATGTAACCACCACACCGAGCACGAGAGAAAAATATGATGTGTTCGCCGAACAGCGAACACCAGCATAACCAGGATCTTACAGTTTTTTACAAACACTTCACTTATAACTTTCCGAACAGTCCCAGAGTATGTTTATTAATTTTAGGTTTTCCGGCTGTCAAAGTTATTGTTTCCTTTTTCTTACGACTATTCTAAGTGAAAGGTGCGTTGTTGGGTTGGTGGTATATTAAATCTGGTATCATCTGTATATTGCTTGATATTACCTTTTTTAATTTCTACAACAGTTAAAGTATGTTTCATTATATAATAGAATTATATTTCATTTCAGGTCAAAATGGGCCGTCGTCCAGCGAGATGGTATTTATGATTTACAATTTAAATTGGTTGAGTACAATATTTATTTTTCTGTAGTTATCGATACTGTAAAAACAAGCCGTATCCAAAATCGCGGTTCTGCCGTGGTGTTCCCGATCCCAAAATCCGTATTTTCGATTTAGGCAGGAAGAAGGCGTCTGTAGAAGACTTCCCACTATGTGTACATTTGGTCTCTGACGAATATGAGCAGCTTAGTAGTGAAGCTCTTGAAGCAGGTCGTATTTGCTGTAACAAGTACTTGGTTAAATTTTGCGGCAAGGACCAATTCCATATCCGTATGCGTCTGCATCCATTCCACGTCATTCGCATCAATAAAATGTTGTCGTGTGCTGGAGCTGATAGGTTAGTTAAATGACAATACCAATGGGATATTTCATTGAAGTGATGAAATTGCCTAGAGCACTGGGATATGAGTCAGATGATTACTCCTATTGACATTCTACACTGATAAAATATTTAAAAAAAAAGTTTTACCATAAAGTACAATAGAAATATTTGATGCAATAATTTTTATCATTATTTAGGCTCCAAACTGGAATGCGTGGTGCCTTTGGTAAGCCACAAGGTACTGTTGCTCGTGTGCGCATTGGGCAGCCCATAATGTCTGTACGTTCAAGTGACCGTTACAAGGCGCAGGTTGTGGAGGCTCTCCGTCGCGCAAAATTCAAATTCCCCGGCCGTCAAAAGGTAACTAACAATAAAAGCTCGCATATGCCTGCCTCAATATTTCTGGCGCTACCAAAAACAAGAATATGCATCTATAAATTTGCATAGTTTTGGCTTTGATGCATTCTACTTACAAAATAGACATGTATTTACATAAATTATTACTGTGGTAACATTGCATAGTGGCTTAGTCGTCATAAGCTAATATATATTCTTATTTATATAAGCCTATTTTTGTTTTTGTCTTATCCCGCTTTCAAGGCTTAAAATTCAAGTTGTATAATTTTAAAATAGCTTTAGCCTCGACGGATTGCCAAACTTAATAATTGGATCAAATTGACTTAAATTAAAAAAAAAAAAAACGTTTGCATACAGCTACTATAACAACTTGAAGCAAGTTTCAATATTAACTACAGACTAATGTGGTCGCTTTGTCGTATTGGTTGTGCGTTTGACTGTTACGCAAAGTATTCGGGGTTCGAATTAAAAAGTAGAAAAAAAAACTTTATACACAGCACCACCTCTTGGCAGACAATGTCTGAGGTTCTTTTACAAGAGAAAAATTACCTATGAAAAGATTTTCACTTCATCGTTCGGATTCGGCATAAAACTAAAGGTCCCTTCCACTCTTGTTAAATATAACACGCACAACATAAATGGATGCGAAAAGCTCGGCCTAGCCCCTCCATCCGCTGTTGTGCCGTTAAAAGAAAGGAATAATGTGCATCTGTGGTAAAATTGATGAATATTTGTTTACGTTCTCGAAAGTTTTAGTCAATTGCCCAATAAAACATTTGTAGAAAACGAAGGAAAGTGTTAACAAAATTCTATTCACCAGTCCAATCAAGGTGCATATTAACAAATAGTGAACGTGGGCTATGTGGGCTTAACAACTGATATTCATTTCGTAATACTTTTTTTTTTTTTTAGATTTATGTTTCAAAAAGATGGGGCTTTACCAAGTACGACCGTGATCGTTACGAGGAGCTTCGTGATGATAACCGCTTGGAACCTGATGGTTGCAACGTTAAATACAGGCCGGAGCATGGACCGATTGCTGCATGGGAAAAGGCACAACGTGATGTTTACGCTTAAAATGTAACCACATAAATTGCTTGTATGAATAATGGAAAGCTCATTTCAAAATAATAAAGGAAATTAATTTTTTCCTAACATTCACCAGTGATTTTATTTTATACTTAAGATAAATTATTTAGTTAAAAGACCAAGTTAAGAATATTTTGTAATTTATAAATGCAGGGGTCACATTCGGGGGGCCAGAAACTTTTTGTGGATTAGGGTATAGCGTAATCAAAGAAGTATTCAGGAAGACATAAACAAGAAGCAAAATCTCTTAATCAATCTTCCGGGACAGAGACAATCTAAAGCGCTTCTAGGTAACTAATAAGAGTTGATTTACATTCTGTATTGGTCTTAAGAAAAATAGTTGCGTATATTAGCTACCTCTGTAAAACGCATTGAGATTAACTCAATATGTAGGTTCTGCAACGAGGAATAGGAATTATGAAAACATATTTTGGCGCATTGGAAGAGAACTTATTCGCAAAAAAAAGAAATGTCGAGGAACGTTAAATATATCTTACAGGTCGCCCTACAATCGAAAATAACCTCAATGACGCAATACAATAGGGCAGTTTTCATAATGGCCATACGAGGGTAGATCAATAAGTACCCGTTGACCTTTTCAACGATTTCCTCGTCTGCCGGGCGGCCTGGGCGCTCCTCATCAAAAACAGATGTACGACCACGTTGAAATTCGTTGAACCAATATTTTACGGTTGTCATAGATGATGAAGGGTCCCCATAGACAGTATCCAACTTTGCTTTTATTTCTTCTCATGTTTTCCATCCAAAAATAAAACGCGAATTACGGATCGATATTGTTCTTTTTCCATTTTATCGCGAAACACCAAACACGTGTGAAACTAATGGCTGCCAAATAAAAATTAACTTACGAATCAGTTTGGAATTTAGTGTGGTGTCGTGTGACAGATGGGAGTAAACGACGGTAATGCCAACTTCCAACTCAGCAACGCCACCTGTCTTCACACAAGGGTACTTATTGATCTACCCTCGTAGTTTGAATTTCAGAAAATATTTTTTTGAGTAATAAGGTACCTAAAAACATAGTGGAACGAATGTTCATTATACTATACCTACAAAATTTTATTAAATTTATTATCACTTCCTCGCAAAGAATGCAGTTTATTGATTGGAGTAGTCACTGGACATTGCATATTGAACAATAATGCCAAAGCTTGGTTTGATGGGAGATGACCCATGCAGGAACTGTAATGACTTGGAACCCATTCTCTGTCATTGCCCGATACTAGCCATGACTAGATTTAAGGCTCTTTTAAAAAATTTGGAAATACTAGATACAGGTACTTTAAAACTGGAAACAGTGATGGATGTAGCTCGAAGTTTTAACTGACTCTTCAGAGTTTGTGGTAGGAGTCTATGTGAGCCCTTCGCAGCCACTTCTAACCTAACCTATGACTAAAAGGAAACAAATAAATAGCATTTTTTATTTATTTTAACAAATTATATACATACATATTTAGATATAAAACTCACCTCTATATTATAGATAATCGACCAAGTTCCAAGTATACATAATTTCATATTTTAATTTCGTTAATATGTACATGTATTGTTCCACTCCCGCTTACCCAAAACTTTTTACATTCTTCTCAGTTAATACCACCAACATCCGATTTTAGCACTGAACCCTTCATCTTTGTCTTGGTAAACTTTAATGAGTCAAGCATGTTGTTTGTATGAAATGTGTCCAAAAACACAATCTTCAAAATAATTACTACAGCCTTTAATAATTACTACATACATATGTAAGCCGCATACAGCTTCTACACAAACATAAAGAATGATAAAAAACAAATTACAGATTAAATTTGCTTTGCTACAAAATGAAATTTGCGCATATACAGCATGCCAGGCTCTATCCTCTGATCTGAGTGGCTACAGTACGTTGTCACTTGACGGAGAGAAAGAACAAGAGATTCTGCTAAGCTAAATGTTAACAGAGGTCTGGTATGACGTAGCCAAAAAATGCCTAATCTTGTATTCTAAGATTATTGCATGCACATAAGTGACTATAAGTGACTTTTTTCCGATTTTTCTTATTCTCCCATAGCCCAACCAAAAAACTACCACTAAATGTTTCCGAACATTTTTTCGTTCCCAAAAGTTTCTTTGGGAAATTGGCTCAAAATATTTTAGCAATAATAGTTTAATATTCAAGTTAACAGTACAAACATTTTTTAATTAGCCTAAAACTACAAATAGGTGCCCTTAACACAGGCTAATCTAAATATTCAACATTTTGTAAAATTTTGTTGTAAACTTAAAGAAATTGAGGCTACTCGTCTATGTTTGCGCTCTAGAGAAATATCTTACTAATATCTTTTGATTCTTGAGTTCTTCAGCATCTGCTAATGTTCCGATATAGCACGCAATAGCACGCATTTTTGTTTTGTTATTTAATTACGTAATGTCGGAAATACTAAACAACTGATTCAAAGTTTCATTCTTAGTAAAAACGTTCTCCCGCGATATTCAGAATAGGAAGATATTTCTTCAGGTAGAAATTCATCCTTTGAGAGAGAAATTATGAAATAAATAATTATTTAGAACCGTGCTGAATATGTATGAATACGAAAATATGAGCCTACTATTATACCTAACAGTTCTAATAGTTGTAGCTTTTATGCTCAAAGATTCTTCAGAGGCAATTCAAGTATCTTGTACATGTGGGCGAATTTTTACACATTCTCACTCCTACTTTCCTACTTTGTGTTTGTTTGCGCGTTGAGTTTTGAATGAACCAGTTATTATTTTGTAGAAAACCAGATGTAGTTGTATAATTTATTTTGGAAAAGTGCATTTGAACTTAAGCAATTTTTTAATTTTATTTTAACATTGTAGGATCTTACTAAAAATAATGAAGTACGTAGTTTATATAATATTATAGACTTTGGTTTTATTTAATATGCATATACATGTAATTGCAATAATTTAATCGTTAAATGGGTTTAAATTAGAGTCATACTCTTCGAATGGATTACGGCTAGATGGATATTGTTCTGCATCGTTTTCGTCATCAAATGGGTTTGTAGATGTTTTTAACTCGTATCTCAAATTTGTAATTTTTTTATTGTGCTCATTCGCAATAAATCGACCTGACCATTGATTTCTTTTATCGGTAGATCCAGTTGAAATATTTGAGTCGCCTAGTTCTAATTTAAAGTTTTTAACCACCGAATGTGTATAAATATTCAAATCTGCCGTTGTTCCACTAAAACTATTAAAGAACCCATGCCCGACGACATTAGAAATTACATCCATGATATTATTAGAATGCTTGAGGGGTTCAAGATCAAATTTTTTAGAAGAACGCAATAATAGTTGATTATTCATCGTGCAAACCACACAAGCTTCGCTGGTGTTTACACATTCTTTATGAAAGGAATGCTGACAGAGATAATAAACTGTAGGTAATTTTAATTGTTGTCTACAGATATCACAAATTCGGCTACGAAATTCAATTGGTTTTAAGTAAAAGTTGGATAACAACTCCGATATCATATGTAAATGACGCTGCAAGTCCGCAACAACTTCATTTTGCAGCTTGGATCCAGCAACCTTGTGTAAATGCTCTTGGGTGAAAAATTCTTTTATGTGCGAAACCATTAAATTTTTGTTGTTAGAGACACTCATTAGTGTTTGTAAAAGTGACACATGTTTTTCTTTTAGTATTGCATGAAGGAGGTGGTTAATAATTGAACTATCTGGTATAAGTTCTCTTTTGCCAAGGGCTCGTATCCACATATGTGGGTTTAGATTGGCAGAAAGATCACTACTGGAAAGTGCAGTTTGGAGATCACAGTTTTTAACAAAATTACGTACGTACAAACGGTGCTGTTTAAAATGGTCGTACAAGTACATTATACCATCCCAAAACAAGTAATTTCTGCAAAGGATGAAAATATGTTCCACATCCAACTGCTGATTATGTCGTTTAAGAAAATCAATTATCTCCACCGAATGCTTAGTTTTATCCCGCCACTCCTGCAAATATAATTCGACAAGAAAATTAAGAATTGTTGGGCTGCAATTTATGTTATTTTGTAAAACATGCTGTAAGAAATCTATGCAACAGTTTCTGTTACCAATTAGCATAGGTATGAATCTTTCCGGGAATAATATTAGTCTATCATCAGAAGAAGCGAAATTTTCACAGATTCGTTTGAGTATATCGGTTACTTCTATTGGATGATGTGATATAAGCATATGACCGTTCTCGAAGAATAAATTATAAATGTTTTCTTCAGACATACTTGCCAGAAAATTACATGCCTGCTCTTTATCAGCCAATAATTTTCGAAACATTAAAATGCTTGCATTCGAAAAATATTCCTGTCCTGCGTTAGAGTAATGACAGGAATCCCGTACGTCGAATTCTGAACCATGACAAATGTGTTCTATCTTAGCTGGCAAATGAAGACGTTCGCTGCAATTTAAAAATAATTCGATATACTCTTTGCTAGCAAATTCAGTCTGAATTAATGCACTCAGGTACTGTGCCAGGTATTTATTATACCTGGAGTCTAAAAGCTTTCGAATTACAAGGTAAGGATCTAATATCCCAACGGTTTTTATGTACTTATCAACTGCAGCATCTACATCTCCTTTTTGCAACAAATAGTCACCATATTGCATATTGATTTGTCCAGCGGTTCGTTCATAGCTGTCAGTGGACTCCGCAATTAGTCTTAATGCAATGTCGTACAAATTCTTGTCAGCAAGCAGACGAAGCTTGCTTTCCATATCTTTCTCTTGTAGCACGAAGACCTCATTAGTTTTCGAGAGAACGTAACAATTTTCGTTTTCCACCATAACATTAACTATGGATTCTGCAACTTCCTTGTTAAGTACTATCATCTTATTTCGAATATCAACGATGATGATAAGTGATGATGCTTGAGGCACGTTTTTATCTAGTTGTACCACTACAACCAAATAATTACCAAACCAAGCAATACATTTTTTTTTACCTTTGACTGCGTAACAAGGGCCACGTCCATCGCATGTAAAACAGTAGACTGCATCACGACGTCCAACTATGAAATATGACTCCAAAGAACCACAACGTAAGGCGCAACAGCTGGTTGATTCAATTTCTTTATCCAATATTACTTTTGTTTCGCTTACCACGTTATTCTCAGTGATGGTAAAACAGAAAATACCAGCATCAGAGGACACAAACATATTGCACGATAAGGCATCTCGTTGACGAAACTCTATGCCTGTAATACACCTCAGGCTCACGGTAAAACTTCGGAAATTCGAGGATAAATCCCGACTGATTGTTGATCGATGTAAGAAGATATCGCCTCTTTCGAAACCAATGGCGATCAAAAGATATGCACTGGAGTTTTCTGCAATAAATGCTCCTATGGCTGTAGCTTCTTGCTCACAGATGGTTGCTAACTTCGCAGTTCCCAAACACGGTGCCCCGTTGCGTTTAGTAATTTTTTGTAGATTAAAAACTTGGATGTATATACCATTTTTTGAGTCATCTTTAGACAATGTTACAAGCAAATTATTTTTGGTTAACGCACATAGTTTAATGGATCTGGCAATGGCCTGAAAACTTATTGATTCCCAGTTCCGAAAGACGACGTGCACAAACCCAAGCGAATCGCAAAATACCTTTTGCGTGTTATTATGACATTGCGCTGTGATCTCCGACGATATATTTCGAAGCTTATTATAATCAGCTTTTGAATCCAAAGTGAATAAATTGAACTTCTTCCATTCTAACACGCTCATTTCAAAATAGGATAATTAAGACTTCACTGGAGAACAGCTGATAACATTTGGTTAACAACACAGAGTAACTCCGAGAAATACATTTATATGGAACGCCATATCAGCTCAGCGTTGTACTAATAGTGCATTCCGTCTGCAGTACGAAACCATCTTCGTTCGTTCGCCTACTGTATGCATGAAACTCATTATAGGTACGAACATAATGGCTGCGACAACGTCATAGCATCATGACAAGATGGCGTCCATAGAAAATGTAGTCTGCGACTGGAACACAATAAACGCGGCAACAACAAGGATATGTCAATTCTATTCTTTAAACTTTCAACATATTATTAATTTTGTACCGATAAAAAAAATAATATTTAATGGAACACTTCCTTTCGCATTTATTTTCAAAGAAAATAAGGAAATTTTTAGAATTTCAAGGTTGATACTTTCATTCCGCCGCATGCAAAAATAGAGACAGCTTGAAGTCGACGGCAGCGGCAATTTGCACATTGGCGCAATGAAACAGTATCACGGCCATTATGTTCGTTTTGATAAGAATACATGGCATTAAGCGTCCATTGTTTTTGTACCTTATCTCTTTCAATTCAGTGTCATTATATGAAAGGCTTCCTCACCACTGCATCAAGAACGAAAAGTGGAAATTTAATAATAATTTTAAAAAAAACTTATAACATCATTGCCATTTCGCGTATTTGTTCACGAAATTTTCAGCAACTAAAACAAAGCAATTGTACATTTCTCAGAGTTAGAAAAACATCAACGGTACTACCGATGCATCGATGTTTTTGTATATTCTGAAAGCATCGATGTTTGGCTACCACTATCGATGGCTTTTAATTCTTCTATGCGTAGCTGAGCGAAAAGCATGTAGTTAAAATTAATATTGTTTTTTTTGGCCTAAAACATATTTATTTCTGAAGAATTTACTAGTAGGAGCTTACTGCGGTGTTGGTTGCGAGTGGTTCTGGAGGGGGAAATCAAAAACGATGGACAAAATAAAGTTTTATTTTTCACTCGCAATATGTATAAGTACCAGCGGTGGCACATATTGCTCCGACTGTATGTATGTATATGAGTGATGTGCATATATGAAAATATGGTACGTGTTCCAAACATGTTTGCTTTACTAATGTTCTTATTTTTTCAATTATAGTAACAATACAATCTAAGGAAAACGAACTTCCTGATGTTTCCAGCCTAAAACGGAAAAGAGATAGTATCTCTGTGGTTTGACAGTTTTTTAAAAGTGCCAAGGAAACTATTATGGCCATTTCTAAACAGTAAGGAAAACAACACAAAACAGGCGGCAACGCAATGAACCTCACGGACAACCTAAAGCGTATTCATCCGGAAATAATATAAGATCAAAAAAGTGAGTTGGATTTTGACATAAATCAATTTTTAAAAAGAAACTCGTCGTATCCAAGTGATTCCGCAAAAAAATTGAAATTAGATAAAATGGTTATGCAAATGATTGATTCGGATGTGCAGTCATTTAATATTGTAAACGACTCATGTTTCCGCAGGCTTGATAACAATCTGGATCCAAGTTTCCACACCTTCGAAATGTTGTATGAACAACGATTACGACAAATTAAAACAAAAAGTCCAACTTGAAATTTATTGTGTTGACCATGTTGCCATAATAACAGATGCCTGGACCTCTAAAGCCAACGAACTTGCTGTGACTTGCCATTTCATTAATAGCCAGTTCGAACCTAAATCAGCTGTTTTATCAACGCAGAAACTATTATCGCCAACAAGTGGTGCAGCTGCAAATATTGCAGACTCTCTTCGAATAGTTTTTATCGAGTGGGGCGATGGTGACTGACAACGATGCATCCATGAAAAATGCGTGCGAGATTCTTATATGAAAAATTTTCCTTGCTTTCCACACGATAAACTTGCTAGTCCAAGATCTTCTTTTTTAAACGAAATTCTTATTAAATGCAAGCGGATTGTGGCATTTTTCAAAAGCAGCAATATAGCTTACAAGAAATTTATAATACCGCAAGGCATGGATAATCTCTATGGTTTAATCCAGGAGGTGGCTACAACGATGGAGTAGTGCGTTTCAAATGTTGCAGCGCTTTATAATTACCCACGAGTCTATTTCGACCAAACTTTTAAGCATTCAAAAGGCAGCCCGCAGCCATTATCTGCAGACGAAATAAGCACGATAAAGGAATTTGTTAAAATACTGGACCCGTTCCATGATGACATCTCTACCATTTATGCGGATAAAAGAGTAACCATATCTATTGTAATTCCACTTATCTGCGAATTACATAAGGGATTAAATGATAGACATAACTTCGAAGCGTCACTGAACTATGTCAAAGGTCGTTTGCCTGCTCACCTTTTCCAGTATGAAACAAGGACAATAACCAGGATCGCTACTATTGTCAAAAGGGACAGCGTCGAGGTTGCCTTAGAAAACCTCTCAACCAGCATAACCACAAACAGAACCAAAGCGTTTATCCTTTATGGAGGATAAAATGCAAAGAAGAATAGTATCTTCAAAGACTGACGCTATCATTCTTATAAGACAGCATTTGGAAAATAAATCGCAGCAAAGGAATGCAATTACTTGGAATATTGGAAGGTAAGAAGAAGTTAGTTATATTTAAAACAATATTAATAATATTATTTTTGGAAACGCAATCAGGATATGTCTTTTAAAAATATAGCAAAAAAGTTATTTTGCGTCCCAGCATCATCGTGCGAATCCTTTATAATCCTTTATAATGACTTGTTCCTTAAGTTTAACTAATGCAAAATAAATGAATATGTTTATTTTGAAATAAAATTGTTTTTTTTTTTCAATTAATCATTTGCAACAACATACAATAAAATTAATATAAATCTGTTTTGACAGTGGTTTTAAAAATAACATGGGAAACATCGATGTGTCATCAATGTTTTGCTCTGGAACCATCGAAAACATCGATGGTGGCAAACATCGATTGTTTTCCAGCTCCAACATTTATAGCATATTTGCATATGTATTCGCGGTATTTCACTAACCTCTGCTTTTCTCGAATTGTCCATTGCAATGGTGTTTTAAAATAATTCCTTGTAAAACTTTCCCTTCGAAATGTTTTGTGAGAATTTAATTATTTTCAATTTATTTGTTTATCTATCAATTTGATAGCTGTTCACAGTGCTGCCAAGTTTTGTACACAAAATATTTAAGGGCGATGCGAGTTTCCTTTGTCGCTACGACAGATATCTTATATATACGTCGAAAGAAATAAAGCTATTGTACTTTTAAAATAAGTGAATATTGAATCAGCACTAGCTTTTTATTCTTAATGGATGTTTACATTAGAGCAAGCTTGCAAATTGAACAATAGAGACAGGTAGAGAGCGCAAAATTTGTATCTCTTTCTTACTACTGTTGCACCTGTCTCTCTCGCACAGTCTTTCATGCTGCTTTATATTGCTGCTATGAGAATCATTGCATTGTATTTAATCATATCAAAACCAAACTATTTGTACCAAAAGAAAATGAAATTCGTTAAGGCGTTTTTTTTTAATCTCATAAGGCAACACATCGAGCGTGCTCTGACAACTCTGAAAGTTCGTTTCTCGATTTAGAATTTTTATTTAATTATTGAGTTTTTGTTCTCAACACACACACACCTTGGATTTATGATAGCATTGAATAATAGTGGGAATACTTAAATTCCAAGATTTTCATACAAAAAATTATTATTCAAGCAATAAAAAACAATCAGCTACATCTTAGACAACTTTGTCATAAAAATAAAATTTAAATATAAATATATTTAAATAAATAAAATTTTTTAGTAAAAAAAATTTTAAATAAAAACTGGAAACACAAAATCCGCATTGGTGACACCGACGTTGCAAAATACGAGGCAACAATGAACCTGGAGTATTAAATACTCAATCAACACCAACAGATCCATCAATTTCCAGATGCTACTAATAATAATTTTTACACCAAGGCAAATACACCGAACCTTATAAATTCAAAGCAAACTTACTTACTTACTTAGCTGGCACTACAACCGATGATCGGTATTGGCCACCTCTACAAAGCTTCGCCAGTCACCTCTGCTATGCGCGCGCTGGCGCCAGTTGATAAGGCCAAGTGCAGTCAGGTTGCCCTGCACCTGGTCTTTCCAACGGAGATTAGGACGTCCCATTCTGCGTGTTCCTCCACCGTTCGAATAAAACACCCTTCTAGGCGGAGCGCTTTCTTCCATTCGCTCAACATGACCCAGCCAGCGAAGCCGCTGGAGTTTTATACGCTTGCTCATACAGCTCATCGTTCCATCTTATTCGATACACGTCGTCCACGCATACTGGACCATAGATCTTACGGAGTATCTTCCTCTCGAACGCTCCTAACAGCCTCTCATCATTGATGGTCAATGTCCACGTCTCTGCGCCATACATTAGGACGGGAAGGATGAGGAACTTATAGAGCGTTATTTTCGTCGGTCGAGAGAGGGCTCTACTTCTCAATTGCCTACTGAGCCCGTAGTAACATCTGTTGGCAAGAGTTAGTCTCCGCTTGATCTCAAGGCTGACATTATTGTGTGTATGCTGGATCCTAGATATACGAAATCCTTGACGACTTCAAAAGTATAGTTGTCAACAGTGATATTTTGTCCAAGACGCCGTGACTCTTTCTTTGTTGACACAAGATAAATCAAACACTGAAGAAACAAAAAACTAAATTTCGCCACTTCGGAAATATTTACTAACGAAGAGAGCAAACTTCTTTTTGTTTTCGATCGCCAAAACAACAAAAAATATATACTGGTGCCGATATTTCTATAATTCCTAAATCATATTTTGGAAGATTAGATTCAGTTGATTTTTATCAACTCATCGCCGCAAATGGCATACCGATAAAAACATTCGGAAAATCAACGTTAAACGTGAAATTCGGATTTCGTCGTAATTTCAATTGGCAATTCATTATTGTGGATGTTAGTCAAGCTATCATCGGTGTCGATTTTCTCAATTAGTACGTCCTTCTAGTTGACATCGAACGCAAATAGCTCATTAACTCAATTACAATATAAACTCGCCAACAATCAACGCATAGGTACAATCAATAATTCAATCAATTTTTCCAGATTTTTTTTCTATTATCATTACTTTTTACTTTACTTTTAATGGCACAACAGCCCATGGAGGGCCTAGGCCGAGCTTTTCGCATCCATTTATGTTGTGCGTGTTATATTTATACAAGAGTGGAAGGGACCTTTAGTTTTATGCCAAATCTGAAAGATGAAGTGAAAAGCTTTTCATAGCAATTTTTACTCATGTAGGTTTGCCAGTGCCGAGATTCGAACCCCGGACACTCTGCGTAGCAGTCCAACACACTACCACTACGCCACAGCGACCAATTTGTGAAAGTTAACATTATTAAAAATTACGGATTATGGACAGTATATATGAATATATACATATGATGGAAGAGTGGTAAACTTTATTCATTTGTATTTGTAACAAATTCAATTCGACATAATTTATTATTTTTAACGGTCAGCTGTTGTGAACTGTCAAATTCATTCAAAAATATATGCTCCGCAGAAATATAACAGAAATATAACAGAAAACTGAATTAAATAACATAACTTAACAGCTCAAAGTTAAAATTCACAAACATAAAAACAGGACTCAAAGCTTAAAAATACAAAACTTTTGTGAAACTGATAGCTTTTCACCATCTCCAAAAGTTCACAGAAATACAGCCATTTACACAAGATGAATTAGGAGTACAAACATCTAGAGCAAAGTCAAAGAAAGTCCCGAATTTTACTTAATTCACTGATTAAGTTGACGACCATTGCAATATGGTACACTTCTGAAATTATAATGGTTTTCTAAAATCAGGAATTTTGTCAAAAGTTATTTGCCAAAGTTTGAAAGAAGTTATTTCACTCAAGCTGCTAATACCTTCCCATCAATTTGTGTTTCGAGAAAAACATTCGACGATTTACCAAAACATAGAATAGTTCATATGAGAGAAGAAGCTTTGGAGAAAAATAATGTCTGATCCGTAATATTCTTAGATGTGGCGCATCTAGTAGTGTATAAAAACTACTTCCGATACAGTTCACTGATCTATTGGAAATATTTTATCAAATATCGTAATTTCCGAATAAAAAAGGCCAAGTGTATTCAAATATTAGAAAAATTTATGGCAGCGTTCTTCAGAACAGTATACTTACACCAATCCTGCATTTATTACTTCTGATACTTCTGATGTGCTAGTTCTACAAACAAGCAAAATTTTAGTTGTTTGTGTAAACGAGCATGAATCTACCGCAAAATTACAAGCGTCGATTGACTAGGTTCTGCAATGGACTAGAATGTGGATTATTAAATTGAATTAAACTAATCGCTCCACTTAAACTTAACAAACCACCAAATTTTATACGAACTAGTATCTATCTTTTCAGTCATCGTCTCATATACTAAGTACTTGTATATGACGCTAGACGCCAAGGTCAAATGGAAAGAGTACATAAAAATGAAAACCTCAGAACTCAACAGAAGATTCCAAAAACTAAAATAGCTTATCGGTATAATTTCAAAGCTGTCTGTTGAGAATAAATTTTTGATAAACAATCAATACTGAACCCTGTATGGACCTATGGAAGCCAACTGTGGGGCTGAACTGCAATCCCTAACGTTCAAGTTATACAGCACTTTCAAAATTAAATGCTTCGAGCTATAGTGGTATGTAAGGAACAACGACCGGGGGGCCTGGGGCGTAGGACACAAGGTAAAGTTCGTGACAGTCGCAGGTGCGTCCATGGTCGATCCTTGCGCTTCTACGTTTCAAGTCGACACACAGCCTCCTCGTGGCGTCCCCTGGCAAATTTCAGTGAGTTAACTAATGTGTGCGGCGGCCTTCTCCATGGCCTTGAATGAATGGTTGTGCGTCGGGCTTAGAACCCACCACGCGAGACAGGAACGAGGTCCGAAAATTCTTTGAAAGAATAAGACGCCTGACTCTTGGTTTGAAGACCGGGGCCTCTTCCTGCAAGGATGAAGACAGAAATCTGGTGACAGATATCCAGGGCATAATGAGATTATGGAGGGAGCCCTTTTCGCAGCTGCTTAATGGCGAAGACAGCAATAATCCCGCCACTGCGGAACCCACTCCGGAAACCCCAATCACTGACGGGGTTGAAGTACCGCCGCCTGACTATGAGGAGGTCTTAACAGCCATTGCTCGGCTGAAAAACAATAAGGCTGCAGGTGCAGATGGCCTGCCGGCTGAGTTGTTTAAGACCGGAGGCGAAGAGCTCAAAAAACGCATGCATGAGCTTCTATGCAGAATATGGTCAGATGAAAGCATGCCACGTGATTGGAATCTCAGCGTACTCTGCCCAATCCATAAGAAAGTTGATTCCACGATCTGCGCCAACTACCGTGGGATCAGCCTTCTTAATATTGCATATAAGGTTCTATCGAGCGTACTGTGCGAAAGACTGAAGCCCATCGTCAACAAACTGATTGGACCTTATCAGTGTGGCTTCAGGCCTGGTAAATCCACCATCGACCAGATATTCACACTACCCCAAATCCTGGAAAAGACCCGAGAAAAACAGATCGACACCCATCATCTATTTGTCGATTATAAAGCCGCCTTCGACAGCACGATTAAGGATCACTTGTACGCCGCAATGTCTGATTTTGGTATCCCTGCAAAGCTCATTCATCTTTGCAAAATGACACTGACCAACACCACCAGCGCAGTGAAAATTGGGACAGACCTCTCTGCACCATTTGATACCAAAAGACAAGGTGACTCCCTATCGTGCGACTTCTTTAACCTTATGCTGGAGAAAATAATTCGAGCTGCGAACATCGACATCTCTGGCACTATCTTCTACAAGAGTGTCATGCTGCTAGCATACGCTGATGATATTGACATCATTGGCAAAAACGCTCGAGCAGTCAGTGCAGCATTCTCCAACCTGGAAAGGGAGTCTCGTCGTGTGGGTCTAGTGGCGAACGAGGAGAAAACGAAATACCTTGTGTCAACAAACAAAGAGTCACGGTGTCTTGGACAAAATGTCACTGTTGACAACTACACTTTTGAAGTCGTCAAGGATTTCGTTTATCTAGGATCCAGCATAAACACCAACAATAATGTCAGCCTTGAGATCAAGCGGAGACTAACTCTTGCCAACAGGTGTTACTACGGGCTCAGTAGGCAATTGGGAAGTAGAGCCCTCTCTCGACCGACGAAAATAACGCTCTATAAGTCCCTCATCCTTCCCGTCCTAATGTACGGCGCAGAGACGTGGACATTGACCATCAATGATGAGAGACTGTTAGGAGCGTTCGAGAGGAACATACTCCGTAAGATCTACGGTCCAGTATGCGTGGACGACGTGTATCGAATAAGATGGAACGATGAGCTGTATGAGCTGTACGCCGACACTGACATAGTCAAGCGTATAAAACTCCAGCGGCTTCGCTGGCTGGGTCATGTTGAGCGAATGGAAGAAAGCGCTCCGGCTAGAAGGGTGTTTTATTCGAACCACGGTGGAGGAACACGCAGAAGGGGACGTCCTAATCTCCGTTGGAAAGACCAGGTGCAGGGCAACCTGACTGCACTTGGCCTTATAAACTGGCGCCTGCGCGCGGATAGCAGAAGTGACTGGCGAAGCTTTGTGGAGGCGGCCAAGACCGATCATCGGTTGTAGCGCCAGCTAAGTAAGTAAGTAAGGAACAACGACCTACATAAAGATCTGTAAGTGAGGAAAGTCACTGAAGCAATTAATCTTTTTGCTGCTAATTACGCAAATATATTATTACACATAAATGCAGAACCTTGAATCCTTTGCAATGAAGCTTAAGAAGAACCTAACCACAGGATCTTGTGGTTAACATTTTATCAATTGTGTAAATTATTCGAAATAATTCGAAATAAGGCGAAATTCTAGAAATGTGGTTATGTTTTATAGACTCTAAAAAAAAAACGTGTTTACGAATTGAATGCAAATATTTTATAAGGTAGTGAAAATTGTACTCCCATCCATATATTTTACTTACCATGGCCATTGCTATCGTCTCCTTTCATGTTGAATTATTTTGTTCAACGGCTGCAATCGTTCATGCATCATGCGTAAGAGTGAGTTAGAGGCCTTTTTTAATTTAAAAAAATAAGTTTTGAAAGGTGGCAGCTCTAATAATTTATTTTGAATCAGTTGGTATGGCATCGTCGATGTGGGGAAAATTAATATTGATTTTAGTTTGGATTATTTGGAAGTGAAGTAGTAATATACGATTATTGGCTAATAAGTTGTTTCAGGCTGATGTGTAGAGTTATGACTTTAATTGGGCGACATATCAGTATAATCATATGGTGTCTAATATTTATAACAATATTGGGATTAGTTTTTACCTTAACTTCCGATGACCCATATAAAATACTTGGTCTTAATCGGTATGCTAGCGGCCAAGAAGTAAGGAGAGCCTATAAACAAATGGCAAAAGAGTGGTGAGTTTTTAATCCGAGTTTAAAAACGGTTTTGTTTTCGAATCTGTGTAAAAGACCATTAAACTTAGTTCATAATGACTGGATTTACGTGTAACTGAATGCAGAACATACTGTAGCAAACTCAAACTCCAAAGGTTATGGTAGGAATATCTATATGAAAAAAAAAAATCTAAGTTATGTATTTTATACATCGGTTCGAAAAAACCTCTTAAAATCGTTTTTTGCATATAAACATTTTTCTATAGGCTGCTTGTAGGAAAATATAATCCGAAAATAATAGATACTCTGCAACAAAATATTAGCTAAAATCTACTAGCAGACTTATGATTTAGCTTTTTGTTGCAATTTAAGTTATGTTCTTATGTGATTACGAAAAAAAAATTATTATGTAGTTTTTTGTTAGCAGATTTTGAAAATATTTCTATGCTTATCATTTTTGTGTACCGTAGTTTTCCTGCTTAAATTCAGAGGTTTCGATGCAATTAAACGACGAAATTAATTAACCGGTACTCCGTTAACCCAATTGAAAGAAACCCGTTTAATTGCGCAGGGTTCTTAATAATGCAGAGTAAAATGATATCCACGTAAATAAGGGAAACAACAGAACATATGAGTGCAGGAAGTGATGTCACAGTTATATATTAAAAAATATTGCCACAACTTTTTTTTTGGAATTTTTTTAAACGATAACCGGTATTTTAAATATGTATGTGATTTACCCGACAGAATATATAGTATAGGACGCAATAGAGTAGCGCAATTATCCAAAATCAATTAAAAGGGGAAATGACTGTATAAATAATTTATATAAGTAGGACTATTCATTGTAATTTCTTCTACAAAGGTACTTTGTTGTAATAGTAATGAAACCTTTGCAAATCGAAATAAAAACGTTTTCTTGCATTTTTGAAAAAATTTGTATACATCATTTAATGAGCACACTCTCCAAACCAGCTGATGTACAAAAGTTCCAAATTGGATGTGAAAGAAAGAAAGAGAGAACAGAGTTTATTATATACGAGTTTTGCGCACTGAAATTCTCTGATAAGTTTGAGATCACCTCGAAAACTGTTTCTTATATGGAAAGAAAAATTCTGATTTATGCAATGCAAACTTGCGAAGTTTATGTGGTATACGAGGTATTTATGGGATTTCATGAAGATAAAGACCACTAATGTTTATTTTTTAGTGTTGTGATAAAATTGCAATTTGGGAAGATGAGGATGACATGATAAATATTTTCGAAATATAAGAAATTTAGAATTTACACAAATGATACGTTGGAAAAATTGTACAATTCTTTACGATTCACAAAGTTAGACTTTTAAACGTTTACTTTTAACGCAGAAGAGCATGTGGCAACTCCTTCCATAAATTACCTCGATTCTAAATAAAAGCTCACGGTGCAAAAAGTGGACCCATCATACCCCTATTCTAAAAAAAAACAGCCTTTTTTGCCTTTTTCCGGTTCCAATGTTTGAAAATGAAAAATTTTTCTCCGAGAAATACAGGTGATTGCGTTTAACTCTTCCATGGCTTATGGCAGTTGGAGGTTCATCTGGAACCCAGCTATATAAAAAATTGAATAAAAGATATTAAAAGATTTGAAAGACGTTGCCATAAAACTATGAACTCGGCCAAATAGCTGAATTCGGTAATATAAAATAGATTTGGTTTGTATGCTTCCTCAGATGAACTATATTTTTAACATAAAAAGCCGCACATGGTATTTTGTGAGGAATGAAGAAAAATATTTATATATTTCAATAAGCATTTTTTAGTTAAGATTAATTCATTAAAACCTTAAAAAAAAAAATTTTCGTTTTAATTAAGTACAAAAAAATTTTGTGTAACAAAAATCGAAAAAAAAAACCACATAAATAAATTTTTTTTCTCAACATGAATCTTTCCTATAATATAAAAAAAAAAAAAAGTAACACAAAAAAAAATATTTTTTTTTAAGGCATAGTGTTAATTTAATATCGTAGATAATTTAAAATAAAAATATCGAAAAACAATGCAATCAATATTTAGTCGATTTATCATATTTGGCATAGAAAGATAGAGATTTTTCAGATAACCATGCTTTTGAGTTCTTGCACTGTTTTTGGTCCTTTCGAGTTCTTTCTTCCCATTACAGACCAAACATTTTCGATTGAATTCAGATCAGTGCTATTTCCTGGCCAATTTAGGGATTCCAAGCCAAGTTCATCCTTTAAAGTTGTAAACTGTGAAGTCAACTTTGAAGATAATGCAATAAACAATAAATTAAACTTATGATTTTTTAGATTTTGCTCTATGGCAGCCGATTCGTGTTGTAAAACTGGATTGGCTTTTTTTCTGTTAATTGTTCTAAAGTTTGTATAATACCTTCCACTATTTACTTAACTTTTAATGGCACAACATCCAGCCCATGGAGGGCCTAGGGCGAGCTTTTTCATATCCATTCATGTTGTGCGTGTTATATTTGTACATGAATGGAAGGGACCTACAGTTTAATGCCGAATCCGAACGGCGAAGTGAAAAGCTTTTCATAGTCAAGTTTTACTGTTGTAGGTTTGCCATTGCCCGCCAAGAGGTGGTGCCGTGTAGAAAAATTATTTTTTCTACTTTTTGATTTTGCACTACCACTACGACACAGCGATCAGTGAACTCCATACCGGGTAATGGCACCCCACCCTAATGTAAGGGGAATGTTCCACAGTATGAGCGACGCATTACGCGTTAAATCGTTCACCTTTTTTCTACGGCGCACTACAGCATGCCCATATGGCCCAAAGAGATTGAATTTGGATTTATCTGAGAATACAACTCTTCATCAAACCTCAACGGTCCAGTTTCGTCTATCATAAGCTCACTTAAAACGAGTTTGCTTTATTTTTTGGAGGTTTCCTTGCCATCCAGAAAGACGGCTGGTTCTTACGCTTACATCTGTACACATATCTAAGCTCTGCTGCTGTTTTAAAGCGATCTCTCAAGCTTAAACTCATTAATCTCTGGTCATCCCGAGAGGTCGTACACCTCTTCCAACCTGCTCCAGTTTTCCTGTCCAGAGTTTTGTACAGTCGATATTTTACCAAAAATATTCTTACTGAACTTTCGTTAAACCCAATTTGTGCATCTATTTCACGAATGGACATATCCCGTTCAGATAATGCGATAATACCTGTTTTTATATCTTTTGTTAGTTGTACGCTTTGAGACATGATGTCCAGATAACGCACTTTTTAAAAAAATATACTAGTTCACTAACAGATATTTCATGCAAAATGAACTTAAATGAAAAACAAAACAAAAAAAGTTGCCAATAAAATGCAATTTATGGAACTTTCGGAATTAACATGTGCGGCTTTTTATGTTTCATGGAGTGTATGCTGCATGAAGATGTTTAATTTCCTTTTTCGCATCGTCAACTGTGCAGTGCTATTCTTGAGAAATTTGATCCCATTCTTTCGTTTTTAGGTCCACACTTTTATAAAAATGAAATCCCTTATGCAAATAAAAAAATTTAAACAGTTTTGAAAAGTAAATTTAATTTCTGATAAAATGATCAATAAATGTTTGTTGTTTTTTATAGAATTCGGACAGCTGTTCCGGTATGCCTGCCATTAGCGCCTTTACTGTCATTTCTGAGACTCTCTTGGCGGCAGCAGTCCAATTATTTCTAAAATCTTCCATGGATTTAGCTTCTTTGTTTGTTGCCTTTAATGTTCTTTTCACTAGAGCCCAATATCTCTCGATAGGCCGAAATTCTGGGCAATTTGGTGGGTTGGCGATTTTTGGTACCAATTTGATGTTTTCGTCTTCCAACCATTTAAGGGTTACTTTACTGTAGTGGCAGGAGGCTAGATCACTCCTTAGCCCACAACTACAAATCGCTTGCCATACCAGAAACTTCTTCGGGAACTTGGACTTTTGTTTTGTCCTAAATCTTTCATCAACTCCTCCTTGTTCCTTTCCGGTTAAAACTCTTGACCAGGCAATTGAGAAACTTTAGACAACACGTATGTTTCATCGTCCATAACACAGCAATCAAATTTTTGGAAAAAATCTGTCTTCAACTTTTTAGCTCGGCTCTGGGCTACCAAGTTCTTAGTAGAGTTCCTGTCGGGTACTGACTGCACTTTGTATGTTTAAGGCCCGCATCTTTTTTAATTTTACGAACTAAAAACTCACTGCAACTCGCTTTTTCCGCCAATTATCGATTAGACAACGCTGGATTTTTCTCTAAGAGAGCAACGACTTTCTTCGCCTTTTGTGGAGACACGAAACCGCATTTCCTTCCAAAACCATATTTTCTAGCAACTGTTAAGTCTGTATTAAATTTTATATGAATCATCGAGACAGTGTTTTGTGCAACTTTCGCCTTATTTGCGTTGGTTTTCTGGCTCCACTTCGGATTTTCTCGAAATAATTTAACAACTAAATCGCGTCTTTCCACTTCCGATGCCATGACTCAACTAAAAGTTAACAAGTCAAAAAACATGTGATTGTATTTCATCAGAATTCCTCTAATGCAAAGCCTACTGTTTGAATTTTTTCATTCAGATGAAGAGTTTGAAAGCATTGGTCTTTCAAAGTTATCCGATTTTTTCGATCTCACTCCTTAATTAAGAAATATTTTCTTATGTTGCCTTTAAAATACAATATTTCGCAGCAGTGCGCGACAGTTAATGTCAAGATTTGTTGCTACACAGTTGTCTTGCAATAAAGTTAGTTATACATGACATCTCATAGGAAAGTTAAGTCATAAGGACTTTTTTATGGCAAGAAAAACGAAAACGTGGCCCATACCCCTGAACACTTCTTGCATTTACCGCTGGAAGATCACAAACCGAAGATAATGTGTGTGAACACGTACAGGCCAAACGAGGCCGTTATTGCTGTATTTGGGAAGTCTTTGGTACTGGTATTTGGTTGTATGCGCGGTCGTTCGATTTTGCTGAATGTATTTTTTCCATGTAGAATATATGTGAAGTCCTGGATATGTGGCAGAGGGTACCTATCTGGTATCGTTAGTGCATTTAGAGCGCTGTAATCGCCGCAGGAAAGCCATTCGCCATGTGCAATTGCGACGCGTATGAACTTTTGATTGACGGCAAATGCCAAATTTAATGAAAAATTCAAACTCGTCTTTTGCTATCTTGCAGGATCGAGTCGTCTCGGACATCCAAAATATGGTGCGCTTTTCGTTTCAATGCAGTGTGTGTAGTTTCTAAGCTTCAGATGCCGGTTCGAGATAATAGTGTTTGCGCATCGACTAATTTTGCGTTTTTTGATGTCGACGAGCAGGTTGAAATGTTGTAAAAATCAGACACATTTTAGGTGTTTTTTTTAGAAGTGTGGTTTTCAATCTGACAATACTTTTTTCGGACAGCTGGTTTTTTTGACAGCTGTCACTTGATTTATACTCAGTTTGGTTTGCCATTTCATAATGAATAAACCGAACGACCGTCAAGCGCGCCACACGTTCGGTTAATGAGCCCAAAACGAGATAGCCACCGATTTTCTTGTGAAAATCGGAAGCTCACTTTTGGTTGAATGGGTACGTTAATGAGCAAACTTGTCGGATTTGGAGTGATCATAATCCACTAGCCATTGTGGAGACGCCGTTACATCCTCAAAAAGCCACTGTTTGGTGTGCTCTATGGGAAGAGGTCCATATTTCTTTAAAGATGAAGCCGGTCATAATGTTACAGTCAATGGGGAACGCAATAGAGCCATGATTAATGACTTTCGGCCCTGAATTGGAGGATGTTGATGTGGACGACCTTTGGTTCCAACAAGACGGCGCTACATGCCATACAGCCAACGAAACAATCAATTTATTGAAGGAAACTTTTTGTGAGCGCATTATCTCGCGTCGTGGGCCTGTGGCGTGGCCTCCAAGATCGTGCGATTTAACACCGCTGGACTAGTGCGTTGGACTGCTACGCAGAGTGTCCGGGGTTCGAATCTCGGCACAGGCAAAATCAAAAAGTAGAGAAAATAATTTTTCTACACGGCACCACCTCTTAGCAGGCAATGGCAAACCTATAAGAGTAAAAATTGCTATGAAAAGCTTTTCACTTCGCCGTTCGGATCCGGCATTAAACTGTAGGTCCCTTCCATTCATGTACAAATATAACAAGCACAACATGAGTGGATGCGAAAAGCTCGGCCTAGGCCATCCATGGGCTGTTGTGCCATTAAAAGTAAAGTAAAGTATGTGAAGTCGCTTCTCTACGCAGATAAGCTCGAAACGATTGACGCCTTGGAACAGAATATACGGCGCGTTATTACTGATACACGGCCCCAATTGCTGCAAAAAGTGGTCGAAAATTGGGCCTCTCGGCTGGAATTTATTCGAACCAGCCGTGGCGGCCACTTGGCCGATATTGTTTCTAAAACATAATGGCAAATCCTTATCTTTATAATAAAGCTAAATTCTTGGCCATAAAATGAAATTATATGCGTTTTATTTCTTGTTGAAAACCACACTTCGAAAAAAAAACACCCTGTATAATAGAATGTCGGCGATGATAAAATTCCATGAATGAACGGCATGAATAAGTAGTATTTATCTTGAAATCGTTTGTTTTTGATTTGGTGAGTTTTCTCGAGTGTTGGGCCCGAATTAAAAAATGGAATACCTTTCGTTAAACACAATTATCAAACACAACATGATGTCAGGGTTACCATTTTAATAAATAACTTCCATTTCTCATTTTCCAATTTATATTAAGTTCTGGATGCCAGAACGCGACAACCTTTTCCAATTCCAGGAAGAAGCTGTTCTGTCACTGGTCAACGAGTACAATTTGACCATTTATTACTGCGAAATTTCGAAACACATGCCTATCAGTTACTCGCAACCTAGCGCACCCAGGTGTAAGAGCTATGGCCAAGTCTTAGAAACCCAACTTCTATAGTCGCCGAAGACATTTTACTTTTAAATGAGAATGAATGCAATAAGAGTGAAGATTCAGATTCGGAATCAGAAAAAAAAAAGATTTAGAAAAAAGCATTAGATGTAAACGTGCAAAAGTACGAATATGCAAATCGCAATGAAGTGTTATATTTTAAATACATATTTTTGAAATTTCCCAACGTATCATTTGTGTAAATGCCTGTTTTCCGATATTCTGAATTATAGTTTATTGGTTAACTATAATTCAGAATAAGTTTAAGTTTATTGGCTAAAATTAAAAATACTCTAAATTAATATAAATTGATTAATTAAGTGCATTACAAGTTGTTTCATTTGGTGCCATTGCTTGACGTATCTTTGTCATTGCACAAAAATTTATTTATCTCCAACTAACTAACCAAACTTAAGTTTCTACAGTATTATTTTAGCCACATAAACCAATGAACTTTAATTCCGTATATCTCAAAACACAGACCAATCTGTGAAAATACCAGTTATTAGTAGTTTTCTATTCATAATCGAAGCATTCCAACAAGCCACCATTCATCTTATACTGTGAATGGTTGTTAATCAAACAAATAAATGGCTTAATTTCATTTATATAAATATATATATATACATATATATCTTCTATATATACATATATCTGACATCTTCAGTAATCACGCTTCTGTGATGTCTGGTTGTGGTTATATATACCATATATATTTATATAAGTAAATATATTATTCTTCTACTTTATTAAATTGAGTTAACGCGCAGCAAATGGGCTTACTATATTTAAGGCATAATTTGAGTTATGAGATCTTATTACAAATAAATTTGTATGTCAAAGATTTTTAGTAGGGACATTAAAAGTGATAAGCTCTAATAACACAGGACAATCCACATACTACAGATAATACAATATCGCAAAGAAACATTAAATATTGAATAATTCTTCTGTTATGTAATAATTGCAAATTAATTAATCTGCAACGTCATTGTATGATGGTATTGGTTGTGAGAAATTCAGACTTTTCAGTGCAATTATCAAAAATCTATTTTGAACTAAATACGATTTTAGTGTGCAGAATAAAATTGTGGTTTGATTAGCACAATAATAAATAGGCACGAAAATATCCCAAACCTCGCGTAAGCCATTGATTTAGTACCAAAATATATGCATAAACGTCACCCAACTCCTAAACACCAAACTTTTGAATTGACTGCTGATTTCATATCAGGGAATTAATTTGAAATATATGTACATAAGTATACAGTCCAAGCCAAAACTTAAGGCACTCCCTAGTAGATTTGTTTTATATCTCAAATTTTACAAATTCGTGCTAGGCAGTTTTGTAAGATTTTATGCAAAGAAATTTTATACAGGGCGTTTTTTTAGAAGTGTGGTTTTCAAGAAGAAATAAAATGCACATATAATTTCATTTTGTGGCCAAGAATTTAGCTTTATTATAAAGATAAGGACTTGCCATTATGTTTTAAAAACGATTTCGGGCAAGTGGCCGGCGCGGCTATTTCGAATAAATTCCTGCCGAGAGGCCCAATTTTCGACCACTTTTACTGCAATTGGGGCCGTATGTCAGTAATAACGCGCCGAATATTCTCTTCCAAAGCTTCAATCTTTTCGAGCTTATCTGCATAGAGAAGCGACTTCACATAACCCCACAAAAAATAGTCCAGCGGTGTTAAATCGCACGATCTTGGAGGCCACGTCACAGGCCCACGACGCGAGTTAATGCGCTCACTAAAAGTTTGCTTCAATAAATTGACTGTTTCGTTGGCTGTATGGCATGTAGCGTCGTCTTGTTGGAATCAAAGGTCGTCCACATCAACATCCTCCAATTCAGGCACGAAAAAATCATTAATCATGGCTCTATAGGGTTCCCCATTGACTGTAACATTATGACCGGCTTCATCTTTGAAGAAATATGGACCAATGATTCCCTCTGCCCATAGAGCACACCAAACAGTGACTTTTTGAGGATGTAACAGCGTCTCAACATTGGCTTGTGGATTATGATCACTCCAAATGCAAAAATTTTGCTTATTAACGTACCCATTGAACCTAAAGTGAGCTTCCGATTTTCACAAGAAAATCGGTGGCCATCTCGTTTTGGGCTCATTCGACGAATAGTAAGTCAATTCATTATGAAATAGCAAACCAAATCAAGTGACAGCTGTCAAAAAGACCAACTCCGGAAAAAGTATTGCCAGATTGAAAACCCCTTTAACACCCTTTAGTTTCACATTTTTTTCGGTGAGTTAAAAACAATGACAAGGAACACGTACTCAAGTGGACTTAAATATAAAATTTTTGACGATTGGAATATCATCTTATCACGACATCAATTAAGTGAAAATGTTAGATCAATAGATCAGTTATATAAAGTCTAATTTCAAAGTATCAGCAAATCATCAAATCATTATCGCGTGTATCCGGAGAAATATTGCGTAAAACTTTACAACATGAATGCTCTTTGATTAAGAGGTCAATAAAAAAGGAGCCTAATGCCAAGTAATAATAAACCATTTTAGTTTGCCAGTAAGGTAAAGAACGATTGGGAGAAAAGTGGTAAAAGCTGGGTTATAAAGTCGACCTCCAGTAAATAGGTTTTTCGTTCACAGAAAAGAAAACCATTTTTGAATCCACATAAAGCTCATCTCTACCGGAGTGTTTAAAAATTATAAGACCGTATTCTTTTTTGATAAATCCAAGTACATTTTGATGATATAAGACGTGTGCGGAGACCAAAAGGGCAATGACTGAATCCTAAATGTTGCATATGAACTATTGGCTGGTCTGGGGTTGATTCTCTATCAAATTTAGGTCATTATGTATCGTTTTATGTACACCGACATTTTAAAAGATGTGATTTTACCATATGCTAAAGAAGAAATGCAATTCAAATGTAGTTTCTAGCAGTAAAATTATCTAAAACTCATTCTAAATATTTTACAACCTGGTTGCAAAGAAATAAGAAAACGATTTTTGATTGGCTAGTCACCCTTACTTACTTACTTACTTATTTAGCTGGCACTACAACCAGTGATCGGTCTAGGCCGCCTATATA
Organism: Palloptera scutellata; assembly: GCA_958295655.1. Lineage (NCBI taxonomy): Eukaryota > Metazoa > Arthropoda > Insecta > Diptera > Pallopteridae > Palloptera > Palloptera scutellata. The sequence continues at coordinate 58,529,574 of OY282450.1, forward strand.
AAGCTTCGCCAGTCGCCTCCGATATGCGCGCGCTGTCGTCATTTGATAAAGCCAAGAGCAGTCAGGTCGCCCTGTACCTAGTCTTTCTACCGGAGATTAGGACGTCCTTTTCTACGTGTTCCTCCACCGTCGAATAAAACACCCTTCTAGCTAGAGCGATTTTTTCCATTCGCTCAACATGACCCAGCAAAGACGCTTGACTATGTCAGTGTCGGCGTACAGCTCATACAGCTCATCGTTCCATCTTATTCGATACACGTCGTTCACGCATACTGGACCTAGATCTTACGGAGTATCTTCCTCTCGAACACTCCTAACAGCCTCTCATCCCTGATGGTCAATGTCCACTTCTCTTCTCTTCGGACGGGAAGGATAAGGGGCTTATAAAGCGTTATTTTCGTCGGTCGAGAGATGGCTCTGCTTCTCAATTAATCTCGGATGGATCCTTGAATTCAAAAGTATAATTGTCAACAGTAACATTTTTCCAAGACGCCGTGACTCTGTGTTTGTTGACACAAGGTATTTCGTTTTGCTGTCGTTCACCACTAGACCAACTCCACTAGATTCCCTTTCTAGATTGGAAAATGCTGCACTGTTCGATGCAATTAAACGACGAAATTAATTAACCGGTACTCCGTTAACCCAATTGAAAGAAACCCGTTTAATTGCGCAGGGTTCTTAATAATGCAGAGTAAAATGATATCCACGTAAATAAGGGAAACAACAGAACATATGAGTGCAGGAAGTGATGTCACAGTTATATATTAAAAAATATTGCCACAACTTTTTTTTTGGAATTTTTTTAAACGATAACCGGTATTTTAAATATGTATGTGATTTACCCGACAGAATATATAGTATAGGACGCAATAGAGTAGCGCAATTATCCAAAATCAATTAAAAGGGGAAATGACTGTATAAATAATTTATATAAGTAGGACTATTCATTGTAATTTCTTCTACAAAGGTACTTTGTTGTAATAGTAATGAAACCTTTGCAAATCGAAATAAAAACGTTTTCTTGCATTTTTGAAAAAATTTGTATACATCATTTAATGAGCACACTCTCCAAACCAGCTGATGTACAAAAGTTCCAAATTGGATGTGAAAGAAAGAAAGAGAGAACAGAGTTTATTATATACGAGTTTTGCGCACTGAAATTCTCTGATAAGTTTGAGATCACCTCGAAAACTGTTTCTTATATGGAAAGAAAAATTCTGATTTATGCAATGCAAACTTGCGAAGTTTATGTGGTATACGAGGTATTTATGGGATTTCATGAAGATAAAGACCACTAATGTTTATTTTTTAGTGTTGTGATAAAATTGCAATTTGGGAAGATGAGGATGACATGATAAATATTTTCGAAATATAAGAAATTTAGAATTTACACAAATGATACGTTGGAAAAATTGTACAATTCTTTACGATTCACAAAGTTAGACTTTTAAACGTTTACTTTTAACGCAGAAGAGCATGTGGCAACTCCTTCCATAAATTACCTCGATTCTAAATAAAAGCTCACGGTGCAAAAAGTGGACCCATCATACCCCTATTCTAAAAAAAAACAGCCTTTTTTGCCTTTTTCCGGTTCCAATGTTTGAAAATGAAAAATTTTTCTCCGAGAAATACAGGTGATTGCGTTTAACTCTTCCATGGCTTATGGCAGTTGGAGGTTCATCTGGAACCCAGCTATATAAAAAATTTAATAAAAGATATTAAAAGATTTGAAAGACGTTGCCATAAAACTATGAACTCGGCCAAATAGCTGAATTCGGTAATATAAAATAGATTTGGTTTGTATGCTTCCTCAGATGAACTATATTTTTAACATAAAAAGCCGCACATGGTATTTTGTGAGGAATGAAGAAAAATATTTATATATTTCAATAAGCATTTTTTAGTTAAGATTAATTCATTAAAACCTTAAAAAAAAAAATTTTCGTTTTAATTAAGTACAAAAAAATTTTGTGTAACAAAAATCGAAAAAAAAACCACATAAATAAATTTTTTTTCTCAACATGAATCTTTCCTATAATATAAAAAAAAAAAAAAGTAACACAAAAAAAAATATTTTTTTTTAAGGCATAGTGTTAATTTAATATCGTAGATAATTTAAAATAAAAATATCGAAAAACAATGCAATCAATATTTAGTCGATTCATCATATTTGGCATAGAAAGATAGAGATTTTTCAGATAACCATGCTTTTGAGTTCTTGCACTGTTTTTGGTCCTTTCGAGTTCTTTCTTCCCATTACAGACCAAACATTTTCGATTGAATTCAGATCAGTGCTATTTCCTGGCCAATTTAGGGATTCCAAGCCAAGTTCATCCTTTAAAGTTGTAAACTGTGAAGTCAACTTTGAAGATAATGCAATAAACAATAAATTAAACTTATGATTTTTTAGATTTTGCTCTATGGCAGCCGATTCGTGTTGTAAAACTGGATTGGCTTTTTTTCTGTTAATTGTTCTAAAGTTTGTATAATACCTTCCACTATTTACTTAACTTTTAATGGCACAACATCCAGCCCATGGAGGGCCTAGGGCGAGCTTTTTCATATCCATTCATGTTGTGCGTGTTATATTTGTACATGAATGGAAGGGACCTACAGTTTAATGCCGAATCCGAACGGCGAAGTGAAAAGCTTTTCATAGTCAAGTTTTACTGTTGTAGGTTTGCCATTGCCCGCCAAGAGGTGGTGCCGTGTAGAAAAATTATTTTTTCTACTTTTTGATTTTGCACTACCACTACGACACAGCGATCAGTGAACTCCATACCGGGTAATGGCACCCCACCCTAATGTAAGGGGAATGTTCCACAGTATGAGCGACGCATTACGCGTTAAATCGTTCACCTTTTTTCTACGGCGCACTACAGCATGCCCATATGGCCCAAAGAGATTGAATTTGGATTTATCTGAGAATACAACTCTTCATCAAACCTCAACGGTCCAGTTTCGTCTATCATAAGCTCACTTAAAACGAGTTTGCTTTATTTTTTGGAGGTTTCCTTGCCATCCAGAAAGACGGCTGGTTCTTACGCTTACATCTGTACACATATCTAAGCTCTGCTGCTGTTTTAAAGCGATCTCTCAAGCTTAAACTCATTAATCTCTGGTCATCCCGAGAGGTCGTACACCTCTTCCAACCTGCTCCAGTTTTCCTGTCCAGAGTTTTGTACAGTCGATATTTTACCAAAAATATTCTTACTGAACTTTCGTTAAACCCAATTTGTGCATCTATTTCCCGAATGGACATATCCCGTTCAGATAATGCGATAATACCTGTTTTTATATCTTTTGTTAGTTGTACGCTTTGAGACATGATGTCCAGATAACGCACTTTTTAAAAAAATATACTAGTTCACTAACAGATATTTCATGCAAAATGAACTTAAATGAAAAACAAAACAAAAAAAGTTGCCAATAAAATGCAATTTATGGAACTTTCGGAATTAACATGTGCGGCTTTTTATGTTTCATGGAGTGTATGCTGCATGAAGATGTTTAATTTCCTTTTTCGCATCGTCAACTGTGCAGTGCTATTCTTGAGAAATTTGATCCCATTCTTTCGTTTTTAGGTCCACACTTTTATAAAAATGAAATCCCTTATGCAAATAAAAAAATTTAAACAGTTTTGAAAAGTAAATTTAATTTCTGATAAAATGATCAATAAATGTTTGTTGTTTTTTATAGAATTCGGACAGCTGTTCCGGTATGCCTGCCATTAGCGCCTTTACTGTCATTTCTGAGACTCTCTTGGCGGCAGCAGTCCAATTATTTCTAAAATCTTCCATGGATTTAGCTTCTTTGTTTGTTGCCTTTAATGTTCTTTTCACTAGAGCCCAATATCTCTCGATAGGCCGAAATTCTGGGCAATTTGGTGGGTTGGCGATTTTTGGTACCAATTTGATGTTTTCGTCTTCCAACCATTTAAGGGTTACTTTACTGTAGTGGCAGGAGGCTAGATCACTCCTTAGCCCACAACTACAAATCGCTTGCCATACCAGAAACTTCTTCGGGAACTTGGACTTTTGTTTTGTCCTAAATCTTTCATCAACTCCTCCTTGTTCCTTTCCGGTTAAAACTCTTGACCAGGCAATTGAGAAACTTTAGACAACACGTATGTTTCATCGTCCATAACACAGCAATTTTTGGAAAAAATCTGTCTTCAACTTTTTAGCTCGGCTCTGGGCTACCAAGTTCTTAGTAGAGTTCCTGTCGGGTACTGACTGCACTTTGTATGTTTAAGGCCCGCATCTTTTTTAATTTTACGAACTAAAAACTCACTGCAACTCGCTTTTTCCGCCAATTATCGATTAGACAACGCTGGATTTTTCTCTAAGAGAGCAACGACTTTCTTCGCCTTTTGTGGAGACACGAAACCGCATTTCCTTCCAAAACCATATTTTCTAGCAACTGTTAAGTCTGTATTAAATTTTATATGAATCATCGAGACAGTGTTTTGTGCAACTTTCGCCTTATTTGCGTTGGTTTTCTGGCTCCACTTCGGATTTTCTCGAAATAATTTAACAACTAAATCGCGTCTTTCCACTTCCGATGCCATGACTCAACTAAAAGTTAACAAGTCAAAAAACATGTGATTGTATTTCATCAGAATTCCTCTAATGCAAAGCCTACTGTTTGAATTTTTTCATTCAGATGAAGAGTTTGAAAGCATTGGTCTTTCAAAGTTATCCGATTTTTTCGATCTCACTCCTTAATTAAGAAATATTTTCTTATGTTGCCTTTAAAATACAATATTTCGCAGCAGTGCGCGACAGTTAATGTCAAGATTTGTTGCTACACAGTTGTCTTGCAATAAAGTTAGTTATACATGACATCTCATAGGAAAGTTAAGTCATAAGGACTTTTTTATGGCAAGAAAAACGAAAACGTGGCCCATACCCCTGAACACTTCTTGCATTTACCGCTGGAAGATCACAAACCGAAGATAATGTGTGTGAACACGTACAGGCCAAACGAGGCCGTTATTGCTGTATTTGGGAAGTCTTTGGTACTGGTATTTGGTTGTATGCGCGGTCGTTCGATTTTGCTGAATGTATTTTTTCCATGTAGAATATATGTGAAGTCCTGGATATGTGGCAGAGGGTACCTATCTGGTATCGTTAGTGCATTTAGAGCGCTGTAATCGCCGCAGGAAAGCCATTCGCCATGTGCAATTGCGACGCGTATGAACTTTTGATTGACGGCAAATGCCAAATTTAATGAAAAATTCAAACTCGTCTTTTGCTATCTTGCAGGATCGAGTCGTCTCGGACATCCAAAATATGGTGCGCTTTTCGTTTCAATGCAGTGTGTGTAGTTTCTAAGCTTCAGATGCCGGTTCGAGATAATAGTGTTTGCGCATCGACTAATTTTGCGTTTTTTGATGTCGACGAGCAGGTTGAAATGTTGTAAAAATCAGACACATTTTAGGTGTTTTTTTTAGAAGTGTGGTTTTCAATCTGACAATACTTTTTTCGGACAGCTGGTTTTTTTGACAGCTGTCACTTGATTTATACTCAGTTTGGTTTGCCATTTCATAATGAATAAACCGAACGACCGTCAAGCGCGCCACACGTTCGGTTAATGAGCCCAAAACGAGATAGCCACCGATTTTCTTGTGAAAATCGGAAGCTCACTTTTGGTTGAATGGGTACGTTAATGAGCAAACTTGTCGGATTTGGAGTGATCATAATCCACTAGCCATTGTGGAGACGCCGTTACATCCTCAAAAAGCCACTGTTTGGTGTGCTCTATGGGAAGAGGTCCATATTTCTTTAAAGATGAAGCCGGTCATAATGTTACAGTCAATGGGGAACGCAATAGAGCCATGATTAATGACTTTCGGCCCTGAATTGGAGGATGTTGATGTGGACGACCTTTGGTTCCAACAAGACGGCGCTACATGCCATACAGCCAACGAAACAATCAATTTATTGAAGGAAACTTTTTGTGAGCGCATTATCTCGCGTCGTGGGCCTGTGGCGTGGCCTCCAAGATCGTGCGATTTAACACCGCTGGACTAGTGCGTTGGACTGCTACGCAGAGTGTCCGGGGTTCGAATCTCGGCACAGGCAAAATCAAAAAGTAGAGAAAATAATTTTTCTACACGGCACCACCTCTTAGCAGGCAATGGCAAACCTATAAGAGTAAAAATTGCTATGAAAAGCTTTTCACTTCGCCGTTCGGATCCGGCATTAAACTGTAGGTCCCTTCCATTCATGTACAAATATAACAAGCACAACATGAGTGGATGCGAAAAGCTCGGCCTAGGCCATCCATGGGCTGTTGTGCCATTAAAAGTAAAGTAAAGTATGTGAAGTCGCTTCTCTACGCAGATAAGCTCGAAACGATTGACGCCTTGGAACAGAATATACGGCGCGTTATTACTGATACACGGCCCCAATTGCTGCAAAAAGTGGTCGAAAATTGGGCCTCTCGGCTGGAATTTATTCGAACCAGCCGTGGCGGCCACTTGGCCGATATTGTTTCTAAAACATAATGGCAAATCCTTATCTTTATAATAAAGCTAAATTCTTGGCCATAAAATGAAATTATATGCGTTTTATTTCTTGTTGAAAACCACACTTCGAAAAAAAAACACCCTGTATAATAGAATGTCGGCGATGATAAAATTCCATGAATGAACGGCATGAATAAGTAGTATTTATCTTGAAATCGTTTGTTTTTGATTTGGTGAGTTTTCTCGAGTGTTGGGCCCGAATTAAAAAATGGAATACCTTTCGTTAAACACAATTATCAAACACAACATGATGTCAGGGTTACCATTTTAATAAATAACTTCCATTTCTCATTTTCCAATTTATATTAAGTTCTGGATGCCAGAACGCGACAACCTTTTCCAATTCCAGGAAGAAGCTGTTCTGTCACTGGTCAACGAGTACAATTTGACCATTTATTACTGCGAAATTTCGAAACACATGCCTATCAGTTACTCGCAACCTAGCGCACCCAGGTGTAAGAGCTATGGCCAAGTCTTAGAAACCCAACTTCTATAGTCGCCGAAGACATTTTACTTTTAAATGAGAATGAATGCAATAAGAGTGAAGATTCAGATTCGGAATCAGAAAAAAAAAGGATTTAGAAAAAAGCATTAGATGTAAACGTGCAAAAGTACGAATATGCAAATCGCAATGAAGTGTTATATTTTAAATACATATTTTTGAAATTTCCCAACGTATCATTTGTGTAAATGCCTGTTTTCCGATATTCTGAATTATAGTTTATTGGTTAACTATAATTCAGAATAAGTTTAAGTTTATTGGCTAAAATTAAAAATACTCTAAATTAATATAAATTGATTAATTAAGTGCATTACAAGTTGTTTCATTTGGTGCCATTGCTTGACGTATCTTTGTCATTGCACAAAAATTTATTTATCTCCAACTAACTAACCAAACTTAAGTTTCTACAGTATTATTTTAGCCACATAAACCAATGAACTTTAATTCCGTATATCTCAAAACACAGACCAATCTGTGAAAATACCAGTTATTAGTAGTTTTCTATTCATAATCGAAGCATTCCAACAAGCCACCATTCATCTTATACTGTGAATGGTTGTTAATCAAACAAATAAATGGCTTAATTTCATTTATATAAATATATATATATACATATATATCTTCTATATATACATATATCTGACATCTTCAGTAATCACGCTTCTGTGATGTCTGGTTGTGGTTATATATACCATATATATTTATATAAGTAAATATATTATTCTTCTACTTTATTAAATTGAGTTAACGCGCAGCAAATGGGCTTACTATATTTAAGGCATAATTTGAGTTATGAGATCTTATTACAAATAAATTTGTATGTCAAAGATTTTTAGTAGGGACATTAAAAGTGATAAGCTCTAATAACACAGGACAATCCACATACTACAGATAATACAATATCGCAAAGAAACATTAAATATTGAATAATTCTTCTGTTATGTAATAATTGCAAATTAATTAATCTGCAACGTCATTGTATGATGGTATTGGTTGTGAGAAATTCAGACTTTTCAGTGCAATTATCAAAAATCTATTTTGAACTAAATACGATTTTAGTGTGCAGAATAAAATTGTGGTTTGATTAGCACAATAATAAATAGGCACGAAAATATCCCAAACCTCGCGTAAGCCATTGATTTAGTACCAAAATATATGCATAAACGTCACCCAACTCCTAAACACCAAACTTTTGAATTGACTGCTGATTTCATATCAGGGAATTAATTTGAAATATATGTACATAAGTATACAGTCCAAGCCAAAACTTAAGGCACTCCCTAGTAGATTTGTTTTATATCTCAAATTTTACAAATTCGTGCTAGGCAGTTTTGTAAGATTTTATGCAAAGAAATTTTATACAGGGCGTTTTTTTAGAAGTGTGGTTTTCAAGAAGAAATAAAATGCACATATAATTTCATTTTGTGGCCAAGAATTTAGCTTTATTATAAAGATAAGGACTTGCCATTATGTTTTAAAAACGATTTCGGGCAAGTGGCCGGCGCGGCTATTTCGAATAAATTCCTGCCGAGAGGCCCAATTTTCGACCACTTTTACTGCAATTGGGGCCGTATGTCAGTAATAACGCGCCGAATATTCTCTTCCAAAGCTTCAATCTTTTCGAGCTTATCTGCATAGAGAAGCGACTTCACATAACCCCACAAAAAATAGTCCAGCGGTGTTAAATCGCACGATCTTGGAGGCCACGTCACAGGCCCACGACGCGAGTTAATGCGCTCACTAAAAGTTTGCTTCAATAAATTGACTGTTTCGTTGGCTGTATGGCATGTAGCGTCGTCTTGTTGGAATCAAAGGTCGTCCACATCAACATCCTCCAATTCAGGCACGAAAAAATCATTAATCATGGCTCTATAGGGTTCCCCATTGACTGTAACATTATGACCGGCTTCATCTTTGAAGAAATATGGACCAATGATTCCCTCTGCCCATAGAGCACACCAAACAGTGACTTTTTGAGGATGTAACAGCGTCTCAACATTGGCTTGTGGATTATGATCACTCCAAATGCAAAAATTTTGCTTATTAACGTACCCATTGAACCTAAAGTGAGCTTCCGATTTTCACAAGAAAATCGGTGGCCATCTCGTTTTGGGCTCATTCGACGAATAGTAAGTCAATTCATTATGAAATAGCAAACCAAATCAAGTGACAGCTGTCAAAAAGACCAACTCCGGAAAAAGTATTGCCAGATTGAAAACCCCTTTAACACCCTTTAGTTTCACATTTTTTTCGGTGAGTTAAAAACAATGACAAGGAACACGTACTCAAGTGGACTTAAATATAAAATTTTTGACGATTGGAATATCATCTTATCACGACATCAATTAAGTGAAAATGTTAGATCAATAGATCAGTTATATAAAGTCTAATTTCAAAGTATCAGCAAATCATCAAATCATTATCGCGTGTATCCGGAGAAATATTGCGTAAAACTTTACAACATGAATGCTCTTTGATTAAGAGGTCAATAAAAAAGGAGCCTAATGCCAAGTAATAATAAACCATTTTAGTTTGCCAGTGAGGTAAAGAACGATTGGGAGAAAAGTGGTAAAAGCTGGGTTATAAAGTCGACCTCCAGTAAATAGGTTTTTCGTTCACAGAAAAGAAAACCATTTTTGAATCCACATAAAGCTCATCTCTACCGGAGTGTTTAAAAATTATAAGACCGTATTCTTTTTTGACAAATCCAAGTACATTTTGATGATATAAGACGTGTGCGGAGACCAAAAGGGCAATGACTGAATCCTAAATGTTGCATATGAACTATTGGCTGGTCTGGGGTTGATTCTCTATCAAATTTAGGTCATTATGTATCGTTTTATGTACACCGACATTTTAAAAGATGTGATTTTACCATATGCTAAAGAAGAAATGCAATTCAAATGTAGTTTCTAGCAGTAAAATTATCTAAAACTCATTCTAAATATTTTACAACCTGGTTGCAAAGAAATAAGAAAACGATTTTTGATTGGCTAGTCACCCTTACTTACTTACTTACTTATTTAGCTGGCACTACAACCAGTGATCGGTCTAGGCCGCCTATATAAAGCTTCGCCAGTCGCCTCCGATATGCGCGCGCTGTCGTCATTTGATAAAGCCAAGAGCAGTCAGGTCGCCCTGTACCTAGTCTTTCTACCGGAGATTAGGACGTCCTTTTCTACGTGTTCCTCCACCGTCGAATAAAACACCCTTCTAGCTAGAGCGATTTTTTCCATTCGCTCAACATGACCCAGCAAAGACGCTTGACTATGTCAGTGTCGGCGTACAGCTCATACAGCTCATCGTTCCATCTTATTCGATACACGTCGTTCACGCATACTGGACCTAGATCTTACGGAGTATCTTCCTCTCGAACACTCCTAACAGCCTCTCATCCCTGATGGTCAATGTCCACTTCTCTTCTCTTCGGACGGGAAGGATAAGGGGCTTATAAAGCGTTATTTTCGTCGGTCGAGAGATGGCTCTGCTTCTCAATTAATCTCGGATGGATCCTTGAATTCAAAAGTATAATTGTCAACAGTAACATTTTTCCAAGACGCCGTGACTCTGTGTTTGTTGACACAAGGTATTTCGTTTTGCTGTCGTTCACCACTAGACCAACTCCACTAGATTCCCTTTCTAGATTGGAAAATGCTGCACTGTTTTTTTCGGGTCTTTTCCAGGATTTGGTGTAGTCTGAATAACTGGTCGATGGTGGATTTACCGGTACTTCAATGCCGTCAGTGATTGGGGTTTCCGAAGTAGATTCCGCAGTGGTGGGATTATTGGCGTGATCGCCATTAAGCAGCCGTGACAAGTGCTTCCTCCATAACCTCATTATGCCCTGGACATCTGTCATCAGATTTCCGTTTTCATCCTTGCAGAAAGAGGCCCCGGTCTTTAAACCATGCGTCAGGCGTCTCATTCTTTCATAGAATTTTCGGACCTTGTTCCTGTCCCGTAACATTTCGATATCATTGAAGTCACATCTTTCTGCATCTCTTTTCTTGCTCCTGAAGAGACGTTTCTTGCCCCCTCCTCGACTCTGTATTGCTCCTTAGCAGTTCGCGTTGCAACTGACTGTAGGGTAGCTCTATAAACTGCGTTTTTCGCATCGCGACACTCTTGGTCGTACTACATATTTCCCAGTCGACGGTGATAGCACAGCACCTCTTCGGCAGCCGTACACGTAGAGCAGGAAATGTGCGTCCACTGCGCGTGTATATCATAAAGTTGGGAGTTTTTCGATAGGAGGAGTGCGGGTCTTTTGGCTTTCCCTTTGTACCTAAGAATTTGTACGTGATTTGCTACAGACCTTTTCTGCAACCAAGTAGTGGTCTGAGTCGATGTTTGCACCACGTATTGTGCGTACGTCTAGAACACTGGAAAAGTGCCTTCCGTCGATCACAACGTGATCAATCTGGTTTCGTGTGTTTTGATCAGAGGACAGCCAAGTGGCCTTATGGATATCTTTATGTTGGAATCTGGTGCTACTAACTGTCATGTTTCGTGCGGCAGCGAAGTCGATCAGTCTCATACCGTTATCGGTGGCTTCGTCGTGGAGACTGAATTTTCCGATCGTCGGACCAAAGAGACTCTCCTTGCTGCCCACCTTGGCATTAAAGTCGCCTAACACGATTTTAATGTCGTTGCGCGGGCAATGCTCATAAGTTTTGTCGAGGAGCTCATAGAAGTCATCTTTGGCAGTTTCTTCCTTTTTTTTCTGTCGGGAATGGACACAAATTAGGCTGATGTTGAAGAATTTTGCCTTGATGCGGATAGTGGTTAGGCGCTGGTTCAAGGGCGTGAATCTCGAGACTAGGTGACGCAGTCTCTTCCCACCCAGAAATACAACATCAAATTTGTGTCTCGACTCATGATAGCTGTGGTAGATATCACAGGATGTTCTTCGGGAGCAACCCTGTGCCTGTCTAGCGGTGATGAGCTATATATCTTTCGAGGACATCTACCAGATGGATGGAGGCACCTTCCCTGTAGAAGGTTCGGACATTCCAGGTGCATATCCGTAAATCGTTGTCCTTTGGGCATTTGCGGGAGTCGTCAAAATTAGGGGGGTCCTTATCCGAATATTGAATATTCATTGGGAAATATTTTAACGTGCAAGGATCGAACATAGACGCATCTGCGACTGTCACAAACATTACCTTGTTTCCTACACCGCCAGTCCCCCATCTCTCGATTTTAAACCCATAAAAAAATTGTAGTTGGTTATTAACATGAAAATATCAGGAAAATCCGCAAAACAAGAAAGACATCACTCAAGCCGTAAAAACAGCGTGAATATCGCAAGATTTTTTTTGGTAATGCGGGTAACTTGAAAAGTTTCTAGCCTAACACATAGATAGCACTAGTGGAGCAGTGAATTTATGTACGTTTAGTACATTGGAAGCGTGCTTTCCGTCGATCACAACGTGATCAATCTTTTTCGGGGGGGGGGGGGGGGGGGGGGGGGGTTGGCCTGGGGCGTAGGACACAAGGTAAAGTTCGTGACAGTCGCAGGTGCGTCCATGGTCGATCCTTGCGCTTCTACGTTCCAAGTCGACACACAGCCTCCTCGTGGCGTCCCCTAGATAGCGATCTGACAAACGTCAGTGAGTTAACTAATGTGTGCGGCGGCCTTCTCCATGGCCTTGAATGAATGGTTGTGCGTCGGGCTTAGAACCCACCACGTTAAAATACCCACCAATGAATCCTCAAAATAAGCCTCGGATAAAGATACTACAGCTGTCATGCGTCGAGACACGAATTTGGTGTTGGACATGTGGTTGGGAAGAGACTGCGTCATATAGTCTCGAGGTTCACGCCCGTGAACGAGCGCCTAGCCACTATCCGCGTCAAGGCAAAATTCTTCAACATCAGCCTATTTTGTGCCCATGCCCCGACGGATGAGAAGGATGAAACGACCAAAGATGGCTTCTACGAGCTCCTCGACATAACTTATGAGCATTGCCCCCGCCACGATATTAAAATCGTGTTAGGCGACTTTAATGCCAAGGTGGGACGATGAATTTTCCGACGATCGGAAAATTCAGTCTCCACGACGAAGCCACCGATAACGGTGTGAGACTGATCGACTTCGCTGCCGCACGAAACATGACAGATAGTAGCACCAGATTCCAACATAAAGATATCAATAAGGCCACTTGGCTGTCCCCTGATCAAAACACACGAAACCAGATTGATCACGTTGTGATCGACAGAAAGCACGCTTCCAATGTACTAAACGTACGCACAATACGTGGTGCAAACATCGACTCAGACCACTACTTGCTTGCAGCCAAGGTCTGCACACGTATATGCGTAGCAAATCGCGTACGGATAAGCAGATTTCCCGCTCTATGCGTACGGCTCCCGAAGAGGTCCTAGGCTACCACCGTCGACGGAGAAATATGTGGTACGACCAAGAGTGTCGCGATGCTACTGAAGCAAAAAACGCTATTTACAGAGCCACCCTAAAGTCAGTTGCAACGCGAGCTGCCAAGGAGCGATACAGAAAGTTGAGGAGGGAGGAGAAAGTTCTTTTCAGGCGCAAGAAAAGAGATGAAGAAAGACGTGAGTTAAATGATATCGAAATGTTGCGGGACAGGAACGAGATCCGAAAATTCTTTGAAAGAATAAGACGCCTGACTGATGGTATGAAGACCGGGGCCTCTTCCTGCAAGGATGAAGACAGAAATCTGGTGACAGATATCCAGGGCATAATGAGATTATGGATGGAGCAGTTTTCGCAGCTGCTTAATGGCGATGACGGCAATAATCCCGCCACTGCGGAATCCACTCCGGAAACCCCAATCACTGACGGCGTTGAAGTACCGCCGCCTGACTATGAGGAGGTCTTAACAGCCATTGTTCGGCTGAAAAACAATAAGGCTGCAGGTGCAGATGGCCTGCCGGCTGAGTTGTTTAAGATCGGAGGCGAAGAGCTTAAAAAACGCATGCATGAGCTTCTATGCAGATTATGGTCTGATGAAAGCATGCCAAGTAATTGAAATCTCATCGTACTCTGCCCAATCCATAAGAAAGGTGATTCCACGATCTGCGCCAACTACCGTGGGATCAGCCTTCTTAATATTGCATATAAGGTTCTATCGAGCGTACTGTGCGAAAGACTGAAGCCCATCGTCAACAAACTGATTGGACCTTATCAGTGTGGCTTCAGGCCTGGTAAATTCACCATCGACCAGATATTCACACTATGCCAAATCCTGGAAAAGACCCGAGAAAAACAGATCGACACCCATCATCTATTTGTCGATTATAAAGCCGCCTTCGACTGCACGATTAGGGTTCACTTGTACGCCGCAATGTCTGATTTTGGTATCTCTGCAAAGCTCATTCGTCTTTGCAAAATGACACTGACAAACACCACCAGCGCAGTGAAAATTGAGACAGACCTCTCCGCACCATTTGATACCAAAAGAGGTTTCAGGCAAGGTGACTCCCTATCGTGCGACTTCTTTAACCTTATGCTGGAGAAAATAATTCGAGCTGCGAACATCGACATCTCTGGCACTATCTTCTACAAGAGTGTCATGCTGCTAGCATACGCTGATGATATTGACATCATTGGAAAAAACGCTCGAGCAGTCGGTGCAGCATTCTCCAACCTGGAAAGGGAGTCTCGTCGAGTGAGTCTAGTGGTGAACGAGGACAAAACGAAATACCTTGTGTCAACAAACAAAGAGTCACGGCGTCTTGGACAAAATGTTACTGTTGACAACTACACTTTTGAAGTCGTCAAGGATTTCGTATATCTAGGATCCAGCATAAACACCAACAATAATGTCAGCCTTGAGATCAAGCGGAGACTAACTCTTGGCAACAGGGCTCAGTAGGCAATTGAGAAATAGAGCCCTCTCTCGACCGACGAAAATAAAGCTCTATAAGTCCCTCATCCTTCCCGTCCTAATGTATGGCGCAGAGACGTGGACATTGAACATCAATGATGAGAGGCTGTTAGGAGCGTTCGAGAGGAAGATACTCCGTAAGATCTACGGTCCAGTATGCGTGGACGATGTGTATCGAATAAGATGGAACGATGAGCTGTATTAGCTGTACGCCGACACTGAAATAGTCAAGCGTATAAAACTCCAGCGGCTTCGCTGGCTGGATCATGGTGAGCGAATGGAAGAAAGCGCTCCGGCTAGAAGGGTGTTTTATTCGAACCACGGTGGAGGAACACGCAGAAGGGGACGTCCTAATCTCCGTTGGAAAGACCAGGTGCAGGGCAACCTGACTGAACTTGGCCTTATAAACTGGCGCCTGCGCGCGGATAGCAGAAGTGACTGGCGAAGCTTTGTAGAGGCGGCCAAGACCGATCATAGGTTGTAGTGCCAGCTAAGTAAGTAAAACATTTTTTCGATGTTTCCAGAGCAAAACATTAATGTTTCCCATGTTATTTTTAAAACCACTGTTAAAAACATATTTATATTAATTTTTTGTAACTAACTTCTTCTTACCTTCCAATATTCCAAGCGATTGCATTCCTCTGCTGCGATTTATTTTCCAAATGCTGTCTTATAAGAATGATAGCGCCAGTCTTTGAAGATACTATTTTTCTTTGCATTTTATCTTCCATAAAGGAAAAACGTTTTGGTTCTGTTTGTGGTTTTTTTTTATTGATACATTCAACACACGGGGTGTACCCCTATGAATGCAGAGCAAAGTAGAACAGGTAGGAATAGGAAAGGAAGAATAGAAAAAGAAAAGAAGAATAGAAAATAAAAGAAAAAGAAAAATAAAAGAAGAAGTTAAGAAAAAGAAAAGAAATAGAAAAGAAAAAGAAAAGAATAGAAAAGGAGAGGGCCGTTAGGGTGGCTTAAACATCCCGGCCCCCTTGCATGGGTGCAAAATCAATTGCCTCCTCGAGGCGCTGCAGGGTCCTAACGACGTCCCCGAGTAGCTCCTTCACCCTCTTATCCCGGTAGTGGAATGTCTCGAGACGGCGATGGATTGTCCGGGCGGCAGCCATATGAGGAGGCGCAGGCACGTAGGCGGCAGATGTAGGACGGCCAGGAGCGACAGCTCTGGTTGGTCGTTGCAGTGCTTGAGGCCAGTGGCTGGCTTTCCTTCTCTATGCTACCGGTCTGAATTCCGGATGGATCAGCGTGTGGTGATCCAGGGAGCACTTCCTACACCGGTTGGCGGACTCGCATGTTGCCGTGGTATGCATTTGAGCAAGGCAATTCAGGCAATATCCATGGCACCTAGCCGCTTCCGCTCGCTGGTTGGGGGTCATGGCAAGGAAACCGCGGCAATACCGCAATGCGTGGTACCGGAAGTATAGCTTGCATTGGTGACAATTTCCTTCCTGACCAGGGGGAGCTTGGCCTACGGCTTTTGATTTAATCTGTGGAGTACTGGAAAGAAGTAGAGATTAACATGGGTTATACTAGTGGTTATAGAAGGATACTTCTATATTATCAGTTTTTTACGCGAGAGGTAAAAAACATAATTTCACGATAGGACGTGATATTACACCAGTTTGGGTGCGCAAATCGACAACGCCAATGTGGTTGTCAGGACCACGGTGTAACTTGACTATACGGCCCAGACGCCATTCATTTGGGGGAAGCAGTTCGTCCTTTACGACTGCGAACTCTTCCTCTTCAAGGTCTTTCTGCGGATGTTTCCATTTATACCGCTTTTGAAGATCCCTTAGGTATTCTTCTTTTCAGCGGCGGCTGAATTGGTGATGAAGCACCTTAATCTTTTCCCAACGGTTAACGAGAGAGGTATTTTCAGCGTTAGGTTCGGGAGGAGCCAAGAGAGATGCATCTCTGATGAAATGCCCAGGAGTGATAGCTGTGAGATCAGCAGGATTTTGGGAAGTAGGAGAAAGAGGCCGCGAATTTAGAACGGATTTTATTCTTGCCAGTAGAGTGGTGAACTCTTCAAAGGTAAACTTGTGGTTTCCAGCAATCTTTTTGAGATAGGTTTTGAAACTCTTGACCGCAGATTCACATAACCCACCCATGTGGGGAGCACTTGGAGGAATAAAATGCCAGGTTATACCTTGAGGAGCATATTTCATAGAGATGTCAAGGGAGACTTCGTTAAAGAAATTTAAGAAGTATTTGCTTATAGCGCGTTGAGCACCAACGAATGTTGTACCATTGTCACGCATAATTTTTTCTGGAAGCCCTCTGCGTCCAACGAATCGAGCAAAGCACGCTCGGAACGCATCCGTCGTTAGGTTTGAACAGAGCTCCAAATGAATGGCTTTCGTGGAAAAGCATACAACTACGGCTACGTATCCTTTAAGAAAAGTCGAAGACCGTAAGAGAGACGCCATTTTCTGAAAGGGTCCAGCAACGTCCACACCTTTGGTAGCGAATGGAAGTGATAAACTACATCGCTCAGGGGGGAGAGCAGCCATAATCTGGGTCCGCATTGTCTTCTTGTATATAGTACAAGCCTTGCATTGGAAAATGTACTTTTTTATTTTTATTTAGGCGAGGAATGAAATATTCCTGCCTCACCATGCGAAGCATGAGACTGACTTCGGCATGGATTATATTATAAATATATTATTATTAATATAAAACACAATAGCGAGAATTCTCAGGAATGATGATAGGATGTCGTTCCTTGTAGCTAAGAGCGGCTTGAGCGAGACGATCATTCACTCTGAGAATATTCTCCTTGCCTAGAAAAGGATTTATCACGAGAAGAGTGCTTTTCTATTGGTTTTGCATCGAGTAATGATGCCTTTTCTCGCAGATACATAATATCGAGATTGAGCCAAGGATATGAGTCGGGTCTTGACAAATTGAATTTCGGCGTGAAGGATAGGGCTTGAATTAGGGACACTAACTCTACGAACCATTGCCTGCACATTGTGAAACAACCGAAAAACATACCCTAACACCCTTAGAGCTCGAGGAAAAGAGGAGAATCGATCGAGAATATCAATTTCCTGATCGAGAATGTGATAGGACTCTACTTTGCGTTGCTCTAGCAATGTTGCATTTCTGGGAGTGGATTTAGGCCAATAATCTGAAGATTTTTGAAGCCAGTGAAGTCCATTCCACCAGAGACGACAGGATACTAAATCTTGAGGTTTGCAACCTCTATTTCCCAAGTCCGCGGGGTTGTCCGCACTAGAAACATGACGCCATGAAGTATTTCCAACATTTTAGAGAATCAAGAAAGTTCCATTAGCAACGTAAGTCTTCCATGTGTGAGGTGATTTTTCTAACCATGCCAGCACAATCTGAGAATCGCACCATAAGAATAAGCTAGCTTCGTTAAGTCTAAGGGGGGATCGGACTACAGTTACTAACTTTGAGAGTAGAACAGCTCCACATAACTCTAAGCGTGGTAGGCTTACCGTTCTTATGAGTGCGACCTTTGCTTTAGCAACTAAGAGATTGGCTGAAGAAGAGGTACGGAGATAGAGAGTTGCACAATACGCTTTCTCTGAAGCGTCGCAAAATCCATGAATCGGGATTTGTTAGTTCGGGGAGAATCCGATCAAACGAGGAATTTTAATTTTGGTAATTGCTGGGAGGTTTTCTGCGAACTGAATCCACTGACTGAGGGATCCAGGCTTGACACATTCATCCAAGTCAGTTCCATCTAGCCAAAGCTCTTGCAATAACATCTTGGCTTGAATCATAATTGGTGAAAGCCATCCTGCCGGATCAAAAAGTTTCGCGACTGAAGAGAGAATTTGCCGTTTGGTGACCCCATTCACTGATGAAATTGGTGTAATGGTATAAGAAAATGAGTCAGAAATTGCATTCCAACGAATCTCGAGAGTCTAAGTAGAGATTATACTTTGAAACCGTAGGAAATCGGAATCTAACAGATCCTCTACTGGGATATTTTCTAATATTCCAGGATGGTTAGCTGTGATTTTTCTCAGAGGAAATTCAGCTGAGCCAAGTCAATGAATTTCTTGAGACAGTGATTCGATAGCTGTGTCTACATCATGGCCTCCAGAAAATATGTCATCGACTAGAATTTTAGCCGCGATAGGGCATTGTTCTTGCGTATCTTTTGCCAACTGATGGAGAGTTCTGATGGCCAGATACGGTGCGCAATTAACTCAAAATGTTACCGTTTTGAGCTTAAAATCTCGGATAGGAGCATTCATGGAGTCGCGAAAGAGAATTCGCTAGAAATCTTGGTCATCTTTATGTACCAAAATTTGTCTGTACATCTTCTGCACATCTCCATTGAAAACAAATCGGAACATTCGCCATTGAAGAATGAGAAGCATTAGGTCTGGTTGAAGAGTGGGCCCCGTATAGAGAAAATCGTTAAAAGAAATTCCTGAGCTAGTGGCTTTTGAAGCATTGAAAACTACACGGAGTTTGGTAGTTACTTTCTCAGGCCGAATCACAGAATGGTGGGGTAAATAAAATGAGAAGTACTTTCCATCGGAAATAACTTCTTGAGAATGAGTTATTTCCATATGATCGAGATATTCTTGTAGTACTTCGTCATAAACGATTTTCAGGTTACCTTTTTTTTGCAAACTGCGCTCCAAATTGTTGAAGTGCAGTGGCCTTTGAATGGCCTAACGCTATAGCTTTGGGAAAACTTTTTTTAAATGGCAACCTGACAACGTAACGACCATCTGAATTTCGTTTCGTAGTAGAACAGTATAAATCCTCACAAGCCTGATCTTCAGGCGAGAATGGAAGAGCTTGTGAGATTTCTTCTTGCTCCCAGAATTGATTTAATTGGGAGCTAAGCAATTCATTGGTGACTGATTCTACTTGCGTGGAATGTGTAGCTACGTATTCTCTAACTGAACCACTGATGATCCAGGCAAATATAGTATTCTGTGCCAATAGATTACCAAAGATGTTCTTTCGTAATCCTTCTAGAAGGATTTGAGGCAGTAAATCACTTCCGATTACTACATCAATTTGAGCAGGAATATAGCAATTTGGATAAGCAAGATTTAAAGTGGCTAACTGTTGCAAGTTAAACCTTCTGATTGGAAAGCTGGGAAGAAGCTTGGTTAACTGCGAAAGAACTATAGCCCGAGCTTATATTCTTTTGTTAGTTTTGGCTGCCAATTAGAATTTTGAATAATTCTACCTCCCATACCTGAAATTTCGAACAGGGATTGTTCCGTTGGTAAATGAATACGTTTTTAAACTTTTGAGGAAATAAAAGTTCTTTGCGACTCTTGGTCAATCAAAGCACGGACTTTGAATAATTCCCCTAAATATTCAATGGAAACCATTGCTGTAGGAAGTAAGACCGTGTTATCATAGTTGGAGTAAAGAGCTTGAACTTGCGCTGTATTTGTAGAACAGGGAAGTTCCATGTTTGGTTGCAACTGAGGTGTTGCAGTTGTAGTTGTTTGAGATCTACTAATGGATTTCGGAGTTTGCGTATTTGCTGTTATGTGAAGCAGGGAATGATGCTTTCTTTGGCAATAGACACAGTAAAAATTACGCGGACAATCCTTTTTCATGTGTGTGAAAGCAAGACAATTTTCACAGAGGTTATTATCTCTTACGAAGTTAATTCGTTCGTGTATCGAAAGGTTTTTAAATTTAGCACAACTCTTCATGGCATGATACATTACATAGACGACATGTATACGTCCTTTTGGGTTCAGCCACAAAGGTGAGAATTTGGCTAACAACCTTCTTTTGGGGAGTGTTTTGAATAAAAACTTTAGCTTTTGCTTATTTGGATGAATTCTGTTGAGTCGTTCTAAAGACCGATCATCGGTTGTAGTGGTAGCTAAGTAAGTGAGTATGCTTTAGTTCCAAATTAATCGTTTGGCCACGCGGAAGCAGCTCGTAATACACAGGGCCCTAGCAATCCCACCAAATACTAAGCAAAACCTTCCTTGGCGTCAGTTTCGGCTTTGTGACGGTTTGGGTAGGCTCACCTCTTTTTGACCATGATCCTTTTCGCACATTATTATCATACTTTATTCAATTTTCGGCACCAATAACCAATCTGCAAAAATGGTTCGAGATCATTCTGTTTCAGACTAAAATTCACATACTGAAATGTGGTCAGCATGATTTTTTCACACTGATTATGTGGCAACCAAATATCCAGCCTTTTTTAAGGCTTTAAATATCAAAACCGTTTGGTGAGCAATGCCAAGTTCCGTAGCGATGTCGCGACTGCCTATGTGTTGGTCTTTCTCCAGCTTTTCAAGAAATTGTTCCACTTTTTCGGTGCATGCTCGACCAGATTTAGGTGCGTCTTTTACATCAAAATTTCCGAAGCGGAATTGATCATAGCATTTTCCAACTGTCCTTTCCGATCAAGTACCTTCTCCATAAAGTGCACAAATTTTTCTGTGAACCTTCGCCACTGTATAGTGCTTTTCGAAGAAATAAAGTAAAATGTAACGTACTTTTTCGAATTCTACACACTTTTAGTGACGTTAAAACAGTTGAATAATGAAGAAATGTCAATTGGTAAAAATGGTTTATGATTCTCAGAGATGTCAACTACCTTTAGCAGATCGGCCAGATTAGAGTTGCCAGATCGGACCAGTACTTACAGAGTTATCGTACTTTAAATTTAGCTATTTCACTTTTCTGAACTTTATTTTTAGCCTACCTTATATTATCTTTTATGCCCAAAATATTAGTTTACCAACTAAGTTTCGATGCATTTGATGTAATTTTATTTCAACGAAAGGGGTACTTTAGTTTTGTATTATTCACTTTATTTTCTACAACATTTTTACCTTTTATTTATGAAACGCTAAATTACCAAATATATTTTTTGTCATCAATAGAAATATAAATAAATAAAAATATTACGTAATAAAAATCTTTCATGTTGTTTTCTTGAAAAAATATGAGATATTATAAAATGTACTAGTGGGGTGCTTTAGTCTTGGCCAATATTGTATGAGCTGTCAGACGTTGAGCTGTAAAAAAAATTAATAAGGCGCCATTGAATATATTTGTAACGGCGCGTCTACAATGGCCGGTCGAACGAGGAATTTACAACATGGAAAATACTCATGATAAACCTTTCGTTCGAAGTCTACACTACGCGAGTAACAAATTGGACAAACATCAGCAGCCATCTTGTTTGTGTTTTAATAATTAAAACTCTTATCTAATTCAAGCAAATACATAGAATCAGCGATAGGAAATTCGTTATCATATCTATATTGAGAATATCTTCCAGAAAGCGTTTATAAAATTTGCTAGTGGTGATCCTCGTCAATTTGTGTATATAAAGCTTTGATTTGTTCTCAAAGGGAAGTATTTTCGCCTGCCGCAGCGAACGTATTTACCAATCCCAATATACTTCGTGCAATTGCTCTACGCATTGTGACCTTATTACTTTACTTTTAATGGCACAACAACCCATGGAGGGCCTAGACCGAGCTTTTCGCATCCACTTATGTTGTGCGAGTTATATTTGTACATGAATGGAATGGAAGGGACCTACAGTTTAATGCCGAATCCGAACGGCGAGGTGAAAAGCTTTTCGTAGCAATTTTTACTCTTGTAGGTTTGCCATTGCCTGCCAAGAGGTGGTGCCGTGTAGAAAAATTATCTTTTCTACTTTTTGATTTTGCCCGTGCCGAGATTCGAACCCCGGACACTCCGCGTAGCAGTCCAACGCACTACCACTACACCACATGTGACCTTATACTCCTAGTAATAATATATTTAGTTGTTTAATATGAAATCTGACAAAAACAGCGTTCTGCCAATGAATTGCAATTCCAATATATTTTTTGGTTCGTTCGCAATACATATAAGTATATTGCGATTACGGACGGCCGTATGTCGTGCATTTTTGCAAAATTCATTATAATGGGCCAGTATTGCAATTTGCTTCTCCTATATGTAATAGTGGCAGGCCTCTAATATTAAAGTTTAATCAGATTTTTTACATTTCATAAACTTGTTTTCAGTAGAAAGAAATACGTTATGTAGACAAGAAGTTATTCCATAGTACCAACAATTTCCTGATTCCATTGTCTCTATATCTACGGGCTCTGGTGTTTCCTGCAGCGTACGCGCATCCTTCGTCAATGTGTTTTAATGCGATTTCTTAGAATGACCAGCAACTCTCCTAAAGCATTACGGCGAATGTTGTACTTTAGCGCTAGTTCCTCAATTCATAGCTAAATTCATGTGTGCCTTTATATGTCTTCTTCGTCTTTTTCCCAGTTAAAGATACCGCTGATTCCGAAAATGAACTCTAGTTTTTAAGATATTAAGAAAAAACAGTTTTTCCCAAAAAGCGAAATTCAAAAATTTCTGATTGGATTTCTTTATAATATTTTCGTATTTACATACTTACTTTACAGCCCATGGAGGGCCTAGGCCGAGCTTTTTTCGCATCCACTCATGTTGTGCGTCTTATATTTGTACATGAATGGAAGAGACCTACAGTTTAATGCCGGATCCGGCGAAGTGAAAAGCTGTTCATAGCAATTTTTACTCTTTGCCATTGCCTGCCAAGAGGTGGTGCCGTATAGAAAAATTATTTTTTCTACTTTTTTTTTTTATTTTGCCTGTGCCGAGATTCGAACCCCGGACACTCTGCGCAGCAGTCCAACACACTACCACTACGCTACAGCGACCACTATCCAATCCTAATTTTTCAGACTAGGGGGCTTTTCTCGTGATACTATACAATATTTTTAATCAAAAAATAAGAAAAAGTAATCGGAAAATAAAAGCTGTGAGTTTTAACTAATCCTTTTATAGATTTGTTTTTACTTGAAAACACAATGGCCCTTTGTAATAGCGAAAAGAAAGTCGGCTCTAAATTTGATAGTTAGCTTTTGGCACATTTTAATATGGAAAAACCGTCAAAAACCACTATTAACTCTAAAATCGACTTTATTTTGTTTGTTACTAAGGGCCAATGATTTCATTTTGTTGAATAAAATTGTTTACAACTTCTGCGAAACTATGCTACTTTCTAATTTTACTATACAAATACCGTTAGAATATTTACTAATATGTTTTTACAATCTACAAGAAAATGTTGGGACAGGGGAGGAGTTAAAGTTATTTGAAGAAAACATTCTATTATTTTGAACAGCTTCTGCGCAAAACTATTACACCCTCTAAAATTATAAAAAAAATATTAATATAAATTTGGGGGGTGAATTTTAACTGTGTATTAAATTGTTTAAAATCGAATAAGAGAGATCAAAGAGTCCAAAAAGATTTGATATTTTTAAAATCAAATGTTGACAAAAGAATACAATAATGGCTTTTAAAACCTGTAAACTGTATAAACACTTAAATAAACTGTCACATTTCATACACATTTTGACAAGTTTTACGTACTTATAAACTTTGGCTTGGATTGTATATGTATTTTGGTACAAAATTATATTTTCAATTAAGGGGAAGTATTTTTTTTTTTTTGTATTTTCTACTATTATGACGTGTAGTTTCTATGATATAAACATTTAATTTTTAGCGACTAACATTTATGTATGTATGTATATGTAATGATCAAATTTCGAGTGGTTTTCGTTCATACCTGGTCTTACTACATTGTTACAAATTTTCTAATTAACAAGATAAACCGTGTCTAATTTCAAACCAAGAGTTTAATTTGTATACTCAATACTCTGTATCTTACTGATATTTTATTTTTTACAGGCATCCTGATAAAAACAATCATCCAGATGCTGAACGAAAATTTATACAGATAAAACAGGCTTACGAGCTTCTGAGTGATGCTGATCGTCGTCGAATGTATGACCAGCACGGTATTACCAACGAGGACTCCCATTTTTTTAAACAAAAGTATGATTACAGTCAATATGGTCGCTTTGCATCGGATCCATTTGAAGAGTTATTTGGAAAACATTTTTATTTCGATCAAGATATTAGTCTTTTGCATAAATTGTCGGTGACTACCAAGTATTTCGATCAAACTATTATTGAAAAAAGCACAACAATTCCGCACATTATAATGTTTTATAACGATTGGTGTTCCCGTTGTATTCGCCTTGTAGGTGCATTTAAAAAATTAATTGATGCTTTAGAACCCTTAGGTATACACTTATTTCATTGAAAATAGGAATGTAATATTTTTTATAAATAACAATACACTCTCAGGAATTCAGTTCGCTACAATAAATGCTGCACATGAACAACAACTTATTAGGAAAACAGGTGTAAATGATGTGCCAAACTTGATTCTAGTACTAGATGGACATAGTTACATATATAGAGATAATGTATATACATCGCAAAAAATTGTTGGTAATATCTAAATAGGTTTATTCATTGTTGCTAGTAGTATTAATATTTGTCTTTTTCAGATTTCATACGAAGAAAAATGCCGTACAAAATAGCACAAAATATTGATGACATCAATATTGATGAATTTCTTGGGGGTTGGATGGACAATAGAGTTCGTGCACTCATTCTAGAACCAAGAAACCAAACCAGATTACGTTATTTAATAAGTGCATTTGCTTTTCATCATAGAGTAGCATTTGGGTAAGTATCCTAGCTTTGTCACTATTTGCTTACTTATCAGTAGCCTTTATACCGTAAACATTTTAGTGAGCGCTAAAAAAACGAGATAAACGGCATAAGTATAACAAATTTAGTAATTCGATTTGGTTTTTTGAAATATTGCTATTTTAATAGCGAGTCGAGTGGGATACAAAAATAATTCTTTTTTGAAGTATGTGAACTTTATCTTAAAGTTCAGCCAAAGTAAATCATCTACTTTTTATTATGTAATTGTTGAATGATAACAAAATATCTTTCTCAATAAATGAAACTTTCTCGTATTATTGTTCCAAGATTTTTTACAAATGTTTATAGTTTTTACCAAGGTATGAAACCGAATCAATATAACGTTCCGGTTTCGGTTGTATCAACTGTCTCGTTCTTCAACATTCATTCGGGTTTCTGTTTCGTTCTGGTTAAGGTTTTGAAGGAAAGAAACCAAAATAAGTTTGACATGAGATTAATCACTGAACAACTAGTAGCTTTGAAATCATAAATAGGAACCCTATTTTTATTGCAGATTCTGATTTGACTAAACTAGTCCGGAACATTCGATTCGTGATAGTTAACTCTGAAATAAGCAGTGACATCGGAAAAATTGGATAACAATAAATTGTTCTAGCATTGAAATCCCTTATGCAAATAAAAAAATGTAAACAGTTTTGAAAAGAAAATTTCCACTTCGGATTTTCTCGAAATAATTCAACAACTAAATCGCGTCTTTCCGCTTCCGTTGCCATGACTCAACTGAAAGTTCACAAGTCAAAAAACATGTGATTGTATTTCATCAGAAACGCAAAGCGTTTGAGAGATGAAAAGTTTCAAAGCAGTGGTCTTTCAAAGTTATCCGATTTTTTCGATCTCACTCCTTAGACGAAATTAAATTTTTTCCATTTGTGCTACTGAGGACCATTACATACGATTCTGTAATACGTTTGTAATAAAAAAAATCCCGAAAACAAAGTTCTGGTGCTAAACTTTATATACCCTACACATCCTCTGAAATAAAACAATTTTTGCATCACTTATTTCTGAAATTATTTTAACTGTGTATATCAAATTTGGTTCCATATGCTTCACATTTGCTTTGATATTTCAATTGTATTGGAAGTGGCTTTTGCCCAATGTTGACAATTTTGAGAACAGTTGTTTAAGAGACTATTTCAACGATGTGTATCGAGTTTTATTCAATTCAGAATTTCCTTCAATATCACTCTTTCAACATTTCACTTGTATGGATGCAGAGCATTGTGTTGAATTGAAGGAAGATTGATAAGAAGAAGGAAGACGGAGTGAGAATGACAGAGGGAATGCAATCACAGCCCTTGTGGCAAGTGTTATGCCTTTACCACAATGAAATTCAGTTTATCAGTGTCGACTATGACATCATGTAGCGCATAAGGCCGAAGTTTAGGTAAATTTTCTTAAATTTTAATCAATTTATCGTGTTCATAGAGAGATAAACGGACAGATGAGTAGACGAACTTAGCTAAATCTCTGCTATTCACTCTTATATATTTATATGTTCATACCTACGATAGGCGTTACAAACAACCGTTACTCAATCAAAACCAATATACCCAGTACATGGAGTGTAGGGTGTAAATAACCAGTTTACTGGGTATCCTTTGTCAATTTGAAGTCCTTACTATGACTGCTTTTATACGACGCCTATATTCAGGCAGCTTTAAAAGTGAGCCGCTATAACAAAAAAGAATCACCAATTACCCTTCCTTAATATAGGAATTGTATAAAAGTAGTCCATGCTACTTATTCAAGTAGATTAGAATCAATTTAGGGAACGCTCTCAAGATATGCCTTTCGCTCCTTGAATTTTGGTGTTATATCACTATCATATAATAGTGATTCTTGTTCTTAGACTTAAAGATTATTGAAGTAGTTGAGATGCTGCGTCTTTAAATTTTATTTATGAGTTTTTCAATTTATTCACCCTTACCAATAAAGGCAATGAAGTTTACTTTAATTTCAATAGTAGACTTTTTCTAGGACAGATTGGATGTTTTTACATATGCATGCACAGTAAATTTTCGACTGTATGGAGCTGTACTTGACCGATGGCTGCACTAATTTCGCCCTTAAGAGCCTTAATCGTTGCAGGATGGTTAGCATTACACTTATCTTTAACGACTCCCCACAATGCCAATGCACATCACCAAAACGGCTAGTAACGCGATTTCCAAACTCCCCACGCAAAAGATCGATTGTTGCACGGCTTGTGTAACACGGCGTGGCGTCCTGTTGTAAACAAATGATGTCCAAGTCCATAGCTTCTAAAATATGTCACAAATAATCAGTTATCATTGCGCTGTAGCACACACCATTCACTGTAACACTTCCTCCTTCCTCCTAACGTAACCACCGAGGTCAAAGTGAGCTTGGCAGTAAAGATTATCTTTCGGTAAAAATGCTCATCTTCTTCCAAGCCCAATTAGCGAACCGGAAACATTGCGAATGGTCATGTGGCTTCAGCTGTTGTACCAATTGAACTTTGTACGGCTTCATACCGAGGTCTTTAGGAAAATTCACAACAAGAAGTGCGTGAAATGTTCAATTCCGGAGAACGAAGGCGAGTTGATGTGGTTAGTTCTTCTTTTACATTCTAAGCAACAGCAGCAATTTTTTCGGTTGTGAGCACTTTAGGAATACGAGAACGTGTTGTTTTATCCATTAAAGATCCAGTTTCACGCAAAAGTTTCACAAATTAAAACACATATTGTGTGGAACATAACTTTTTTAGACTTTCGGTAGAAGATTCACCAATTTGCAATTAAATTTTTAGTATTTCCCAACGTTGTTCAAGCGGATATCCACAAATATAAAACCAATTTTCCGTCATAATACGAATGACATTGGAGTTGCCACACTCAAAATTCAAGTTCAAATTTCAAATGTTAGATGCACAAACCTATATATAATATATGTACACATATAAAAACTTTTATAATGCCAAGTAACAAACGAGTGCGCTTTATGAG
Organism: Palloptera scutellata; assembly: GCA_958295655.1. NCBI lineage: Eukaryota > Metazoa > Arthropoda > Insecta > Diptera > Pallopteridae > Palloptera > Palloptera scutellata. The sequence goes on from OY282450.1 coordinate 58,558,080, forward strand.
CAAATCCATTGCTCATTGCTCGCTGCAATTCCTAAGTTTGCGCTCGACCGGAACATCTTTTTAGTAAAGCGTTAACTATAATGTGCATGCATTGGCTTAAGCCAAATTAAGCAATTGTGCGAATACACATCAATGATTGCAAATTCCGCACGAAAACAGCTGTTTGCGCTTTGTATACATGAAAATATATTTGTAATGGAGAACGAGGCGGAAAAAATATTTACATTCACATACATTTATATACATCCACATACAAAATGTGGAAAAAATGTTTTTATTATAAAAAGGACACCTTTTTTTATATACTCATTTTAACATTTTCGGTTCAGAATTTGACATTTGTTTCTGAGAGAGGAATATTTAACATAGTCTTTTAAATTTCCAGACCTCTTAAAAACCTTAAAAGCTCGGGTTATCGAATTTTTTAATCTCTCTAGTAGACTATTCCGGACCATTCGCCTTGGGAAGATTATTTTGCTTGGGAACACAGAATTCAAAGCATTTATAAAGAAAATTATTAAAGTTTGAAACACAGTTGTCCAGGTTGGAATCGGTAGCTGACCAGTCAGATTCCGTAAGCATTTTTCAAAGTTTGCCAAAATTAGTATTTTAAAAGTTATAGAAATTTGATTCGCTTATGTATAACTGTGAACGATTCAGTTCACCACGTAATTCAAAAATGAATCCAAGAGTACGATGGTAATCATCTTCAGGCGACACACATGGTTCGCAAGTAGAAACTAACATTTTGGATGAGTCATCAGTATATACCAAGTCCAGAATCTTATTATTTTTTTTCGTAATATAATTTACTTGCTGTAAGTTAATCTCAGATAGTAAATCAAGAATCTCATTGAAATTGGCTCGCGTCGCACATGGTTATAGTCCTATGCCGTCTTCACTCAGTTTCCAACTAACATGAGGCAAGTCGAAATCTCCAAAAACAATAAAGGAACCATTAATGTTCAGCGTATTATAAACAGACTTCACAAAGCAAGCATGCTGAAGATAAACGTTTATTTCAGAGTTAGGAAGAATATAACAGGTTAAGTTAAAATAATGCACTACTAATCGTAAGCGAACACATAAAAATTCGAACTCGTTAACTTCTTGGATACAGATTTCTTCAGACGCAAATATGGATTGAACAGCAATAAGAACACCGCCAGTAGTCCTATACAAACAGTCTATTCGGAATATCTGATATTTTTCACAGAAAATTTCAGAATTATGAACATTGGGCTCAAGCCAAGATTCAGCAAAAACTCTCACTTCATGCGAGCACTCAAAAATTGTTAGGAAGAGTCAACTTTGTGTTTAATCCCTAACATTCTGATACAAAATGTGTATGAACTTTAGGGGATCATTTTAGTTTAGTTATCAGCAGGCAGAGAAATACTAACAGCATTAAGTATTTAACCCAATTTTCGGTTTGAAAACAAAACTTTTACTAACGATTTGATTGAAATGTTCAGATCTGGTTGTAGGTCTTTTCTTCTTACTTAGATAAATCATCAACAAATTTAAAATCGCCAAAAATTTTTTCCAAATTTTTGATTTTAGCAGTTAATGTAAACAAAATGTAATGTGAGATAACAGGCAAACAGCTTCTTACTAATTTCAGAAATAAAATTTTTTGATCGCTTGAACATCATTGCGAACTCAGCGGACCTAAATTTCATACATGTCCAGCGAAAAACTTTTTAATGTTATCGGTTTAATGTTATCGGTTATACTAATTGAGAGGCCGGAGCACTTAGAATGAGCAAGATCGTCGCATAACTAGCTTGAAACAGAGTGATCAGTGTCGCATTTCAGATTACTTAGAACCATAAACAGAATCCATTCTGAATGGATCAAACAGTTTGCGGGGAACTAGTTTATAAACAGCTATTGGTTGATAAGTTAAGATCACAGTGAGTGTTGGGAAACACGTTTTGTGAGATAACAGGCAACATTGCGTCTTACGCGCATTGATTTCAAATCTAAGAGAAAGGGTAGGCGAGATGACTCAACCCTGCGGCACTCCAGCATTAATGGCAAGATCTTCCGAAAGAATGCCGGCTATTGCAACACGGATAGAGCGGCCGCTTAAAAAGTTCGTGATCCATCGGGTGAAGTTACTCCCGACTCCATGTGCAATCAGTTTTGACAACAGTGCTTTATATAACACTCTGTCAAATGCCTTTGAAATATCCACCGCCTTGCTCTTCATTTGCAGTTCAAAATGCATTTGAAAGTTTGAAATTTCGATTTCTGATTTTTATTTAATCATTCGGGTTCTTTGTTCTCAACTCACACATACACACACATTAATGCAATGTATTTTCATTTTGTTTTGCATTTCTATACTTACTTTTATCAATATGTTTACATTCACTGTTTTTACTTTAAAGAAACTTTTTCAGTTGGTTGTTCAAAGGTCAACCGCCAAAACTCAAAATAATGTCAAAGTCATCTGAAGAAAGCAGTATGATTTGAATCGATTTAGTCGCAATTATTTTAAATATTTAAATGAAACTAATTCAACATATATAAATAATTCGATATCCAAATCATTTTTCAAATGGTACTTAGAACTGAAAATCATTAAAAAAAAGGAATTGATACCAAATTTGTTTTTCATAAATATCTTCCAAATGACCCTTTCGATAATATGGTGTAATTTACATAATTGGATTGGCTGTACAAAATGATGGCTTCCCCCAGACTGGGCATCGTTAATTAAGAAATTAACGTTATCAACCCGAAAATCGTTAACAAAAAATTTAACGTCAACATTAATTAATTTTTTCCGAGAACAATTAACGTTAATCTTTAACGTTAATTTTTTGTGTGAAAAAAAAAAACACTTTAACAAAAGTGTTACAACTACTACCATGGGCAAAAAGTAGTAAGACATTGTTCATAATTTCAAATTTTTTTATTCATTCTTCCAAATCTATTTCGTCCCTTTCAAAGTAATCCCCCCCGGCCCCAATACACTTGTGCCAACGTTTTTTCCAATTCTCGAAACAGTTGTTAAAGTCAATTTCCGGAATAGCCTGCAATGCGCTTAGCGATTCATGTTTAATGTCTTCAATTGACTCAAAACGGTGTCCACGAAGCGGTTTTTTAAGTTTAGAAAATAGCCAAAAGTCACACGGTGCTAAGTCAGGCTAATAGGGTGGTTGCGGAACGATATCAGTCGAATTTTTGGCAAAATGGTCTCGTAACACCAATGCATTGATTTTGGAACCAATCGTGCATTCACTCTTCTTAGGCCCAAATGATGTTTTAAAATGGTTTTCACTGATCCTTCCGATATTCCAACGATGCCAGTAAGGTCTCTGACTGTTAATCGTCGATTCTCGAGCACCAATTCCTTGATTTTATTGACGTGTTGATCATCAATTGATGTTGATGGCCGTCCTGGACGTGGTTCGTCGTCAACGCGTTCTCGACCATCTTTGAACAATTTGTGCCAATCAAAAACACTTGCTCGCGACATACAATTATCACCGAAGGCCTTTTGCAACATTCTGAACGTTTCGGCACCAGAAATTTGATTCCGCACACAAAATTTAATGGAACTTCTTTGTTGAATAATTTCACCCATTGTGAAAATCGCCGAATGCACTTTTTGTACTTCAGAAAGACAAGCGTATACTAAACACTAATGATTATTTTGATGTGACATTTGGCACAGATGTCACCGACAGTCATACCAACCTTAAAAAATAATATTTTGATGAATGGGTTTCCGCGCGAAATTTAAATTAAAAAGTCTTACTACTTTTTGCCCACAGTAGTACATACATTTGTATGTATAAAAACAGACATTCAACTGCAACCCAGTAGAAGATGGCTGTGTTGTATTTGATAAACAAGTTCTCCAACTTTTTTTCTTAGAGTTTCTCTTCAACCAGTCATTATTAACGCTGTTTTAAGTGACCTGGTTTTTTCTTAATTTTTTTTTTGGGTGTGTGACTAAAATATTAATATCAATTTCGATATTGCTAGCAGGCATTTCTACTTTTTTATAGGTAACGGGCTTGAGTTAAGGTTAAAAATTTAACGGATATTAACCAACACGTTAATTACTTACTTTCTTATTTAACTGGTACTACAACCGATTATCGGTCTTGCCGCCTCTATAAAGCTTCGCCAGTCGCCTCTGTTATGCGTGCGCTGGCTCCAGTTGATAAGGCCAAGTGCAGTCAGGTTGCCCTGCACCTGGTCTTTCCAACGGTGATTAGGACGTCCTCTTCTTCGTGTTCCTCTACCGTGGTTCGAATAAAACACCCTTCTAGCCGGAGCGCTTTCTTCCATTCGCTCAAAATGTACCAGCCAGCGAAGCCGCTGGATTTTTATACTCTTGACTATGTTAGTGTCGGCGGACAGCTCATACAGCTCCATCTTATTCGATACTCGTCGTCCACGCATACTGGACCGTAGATCTTACGGAGTATCTTCTTCTCGAACGCTCCTAACAGCCTCTCATCATTGATGGTCAATGTTCAAGTCTCTGCGCCATACATTAGGACGGGAAAGATAAGGGACTTACAGAGCGTTATTTTCGTCGTTGCCTACTGAGCCCGTAGTAACACCTGCTGGCAAGACTTAATCTCCGCTTGATCTCAAGGCTGACATTATTGTTGGTGTTAATGCTGGATCCTAGATAAACGAAATCCTTGACGACTTCAAAAGTATAATTGTCAAAAGTGACATTCCAATACACCGTGACTCTTTGTTTGTTGACACAAGGTATTTCGTTTTTTCGTCGTTCACCACTAGACCCACTCGACGAGACTCCCTTTCCAGGTTGGAGAATGCTGCACTGACTGCTCGAGCGTTTTGGCCAATGATGTCAATATCATCTGCGTATGCTAGCAGCATGACACTCTTGTAGAGAATGTCGATGTTCGCAGCTCGAACTATTTTCTCCAGCATAAGGTTAAAGAAATCGCACGATAGGGAGTCACCTTTTCTGACCTCTCTTTTGATATCAAATGCAGCGGAGAGGTCTGTCCCAATTTTCACTGCGCTGGTGGTGTCGGTCAGTGTCATTTTGCAAAGACGAATGAGCTTTGCAGGGATACCAAAATCAGACATTGTGGCGTAAAAGTAATCCCTAATCGTGCTGTGGAAGGCGGGTTTATAATCGACAAATAGATGATGGGTGTCGATCTGTTTTTCTCGGGTCTTTTCCAGGATTTGGCATAGTGTGAATATCTGGTCGTTGGTGGATTTACCAAGCTTGTAGCCACACTGATAAGGTTCAATCAGTTTGTTGACGATGGGCTTCAGTCTTTCGCAAAGTTGGCGCAGATCGTGGAATCACCTTTCTTATGGATTGGGCAGAGTACGCTGAGATTCCAATTACTTGGCATGCTTTCATCCGACCATATTCTGCATAGAAGCTCATGCATGCGTTTTTTGAAATCGTAGTCTCCGGTCTTAAACAACTCAGCAGGCAGGCCATCTACGTCTGCAGTCTTACTTTTTTTCAGCCAAACGATGGCTGTCAAGACCTCCTCATAGTCGGGCGGAGGTACTTCAACGCCGTCAGTGTTTGGGGTTTCCGGAGTAGATTCCACAGTGGCGGGATTATTTCCGTCATTGCCATTAAGCAGCTGCGAAAAGAGCTCCCTCCATAATCTCATTATGCCTTGAACATCTGTTACCAGATTTCCGACTTCATCCTTGCATCCTGACTGATGGTCTTCAAACCATCAGTCAGGCGTCTTATTCTTTCAAAGAATTTTCGGACCTCGTTCCTATCCCGCAACATTTCGATATCATTGAACTCGCGTCTTTCTGCATCCCTTTTCTTGCGCCTGAAAAGACGTTTCTCGCCCTCCTCAACTCTCTGTTAATGGTTTTAGAAATTAACTTGAAAGTTAATCGCTAACCAAAAATTGAACGTTGAAATTGACGATTTGCGCCCAGCTCCGTGTGTAACCTTATAGAGATTTTGTCTGTTTAAGATATTGTGGCGATATTTCCAGAACAACAGCATTTGCATACATGCTTATGGATTTGTGTAGTGATCCTCAGTGGTATACACACATACTTATGTAGTTATTACACATCTACGCTGCCTAGCGACGTCGGAATAGAATTTTCCGAAAAGGATTCGAGGTTCGTGGCTATGTTAACTAGTGACATAAAACTGAGCATCATCTGGAAACTTGGAAGAGCTCTGGAATATCCGTGACAGCGTTAATATACGACTGCAGCGGTGGAATACTGGGATTCACTGTTCGATAGTCTTAATGTAAAAACAGAGTGCGTAATAAATTGTGAAGAAATTTTTAAGTGTTTTGTTAAGTGGTGAATTTAATAAAATTTTGCTTTTATACACAATGCATCAATGATCAAACCTTTTTTATTTATGAGAATAAATACATAGTAGAAATAATTGTAACAATTGGTGTCAGAAGTGGGATTGTGTTAAAATGGTGAAGCTCAATGGCTGAAAGTAGATCAAGTTAAAAAGGAGTTGGCTTGCTTGAATTTACTAACAAGTGGTAATAAATCGAAGCTACAGCTGTGTTTAAGTAGCGCTATGGAAGGGGAAGTAATCAACATATGTGAGCACAAATTTCTTGAAGAGGTAAAAGCCAGGCAGATTCAATAGCTATTATAATGGAAATGATGAGTCAGGTGATGCAGCAACATTTCAAGCAGTAACGAGCTGAGCACCAGTAGCTAATTTGTCATCAAACTGAGCAGCTAATGCAAAAAAAAATAAAAACTGAGTAACGTAAACATAAAGCTGAGCAGCAGAGGCTGATGCAGCAACAAAGTGAACAGCCGTCTGAGCACACCGACAAGAAATTCGTGAAAAGGTCTGCTATTATTTTCAAGAAGCTGGAGGAAAATTTAAGAAAGAGGAAAGGTCAGGGTGAATTACAACATTAGATAAAGACTTAGAATAAATTACTGGAAAATTTTCAGAGATGGAGAAATTGGAAGTAAGCGATCGATAGCCACTGTGGTCAAAACTTCAAAGGTTGCAGCTTGGATTCATTGATGAGAGCAGTGCATGGCAGAAAAAGGGCCAACAAGAAGAAGTCGTTAACATCGTTGATATTATGTCGTCTCATGCTAAAAGTACGCAGAGTAGAAGCGGAAACCGTCGATATTGTGCAAGCTGTGTAGGAAGCGCTATGTCAAGCTGTTATGAATATGGCAGTTGGAACTCCTCCAGGACTGAAACAGACCGCCTTCAAGAGAAAATGTTTCCACTGTGAACGGGAAGGACATATGGCACCTGGTTGCCGTTGGCAGGTATCGTTAATGGTTATCATTGAAGTGGATTTTATGATACTCCATGGTTTTACAATATATTTGCGTCGGAAACTGTTTATGTATGCATACAGGGAGCTAAAATTAAACGTTAACAATGGCAGAAGCAGTAATATAAAGAAGATGTATGCCCAGCATGAACGAAAAAATCCTTTAAAATCAGAATTGATACTATGGGCTGAGGCCGATAAGAACAATGGAGATACGAAGTTGTGTGTAGTTGAAGCTATCAACAAAAAATCCTTAAACAACATTATACTAGGAAAAACCCTCTTTAAATATAAGGGTTTAATCGAATAAATCGACTGCTTACACGAATTCTAGATCAGCGTTAAAATTGTATATGCAGGAACCGGTAATCTTACCGAACAACAAAAAGGCAAAGCGTATAGCATGATAAATATGTTCCGAAACATATTTGCATCCAGCAGCAAATGAAGTGGAAGTTAAACACCAAATCAATACTGGAGATGCAAAGCCTATTTGTTAACTACCCCGAAGATTTCCTCTTGCCAATAGATATGAAGCAACAAAACTAATTGCAGATATGCAGAAAGATGGTGTAATATAGCCAGCAATGAGTCCATGGAGTTCACCGGTAGTTCTCGTGAAAAATAGATGGCAGCAGTCGATTCTGTGTATACTACTGGAAACTGAATGACGTAACTAAAAAGGATAGTTACTTCTGCTTAGAATCGATGATACCCTGGATACACTATCCGGTGCGAAATTTTTCTCTTCATTTGTTATTCAAAAAAAAAAATTCAAAATTTTTTAGAAAAACATATATTAGATTCGATATAAAGTATTTAGCAATTTCTCAAAAGAACATTTTTAAAAAGAGATATCTAAATTATTTTCAATACATAGTTCATTATACAATGCTAAGGCACGAGTAATAGGCTTATTACGAGCATAAAGGGTTCTATGAATTTGCTAATGAAATAACGAGTAATGCCGTAACGTTCTAGCTGGAATATTAAAATATAAGCTGTAATATATGGGCACAATCGAATTGTCCAGAGATAAGATCATGAACGAATGTCGACGATTGAATCTTTCTCCTCGTTTCAAGAGTTTTCAAGCCTGACAGCAAAATTCGCACCTATGGGCTGGAGCTTCACGAACACAACTGGAGCTCCTGGACCGTATCTAACATCGAGTGATAAAGCTAATAGGAGACAGTAGAGTTTCCAGCTCTATTGAATCCTTGGAAAATCGTCGAAATGTGGCTTGTGTCTCACTGTTCTACCGTTACTTTAACGGTAGATGTTCTTCTGAGATGCGGAAGCTGATGCCGCCAATTCGTGTGTTCAACAGAACTACACGGTCAGCAAGCGGAACTCACGCCTTTAACGTAGACACGGTGTTCCAACGCACTACGCATTACAGAGAAAGTTCGTTCATCTGTCGTACCGCGCATATTTGGAATAAGCTCACTGCAATAATTTTTCCCAATTATTATGACCCTTGCAAGTTTAAATCAAACGTTCATAAACAATTCCCCCTCCTTTTTCCTCCCATCTATCAATCTTCCTTCCAATCAACACAATGCTCTGCATTTATAGGGTTACTCCCTGTGTGTTGATGGGAAAATTATTATTAAAAAAAAAAATCTACGAAACAGACTCTACATTGAAGATACGATTGGATCTAGCTCAGGAAGTGAGAATGGAAACCCATTTCAGACAGTTTTGCTAATAAAACATTATGAGGGACCTTGTCGAAGGCTGTATAAAAATCTGTATAAAGAACATCAACTTGATTCAATTCAAAAGATGTAATGCAAAAACGCGAGAAGACTGCTAAGTTAGTCACAGTTGACCGACCAGCAAAGAAACCGTGGTGTTCAAGGCAAATATTTCGCTTAACTGGAAAGAATAACCTATTCTTAATCACACTTTCAAAAAGTTTAGAGACATTCGATAGCTTAGAAATAGGTCTATAGTTATAGACATAATTCTTGCTACCGTCTTTAAAAATTGGTGTAATAGCAGCCATTTTCCAACAGTCAATAAAAGTACCAGTCTTTAGAGATCTATTGAAAATATCACGGAGAGGCTTAGGTAAACACATAGCATATTTATTAAGCAAAATAGATGAAATACCATCATTATCAACTTTAGCAAAAATTTTCATATTAGTCATGGCATCAGTAATCTCTTCCTCAGACAAAACAAATGAACCAATATTCAAAAACGAGTCTACATTATCAAGAATCGAAACATGGAAATCTGAATTAGCAGTATCATAGTTAGACTTAAAAAAATCAACGAATAAATTAACCGTATCTTCAATTGTAAAATAATGAATACCATTGTAATACTTATGTTGAAGTAGGAATACAAGAGCTGTCCAGCTTGGACTGAATAAAATGCCCAAAAGACTTAGGATTCAATTTAATATTGCTCTCACAGCGTAAAATATAATGCTTGTAGAGAAATTTATTTAAAAAATTAAATTCTGTCATATAGTGAACGTACATTGTGTAGTACTGGGGATCATTAGTTGACTTAAATAATTTTATATTTTTATTGCGCAGAATTTTTAGTTTTTTAAGACCCTTTGTGACCATGGTAACATATACACTTTAGGCGCAAAATGTGGGATATGCTCAGAGCATATAGAATGCAATTTAGCTTTAAATAACTCAAAGCAGTCCGCAACATTCCGATTTAAAAACATATCATTCCAGCTAAGATTATCAAAAACATTAATTCAGAGCTCAAAATTGCATAATTTAAAGTTAAAATAATTATTCGATGGCATACATTGCACAAATTCATAGAACTTAAATTCTAAAACAAGAGGAACATGGTGAATACCTGATAAAGGAATAGGGCATAAACACCAACAATGTTATCGTCATGCGTAGTAGAATATAAGAGGCGCAAATGCAAACAGCAGATTTTGTATTATTTATTGTAGCGCAGATTTGATCAAGTAGCGTATCACTATTTTCCAGCATAAAAATTGAAGTACAAAAGAAATTAAATATAGAATCGGCTTTTGTTCTTATTCCAGACATATTATTAAAAAATAATTTAAGTTTAGTGCGAGTTCCAACTGCATTAGTATTACTTATTATGAACATAATCAACAGTTCTAGACAGAGTACTAGATGTACAAGAGAGTACAAGAGAGTACAAGATGGAAGATCAGTCAGCAATACCGCAGGAAAATCTACGTCTTCGGTAGATTCATATCTTCTTTCGATAAAAAAAAAGAGGAATTTCGAACACGTACATTAGCAGACCACAAATTTGGATTAAATACTTTATTTAAATCACTCAAAGATATTAATCATTTAAAGCTGTCTCTCTTTGAAGTAGTAATGTCATCCCTCTTTTAACAAGCCGGTAACAAGTGATTCTATCTCTAAGAATATCTGTATGCGCACATATGTAACCAACTACATTATCAGAGGTAACCGTAGGTTTAAAGTAAGAGAGATGAAGAGCTCTCTTGGACACGGCAACATCAAGCTCATCATTAGCATTACATCCAACAATAGTTTTATTTTTATTACGATTATTTCTCTTTGATTTTTTATTACTTTTGTTACGCACCGTATTCCACTCAAAAGCCGATGTCACAGGCAGAGGAGAGAGAAAATTATCATCAGACAGTGAGTTGTCAAACGAAACAGATTCAGCAGCAGCAACAGTAACAGTAAGAGCAGGAACATCCACAGTACTCAAAACCGGTTTGGAGAGAGCACGCGAGTTGAAATCAGCAACAGGCGAAGAAGGTGAAGCAGTAGGCATTGGAGACTACAATGCCGGCAATGAGGATACCACAGCAGCAGGGGCAACAGGGGCCAACCGTGCAGCAGCTGGGACAGCAACAATTTCGGCGGTGCCTATGTTATTGCAAGCTTTAGAACTAGTGGGCAACGACACTTTTTTCGGCAAATTGTTTTTAATGTTGTAGAGCCGCCAATACATCTCGAACAATTAAAAACGACATTATGATTAGTGATTATTGATAAAATCATACAGATTGTCATCAATATCAACACACGATTTATGATGCAGATTGTTACAAATATTGCAGCACAGAGCTGCATCCTTAGCAGTTGATTTGTTGCAAATCGCGCAACGAGATCGAAGCTGAGACATACCGAAAAAAAAGACGACCGGCTCAGTGGCTGTCTTAATACTATATGTCATCATAGTGATAGGAAAAGACTTTGATGACCATCTGGAAACGTTGGAAGAAGTGTATAAGCGTGTTGAGGCAGCTGATCTAAAACTTAGTCCAAAGAAAGGCGCCCTTTTCCTGAAGGAAGTCAAATGCCTGGGCCATAAGGTAATCATGGAAGGCGTTCATACCGTCGAAGAGAAAGTAGCCGCAATAAAAGACTGGCGACTACCGAAAAATTTACATGAACTTCAAAGTTCCTCCGATTATGCACTTAATATAGAAGATTTGTGCACGGGTTTGAAAACATTGCCAGCAGTTTACTTGATCATCATTAATTCTAAAAGAAAATAAAGAGCTTAACATAAAGAACTGTTTCTTCCTAACGAAAATTTGAAAGTAACCGACACAATTCCGACCAAAAGTTTCGCTTTCATGAAAGCAAAAATAACGTAAGCACTAAAAACACCCGTTACATTATGGTTAGGAGAATAAAATTACTTCAAATTCAACACAAATATAAAATGAAGTTTATAAACTAAAATTCAGGGTAATATCTTTCATAAATACTGAGATAACTAAAAACAACATTCTCCTCTAACATTCCCTATTTATCGGTTACGTCTTTTTGGCGATTATGGCTCGATATAATAGCATGAATTAAATCGAGAACGAACGTCCAATATTATTTTTGTTCTTGCTCATTCGGGATTCCACTACTTTTCTGAAGGGTGTTTTATTCGTACCACGGTGGAGGAACACGCAGAAGAGGACGTCCTAATCTCCGTTGGAAAGACCAGGTGCAGGGCAACCTGACTGCACTTAGCCTTATAAACTGGTGCGCGCATAGCAGAGGCAACTCGCGAAGCTTTGTAGAGGCGGCCAAGACCGATCATCGGTTGTAGTGCCAGTTAAGTATGTAAATAAGTACCAGGTGTACAAGTATGTAATGACATACTTGTGTCGCTAGGTAAAACTAAACGGTCTGTGAAACCAAAACATTGACGCAATTTCTTCGCATAGTTCTGTCAACAATAGTCAGTTCATAAATCAAGTTTCTTACAACATATTTTTTTTCGCTCGTAAAAATGTCGATTTTTGTGCCTACAAACTACGACATGCGGATATCATTGATTTTCTGTTTCCAATTGAAGAAATCTGCTTTGGAATCTCATCGAATACTTGTGGAAGTTTACGACCAGCAGGCTCTAGGCAAAACACACTGCCACGAGTGGTGTAATAAGTTTAAAAGTGACGATTTTGATGTGAGAAACGAAGAACTGGAAGACCACCGAAAAAGTTTGAAGATACCGAATTGCAAGATTTACTCGATGAGGATGATGGTCAAGCGCAAGAACAACTTGCAGAACAATTAAATGTGACCCAACAATGCATTTCTCAACGTTTAAAAGCCCTGGGATAGATTTTTAAGGTAGGAAGATGGGTGCCGCATGAATTGACTGAAAGACAGCAAGAAAATCGAAAAACCACCTGTGAAATGTTGCTCGCCAGGTACAAAAGAAAGTCATATCTTCATCGAATTGGTACTGGCGATGAAAAATGGATCTATTTCGAGAATCCCAAATGTAAACGATCATATGTTAAGCCCGGTACACCGGCCAAATCGACAGGAAAGCCAAATCGCTTCGAAAAGAAGAAAATGCTCTGTGCTTTCTGGGATCAGCGAAGTGTTGGTTTGACCTTCTGAAATCAGGTGAAACAGTTACTGGTCAACGCAACCACCAACAACAATTAACCGATTTGAACCGTGCTTTGCGCCAAAAACGTCCAGAATATCAAGCTAGGCAACACAAAGTGATTTTTCTTGATGACAATACACCATCACATCGAACAAAACAGACTCGGGATTTGGTAGATTCGTACAGCTGGGAAGCCCTCCCCCCATTTTTCACCAGACTTGGCTCCATCTGGCGACCACTTATTTTCATTAATGGGGCACGCACTTGCTCAGATTCGTACGAAAATGTGGAAAAATGGCTCGATTACTGGTTTGACTCAAAAAACGATCAGTTTTTTTGGCGAGGCATTCATAAATTGCCATCATCCTCATCGAGTAAAGCTTGCAATTCGACATCTTAAAACTTTTTCGGTGGTCTTCCACGTCCTTCGTTTCTCACATCAAAATCGCTATTTTTAAACTTATTGTTGCACTGTGTTTTTGTGTTTTGCCTAGAGCGTGATGGCTGTAAGCTTCCACAAACATTCGATGAAATGCCAAAGCAGATTTCTTCAATTGGAAACAGAAAATCAATGATGTCGGCATATCGTAGTTTGTAGGCACAAAATTTACGAGCGAAAAAAAATATGTTGTTGTATGAAACTTGATTGTTTATAAACTGAATATTGTTGACAGAAATAAATGCGAAGAAACGGCGGCAATGATTTGGTTTCACAGAACGTATAGTTTTACATAGCGACACAGCATGTCATTACCGGTTTCATACTTCATACACCTGGTAATAAAGAAAACAATTAAAACAATAATAAAAATATGACGTCGCATAGTGGTTTGTCTCCAAAACAAAAATCAACAAATTTGTTGTCAGGGATATCGGTGTACTTGGGATTTCTGGAAATGTAATTTGTGCATCAATAAAATGTTAATTCTAATTTTTGCACTAAGAGGTCTTCTGCAATTTACGCTTTTCACTTTTAATATGTCACAAAGAATTAATTTTTTGGCAATTATCGAAAATATTATTTTGGAATAAGAATAACAATTTATTTATGTGTTTTAGAATATACCAAAGAATTATAAAAATACAATAAATATGATGGTTTTTATTGATTTAGTCCAAAGTATGACCTTAAAATCAGGAAAATCAAAAATATAAAATAAAAATTTTATAAAAATAATGCAATACAAAAAATTACACATTTTATTAAAAAATATTTTAATAATTATTTGATTGAACAATGAGATTATTTTTAAGATTGTCAAATGTGAATGAGCGGCGAAAAACTTGATGTAATTAAAGCATACTTAAAGTAAGTATAATCATTTATTTCCAAGTCTTCTGCAAAATATTCTGAGTTTATGTTTTCGCTCGGGAGTATTGTCGAATAGTTAATAACGTATAGTGAATGAAATATGGACACAATATCAACCAACCGGGATATATATATCATTGATGTTTAATTTAGAAATTGTTGAGTAATATTTCTCTTTAGTCGTGAAAATGACGGACAACGAGTTGCAACGTCGAAAAATCATTTGCAAAATTTTCGAAGGACATCCCAATCGGCAATCACGCACCATATGTCCAGCTGGAATAATATTTCTTTTTAATTTTTTTATTATTTTACTATTTAACTTTAAATATATCGTTTTATTTATATATTTTATTTATTTAAGTAATTTGATACTTCATAATTTTTTGATGATAAGTTTTCTTGACGACTGTTTTCGTTAAATGCCGGAACAGAAGAGTGCGAAGAAGATGTCAGCACAAACGGAAAAAAGGAATAAAGTCAAAAATAATTATTGTCATCTTAGGCCATGTTCACAATGCCCTTAGTACGCCGACTCATTTTGATGTCTACAGGTAAAGGGGGAAGTGGAGAGAGGAAAAGTTACGTAAGAAGGAATTTTTTATTTTACCAAAAATTTGTCGACTCATTTTGACATTTGTTGGTTGATATTTCTAGATTTTGTTGTTTTTGTCGATATCAATTGTATTGATTGATAGGTAAATTGAAATTAAAATTTATGTTTCTTGAGTTAAAACAGTCTTGTAGGAAGCGAGCGTGCTATAGGAACTTCTGAACACTGGTTTTTTTTTAATTTTTTTTTATTAGATATACATTTACATATATACTATATAACAATCGCTTATATAGTGAGAGCATCAAAACAGTTGCTTTGAAGTTGTTGGCCGCAATTGTAAGGTCTTGTACATCTTTATTAATAATAATAATAACTTAGAGTTCTGCTACGTCTTGCTTGCTACATTTAATGGCGCTTATCGAGAGGGCCATGACTTTTGTAGCGTTTTTCTACTGCTGACGAAGTTGACGATGCAGCAGTTTATTTTATTTAAAGGCAATTATTTCTATTAAGGTCGTTCACTTACACATTCTGATTTCGCAAATGTTCGAAGTGTAGGTGTATTTATAGAATACATTAACATAAGTGTCTAAATTAAATATTATGTATTTTCTAATTAAAATTTCCTAATAATCGAAAATATGTAATATTTTTTATGTGCATATTTTGCGTTATTATTTTACTTATTTTCGAATGAAAGGAAGTATCTTCATTCGTTCGGTATAGATGGTATAACGTTTAACATTGTGTTTGCTATAAAATGTTTAGGAACAATGTTCAGACGAATGAAAAAATCTTCGTTAGGGATGAGGAAAACGGAAAAAAAAGAAAAGAAATTGAAACGTAGTTGACATGTAGTTCAATTCAATATTGACAACAAATGATTATTTTCTGTGGATTTTACTAAAAAATTTAAAGTGTTGTTTTGGAACATTATAATTCTACACCGGGCGAGCGAACAAAATGGTTTCTTATGTTTGTTCGGAGCACATGTTTGGCCGGTGTATTAGCTACAATTTCTAGACGAAGTAATCTTCATTCGTTCGGGCGGTCTAAACGTAGCGTAATACGTAAATTATCGAATGCAATAAATGGAATACTAGTAAATGGAATATAAATATTACAGGGTTAGGCGATTGAACTGTTACCTTTTTTTAGTTGCATTGCTTGCATGCTGCACGAATATGATCTTGCGGTACGACCGAAATATTTAAGTGCCCACGGCTTTGAAGCAGCTTCCAAAATATTTTTCCGATAATAAGTCGCATTGACTTAGACACCAGGCTCGATGAAAACGATTGGACAGCGCCCATCGGTGGTCACAGCTGCCCATACCATTACTTGAGATGGAAAATTACTTCGGGTGGGTTCGTAGGCTAAAATTTTCGTAAGTGCGTTCAGTTAAGTAAACACGATAATTTTGAGAGTTTATGAACTGCTCAATAGGGAAATTTTTCTCATCAGAGAACACAATGTTTGGAAATTCGCCACGTTCGTGCAAGCGTAACAACTCCTTTGCTCTTTCGAGTCTAACTTTTTTTTTTGCTTTGGTTTAAGATCATGTGCCTTTTGTAACTTGTAAAACTTTACCTTGAACTCATTTTGGAATAGGCGTCGGATGCTTCGCTGGGATATTTTCAGTTCTTTGGCCATTTGATTACCACTACGACATGGATTTCGTTTAAGTCGAGCCTTCACTTTCCGAACCATTTCAGGTGATGTTGCTATTTTTTTTTCGTCACCACCATAGCGTTTGGCAATGCTGCCTGTATAATTATAACGATTTATGGTGCGATACACAAACATTTTATTCACTTTGAGATGCCTGATGCTCACGGACAATAGCTGGTTGTGATTTTCCACTCAAATATAACGCAATCACACTATTACGTTTGAATTCCATTTCGAATAACTTTTGTTCTATAAAACTTAGACGCAAATGCTTGTGGTAGCTTGTAAACAATATAAACAGCTATCATTGGTATGCATTTTACATAGTTGGCAATATCGCGTTGCCAGGTATACCGGTGTAAAGTTGGTAACACTTCAGTCGTCTAACCCTGTCGTTAAGAAAGAACCGATACTTAAAGCAAAAAGTACTCCATGCTCAAAATAATCGGTAGTACTTGATTCTTAAAAATATCCGTTTTGAGTACTTAAAAGTATGCATTACTGAAAACTTTTCAGTATCGAATCGATACTTTTACTACATAATTTTTATTCAAACTATAAACACTCAGTTTAATACGTTGTGCGTTCAACTTCTAAAAGTACATATACTGCATTTTTATTATTATTTTGTGCCACACTCCCTTATTCGGTCCCATCTACATTTTTCTTGTATCACGGCATTCTACCTGTTCAGCGAATGGCTCCTAAACCAGATAAACCCTAAAAAGAATATTGTTCTACGGAGGTACCACGCCCACATTTTCATGCCTACCCATTTTTCCTACAGAACGCCATTGACAAATTATACCTCTATACCAAATATTAGTAACATACCGCAAATGGTTAATGGAGTTTCAGACCATAAGAATGGTACGAAGTGAAACACCCCCGAGTAAAGGTTGTTTGTAATGCCTACAATTAAGCGTCATATGTAGGAAAATATATTGGGTCACAGAAAAGGTGTCCGTGTTGGTACACACAAACACTAGTCCGATTATGTCAAACGAACACATGTTTGAAAAATAGCATTTCAGGCTACATTTTGTGTGAAGACAGTTGTGTAGTTCATCGCTAGTGTGAAAAGTTACATTGATTCGTAAATGACTGAAATATCTGAAAAAATACGCTATGTGATGCTTTATTACTATGGAAATGTAAAAGCTCTGCAAAAACATGCCGAATAATATTTGTGTTTTACGGTGAGAAAGCTGTGAGTGAACGCCGGACCCAGGAGAATTCAAAGATGCACCTCGCTTTTGTAGGCAAGTCAGCAATGAAATTTTGCAACTGGTGGAGCAGGATCGACACGAAGATTTCAGGAAATAGCAGAGGCACTAAACATCAATCACATGACAGATTTATGTGTACCAACCGCGTATACTTTTTATATTGCTCAATATATATATATGCATACATATATATAATATACATATATGTTTTTTTATTTTGCCCATTTCAGAACTTTTTCCTGATTATATGGAATGTTTGTACCAAGTTAAGTTAAGTTTTACTCGAGTTACACTGGCAGACAGACATAGCTAAATCGATCGCACGCTGAAGATTTATAGTATATGTATGTACATAATCTTCAAGAGGTTAAGTTCTGAAATGAGCAAAATCAGCAAAGTGATCGTGGTACCTCCCATAAATGTGAAATTTTAAAGAGTGATATTGAAGGGAATTCAACATAGTTCAATACATATAATTGAAATAGCTGCTTGAACAACTTTTGTAGAAATAGGCAACATTAGGCCTACTTCCCGTGCAAGTGAAATATTCAAAGGCCAATATAAAAGAAAATAGAGAAACAAATGGAACCAAATTCGGTATACCTACACATTTAAAATAGTTTTAAAAATAACTGATGGGAAAGTTGTCATCCTTGGGCAATAACCATACCTACTTTCCAAAAAGTTATATCTTCAAATAATAAATTGGCATCTCGTATTTGATTATCACCCAGATATCTTCTGCGAGTTTTAATAAGTGCGGTTTTGGTGCAAATCCGAGCTTGCCTTTCTTGTTGTTGGAATCTGGCGATCAGTATCGCGTTAAGACTATACTTATTCCTCTTGATAGGCTAAGTAAAAACTAGCTAGTTTGTTTTTAGGATATACTCTTTTGCCTTTTTTAAATCCACGAGTATAGGGGAACAAGGTCCGCCTTGGCATATCACTGAGAGCCCATAGTACAGGTTGGTCGCTAGAATTCTATACTGTTATCCTTAATGCAAACAAGTCCGATGCACACGGTCTATGCCATGACTCCCTAGTTTACATCCATAGTGATTTCTAAGAATAGGCTGCAACCCTATTTAATAAAAGAATAGATATGTAATAATAACAATTTTTATTTTGAAAATATGAATATATTTTCTTTACTTTTAGGTCTGTGCTATTGGGTGGACACAATTGTAACATTATTCAAGAACGTTATAAAATACACCCAAATTTGGATACACTATTAATATTTAATGAAGATTCAGAACGACCTGTTGCCAGTGTTTCGATGTCTGATATTCCCGCGCAAACTTTAAACAACATAATATCGTCAAATCAATTTTTAACATTGCCAAGGTTATCATCACAAGAGATGCTAGAAGGTATTATATTTTCTTGCTTTTAGAATATCAAATACAGTGTGGGGCAAACTGTGTTATAACAAAATTACAATAAATAAAAAATCATATTTAATTTAATTTACATTTTAGTTTAGGTATCTACATAATATCTATGGAATCATTATTTTTTACCAACATAAACTGTTATTTTATAACATTCATAAATTTTATATATACATATGTATATAAAGTGAATTTATTTTGACCTATAATAATGGGATTCCATATTGCAAAATATAAAATTAGCAAAACATTATACAAAAATTTTTTTTTTAATTTAAGAAATTCTTATTGGGGACTGTGCAAAAAAGTATGCCAATTTGTCGTCTCAACTAAGATTTGGAGCTGATGGTTACAGTTCTATGTTATGAGGTTCTAAAGTGGATTCGGCGGAATTAATGTCGGGGTGTGGTATCAGTACAAAAAGTGGAAAGTGGTATTTTTCTTACCTCTAGAAGAAGTATTTGGCTCCACAAAGTTTCTATATCAATCAGGAGGTGAATATTTTAATTTATTTTATGGAAATAGTAAAGACCACGGTGAAACACATTTATTCCAATCCAAAAAATTTCATCCCTATACTTTGCTCTAATTCTGCCAGCCCATGTTTTAATTATTATCTTTTGATTCTCCATATGAGACAGTTATATCACGAATTCATTCAACTGAACTTCAACTCACAGTACCAGTGTTCACGTCTGCCAAACGACTCGAAACACCCCGCAGTGGTCCCAAATCCAAAAAAGCTGGCTAAAATACGGAAACTCTGAGTACGGGGGTTTTTAGGGTAGTTGATTACGAATTTAAAGTCAAATAAAAAAATTCACTCACTATCATGAGTTGTCCTAATCTCCCTTCTTCTTTCTTTTAATGGCACATCAGCCCATGGAGGGCCTAGACCGAGCTTTTCGCATCCACTCAATTCGTGATAATTTATTTTTAAATTTTGTGCCAGCTTTTTGCATATTGCAGTGAGCGCCTTGGCACCTCGACTTCTCAAATTTTGTTCACACAGTCTTCAAATACACTTCCAGAGAAAAAGTATATACAAATATTTATTATTAACTACAAATTACATTAAACTATATCTGTAAAAAAGAAAAAAGGCTTATTCTCGACTATTATTAGTCTTGGCAATCTGGCAAGTAAACTGCAACTAAAAATTCGATTAAAATTCAAATAGCAATTACTAGCAGCTGCTTTTTACGAATATTAATTAAAAAATATATACACAACTATGTTAAAAAAGTTGTATAAAAGAACACTGCGGAGCAATTAACTTAAACAATATCTAAAACAAATGTTTTCTAAACTCCTCTTAGATAATTTATCCAAAAACTGTACTTTGTTTATAGTTAACAGTGAAACATATTTTAAATTTCACTAATGTGATGTTTCTAACCATCCACAATAAAGAAAAACTTTTGTCTACTTCTCAGTCTCAGAATAGAGTCCGTTTATCCTTTCGCTTTCTAAACCGTTCTATCTATGTCATACATATGTGCAGTTATACATATATAATATGTAAATATTATTCTTATAAGTACACTAGTTACTAGTTGATACATATGTATAATTTACATAATCAGCACTATTCTGAATATTCCCGGGGAATTCATTTCTCGCGGATTTAATTTTTCTCAAGAAAGAAATCCTCCAATTCCAAACTTCCGGGAAGAAGCTAAATGTGGGAGAGAGAATTTCGAAGTCAGCTGTTTTGCTGTTGTCGATTAATTTTGCGTGAATAAATTTTGAAAAATTTTGAAAATTGTCATAAATTTGTGAAATAAAGTGAAAATTATCAGAAAACTTTGCAAAATGCACAACATAACGTTCCGAATGCTTGCTGAGGAACTCAATAGAGATGACCAGCAGCAAATGCAACAGCAACGCATTATGAAAAGCACTTGCGTGATGGAACGAACCCACTGCAATTGCCCCAATGCTTGTAAGCACATCCAAAATTTCTACTTGTTCAAACTAATAAATGATCTGATGTTACAGGCTTGAGAAGTATTACCGAGTAAACAAACCGGCCTTCAAGTACTTGTTGGATGTGCTTATAGCCAAACTGCAACCGGTCAAAAAACAATTCGCTGTGCCGCCAGTGGTCAAACTGAGTGTCTGTTTGCGTTTCTTTGCTGAAGGCGGTTACCAGACGGGTGTTGGGAAAGACTCTGAATTGTCTTTGGCTCAGTCAAGTTGCAGCAAAATACTTATATTAACAGAAGTACTGGAAGTGTTTGAAAGGCACTTATGCCCGAAATGGATTACCGTGTGCAAAACAACAGAGGAGAAAAGGGGAGTTTCGTTAGCCCTATACATAAAGCACGATATTCCTGGTGTTATAGGATGTATTGACGGAACACACGTCCAGATAGTTGCTCCCTGTTCAAATAAACACGTCTTTTATAACAAGAAAGGATATTATAGTTTGAATGTCATGCTGGTAAGTTGCTTGTCTAGTTTTTTCTGAGTTAAGTGTTGAAAAATATTTGAAGCTTTATGACCATAAGCGGGAATATTTGCCTTGGCTCTTAACACCTCATCGAGTTCCGGAGGATGGATCAAAGGAAATGAATTGAATGAAATCCATTCCAAATGCCGCAACATTATTGAACGGACCAATGGGGTTTTAAAAATTCGTTAGAGATGTCTCCTTGGTGCAAGGGTGTTACACTACACTCCTGAAAAAGCAGCCAAAATTGTGAATGTGTGTCGTGCTTTGTAAAAAAATTTGCATTTTTTTTTAAACCAAATATAACACCTAGCGAGTCAAGCGAATTCGACACTAAGGAAGATGAATTCGAACCTCCAATGTCCTCCCACTATTTGGCTGCTTACTTACTTACTTTTAATGGCACCACAGCCCATGGAGGGCCTAGGCCGAGCTTTTCGCATCCACTCATGTTGTGCGTGTTATATTTGTACATGTACCTACAGTTTAATTCCGAAGCCGAATGGCGAAGTGAAGAGCTTTTCATAACAATTTTTACTCTTGTAGGTTTGCCATTGCCTGCCAAGAGGTGGTGCCGTGTAGAAAAATTATTTTTTCTACTTTTTGATTTTGCCTGTGCCGAGATTTGAATCCCTGACACTCTGCGTAGCAGTCCAACGCACTACCACTACGCCACAGCGACCACTATTTGGCTGCAGTTCAGTTTCTTGTTTTTGACGTAAAGCAAAGTATTATAAGTGAAGTTTTCTTTAATAAAATATTAAATATTTAAATTTTTGCACGCACTGCCTCACAAGTTGCTGGGGAAATTTTTGTTTGTGATTGGAGGAAAGGGAAAAGGGAGAAATCTTCCCGGGAATTTCTATTCAAAATAGCGCCGAATATTTATCCAAATACATAACATAATCAGCGATTATAAGAGAAATATATTAATACTTCATTTATTTTTATTTTTCATTGTAAAGTCCTTCGACTGATATCTGATGGTTTGTTTAACAGTTCTTGTTCTTTCTCTTTTAATTATAGGTAATTCTTTTTCATTTTCTGTTATGCTCATCAGTATCATTCGAACAACTTTCATTATTAATTGTTTCTTCAATATTACCTTCCTATATGTAAAAATTATTCGAAATGTTATTCTTTCTCAGCTGATTCAGATGTATATAACGAATGTAACTATTTACATTAATTAGATATCTTTAATTTTACCAGTTACATATTTTACAATATCTTTAAAGTAATTTAAGTATAATACCTTCTCCCTGATTTTAACATTTTGAATTTTACCATAATTTTTATTCTTTTGCTTAATTTGACCATTTTTTGAATTTATTATTTTAATTAAATCTAATACAATGCGAGGCTTAAATGCGAACATCATGGAAAAAAGGGAGTTTCTCCGTTCACCGTCAACGGATTCTACCGTTTATATAGCAAAAACTTATGACTTTTTTGCTCCCATGTCAATGCATTTGCAGCTGTTAAACAATACTTTTTAAACACTTTTTACGGTCTGCTAATCCATTCGATTCCGGATGATAGGGTGGACTCTTTAATATTTCAATCCCATTCGATTTGTAAAATTGAAACTTTGAAACGGTGGTCTCTTGTCACTAATTGGATTCATTGACCAACGGAAGTCACGATAATGAATTAGCATGAGTCATCTACGATGCTTGATTTGATACTGATACATGGATAAAGTAACTGCCTAACGCTGTAATCGTGCAGCTGCAGTAATAGCAGCTGTGTAAATAGTAAAGGGCTCTCCAAAAAGATTTTGCGTGGAATTTTTTATGGCGAAATTGATTGTCAGTACTTCGCGATGAACTTGAAAGTAATTTTTCTTCGCTGAAGATAGGGTTGATGAAATAAACATTATTGCCTTTTCTTCGCCATGCTCGACATTACGGCTCTTACTCTTGCGTCTGTGGGCAAAGCAATTTCTTTTTTCGGGTCATAAATTTCAAGAATTCTGTTACTAAGAATAAATGTTTTACTTTTTATAAATTTTTGACATTGTATAGATCGTTTTATTCTGAAGACATTTGGAATAAATTTTCGATAATAATTTATCAATCCCAAATAAGACTGCAACTGTTGTACATTCACGTGCACAAGATGCGACTATTTTGCTTATTAATGTAACCACCGAGGTCAAAGTGAGCTTCGTCAGAAAATATGATTTTCCGGAAAAAAACTCCTCTTCGTCCAAGCGTTCCATAGTGAACCAGAAACGTTGCGCATGGTTATGTAACTTCAGCTATTATACCAATTGAACTTTTTGCGGATTCATACTTCATGCAAAATTTGCGTGAAATGTTCAATTCCCGAGAACGATAGCGATGGTTGAACTAAAGATCCAGTTGCACGCACACGATTTACAAATTGATCCACAAATTGCGTTAAATTTTTAAGGTAATTTGCTTACACTTTTGGGAGAAGATTAACCATTTTGCAAACAAATTTTTAGTTTTGCCAACGTTGTTCAAAAAACAAATTTTTCGTAACAATACGAATGACATTGCCACATTCAAGATAACCAGTAGTTCAAATTCCAAATTGTATCTTCATTAAATTTTGATATGATACAGGACCAAAACATTATTTGGGTATAATTCAGAGAGATAAACTTAGTCTATCGGTTTTTTTTTCTAGGGACGAAGAACTTTAAATAGAATTAGAACACAGAAAAATATTTTTCAATATCAATGGAATTGCCTTACTTTAAAGAATATGATTTCGGGCATGTCGCCTAATCTGGAGGTCCCATTTTCACACACTCTTCGCAGTAAATTAGGGTGTATTTCGTCAATAACACGTAGAATGTTGGCTTCTAAGTGCTCAATTGATCAGCTGATTTACCTATAAATAGAGCGCGGAAAATTAAAAGCGAAAAATGGAAAAAATTGAGGTAGCATAACAAATATTATAAATATAATATTTTTTAATGATTAAATAATTTTTTGGGACATAAAAATTACAATTAAGCGACAACCTTAGTGGCTTGTCTAGCCACACATTTCTCCCCTAAATCAATGTCAATGCATTATTTTCCGTCAAATATAGAATAATAATCCATAGTTACTGTTCACTTTTCTTTACAAAAACTTGTTTGTTTCATGTTTTGTTCGCAGTGGTTTTTTTCTGTCAGATCGTCAATATTTTAACATGGCAATACCATGAAATGGCAACTAAATTCCGTAGTGCCAAGAAGCAGTTTGGTTGCCTTACAGTTGCGTTGCCTCTCAGGACTGTCAGGCATCGTAATTAGATTGAGATGCCAACCGTAATAGGGGTATAAGTTTTAACATATGTAAATAAAATGTATACTGTGTGGTCGCTGTGGCATAGTTAGTAATACGTTGGCCTATTACGCAGTGTCCGGGGTTCAAATGTCGGCACAGGCAAAATCAAAAAGTAGAAAAAACTATTTTTCTACACTGCACACGGCAATGGTAATGGTAAACCTACAAGAGTAAAAAAATACCTATATAAAAAGCTTTTCACTTCGTCGTTCGGATTCGGTATATAAGTAAAACTGTAGGTCCCTTTCATTTATTCATGTACAAATATAACACTCACAACATGGGTGGATGAAAAAAAGGTCGGAAAAAGCTCCAGTGGCTGTTGTGCCATTAAAAGTAAAATAGAAGAAATACAATGTATCTACTTCCGACAGACGGCCATGTTGTTTGTTGTTCATAGATTAATAATGAATTATACACAAAAAATTTTGCTCGAATAAAGAAAAAATACTACTACTACATTGTATTATAAGTATATATGTATGTTATAAAAAACTAACATGCGCAACTTAGTGCAATCGATAGAAGTGAAACTTCTTTGGTCGTTTTTTTATATTGAAGATGAAGGAAAGAGAAGATCAAGTCAGCTATTTTTACAAAAAAGTGTTGCATATGAAACTGTTGCAAATTATAACTTTTTTTTTACGAAATTGACGCAACTAACCAATAAAAGCTGACTGAATTGCAGTAGCCCATATGATCAATCCAATTTTTCAGTACATTTTCGACTGTATGTAACCGTATTTGACCGACGGCTGCACTAATTTCGTCCTTAATATTCTTAATCGTAACATAACACTTATCTTTAACAGCTCCCACAAATAATAGTTCAACGGAGTCAAATCCCAAATTATGGTCGCTGTGGCGTAGTGGTAATGCGTTGGACTGTTACGCAGAGTCTCAGAGGTTCAAATTTCTCGGCACAGACAAAATCAAAAAGTAGAAAAAACTATTTTTCTACGCGCCGCCACCTCTTGGCAGGCAATGGCAAACCTACAAGATTAAAAATTGCTATGAAAAGCTTTTCACTTCGCCATTCGGATTCGGCATTAAACTGTAGGTCCCTTCCATTCATGTACAAATATAACACGCACAACATGAGTGGATGCGAAAAGCTCGGCGTAGGCCCTCCATGGGCTGTTGTGCCATTAAAAGTAAAGTAAAGTCAAATCCCAATTGCGTGGTGACGAATGCACATCACCAAAACGGCTAATACGATTTTCAAACTTCCCGTGCAAAAGATCGATTGTTGCAAGGCTTGTGTGACACGGCGCGCCATCCTGTTGGGACCAAATGTTGTCGAAGTCCACATCTTCTAAAATATGCCACAAATAATTAGTTATCATTGTGCGGTAGCGCACATCATTCACTGTAATGCATCTTCATTCCTTTTCGTTTGTGCGCAATGTGCGAGGACGTGTTGTTTAATCCAATAAAGATACAGTTTCACGCACACGTTTAATAAATTGATCTAGAAATTGCGTGGAAGGCGCTTCTACCTTTTGAACATAATTTTCTTACGCTTTCGGTGGAAGATTCGCCATTTTGGAAGTAAATGTTTATTATATCACAGCATTGTTCAAGCGTATATCGACCCATTTCATTAACCGCAAATATAAAACAAATTTTCCGTCATAACAAGAATATTATTAGAGTAGACACACTCAAAATATCCAGTAGTTCAAATTCCAAATGTTAGATGAGCCACCCTTTATAGCCCACAATTTACAAATTTTCAAATTGTTACAGGGCTTTTAGTACCTTTTTAAATGTGTTAAATAAGATTGGTCTGGTAGTCAGTGCTATCTGTTCAGCCTACCGGAAGAAGAATGTGACGAGACGACAGACCACTTCTCAATGTCGGCCCAGCTTTCTATCGCGCCACGGTATATATAGTATGGCTCCAGTATCTTGAGAGACTGCATGATTTACTCAGGTTTATTAATTATTCAGATTAAACAATAGCAAAACGGAATATACGTTGAATATATGTATGTTGTAAAATGGACGTAATACATTCTACGCAAAATGTAAAATATTTAATGTTTAAATATTTTGGCAACAGTGATTTTAATAATGATTTCACATAGCTGATTTGCTAACTTTTGTACCAATAAAGATATCAAAAAACGTTTCAGTGAGTAGATGAGTCAATAGTACAATAAAAAAGTCGAAAGTCACGGCTTCCACTCTTCAAAAATGTTTGTTACCTAAATTTCTAAAAAATTTTACCAAAAGGTGCAAAAATTTGTTTAATGTATTTTTATTTACAAAAAAGCAAAAATTAAAATGAAATAACATTTAGTTTTCAGTAAATATTTTACATTACTTAAAAATAAAGCTTGGACTTGTGCAATAGACCGGGTAACCCTCTATGGGAAAAAAGTTGAATGTCTCACCTCTTATTTTGAAATATTTCATAGTAAAACAAGTCTTTTGAAGTTTATTCTTTAGAATCGTTTTTATATTTACGAGGGGGTAAAAGAGGATTGTTGCAGTGAAAATTGTCACTGAAATGATTGGCACCCTCTATCAATCAAGTATGACAAAATGAGGATGAATATGTCCACGCAAATGATGGGCAGCACATATGCATCCACTATTGGTAGAGGAGCCCTCGATTAATAGAGGGCGCTGACTCGAATATGAATCGTACTCGACTGATAGCGTGAGCTGCCATCAGTTTCTAGTAAAATTGATATTTAAAAAAAATATTTTACATTTCAAACAAAAACAAAATTCAGATTCTGCGATAGTGAAAAAAAAAACGGAAACCCAACACTGAGAGATCGCGAGTGTGTAGACTTCGCAAGAAACTTGAGGCACAACAAAATTCAGACTTAATTGAAAAACAATTCGCAAAGGCTAATGCGGAGACAGCATAAGTGGCAAATGAATTAGAGCCAATAATTGCATCAACAGTCATGTCATTGAGTCCCGACAAATATCCTCAGATTATACAGCACCAGGCAGTCATTGAGGTGGCCGAATTCCCAGCTCCTCAACGAAAGAGCAGTGCCGAAAATTTATCTGAAAATCTTTTCTCTGTGGAAAGGAAACAACTCGTATCAGCACAACAAAACATAGACGAGATTTTCCAAGTTTCTAGTCGACTTTATAACATTCGCGAGTTCTCAGACCGGCAAGTGACAAATTTTTCACCTGTTGAGATCATACAACCTGAATATTTTGATGATGATTATGGTAAGATCATAGTTATAATGATGCTGATTTTGCAAAGAGCGTTTCATGCATTGGAAATGCAAACGATCAAAATTAAGTTAATGCAGATGTAGCACACCTGGGACCAGAGAATCATCAAAGCTTATCGTTTGCATAAATCACCACTCCTGTAATGTCTTTTATAAACTCTGTTTTTTACAAGATTACTAAACGTGACCTGAAAACCCAAAAGGCAAACGTTCTGAAGAAGAAAACTTCTGTAGGCTTCCCAATGACCCATTAAATTTTTTTTTTTGTCATAAATTTTAATTTTTCTTTGATGTCGGATTGATGATGACCTCCGGTGTTACCTTCGACTAGTTATTCCAATTTTTAGACTTTTTGAACGAGATATGGGGAACCTCGCTTTATTTAAAATAATATTAATGCTCTCAAAAAATCATTAAACTTTTGCTAAGAACGTTTTTGTTCACTAATCTGCTCATGGTTTTTTGAGAAATTTGTTGGTGGAAAGACCTTGAAAATCAGTTTTTTTTAAGTAACCACGCCTATATACACAAATGATCAGGAATAAAAAATAATATATCGCTGATAAATGTTCCTTGAAAAAATTTTAAGAACAACAAAACAATCAGGTATTGTATAATACAATATTTGCTTTAAACTTATGTTTTAATATTAAACGTTACCAAAAATTTTCAAATTGAAAAAAAGTTACTAAGCTTCAAAAGAAAAAGTTACCAATAAGTTACAATATTGCCGAAAGCTTTTCACACGGTTAAAATTTCATTGTGAATTGAAGAGTTGAAATTATTCTACAATGCGTTTTTGTCGATTCCTCCAACGTCAACAATAAGTGAACGTATTAAATATATAATAATAAAAGACAAAACCAAAAACCGATTTCAACCAATACAGTTAAACTCAATTTTGTTTCAAATGGTATTTGAATATTTTTTGGCTGGACAACCTTGATTAATTTTAATGTTATGTTTATTTTATTTTTTTAAATTATTGTACTATTTACATAAGTATTTATATTTTTATTTCTTTAACATGTGCTCTCGTTTTTTTTTTAATTAAAGGAACATTTTCTTTCAATAGCGTTTAACCGGTTTTTAAATTAGTATTTCAAATTATTTAAACCTGTTTTAAATTTGGTAATCGAAAACGAAGTGTGCATAAAAAAGATAGTATAAAAGAGATTGAGTAAATTACTGCCAGCATTGTCGAAAGTACTTCGATTGGAGTATTCGTACTCCGCTTAAATCTCAATCCTGTTCTTTCCAATCGAAAAACCTCCCATTTTCAAATTCTATAATTTTTAAGTTTTCTTTAGTTCCAAAAACTCGTGTAAAAATAATTTTTTTTGGGGTTTTCTATCCATTTTCGATATTTTAACTATCGTATACTTAATTTCAATTATCTCATACCTCTCAAATTTTAATCAAATTAAAATTTATTAAAATTGAGAAAGTTGTTGGGTTTCCTTAAGAAAAATCACAGAAAAAAAAAATTATTACTTAAGAATGCGAAACAGAAATACAGCAGATTAAAAAAAAATTATAAACGGAAACAAAACAATTTTTTTTATTATTTTTATATTATCTACTTTAATTGTCCCATTCACATTGCTATCTTGAAACTGACACTTTTCACTTTTTAATGATATAAACATTTAAAAAACAAAAGTAAGAAAAACTAAGTGTAGCCCGAAGTTGTTTCTAATTTTTGTGTTACTTTTAATTTAATTTTTTAGGTCCACAAAATCCCCTGCTACTAATAATAATATATACAATTACAATATAATAATTATAACAACAGAATACAGAATATTTCACATGATTTAAGTTTTACTATGTGTAATTGAATTTTAATAAATTAAATTACATTTGTGATATATATTTCAGGTGTGTGTCCAGCTGAGTGGAACCGACCACGAAAACGCCTATGCATCGTTCTTATCACAGAGAACTGTGATGCTCATGATTTTGCTCGGGGTGCACTTCGGCATATTGCACTCCAAAGTGAATATAGTTCAGAGAGAGTTAGATTTGCATATATATTCAAGGAAAGTATAAAATCATTTGTAACAAAACGTATTTTTTTCTTTTATAATCTAGGTGTGTTGTTTTGATTCCTATAGAAGAATTTATTTATGGAATCACATTAATGTAAAAACTAATGATAAATATTTTGCGCATTGTTTCTTTTCAAAATTTGATCAATTTGATGTAGTATTTCATTTAATTTTTGAGTTCTAATATGAAAAGTTTTACATTTACTTTTACTTTACTTTACTTTTAATGGCACAACAGCCCATGTAGGGCCTAGGCCGAGCTTTTCGCATCCACTGATGTTGTGCGTGTTATATTTGTACATGAATGAAAGGGACCTACAGTTTAAAGCCGAATCCGAACGGCGAAGTGAAAAGCTTTTCATAGCAATTTTTACTCTTGTAGGTTTGCCATTGCCTGCCAAGAGGTGGTGCCGTGTAGAAAAAGTATTTTCTACTTTATGATTTTGCCTGTGCCGAGATTCGAACCCCGGACACTCTGCGTAGCAGTCCAACGCACTACCACTACGCCACAGCGACCTAAGTTTTACATTAGTTTTTTATTTTATTTATTTTTCATATAAAAGAAATTGTTACTAAAATTATTAATCTTAACAAAATTTGGCTGGCAATTAAACTAGCGTGCTCCACTTTGCGAGCACCTCAATCAACAAGTTAAATAGTATTGATGACGAAAAATCTGGAGACAATCAATGATTTGACATGAGCTAAATTGGTCTTTACTTGGGAAAATTCTCATAATAAAATAAAATATAGTAATATGTAGTAGTAATCTTCTTTATTGATTTCATAAAAGTTCATAATTTAAAACAAAAAAGAAGCCCAAAATAACATGGTTTAAAGCCGTTGCACTGTGGCTTCAAGTACCCGGTATTTGGGGATTAATTAAAAAAAAATTATTTTAAGGTGTACAATAATTTTGTGACACCCAGTAAAAATATACAAAATACTGTATCACTAGCTGCAAAAATTATTCTAAAAGAGTAAACGCTTTTTCCGCTATTCACTCTCTAAGTTATATCTTTTTTTATTCTTACGAGTGCACAGTAATGATTTTTTCCGTACTTCGAATATGATATTTTTCTGGAAAAGTAATAAATGAATAAATTTTTGTAAGGAAACCTTTAACCTCAGATATTTTTAGAATACTTCGTGATGTTATTTCTTTAAAAAAGTGTTATTAATATTATATTTGCCCGTAAGCTAAAAATATGATATTTTGACTTTAAGCATAACGGACGAATGTTTTTATTTCATAAACAGTGGATATACTTATGTCATATTATGTCAAAAACTCTTGCCCCAAACTGCTACCCTGTGAGATATATCATACATATTTTATACATGAACTCGCAGTTTAAAAATACGCAAAGCTCTTGAGAATAATTAAAATGGTATTATAAGGTGAAAATAACTTAAGGTCTCTTAGCGGGTTACTGGTATGCCCATATTTCAACTTAGCAGGAGCTTATTAATTTTTGTTTCAAGACAATATTTTTAAAGTTTATACTTATTAGAGACATACTTCATATGATATTGAAAATTATCGCTTTTATTATACAGGGTGAGGCGGTGGAACTGGACCTATTCAAACGACCGTATTTTTTGTGTGAAATTAATTTTTATTGATTCAAATTACAAAAATGTGTGGAAATAATAAAAATTTTAAAATCCATTCACTTTACCTCGATTTGGCCACCTTTTGTCTTGACTTCAAAGAGTTAAAAAATGAGTTACATACTGCACGAATATGATCTTGCGGTATTTTGGCTTATTCCCGTACAATGGCTTGCCTCAGCGCATTCATACTGGCATATTTTTTAGTCTTAAACAGTGGATATATGTCATATTATGCCAATAAACTCTTGCCCCAAACTACCTCTCCTTGTTCTCAAAATGGCCCAGATGGAATTGTCCATCGAATTTGCATCTGACGAATTCGAAAGCCATTGTGTGGACGAAATGAAGTGTGGAACATGGTTTTTTAACCATTCTTCGTTCACACGAGCTTTATGAGACGGTGCCGAGTTTTGTTGGAACGTCCATGTTGTACAACCGAAATGTTTGCGTGCCCACGGTTTTAAAGCAGCTTCCAAAACATTTTCCCGATAATAAGTCGCATTGACTTTGACACCAGGTTCACCATGTTAGGCTTTCCCACTCTAGAAGGTTTCAACTAGAATCGTCAGGAATATTTGCAGCAACAGTAGCGTATGAGACGGGAATAGCATGAGATACCACAGTGTATCTTAATTAAGAAGAATGCCGTCATGAGAGACCAACATTTACGTTTAGTGATTAGGAGGATTCGAATTCATTGGAGAATGCGAACTAGACATAGGCAAAGGTTTGTGCAAGTAGAAATCTTCTCAGAGGCAGAGGCATAAGTTACGCTGTAGAGCGACACCAGGCTCCAACATTGCAGAATAATGATTGGAAACATTCGATGATTTATTTAGGAGACTTAGTATTATGCGATGGAGTTGCATTTATTAAATCATTAGAATTCATATCGATAAACGAATAATTAAAGGGGAAATCTCAATATCACACAATTTGCAGTGCATTAATAGTAGTTCTGGTTGTATAATCGTTTACTTTTTTAATTAAGAGATTTTTTATCGTGTTTTAAAGATGTTATCAAAGAGAGTGTATTTGAGCTACAATTTCGTTAAGTACTTGTTTTAATGTTATTTTTTGTTCTTTATTATTGACAAATTCATTAGATTCTTGCTGAGATTCAACCGGTACATCTATGGTAGTTGTTCTTTGATAATATTTGACACAACCATTTATCACCATTATATTGATTAGAAAGAGATGGCGTGGCGGCGAACGAAGCGAACTTCGGCGCACAGCCACACACACATCACATATTGACTGCGTTCGACTTTTGCAACAATTCTAGATCACTTGGTAAAATGTTTACACACTTTAGATAAAAAGTTCATTACAACTTACGCAATGCATTTTACATTGATTACGGTCAACCTTTAGTTCACAGAAACAAGGCATTATGATTGAAAATATGTAGTTGACGAGAAAAGGTTTTTCAAAGAAACTCGATAACACAATTTTGATAAATTCGCTTAAAAATTTCATTTGCATTTGAGATACCACGCCAACTTGACCGGTTTTGCCCATTTCAAAACTTAACTTCTTCCTTAAGAAGATTGCTTAACTTAAGATTGTTTAAGTTTTACTCAAGTTATTGTCTACATGGGCAGATGGACATGTTTAAATAGAAATCGGAAACTAACCTTAAGAAATTCAGAGACTTCTTTTTGACACGGGCTCCTGGACTACTACGACTTCTTATTCTGGACGTTACGAACAACCGTTACTCTACCAAAACCAATGCATCCTGTACACAGAATGTGTAGGGTATAAAATTGTGTTAGAGCTAGTTCTTCAACCTCGTTTCTCCACTTGAACACAAGTTTATGGAAATATATATAGTTTTTTTTTTCGTTTTCTGCAAAATGGTACTTAATAAGTTAAAGTCATCCTATTGATTTTGTAACTTCCTAATAATAAAAAATGTAATAAAATGTAATAAAATTTTTTATATATTTCTAGGAAAAACAAATTGATTTTATAAATGCTATTTCCAAAGGATCAACAGACGATAAATTATTGCGAATAGTTATTATTTGGCGTCGTGATACATCGCACATAAAATATGAATGGGTTAATGGTGCTAATTTTGACTTCGAAGACGCAACTCATGAGTCTAAGGAATATTTAGTTAATTTTACTAAAGATAAAATCGACATCACTATTCAAAGACTTTTAAAAACTTCCGAAGCGCTTGGCTATGAGGCATTTGTACAGGTACGTGGTGGAGCCTTTCATTGAATTCGATTGTAACTGATATTAATTATGTACATAATATTTGATAACTTAATAATTAAAAATTACAAATTTAAAATATATACTACATATATATATGTACATACATATGTATGTATATGTATTAGGGCTTATCATTTTTGTTTTTGTTTTGAGAAGCGATAAAGGCAGTATACCTACTTTGTCGAAGTCTGACTATCTTCGTTTCCCGGATGTAGTATGGCCTAGAAACAGATACTACTAAGGGATTTTTTCATTAATTTTCAACAGAACTCCAATATTTTATATATTTTTTTGATTTTATTGCTCTGTTATTTTTAACCTACCATTAAAAATGTGTCCATGTGGAGTGCACCAAATAGGAGGTTTGACTGCATACTAATGAGTCTGATGCAGTGTTACCAGTATTCTTTCCAAATTTAGGGAGTCGTCAGGAGGAAGTCTAGGGGTAATGATGGTGTAATACTCAATAATTTGTGTATGAATAAGAAAAGAATGCAGCGTTGCTTTTTTACATTGCTTTTGTGCTTATAATATTTTTGGCATTACGTTTTATACTAATTTTCTACTTTCGGTGTTGGTGAAAACTAGAAAACTTAATAAAAAATTTATTATAATAACTAATAAATTGTTTATTTTAGAAATAAACTTTTAAAGTAGGTAATTGTTTAATATAAAATGCTGCAAGTGTTTTCCAAACAGAAATATGTACAAATAGTCGGAAAGCTAAGTTGGAGCGTGGCCAAACTTTATAATCCCTACACACCCTCTGAAATCAAATACCTTTGTGCATTCTTGAATCTTCGCTTGATCTTAAGCCTGACATTATTGTTGGTGTTGATGCTGAATACTAGGTAAACGAAATCTTTGACGACTTGAAAAGTATAATTGTCAGCGACATTTTGTCAAAGTCGTCGTGATTCTTTGTTTATTGACAAAAGTTATTTCATTTTGTCCTCGTTCACCATTAGACCCACTCGACGAGACTCCCTTTCCAGATTGGAGACTGTTGTACTGACTGCTGGCGCATTGGTGCCAATTGTGGCAATATCATCAGCATAAACTAGCCGCCTGGCACTCTTGTAGAAGATGGTGCCAACGATTTCGATGTTCGCAGCTCAATTTATTTTCTCCAGTATTAGGTTAAAGAAGTCGCATGATAGGGAAATACCTTGTCTGAAACCTATTTTGGTATCAAATGGAGTCTGTCCCAATTTTACTGTAAGCTCCATAGAACCTTTTATGCGATATATAAAAGGCTTATCCCACCGCAATTGGCGCATATCGCTGAGGTTCCAATCACATGGCATGCGTTCATTCGACCATATTCTCATTGAAGCTCGTGCATGCACTTTGTGGGCTCTTTGCCTCCAGTCTTAAACAACTCAGCAGGCAGGCCATCTGCACCTAAAGCCTTATTGTTTTTCAGCTGAGCGATGGCTATTAAGACCTCCTCATAATCGGGCGGCGGTATTTCAACGCGGTCAGTGATAGAGGTTTCCGGAGCAGATTCCCCCGTAACGGGTTTATTGCCGTCATCGCCATCCAGCAGTTGCGAGAAGTGCTCCCTCCATAACCTCATAATACCCTGGAACTCTGCCACCAGATTTCCGTCTTCATCCTTGCAGGAAGAGGACCCGATCTTCAAACCGTTAATCAGGAGTCTAATTCTTTCGAAGAATTTTCGGACCTCGTTCTTGTCTCGCAACATCTCGATATTATTAAACTCACGTCTTACTCCTTCTCTTTTTTTCGGTAGCCGTACACATTGAGCGGGAAATGTTTTGCTATAGGAGGAGTGCGACTCAATTGACCAAGGCTTCGACTATCCAAGGCTTCGACGCAATTCGCTACACATAGCCGTGTGCAGACCTTGGCCTTATGTGACCTTATGCATATCGGTATGTTGAAATATATTGCTACTAAATGGCATTTACCGTGCCGCGGCGATGTCGATCAGTCTCATACCGTTGTAGGTGGTTTCGTCGTGGAGACTGAACTTTCCGATCGTTGGACCAAAGAGACTCTCCTTGTCCATCTTGGTATTAAAGCCTGACACGATATTATATCCTGGCCTTATGTAGGTCAATGCTCATAAGTTTTTGTCGATGCACTCGCAGAAGTCGCTAGCTAAAAAATTAAATCTATAATATTTTCTTCTAATAATTTTTACAGAAATCACTATTTTATAAGATTTTTATTTATCTTGTATTTTTCCACATTACACAATTCTAAACATTTTAAATGTTTGCTTGCAATTACTCTGTTGTGGTGTAATTACTTACTTACTTTACTTTTGATGGCACAACAGCCCATGGAGGGCCTAGGCCGAGCTTTTCGCATCCACTCATGTTGTGCATGTTATATTTGTACATGAATGGAAGGGACCTACAGTTTAAAGCCGAATCCGAACGGCGAAGGAAAAGCTTTTCATAGCAATTTTTACTCTTGTAGGTTTGCCATTGCCTGACAAGAGGTGGTGCCGTGTAGAAAAATTATTTTTTCTACTTTTTTTTTTGATTTTGCCTGTGCCGAGATTCGAACCCCGGACACTCTGCGTAGCAGTCCAACGCACTACCACTACGCCACAGCGACCACTTACTCCTTCTCTGTGGTGTAATATTGAACAAAAATTGTATGCTGTCCCTGTTGAAAAGATAAACATTTCTGTTTTTTTTAGCCGACCTTTTCGCATACATTTCTGTTGTGTCAGTACACATATTTTTGCATGAATGGAAGGGACCTACAATTTTATGCCGAATCCGAACTTCGTAGTGAACAGCTTTTCCTATGCAATTTTTGGTCTTGGAGGTTTGACAACGTTTGCCAAGAACTAGTCCTGCATAAAATTTTTTTTTTATATTACCGAAGGATGAGGTAGCAAAAGTGTTCCTTGAATAGAACCCCCAAGGTCAGAGACGGCCAGTTCGACCAAGAAACACCTGGGTTCGCAGCACGAAAAACGCTCGCCTATCTGGGGTTCAAGTAAAAACTATTTCTAGAGATAGAAGCGGGTGGAAGGAGTTGGTTCACACCCTGTATTCTCTAAGTCTAGCACATGCCCTTGAACGTTGCAATAGCAAAATTTTTATTTGTGCTTTCATAGGTAGGGATGTGAAAAACTAATCTTCCGAATCGATCGGACGTGTTCTTTTAAGCCCCGCATTTTTCTTTGTTTTACTTTCTTTCAGTTTCTTAAAAATTAATAATTTCCAGAAGTAACTATTGATTTCAAAACATATACAGCTACATAAGTGCTTTATTTATGATCTTTTAATTAAGACATTTTCAAGCACTATTGTTTATTTTTTTATATTTCATATATACATACATATACTAATATTTATATTTTTAACTTGAGTGAACCAAATTTTGTTGTTGTATTTCAAAATTTATTTTTTTTTTTATTGTATACTAGCGGACCCCATGCACGTTTCACTGTGCATAATTAAAAAAGTAATTCAAAGCAGTTTAAATTTAAAGTTTATATTTACTCTATGGTAAACCACATTTTTAGTTTTCTTATTATCTTTGCAATAAATGAATAATACTGATGGTTTGCCTACACGTGAATAGGCTACGTATAATTGTCCATGAGAAAATACTGGATATTCTAAGTTGATACCACAAATTTCAAAAGATTGACCTTGCGCTTTATTAATGGTAATTGCAAATGCAACTCGCACTGAAAATTGTACACGTTTGAATTTGAAAGGCAAATCGGTTGGAATCATCGGAATTCGTGGTATTAACACGCCTTCACCTTTGAATTTTCCAATCAAAATAGTTGCTACAATAAGATTGACCATCAATTTTTTCACAGCAAGCCTCGTACCATTGCAAAGTTTCGGTTGATTCAAATTACGAAGCATAATAATATTCGCACCGACTTTCAATTGAAGATTATTCGGCGGTAATCCGGGTAAATCCAAAGATTTCAATAATTCTGTAGGATAGTTAACCTCATCTTCTTCATTGGTAGCAGTACCAATAGACTTATATGAAACCAAATAACAGATATTTTGGATTGTATAGCAAAATTTAATTCATTGACATCTTTACTCTTGGTTGCCAAAATGGCTCTTTCGCTTAACCAATTATGATTTTTGTAGTGCTGTACTATGTTGGGAAATACACTGTCAATCAATTCTTCATTCGATGGTGTAATTCTACAAAAGTTATCCGGCAACGTAATCTCATCAACTGGCATTGCACCATTTCCAATTGTCATCAATTGCTTTGAAAATTCAACAGCTGATGCATTATTTTGCAATTGATCACGAACATTTGTTGTTGTTGATTATTTACATGCCGATCAATTCGATTCCCTTGCTTACGACGTTGAAATTCTTTTTTTGTTGAATTCCATGTAAAATCCCTTGGCACTTCTGCATACAATAACGTTTTGAAAAATTCATCAGTTTGACACAACTTGAAAAATGCTGTCAATGTCGTTTCTGGTGGCGTTTCTGCTCTTTGCGCTGCATTCTCCGAGGTAAAATACACACGCTGTCCGTTTTCGAAAATCAAGAAATGTATCGAAAATTAAGAAATGCGCCACACCGCCTCGTTACTCAATTTCATCTGGTGTAATTTTGTTGACTAACCAAATGAGAATGTGTGCATGGGGCAATCTACGTTTTTGCCACTCAATTGAGTACATCCAGCAGCGCATTTCACCAAACACTTCTGATTTTACAATGAAATTCATGAATAATGAAAAATGGAAAGAGATTCAATTCCAAATTCTAAATTGTGCGCGGCTTGCTAATTTACATGGAACGATCGCTTTGTTTCAGAAAAAAACTGTCTCACTTGTGGAAAAATAAGCAAATTGTATCAAAACAAATGATTTCGTTAAAAAATATGACAATAAAAATACATTCCTTATTGATGTGTTTTCAATTTGAAGTGAATGCGTTGAGGGGTTCAAAAGTTATAGGCATTTTACTCTTTTTGCGGGCGTGGCAGTGGGCGGATAAATAGCCTATGTCCATCAGGAAAGCTTGTACTTTAACATGAAAGTTGAATTTAAAAAAAAATCGAACCGTTTCCGAGATCATTCATCACACACATAACATATATTCATTTTTATATATATAGATTTACCGTTCCGCTATTTTTATTTTTTCTCAGCTGTTTTCAGTGCTTCTCCAACTATGAATTTTATATTAATAGATCTACTATAATTGCATTGGGTGCTATTAATATTGTTTCCCTTCAGAACTTTTAATTGTTGACTACACTAATAAAGGGTGTTTTTTCTAGAAGTGTGGTTTTCAATCTGGCAATACTTTTTTCGGAGTTTTTCTTTTTGACAGCTGTTACTTGATTTATGCTCAGTTTGGTTTGCAATTTCATCATGAATAGACTTACGCCTGAACAATGTTTGCAAATTATTGAAATTTATTATTAAAACTCATGCGCTGTGAAAAAAGTGTTTCGCAAGTTACGTCCATTTAGCGACGAGGCTTATTTTTGGCTCAATGGATACGTGAATAAGCAGAATTGCCGTATTCGGAGTGAAGACCAGCCAGAGGCAATTCAGCACTTACCAATGCATCCGGAAAAATGCACTTTTTGGTGCGGTTTATGGGCAGGCGGCATCATTGGGCCGTACTTCTTCAAAGATGATGAATGCCGCAACGTTATGGTCAATGGAGAAAGCTACCGTTCGATTGTAACCCTTTTTTTGGCCGAAAATGCTAGAATTTGACTCGGCCGACATGTGGTTCCAACAGGAAGGTGCCACATGCCATACTGCACGCGAAACCATGTATGAATTAAGAGGCGAAGCGAATTTGGTGAGCAGTTAATCTCACGTTTTGGTGTAGTCAATTGGCCACCAAGATAGTATGATTAGACCCCGTTAGACTATTTTTTGTGGAGCTATGTTAAGTCTCTTGTCTACAGTGACCAGCCAAACACGATTACTGCTTTGGAAGCCAACATTGAACGCATCATTTGTGAGATTCCGGCCGAAATGTGTGAAAAATGTGCCAAAATTGGACCTTCAGAATGGACCATTTGAAGCGTAGCCGTGGGTAACATTTAAGTGAAATTATCTTTAAAAAGTAAATGGCAGGAATTGTTTTATCGATCCAAATAAAAATTTTATTCACTTTTGTAAAATTTTTGTTTTTTTTCATTTTCAAAAACTAAACTCTTATAAAAATCACCCTTTACATATATTTTGATTATAATTTAATAATTTAATCTATCAATGATCTGCATGTATCCTAATTGCACCGTTAAGGGTGATTCTGAACGCTTTGTGACTTGCTGGTTATGTGACGGGATAGCTCATTTAAAAAGTGCCGGACTTTCTGGCAAGACGCTTGACATAATTCAAGATAATAAGGGCCTTCATGGGTTGTGTTTGAAATGTAGGATGAACCTGTTGTTTCCTCTAGAAATATCCGTTCAAGTGGTACCAAAAATAAAAAAGCCTGTGGTGAACAGTCGATGTCAGATTTTGTGGTAGAGGTAGATGTGGACGAGACCCCAACTCGATCTTCGGCGTCTACTCCTGCCATTGTCGTGACAGACTCTTCGCCGTTTGTTTTAAATACTCGGGTTGTTTTGAATATGCTGAATACTGATACTCCAACTACTAGTAATTCAAAATCTACACCTTTGCTTCCACTTACAGAAGGTTTTACTAAGAAATCTAAACACTTGTCGTTATTCAGCCCAGGAAGTCCTTGTTCGTGTCGCGCCTTGCAGTTGACACTACTGAAGATGATTCAGTGGAATATATAACTGACATAACTGTATTTAAATTTAACTTTATTATAAAATATACTCTTCAACATACAAAATTACTTTGCCGGCTATCATTTATAAAACTATTTCTAGTCCATCTTGGACTAGATCTTTGGCCAGATAATGCCTTGAAGGAGTGCTCTTAAGAGGTGGTAAAGAAAAGCCAAATCCTCCTCAAATCATGGCTTCTAACATAAATGATTACCAACAGTTCCAAACTATCATCCTTGCAGCTAATAAGAATCTCTAATCAAGAGTCTTAATAACGGAATCTTTAAGATAAACATTCTTAACGCCGAAGGCTACTAAAGCTTTGACCACCAATAATATCTCGTTATAAATTTGCAATCAATGATATATCTAACTTAAAAGATCAGGGTTTTGAAGTTATATCTGCAGTTAACAAACTTAAATGGGAAACCAAAGAACCATTAGATATGTTTCTATTAACTATCAATGCATCTGAAGACATTAAAAAGATGTACAATATTAAGACTATTCTGAGTCAGAAATTAATACCTCAAAACCTATCAATCATTCGGACACACAAAAAACCACTGTAGCAAACCGACCAGGTGTGTTAAGTATGCAGGCAAGAATAACACTACCGAATGCACTAAGCTTTCGACTGAAAAGTCAGAATGTTGCAATTGTGGCGACTCTCACCCAGCTAGCTATCGTGGATGTATTGTAGCTAAACAATTTGGAAAAATAAGGAATGATCACAGCAAAAGCCTAACAATAATAATGTCCGTAATCTTAATTCCATAGAACCCCAAAAAGTAAAAGGTATCCAAGAAAACCCAGATAAAATATCAGATTATATTTTCTTATGCTCAAATAGTTCGAGGCCGTAATCCAAAAAGTAATAAATATGATACAAGCCGAATGCTATCCTTAATCCTTGCAAAACTAGATAAGCAAGATGACTTAAACAAAAAATTAGAAAAGTGATTAAATATCTTGAACAAAAATCAAAAATTTTAAACACTCATAAAAATGCAAAAGGTTTAAACAGAAGGATGAGGCAGAACGTATTTTAAAAACACAAATGTGAGTATATGCCTGATTGCTGAGACCCATTTTACTAAACAAACTTTTGTCAAGCTAACAAATTATAATATTTACCACTCCATACATCCAAGCAATTGTGCTCGATGAGGAAGTGCGGTTATTGTCAGAAAAAATATAAAACACTATGAAGGATATATGCTGAGTTCTGCAGAATTTTAAACGACGGCACTGATTATAGAAACTAATGGACAGCCTACTAGCATTACTGCTCTTTATAGTCGACCAAGGCATGCTATTAAATGTAATCAATACGAAACACTTCTAACATATCTCGGCAAAAGATTTATTATTGGTGAAGATTTTAAAACGAAAGAAAAATCTGTATCGATCGGACGTGTTCCTTACAGTTCCGTATTTTTCCTTGTTTTACTTTTTTTTTGTCGTGTTCTAAAAATTAATAATTTCAAAAAGTGCTTTATTTGTGATCTTCTAATTAAAACAATTTCAGGCGTTGTTTATTTTTTTTTCATATTTCTTATACTTATACTTATACTTTTAACTTGTGAGAACCATTATATTTAAAAATTTGTTTCCTTTTTTATTGTATATTTACCATCCCGTATTTTAATTTTTTCTCAGCTGTTTTCAGTGCTTTTCCAACTATAAATTTTATAATGATAGATCTACTACAGATAGATCTGGGTGCTATTTATATTGTTTCCCTTGAGAATTTTTAATTTTTGACTATTTATAATACAATTTAATTATATTGCATGTATCCTAAATGTACCGTTAAGGGTGATTCTGATCGTTTTGTGACTTGCTGGTTATGTGACGGGTTAGTTCATTTAAATTGTGCCGGATTTTCTGGCAGGACCCTTGACATAATTCAAGACAATAAGGGCCTACATTTATCGTATTTGAAATGTAGGTGGTCTGATATCGATCTACTTATATAAAATTTTCAAACAAGTCAAGGTGGGTTTTTCGGAGATTGGGAAATTTAAACATTATGAAAAGTTTTTCAATAATTACAAATGTTTTGATGAGCCTGTTGTTTCCTCCAGAAATACGCGTTCAAGTGCTTCCAAAAATGAAAAATTCGGTGGTGAACAGTCGGTGTCAGATTTTTTAGAAGAGGTAGATGTTGACGAGGCCCCAACTCCATCGCCGGCTTCTATTCCTGCCATTGTCTGCATAGACTCTTCTCCGGTTGTTTTGAACACGCGGAATACTAAGGTTTTACTAAGAAATGTAAAAACCTGGTCGTTATTCATCCCAGGAAGTCCTTGTTCGTGTCTCGCTTTGCAGGTGACACTACTGAAGACGATCTAGTGGAAAATTTAACATCAAAACCTTAAACATGATGACATAACTGTATTTAAATTTAACTTTAATTATAAAAGATACTCTTCATCATACAAAATTACTTTGCCGGGTAATATTTATAAAACTATTTCTAGCCCATCTTTTTGGCCAGATAATGCTTTTGTGAAAGAATTCATTTCTCGGGAGAGCACTAGGTTACCTAAAACTGCAATAGTGCTTAAACTTCCTACGAACCAAAAAAAACTAATTGAATGCACCCAATGTAGTATTTTATATCAAAATATTCGATGTCTCAAAATTAAACACATGGTTGAGACCTTCCATACATAATACCGAGGTACATAATTGCCATGGTTTCACGCTTTTTCGTAAGGAGAGAAATTCTATCGTTAGATCTTGTTGCTTTTCCGAGGAAGTGACGCTTTCAACTGCTTTAAACATCGAATTTTGTTGTGTTAAGTTAATAGGTATGTCAAATCCATTTGCTTTTACATAACGTGTTCTTACGGTCCTCCTAGCTCTTCTTCTGAAGTATATCAGATGCATGTTTCAGCGATCCGTGAAATTTGCTCTATGCTGAAACCAAATGATAAAATAGTCGTTGTTGGAGAATTCAATTTGCCTGATGTTGTTTGGGATGTCTCCCCCGCTGATCCTGTAATACTACTACCTACTTGTAAAAATTATAACTGCATTGATATAATAAACTCCATAGCTAACGAAGACCTTTCCCAACTAAACACAGTTTTAAACGCCA
The DNA here is from genome assembly GCA_958295655.1 of Palloptera scutellata. Lineage (NCBI taxonomy): Eukaryota > Metazoa > Arthropoda > Insecta > Diptera > Pallopteridae > Palloptera > Palloptera scutellata. The sequence goes on from OY282450.1 coordinate 58,602,118, forward strand.
ATAATAAAATCCTGGATCTCATTTTCATTGACGATTTTTCTAATGCAAATATGTCACGTTCATTACCTTTGGTCTTGCCAGAGGATCCTCATCATCCTACCGTTGAAATAAATAAGTTTTTCAGTACCCCAATGCAATCTGAATAAAACGGAATTTCGTAATTGGGTTTCCGCAAGCTGAGAAACCAAAAGACGTATTATTACAAACGCTATAAGAAATTCAATAACTTGACTGATTTTTCTAAATACATAAATCTTCGCAAATCTTCGTAAATCATAATTTGCTTTTACTTAAATTGCAAAATATGGGGTTTCCGCCACGTTTACTGAAATGGATCACTTCTTACCTTACAAATCGAACCGAGAATGTATTGTTCAAGGGCTTTAAGTCTGATTGTTTTCCTGTTACTTCTGGCATTCCTCAAGGGAGTCATCTTGGCCCCATTCTTTTTATTAACTTTTGATGTACGCGCAAGGCGTGAAATTATTTTATGCATTTAATAATACCGACGGCACTAAGTTGCTACAAAATTACCTAAATCAACTGTACAGTTGGTAAAGCTTAAACTTAATTAAAGTGAATTTAAATAGATGTAAGCAATAATTTTTTCACGTAAAACTCCTTTATTATTTAACTACATATGAAATTGATAACTGCAAACTTGGAATCGTTTCAACATTCGTGGATCTTGGAGTGACTTTGGATACCAAACTTTGTTTTAATATTCACATTAACAAAATCATTAACAAGACCTCCTTACTTACTTTTAATGGCACAACAGCCCATGGAGGGCCTAGGCCGGGCCTTTCGCATCCACTCATGTTGTGCGTGTTATATTTGTACATGAATTGACTACAGTTTAATGCCGAATCCGAACGGCGAAGTTAAAAGCTTTTCATAGCAATTTTTACTCTTGTAGGTTTGCCATTGCCTGCCAAGAGGTGATGCCGTGTAGAAAAAATAATTTTTCCTGTGTGCTAAGTTTCATTAAACTCTGGGCGAAATAATTTGACGACCCATATGTTACCAAACTGTTATTTGTTTCATTGTTACGTCCAATGTTAGATATAGATACTGCTTCAATATTTTGGTTGGTGACTATATTATAAGTGTCACATAGATGCCTTGGAGTCGGTTCAAAAACAATTTCTTCTTTTCATCTTACGTGGTTTACCTTGGAACCCGAACTTAAACATTCCATAATATGAATCGTTTGAAACTAATTTCATTACCATCGTTATACTCATTATTGAATAGCACACAAGCATGCTTCTTCTTTCAATTTAGTGCAGTATTGTAAAACCTCCATATTGGCTTGTCACGATGCAAAGTAATGGTAACTAATGGTGTTGTTGGTCTGATGGCCACCATAGTGTTATTCACCCAGGTGGGAATGGGAATCAACCGCTATAATTCAAACTGATCTGGTCCATTTAATGGGACTGTTATTTAAAAAATGACATGTTTTATCGTGATACCCTTTACTGTCATTATCTTATAGATTGACAGAAGATTTCCGTGATAACCAGGAATTTGCCTTGTTGCCGGCAAATGTGCTGTGATTTTTGCAAGTTCATTGTTAACTTGCTGTGGTGATTTGTCCATGGTGATCATTGATCATTATATGTTTGCCGACGTTGTGGTCAATTGAATAGCCAATGATAGGAACACCTGGAACAGGTGTTCGTCAGCATGAATCCGATTTACAATTTCAGTGAGTCTTTTTTCGACCTTTGTAAAAGTCTTTTGGGCAGCTATCTGATCGCGCTTGATGAGGTTGATTGGTGCATCAATAATCGATGTTTGTTCCTTTGCTAACTGGGCCAAGTGATGTTCATTGTTTTCGACGGCTGTAATTGTGTCTGACATTTTGCTTGCGTATTCCGAGTCCAACAATCCGAATAACGAGTTAGCCACGTTTCCAACAAAATTAATTGCTCCTCTCCTTTGACGATGGGGGGCCAGTAAACTGTAGTCCAAAGCTAATTCTGTGTTGGTGTGTCGAAATTGTGTAACCAAATCTTCACACCAAGATTTTTGTAGAAATTGTGGGCATATGTGCTGCATGGCGTCAAAGGTACGATCATTAGCTGAATTTCAGTAAGCAATAGTGTGAGGTCATAGTAAATAACCAGATTCCATTCACTGGTGATGATCTGACTTGATCCGATGTGTTCAAAGTGGAGGCCAACAGCTGAATAAAATTTGTTGACCTGTATTGGACTGCAAAGTACGACTGGCAAAATGAAAAGAATTGCTAGCATCGTAATTGGACTGTACTGCAATGCTATCCTGTGTTTCTTTGTGGATACTTAAGTGTCGTCCCTGACTCGTAATTGTAAGTTGTCTTGCTGTTTGACCGGATGTTTGGTAATTTTTGTTTCTTGCCTCGAGGGCAAGGATTCGTTAGACTTTACACCTTCACTTGACTTCTTCTTTATTGATGGGCAATGAGCAAGGCAGTGAATTGCTCGTTTGAACACTCCTATTGCGGTTTTTACGTCGCCAACTCTGAGCGATTGTCTTTCATCGTGCTGAGAGTTGAATTTGGAGCTACAGTTCTGCTGTCGACTTGTGCTGTTAGCGGCTCACCAATCAAAAAATGTCCAGGAGTTAGAGCTGATAAGTCGTTTGGATCATCTGACATTGGCGTAACTGGCCTCGGGTTCAGAATAGCTTCGATTTCAGTAGTGACAGTATCCAGTTCTTCTTGTGTAAGCGATGACGTTGATACACTGCGGATTAATAGGTGCTTTGCAGTCTTCACTGCTGCGCCCATGGAGGAATGAAATGGAGCTCTATGCCCTTATTATTACAAGCTGTTGTAATTTTCATAGAGTTGTAAGCTGCGTGAATTGTATCAACAAGTTGATTTTTGACACCAACAAAATTAGTGGCATTGCCGCATTATAGTTTCTTAATGTGACCACGATGACATGTAAAACTCCTTTTGGATCCTATGAATGCTTCCGCGGTAAGATCGGTGACCAATTCCAGGTGTACCGCCTTCGTTGCAAAGCAGCGGCTCGTTTTCCTCTCATGTTGTAATGCACCCAAACACTGGTGTAGACAGTAGTCTACACCAGTGTTTATGAAGGACCGTGCTGGGGTGACCCTGGTTGATGGTAAGTTTCCCATCAGTTGATTTAACATGTGTGGCTTGGCTCTCGTGCATCTTGCACAACCGTGCACTATCGTCTTTGCAAGTATTTTTCCTTTTATGATCCAGAATCGTTGTCTGGATATTGCCAGTAGTGGGTCCTCACCAATATCAGTTTTGTAAGTGGACCGTTGTGTGGCAGCAACAACGGGTGTTTGGCATCATACGACAAACTTGATGCCTCGAGCCGACCACCAACCCGCATTATCCCCTTAATATCGAGAAACGGTGACATTTGAAATGATGATAATTGTGCATTTATCCAATATAGCACATTTTCGGAATCGGTCCACAGTAAAGTAGGTCATGCCTCTTTGTTACCACATTGACTGGACTCAATTTTACTTAGACAAAAAACTGTATTGAATCAATGTTGTCGTCGCTGAAGTCCAGATTCACTTCCTTGTTGCCGTGAGGTATTTTGTTAAGAAGCTGAGGGTGATATACAGACCAATTTCGCAGAATAAAGCTATGTTTCTTCGAGATATGAATGAGCTGTCGCTGAGTTTCAATGACCGTTGTCAAACTGTCTGCCCATCATCGACGTAAAAATTATCCTGGAGAAATTTTGCTCCTAATGGATAATTAATGACGTTTCCGTCTGCAACACGCTGCAGACATTTGGTTGCGAGATAGGGTGCTGCACGTGTACCTTAAGTTACTGTGTTGAGTTGATAGTACTTCACCGGTGCCGTTGGTTCTTTCCTCCAGCTAATGATCGGATATCGTTGATCATCGGGATGAATCAATATTTGTCTATACATTTTTTCAAAATAGGTGGTAAATACAAACCGAGACAGCCGAAAGCGAAGAAGAATTGAGAAAAGCTCGCTCTGTACTTTTGGTCCTTTGTACATTAAATCATTTAATGATTGCCCTGACGAAGTTTTTGCCGACGCATCAAAGACTACACGCAGTTTTGTTGTGGTGCTGTCTGGTTTTAGCAAGCAATGAAGGATGAAATAATTAGGTGACATTACGGTATGGATACCTACTTCCTTCATGTGTTCCTACCTTTCTTCCGTGAATTGAATGTATTGATTTCGCATTTCTTAATTTTTTACTAGTCTACGTTCGAGGCCTAGGAACCTGGGTCATGTCTCTTGATTCTCCAAGAAGTGTTTTCGAGAAAAAGAATTAATACGATGACCCTCCTCATTTTTGCGAACTTTGTAAACGAAAGACTGAAATTGCTTCTCTGCTAGTGATAGCCTTTTGCCACTTGTTTCTACTTCATCCATTTCCAAAGCCGCTCTACTACTTCTTCCAGTGAGGCATTCATGTCATTGTGTTCTGCTCCGAGTACTGCACATGACAATGCGTCTGATGAATCTTGATTTTGAATGCCTCCAATTTTTCCACTTACTTATGATCCAGCCAAGTGTTGTATTTTGTAACACTGGAAGATCATTTAAAAGTGCAATTTTTCCGATCGCCATTAGCTTAAAATAAAACTCAGCTCCAATCAGGACGTCCATTTTTCCTTGTTGGTGAAATTTTTGGATCGGCCTGGATTCCGTTGGACGGAATGGGCCAGGTAACAACATCAAAATACTGATTTGGTTGGGCAGGAATGATGCTTGGCAGTACAAATGCTTCAAAGTTTGTTGATCAGTGCTTGTCGTTCAGTAATTGCAACTGAACGTTCACACTTTGAGTTGCCCTGTTTTGTCGATTTCCGATGCCTTTAATTTCAAGTGAAGTTTTAAATGAATGAATTACCAATCTTTTAACAAGACGTTCGGAGACGATGTTGATTTGCTTTACTCTGAACTTATCCGACCTTCCGTTAATTCTGTAATTCTGATTTTCGCTGTGGCTAATAATACATAGTCTTGGCGCGATGACACGGCATTTGTTGCAGCTGATGTGACTGCAGCGTTGGAGTCAGTTGCCTTGAATTTGGCAAACGTGAGTTAGCTGGGCCTTGAAGACTGGCCAAAATGTGAAGCTTGATTTTATCTTGAGTTGTTTATACTGTGTTATCAAGTTGAGGGGTGTTTTGCGAAAGGACGATCTGTTGTGATTGCAGCTTTTTGACATCCAGCTTTCTCTTTGTACCTATGCGTACGCGATTTCCTACACATATAATTGTGCAGACCTTGGCTGCAACCAAGTAGTGGTCTGAGTCGATGTTTGCACCACGTATTGTGCGTACGTCTAGTACATTGGAAGCGTGCCAAAGGCAATAATATCATTTCTCGACCTAACTCCATAAACTCCCTTTTCAACTCCCTCGTTTGTTTTTGATTCATTTGTGTATCACAGATGGTAGCCTCCAACAAAGCGAGGATATTCCTTTTTCCAAGTATCTGTGCTAGGGAATATATCTTGAAAGTTGTCTTCGTCTTGATTGATGAGAAGGTGTAGTGATAGAAGCTCTAATGCAACTTCTATTGCTGGGTCCAATAATTTTTGAACTAACGTTGCGACCAGAATTCGTGTGTTGTTGTACCGGTCCTGTAATAGACGCAGCGTTGTTATTTTTCTCGGTAAGGGCGAAATGACTGATTAATCTTGCTGCTTAACCAGATACATTGGCCTTTAGGTACCACATTTTTTGTACCGCAGGCATTGCTTGTTTGTCCACCATTTCCGCGAATAGGTTGCAGTATTGCCGCCATTTTAGGTAATCATCGTTGAACTGTTACCTTTGGCAGTGGCAACGTACTCAGCACAGCAGGGTTTTTTAACGATGCCGGTACTAATGTACTACTCTTTTTAAGCTGATCTGACTTGACGGAGAGATTGACCAGTTGTTGTTTGATCATATCTTCTACTTTGTCGATTTCTGTTTGGTCGAAACCTAACTCTACTGGATTCTCCAACTTTTCCCAGACTTCATCCTATTGCTACTCTAACTGTTTCCATAACTGTTGAATGGTGTTGATATTGATGTTATAAAATTGACCCGGTTCTTCTTCATCCCCGGTCGATAGTGTGTTGATCAAGCGCCGTAATGCTGTCATGCGCGCTATGATTGATTTTTCGTACCAAGCCTTAATGAACGTTGTCAACCCTCTTTTCAACCTCCAGTGATGCAGCAGAAGGGGACGTCCTAATCTCCGTTGGAAAGACCAGGTGCAGGGCAACCTGACTGCACTTGGCCTTATCAACAAGCGCAAGCGCGCGCAAAACAGAAGCGACTGGCGAAGCTTTATAGAGACGGCCAAGACCGATCCTCGGTTGTAGCGCCAGTTAAGTAAGTAAGTAAATCAAGCCTTGATAAATTTTTGGTCGGAATAGGCCAACGGATTTTCATGAAATTTTGCATTTAAATTCTTTGGGTATTTGTTGAGGTTATTGTTAAGTTTAGAGCTTTGAATAATTAATGGTTTCTTCAGTATAAATCGATAATGCATAGCGAAAGTTCTATAGAAGCTAAAGTTTGATCTTGGTTGCTTAACATCAGCAACGTGTAAGCTTAGTGTTAGATCTACTATAAACAAAAAATAAAAATGAACGATCGACTTAGGTAATTTTTTGGCGAATCCGGTGCATTTTCCCGGGCAGTCCCACCTAACAGACAGTTTTAGTGAAAAGAGTTTGCGGATCATATGGGGATTGTGTCAGGTCGTTATCCTTCATATTATATATTCATACATTTTTTATAGAACAAAGTATTGACCACTTTTTCGATTAATTTCTATTAATTTCTGACATATTCCTATAAAATTTTAACTCGTTCTTAATTATTTTTCCTAACTATTTTTTACATTATATTCGATTTTAATAAAATAAATAAATTTTTTTCGTTACCAAAAGGCTGATATTTTAAATTCATTATAACTACAAGTATGAAACATAAGAAATTCTGTATTTTTCAGTAAATAAATTTAACTAAAGTGAAAAATTATCGTTGATGAACAAGTTATTCAGTATTTTTCAACGGCTGTATGTCAAAAACATATAATTTTTCCGTTTATCAGAGTCTTTTAAACGCGAGGGTTATATTCTACCAACCTTTTTAACTGTCTGTTTTTTGAATTTTTTTATACATATAAATGAACAATTTGAGGGGTTACTATTTATTTTGACTGTAAGACCTCTAAAGTCATTCGTATTATGACAGAAAATTTGTTTTATATTTGTGGTTTACGGATCGGGTTGCTATATGCTTGAACAAAGTTGGGAAATACTAAAAATTTACTTACAAAATGACGAAAGTGTAAGAAAATTAGGTGAAACTGAATCTTTATTAGATAAAACAACACGTTCTCGTACTACAGTGTGCACAAAAAAAAATTGCTGCTGAGAAAGGATGGCACGCCATGCAACAATCGATCTTTTGAATGGGAAGTTTGATAATTGCGTTATTAGCCGTTTTGGTGATGTGCACGCATTTGCGATTTGACTCCTTTGGACTATTATTTATGGGAGCCGTTAAAGTTAAGTGTCACTCTAATGATCTAGCAACGATTGAGGCTCTTAGGGACGATATTAGTGGTTGATTGTTTTTCCAGCCGAGGAAGTCATTTGAATGAAATAGTGTTCCACAATTAACCGGAAGGATTGTATGTACTTTCAAATAATGAAAACCACATTAAAAAACATTATTCACAAAAAATTTAATTTTAAATTATAAATGGTCCATCCTGTATAAGTATATACAAGTATATGTATATATTTTTGAAAATAATATATACATTTAATATATCCAGAAAATAAAGTAACGTATGTTTAGATTGGAAGACTTTTTAACTGTAAATATAAGTGTTGGACAGAACCGATACTTTAAGTAGTAAATAATCGATCTTCAAAGGAATCGGTAGTACTCGATTCTAGAAAGTAGCGAATTCGAGTTCTTAAAAGTATTCAAAAAATTCAGTTTCGAACCAATACTTGTTCTCAGTATCTTATCGATACTTTAACTAATATCGTTTTAAGCCATGAACAATCAGTTTAATATTTGGTACGTACTTAAATGTATACCATATTTTATTTTACTTACTTACTTTACTTTTAATGGCACAACAGCCCATGGAGGGCCTAGGCCGAGCTTTTCGCATCCACTCATGTTGTGCGTGTTATATATGTACGTGAATGGAAGCGACCTACAGTTTAATGCCAAATCCGAACGGCAAAGTGAAATACTTTTCATAGCAATTTTTACTCTTGTAGGTTTGCCATTGCCTGCCAAGAGGTGGTGCTGTGTAGAAAAATTACTTTTTCTAGTACTTTTGTTTTTATTTTGTTTTTATTTTTTTTTTAATTTTTTTTTAAATTTTTTTTTTTTTTATTTTTTTTTTTACTTTATTTTAAACTCAAGTTAATAAAACAATACAAAAAAAAATCTCACAAAGTTTCAGCTAATTTCCGAATTGAAGCTATTCAAAAGTATTATCATATTTAAGTGTTTAAACGATAGGTGGATTCTACTTTAGTTAGTTATCTAACCTGTTGGAATCAGTTCCAAATGAAATATCATATACATATTTATTTTATATAATATTCTATTATTATATTTGTTATTATAATTGTTACCCCATAAACCGTATTAATATATTTTAATTGTTACCCTATAAAATGTATTCATTGTAATATGTAGATTTGAGAACAGCTTTGCACCAAGTTAAGTAGTATAAAATTGGGTTTTTTGTCAAACTTGCAGCAGATTTTCCAATATATTTACATAAGTTATGCCCAAATATTTTTACATTAAAAGCTCAATAGAAGTTTTTGGATTAGTGTTCGTGAATCACCTAGATATGATCTTTGTTCGCTCCTTCGTCGATTGGGTCTCTTGTCGATGCTGAAGATTGTTCAGCAGACAAAATGTTTTGTGTGGTATGTGGTTGAGGAACATTCTCAAACCCAATAGCTTTAAAATGCGGGTGTAAAAAGCAAACTTTTTATACTACATATAGTCCCAGATGATTGATCTTGTTGGCATTGGAGCAAGAGCAGCACCGTATTTCCCAAAAATGCGTTTAAAAAAACAGTTGTCTGGCAAAAGTGCTGCCATATTGGAATTTAGTTTCGATCATGAAGTATAATATGTAGTATTTCCAGAAGTAAAAAATGGCTAAAAATAAATTAATGTAAAAAACATATTTTTTCGTAAAATACCCGATTCTTAAAAGTATCGATACTGAAGTACTCGATACTCAAAAGTACTGGTTACTTCCTATTACTAGTAATTAAATCTAAAAAGTGGAAAAATCACTGCAATAATATCCAGTTTAAGCTGCGAATTTTTTTGGAGTCGGAATCACAGTCAAGTGTATATACTTTAAAATTTTCATTTTTCGATTCCTCGGTTGCAGTTTTGTTTTGTTTATTTTTGACCCAGGCGAATAATGCATATATAAATAAGATATAAGGAAATCCCCACAAAATAAAATCTCATTAAATTACCTGAAACTTGTGTATCTGAAGTCATTAAAGTAAATGGAAAAATTTTAATAAATACATTTTAAACTTTTAAAACATTTGGTTTTGGTTTCCTAGTTTATAAATAAATCTGCATCAAAAATATTATCAAATTTCAATTATTGAATTTAGAAAATTTTAATAAGTAATTGGAAAATAGGTATAGTATAGGTATGTACACTTTTGTTTCTGACTGTACATTAGGTCTTACAAAGTTAGGTATTATACGTAGCAGAACTGTAAAATTGTGGTCGCTGTAGTGTAGTGGTAGTGCGTTGGACGCAAAGTGTCCGGGTTTCGAATCTCGGCACAGGCAAAATCAAAAAGTAGAAAAAATCATTTTTCTACACGGCACTACCTCTTGGCAGGCAATGGTAAACCTACAAGAGTAAAAATTGCCTATGAAAAGCTTTTCACTTTGCCGTTCGGATTCGGCATTAAACTGTACGTCCCTTCCATTCATGTACAAATATAACACGCACAACATGAGTGGATGCGAAAAGCTCGGCTTAGGCCCTCCATGGGCTGTTGTGCCATTAAAAGTAAGTAAAGTAAGCTGTAAAATTTCAAGTGCTAGTACCATCTTTTTTTTACTAGCAATATTTTTTCAAGTATCAGTACTCGTATTTCAAGTTCAAGCATTTTCCAGTGATTCCAGTATTTTGATGTATTTTAGTATAAAAGTAGAAATATTGTGCAAGTTCTAAAATTTTGTTGTCTAGTTTAAGCACTGCGTTCGAGAGGCAATATTTTAGAGTTTGCAATAGTTTTTGCAACTACGATAATGATAATGTTATGTCAAAATTATTTACCAAAACTGATTATAAGACACGATCCCATACTATTAGGATTTTACCACAAGTGACCATTTAGCTAGTTATAGTACATTTAACTTATACTACCATTAGTTTAACCATTTTTCATGGGCACAGTAATATCGCATATGTACATGTCAACGAATGTTATGCTTTGAATACGTACCACTTGATATAGCTGTACAACACGACTCACATTTCTTAGACCGCGTATGGTGAAACTAAAAAATGTTTTGAAAAAAATTGCTTGATTTAAAAATATATTTGTTTTACTTTGTTGTAATAGAAAGGAGAAGTAGCAAAATGTGAACATAGGTTTTGTACAATGTAATAAGTGTATACAACTTTCTTCGCGCTATAGAAAAAGTATTGTAATTTTTCTGCAATTTTCTTCATTGTATTATTTTTCATAATCGAGAGTACATCTGATTTAATTTTTGTTTAGTCTAGATTTCATTTAGTTATTTATTTTACGAAGTCAAATAATCGGTCAGTTATTATAACATTGCACCAGCTAGCAAACGTTCGAATACCTCCTTTATATGTTGCCGATGCTTTTCCATATCCCCATCAGATGCAATGCAATTTCGTTCCAATCACACAATGCTCTGCACTCATAGGGGTACATAGGAGTACATTTTTTGCCATTTAGGATGTTGCTAAAATCATGTACATATGGAAGAGGATTGCGGTCGGGTATTCGAGTAGTGATTGCGCTTGAAGCTCTATAGTCACGCCAAGGTCGATATGACCCGTCGGTTTTTTGCATCATGTCTAGCGGGCTGGATCAACTTGATTTCGATGGGCGACAAATGACTTCTTGGCAGTATCTAATTTAACTGATGACAAGAGACGAGCACGCGCTGAGCAAGGACTGTTTATTTAAAATGTGTAGCGTTTGAATTTTGTTGGTATTCGAGAAGGTGTAAGTCGAGTGATCTTGGGATATTTCTGCATTATATCCGCAAACGGTGATCTCAAATCGATTAGTTGAGGAGAAGGCTCTTAACTATTTTAGTTATTTTTAGCGCATGAACATTTTAAATCTATCATTAAATCGTGGTGTCTAATAAAACTTGCTCTAAAATGAGCCGTCAGCTACGATAAATATCCAAATGGATGTATGGCGAAGGTGGTCGCTCTGGCGTAGTGGCAGTGCGTTGGACTGCTACGCAGAGTGTCCGGAGTTCGAATCTCGGCACAGGTAAAATCAAAAAAAGTAGAAAAAATAATATTTCTACACTGCACCACCTCTGGGCAGGCAAATGGCAAACCTACAAGAGTAAAAATTGCTATGAAAAGCTTTTCACTTCGCCGTTCGGATTCAGCATTAAACTGTAGGTCCCTTCCATTCATGTACAAATATAACACGCACAACATGAGTGGATGCGAAAAGCTCGGCCTAGGCCCTCCATGGGCTGTTGTGCCATTAAAAGTAAAGTAATGTATGGCGAAGGCCGAGATCAAGCTTACGAGTGATTTTAGCATAAACAATAATAAGCGAGTCATTAACAGGATACAAGCGTGTTTCTGTAGGTGGGAGACTTTTCTTTACTAGTGAAGGAGGAACGCAAGAGACTTCAGCGCCTGTTTCAATTTATGGTAGTAGGTTTTGTTTGAGTTTACCCATAATCTGCCAACAGCGGCTGCATAGCACTTTCGCGTTCTGCTGTCATGGCTCGCTTGATTACGTCATTGTTGATTTAAATGCTGTATACTTGCACTTGCTGAAGTACAACGAAAATTTCAGGGTGCTCGACAAATCAACGCATTCCTTTCGAATGTACCAGGTACCAACAATTGTCAGTGCAGCTACGTTTTTCTTAGTTTCAGATAGAATATTAAGAAGTCGGAGCATAAGTAAAAACACTACTGACGCAATTTTTAAGTTAGGTTAGAAGCGGTCTCACTTACTAGCCGAAGCTCAACACTTTCCATGACTAAGTCTGCAATATTATTTTTTTTTGCGGCAGAACCGCTTGCGACAATGACTGCTGCTTGCACGGATTGTGGCAAACATGAAGTCCAGGACCACCTCTTCTGATTTATGCCATATGAAGTGTGTAGCATTTTGTAGAACTGGCTAGGTTTTTTGTCACGCACCGACATGTCCATTACCATTCGATGGAGACGTTTCTGTTTACTGTCAGCAGTTTTTCGCGAAAATATTCGTATTTGCCTATTGATGGAGCTGCATCAATAATTGGGCAAAATTCCACAATGCGTGAATGTGAAATGCTCATCGCTAACGATTCCGGTGGCAGCAAAATAGAAATCAAGCAGATAAAACCTGCTATTAACGTCTGCTTTGGTGGACGGCGGCATTTGCAGGCATGCAAAGTAAATATCAGCCACGTGAGCTTCAGCTGGGTTTGTAGCAACTATGATCGCAGACTGCTCTTGAGTTTCGTCCGTTTGCATTTCAATGAAAATTAATAAGAAAAATACTTAGAAGTACAAAATATGTATAAAATTATGCGCAATATGCTAGCGTTTGTAGTCGTTGTATGAAAGTTCGAGGTTTGAAGTTGGAGTAAAATTGTTTTATTGACTTCATAACTTATAATCTAGTTAAACAGACAACAAACATTTATTAAGTATTAATAGTTAGTAAAAGAAAATATCAATTGTAAGTTGGCATTACCGTCCACCACATGGTGATGGTTGCCGCGATTGCTTACGGAGGACAACAAGCGGATACGGAATTTTCGCGGCCAAATTGCATGAATTGAACTACAAAGTGCTGCCGCACCCACCGTAATCGCCCGACTTGGCTCCCTGTGACTTCTTTCTGTTCCCCAACATGAAAACGTTACACGGTGGAAAAAAATTCAGCTCAAACGAGGAGGTTATTGTCGAGACAGAAGCGTATTTTGAAGAGTTTGACAAATCGTATTTTTTTGGAGAGGTTAAAGAAATGGCAGAAACGTTGGGGAAAATGTATTGTACTAAAACGAAATAACGTTGAAAAATAGAAAAAAATAAATTTGTGAAAAACTTGCCTCTTCAATCCTAACGCGGGTACTATTGATCTACCGTCGTATGACAATGGTTTACGGAACGAAGTTCTGCGAAGACGATGAGTAGAATGAATACAATGGTCGTAAAAAAAAAACAGTTTTGAAAGTTGCCAAGTTTAATCGTTTTGCGTATGTTTTTATTAAAGCCAGCTACTCCGCCAAACACATAATATTTTTTGACAAAAAGCAAACCTAAATAAAAAAATAAAAAAGTGTGTGAAAACTTAAATTACTGTTATAAATTTTGTCGATGAAATTAAACTAAATGAAACCTGTTTTTTCAGAACTTACTAGATGAGCATGCACAAGGATTCTTTGGAAAATGGTTTACTAGATTTTTGTATCTAGTCGAATATTTTTTGGATAATATAGAACAAGAGCACATACTTGCGACATTTTCATTAATGGGAACAATTGCTTTCATGTTTGCTGTTGGCTATGTCATGGTATATTTTGTCCGAGCAGAAGAAGAAAATTTAAAAGCAAAAGGCCAACTAAATACTAGTAAATCTATTTGTAAGTAAATATTACTGTATATTAAATATTTATTTCCGCTCAATATGACATATCATTATGTATGTAAGTTTGCCTTCCCCTACCCGCTCAAAAACATTTCCCTTTTAATTTTTAGTCATGAAACAATGAAACCGAAAACATACTGTTTAAAATCGTTTGTATTAGGTAGTGGTTATGTTCAGATTTTGCTCTGAGTTAGCAATGAGTTATTCTACAAAAAAGGAACAAAAATGTATGTAAAATAGACGGAAAATATGTAACCTATTGAAGTACCATAAGTATGAAAAGTTGTATACAACATATTAGCTGTATTCATGATGTGATGCAAATGGTGTTGATGCGACTCTTGCCTTGAAGTTGCCACATACATATAGTCCACTACCTCAATCGCTTTCTTTATGATCAGCCGGTGGCTGTCGGTCCCAAAACTTACAATATTTGCATAATTTATTGCATATTCAATTATATTATTAACCCTTAACCACGTTAATTTTTTCCAATTCTTAGTTTTATGGTAGGTCTTAACGAAAAAAAATATACGTACTTTTTATTTTTGAAAAAAATTGATTGGAAAGGTAGAAAATTAAGAAAATGGGAGTGTGACAGTAGTGTTACACTGTCTTAAACTGTATCTCTAAGAGGTATGGAATGCTTTAAAACAATTGTTTATTATAGCATAATGCTACGCTACACTTGTCACATAGAGTTTTGGATTCGCCAATACAGTTAGGGTACTTGCAGTGGATCCTTTTTTCGGCCCATATTGGCCAATGCCCAACTTGGTCTTCTCGGACAGTCACTGGAGGAATGTATTGGGCTGGATCCTTCTGAGACTAATAATGCCTTGTTTGGCAAGATACTCGAGGAGTGGCAAGGACGTAAAGTAAGTGTCGAAGTAAAGTCAATTTCTTCTTCTCTTAGTCTTCGGGAAGTCATTCTGTCAAAAACCCAAATAAAAGTCAATATACTACACTCAAGGAACATTATCACGCATTGTTACTGAAATATCACAAACAGTAATTCAATAATAATTCATGAATTTAATAAATATTAGACATTCCGAGCAATAAATACTCAAATTCATTAACATACCTACTGAAATTATAACACAGAAGTTAACTTTGCGTACTGTTTCTATTTTTTTTTTTCGTATTTTATAATCTTTACACACGAAGCAATGTCATAAATTGGCACGAAATGAATTTGAAAACAAATTTTGACACAAATAATGTCAACTAGTTCACAAGAACTGCATTAAAATCCATAGAGACATCTGTTATGGTTGTGTTACATTGATTTAAAATAGAATATTATTCATACATATTGGAATATGCTATGAATTATTTAGTTTTTCACAGTAATGTCACACAGTGATATAAAGCTATAATTTCTCTCTCCATATTGATAAAATCATTAAAAGTTTCTTGATATACCATTTTAGAAGATCTTTTTAAGAATAAAATAGCGCTGCAACGAAATTTTGAAAAACGCATCTGGAAAAACGGGGAAAATGTCGCACAATATTTCAACGAAAAAGTCATGCTGACGACCTCATAGGCGATGGGCGAAGATGAGATGCTTGAAAATATCGTTGAAGGTGTTTCTGATAAATTGATTGTGCGTTCAGCAATTAATAGTATAATAGTATAATTTTTTGTAGAACATTTCCATCGAATATATTAATCCATTAGCTCTAACTTATAGCTAGTTATTGCCCTGTTCAGAATAAATCACTTCTATTTTACTTATTACCGAGATTTATAGAGAGTTAATAAGTACTACATAGAAACATGTTCTCCATAAAATGTTACTATAGATGACTGAACCACAATAATCTCTTTAAAATCTCTTATAGCCAGTGCACAAATGTGTTTTCAAAATTATTTTCTAAACTATTTCTATGGCTGAGTTCCACAATGCATCGGATGCGTAAAAGAAAAGTTATTACCTCCAAAAGTCAAATTTAATACTGTAGTTTAGGGATGTGCACTTCATCTGTTTATGATACTTAACAAAAATTAGATCTATTTAAATTATATTTTTAAATCTAAATTTTTCACTTCAATACTCAAAATAAATCAATATATGCAGCACTTCTTCGCTTTTACAAAACAGCTAAATGCTTGTAAATGCTAACGATTGTACCCGAGTATTCAAAAAATTTCCTAACTATATTTTAAAATGTACATGTTTCGGGAGAAATTAGCTACTACAATGATGCAATTTTTTTGTTTACACTAAATATAAATCAATTTGCATTCATTATAAGAATGAACATTATAAGGTTAATTAAATTAAGCACTTATCTATTAAACTATAAAAATACCAACAACGTAGGATCTAAACAGTTAATACACCGTAACAGGCATAAGTGATTCATTTAATTAACTGTAATATTGATTTTGCGATGTGAAAGCTACTTTTAGTTTAGAAATACCTTTAAAGTCACGTTTTTTATTGTATGTATTTTTGAAACATTTTTAAAATTTGCATTTACTTTTACTAAACCTATGTCTACAAACTTTTTCAATGCAAACATTTTATGAGCCACATATTTTTAGGACCCTTTATCAACCCTCGTAATGGGTCAAAAATGTGGTTACTACTGAAAAGGACACAATAGACTCATAAGAGTGAGAGCTAATGGGTTAATACATTCGAGGAAAATTCTACTATAAATTGCTGAACTCACATAACCAATCTCAGATGCAAAGTTAACAAGTTGTCTGAATGTTTATTATACTTAATTTGTTAACACTGGGCCCACGTAAACAAAAATTCGATCTATTTAAATTATACTTTTTAATCTAAATTTTTCACTTCATTAGCTTTTACAAAACAGCTAAATTTTTTACTCGCAATCGAAAGACGCTGTTACTCCTGCTTCAACCCCACCAAGAGCAAATATCGGAGACATTGTGTAAAAAGATTATTTTTTTAGAACCGCGTTTTAAAGACATTGGATTTGATAACGTTTCTCAGGCACATACCATACAAACTATTTTGTCTGCTGAACAATCATCAGCATCGATAAGAAGAGATACAATCGACGAAGGAGCGAACAAATGCGATATACGAGGGTAGATCAATAAGTATCCGTGTGTGAAGACAGGTGGCATTGCTGAGGGAAGTTGGCATTACGGTCGTGTGCTCCCATCTGTCACACGACACTACACTAAATTTCAAACTGATTCATAGGTTAGTTTTTATTTGGCAGCCATTAGTATCACACGTGTTTCGTGTTTCGCGATAAAATGGAAAAAGAACAATATCAATCCGTAATTCGCTTTTTATTTTTGGATGGAAAAACATGCGAAGAAATAAAAGCGAAGTTGGATGCTGTCTATGGGGACCCTTCACCATCTATGACAACCGTAAGATATTGGTTCAACGAATTTAAAAGTGGTCGTACATCTCTTTTTGATGAGGAGCGCCCAGGCCGCCCGTCAGACGTGGTTACTGAGGAAATCGTTGAAAAGGTCCGCGACATGATTCTCGCTGATCGCCGAACGAAAGTACGCGAAGTAGCAGAGGCCGTAGGAGTGTCGCACGGAACGGTAATTAATATTTTACATGATAGGTTAAGCGTCTTTAAACGTATTTTCAGGCGCAAGAAAAGAGATGAAGAAAGACGCGAGTTCAATGATATCGAAATGTTGCGGGACAGAAACGAGGTCCGAAAATTCTTTGAAAGAATAAGACGCCTGACTCTTGGTTTGAAGACCGGGGCCTCTTCCTGCAAGGATGAAGACGGAAATCTGGTGACAGATATCCATGGCATAATGAGATTATGGAGGGAGCACTTTTCGCAGCTGCTTAATGGCGATGACGGCAATAATCCCGCCACTACGGAATCCACTCCGGAAACCCCAATCACTGACGGCGTTGAAATACCGCCGCCTGACTATGAGGAGGTCTTCACAGCCATTGCTCGGCTGAAAAACAATAAGGCTGCAGGTGCAGATGGCCTGCTTGCTGAGTTGTTTAAGACCGGAGGCGAATAGCTCAAAAAACGCATGCATGAGCTTCTATGCAGCATATGGTCAGATGAAAGCATGCCAGGTGATTGGAATCTCAGCGTACTCTGCCCAATCCATAAGAAAGGTGATTCCACGATCTGCGCCAACTGCCGTCGGATAAACCTTCTTAATATTGCATATAAGGTTCTATCGAGCGTACTGTGCGAAAGACTGAAGCCCATCGTCAACAAACTGATTGGACCTTATCAGTGTGGCTTCAGGCCTGGTAAATCCACCATCGACCAGATATTCACACTACGCCAAATCCTGGAAAAGACCCGAGAAAAACAGATCGACACCCATCATCTATTTGTCGATTATAAAGCCGCCTTCGACAGCACGATTAGGGATCACTTGTACGCCGCAATGTCTGATTTTGGTATCCCTGCAAAGCTCATTCGTCTTTGCAAAATGACACTGACCAATACCACCAATGCAGTGAAAATTGGGACAGACCTCTCCGCATCATTTGATACTAAAAGAGGTTTCAGACAAGGTGACTCCCTATCGTGCGACTTCTTTAACCTTATGCTGGAGATAATAATTCGAGCTGCGAACATCGACATCTCTGGCACTATCTTCTACAAGAGTGTCATGCTGCTAGCATACGCTGATGATATTGACATCAGTGCAAAACGCTCGAGCAGTCAGTGCAGCATTCTCCAACCTGGAAAGGGAGTCTCGTCGTGTGGGTCTAGTGGTGAACGAGGACAAAACAAAATACCTTGTGTCAACAAACAAAGAGTCACGACGTCTTGGACAAAATGTCACTGTTGACAACTACACTTTTGAAGTCGTCAAGGAATTCGTATATCTAGGATCAAGCGTAAACACTAACAATAATGTCAGCCTTGAGATCAAGCGGAGACTAACTCTTGCCAACAGGTGTTACTACGGGCTCAGTAGGCAATTGAGAAGTAGAGCCCTCTCTCGACCGACGAAAATAACGCTCTATTAGTCCCTCATCCTTCCCGTCCTAATGTATGGCGCAGAGACGTGAACATTGACCATCAATGATGAGAGGCTGTTAGGAGCGTTCGAGAGGAAGATACTCTGTAAGATCTACGGTCCAGTATGGGTGGACGACGTGTATCGAATAAGATGGAACGATGAGCTGTATGAGCTGTACGCCGACACTGACATAGTCAAGCGTATAAAACTCCAGCGGCTTCACTGGCTGGGTCATGTTGAGCGAATGGAAGAAAGCGCTCCGGCTAGAAGGGTGTTTTATTCGAATCACGGTGGAGGGACACGCAGAAGGGGACGTCCTAATCTCCGTTGGAAAGACCAGGTGCAGATTGCTTACGGTGGACAAAAAGCGGATACGGAATTGTCGCGTCCAAATTGCATGAATTGAACTATGACTTGCTGCCGCACCCACCGTATACGCCCGACTTGGCTCCCTGTGACTTCTTTCTGTTCCCCAATATGAAAACGTGGCCCGGGGGGAAAAAATTCAGCTCAAACGAGGAGGTTATTGTCGAGACAGAAACGTATTTTGAAGAGTTGGACAAATCGTATTTTTTGGAGGGGTTAAAGAAATCTCCTTTTAGTATTGTACTAAAAGGAGATTACGTTGAAAAATAGTACAATACTAAAAGGAGATTACGTTGAAAAATAGAAAAAAAATTTGTGAAAAACGTGCCTCTTCATTCCTAACATGGGTATTTATTAATCTACCCTCGTATGATCACATTTCTAGTGAGCTTTTAGTTAGCAATATTTTTGCAGGGTATGCCAAAATATTGGAAAATATTCTGAAATTTTGGTAAATATGTATACTTACACAAAAATAGTCCACAAAATTAATTTATTGAAAAATTTAAATGAAAATATACAGTGATGAAATGAAAAGGGATCTACCGAACGGTTTGAGATATTCAAAGGAATAGTGAACAGAAGAAAGGTAGAAAGAGTAGGAATAGAAGCAGAAATAAAGAATAAAAAGGATACCGAAAAATAGCGTTGGAAAATGATTTGAAATATGGAGATAGAATAGGAAAGAAGAGTGGAAATAGGATGACTTAAATATCCCGGACCCCTTGCACGTGTGCAAAATCAATTGTCTCTTGGAGGCGCTGCACGGTCATTCCGACTTCAGAAAACAACTACTTGTCTCTCTGACCCCGGTAGTGAGACGTCTCAGGGCTGCGGTTTACGGTGCGGATGGCGGCATAGTAGGTGGAACGATAACACTGGCTGATCGATGGGATGCTTTATTTCGGGGCTTGGCGATTCTCCCGGCCTTCACGCGCTTCTTTTTTGGGGCTGGCCTGGACTCGGGTTAAATCAGCGAATCGTACGGATAGGTACAAAGAGAAAGCTGGATGTCGAAAAGCTGAAATCACAACAGACAGCCGAAGTCTTCGCCAACCAACTCGCACTCCTCCTACCTATGGGTACGGCTGCCGAAGAGGTGCTAGGCTACCACCGTCAACGGAGAAATATGTGGTACGACCAAGAGTGTCAAGATGCTACTAAAGCGAAAAACGCTATTTACCGAGCCACTCTGCAGTCAGTTGCAACGCGAGCTGCTGAGGAGCGATACAGATAGTTGAGGAGGGAGGAGAAACGTCTTTTCAGGCGTAAGAAAAGAGATGAAGAAAGATGCAAGTTCAATGATATCGAAATGTTGCGGAACAGGAACGAAGTCCGAAAATTCTTTGAAAAAATAAGACGCCTGACTGATGGTTTGAAGTCCGGGGCCTCTTCCTGCAAGGATAAAGACGGAAATCTGGTAACAGATGTTCAGGGCATAATGAGGTTATGGAGAGGGTACTTTTCGCAGCTACTTAATGGCGATGAATAATCCCGCCACAGCGGAATGTACTCCGAAAATCCCAATCACTGACGGCTGGTCTTAACAGCCATCTCTCGGCTGAAAAACAATAAGGCTGCAGGTGCAGATGGCCTGGCTGCTGAGTTGTTTAAGACCGGAGGCGAAAAGCTCAAAAAACGCATGCATGCAGAATATGGTCGGATGAAAGTATGCCAAGTGATTGGAATCTCAGCGTACTCTGCCCAATCCATAAAAAAGGTGATTCCACGTACTGCGCCAACTACCGTGGGATAAGCCTTCTTAATATTGCATATAAGGTTCTATCGAGCGTACTGTGCGAAAGACTGAGCCCATCGTCAACAAACTGATTGGACCTTATCAGTGTGGCTTCAGGCATGGTAAATCCACCATCGACCAGATATTCTCACTACGCCAAATCCTGGAAAAGACCCGAGAAAATCAGATCGACACCCATTACCTATTCGTCGGTTATAAATCCGCCTTCGACAGCAAGATTACGGATCACTTGTACGCTGCAATATCTGATTTTGGTAGCCTTTCAAAGCTCATTCGTCTTTGCAAAATGACTCTGACCGACACCAACAGCGCAGTGAAAATTGGGACAGACTTCTCCGCGCCATTTGACACTAAAAGAGGTTTCAGACAAGGTGACTCCCTATCGTGCGGCATCTTTAACCTTATGCTGGAGAAAATAATTCGAGCTGCGACCATCGACATCTCTTCTACAAGAGTGTCTTGCTGCTAGCATACGCTGATTATATTGACATCATTGGCAAAAACGCTCGAGCAGTCAGTGTTGAATTCTCCAACCTGTAAAGGGAGTTTCGTCGAGTGGGTCTAGTGGTGAACGAGGACAAAACGAAATACCTTGTGTCAACAAACAAAGAGTCACGGCGTATTGGACAAAATATCACTGTTGACAATTATACTTTTGAAGTCGTCAAGGATTTCGGAAGAAAGCGCACCGGCTAAAAGGGTGTTTTATTCAAACCAAGGTGGAGGAACACGCAGAAGAGGACTTCCTATTCTTCGATCAAAAGACGTGGTGCAGGGCAACCTGACTGCACTTGGCTTTATCAACTGGCGCCAGCGCACGCATAACAGAGGTGACTGGCGAAGCTTTATAGAGGCGGCCAAGACCGATCATCGGTTGTAGTGCCAGTTAAGTAAGTAAGTATAAATTTGATAACACTATGAGTAGCTATTTAAATAATAGAATGCGAAGTTGGTATTAAATGTTCTAGCAATACTGCCACAAATCCGCAGGATTCAATTCTAGGATCGCTTCTTTTCTGTATCTTCATTAATGCAATTTTTTCTGTTTGCAAACATTTTGATAAAACATACTTCACGCTTACGCTGACGGCATACATTTGTATTATTTAAACCGAGCAAATCTTATGTTTTACCAATCTCTAGAAGATATTTACTTAGTGTTGTTTTCCTACCTTTATATGTTGGAGTGTCTACATCAGAATTTGTTAGTAAGATTATTTGGTCTTGGTTTCCATGTGAAGTCTACTTTAAGTTGTGCTGGTCATGTGAATCGTGTTGCAAAAAAGGTTTTCTTAACCTTGCATAATCTAAGAATGACTTCTGAGTATTTACCTCTTGACACTAAAAGAAAAAGATTTGTAATATCCCAATTATCACCACATAGCTTGTAATAATGACACTCCATATGTTTACGGCTTTAAAAAATTTGATCACATTTCTATTTGTAGAAGGCAAATATTAGGCTTGAATTTGGTGGAATACCTCAATGCTAGAAATTGCATCTATCTGCATAATCTAATTAATTAATTTCATTTCACATTAATAATAATGCAGGTTTTTTTCATTAACAACATTAGGTTTTGGGATTCTTTACCTAATCATTTATGTTGTGTTTTTAACAATTGTGAATTTAAGCGCTTAATTTTTCAATATTACCCTAACCGATAATATGTTGAATAAAAAAAATTAGTAACCACTTATCTAATCTAATATTTTTACATGTTTAGTTTTTAAGTATAAAACAAAGTATACCATGAAGATTAAGTAATACTTTGTTTAACAAAATAATTATTGAACGAAAAAGTTTTCATCTTACGTAAATTTTTTTCCAATTATATAAATAAAATAAATAAATATAATACTAAAAATGTATGTGCGGGAATTCATCATAAAATGCATATTAATAAAATTTATATTATTTAATTATACAGTACTTTTCAAGGGGGATTGCCAATGGTATGGGCTGGTTCTAGCTATTGTGGAAAGACTCCAATTTGTTTTGTTTTCATAAAACGAATGCAGAAAATTATTTGGACTAATTAGATGATGTCTTAATAAATTTTGCGTATTAAAAGCATGGGAAAAATTGAAGTTTTCAGTAGAACAACCCTCCAATACAAGGTATACAAAGACGTTTTTTGATGAAAAAAAAAACATATTTTTTTGTCTATTTTTGCTATAGCATAGTTTAGGTGGTCGTCAAACTTTATTTTATTATCAATTTGTATACCCCAATACTTTATCTTGCTCACATTTTCAATTTCTTCATTATTAATCTGGATGCTTCCAAAATTTAAAATGTTCTTTCTTGTTATGATCATATACCGATTCCGATAATTAATTTTAAGTCTGTTTGTACACAGCCAAACATAACGAGCATCTAATTCAGACTGTAATTTTTAAGGTACATCATTTTTATTTTTGCCACTTATAGAAATTAAAGCATCGTTAGTAAACAGCTTTATTGAACAAAATTTTAAAATGGAAGTTATGTATATTTTTCGCATGAAATAATTTGAATAGGCCTTGATTTTCAAAAAACTTGATTTCATTGCAAATTTCGCAATGTAATTGTAGAAACAGCCCATTATACGCTTTCGTCTCAAGAGCATATTTAAGAAATGAGTTCCGTGTACGCGAAACGTTTTGAAGCAGTCTTTCTTTGTTCCCATCCAAAAGGACCCAAGATATCCTACTTGAGTGCTTCGAAGTACTTAAAAAAGTCGAAGGCGTTTATCCAGCATTGGAACCAACACTTTTTGGTGCACAAAAATGTGAGCGACAAGCCGATCGCGGCATTTGCAGAGCTACCTCGAAATAGGAGGACTTGGTTATAAAGAGGATTTTCGAAGCTAATCCAGCCATATCCTTGAAAGCAGCTAAAAAGGACATAAATGTCTCTCTGAATACAATAAGAAACCGTTTGATAGAGTTTCGAATCCTCCTTTTGGATGACAACCACTATTAAGCGTGCTTGTTCCACTAAAGACGGTAAGATGCTCCAGCGATCAGTGAAACATCCAGGAAAGGTTCATGTTTGGAGATGCTTCATAAAACAATGATTTGGCAAATTAATCATGTTCACGAGATGCCAACTTCATGACCACGATATACCGTCGTGGGCTTCTGCCATCAACGGATATGTGGTTTGGGGCAGGAAGCCGAGATTGATTTCTTCAAGAGGACAACGACCCAAAACATCGCAGTCGCTTGTGTAGCAGTTCGAAAGAGAAAAACGGCATAACTTCATTGGATTGGCCCTCACAGTCACCAGATGCGAATCCGATCGAAAATGTTTGGGCTCTTATGAAGTTAAAACTACGTGGAAAAAAGATTACTTTACTTTACTTTGGTCTGCTGTTTGCGATTTGTTAAAAAGCTTTGAAACCACGCTATCTCAACATCTCTAAACCCGATTGCTTTTAATTTTTCCAATAAGATTTTTTGATCAATTGTCTCAAATGCTCTCTTTAAATCAACAAAAACTGCGATTGTAAAATTTTTGTTATTCAGTTCTTCTTTCTTCTCTTCTAAACCCATATTAAATGCTTTCACGCATTAATGATTTCGTCTGGAGCTCTCTATATAGAAAAGAACGCAAATTTAATACTTGTAGAACTTGTAGGGTCGCTGTGGCGTAGTGGTAGTGCGTTGGACTGCTACGCAGAGTGTCCGGGGTTCGAATCTCGGCACAGGCAAAATCAAAAAGTATAAAAAAATAATTTTTATACAAAAATTGCCTATGAAAAGCTTTTCACTTCGACGTTCGGATTCGGCATTAAACTGTAGGTCCCTTCCATTCATGTACAAATATAATACGCACAACATGAGTGGATGCGAAAAGCTCGGCCTAGGCCCTCCATGGGATGTTGTGCCATTAAAAGTAAAGTAAAGTAAAGTAAAGAACTTAAGGAAGTCATTCAGGAAAAATAGAAACAAATTGACACTTATAAATTCGATGTCACGGCGCCTCGTTCGTGTTACTATTAACATATATATCTAAGTGTAAAAATTATTTTATTGGTTCAAACCTTTTCTGAAAATAAAAATTGTAAAAATAATTTGCTATGGAGTCAAATTCGAAAAACAGTTACAAAATTGACCGGTGCAGTTAATGCCGTGTTAGAACAAATTCGGCAAACTGAGAGGCGACTTTATCTGCTGGAACGCTCGTGTCAAGCGGTGGCTAGTCCACGGAAGCGGAATTAAAAGAAGTAGGCAGGCTTTCAGATAGTGTTAAGGAACTTCAAATTTTTGAAGAGAACCCAGCGCAATATGTATCCTGGGTGCACTTTGTGGGGGGTATCCCTAAGGATTACGAAATTGTCCGGGATAAAGTGATTTATACGGACCATCAGCCATTCACTTTGCATCAATGCAAAGAGGCCCGCATTGAGGAGTATAATAACGAGTTGATTTACAAACCTGGTAAATCAAACTTAGTTGTTTTAACTTACATATTAATATTTTTATTTACATACTCTTAATAATTGAACAAATTAATAAGTTTTCTGTTTTGTCATATAGCTATTTCCAACCATGAGTTTGAAAAAATGTAGATTAACTAAATGAAATATAAAATAATTTTTGTGCAATATATTTTATTGTATTTGTTTTTACTACTTTTAAAAAAATAAAACAATTTGAAATAAATTATAACTAATAAAAAAAAATGATTCTAAAATTTTATGTTGCCCTGTATGGTATTCATATTTCGCGGGTGTATTAATTTCAAATACAAATTACTGAAATACAAAACAATTTTTGTAATTTAACAATTTTTCATGTTAACTTTTTTTAATTTATAAGCCATTTTAAATGTATTGTTTACGTAAGTTTTCTTATTTTTTAAGACATATTTACATTTTTAAGGTTTTTTTTTTAGTTTTTTAGGCAATTAAAAGTTATTAACATTTTATTAATGTACGTATATTTGCATTATATTATATTTCAGTAGCTAAGCAGAGCCGTTATGTGCCGGAACTAAAACTGTTTGAACTTAGAGCAGAAAAATACAATGGCATGGTCCGATTATTAAAACCAGGATGCCGAACTATTATTTTAATTACGGACTTACAAACTCGGCTAAAATTGATTCCACCTTTTCACCAAGCTGTTTGGCCCTATAGAAAGTCAAAAACCTTAATGTTTGGACACATGCTTATAGAAAAAGGGATTTCGTGGTACTCGGAGCTGTTGCGTTTATCCCTTTGTGAGACGAAAAATCTACAAATAAATCCAAGAAATTGTGTAGGAACAGTGATCTCATTAAACGGACATCGGAAATATTTTTGCATGTATCATGCAAAACATCCGGAAACAACTCGTGGCGCAAAGGTAAATATATACAGATAGGTATACTTGTACATATGTATGTAGATACTAACTATAAAGGGTGATCTTTTGCTACTTGGTTTTTGACGTTTATATTTCTGACAGTTTACGCGTGATTCTTGACATGTGTCAAAGTAAAAAATGCTCAGTTTGGTTTGCTATTTCACCGCCTGAACAACTTTTGCAAAGTATTCAAATTTTATTAATTTTTTAAATGTGTTTATCGCAAAATTGTCTTCAGCGACTAAGCTTATTTTGCCTCAATGGATAAGCAGAATTCCCGTGTCTTATACTTCTTCAAAGACGATGAAGGCCACAACTTTACGGTCAATGGAGAAAGGTACCGTTCGATGATAACAGACTTTTTTTGCCAAAAATGCAAGAATTGGACTCGGCCGACATGTGGTTCCAACTGGACGGTGTCACATGCCACATCGCACGCGAAACAATTCATCAATTGAGAGGCGAATTTGATGAGCAGTTAATCTCGCGGCCACCAAAATCGTATGATTTGACCCCGTTAGACTATTTTTTGTGAGGCTATGTTTAGTCTCTTGTCTATTGGAAGCCAACATTGAACGCGTCATTGCGTCATTGATGAGATTCCGGCCGAAATGTGTGAAAAATGTGCCAAAATTGGACCTTCAGAATCGTAGCCGCGGTCAACATTTAAGTGAAATTATCTTTAAAAAGTAAATGGCAGGAATTGATTTATCGATCCAAATAAAAATTTCATTAAATTTCTGTGTGTTTTTGAATTTTCAAAAACCAAGCTCTTAAAAAATCGCCCTGCCGAGAATTCGGGGTTTAGAAATTCTAAACCCGGGGTCCCGATTTTTATAGGGTGGATAATTTATAATTTAGAATTTGATTTTAGTGTAAATAAGGAACAAATATTTCTTTTTTCAATGTATTTTTAATTATTGGAAAGTTAATTATCCGTTTAATTCTGGAACACTATTTCATTCAAATGATTGGCTCGGCTGGCCTTGCAGTAGCTTATACAATCAACCCAATTTTTCAGTATATTTTCGACAGTATGGAGCTGTACATGACTGATTCGTTGCTGGATGGTTAGCGTAAAGCTTATCTTTAACAGCTCCCCACAAATAATAGTGAAACGGAATCAAATCGCAACTGCGTGGTGGCCAACGCACATCACAAAATCGACTAATAAGGCTATTTTCTGACTTCCCACGAAAAAGATTGATACTGGATACGTAGATCTTACGGAGTATCTTCCTCTCGAACGCTCCTAACAGCCTCTCATCATAGATGGTCAATGGCCACGTCTCTGCGCCATACATTAGGACGGGAAGGATGAGGGACTTATAGAGCGTTATTTTCGTCGGTCGAGAGAGGGCTCTACTTCTCAATTGCCTACTGAGCCCGTAGTAACACCTGTTGGCAAGAGTTAGTCTAGATATACGAAATCATTGACGACTTCAAAAGTGTAGTTGTTAACAGTGACATTTTGTCCAAGACGCCGTGGCTGTTTATTTGTTGACACAAGGTATTTCGTTTTGTCCTCGTTCACCACTAGACCCACTCGACGAGACTCCCTTTCCAGGATGGAGAATGCTGCACTGACTGCTCGAGCGTTTTGCACTGATGTCAATATCATCAGCGTATGCTAGCAGCATGACACTCTTGTAGAAGATAGTGCCAGAGATGTCGATGTTCGCAGCTCGAATTATTTACTCCAGCATAATGTTAGAGAAGTCGCACGATAGGGAAACCTCGTCTGAAACCTCTTTTGGTATCAAATGGTGCGGAGAGGTCTGTCCCAATTTTCAGTGCGATGGTGGTGTTGGTCAGTATCATTTTGCAAAGACGAATGAGCTAAAGGCGAAGAAAGTCGTTGCTCTCTTAGAGAAGAATCCAGCGTTGTCTAATCAAAAATTGGCGGAAAAAGCGAGTTGCAGTGAGTTTTTAGTTCGAAAAATTAAAAAAGATGCGGGCCTTAAAACATACAAAGTGTGCAGTCAGTACCCGTCAGGAACGCTGCTAAGAACTTGGTAGCCCAGAGCCGAGCTAAAATGTTGAAGACATGTTGGACGATGAAAAATACCTGTTATCGAAATTTTCTCAATTGCCTGGTCAAGAGTTTTACACCGCAAAGGAACGAGAAGGAGTTGAGGAAAGATTTAGGACAAAACAAAAGTCCAAGTTCCCGAAGAAGTTTCTGGTATGGCAAGCGATTTGTAGTTGTGGGCTAAGGAGTAAAAGTTTCGTAACAAGTGGCACTGTTAACGCCGAAATTTATGTGAAGGAGTGCCTCCAGAAGAGATTGCGGCCCTTCATTAGAAAGCACAATGTATCTACTTTATTTTGGCCTGATCTAGCCTCCTACGACTACAGTAAAGTAACCCTTAAATGGTTCGAAGACCAAAACATCAAATTGATACCAAAAATCGCCAACCCACCAAATTGCCCAGAACTTCGGCCTATCGAGAGATATTGAACTCTAGTGAAAAGAACGTTAAAGACAATAAACAAAGAAGCTAAATCCATGGAAGATTTTAGAAATAAGTGGAATGCTGCCGCCAAGAGTCTCAGAAATGACAGTAAAGGCGCTAATGGCAGGCATACCGGAAAAGCTGTCCGAATTCTGTAAAAAACAACAATCAAATTAGTTTTATTGATTATTATATCAGAAGCTAAATTTTCTCTTCGAAACTGTTTTAGATGTTTTTATTTGCATAAGGGATTTCAATGCTATGACAATTGAAAGTTATCCGATTTTTTCGATGTCACTCCTTAAAACAGGAAGATCCTGAATTTTGAAAATTCGATTTTTTCGATGTCACTCCTTAAAACAGGAAGATCCTCCTCGCACATAGCGAAAAAGACAATGAAGAGCCTAGCGGGTGAGGTCTATAATTTCATTTTCACTCAAGCTTTTATCAACTAATAATTCCTCTAGATCTGCAGATGATAGATCATCGAATCCATCTCTACCAATAGTTTGTGCCAGTGTAATAATGTCAGTAAATTCGTCGTTCGTTGAATGCTTTTGATACATTCTGGCCAAATATTTTTCCAACAATAATTCAAGGTTGATGGCTTCAAGTCAGCTAACGCTAGCCCAACTTGGTTAACGCAGTCCATAATTGATATTTTTTCTATACATCAATGACTGTTAACTCATCATTATTATCTACGTTGTCTACCACGTATTGGAAATAACGTTTTATGTAATACGCTTTAAATGTAGTAATTATTCCTTGGTCTAAGGGTTGTATTAAGGATGTAGTGTTAGGCGGCAGAAAACAAAATTGAACATTTGGATGCTCTAAGACCGGATGGCCAGGTGCATTGTCTAAAATTAAAAGCACTTTAAATCGTAGACATTTTGCATTCGTGTAGCGTCTTACTTCTGGGACGAAGTATTTCTGAAACTATTCTGTAAAGATTGTACTGGTTACCCAAGCCTTTGTGTTTGCCATCCAATGAATTGGCAATTTATTTAAATCAACACCTTTCATCGATCGTGGTTTTAAAGCCCGATTTACTAGAAGTGGTTTTAACATAGCATTTGAACAAAATAGCAGTTTTCTGTGATTTTGCAACATAAGGCCACATTCGTCTACATTCCATACTTGGTCTGAGGTGCATCTTTTTCCATCTTCTCTTTGAGAACATCTCTTATGTATGACGATAAGTTGGCACTTATTTTTGTTCCAAAGCATACAGCCTTTCTAATCGCAGTTTCATTTTTCTTAATTGTTCTTATAGTAGCACTTATTTTTGTTCCAGAGCATACAGCCTTTCCAATCGCAGTTTCATTTTTTTTAATTGTTCTTATAGTAGCTTCATGAATACCAAAATGCTTTCCTACAGCAGTTATACCAACTTGTACTTGTATCGCAAGTTGATCTAAAATCTTAATTTTATTATCTTAACTGATAGCTTCTTAAATACTACAGGTGATTTATGTGACATTGCGTTAGGCCTACCAAAATACAATAAAAAATCCTATGCACCAATGTTATTGGGTTAATAAATTTATAAGAGCACTTTCTTAATTTTACTTATACCATAACTTTTTAAACATCCACGGGAACTAAACGTCTTTCGTTTGTATTCTCAAAATCACAATGAAATACGTACAAAAAAAAAAACGTTTTTACTTTATGTATAAATTCGGGGAATCTCACTTAAAGAGAAAATACGCATACAATCAGTGTTACCATTTTAGTAGGTTTCCAACTAAATTTAGTTGTATTTTATCGATAATAGGCATTTTACTATACATTTTAACAAAATTTATAAAATAATATGCGTTTAAAATCGTGTTAAATCAAAACAATTCGTGTAAAAAGAGAAAAATTTTAACATTTTAACTTGTGTTATATCAAATTCGTGTAAAAAGAGAATTATGTGTATTATTTAATATTAAATTGGCTTGTTTTGTGTATTGTCAATTATTTGAAGAAAGCGAACAGAACTTTTATTTTTAAGCAGGTACATATGTACGTAATTAAATACACTATGAATGTGTGTAATGAAGGTGTTGATAATGTTCTTTTCCTTTTTATTCTTCCAACATAAGTCTTTGATCAGCTGAACAACAGCCCATGGAGGGCCTAGGCCGAGCTTTTTCACATCCACTCATGTTGTGCGTATTATAATTGTACATGAATGGAAGGGACCTACAGTTTAATGCCGAATCCGAACGGTGAAGTGAAAAGCTTTTCATAGCAATTTTTGCTCTTGTAGGTTTGCCATTGCCTGCCAAGATGTGGTGCCGTGTATAAAAATTTTTTTTTCTACTTTTTGATTTTGCCTGTGCCGAGATTCGAACCCAGGACACTCTGCGTAGCAGTCCAACGCACTACCACTACGCCACAGCGACCACATATATTCACATAAATTTATATTTTTTATGTTTAGTCAAGTTAACTAGTAGACAGAAAATAAAAAAAATAAATAAATAAATAAATCGCGAAGTCAAACGAACTGCGCGAAGCGACCAAAGTAAGTACATTTCCATTCACCTAGAAAAAGTCGAAAAAGCAGAAAGACAAAAAGATTTGCCCAAAACATACAAACCAATTGCGACAGACAGCGGAAATAAATCTATCAGTACTCCGCACTCAGTACTACGGGCTCAGTAGGCAATTGAGAAGTAGAGCCCTCTCTCGACCGACGAAAATAACGCTCTATAAGTCCCTCATCCTTCCCGTCCTAATGTATGGCGCAGAGACGTGGACATTGACCATCAATGATGAGAGGCTGTTAGGAGCGTTCGAGAGGAAGATACTCCGTAGGATCTATGGTCCAGTATGCGTGGACGACGTGTATCGAATAAGATGGAACGATGAGCTGTTCGCCGACACTGACATAGTCAAGCGTATAAAACTCCAGCGGTTTCGCTGGCTGGGTCATGTTGAGCGAATGGAAGAAAGCGCTCCGGCTAGAAGGGTGTTTTATTCGAACCACGGTGGAGGAACACGCAGAAGGGGACGTCCTAATCTCCGTTGGAAAGACCAGGTGCAGGGCAACCTGACTGCACTTGGCCTTATCAACTGGTGCCTGCGCGCGCATAGCAGAAGTGACTGGCGAAGCTTTGTGGAGGCGGCCAAGACCGATCATCGGTTGTAGTGCCAGCTAAGTAAGTAAGTGCTCCGCACTGTTTGATTTGTTAAAAAGGCTTTTAACTAGTACGGACAGCCGTCCAGATGGAAACAACACTTCAAAATCGAGGACACAAACAGTAATGTCGCTCCTCAAACTGCAGATGAAGCACCCCAGACACATCGCACGGAAATATATGATGCAACCTTGAACTTAAAAACAACAAATCTATGGGTCAGACAACATAGTACCGGAACTACTCAATTTAAATCCTGTAAATACACTAATACACTAGCGCCACTTATCCACAAAGTATGGAGGGCAAAGTCCATACCAAAATTATAGACTCAAGCTTTATTTATAACTTTATTAATTATGATTAAGCTAATTATTTTGGGAACACTCTCCGACAGCTAAAACCATCAGACGCGAACAAACTGGTTTCCAAGAAGGGCAATCTTGTGCGGACCATGTTTCCACACTAAAGATAAGAGTCGAACAGGCGAACGAGTATAATTCACCCTCATACCTTCTTTTCATCGATTTCCAACGTGCTTTCGATATAATCACAAGATCAAGTATTTGAGAAGCGCTGAAACGAAACGAAGTACCACAGACAATCATTGATATAACGAGGAGCATGCATTCGGAAGCCTTTTTAAGAGAAATATGTCGGAACCTTTAACAATCGACATTGGAGTACGCAAGGTTGCGTCCTCTCCACGCAGCTGTTCCTCCTTGTTCTCGACGAAGTAATGACGATCACAAATAAAGAATCACCATGCGGTATACAATGTTCACCTTTTAAAAAGTTAAACGACCTTGACTCTGCTGATAATCTTTGTTTCTTTACCCACAGCTTCAAAAGGATCGAATCAAAATTTAACTCGTTATATTAAAATGCTCTCCGAGTTGGCCGAAGAATAACATTAAGAAGAACAAAGTGATGAGAATCAAGACGATTTGAATCACACCATCATCGAAGATGTCGATTCTCTTTGTCATCTAGGATACATCACCACAAAGACCATCGGCGTTGGTGATGCCATGCACCCTTTGAGAGAGGTGTGGGGGTCAAAGAAAATGTCGAGACAAATTAAAATCAAAGACTTCAACACATGCAAACCTATATTACTTTATGGCAGCGAAACGTGGAATTGACACAATCTACCATCCAAAAAGTATTTACGAATCGATGCTTATGAAGAATATCTAGCTGCTTCTGTCTTAACACTATAAGCACCTACTTCGGGAAACCAAACACGCACCAAGCCACCACGATATACTAAAGAAAAAGTATGATTGGATAGAACATTCTATGAGGTCAGACCATGAAATTAACAAAGCGCCCTAAGAACACCTTGCGAATTTCAACAATTAACGAAATGACTGCAGCAGGCTTTACGTGGAATGAAGCCGTCAAAACAACAACCAACAGAGTCCGTTGGAAAAATTTGATTGAAGCCGGTTGTTCACCATGATGATATTCCAGCGGAATATCATCATGGGAGGTAGGCGTGGCTTTTTCCCAATGTGAATAATTTAAGTAAAAGCTGTTCAAGAGACTATTTCAGTGATGCGTGACTAATTTTGTTTGATTCGCTTTAGAAATTTTTTATATATCACTTTTTGAAAATTTCACATGTGTTGGGAGTTTTTGAGTTTTAATGAATACCTATAACGTAATTTTATTACAATTACTTATACCTACATGGTAGCGGTTGTTTGTAACGCCCACAATTATGTGTCGTAGGTATGAGCCGTGGAAACGATAACTCGAGCAAAACTTGAGATATCTAAAACAAACTTGGTACAGACATTTTTTACTGTCAGGAAGAGCTATAGAAATGCTTTTAAATTCCTATTGACTAGTATTCATGACCTTTTTCTGTGGTATGCAGTAGCTTTTAGCCAGTGATCCCAAGCCAGAAACCCGGTTTTCCACAACCCACCGTTCCTGAATAAGGATTATTTGCACGTCTGTCTCTGTAACATAAGTACTTGACTGGTACAGAGGTTCGACGACCGTTATATTGCCGACACTGTCGGACCTCAGAGGACTATCTTCAAGATATAGGTCGCCCAGATAAAGGTTTCTTCCTATACTCGATGGTGCAGCGCCAGTTGACATCTCACTGCCGACATGGCTAAAAATTTACATGACAGCTTCGTCTAACGGTAGGTTATGGTGAACTAACTTCGTTCCAGGCTTTACCAAATAATTTGGGTTGCTCGGGGTTTT
Organism: Palloptera scutellata; assembly: GCA_958295655.1. Classification (NCBI taxonomy): domain Eukaryota; kingdom Metazoa; phylum Arthropoda; class Insecta; order Diptera; family Pallopteridae; genus Palloptera; species Palloptera scutellata. Next base: position 58,636,252 of record OY282450.1, read on the forward strand.
TTTTTCGTCCGATCTTTTGTTGTTGTTAATATGATTCATGACATCTTGTTCATATGATTGTTGGTCGTACCCAAGCGCCCCATACCGCGGGAAAGCTAAAGATACTGATAGCCAGGCATCAGAGAAGGATACTCCGTTAGTGATCCAATTAACATATATATTGTGAAGATATTTCCAGAACAACAGCATTCGCATGCATACTTGTATGTATTTATAATGATAAGCTCACATATTTATGTACATTGTACATATGTGTACCCAGGCGGAAATTAAGCAAAGCTATTCTTTAATTCGATTTTGCCCGCAACCTCAACCAAGTCATTTTTGCGTGCAAACATTTCTAACCCACTTTTGCCCCCACCGTGTGGATAGCCCGTTTTTGCTCTCAGCCTGTCATTTTAATCTTGAGCTCTTTTCGTTTCATAAGTAGAATTTTCCTAATATATTGTGCAGTTTCATCTAAACTACGGCAAATTTAGAAAAAATTGCTCAATGGAGGCTATACATATTTGAATGGACACATACCTCAATATGGTTTAAACCGGTTTAGAAAAATCGGATTTTATCTTTGCTTGCCACCTAAAAAGCAGGCTATTTGCAAGCCCTGACCTAAACAGCAATGAAGTGCATCCAAAAATCTTAGCTTCAAACTTGTCAAAACCGCTTGAAATAAAGCGTAGAAAATGTGTCTACCATCACACCTAACAGAGCATGTATTAGTCTCAGAAGATCTGCGAAATTTAAATGTTTCAATTTAACTTAATTTTGTATCATGTCTGAAATAAAGAAGGAACTGCAACAACGGTTACAATTTTACATGTAAAAACTAATATTTTCATAAGATATGCTGAATGTTTCGCAACAGATTGCATTAAATAAATGGAGTTTTAAAACAAACATAAAGAATTCCAATACCTAGACTCGACACTCTATTTTCCCATACAATGTAATTAATACTGGGCAAGTGGGGATTCCCCAACTCTAGCATATGCTACTGCACGAATCATGTTTATGTACATATATACTAGGATATTTCACTATTTTTTTATGCAAACCAACTTATTTCATTTAAATTATATACATCTTTATTTTCAGAGAATGGTAAAAATGACAAGACACCTTTTAAAAACGACGGAGGATCCAGAAGTCGGAACTTTCTTCGAAGTAGACATTTCTGAAGATTCTGAGAGTGAACCGAAAATTCTATTGGAAGAAAATCTATTAGATGGTCTTAGTAATTGGTTAGATCGTTTATTTGAAGGGACTACTCATAGATACTATATAAATTACTGGCCGGATTTCCCCACAAAATGAAATACCTTTACTAAATTATTATGTGTTACAAACAATTTATATTGATTGCAGTAATAAAAGTAACTGCAAAAAGCTTCAATGCAAAAAAAATAAAGGATGCCTACATGTTCCATATCAATGAAATTTTCTATGAAACGTGCATAATAACTTTTTTAAATTTTAAATTTGTGTTGATACCGCAAATCAGATTTGTTTATTCGTTTACTGACTAATTTTCGTGATACTGATTTCTTGCACTACAAATTCTTGGAAGAAAAATTTTTGAATTTTACCATTTAAATAGGTAAGTACATAAAAAGTGTAAAAAATTCCAATTCCAAATACAACATAAATTGCATAAAATATTTTTTCGAAGTTTTGACGCAAAATCTAATAATTTTTGAGAATATATATTATTAGTGAGCTTTGATTTATGCTATAGAAAAAATTAGAGGTTTTTCAAAACAAAATGTTTATCGCTAGATCCGAAATGTTTTTGAAATCATCATAAAATTAAGCTCGGTTCATTTTTAGAAGAAAACATTTCGCTGGCAGTTCAAAGCATTGTAGACATGTTAGGTGTTAGGTGAGTATTAAGGCGAAAAGAGGGCACAGTTTGGAGCAACGCGGGAGTCAATGTTTCCAGCTAATTCTAAGGGAATGGGTGTTATAATAAGGAGACCAGACTTGACTACCATATTCAAGAATTGGTTTAACAAATATAAAATAGAGATTTTGTGACATAAGGTTTTGAGAATTCTAAGAGCCAGTGTTTCACAAACCCAAGAGCAGAATTATCCCTATTTATAATGTCGTTAATATTTACTTACTTTACTTTTAATGGCACAACAGCCCATGGAGGACCTACGCCGAGCTTTTCACATCCACCCATGTTGTGCGTGTTATATTTGTTTAATGCCGAATCCGAACGGCGAAGTGAAAAGCTTTTCATAGCAATTTTTACTCTTGTAGGTTTGCCATTGCCTGCCAAGAGGTGGTTATTTTTTCTACTTTTTGATTTTGCCTGTGCCGAGATTCGAACCCCGGACACTCTGCGTAGCAGTCCAACGCACTACCACTGCGCCACAGCGTTAATATGGGAACGAAAATTTAGTTCTTTGTCACAAACGCACAAGACCATAAAAAATTTACTGAGGAGTCACTGTTATCGCGTATAAAATATATCCTATATCCTTCCTAGGTGAAGCAATGCACTTTCTGGAATTTGTTATGAATTGACATTTACTGACATTGAGCTCGAGAAGCTCACACAACTTTGAAAAATTATTCAAGTCATCTTGTAGTAGCGATAGTCAATATATGCCGATAGAATGAGTCGGTAAATTTTCATGTCATCAGCATAGACAGCTGATAGTTTTTATGATATCATTGATGGCTATAAATGGTTCAAATATGGAAGATGTAAATATGGCATTATATTGCCGTTTTTTCAAGTAAAATTTTATCCATCTTATAAATCTTAATTGAAAGCCTAAAACGTTGAGTTTAAATAAGATAATACTATTCGAAATTTTGCATTGCTGAAGTCGATAGCAATTACATCGACTTCTTTGCCAACCTCCAATGCATACAGAGTGCTATAGTAGATACATATTCGGTTAAGCTATATTTAGAAATCCGTGCTGCTTAGGTGAGATAATGGATTTACAATGGAAATATATTGTATCATAAACTATGCTTTCGAAAAGCTTAGGTATACAGTAAAGCTTAGCGATGGGTCGGGAGTTAAAAATTTTTTTTTTTCTGTCCTTTTTGTGAAGTGGAGTAATGTAAGAACTCTTCCAGAGTGTGGACAACATTTTTTGTGAGATAGAAAGTTGGAATAGAGTCATGATAGGTTGAGCTAGGAAGTTTTGACATTCTTTTATAACTGTAGCAGGTAAGCCATTAGGGCAGGGAGAGTACTCGTTCCTAAGTGTTTGCATCTTCTCTAATACAATTTCAAGGGGTATATTGATTGAATTTAGAGAAGTTTGGGAGCAATTAAACATGTATGAAAAGTAATCAGGGTCTGATTCTAGCACATGGCTGGTGAAAGACTGGCAAAGAAATAGCAAAAAAATTAGCAATTTCCTTTGGGTTGTCTTAGGAGGTGTTACCCAAATTCAAAGTAGCCCGGTAACTATCTGCTTTCCTTTTAATGTTTATAAAGTGGAAAAAGGTTTTAGCGTCAGAGAATAGGTTGGATTGCATTTAGATTAAGTATGATAAGTAAAGATTTTCGCAGAGTTTGTAAAAGCTATTTGGTAATTGTAATAGCTAGTATTGGAACGAGGTGTTTTTCTGAGGAGCGAAAGGGACGGATTATAGAATACAATTGAAAATGTTGTAATAGAACTGAGTAATTGCATAATAGATATTTATATGTTTGCTATCAAAAATATGCTGAAATTTTACTTTACTGGTCAAATTATTAAATTCTACGAAATTAGCCTTATGCAAATTAAAGCTGTATGAGTACTCAGTGTTTTTTACTTTATTAATATTATCATAGGAATAAGTGATAGATAGAGGTGGGTGATAGCATGCTAAATGTGAAAGAAGATAGTGGCTCAATGATGCAATGCAATTTGTGGCATCTGAAGTGAAGACAATAATACAACTTAATTGGAAAAGGCCAGAGTTCAAGAGACAGTCAATCCTTGTCTGAGGAAGGAAAGACGCGAAATAATACGATTCATCATTAGATTGTACCCATTTAAAATTTGGCAGTTTAAAATCCCAAACAATTATAACAGTGTCCAGGGGTCAACGGCATCTAATAGAATGAAAAGCATCTACCGCTTTGTTGGTAACCATTAATAATTTGAGAGAGGCGTATAAAACAGCAGAATATATTATATAAAGGTAGCGTTTTGAGACAGTTATTTGTATGTACGAGAGTACATCAATAAGTAGCCGTATTAGGAATGAAGAGTAATCTCATTTTAGTTCAATACACTTTTCCCAACGTTTCTGGCATTTCTTTAACCCCTCCAAAAAATACGATTTGTCAAACTCTTCAAAACACGCTTCTGTCTCGACGATAACCTCCTCGTTTGAGCTGAATTTTTTTTCGGCTTGAGAGTCCATTTCGTTACGACCATATTTCCCAGCATGGTAACGTTGTCCGGCGCAGTTAAAAACATCCAATCGTACTTAGAGGGAAAGTTGAATTTATAACTACAATCCACTTTGGTGTGGCATCTAGTGATATTGGTCTTGAATTCTTGAAGAAACAATTTACGAACCCAAGAGAGTCAGCATTTCGGGAGAGGTTTTGATGAAAAATATAGTCAGTGTCACTGTCTTATTGCGAAACTTTTTCTTTCTTTCTTCCCATTCCGCATGTTTACGCGTTGTTCCAAATCGATTAATTATATGGAATGGCTGCAGGGTAGTTCGTTAGCGGCTTGACGTCATGTACTTCAGAGGTAGTTAAGTCAGCAGATAAATCGGCAGCCGGCAGATCCGTTATTGGGAGTAGGGGTATGTGGGCAGCAGGCTGGAGAGATGGGCACAATAATATGTCGATTATTTTTTCCACAAATTCTGAATGTATTGACGTTGACATGTTGGCTGTTGATTCCATGAATTCAGCATATATTGATGAGTAGTACAGGGAAGTTGGAAGCTGGATTACATTAACGATATCTGCATCATTGCTTATATCGTTGATTCTATGCAACAGTGTTTCTAGTAAATGGTCCGATAGTTGAAGTGAGGCAGTGGTATTTTTAGAGGATGATTGCTGAAATATATCAAAAACCTCTTGTAGCAATGTAATATTTTTGTTGATCTGATCGATGGCTAAGGCATCCTTTGCAATTCTGTAGTATTTTTTCTATATCAACCAACATTTTTTCTCTCCCTGGTTTGTTTTTGACAATCCACTTCTCAGATTATCAAAACATCGGGCAATTTCTTTAAAACTGTTGTCTTTAGCCATGGATTCTGTGTGGTGCACTCTGGGGGCATCCATACATACACCTTGGAGTTTTCGGTTACAAAAAGCTTTACATGTATCCCACTTCGATGTATTGTTAAACGAACTACAATTCGCCAGACTGCACTTAAACCTCATTGCAAAAACACGGTCAGTAATATCTGCACTTAAAATTCAGCTCAAAAATTATTGTGGTCAGCGCACGATGAAAGAGTCGAATAACCGCAACGGGGTCAGGGAAAATTAAATTTAATCGCTCCATAATTCAGAAATAAAAAAATTTGGAGAAATTGCGTGGATCACCGAAATTACATAAATGAATAAACCCTAGGAGCAATTAAAAACACTTCCGAATAGTTCAACGTTTACTCAGTTATTGAAATTTATTGAAAGAGGCTATTCGTCAAATGCCAATGAGACAAGCGCGGATCCAAAATCCACCAAGACTTAATATGCACTAATCCGTATGCGGAGAAATGATATAGTGAGCGATATTCAATTGTATAAGGTTCTGATATAGTGAGCGATATTCAGATTTAGTGTCTTTATAAAACCACATAAAATTTTTAGAGTTAGTTTCGCAAATAAATCAAAATAATCACAAAACGTTTGTTTTTATTTTTTTTAGTTAATTATGCACATTAGTCAAAAATGGGTTAAGAGAGAAAAAATCACAAACAAAATTACTGTCAAAATTTATTGAGCGAGTGTATTTTCATAATTGTCAAATCTCATAAGACTTTTTGCTTTTTGCATACTGCCTACTGTGGGTCAGACAATCGTTTCGGAACCTGCCACGGTTCCCCATAAGAATCATGAGATGCTGCCAAAACAGGTGTTAAAGAGGCAGTATCACAGGCATTAACATGCTAAATATCGTTGATGTCATACAAGGCCGAGAGAGAAGCGGAAACTGTAGATATTGTACAAGTTGTGGAAGAAGTGCCTCCAAAGGAAAATATTTCCACTGCGAACAAGGACTTATGGCCTGTGATTGCCGTTTGCTCCGCAAGCTATCTAGGTCACGATCTAATGAGAGGTCAGACCCTGTGGAGAATCAGAAGAAATAGGGCTTCAAGTAGAAATGTTATCTCTGCGCGCAGGAGGGACATATCTATGGTGCGTGATTGCCGATTGCGTACGTTAAGATCTAAGAATACATAGTTCCAGCGCGAGGATTAACACTGTGTTGAATCAAAATAAGCAGAGAGGTCTCCATCGGAATGCAGATTCCGTATCAAGATGACCGTGTAAGAGACATCTGGCTATTAAACTAATATCCAGCAGGAAGGTTGGACAGCAGAGCTAATACATGATAATAATAATATTGGGCACAATAGCGAAGGTTACATCTCCATAACGGTTGCCTCTGCCGGACATGGGAAAGCAAAAATGGTAAACGACCGAGTAATCTGCTGGTTGTACCGAAAAACCGAATCAAGGAAGTCATAGCGGAGTACCACAATAGGTGCAGTGGCAGTCATTTGGCGAATACGAAAACAGTAGGAAATATCAGAAAGAGGTCTGTCCAAATTTTTAGTACGCTGGTGGTGTCGGTTAGTGCTATTTTGCAAAGACGATTGAAATTTTTAGACATACCAAGCTCAGACATAGCGGCGTACACGGGATCCCTAATCGTGCTATCGAAGGTGGGTTTATAATCGACAAATAGATGGTGGGTGTCCATTTGGCTCGCTCGGATTTTTTCCATGATTTGGCATAGTGTGAATATCTAGTCGATGGTGGATTTACCAGACCTGAAGCCGCACTGATAAGGTCCAATCAGTTTGTTGACGATGGGCTTCAGTCTTTCACACAGTTCGCCAGATAGAACCTTCTATGCGATATTAAAAAGGTTTATCGCACAGTAATTGGGGTAGATCGTGAAATCATATTTTAAATATATACATTTAAAGTTATGTTGATTACGTTGACTCTAATAAAATAATGGAGAAGCTTAACTTGATCTCGTCCACAGCATTGGTGTATCCAATTTCAAAAGTAACAAAATCCAAAAGATTTTAGATAATTGTGAAATAAAACCAGCAACTAATCAAGTTGAATGCCCTCCTGCATTAAATCAAAAGCAATTAGCTCCATTCTGCAAGGAACGCGGTATGACGTTAACTGCCTATGTCCATAAACCTTCATTTTATTATTCTGAAAAATCTAAAGCTCTTGCTAATAAATATATTAAAACAAGTAATTTTACGTTTTTTTGGTGAGTTTCACTCTCTTTGGTCCGCTTGAACTGTGAACGCATGTTCAAAATGTGTGGCATATGCGTGGCTCAGAACGATGTATGTCGAGCTTGCCACCGTAAATTGAATGTTTGCATGAACTGTAGGCGAACTTTGTACTCGTTTTGTCTTCAGGAAATCGCTTGCGGTCGAGATACGGAACGACGTCACATAAATGATGCAGAAATAATGCATAAATGATGCAGGTGTTGTAGTGTGTTGCTGGTGAATATTGCAGCACTATAGCTACTACAATAAAATTTACAAAACCATGTTGCATGACAAATATTTGTATTTAAAAATTAACTGAAATTTTGTATAATTTTAATAAATAAAGCGATGTAGATGCAGACGGATCTACTGCCATTTTTATAAATATATTTATTTTTCCAAAAGAGAATACGCAGGAGAAATCTGATTGCGACCGGGACCGTCAAACAATAAAAATGGTACAACTATCTCTGCTCTCAACTACGCAGGGCGTAATTTGATGAACATCACAGCGGATGGAGATGATTAGTTATTTTGAATGATCCTAATCTTAATGGATCGTACTTAACAGCATCAGAAACTACCAAAACTCCGATTTAATAAAAAAAAATGTTAGTCAAATTAAATTAAAAAATTGTTTTGATTTTTGAAAGAGTTATATAAAATTTTGTTTTCTTAAATTTTTTTAACTAGCCGATTATGCTGGTTAAACAAACTGCAATTTATAAAAATTGCAAAAATCGTTTCCTGAAGAAGCATCAACGCGTTACTTTCCCTGCACCTTGTTTCCAGCTTCTCCAAAACTTTTAGGTGCTTGCACATTATATCGAAAATCTATTAATGCAGAAATTCTTTTTCAAAAATTGGTCGCTATTGTCGCGGCAATTTTACAAGATGTTCCGGATTTAGCTTTTTGATAAGGTAGTATTTTACTATATTTTTATAAAATTTTGCTTTTTTTATTCTGCTGCTTATGGAAGTAGAAAATGTTAACAACAACATTTCCCGTCGCTTAGCATTTTGTACTCTTTTTTTCGATTTTCCTGTGTTCATGTTTGGGTCGTGGTTATGTTCAGACTTAGTTCGGCGAACACCATGATATTGTTGTTGCACCGAACACGAAGAGAGCTTTTACTCACTCTCACAACGAACACGATATGCTGGGTGAAATATAGCCCGAGAAAGCCGAGCATTCAGGGTGACAATGAGTTATTCTACAAAAGAGGAACAAAAATGTATGTAAAATAGTTCGAAAACATGCAAACCTGTTCATCATTATTTTCATTTACAGAAAAGCGAAGTTTCGTATATTTTTACTGTTTGAAAGTGAATATTAAAATATAAAAACCTGAATTTCGACCAAAAGTAACTCTGTAACAAACTCGAATATAACCACCACACCGAGCACGAGAGAAAAATATGATGTGTTCGCCGAACAGCGAACACCAGCATAACCACATAATCCTTAGAAACAAAGGAGAACAAAACGCGTATATCGCAGGGTTTCTATCTGAAAAAAGTCACGATTGTTTTATTTTTTCAGACGTTCTTTTGTTTACGTCAGCTGTTTTTTTACATTTCTGGGTCTTTGGAACAACAAAGCAGTGTGTTGTTTGTCTTGCTGTACTGGTAGTGATGTTACTCTTACCTATTATAATTATGTCAAAAGAAAAAGCTTTTGAAAAAAACAGCAGTCGTTCAAGTCGGTGAAACCAGTGATGTTTAAACAAAATGCTTATCGTTAAACATGTTTAAAAGAGTCAGTTAAGACATAGTTTAAGTTCATAATGCCTTACTGCAGGATATCTTCCTTACTTTTAATGGCACAACAGCCCATGGAGGGCCTAGGCCGAGCTTTTCGCATCCACTCATGCTGTGAGTGTTATATTTTTACATGAAGAATGGAAGAGACTTACAGTTTTATCTGAATCCGAATGGCAAAGTAAAAAGCTTTTAATAGGCAATTTTTATTCTTGTAGGTTTGCCATTGCCTGCTTGAGACAAATTTTTTCTTTCTACTTTTTGATTTTGCCTGTGCCTAAATTGGAACTCTGGACACTCTCCGTAACAGCCCAACGCACTAGTGCTACGCTATAGCGACCCAAGTTCATCTGCAGAATACAGAACTACAAGCACATTATTTGGCGTTTAGAAAGTAAGGGTTTGTATCATTTTAGTAGTGAAATTTGGTTATTAACAGTGTCAGGATAGAGTTACGGAATGCGTGCAAGGATGCGAAAAAATTGGATTCCCATAATGCTCCGGTGCTATTGGTATGTATAAAATTTTAGGTGAACTTACATATTTACCGTATTAGTATAAATTTTCCCATATGCAGATGGTTGCCACAGCAGCGAATGATGCAGTTGATTTCTTAATTATAAAGAAATCAACTCTTTTACTAGCATTTTAAATTTTGTCGTCTTTCAGATATATTATGTACATAAATGTAGGGTGTCATGGTTGATGTAATGATTAGCAGTTACGAAAAATCAGCGTTGAGGGGAATTCTAAATAATGTTGGGCATGGGAAAAAGATATCGACAGCTTTTTCAATGCAATGCACCGTGGGCCTACATCGATATTCTTCCCAAATTGATATTTTTCATCCTTTCTACTAAGCTATGCTATTTTTTGAGAGATATAACAGGCAAATAATTATTTATATTATAATTATGTAAACTTGTCAAAATTTGTATGAAATGTTTATACAGCTTACAAGATTTAATAGACATTAACGAGTTTACGATTAATATTTTTCTGTTTTATAAAAAACATTTTTTAACAACTTTTTATAAATTAAAGCTTATAATTAAGAACTTAGTGTAGATAAAGTAAAAGTAATTTTTTGCATAAAGTAATGAATTGAATTTAATGTACTTGTGAAATTGAATGTAATTTTTCTGTTGAGATTTTTGTAATTAGTTTTTAATTGATAAAAAGAAAATATTATCGATAAGGTTGGAATACAAAATGTGGAAAGTCCATATCCTAGGCTTCGTTTGAGGATTCAATTGGGTATATTTTAACTTGGTGGGTTCCACGCTCGACGCACAACCATTCAAGGCCATGGAGAAGCCAGCCGCACACATTAGTTAGCTCACTGACGGTTGTCATATCGTTATCCAGGGGACGCAACGAGGAGGCTGTGTTTTGACTTGAAACGTAGAAGCGCAAGGATCAATCATGAACGCACCTGCGACTGTCACGAACTTTACTTTGTATCCTACGCCCCAGGTTCCCCGCAAACTCTTCGAAAGAATAAGACGTCTGACTGATGGTTTGAAGACCGAGGCCTCTTCCTGCTAGGATGAAGACTGAAATCTGGTGATAGATGTTCAGGGTATAATGCGATTATGGAGGGAGCACTTTTCGCAGATGTTTATGGGGGAATCTACTCCGAAAACCCCAATCAGTGACGGCGTTGAAGTACTGCCGCCTGACTATGAGGAGGTCTTAACAGCCATTGCAGATGGCTTGCCTGCTGAGTTGTTTAAGAACGGAGGCGAAGAGCTCAAAAAACGCATTCATGAGCTTCTATGCAGAATATGGTCGGATGAAAGCATGCCAAGTGATTGGAACCTCAGTGTACTTTGCCCAACCCATAAGAAAGGTGATCCACGATCTGCGGCAACTACCGTGGGATAGTTGGCCTTCTTAATATTGCATATAAGGTTCTATCGAGCGTACTGTGCGAAAGACTGAAGCCCTTCGTCAACAAACTGATTGGACCTTATCAGTGTGGCTTCAAGCCTGGTAAATCCATCAACGACCAGATATTCACAATACGCCAAATCCTGGAAAATACCCGAGAAAAACAGACGGGTACCCATCATCTATTCGTCGATTATAAAGCCGTCTTCGACAGCATGATTAATTTTACACCACAATGTTTGATTTTGATATACCTGCAAAGCTCATTCGTCTTTGCAAAATGACACTGACCGACACCACCAGCGCAGTGAAAATTGGGACAGACCTCTCCGCTCCATTTGACACTTAAAGAGGTTTCAGACAAGGTGACTCCCTATCGTGCGGCATCTTTAACCTTATGCTGGAGAAAATAATTCGAGCTGCGACCAGCGACATCTCTGGCACTATCTTCTACAAGAGTGTCTTGCTGCTAGCATACGCTGATTATATTGACATCATTGGCAAGAACGCTCGAGCAGTCAGTGTTGAATTCTCCAACCTGTAAAGGGAGTTTCGTCGAGTGGGTCTAGTGGTGAACGAGGACAAAACGAAATACCTTGTGTCAACAAACAAAGAGTCACGGCGTCTTGGACAAAATGTTATTGTTGACAATTATACTTTTGAAGTCGTTAAGGATTTCGTATATCTAGGATCCAGCATAAACACCAACAATAATGTCAGCCTTGAGATCAAGCGGAGATTAACTCTTGCCAACAGGTGTTACTACGGACTCAGTAGGCAATTGAGAAGTAGAGCCCTCTCTCGACCGACGAAAATAACGCTCTATAGGTCCCTCATCCTTCCCGTCCTAATGTATGGCGCAAAGACGTGGACATTGACCATCAATGACGAGAGGCTGTTAGGAGCGTTCGAGGAAGATACTCCGTAAGATCTACGGTCCAGTATGCGTGGATGACGTGTATGGAATAAGATGGAACGATTAGCTGTATGATCTGTACGCCGACACTGACATAGTCAAGAGTATAACAATCCAGCGGCTTCGTTGGCTGGGTCATGTTGAGCGAATGGAAGAAATCGCTCTAGCTAGAAGGGTGTTTTATTCGAACCAGGGTGTAGGAACACGCAGAAGAGAACGTCCCAACCTCCGTTGGAAAGACCAGGTGCAGGCAACCTGACTGCACTTGGCTTTATCAACTGGCGCCAGCGCACGCATAACAGAGGTGACTGGCGAAGCTTTATAGAGGCGGCCAAGACCGATCATCGGTTTTAGTGCCAGTTAACTAAGTAAGTAAATGCGGAAAGCATTTTTAAACATTTTAGAAATACGTACATAAAACTCCGTGGCCTTTGGACAAACAACCTCTTTCCACATACGAGCTATAGGCCATAGGTATATGTTTGCAATATTAACACTTATTTGTCGTTGAATTTAATAGTGGTCCGACTTTATATTTTCAGAGTATGCAATTTACTTCACTGTTATGGTGAATTTCCTGAGTGGACAACTATCGCCAAGTCGTATGTATGAAAGGCCATCATGAGTTAGTTCTCCTTTATAATGAAAGATATAATAAAACCACTTAGTTTTACAAAAAAAAATGTATGATCTAAAAATATGGAGTTACACCACTTTTATAATGAAAGACACAAACTATATAAAAGTTAAGTTTAAAAGGTCCACTCCCTATTTGAAAAGACGTTTATATTTTAGAATTGGCTTTAACCGATTTCATATCTGATCTTTAAATTATAAATCTGATAGTGTAGTATTCCTGGATCTAATACACTAATAAGTGTATAGATTACATTGCATTGTAATATTATTATTATGTTTTATTTTGTTATTGTTGCTTTATGTTGATTTCTTATCTTTTTTAATGTAAATTATTATTATTTTTTTTTTTCAACAGTATTCAACCCGCTATATAACGGCAATATACACCTTTGAAAGAAAATCATTGTATTGAATGAGAAAGGATGATAGGTAAAAGGAAGGAGGAAAGAGAGAGAATAGTATAGATGAACGTTTATTTTGAATTTGGTCAGGTTAAAACTGTTAGTAGTAGTTTGTATTGAGATTATTCCATAAACAACTGGTGCTATGGAAAAAAGATTTATCTCTGTAGTGCGTGGTGGGTTGGAACATCGTATCTACATAGAATGTGTGAGTTCTGCTTACAATTCGTATTATTCTGGGGAACACATGAACTAGTGGCATCAAATTGTGCATTTCCGCAGTACATATACCATTAAAGTTACGGTATAATCGAGTCACGCAAGCCACATTCCAACCATGTTCCAAGGAGTCAATAGAATTGGAAACCTTATTGCTTCCTATTGTGTTTATCGTTCGGTATTGGAACTCCAGTTATGTTCGTGAAGATGCGAATTATACTCCATTTTAGGGCAGATATACAAAGGTGATGTAGGTCATACGAAGATCGGTTGGTATGCCCTGTACTACAAACTACTTTGTACAAAATACAAACTACTGTACTACAAACTACTGTTCATGAAATCATTTCATTATATTTTTCTTATTTCGACCTTCCTTATAAAGTTGAGCTCCCGAATTACCTTGTATATTTCTAATTATTAAATATTACTTACCTCTTTTGCATACTGTATTTATTTACAGAACTAAACAAGAGACCACCAAAATTCTTATCTCCATTTTTTAAAATTATAATTTATGAAGTAGAAGGTTAACACAATCTTAACCGAGTAAATAACTGGGCTCAGATTTATTTTATTCGCTCTATTTTTTTATTAGGAAACAAATTTTTAAATAAATGCAGTAAACTTCGGTTAAGTACCACAGCTGGAAATGTAAGGTTTAGGAGATACTTAAGAGGAGAAGGCACTTAAAGGAATCCTGTTTAAGTACTCGCTGTGGTGTAGTGGTAGTGCGTTGGACTGCTACGCAGATTGTCCGGGGTTCGAATCTCGGCACAGGCAAAATCAAAAAGTAGAAAAATAATTTTTCTACACAGCACCACCTCTTGCCAGGCAATGGCAAACCTACAACAGTAAAAATTGCTATGAAAACCTTTTCACTTCGCCGTTCGGATTCGGCATTAAACTGTAGGTCCCTTCCATTCCTGTACAATTATAACACGTACAACATGAGTGGATGCGAAAAGTTCGGCCTAGGCCCTCCATGGACTGTTGTGCCATTAAAAGTAAGTAAAGTAAGTTTAAGTACTAACAAACAAATTTACTTATTTTGATCTCAAAAAAAAAAAAAAAATCCAATACTTACAATTTGGTTGATTATATATAACAAAGCGTATAACAATGCAACAAATTCTTTTTGACAATTAATCATGATCGATTAACATAAATTAAATATTTCAACAATCGAATTATGAATGTATATTGCAATATGTTTATAATTCATAAACCTGTAAATATACAAATAAATTTTTACAATGGTAAATTTTTCTATAAATATTTCCAGAAAAGGTGATTGCATCAAACCGGCACTTAAGAAGGGTGTAGAGATATTTAACCGGGGTTTACTGTATACATATGTAAAAACACATTGTAACCAACAATTTAATCTTATTTGCCATTTATTTACTTAAGAAATTTGCATTTTTAACTTTTCATTGAAATATCGTTTATTTGTTGTAAAAATGTTTTTCAACCCAATGAGGTAGTGTAAAAGCAGCGGAATGTACTTCACTGGAGTAATATTTTAAACCCAAGGCATCTATTTCGGAAGATTGAAATTTTTTTGCAGGAAGTCTTAAGTTTGCATTACCATCAAGGCATCCAATTACAAATCCAATGTGTCCACAAGGATATGATGGTACGGATGTAACTGCATACTCTACCTTGGGAAAATGCTGTCCACATCCAGCCATCGTCTTTTTAACGTAGTCATAATCCAACCAAAAACTTCCGCCTTGGGAACAGACAATGCCTCCATCCCGTAGAGCATATTTCATGAGCTCATAATAACTCTCTTGAAATAATGTTACAGCTGGTCCAATAGGATCTGAACTATCAGTTATTATAACATCAAATATATTCTTATGATTTTTCATATATTCAAAACCATCGCCAATCGTTAGTTTTAACTTTGGGTTTTCAAAACCACATGCCATATTTGGTAAAAATTTCTTGGAGAGTTCAACCACTCGCTCATCTATTTCCACTTGATGCACTTCTGCAACCAAAGGATGTTTAGCGACTTCTCTAGCAACACCACCATCACCGCCACCGACAATAAGGACCTTTTTCGGATTAGGATGGCTACAAAGCGGTAGAAAAGATATCATTTCCTGGTACGAAAATTCGTCCCGCGATGTACATTGTATAATTCCATCCAATATTAAACAAGTTCCATAGGTTTCTCTAAAAACAAAAAATTAAAAAAAATTATATACTAAGTACATGATTTATTCGCTTTATGTAAATTCTTTTGAGTGAAATATTTTTTTCACTTTCGTTGATTGAAAATGCCCATTACGTATTTTTTTATTTCAATAATAAGTTCAAGATTTTTCAGTAAAAATATTCAAACTTTAAATCTTTTTTTAAAAAAAAACAGGATTCGCTAATTTCTGCGCAAAGTGAAATAAATGATTTCTTTTGAACTTTGGAATAAGGTATACTTTATAAATAAACGGTAAACATTTTGGAGTAATGGATTTCCAAGGAATAACTTACGCGCTCAAGCGCCAACGCTGCTTCATACTTATCGTCTATCCTTCTTCCAGGGTGATCCTAGAATGTCAAAATGTAAGACCGACCTACATTAATTTTTACTTTCCAATATTTTTTCCCCATTTATACCTACCATCCTTCTTTAACTCTTAAGGAGGCTCCAATAAAAAACATTTAGGTAAAAAAAATTGTTTCAAATTTGAAAATGATCTATTTGATGATAAAATTGGTAGATTACCATATTTATAAGCAAATGGTTAAATTCATTTTAAGTATACTTTATTCTTTGGGACTTTTTTGTATCAAATACTTTTTTTTTAACGCAATTGAATAAAGGTAAGTTTTTTCAACTTAGCCAATAAACGTAAAAAAAAGATATAAGTAGATGTAGATATTACATATTATTAGGGGAAGGAGAGTCGTGGCGTAGAGTTTTCAGCAAGATGCTCTCATCTTTTTGGTCTACGCGGACGTGGCATCACATTCTTATTTAAATTTTTTGCTTTTATTCTTGTTTTTTTTTTAATATTGTTATGTTATTTCTTTTTTTAATTTTTTGTTGGTTTTTTTTTTAAATTGTTTGTATAAATAAAAAAGAAATAAATAAATAAAACGTCTGCAAGGGAGATAGCATGCCACATTCCAAAATTTAAAAAAATGAAAATTATAAAAAAAAAAAAAAAGAATTAACATTAAATTTTCAATAGGTGGTGCCGCGTAGAAAAATTTTTTTTTCTACTTTTTGATTAGGCCTGTGCCAAGATTTGAACCCCGGACACTGCGTAGCAGTCCAACGCACTAACACTACGCCACAGCGACCATATATATATACATTTACCCAATATTTCAGATAAATATTCCTTAAAAAAAAGGTAAGTCACTGAACAACAAAACATGTTATTTTTAATGATATATTACTTTTTAATGATATTTTGTTTTAATAAGTTAGAAGTTACCAAAAACTACCAAATTAAAAAAAAAGTTCTTGAGCAAACAACAGTTACAAATTTCGGTAGAATTCTACCACAAAAGGCCAACTGTGATCCTGATAGCTGTCACAAGCGATTGCTGGGAAATATTGATTGTGAAAATACTATAAAATGCTTTATATGTGAGAGAACATAAATATATGAATCATACATCACAACACATCACACCACGCGTTGTATGATAGACCACTTTCATGCCTTACGTTTCATGATAGCGCACACTCTGCATGAGTCGTAAACTTATCTGTATGAATTTATTTTTTTCTTTAATTTATTTTCTTCATATAGTGCGCTGTTTGATAGAGCACCTCGGTGTATGAACATTTACTATCATACGTTCGCTGTGTGATAGCGAAAACTCTGAATGTATATATGTATGTGCTTGAGAGCTAGTAGTTAGAAAGCAAGCAGTATGCACATTGTAAACTTGACAGGCTGAGAGCAAAAATGGGCTATCCACCAGGTGCGATGTTTGTGCTCAAAAATGAATTGCTTGAGGTTGCGGCAAGAACCAACTAGATAATAGCTACAAGCAAAAATCTCAAATAAATAAGTCATTTTGATCGCAATGAAAACCAGTCATGTCATAAGGTCTTTGGTTAACAAATTTTGTGTTCAATGGCTCCCATAAATTTTCTTGCGCTCTTTGCATTTTTAAAACAAATTGTTTCACACCACTGTGAACAGAGAAGCTAACTTGCGTTTTTATTTAACGATCAAAAAGCCAGAGCTGGGTCCCAAAACAACAAAAGCAGTTTCATCAATTAACATTATTATTGTGAAATACTACTGTTGCAGTCGCGCAAATAAGAGCTCGGTCTCCGAGCTCTCGCCAATATCCATATTGGGAGTTTATGAAGAATGGAGTTTCAAGGGCGTAAGCGCCATAATCTAAATAATATACATTGTTCATTTTTTTGCATTTAAATAGGAAAATTACCTTATATGGATTTTCACGCTGGTGCAAGAGACAGGTAGAAAAGTAAGGTAGTAAGAAAGAGAGCTAAAACTCATGTCTCTTTCTTACTTCCTTACTATTTTGTAACTAAATCTAGCTTCTTTTTTCCCATTTTGCTACTATGTGTGTGCTTAACTCCTAGCTACTTTTTTAGCTACAAAAATTTTACTTGGATTATACATAGTTCTTTTAATTGCACAACAGCCCACGGAAGGCCTAGGCCGAGCTAGCTTTTTGCATCCACTCATGTGCATTATACAGGGTGGACCATTTTATTTTGGAATCTGATTTTGGCGTAGGTAGAATGGTAGCATCTTGGTGACCTAGTGAATGAGTACTAGTCCAAAGACCTAGTTTCCTCATGTTCGATTCCCAAAGAAAGAGAATAATTGCCTCAATAGGTGTAGTTACTGCACACTGCATGCCTGAAATTGGGAAGCTGTATATGGGCATAGTACGAGGGTACATCAATAAGTACTCGTGTTTGAAGACAGGTGGCGTTGCTGACGGAAGTTGGCATTACCGTCGTGTACTGTCATCTGTCACACGACACCACACTAAGTTTCAAACTGATTCATAGGTTAGTTTTTATTTGGCAGCCATTAGTATCACACGTGTTTCGTGTTTCGCGATAAAATGGAAAAGGAACAATATCGATCCGTAATTCGCTTTTTATTTTTGGATGGAAAAACAATAAAAGCGAAGTTGTCTATGGGGACCCTTCACCATCTATGACAACCGTAAGATATTGGGTCAACGAATTTCAACGTGGTCGTACATCTGTTTTTGATGCGAAGCGCCCAGGCCGCCCGGCAGACGTTGTTACCGAGAAAATAGTTGAAAAGGTCAGCGACATGATTCTCGCTGATCGCCGAACCAAATTGCGCGAAGTAGCAGAGGCCGTAGGAGTGTCGCAAAGAACGGTAATTAATATTTTACATGATAGGTTAGGCATGAGAAAGGTGTCAGCCCGATGGGTGCCACGATTGCTTACGGTGGACAACAAGCGGATACGGAATTGTCGCGGCCAAATTGCATGAATTGAACTACAAAGTGCTGCCGCACCCACCGTACTCGCCCGACTTGGCTCCTTGCTACTTCTTTCTGTTCCCCAACATGAAAACGTGGCTCAGGGGAAAAAAATTCAGTTCAAACGAGGAGGTTATCATCGAGACAGAAGCGTTTGACAAAACGTATTTTTTGGAGTGGTTAAAGAAATATCAGAAACGTTGGGAAAATTGTATTGTACTGGAAGGAAATTACGATGAAAAATAGTAAAAAAAAATTTGTGAAAAACTTGCCTCTTCATTCCTAACACGGGTACTTATTGATCTACCCTCGTAGATCGAGCTCCTCCAAAACAGAAATCGTTTTCAAAGGAAAATGATATCCCTGCGAGCGAGAGGGATATATGGTGAGTAATGCTTGGCGGCAAAAGTACCAACAAGAAGAAGTAATGGTAATATGCGACAATACAACGTGGAAGCGGCTTATCAAGAAAACAATTATGTACTTGTTCGGGACGAACAAGCGTAAGTGGAGGCCAATGTGACGATATTTCCAGAACAACATGCATGCATGTTTAAAAGCATAAAGACTAGAGCACATGTTTATATACGTTCGTGGCCAGGCTAACGTTCGTAGTTACGTTAATTACATAAAATATGACATCATCTGGAAACTTCGAAGAATGTTCGTGAAAGCAATGAAATATGTGCTGTAAATAAGTCTGCAGTAGCCGTTACAGAGTCACAGTTCGACAGTCTAAGTGTAAATACTATGTACTTACTTAGTGTGTAATATAATTGTGAAGTGTTTTAATATGTGGTGAATTTAATAAAGCTGCAATAATTTACTGCTATACACAATCCATGGATCAAACCTATTTTATTTATTGAAAAAAAATATAAACAGTAGAAACTCAATAATCGTAACAGTGTGTCAGAAGTGGGATTGTGTTAAAATAGTGCAGCTCGAACAGATCAAAGTAGAACAACTCAAAAAGGAGCTGGCTTGTTTGAATCTGCTAACAAGTGGTAACAAATCGGAGCTACAGTTACGTTTAACAACTGCTAGTAATTTTAAAAATTTAGAAGTTCCTCTTGTATACTTTCTTATCATTACTTTAATGTTTTCTTTTTTTTTTTTTGTTTGGTTCAGAACTTACTTACTTAGCTGGCACTACAACCGATGATCGGTCTTGGCCTCATCTATGAAGCTTCGCCAGTCACCTCTGCTATGCGCGCGCTGGCGCCAGTTGATAAGGCCAAGTGCAGTCAGGTTGCCCTGCACCTGGTCTTTCCATTTGTCGGGAACGTATCTTCCGTGTAAAACGAGGGATAGGTGTACTCTATAGGCAAAAAGTAGTAAGACTTTGTTCATAATTTCAAATTTTTTTATTCATTCTTCCAAATCTATTTCCTCCCCTTCAAAGTAATCCCCCCCCGGCCCCAATACACTTGTGCCAACGTTTCTTCCAATTCTCGAAACAGTTGTTAAAGTCAATTTCCGGAATAGCCTTCAATGCGCTTAGCGATTCATGTTTAATGTCTTCAATTGACTCAAAACGGTGTCCACGAAGCGTTTTTTTTGAGTTTAGAAAATAGCCAAAAGTCACACGGTGCTAAGTCAGGCGAATAGGGTGGTTGTGGAACGATATCAGTCGAATTTTTGGCAAAATGGTTTCGTAAAACCAATGCAGTGATTTTGGAACCAATCGTGCATTCACTCTTCTTAGGCCCAAATGATGTTTTAAAATGGTTTTCACTGATTCTTCCGATATTCCAACGATGCCAGTAAGGTCTCTGACTGTTAATCGTCGATTCTCGAGCACCAATTCCTTGATTTTATTGACGTGTTGATCATCAGTTGATATTGATGGCCGTCCTGGACGTGGTTCGTCGTCAACGCGTTCTCGACCATCTTTGAACAATTTGTACCAATCAAAAACACTTGCTCGCGACATACAATTATCACCGAAGGCCTTTTGCAACATTCTGAACGTTTCGGCACCAGAAATTTGATTCCGCACACAAAATTTAATGGAACTTCTTTGTTGAATAATTTCAATCATTGTGAAAATCACCGAATGCACTTTTTGTACTTCAGAAAGACAAGCGTATACTAAACAATAATGATTATTTTGATGTGACATTTGGCACAGATGTCACCGACAGTCATACCAACCTTAAAAAATAATATTTTGATGAATGGGTTTCCGCGCGAAATTTAAATTAAAAAGTCTTACTACTTTTTGCCCACAGTAGTATTTGTAAATGCGAGTGTGCCACAAGAAATGATTTCAACAAATTTATAAACCCTTTAATTACAGTAGTAGTATTCGAAAATTGTTTAATTAAAATATGTAAATACACACATACAAAAAATTTACCTGTAGGCAGATTAGGCTTTTGCCTAGGGCTTCCGATATATAGGTGCTTCAAAATTAATAATAAAATAGTCGTAGAATTTGAGATTTTAAATTTTGGAGAGTTTAAAACCTCCAACTCAAATTAAGTACTATTAACTGAAATATATTTATTTGCGATTGTAGTAAGCCGTTACAAAATAAAATATATGATACACAAAACACAAGATATAAATATAAAAATTTTAACATTTTCAAAAGCAAATACGAAAAAAAGGAACCAAGCATAAGCAAGCTTTGCGTTTCTATATTTCGTTTGAAAACTGCAATTTGATTCATTTCATTTCATTGTTTGTTTGAATTTTGTTGCGTTAACATCAAGCATGATTTTGTATATGGAGAACAATTATTTGTGTTTATTGAGTATTGCTATTAGCATAATTTCAAGATTGATATTTTCAGAAAAACCAATAGTTCTTTTTAAAACTATCAAGACCAACGTTTTTGTTTTCATCATTTAATAATTCTTATTTCACTCAACAATTATACCATTTTATTTTTAAAAAAATTATTATATACTTTAAAATTAAAAGAACTTTCGAGTCTGAAAAAATGAGTCTGAGGGAAAATGAAAAGCAAAGGATCTCCCTTGCAAAATTTATGTGTTGGGATGGAAATGTTCCATCTACCAGTACTGCGGTGGCAGATAAAATTGTATAACTACCAGTAATAGCTGATAACGATGTTAATCTTTTAAATAGGAGTATTTGTGAAGAAGAAGGTGAGAAGCAAGTGATAATTGCGTTGTCATTACCAATGACATAGAGATTGAAATTGAGAGTGAAGTAATAAAATGTACAAATACTTATCCTAACTTTACTGGCATTGGTTTATGGCCAAAAATAATTAGTAATGATTTGATTGAACATTGTAAAAAAGCCAAAAATGTGGGAGATTTAAAATCTTCTAAAAAATTTTATAAAGATAATAATGATCAACAAAATTAAATGATGGTCATTTTTATATGACTAAAATAAAGGTAGCCCAAGAGCGAAGAGAATGGTTGATTTATTCTGAAACAACGAAATCTGTTTATTGCTTTGCTTGTAAACTATTTAGTAAAAAATCTAATGTTTTAGTTTCAGGATATTCCGATTGGAAAAATATTGTAGACGTTTTGAAAAGACATGATGAGCCGAAAGAACATAAAAGTTGTATGTGTGCTTATGTTCGTCGTGCTAAAATAAGTGGTCGTGTCGATTCCAAACCTTTAGAAGTAATAGAAAAAGAGGCAATTTATTGTCGTGAAGTATTCAAACGAGTCGTTGCTGCAGTTAGACTTTTGGGAAGTTTTGGTTTAGGGTTTAGAGGAAATGCTAATTCTTCCAAAGGCAATTTTCCCAGCTGTATTGAATATTTTGCTGAATTTGATGACTTGATGACTTTTTAAAGGTTCACTTAGAAAAATACAGTAATTGCGGGATTGGACACGTTAATTATTTATCTAAAACCACGTGTGATGAATTCATAGAACTTATGGGCAAAAGTGTACAAAACTCTATTGTTGACGAAATAAAACGAGCTAACTATTTTGCTCTTATAATTGATTCCACGCCTGATGCTAGCCATACTGACTAGTTAACTATTATTATCAGGTATGTTAAATTTGGATCAACAAATTCAAGAAAGGTTTATATGTTTTATTCCGATCGAATATCATGATGCAACATATTTAGAAACAACTATTTTATCCAGGTTGTCCGAATTAGGGTTGAACATTAATAATTACCGGGGACAAAAACGTATGACAATGCTTCGAACATGTCAGGCATTTACAACAGTCTCCAAGCTAAAATTAAAAGTTACAGCAAAAATTCTGTTTTTGTGCCTTGCGCAGGACATTCCTTAAATTTAGTTGGAAATACAGCAGCAGAATGTTCTTCTAAAGCTATTAAATTCTTTGATTTTATTCAAAATCTATTCGTCCTTTTTTTCGTCTTCGATAAAGAGATGGGATCAGCTAATGAAAACTGATCAAAAATTAAGCCATACCTTAAAACGTATATGTGACACTCGATGGTCATCCAGAGCTGAAACTGTATTAACTGTACGAAAGAATTTTTCTTTCATAAGAAATTTGTATTAACTCATCTGAAAAGCACATAACAAAAATTCAGGCGAAAATATTACATAGTAGTTTTGAAGATTTAGAGACGGCACTGTTATTGATTTTTTAGAATACACTATTGCAAGGAATTAATGCCACCAATAAATCGTTACAAAACAGAGAATGTAAAATACAAAAAGGAACTAATTTATTGAAAACTTTATCACCATTCATACTCAGTATTCGAACTGATGATGCATATTTTCACCAAATGGAGAAAGAATCAATCGAATTAGCTGGTAGTACAGAATACTCAACAGCAAAAAATCGAAACAGGAAAGAAAAATACAATTCGATGAAACTTCAGATAATGACATAATTTTACGTGGGAAAGAACTATTCAAAGTTGAAACATTTTACTTAATTTGTGAAACTTTATACTCTAAAATAAAAAGAAGGTCTGTAGTTTATGACGAGGTATTACAAAACTTTTTAATATTTGTTGATTTTGATTTTCCTGAAGAAAAATTTGCAGTGTGTATCAAATTTAGTTGAAAACTATAAAGATGACATAAATCAATTAGTATTCAAAGATGAGGTTGAGCAGTTCCTTCATTTTGTAAAATTAGAAAAATATTAACACTGCCTGAAATGTATGCGTCAATTCTGGAAGGTTTAACATCAACACTACCAATAGTTGAAATAATCATAAAATTTTTTTAAACAATCCCAATTGCAAATGCGTCTGATGAGAGATCATTTAGCATTCTTAAGCAGGTCAAAAACTACTTAAGAACGGCACTTGACCAAATAAAATCACTTAGCCATCATGGCCATTGAAAGCAACTTAGTAAAAAAATCAACTATGACTCCTTAATTGATAGTTAAGCAGGAAATAAATCACGAAAAAAAAATAATATATATGGTCTATAATTTCTAACAAAATATTTGTCTATCCAAAATGTTGTTTCTTTCGTTAAAATTTAGAAAATTGCGCCACAAGTACAAAAAAAACTTAAATATATATTTGCCTAGGGCCTCAACATGTTAAAATCCACCTGTGGATATAGGCACTTGTATGTTCGGATTCGGCTGGTCCTCTACGGAATTTTTGGAAAGCCGTTTTTATCGGACGACAGTATAAAACTCTCGTATGCCAAGATTAGGTTAGGTTTGTCCTGAATTGTGTTCTAGGTCGCAGTGTCTGACAATTTGGTCTTCCTTCAAATAAACAAATAAATACATAAGTTACGCCAATAAGGCAATAAATAAAAATTAATCTCATGATAATTTACATATGTACTTAACTGCGATAACTCTGTACGGACGTCAAAAAACATAACGGAGGGCCGAGATACGAAAACTTAATTTTCGGTTTTAGAATCCGGTGTATTCAGTTTTTCTCCAGCACGTCACGTTTTAGCCATTTTAGACTACTTATTTGGTTAAATTTAGGTCATTTGTGAAGGGAAAGACGCTGTAATCTCTTATAAAATTATTTTAGTTATGTTTTAAGCATTAAAACTCAACTATTATAATTCTCTCAAATTTTTAGGCGTGTACAACTTTGTTTGTTTTAATTTTTCTGCACTTTTTACTAGTATTTACTCATAGTGGCCACCGTGGCGTAGTTGGTAGTGCTTTGGCCTGCTACACAGAGTGTCTTGGCAGGCAATGGTCCCCTTCCATTCATGTACAAATATACCACGCACGTGAGTGGATGCGAAAAGATATCGCGCCATTAAAAGAAGAAAGACTCATATCGCCGTAACAAGACATACATACATACTATTAAGATATTAATTATAATGTTTAACTTATTATTATGAGTGGCGTTACCATAACTGATAATTATATAAAGAGAATTTCCGAAAATAAAAAAAGAGGGTAAGAAGTATTTAATCGACACAAAAAATCGTATACTAAAATATGGACATTAAATACAATATTTCACATTCTGCTGTATTGTACAGAATTTTCATTCCATGTTAAATTTTGTACAGCAAAACGTACAGCATTTCGTAATGTCGGATTGACCTAAAAATGTATTAGTTTGAAACCCCTTTTTTTATTCCAAATACAAATTGAAGCTGCAACTAAAAGCTACAGTTTTTTATATACAAATTCAGATCAATAGGTCAGAAAAGTAAAATAAACTTTTAAAATGTTCTACTTTACAACTTCTGTTTTGTACTTTATTAACATGTTACCCAGCATATTACTCTACAGCGTAAATAGGGCTATTGTTTATGCTTTTTGTTTTATACTTTCTAAGCTAATTTAAACTTTTTATTTGTTTGATTGAGTTTGTTTGTCTTTTCCGCCTTTTTGCATCCCTACAACAAAACTTTTACAGTTCTCCTAATCTCACTAAGGAGTGCGTCGAATAAAATTGTCTGGTAAAAAAATTATGAAATCTTTTGATCCAGTAGTCCGATTTTTTTATACTAAAGGATTTTATTTTGCAAATTATTTTTAGATTAAAAAAATAAAAACAAGAAACCACAAATTATTAGTTTTTAATAAAAAGTTTTAATTTTTCAGGAACCCCTTCCATTAATGTTTTTATGGTAGTGTCCGACACCCTCACAGCTGCTGCGGACCACTTTCTTAATAAATCTTGAAGGTCTTTGGCCACTTTTTTTTGTTACCTTCTTCTCTTTTTACTAAAGCCCAGTACCTTTCAATCGGCCTTAGTTCTGGACAGTTTGGTGGATTGGCTTCTCTAGGCACGAAAATCACTTCATTCCGTTGGAACCACTCCAAGGCCGTTTTGCTGTAGTGACATGAAGCGAGGTCAGGCCAAAAAAACGTGAACACTTCATGTTGGCGTAAAAATGGAAGCAATCTCTTTTGCAAGCATTCCTTCAAATATATTTCGCCGTTGATTGTACCCGATGTCACGAATGTGCTGCTTCTTTTGCCACAACTACAAATTGCCTGCCAAACAAGGAATTTCTTCGGGAATTTTGCAATTTATTCGGCTTTGAATTTTTCAGCGACATTTCCTCGAGAATCAGCTGTATAAAATTCCTGGCCATGTAGCCAGGGAAAAGTCCGCTAAAACATAAGTTTCATCGTCCATTATGCAGGATTCAAATTTCTTGACAAAATCTCGGCTCAGCATTTTCGCTCGTTGTTTTGCGGTTTCATTCTTCACGGCGTTTCTATCCGGAACTTTTTGAACTTGTACGTCCTCAGCCCAGATTCCTTATTAGTCCTGCGCATGAAAGATTCTGAGCAATCAGCCTTCCCCGCCAATTTCCTACCCGAAATGCTTGGATGTCCCTTTAAAATGGTCACAACGTTCTTCGCCTTCTCACAGTCATGTGACCCCTTCTTTTTACCAGAACCTTTCTTCCTATCAATACGCAGTTCTTCCTTAAAACGCTTAATAACGCGAGCAATGGTTTTAGGGTTAGCCCGTACCACTTTGGCAATTTTTTTAATGACCAGTGAGGTTGCTTTTGAAAAATTGTAATAATATTTTCTCGCACTTCCACTTCGTTTGCCATTTTTGCGTTAAATAAATGTTTATTGTCTTTAACTGGCACATAATATTTTCTGACATTTAATTCAAAGCTACTAAGAAAGCAATTTTTGATTTTGAATCTTTCCACAGCACAGTATGGGAAGAAATGTAACGGATAATTTTATTCGACGCAGTCCTTAGAAGGTAATAATAGGTACATTACACTTTTATATAAATAATATCGTCGAAGTATAATTAATTCGAAGAGGTAAAACTAGACATCTTGGATTTTTCATAACACCAACGATATTATCATTATTAGTTTAGTCCAAAAATATAATTTAAAGCCTTGCAAATTTCTGTTTTCTCACTCTCATCAAGTTCGATTGCTTATCCCCGCTTGGGGTACATATTTTTCCCTTTAACACTAGCACATTTGCAAATCAAAAAATTTATTTAAAAAATTGATAAATAATTTGATATGTTGCCATAAAGTCGCCAAGACACACTGGCTTAAAATTGGTAGCCAAATAAGCAACTTATCGCCAAAATGAAAACTCTGTTTCTTTCGGATGTGTAAATGTACGAACACAATGGATGCGACAACGTCATTTCGTCATGACAACATGACTTCCACAGCAAATATCTTAATGTTGTTGTCAATGAACGCAGCAAAGACAAAATTACTTCAATTCTATTCTTCACAATTTCCCAACAATAAGATACCACTAAAAAAAACTATAATTTTTAATAGAACACTCATTAATTTATTTTCATAGAAAATATCATAAAGAAGCCAATTGTATAATTTCGCGGTTAATAATTTGTTTATCATTCTTTGAAAATATAAATAGATTGAAGTCGACAACAGCGCCAATTTGCACATTGCCGCAATAAAGCAGTGCCGCAGGCATTATGTTTGTCGTCATAAGAATGCATTGTATTTAAGTGTTGACAGAAGTGTTGTACACTAAATAGTAAGGCGTTGTGCTTTTACGGCAAATATTTTCGGCCTACAACATACAATTGCTCAATAAAGTAGTACAAAGTAATACAATTGTTCAATGAGCTCAAGGCCAAATACAAAATATGTATGACATAAATAAGGTTTTTTTAAATTGCTGTCCGGCACTGGCAAACTACTTTGATGACATATTCATCCACTCTTTGTTTTAGCTTCATAAATGTAAACTCTTACGGATTGTGTTACGTTAGCAAAAAAAACAATATCATTCTCCTCAAGGGGAATTTGAACGCACACTACACAGAAAACTTCACAACTTGTACTCAATCTTTAGACTTCCTTTTATTACAACCTCTATGTTCTAATGACCATATTGATATTATGTAAGTACTTATACATAGATCATTTACATTCATTTAACGCTGTATATCAACAATATGTGAGGGGAAAGTGAGATACAGATAAATGTGAAAAAACGAAGCGTCTTTTCAATTCCACGAAACAGAAATTATTTACAAAAAAAAATGCAAAGAGAACAAAAGATAATGCAATTTCTAATATAAAATTTAACTTTAAAGGTATAGTATTGAACTTTTTTTATACAGCAATAAACTCTCATGGTTTACCCTTATAAATTCCAAGCATTTTGTTTGAGAAAGTATGAAAGAGAAGTATCGGTGAGCGTGTACTTTGAACTTGATCAGGTCAAAACTGTCAGGACAAATATTTACGGAGAAAAGATATACATATGTATCTCTGTAATACGTGGTACATTGAAATATCTACGTCAAACGCGTGTATTTCGCTTGCTGTTCGTGTAGTTCTAGGGAACACACGATATTGCGGCATATTGTGGCACCAAAATCAAATTATAAATCGTCCACCCTGCATATATATTAGTTTATCAGCGAATTAATTTAATTGATATATATTTATATATTTAAATATATAGAGCGGGCCATTTATAATTCGGAATTTGCTTTTGGTGTAAATAAGACTCCAATCATTTTTTTCTATGCGGATTTTAATATTCGAAAATACAATGTTTGTGGAACAATATTTCATTCAAATGACTCTGGTCTAGCTGGTCTTGCTGTAGCTTATACGATCAACGCAATTTTTCAGTACACTTGCGACTCATGTATGTAAATCTACATATGTACTTATACTATAACTATATAATGCTTTAAAAATCTTTTACATCGATTTTAAACTTTTAAAATTTTTATAAAGGTCAATATCAATTAAATTCATTAGCTGATAAGCTAAGAAAAAAAGAGAAACATTAGGTACTTATTTTTTGTTGGCATAGTTTTTATTATAAAGTTTCACCATTTCATTCATTATACTGGAAGCATTGCTTATGGAAAAGAAAAGTATAATGAGAAGCTAATAATTTCACATTGTAAATATTTTTAATAATTAAGTGATTAAGTGATAAAAGCCACAAACTTTTAAGACTATTTAGCATAGTTTTGTTTTTCTAGATAAAGCAAGAACTTATCACTTGCAAACCAGAATGACCCCTTAATCGCACTACGTCATTTAATATGTTAGTTGTTTTTCCTCTGAAATGCACTTTGATGTTTTTCAATAATTGTAAAACTTAAATAACAAGATTTGTTTAAAAAAAAAGAAAACAATTATATTTATTTTTAAAGGAAAAAACTTTAAACACTTGTTATTTTACATTTATTTTAGTTTTATAATAATATTTTACAAATACTTACGTTTCAACTATTTTGATATCTTGGTATTTCGACTTTTCTTCGTGGATTATTTGATTCACTTTTAAAGAAAACGATTGACCCGGCCACAGATCATTTTGAATTTCACTAAACCAACCTTTATTGATAGCGTCCATCTCCTTCAACAAAAACTTAGAGAATGATAACAATTTGACTGCAGGTTGTATCAAAACATTAAATCTTAACACCAGCTTACGATTCAATCAACCGTATGCGCAGTGACGCATTCAGAGGGAGAAGTAAGAGCCTATTTTAAATTCTACATATAAATTTAATTTTTTCGACCGCTACGCACAGTGGACCGAAGCATGGAAAAAGCAAGATATAGGATTTAAGTTGACTGCAATAGCTATAAAACATTTGTTTAATTGGCTCCTACTTTCTAAGGGTTTTAAGCTTGACTGAGTTCAAACTGAAGTCAAAATTCAAAATCCTTAGAAAATCCGATATGGCGGACTCAAAAATTGAACTTTGTTCAATTTAAATAAAATCCGACATGCGGTATTTTTAGGGTTCAATTTCGAAGATCCCTGCAATTCTACTTGAAATTAGATGCGTGCTACTCGAGTTAGTAGGTAAGAGGGGTAAGAAGCTTACGGGGTAGGCAACATTTCACGGTGGCTGGTGTTGCTGCAATAATCTGACAGTTCTCGTTTACCTCTTTCTCATTTTTGTGTGTTTGATTTCTTATTTTGAGAGCTTCACACCGATTTATGCGAAAAAATACATTCGTCTGTTTCGATTTATTTTATTTTTGTCGTGATTTTGGAAATTTTAGACTAGTGGGTATGAAAGTTCTGTGGTTGCTGTAGCGTAGGGATAATGCGTTGGACTGTTACGCAGAGTGTCCGGCACAGGCAAAATCAAAAAGAAAAAAACAAATTTTTCTATACGGCACCACCTCTTGGCAGGCAATGGCAAACCAAGAGTAAAAATATCATGTGGAAAGCTTTTCACTTCGCCGTTCGGATTCGGTAGAAAACTGTAGGTCCCCTTCATTCATATACCAATATAACACGACATAAGTGGATGCTCGGCCTAGACTTTCCAAGGGCCATAATATTATCATACATTAAATTTAGACGAATAAATTACCGCATTTTTTGGAGCAAATCAACAACTCAGCGTTTGACAAAAAATTGTTAATTGCATTCAACTTTATATGACAGGGCTTGCAAAGAATATATAAATGGAACTTAACGATCTGGTTCGTTAAACGCTTTTTTCGAAGATTTAACGTCAATTACATTATAATGCATAAAACACAAAATCATGGTTACGAACACAATTCATGAAAGAATTGCGCAAAATTAACAAAACGTAGTCTCACCAAAACTGAGGTGCTTCAATTAATTACAATTTTTAAATCCATACTGTACTACAATACTATTAACGTACAACATTATCGAAGTAAGTACCCATTTGTTCGAGGTTATTTGAAATAATTTTACAGTTTAGATATTTGTCAGGTAGAAAAACAAACAAATGACGAAAATACTTTTGAGATCTATTGATCTCGAGGAAATGCCTTCCCCAAGTCCTCTTGGAAAGGAAAAGGGTAAGTTTAAACTGTATGCACAAATGTGATTTAAACTTATCTGATGTACAGAGACTTTCGGATTATGAATTACTTCCTTTAATCTGCTTTGAAATAAAACTCCAGCGCCATGTTTACATTCAACGTCTATAAATGTAAAGTGGCAATCAGCATCTACAAGAGCCAACAGAACAATGCTATGCGTTCCTAAAAAGCCCCATACGAAAATGAAAAAAAACAGGAATTTTACAAAAGTGAATGAAATTTTTATTTGGATCGATAAATCAATTCCTGCCATGTACTTTTTAAAGATAATTTCACTTAAATGTTACCCGCGGCTACGCTTCAAGTGGTCCATTTTGAAGGTCCAATTTTGGCATTTTTTTCACACATTTCGGCCGGAATCTCAGAAATGACGCCTTCAATGTTGGCTTCCAAAGCATTAATCGTGTTTGGCTGGTCCCTATAGACAAGAGACTTAACATAACTCCACGAAAAATAGTCTAACGGGGTCAAATCACACGATCATGGTGGCCAATTGACTACAACAAAACGTGAGATTAACTGTTCACCAAATTCGCTTCGCCTCTCAATTGATGCATGGTTTCGCGTGCAGTGTACATATTTTCATTGACCATAACGTCGCGGCCTTCATCGTCTTTGAAGAATTACGGCCCAATGATGCCACCTGCCCATAAACCGCACCAAAAAGTGCATTTTTCGGGAAGCATTGCTAGCTGCTAAATTTCCCTTGGCTGGTCTTCACTCCAAATACGGAAATTCTGCTTATTCACGTATCCATTGAGCCAAAAATGAGCCTAGTCGCTAAGTGAACGTAGCTGGCGAAACACTTTTATCACAGCGCATGAATTTTGATAATAAATTTCAATAATTTGCAAGTATTGTTCAAGCGTAAGTCTATTCATGATGAAATGGCAAACCAAACTGAGCATAAATCAAGTAACAGCTATCAAAAAGAAAACCTCCGAAAAAAGTATTGCCAGATTGAAAACCACACTTCTAGAAAAAACTCCCTTTATATGTATGTAAAATAGTATGAAAACATCCAATCATTACTTTAATTTGTAAAAAAGGCTGCTAATATTTTTAGGGTTTAAATGTGGATTTTATTTTCTTTATAAAAATATAACAAGTATTTATACACCATGTTAGCGGAATTCACAAATAATTTGTCTTTAATTATTGCAAATTATTAACTTCACTTTCCATCTTAATAAAAGTTTTTAAAGTTTTGTTTATATACCATTCAGTGTTGCTATTGGGCACAAGATAGTATTGGAAAAACTACCAGAAGCAACTCTGCAACGAGCACAATGTAACCACCAGACCGAGGATGAGAGAAAAATGTGATGTATACGACGAACATCAACATTAACCATGGCTTAAGCAATGTGGGAACCTTCAGTTGAGGGCGATTAAAGTTTCGCAATTCTCTCCCACTCTTTTGATGTAGTTGGAAACTGTAAAATTAAAATATTTTCATAATTAATTTATTCTATTTTTCATATTAATTTATTTGGCGAAAAAATGTAAATCAAAAACCTAAAAATAAGAAGAAATACAGTGTTGAAGATCCAAAATATTTTAAAGCAAGCGGTAATAGGAAATAATAGGAATACGTATTGGTATGCAATCGAGTTCGTCATATAATTGTTCCAGTATCTTTGCCACAAATTCATCGTCATCCAACGTTCCTTTTTCGGTAGAAGATAATCTTTGGTAAGGATTTTATCTCCAGCATAGGCGTTTTCAGACAATGCATATACTCCTGATATTTTGCAGTATTCGTTAGATGGCTTGCTAGACGACGAAGATTTTTATGAATGCTTTTTGTAGTTTTTCACTATTAATTTTATTTATTTATTTTTAAGTAGGTACATATCACTGGTTATTGTATTGTATCATGTCCAATACATAAATTTTCAATCGTACCCTGTTAATAAACAAATAAAAATTTCTTAACATTTTTAAATTTTTGCTAATTTTAAGCGTTTTACAAAAATCTAAACTGACATAGTTGACTGTTTTCTGCTGAATTGCTAAGCAAAAGAGAATATAATAATGCATTTATTTGTTATTGCTTTCTGCATTGTTGTTATTGTATAATAGTTTCCTATAGCCACTGTTTGTAAAATGTGCATCTTATCTTTAATATTATTTATTTATTTAATAGTATATAATTAAAATTGAGAGATAAAAGCAGAAGGCACACGAGGTGTGATCAAAAATAACCGTTATTTTAAAATTTCGTGAGTTACGTATGTTAAATTTTTGCATTTTTTTTTTGTTATGTTGGTACACATGTCTGTTATATATGTTGGCAATACCAAGCATTTTGGATTGTCAGTTTGTTTTTGACAGATAAAAAGGTTAGTCGTGTTTTGGTGTGCTCTTCGCCTTTGGCGAATCTACTATGAGCAGAACACAAGTTCAATTGTAGTATAACCGGTTTAAGGAAGGCCGAGAAGATGGCAATGACGATGCTCGTCCTGGTCGCCCGAGCACGTCAACAACCGATGAAAACATTGACGCAGTGAAGAAAATGATTTTGGATAATCGTCGAATCACTATCAGATAGGTTGCTGATGATGTTGGCATATCGTTCGGCTCATGCTAAGCAATTTTTACGGATGTTTTAGGCATGAAACGTGCGGCAGCGAAGATTGTTCCAAAATTGCTAAATTTTGAGCAAAAACAACGTCGCTTGTGCGTAAGTTTTTGGCCAAAAACAAAACCGTTATCATGCCTCAACCACCGTATTCACCGGACTTGGCCCCCGCTGACTTTTTCCTCTTCCCAAAACTGAAGACACCGATGAAAGGAAAGCGTTTTGCTACGATTGAGGAGATAAAAGAAAAATCGAAACAGGAGCTGTTGGCGATGTTTCGACGATTGGAAAAATCGCTGGAATAAGTGTATTATATCTGAGGGGGATTACTTTGAAGGGAACAAAATAGTTGTTGATGAATAAATAAATACTTTTTGAAAAAAGTTATTTTTTGAAATATCGGTTATTTTTTGATCATACCTCGTATGTATGTCTGCTATGGCCGTCAGATTACCATAAATGTTGTCTTTATGCATTGTAAGTAGATACATAGAACGAAATAATATTCGGTCCAGTGCAAAGCAGTTAGCAGTTGTTTGGGTTTTTTTTGTTAAAACGTAATCGATTTACACTTTTGTTAATCGGAATCGATCAATAGTGACATTATTTTCGAGTAATCTATAATTTGTTCTAACTCGCACACTCCTACTATGGGTTTCCTCATCACTTTGCAAAACCTCGTTTTGTGAAACAACAATTCGCAAATTTCCAACTTTTAATAATTTTGAATTTTTCCAGAAATTCTGGCAATTCCAAAAGTTGCAAACATGCGGAGTGCCAAGTGGCTGGTGAAATAGCGACCAAGTTTGGTAATTACTGTTCATGGATCACCAGTAGCTATGAATGTCACAGCTAACTTTTCTGTTAGATCGTGGTTATACTGGTGTTTTGCGAACACATCATATTTTTTCTCTCGTGCTCGGTGTGGTGGTTACATTCGAGTTCGATACAGAGTTTTTTTTAGTCGAAATTCAGATTTTTTTAATAATATTTTGTTCGCAACGGCATCACTAAATGGTATATCAAAACACTTTAAACAATTTAATCAATATGGAGAGCGAAGTTATAATTGAATGTGCAATAAATTATGCAAATAATGTAATTTTATGGACCGGCAGCCACCGGTTGGCTGTTCTGCTATTAAAAGAAGAAGAAGACATACAGCTGACCAGCGTTAGAAATATGTATGTTCATGTATTAACATGAAGGTTCATGTAACCTGCAAATATAACATATAATAACAAATATAACCTGCATAACATGAGTGGCCCTCCATGGGCTATTGTGCCTTTAAAAGAAGAAGAAGACATACAACTAAACAGTGTTAGAAATATTTTCTCGTAATAAGTTAATAAAATGGATAAATATACAATTAATTACCTTTATAATGGTAGTTGGTGCACCACCAACTACGCCACAGCGACTACTGTATGTTCTTTTTTATTTTCTGTAACGGAAATAGTAAATATAAAGTAAAATTTCGAATTAAATGTCAAAAGTATTGAAACTCATTTTCTTATGTATTGCAGCGTCTAATAGCACAAGAAATTATGAAAGAAATTCAAAAAAGAATTGCCAATAGCTGCAACTCAAGTATTGCTGCGTCTAATAGGGGTCGAGGTCAAAATTGTAAGAGTTACAAAGGGCAAATGCAAAAATCAAATGGAAATTGCACATGAAAAGCTTCAACTACGCTATTAATACGACCCTGAAATTGTTTCGAAATTTTCGATAATGGTAAAGCTGGTATTTCTTTATTCATTCTGTACTATCAAAATAGACAGTATAGTTGTAGACAATTCTAAAATGGAATAAATAAAGAAACAGAACAACACACTTTTTAGGTATGGAATGAATTTTAACTTTGAAACACAACTGTAGGTTATTTAAAAAAGTCATAAAAATATAATGAGTTAATTGAGTAAAGTATATTCTTTCATTTTCAACTGAGTTTTGTATCTCACAAGACATTGTATAAAAGATAAGGAAAAATAATGTTCCTAGTTCAACAGGGTCAACATTTTTGGAATATGGAGGGTAAATTAACTATTATTTTCTTCTTTTAATGGCACACAGACCCTTGAGGGCCTAGGTCGAGCTTTTCGTACCAGTAAATTCAAAAACGCTTCAAATATTTTAGGAAAATCATGCGTTCAGGGGATAGTAAAAGATCAAAACTTTCTCCACCTATTCACTTTAATCAAATATTTTTCAAGAGGAAGCTTTCTCTGGGACTAGGTATTTGACGCGTTTTTAAATTGTAAGAAAGAGTGAGATATAGGCTGAATTCCATAGTGCTTCGATGCAAAGTGTCAGTGTATTTTACTACTGAATGGTTGCGAAATAAATTTAATACATTGCGCAACAGTGTTATAAGTTTGCACAAAATAAATTAGATCTTATTACATCTCATATTAATAAATAGCATAGCAAGGGTTAAAAGTTATATTTTTGTTTATTTCTCACTAGAACTAGAACTACTAGTATTAGTTTTTATTTTTAACTATCTGTTTACTTTACTATTTATTCTTATTCATTTTTTCTTTTCACCTTAATTATATTTGACTATATTTCAAAAATATTTTTCACAAATAAAATACAAAATATATGAACTGTTGTTTTTAGTTTTTGACATTTAATATTTTCATTTCGATAAAAAAAAAGAAAGAATGCATACGTATAACTATCTCACTCTTATATATATATAGTGTGTTTTCAATGTGTTTGAGCATTACATTTAGAATAGTAGCTAAAGAGGAAGTAAACGTCATAGTAGACATAGATGGTGCAAATTAAACTTAACATAATAATCTTTTGAAACATTACAAACCAATGTCATAAATAAAATACACTTCTAGTTTATATTTTTTATTATTATTATTCTTTCCATATTATACTACATACTTTATTGCTAACCACATAATAAACAAAAGAACAATTTATTATAAACAAATCACAATTTAGTATAAGAAAACATACCAACTTAACTATAAGTACATTCAATCGCACTTATTATCACAAACTTATTACATTTAATCTCTTCAATTTTTCAATATTAAATCTTTCTTGTACTATTGCCACCCCACTCAATTCTTACAAGTGACTATTGCCGAATGCAATTCGTCATAGCATTCCAATGCATGGCGCTATGGGCATGCATAATAAATATCAAACATATCATGAAGTCACTTAATATATTTTTAAGTAATAATAAATATATGTAAGCATAAGTGACCAATAGAAACTGTATCTGTCCTCTATCGACCTTCTATTTCACTTATGTACATGTAACCTTATGAATTAGAATAGAATAAGTATTTGATTATAAAACAATACAACAGGGAATAAACCCATGCAAATGATAAAATAAATCAGAATTGATTTCGTACTAGTCTGCGTCTTTGAATTCATTTCTATTTAGGGTATTGAAGTATCACTATTCAACCAATAATAACAGCAAGAAAACACTAACAGAACTTTCTGCTGTTCCCCTTTCCTAACATTTCTGATTATTTTTGAGACGATTTTAAATCACTGTAAATTCCAAATTACAGTTTGCTTAGTCTTTTTATGCTGTTTTACTTTAATAATATATGTAATAATAAGTTGCGTTTACACAAATTACATACTTAAAAGTTAATTCGAGCGTAATGTGTCTTGCTGGCTTTGTGTTGGCGTCGCTCATATCAAATTTGCTAGTCTTTCCGGTAGAATCGCGGACATTATACATGAAGGGAGAGGTCTTCGCTGGTCTTGCTTAGAGTGTAGATCGGCCGAAGTTGAAATAAGTAAATTATTCAATACTAGGGACGGATTTAGTGAGATTGGTAAGAAGTTGTCAATACTTGTAGTACTTGTCAAAAAGTACGAAACAGTTAATATCGTAGTGCCCCCAACTGAGAGTCGATACAATTTAAGTTATTTAAACCATGCGGGTAAGAAAGCATGGAGTTAACGATCCGTTAATCTGTATATGATACAGAATATTTTTGCTAATAACTTCCAAATTTTTCAGTTTTTATATCCATTGGATTATTCTGATGACATTGGATTTTTATGTGTCCGCATAAGGATCGATAAGCATTATTTATTTATTACGTGTTCGTATATCCCGCCTAATTCTTAAGCATTCTTCTTTTCGGTGATTGTCCTTGGTGATTTTGATATGCCGACTGTTACTTGGAACTTTTGTGAAGAAATTCGGTATCTTTATCCTTGCACTGCTATAGAATACAATAATAACTTTTTGGATATATTTTCTGAACTAAGTTTGTATCAGATTAATAACATTTGATATAAGAATGCAAAATGCTTGGATCTTGTCTGTGCAGATATTGACTCAAATATTTGTATTTCTCGTTCCGAACCCTACGCTTCACCTGAAGATAGTCATCATCCTACCTTAGCATTTATCTTTTTAGAACAAATATTGATTATTGTAACTATTCCCGTCTACGTCATGAATATTTAAAGAAGAGGGCACTCTATATAAGTATACCAGAAACATTTTTCAATAACAAAAAAGGAATACTTACACAAACAAAAAACTGACTACACACAAAAATGCTAGTTCAGAATAAATTTCTGACCGTTATTGTGGTAAGTAGTTGAAAGGAGAATAACAACAATAACAATATATAGAACAATGTTTGTATGTCTTTTCCAATAAAACTATTCAGTAAAAATAAATGAAAAATTCTTGTATTGTTACGGTTATAATTCTTTATTAAATTTTCATATATTAGTAACGTATAATATATGTAATAATAAGTTGCGTTTACACAAATTACATACTTAAAAGTTAATTCGAGCGTAATGTGTCTTGCTGGCTTTGTGTTGGCGTCGCTCATATCAAATTTGCTAGTCTTTCCGGTAGAATCGCGGACATTATACATGAAGGGAGAGGTCTTCGCTGGTCTTGCTTAGAGTGTAGATCGGCCGAAGTTGAAATAAGTAAATTATTCAATACTAGGGACGGATTTAGTGAGATTGGTAAGAAGTTGTCAATACTTGTAGTACTTGTCAAAAAGTACGAAACAGTTAATATCGTAGTGCCCCCAACTGAGAGTCGATACAATTTAAGTTATTTAAACCATGCGGGTAAGAAAGCATGGAGTTAACGATCCGTTAATCTGTATATGATACAGAATATTTTTGCTAATAACTTCCAAATTTTTCAGTTTTTATATCCATTGGATTATTCTGATGACATTGGATTTTTATGTGTCCGCATAAGGATCGATAAGCATTATTTATTTATTACGTGTTCGTATATCCCGCCTAATTCTTAAGCATTCTTCTTTTCGGTGATTGTCCTTGGTGATTTTGATATGCCGACTGTTACTTGGAACTTTTGTGAAGAAATTCGGTATCTTTATCCTTGCACTGCTATAGAATACAATAATAACTTTTTGGATATATTTTCTGAACTAAGTTTGTATCAGATTAATAACATTTGATATAAGAATGCAAAATGCTTGGATCTTGTCTGTGCAGATATTGACTCAAATATTTGTATTTCTCGTTCCGAACCCTACGCTTCACCTGAAGATAGTCATCATCCTACCTTAGCATTTATCTTTTTAGAACAAATATTGATTATTGTAACTATTCCCGTCTACGTCATGAATATTTAAAGAAGAGGGCACTCTATATAAGTATACCAGAAACATTTTTCAATAACAAAAAAGGAATACTTACACAAACAAAAAACTGACTACACACAAAAATGCTAGTTCAGAATAAATTTCTGACCGTTATTGTGGTAAGTAGTTGAAAGGAGAATAACAACAATAACAATATATAGAACAATGTTTGTATGTCTTTTCCAATAAAACTATTCAGTAAAAATAAATGAAAAATTCTTGTATTGTTACGGTTATAATTCTTTATTAAATTTTCATATATTAGTAACGTATATAAAATATTGAAAACACAAAGAAATACCACTAAGATCACTAGTGAGAAATCATGGCTGGTTCCGAAACGATCAATATTATAGACTATTTTTCTACACAGCACCACCTCTTGGCAGACGATAGCAAACCTACAAGAGTAAAAATAGCCTATAAAAAGCTTTTCACTTCGCCGTGAAAACACGCACGATGTGGGGAACAGCCCATGCTCGGCCTAGGCCCTCCATGGGCTGTTTGCCATTAAAAGAAAAAAAGTTAAATTCATTGCTGTAACTACCGCTATTAATATCATCAATATTCATAATCTAATATACTGTTTCCAAAATTTTTGTATATTTGGTTTTTATTTTCATTTATATTACATTGCAATCGATTGTACTATTGCTATCCATAAAGATATCGTTGCGAGTCATAACTATTTTGTTTGTTTCAGAACTTAGTAACCTGTAGGCCTAAGATTTACTGCTATATCCAAGGAAGATGCATTCTTTCAATTTAGCATATAGTTTGTTTAGCTTATCTTTAGGTACATAAGCCATTGCTTTGCAACTGAAGACTGGAAGATGTTTTACTAAATTTGTTTTTTTGTTTTGGACCCAATTTCTTCAGGACTTGCCTCTGCAGGACGTTGCCTCTGCACGGTACTCGATTTAAATATACGCTGCAGTTACGACAGCTTTAGCCCAAACCCCTTTTTCTAGACCTGAGTCCAACAACTTTCATCGTACAACATGCATCTTATTCTTTTAATGGATGTGAGGGGTATAAAGTAACTTTTTTATTTCGCTCCTGTATATACTAATGTGGAAAAAAGTAGTAAGACTTTTTAATTTAAATTTCGCGCGGAAACCCATTCATCAAAATATTATTTTTTAAGGTTGGTATGACTGTCTGTGACATCTGTGCCAAATGTCACATCAAAATAATCATTAGTGTTTAGTCTACGCTTGTCTTTCTGAAGTACAAAAAGTGCATTCGGCGATTTTCAAAATGAGTGAAATTATTCAACAACGAAGTTCCATTAAATTTTGTGTGCGGAATCAAATTTCTGGTGCCGAAACGTTCAGAATGTTGCAAAAGGCCTTCGGTGATAATTGTATGTCGCGAGCAAGTGTTTTTGATTGGTAGAAATTGTTCAAAGATGGTCGAGAAGGCGTTGACGACGAACCACGTCCAGGACGGCCATCAACATCAACTGATGATCAACACGTCAATAAAATCAAGGAATTGGTGCTCGAGAATCGACGATTAACAGTCAGAGACCTTACTGGCATCGTTGGAAAACCATTTTAAAACATCATTTGGGCCTAAGAAGAGTGAATGCACGATTGGTTCCAAAATCACTGCATTGGTTTTACGAAACCATTTTGCCAAAAATTCGACTGATATCGTTCCGCAACTACCCTATTCGCCTGACTTAGCACCGTGTGACTTTTGGCTATTTTCTAAACTCAAAAAAACGCTTCGTGGACACCGTTTTGAGTTAATTGAAGACATTAAACATGAATCGCTAAGCGCATTGAAGGCTATTCCAGAAATTGACTTTAACAACTGTTTCGAGAATTGGAAAAAACGTTAGCACAAGTGTATTGGGGCCGGGGGGGATTACTTTAAAGGGGACGATTTGGAAGAATGAATAAAAAAATTTTAAATTATGAACAAAGTCTTACTAACTTTTGCCCACAGTAGTATAATGGTATACTCCATACCATTGTCAGCCCACAGTTTTTTAATTTACCTTGAGCATTGATTCTCAACTAAAAAAAAGATTTATTCGTGAAATAGTTTTTTGGGCTCCAGATCAATTCAAAGTTAGCGAAAAATATATTGATTGCGTAGTTTCGTTCGTGAGTAGTTAAAGAAAAATAACGTTCAGAAACACATTTTTAGACGCAGTTGAATAAGCTTATACTTTTCGAATAGCTAAAGGGTGGTACAAACTTTTTTTTTTATTTTTATTATTCCTAAAAATTTGATTTTAAATTAATTTTTAAATTTTTACTTTTAAAGTTGAATAAATGGAAAGTAATAAATTTTTAATAGAAAAAAAATATATCCTAAAATTATGTACAATAATTTTTTTTCATTAAAAGTGATCGAAAATAAATTTTATTTTACTCGTTAGTGACTTAGTTAAGACAAAAACTGGATTTTACTGGAATACAATAGCATTCGAGCTAAAATAGACAACCTTGAATGTGATATATTTCCACAAAATTGTAAAGCTGCTGATGTAAGTTATGCCCTGCACTGCGCTATGATTGATGGTGCTATGGGAAATGTTTGAAAAATACGAATTGAACAAGCTGTTGTTTCATATGTAAGGCAAGTAAGTACTACGGAAATAAACAATGTTGAAGTAAAGAGAAGTGCAAACCCGTGGCGAGGGGACACCAACAGAGTCTTATTTACTTTTATCCACTTCATTTATCAAAGAGAAAAATAAAAAAAATTATTGCACTACGATAATTATCTGCAATATTATTTAGTGCAAGATGAAAATACGGATATTAACACTTATGATAGTTCTACTACATTGTTAAACTCTTCGGCTGAATTTCTACAGCTGAGAATTACGCAAGTGTTTCTACTGAATAAAATAAAAATAATTTTAAATAAAAATATTAAATGAAACAAAAATATTGCAGTTTAATTTTGTTTATAATATTATTATTGTTATTGCCATAAATTAAAAATTATTTTTTTTTCTTAGTATAACATATTATTAATATAGCCCTTCTAGGGATAATATTTTTTTTTTTATTGATACATTCAACACAATGCAGAGCAATGCAGAGGAAGGAAGATTGATAGGTGAGAGGAAGAAGGAGGGAGAATGAGAGAGTGAACGTGACACCGAGAAAGAGATAGGCAGCCCTTGTGGCAAGTGTTATGGCTTTACCACAATGAACTTCAGTTTATTAGTGTTGACTATGACCACATCCACTCATGTTGTGCGTGTTAAATTTGTACATGAATGGAAGGGATCTATAATTTTATTCCGAATCCGAACGGCGAAGTGAAAAGCTTTTCATAGGCAATTTTTACTGTTATACGTTTGTCATTGCCTGCTAAGAGGTGGTGCCGTTAATTTTGTTGTTGTTGCATTTTTTTTTATTTTATTTAATTTTTTTTATTTTGCCTGTGCCGAGATTCGAAGCCCTGACACTCTGCGTAACAGTCCAATGCAC
Source organism: Palloptera scutellata (assembly GCA_958295655.1). NCBI lineage: Eukaryota > Metazoa > Arthropoda > Insecta > Diptera > Pallopteridae > Palloptera > Palloptera scutellata. The sequence continues at coordinate 58,678,927 of OY282450.1, forward strand.
TACCGCTACGCTACAGCGACCACAATGATATGCATAAAGTAAAAAAAAGTAATGTGAAATTTGTTACACAAAAACCGACATTTTTGCATATTCAGTGACGTCATGACCATCATATTGATGAATTCTTGTAATGTTTCGCAATTGGAGAGTTTCAGCTGTTGTTTCCACCTTTCGTTTCTATCAGAGCGAGAAGGTGTAAGTATATTTTAATTACATCTTATACTTTATTATCACATCAGTTGCCGTAGTGAACTTGCAAAACTAAATATTTCTTCATTTACAACAAAGCACTAACAAAGAAATGTAATTCTTAAAAAGCAAAAAGAATGGCAATTAACTACTGTCGTCCGACGTAATTGTTTTTATGCAACCGGAAACCCGTCGTCTTATTTCGTGTCATTCGATATAATTTTGGTTAGATATTTATTTAGATGAATTTGGTTACAAAAAATGTTTAACCTATGGCATCCCCGAATACGTTATCGATACATCTTTTTTACTGCTTACTCCAGAACAGATGGTTACTAACAACTTCATTGTTAAGTAATAACGATGAGTGCTCGTAGGATATTGGGTTTTCGACCGTTGTTTAAATATTTGTCCACCAATGGATTGGTTCCCACTAGGCAACAAGCTATAAGAAATAGTCATGTGTAAGAATACTTTTTACCTAACTAATACCTAATTTACATGTTACATAATACCTATTATATTCGCAGAGTCTCATACCGTGCTGCACCTCCGCCTCACTCAAAAGCCACTGTTATTGGTGCTGAAATTGTCGGTGCTGCTATGTGGTGGTGGGTGCTGTGGCATTTGTGGCACGAATACGATCATATAACAGTAAGTTTTTACTTTAGTTAAATAAAATTATTCAAAATTTGTTTTGACAAATTACTGTTGTTTACACAGACTAGTTCAAATTTAAGTAGCAATTATCGCTTTACATTTTATCCTTAATGCATATAACGCCATAAAATTATATTCATTAGAAACGATGTATAAAGATCAGGCGCTCGAGCCAAAACCTTTACCCAAACCCAATTTTCTCAGAACGGGTTCGGGTTCAAGTACTTTTCAAAAAAACTTCAACCCGAAAATATAAATAAACTAAACATCCCTCATACACAAAGAAGAAAAAAACTTCAAAATACGCCAGATTTGCATCTTATTATCACGAAGAAGACTGAAGAATATTAAATATTTGGTATAGTTCCGAAAGGACAATATTTTAGAATAGTGGAATTATCACGAAACTGAGCTACCTTTATTATTTAAAACAACATTAGTTGCAGATAGGTCTGGGTGAATTATGTATGTAAATTGCTGGATTGGAAATTGAAAGGATGAATAAGGAGATTAAAAAAAGAATCGTTTAGAAAAAATAGACTTAAAAAAAAAGAAGAAAAAATATGTTTTGTTGCAATTTAAAAATTCATAACTTTCTTCTCTTTGTATATTATGGGCTCAAATTTGGGAAAACTTCTTATTTCCATTCTCGGGTTGTACACAAAAATTACAGTCGAATCGATAAACTACCCGAGAAAAATTTAATTGAAACATCCAAATGTCTTTATGTATGAAAATGACCAAATTTTTTTATTATTTGAAAAAATTAACCGTGGAGTGTTTATAAGTTGATATTTTAAATGGAATTATTTAGCCTCTTCTTGACATTTCGTCGGATTTTCTTGTATGTACGTGCATGGTCCCCAGATTTTTAAATTCAAAATGTCATTCAAAAGATGCGACTGTATCTGCTAGCCAGCGAACGGAAACAAATACAACACACTTTCAAAACAAAGAATAATCACCACCTCTTACAATTTTAGTGCAGTGATGTTGGTTGTGGGAGTTCCGATTTCCGGAAACCAGTTGATAAGACAAGTTGGATGTTGCACGTGGTGAGTTCCAAACATCGCACAACCGTTAATTCAAGGTCATGAGGGACCCGCCGCACACGGTAGTTCTCTGACTGATTTCAGATCGCTATTCAGGGGGCGTCACCAAGACACTGTACGTTGGCTTGAACTTTTACCATGTTTCTTAATTTTTAAATTTAAATAAAGGACGTCTATCGCATCGAATAATAATTATTTATTGTTCATTAATAAAATAATATAATGAGTGAAGAGAAACAAACAGAAAAAGTGAAATTCCATGAAATCAGTCTCACATCCATCTTAAAAGAAACTTAAAATCTAAGTGCTATTAGTTTTGATCGACAGAAAATTAAAATTTTCGCCAAGCTCATTTTTTAGAAATAGATACTATGTCAAATTGTCACAGATCTGGATGATATACCTTTCGCGCTTTCTTCTGTTAGGACATGCTGGTGGCACGAAAATGGTCCAGAAACGTTTTCTTTTCATTTCTTATTCTTACTATTCCTTAGCGTGTTGTGCAAACACTTCGTGTTCGCTATTATTATAAAAAAAATGCCATATTCAAACTGTACTAAAAGGTATCATATATCTTTTATAATTTTACAGGGTGAATTCGCCTATCCTGACCCAATAGCATGGACGAATGCAGAATTGGGTATACCGCCAGATGATGCATAAAAATTATACTGTTTTTTAAATAAAATTGTTATGAAATTAATATACACTTGCGGTCACGAAAACCGCACCACTGGCAACACTTTTTTAATATGTAAAAATTTGGGTTATTTTTATATTTTTTTTTACTTGCTACGATAAAGGGGATTTTCCGGTTTAAATTATTCCAAATGTGTTGACAACAGAAATTAGTTATTCTAGTGCATTTGTTTAACGCAGAAGGGTTTTTTGTGAAATAAGTGCAGTAATGAGTGCAAAATATAAGCAGCTGACAAATGACAAAAATGTCACTGTACTTACATTAGTGGATCAAGAACTTTCCTACTGGAACATTTCTGAAAAATTGGGTTGCTCACATTCCACAATTGTCCGTTTAAAAAAAAAGAATACTATGGAGTCCGTGGAGAGGAAAAAAGGATCTGGTCCTAAACGTGCAACCAGTAACAGAATTGATAGCCTTATAAAAAATATTAACAAAGGATCGATTTAACAGTGCAGTAACTGTTCGGGCCGAGCTAGAAACCTATCATTGCGTAAATATTAGTGTTGAACTGTACGCAGGAGACTGCGAGAAGCTGGTTTATATGGAAGGCGTCCTGCAAAAAAGCCATTGTTGACTTAAAAAATGAGAAAAGCGCGTCTAGCTTGGACTAAAAACTATAAAAACAGGACACTGGAGCAGTGGCGAAATGTCATCTGGTCTGATGAAAGCAAATTTAAACTGGTATGCGCCGATAACTTCCCGTACGTGTGCCGTTCCAATGGTGAACGTTATAAAGAAAACTGTATTGTAAAAACAGTGAAACAGATGATTTGGGAACGCTTTTCCTACTACGTACGTGGTCCTTTCTACTTTTTAGAAAGAACTATGAATGCTGAAAAATAGGGGCAAGTCATAAAGGAAAACTTAGTGCCAGCTCTTGAAGAACATTTATCCTGCAGTATGAACGCAATTTTCCAGGACAATTCTGCGCCTTGCCACCGTGCAATATCGGCAAATTTTGCAAGCTATCTTTTGTTATATTCTTACAGAACATTTAAAAATAAAATCCTTATTTTACAGCTTGAAAAAATATTGACGGACATCGGAATTTCTCGCCTGACTTGGGAAACTCGCCCGATTTGAATCCTATCGAGCAATTATGGCATATTATGAAGCGCAAAGTTGCTGACCAGAAGACCGAAAATAACAAAAATAAAAATTTTAGATTATTTAAGTTTAGTATGAAGTTATTACCAAAGGTAATCTACAAATTTTGGGTGATTCGATGCTGTCAAGGATAATGGCTGTAATACGGGCTAAAGGAGGAGCAACATTCTACAGATATTTTTTTTTTGTAGCTTGATGTTAGTTCTTGAAAACCACTTTAAAGACTAATAGATATTGTTATGTTTTGAATATTATAAAAATAATTTACATTTTTTTTTCAAATTTCGATTGTATTAAAGTTTTTGTCAAAAATAACACGTTTTTGAGCTCCAGTAATATTTTTCCGTTCTTACACTTTGCATAATTTTTAAATCTTAATAAATAAAATTCAAAAAATAAATAAATATTCCCCAACATAAAAATCATTACTTTCGTATTTTCATGTTATTTTGAGGTGGTGTGGTTTTCGTGACTGCCAGTGTATGTATGTTAATTTTATCTTGTTTTCCATATCAGAATGAGGATTGTCGTTTTACAGCAATTATGGTAAATTTCCTTTTTAAATTAAATTATCTCAAGTGTAAGTTGAAAGTTCATCTTACGATGTGCTAAAACGATGACATTATATATTAATATACATAATTTTGTATAAGAAATTTCATTATACATATGTATGTAGAACTTATTTTCTTTCTTCTTTTAATAGCACAACAGCCCATGGAGGGCCTAGGTATGTATGGCTGTATGGAATGTAGCGCCGTCTTGTTGGAACCAAAGGTCGTCCACATCAATATCCTCCAATTCAGGCACGAAAAAGTCATTAATCATGGCTCTATAGCGTTCCCCATTGACTGTAAAATTATGACCGGCTTCATCTTTGAAGAAATATGGACCAATGATTCCATCTGCCCATAGAGCACCCCAAACAGTGACGTTTGAGGATGTAACGGCGTTTCAACAATGGCCTGTGGATTATGATCACTCCAAATGTGACAATTTTGCTTATTAACGTACCCATTCAACCAAAAGTGAACTTCATCGCTGAACAAAATTTTCTTGTGAAAATCGACTCGTTTTGGGCCCATTCCCAAAATGGTCGTTGATGGTTGTTCGGCTTCAATTCTTGAAATGGCAAACCAAACTGATCATAAATCAAGTTTGTATCTACTTTTTGATTTTGCCTGTACTGAGATTTGAAGCCCGGACACTACGCAGCAGGCCAAATTAAAAATGCAAAAAGTTTAAACATTTTTAGGCAAAAATTATTTTTCACAGCTTACAAAGTTGTTTTTTTTATGTGTGATACAAAAAGAGTTAAAAATAAGATCGAAATATCGAAAATTGCAGAATGAACTTTCAATATGAGCAGTAAAGACTCAGAAAATATTTTTTTTGTATAACGAACGCATCCCAACGGACCCTCCTCCGACCCAACAAGACCGAGGGGAGCATCCGTATAACGCACAGATCGATGACCGATGCAACCGCTTTACACGAAAATATGTAATGAGGCTCGTATATCCAGATAGTCATTCTCTACAACGACAGATATGAAATCATTAGCTGTTTATCGATTTAATATAATATGTAAGTTTGTTTTGATGTGTTCCAGAGAATCGGAAATTTTGAATACATATTTCTACAGGATTCCAACAAAAACTCCTCAGTGCAAAAATGGGAAATTGTTTTTGAACCGTCTCAATTTTACTTATATAGCAGTTATATTGAGGATTCCACACAGGAGATGCATACTCGAGGATGGGTGAGTATGCAAGTGAAGTGAATAGCGTTTTTGTTGTATAAGGGTCGTTAAACTCTTTTGACCAGCGTTTAATAAATCCTAACGAACTTTTAGCTTTGTTCACACACGAGTTGATATGTAAGATAAAACTTAATTTGGAGTCCATTGTCACACCCAAATCAACAAATATCAATACATGACTCAGAGTCTGATCCTGTGAAGAATATTTAGCAGACATAGGTTGTCTCCTTGTAAATGTCATAAACTTACATATATCCAGATTGAGTAACATCAAGTTTAATCGGCACCATTTTGAAAAATTATCTAGATCTTCTTGCAGAAGTTTATGTTGAAGTATAGAGTTGTAAGATAACAACTTTACGTCATCAGCATACATTATAATTTTGCAACTTCGAATAACAGATGGCAACTCATTGATAAACAGAAGAAATAATAAAGATACCAGATGGCTCCCTTGAGGAACACTGGAAGTAACAGCAATGCTTTTTGGTACGGCATTTCGGAAAATCACCTTTTGTTTTCTGTTAGTGATACATGAGTCTATCCATCTCTAAAGCAGGGGCGGAAATCCAAACAAACCTAGTTTTTTAATAACGAGGCCATGATTGACTTTATCAAATGCTTTGCTAAAATCAGTATTCATAACATCAGTTTGTTTGTTATTAATAAATCCATTCATTATACATGTAGTGAATTCTAAAAGGTTAGTCGTAATAGACCTCCCCTTAAGGAACCCATGCTGCGATGTGTTGATCAATGTTATAACAGAGTGCATAATTTGGGTAGTAACAATTAATTCAAATAACTTAGGTATCCACTTAATTTAGCAATACCTCTATAATTTGAGATATTATATTTAACACAATTTCTATGAAGAGAGAAATTAAAAGATTCTTTCCAACAAACAGGGAATTAACCTGATTTTAAACATTTGTCAAAGATTATGCCAAGAGGTTTATTTAAAAGTTCAGCACAATTATTTAATATGCAACTCGGTATATTATCGGGCCCAGATTTAAATTATTGCTCAACAGACTTAAGATGGTGAAGAACATCTATGGTTGGAAAACAAATAGTATTAAACGAATCAATGGCGAAGGGGTAAGAGTCATTGTCATTGAAGCTAAACGTGTGTTTAAGCCACCCTAATGCACCTTTTCTTTCCTATACATTTTCACTATCCTTTCTTTTCGTTCTATTTCTTTTCTTGCTATTGCTTTCTCTTAGTTCTTCTCTAGAACAATTTCACACCGGTCGGTTGGACTCTTCAAATTAATATACAATATTAATTGTATAATTTGTTCTTCCAATAAATTGATTAATATTGTTAAATTTAAATACAAATTTCCTTGTGTTTTAATATACCATTAATTCATTTCTGAATTAAACATGGTCCTTCGAGCCGGATAAACATGGTCCTTCGAGTCATAAAGTGAACCAATGCTTTAACGCACCACAAAAAAGTGCAACAACAACAATAATAACAAAAAATCAACCACCACGAAATCACACACAACAGCACAGCAAGTAGACCCAAGGAAAAAATTACATCCCTTTTTTCCATATAAGTAAGTAGAAGTTATTTTTCCCCCATAAATTTTACTTGTAAGTTACTAAGTATAAATAATATTTTAAGTTTTCCCATATTTAAAATATTGTGTATAAATTTTATATATTATTTTATCAAATATTGGGTTGATCGTACAAATATTCTTTGTATGTACATACATAAAGTAAATAAGTTCCTTGTATAACAACAAATACACACTTATTGCTGTACAGAAAGTTCCTTGCTATTTTCTTTTGTGCTATATTCGTTTACCTCTAAACGACCAACCAGTAAAAAAAATATTACACTGTGTGCCATATATTTAGTTACACTCAGATTAAATTATGGATTTTTATATTATATATACACTTATATATATTTTTTTTCATTAAAAATATTATATATAATATATAAATAAGTTGATTTTGTACAAAAACAAAAAAATATATATTATAAGTTCCTTAGTCCATACCATTCCTTCCATTCCGGTGCTAACTTCTGCATCAAAGCGACAAAGTTTTCGTTCGGTTGCCAAGCTGTTTTCACCCGGCAGGGTGGCTATCGCCTGTTATGAAACGAGAGAAAATCTCACACCATCAGCTCTGATTGGCAGGCACGGATTGAAACTAATACATGAAGTATTCCATCCATACAAGTAACAGCTTCTTAGAGAATCTTTCCACCATAGACAATAGCGAAATCCCTCAGTGGAGGCAGTTCTCGCAGAGTAATCAAGTTCAACTTCCCGAACTTTGTTACTTGTAGAAGTTTACTGTGCTTGCCTTTTGGTCTCACTCAAGAGAAGGACAATTCCGATCCTTATCTCTTGATGGCAAAAGGTTAAGATGGCAAACAATAAGCCTTCTGCAACTCTGCGTAGGAAAAGCTTATTGTGCTTGTCTTTTGTTCTCACACTCAGGAAAAGAACAACTCCGATCCTCGTCTCCTGGAGGCAAAGGGTTGGCGGCTCTCCTGCAAGCAATAAGCTTTCGCGATTATAAGCCTATTTCGAAAAAGCTTATCGAGCTTGCTTTGTGTTCGCACCGGAGAGAAGGACACTTCCATTCCTAACATCTCTTGGCGATAAAAGGTTAAGTGCCCTCCTGCAACCAATAAGCCTCTCGAAGTTAACACTCTTAGCAGTTTCACACTTCAAGCTCTATCCCTCATACCGAAATTCAAGTTATCAAGACACGACTTTGTGGCCCTCTGTTCCCCCTTCTCTGGAACAACTTATCGAAATTACGAGAAAAGGCATCATTACTCGATGCAAAACCTATAGAAAAGCACTCTTCTCGTGTTAAATACTTTTCCAGACAAAGAGAATATTCTCAGAGGGAATGGTCGTCTCGCTCACGCTGCTCTTAGCTACAACGAACGACATCCTATCATCATTCCCGAGAATTCTCGCCATTGTATTTTATATTTGGAATTTCTCCATAATATGCTCCTCCATGCCGAAGTCAGGCAGGTGAGGCAGGAACTACCTACAAGCAGACAAGGCGGACCCAAATTATAGCTGCTCTTCCACTTGAGCGCTGTAATTTACCATTGATTGTTTCCCTACTAATCTGTGCATCTTTCCAGTACTCCACAATTCCAGTCCGCAGACGAAGGTTGTGCAACACAGCTCAACATGACTCACTCCGCAGTGGTGATCGTTGTTCCCGGTCAAAGACCAGCCAATGCCATCGTTCCGGCACATCCTGCTAATGCCGCCATCCGTACCATCCGCAGTCTCGAGACGTCCCACTTCCGAGGACACACGGTCAAGGATTTGTTCGGTGACGGTATAAAGACCCTGCAGCGTCTGAAGGAGGCATTTAATTTTACACTCGTGCAAGGGGGCCGGGATGCTTAAGCCACCCTAATGCACCTTTTCTTTCCTATTCATTTTCTCTATCCTTTCTTTTCGTTCTATTTCTTTTCTTGCTATTGCTTTCTCTTAGTTCTTCTCTAGAACAATTTCACACCGGTCGGTTGGGCTCTTCAATATATTAATTGTATAATGTTTTCTTCCAATAAATTGGTTAATATTGTTAAATTTAAATACAAATTTCCTTGTGTTTTAATATCCCATTAATTCACTTCTGAATTAAACAACGTGTAATATGTATATTTGAAAAAATTAGCAAACAAGTTCGCAATTAAACAAAGTCGCAATCATCACTAGAAACAAGGTCACCAAACACATAGACGGAGGTAAATCGCTGGCCTTACGTTTCGAATTAACAAAGTCTTAAAAACATTTAGGTTCGTATTGAATTTTCATTTTGAAACTATTTACGTAGTTTCTATAACATTCATCATTAAGCTTTATATATTCATGACGAAAACGGGAATAGTTACAATAATCTATATTTCTGCCAGTTCTTTTATAATCTTTAAAAGCTCGCGACTTCTGATTTTTTCAATTTCTTAAATTTTGTGAACCTTTTGTGAATGGGTCCATTTTCCGACACTTTAAATTTTCATATGTTACATTTTTTTAAAATTTTGGTTTTCATTGTTTAGTTTATTTTAAAAATTTCATCTTAAATGGATAAATTAAAGCATTCAAATGACTTTGCGTCAACCGGTGTGTTACCAAGAGATGGCAAAGCTTGCTACTTTGTACATTGAATAAATTGCTAGCTGCGGCAGGCAATCACGATTGCTGCGAATTAGTAAGAAATGTTCCATTCATGTACAAATATAACACTCATAACATGAGTGGATGCGAAAAGCTCTTCCTTTGGCGCTACATGCGATCATGCTCGCATTGATAAACTGAAGTTCATTGTGGTAAAGGCATAACACTTGCCACAATGGCTGTCTATCTCTTTATCGATGTCCTGTGACTGCATTCCCTCCTTCTTCCTTCCAATCAATACTATGCTCCGCATTCACAGCGTACACCCTGTGTGTTGAATGTATCATTAAAAAAAAAAATTAGATGTATATTAAAGGGTACACAAATGAGTAAAATGTCATTGTACAGTGGCATCTTCTGTAATCACGCTTCTGTGAGGTCTGACCGCGGCCCTTTCAATGTCAGCTCATGTACAAAACATAAAGCGAGCAGCGAGTAATCCTTGCATAAAAGCATCGAGTACAAAAAGTACTCGGTACTTGTAAAAAGTATAGAGTATTTACTCGAAGTTACACTGTTAGGCCATGGTTATGTTCAGATTCTGCTCGACGAACACCATGAAATGGTTGTAGCAACGAAGAAACAGCTTTTACTTACTCTCACAACGAACTAATATTGTTCGGGTGCAGAGAAAGACCGAACATGTAAAATTGAATTCAGATCAACAATATAGTTAAAATTAATAAAATAAGCGGAAACATGTTGGTCCATTCGAGCCGAAAGGTGAAGTATTTACAGTCCATTTCGGCAATAAAAGTAGAAAAAATAAAGAAAAGCGTAAATGTGAAAGAACCGAATTGTGCATTTTGTTTTTGTTGCATTGCACGAACGGAATATATGTTGTCGTGCTATACATTTTAGTTTCGCGTCTCCTAGTGTTCCTATGCTGGTTTCGCTATTTTTCAGTGCGCAGAATACTTATATAGCTGTCAGTGTATATTAATGTTCCGTAAAGACTACGCAGCTGCGTAGTTCTGAAGGCGCCAGCGCTATTGCGCACACATGTAATCTCCTTGTCCGTTTTATTGTTCGGCATATATATACATAGGCACATATTTATGTGTGTACATAGTATACACAGTGCGGTCTAATAAGCAATTCAGCAAGCGTTTCAGTATTCATGAGGTTCGCTTGTTTTTGTATTCCGTGCACATTTAGATTTGTATTTCTCCATCATCCATCTTTCTGTTTTTGCATTTGTGCATGAGCATACTTACCATATACATTCATTTTTCCTTTTCTATCTTTCACATTTGGAATTTCTTTATAAATTCAAGTTTATAAAGCAATTTTATTGTTTCTTCCGTGGGTTTGGTTAAGCGTTTATGTATACATATATTTAAAAAAAAATTAATTAAATTTGAATGAAGAGGAAGATGCCAAAAACAAAGGGTGTGAAGGATGTAAATGGTGACAGCTAGTGGTTGGGGCGAGCAAGACTCCTAGAGTGCAGAAGAATGTAACTAGAGTAAGGAAGAGGAGTGGAAGAAAGGGTGAGAATGTTTAATTCGGTGTTTCTGAGAGAAACAGAGAGAGGTTATTGGAAGATATTTCAGCGACTTGACGAGCGAGTTTTCTACGGCGACTTGACAAATAATTTTTGGAACTGACCTTTTTCCTCTTCGGCGGCTTGATGAGTGAGTTTATCGGCGGCGACTTGAGAGTGATTCCTGCGGAATTGATAGTAATTTCTGCGGCGACTTGATGATGCGATGTTATCGGCGCCGACTTGATGAGTTATTTCTTCGGCGACTTGATGGTGATTTCTGCGGCGATCTGATGAGCGAGTTTATCGGCGGCGACTTGATGACGCGATGTTATCGGCGGCGTCTTGTGAGTAATTTCTGCGGCGACTTGATGAGAGAGTTTATCGGGGACGGTTTGATGGTAATATCTGCGGCGACTTGATAAGAGAGTTTATCGGCGTCGGCTTGAGAGTAATTCCTGCGGCGACTTTATGGTAATTTCTTCGACGAATTGATGGTAATTTCTGCGGCGACTTGATGATGCGATGTTATCGGCGGTGACTTGATGAGTAATTATTAGAAGTGATTTTACAGCGGCGACTTGACGAGTAATTATTAGAAACGATTCTATCGACGGTGACTTGAGAGTTATTTCTGTAAGCGACTTGATAAGACATTCTTTAACAGCGACTTAATTAGAAATCTTTTGTGAAGTTTATTGAGAGGTTTTCCGGGAATTAATAAACTGTTTAAGCGTCTTTGAAATTATTTTCAGTTGCAGGTCAGGTGGTCGTAACGCAAGCTGATAGGGAAGCCGTAGTATTGGCTGGCAGCGCGAACTCGACAGCGAGTATAGAAGGTACAAATGAACATTTATCTCAAGGCTACTATGAGGCGTTGGCATATGGGCTCAACTGATGCAGGAGAATATGTAACGATTAGCGTCGGGCTTAGTGGCACAAGAAACTTCTTTAGGCTGGTTAATTTTGGTGAGACCCCCCGGAACGCTAGCTCGATGGCAGCCGTTACCATAGCAGAAAGAGGTGAGGCTGAAGAGGACTGCCGCCCTCAATTATTGCAGCGGTTTTTTTTAATCAGAGGGCTTACCAGGCGAAGGATCCACTTGGACAGCGGAACAGTGAGAATGTGAATCACATTTCTTAGAGACGCATAATTTCGACACCAGACATGCATAATACCAGGCACGGCGATATATTCTGCAGATTCCTCTCCGACCCCATTGGAATCGTATTGGTTCTAATCGATCAATTGCCCTACAACGATTTCTACGATTGGAGCAACGATTCCAGAGAGAACCAGAATTGCAACAAAGATATCGTATTTTCCGGAAGGTAAATCTTATTATATTCCCCATCATGCGATATTAAAGAAATTTCGCGAATTATTTGATGCGTCGTGTATAACTGATAACTGAAAATCATTGAATGATGTCCAAATGATTGGATCTAAGACACAACGCGATTTAATCGTCTCGGCAGAAATCAAGCAGATGATCTCGCAAATAAAAATAGCACCGCAACAGTGGGACCTCCAGCGCATATTTTGGAGGGACGAAATAGCAGAGTATTGGCTTACGGGGGTGACTTTCGGGATGACCTCAGCTCCCTTCTGCGCTGTTAGGGCGATGCAGCAGTGTGCCAGGGACAATGCATCCAAGTGGCCGCTGGGCTCTCAAGCGTGGCTGAAGAAGAGGAGGAATTATTGGACTTATGTCAGCAAATGCGGCAGCTTCTAGCCAAGGGGAGCTTTGAGATTACGAAATGGCGATCAAATTCCAGTAATATGTAGAAATCCCTTGACCCATAATCCGCTGGTGACGATGATCTGCTGAACAGCAACGTGGAGGCATCGGTGATTTGTCTAACAGATGAGTTGAGTTTCAAGGTACAATCGTTATCGATGGTTGACACGACGGGCTGGACTAAGCGCATGGTTCTAAGTATTACTGCTCCACTCTATGATTCGGATGTGTTAGCGGCACCTTTTGTAATAAATGCGAAGATTTTATTTCAAATAATAGGGCAGGCGAAATTGGCTTGGGATGCAATATTACCTGTATCTCTGGAGTCGTCATGGCAGAGTATATTCTCTCAAATTATACAGTTTGAACGTCTCCATATACCACTTTCTAGGATTTGCCCGGCGATTCATCCTGACTCTTCATGGGTTTTCGGATGCATAGTCTCAAGCGTTTGGAGCAGCGATATATGTAGTTATACACGCCGAGAGAGTAATTACAGCTAATTTGGTTCTAGCCAAATCTCGGGTGGCTCCTCTCCGAACAGAGACCATACCACGTCTTGAATTGCGTGCCGATACGTTACTCAGTGATCTAATGCCACGTGTAATGACTAATTTGCGAAACTTAGCATCAAATAGAGGTTGAGTCGCCCATCTGACTCTATGGTGGTACTATGTTGGTTGAAGCGCGATAGCGGAAACCTCAAACAATTAGTAGAAAATCGAGTTAGACAAATTAGGAGGGGGGGGGGGGGGGATTTTAGGAACTACAAACTGCGAATGGAGGAGCCCAACTGACCTCAACTCTAGAGGCACGTCGATGTATGAACTGATAGCGTGCCAGCAATAGGGGCATGGACCAGACTTCCTGCAACAACCAGAGGATATGTGGCCAAAACTAGCAGATCACAAGAGAGGGTTGAAGCAGAAGTAAAAAACGAATGTCGGCGGGCTAGAAACAATAAGGGAAAGGAAGATAAGCTGCATACCTGCGAGCAGGCATTCTGTAATAGACGATTGATCGCTAGCATCAGCCCAATCTCCATAAATCAGCAATCGCTATTCGTCCTCCAATCGTTTAATAAGGATAACGGAGTGGGTATTCAGATTCGTTCACAATTGTCGAACACCGTTAGCGGAAAGACAGAAGGTTCAATTGAGCATTAAGGAACTCGACGAATCGCTGGCATTTTGAATCAGACTGCGCTACAGCCATCAATCAGCAGATCGCCCGCGATTATCAAATTCAATCGGAATGCTGGCCCCATTTCTTCAAGATGGTATGCTGCGTATGAGCGGAAGACTACAAGAGGCAGGCTTGTCTACTATTGGATAATAAGTGTATGAGCATTAGTGAGGTCCTTGATAAAGGATTACAAATGATGGGTAATCTACCAGCTTGTCGCGTAATAAGTCAGTGGCACTTTATTACCACATCAGGGAGACCTTTGGAAGGCGGCTGTTAAGGTCGTCAAACATCATTTGCGTCGTCTTATGGAAGCACGTCTTTTGGCCATTGAAGTAATGCAGACCTGGTTGGCAGAAATCGGTGCGGTCCTCAACTCCCGCCCGTTATGTGCTCAGAAAGCAGATCCTCGAGACCTAAACCCTCTAACCCCCGGGCATTTAATTATCGGCGAATCGTTTGTACTTGCACTTGGCGAGCACGTCCCTGTGTAACGGCCGGAGAATCGCCTCAGCTACTGGCAGTGCCGAGAGCACATTTCTCAGATATTGTGGAAACTATGGAGTGATAGCTATCTTCATGAGCTCCAGCAACGTACCAAATGGCGCGAAGCTAGACGGAACTTGAAATTGGACGACTTAGTGGGCGTAAAAAATAAGCAACTCCACCGACCTTGTGGAAGATGCGTTACATCCCGGCGATGACGGCTTGGTCCGCAATGTTACCCTTTGGACTGGTCACAGCACAATTATTCGCCCTATTCAACGATTATGTTTACTACCTGTGGAATCGGTTGAGCCTCGAGAGGTATTGGGCCTCAACGCCGGAGGATGTTAGGGCGCAGAGAAAGAGAGAGGCGAATTGAGGGAGTCAGTAATAAATCAGCAGCCAAACGAGGTGGTCGCGTGAACGGCGTCAACATGTAAAATTGAATTCAGAGCAACAATATAGGGAAAATTAATAAAGCGGAAACAAATATGTTGTATAAATACTTTTCATACTTACTTCTTCAATAGATTTATAAATAGAATAACTCATTGCCACAAAATTGCTAAACTCATTGCAAAATCTGAACATAATCACGACCTTAGCGTGGTTGCAACGAAAAAGTTCGTTTTTTTACTTTTATAAATACAAACTCTTGTTCTTTTTTATTGCTGCGAGAATAAATCCAACCGTGATAGAAAAATTGAGAGGTAGAAGCAATTTGACAAGAGGAAACTACAATTGTTGAAAAAATTATTCGCTTCTTATTGACACCAAAAACAAGTTCCAAATTATAAATGGTCACCCCTGTACTAGAACAGTCAGTGCCCTGATCATTTATGCATAAACGTAAAAGGCAGCTGGGTGACCATCAAATACTTTACTTACTTTACTTTTAATGGCACAACAACCCATGGAGGGCCTAGGCCGAGCTTTTCGCATCCACTCATGTTGTGCGTGTCATATTTGTACATGAATGGAAGGGACCTACAGTTTAATGCCGAATCCGAACGGCGAAGTGAAATGCTTTTCATAGCAATTTTTACTCTTGTAGGTTTGCCATTGCCTGCCAAGATGTGGTGCCGTGAAGAAAAATTATTTTTTCTTTTTGATTTTGCCTGTGCCGAGATTCGAACCCCGGACACTCTGTGCAGCAGTCCAACGCACTACCACTACGCCACAGCGACCACTAATACCAGATGTAAATTTGAATTTCATAAAAGTTGGACCAATACTGAAATTTCTATCGGAGGTTCGACTTATGGAAGT
The DNA here is from genome assembly GCA_958295655.1 of Palloptera scutellata. Taxonomy (NCBI): domain Eukaryota; kingdom Metazoa; phylum Arthropoda; class Insecta; order Diptera; family Pallopteridae; genus Palloptera; species Palloptera scutellata. The sequence continues at coordinate 58,694,749 of OY282450.1, forward strand.
ATTAAAATTCAATGTAGGGACAAAATCTACGTCGCAGTGCATTCCCTAACAAACAGGCTTAATGAACGTTAGGTTTGCCATAGAGAGAATAACAACAATGTAGAACAAAAACAAAATAGAACAGGCTGATCAGACGATCGGAACCAGCCATGGTTTCTTATCAGTGATCTTAGTGATAAATCTTTATGTTTTAATAATCCATATTCCTCATCGATGAGAAATCATGGTTGGTTTCGAAACGATCGTTCTATATACATTGTTCGTATGCTCTCTATGGCAAACCTTAAGTATATACTTAAATTAAATTTTCGCTTCCGGAAGTAACTGTGGACTTTCTTTCCATGATGAGGTAATCCATGAACGGCCGCCCACTCTTTTTTATTTGCGTCACCGAAACGCCTGGTCGGGGTAGAACGAAACCCCCAAAATGTTTTAATTAGTTAAGAAGTAAAAAATTGTGATAAGATCTTTATAATTATTGTAAAAAACAAAGATACTCATATTCGAGGTAAACGAGAACTAGCATTAATTACAAGAATTCGGCGAATATTTTCACTGAATGATTTTATTGAAACAGACAATTGGGTAAAAAAATGGAATAATTTTAATGTTTTCTTCTAGTCACACTGTATGAAACGTGAGCTTTGAAGGATCAAATTTCATAGAGAGGCGATACTTTCTTTAATAAATACGAAGTCTTTTATTGAGTCTTGTGAAATGATTTCAAATACAAATCTAATTACGATAAAAGTATTCGAACATTTAATGAAACATACTTTAAACAGCAGTTTTTATTGATGCATAAATTAGAAAAATTATAATTCGTCATGATCGTTTAGCTGTTCGCTATCTGCAGGATCTTCTTTATCGTCATCATCTTCGTCGTCTTCTTTTCCACTGTTTTTCTTGGCTTCTTCTTCGTCTTTTTTTCTTTGTTCTTCATCTTGAGCTTCTTTCATTTTCTTTTCACCAGCCTGAGTAGCCTTTACACTTTCCGCTGTCTTTGAAGCCAAATCGATGTTATCGGTGATAAGCACATTATCAAAGATAGTACCGGACTTAACTTGCCATAAGTCAAAGCCGATTGTGCATAATTCTTTACGTAAATATAACTTATCATCTGGTGTATATTCGGGATTGGCAATCTCTGGATGCTCCCAAGCACCCTTGAAATTTGGATTGTCTAATTGCTTTGGCTGCCATTCACCCTTGTAGTCAGGATTATCAACCATTGGTGGTTCCCACTCACCGTCCATTTCGTCGTCCCAATCTTCAGGTTTTGTGGCATCGGGATCGGGAATATGCTCTGGCTTATCCCAATCTTCCGGTTTTTTATCATCAGGGTCTGGAATTGTTGCCTGAAATAAATTAAAGTTTATATATTCAAATAATTCACATGATTAACTCATCACTTACCCTGTCATCCCAATCTTCCGGTTTTTTGGCTTCAGGATCCTTAATTTTCTTTGGTGGCAAGAAATCCCAATCCTCCTCTAAATTACCCGATTCAACTTTTTCGTTATCAATTAATACTTCATATGTGTTGTCTGGCTTTACAATAAGTGTGTAAAAGTGAGTATATACGTCATCTTTACATCTAATATCTTTATTGATGAGGTGATTTTTCCCCTTATAGCTGAAGATAACGTGCACTTTTTTTGTTCCTGGGCCACATATGTCAGGACCGAACATTATTTCATAAGGAGATTCACCATGCATATCGGTTTGTTCAAGTGTGCAGTCAAACAATTTTACATAACCGCCACCGCAATCAATATTTTGTTCATGTTTCACAGAAAATTGAATAACCAAGGGTTTTTCCTCATTGGAAAAAGGGTCAAACTTCTTCGAAACAGCATAGAATTTTGCGTCTTGTGAAGTCTGGATACCTGAAATATTTAATAAATAAAAAACTAAATAAAATTATGTATACACATAGTATATATGTACATATATGTACTATCATGAAACGTAAGAGCGCAGTTAACTGCTTTATTTTTTTTATCAAATTGAGCAATTTATCCATTTTAATTCAAAATTTTTGAATATGGTTTCAAAGAGAAAATGAAATCGAAAGTGTAATGCTCTGGTAATAATAGATGAAATTACTTTAGTTATGAATCATTTCTCGCCTATACCGATTTAAAAAAATTTTTGTACTGGAAATTAATTCTATATATGCTGACATCGCGGCGATATCTATCCTTGCGAAGAATAACCACGACAAAAAGTGTAGCCAAGGTGACAATCATCGGTTTATTTATCGTATTGTGAGTGTGAAAGAAGGAAATTATACATTTTATTTTAACGATATTTATTAGGAAAGTATATTGTCTATATACAAGTATATTGAATACATGAAAATAAAAATTATGGGCAGTTTTATGGTAAATTGTATTCATTTATGTTATAAATTTATTTAAATTTATACCTTTCGCTGTTAAACTTTCTTCACAAAGTTTCATTTTTCATTACGTTTGTTATCTTATATACGCGTCAAAAGAAACACATGTACCTCAAAATTCAATAAAATTTGCATTCGCAATTTAAAGAAAAATGAAATATGTAAGTATAATAATAGTTAAATAGAAAAGCGGATTACTTTTTGTTTATCCCAATAATTTCTTGTATGCAACTACAATCTTAAGTATAAAAAAACGTTTGTAAAAATTATCAATATTGGGCAAAGGCCAGTACAGTTATATTGACAGAAAACTCCAATCCCTGATCCCTGAAACCGACCAACTTCGTTCTACTGAACGCATACTCATAAACATTTTTTTTCGTTTGACCAAGCGCTTTTACTTACTTTTGATGGCACAACAGCCCATGGAGGGCCTAGGCCGAGCTTTTCGCATCCACTCATGTTGTGCGTGTTATATTTGTACATAAATGGAAGGGACCTACAGTTTAAAGCCGAATCCGAACGGCGAAGTGAAAAGCTTTTCATAGCAATTTTTACTCTTGTAGGTTTGCCATTGCCTGACAAGAGGTGGTGCCGTGTAGAAAAATTATTTTTTCTACTTTTTGATTTTGTCTGTGCCGAGATTCGAACCCTGGACACTCTGCGTAGCAGTCCAACGCACTACCACTACGCCACAGCGACCAAGCACACCTAAGCTATTATAATCATTACGAAGGATCGTGCTCCTCAATGCAATCATTTCATTTTATTGGTGCCACTTGGTGCTTTCCGAGCCTGATATATTCCGGCATCCTTCGCCACAATACATACATATTTTATCATTAGTATTGATAAATAGAAAGCATTTTAAATTAAATTCTGTCCACTTTCGTCAATAAACGTTATAAAAAAATTTATTATTTCGCAGAGAACAAAAAAGGCTAAATATATTCTTAGGGTCGTACGAAATTTGAAAATAAACATTAGTGGTTAGTGGAATTTGTTGAAGTTTTTCGTTAAAACTCGCTGAGAAAATTTTTCTATCTTGATTCTTAGAATTTATATCATGTAAGCAACAAAAAAAAATCAAAACCTTAAAAATGGAGATACGTGGTTGAAGAATCAGAGGTAGAGATATGTTACTTTCATTTGAACATTGAACGTGAGAAAGATTTACTTCTGCATCTCACACCCCAAACACACCTCTAAATATTATTATTAAGTTTTTTCGTTAAAAGCCACAAAAAATTAAATAAATTAGAAGATAAGCCCACTGCAAAGTTAATATTTTGTATCTACTACATTTGCATTCGGTCTTACCTTTATCCGATTCTTCATCATTATAGAAACTTCCAGAGCTCCTCACGAACTTGCCAAATTCTTTACCAGGATGTTTGCTATATACCCAAGAATCTTTCCATGTATCTAAGAAAATGAATTAAGATGTTTCTATATGTATTGAAATTAACTAATGAAGACATACCATCCACGAATTTTTCTTCTAGAAATATTTCAGCGTGCGCTACGCCTAAGAGCGCTATCAACGCTATTCCAAAATATTTTAAGTCAACCATTTTATTATTTTAAAGATGAACGAATGTCCCTACTATTATCTCCTTTGGTTAAATACACAAATTCCCAACTGCTTTCTGCTTCACCAACTTCACGTAAATGACTTAAACCTTTTAGAAAAATAAAACACCGGCTGAAACAAGTAAATAGTGTCGCACCGGTCTAATTTCTCTTAATAGCAAGTATTGAAAAAAGATGGCATATTTTTATGGAAGATACAGATGGACACTGATGATTGGTTACGAAATTACCAATGGGAATTAAACAGGTCGAAATGTATCAAACCAGTGCTGCCGTGTTACTAGGAACAGTAATAAATAAAGCGCACTAAATTTAAGATTCATGGGTGTAGTTGCCATCTTTACTTAGAAGTTGTTGCGAAAAGCCTCATAAAAATTGCGTAAAATTAATGTAAATTGCTCCAAAGGACGATATCACACTGGCCACAGTTACGCCGAGGAGACAAATTTATTGTTTTTCCCATGCAGAATAAAAAGTAGAGATGGACGGAGTAATTTTAGCCACTGGCGACACATATATACACATTCAAGGGTGCGAACACATTAGCTCCAGTGAGATACTGACCATAGATAATATCATGTTGATAAAAAACGGCAGGCACTACCACGTGTCGCCTTCACATTGCCCATCCTCGTTTATTTGTGTTCGAGCTTCCCCACATTACGTTATGGGCAATGGCATTGGTCTCGATGATGACTGGAATTCGATTAGCATCTGTAATCAGAAGCTTCAATTCAGTCATGCAGCGATGTTAAGCCATGGTCGTGCGTCATATAGAGGCAATCGAAGTGACTGTGGAGCTGATCACAACGACTTTGTCATTATCGGTAAACCTAGGAAGAAAGTTAATGAATAGATGCGAAAAACTCGGCATAGTTCCTCCATAGGCTGTTGTGCCAATAAGATTGTTTTTTCTACTTTTTGATTTTGCCTGTGCAAAACACTCTGCGTAGCAGTCCAACGCACTACCACTACGCGACAGCGACATTACTTACTTTACATTACATTACTTAGCAACACTCTCTTTCAATGCACTAATGGTCAATTTTTCTCAGAAGCCACCTTCTGCTGCCCTTCTTTTTATTTTTTTTATAGTTAATCCATACTTAAATTATGTTAATACAAACCCTTATATTTAAAACTTTACATTAACAAACTATTTGTAGCTCAAACGAAATATTTGTCCACAGATTCTTCGTACTTTGTTTGCTGGCTACAAATTTCCTTCACTTCTAGAAAGTGCTAAATTTGAATTCATAATGGAATTCTGCCGCTGTGTTGACTGATCCTAGTAAATTTGGAAAATGCGTAAATCACAAAAAAGAAATTATGATATAAACGGGGAATATTGGCAAAACAAAAACAAATTTTAGTACCGGACTATAATTGGTTCCTGAAATGTACCATAAGAATATTCAGATTGTATTGGAAATGCCATACACCCTTCTGTCAACCAATTTCCTTGTTCAAATTCACAGTAAATGATTACGGAGATATACCCAAAAAGAAAACATATATATTATTGTGCATTTACCTATAATATCCTTTAGTTTTTTTTTTTTTAATTGGAATTTGCGAATGCAGGACAACTATAAAATAACACTTATCTATTGTTGACAGAAAAGTGTCTCGTGAACCGTAAATGCCATAAATCGAAGTTGTAATACAAAATATATATATTTCAATAGAGGCGTTTAGACGTGCAAGCATGCATGCCATGCAAAAATTTCTGCAAAAATGTCTGTATAAAAACGATCGATTGAACACACAAAAAAATCACGTTTGTATATAAAAATTAAACTTATTATAATTTCATTTGTTTTTGCGTGTCATTGTAATTTTACCTGCTTTTCCAATTTTTCGTCAAAATGGTGAATGTTTGCATGAATTTTGCGTTTTATACGACACGCTTGTAGAAAACAAGAGCTGCCAGTAGTTATAGAACAGAAAGCATAGAAAATATGTCCTATATGAAAAAATCTAACAGATCCCGGGAATCTATATTTTTCTATGTGATACTTCTAATAAAGTAGGTTTAGGATAAGGATCTAGTAACCCGAAATAATTGTTCTTTTAAGAACAATTAGGAGGAAAATGTATTTTTTCAAACATAAAAATTAATCACGAAAGTACTGCCTCGGAATTTCTCAGATTGAGGAACTATAGAACGTCAATGTTAAGACACCATAGAAAAGTACACGCTTTGCACTAAAAAGTACGTCCTAGCAGCACTGTTCATGATAGAGTCGAAATCAGAGTTGCACCGACTACTTTTTTGCGGTCGCGGGACTGGCACAAAAATATGCAGAGGCGATCTGAAATTGACTAAACATAAAAATTGTTAATTCCAAATTGTCGGCTCCACATTTTAATTATTATTGAAAAGAGCCAAAAAAATTTATTTTTATTATTTTACCGGTATTATTACATATTTGTGTGTATTTATATTTTTGTTAAAACACCCGGCGCCTGCTAACTGCCGATATTGAGCCAATCGACCCAAAGCTCTATTTATTTATTTTTATTTATTTATTTATTTTCGAAAACCGGCACAACAAAGTTTAAAACCTTATTAGCAGTACCGGCAGCATGTAGCATAAACAATGCAAATTTTCAATGCTGTACATTGAAAATAGTCGTTCAGTTGTGTATACTCAATGTTCATATCGTCGAAAATATCGTGGCCAACAAAACACCGTCTGACAAAATTATTCGTCGTTTGGTGTCGAATTTTGTTGAGCACGTGAAAGTGGGAGATATTCTAGCTGTTCATTAACGCTTAAGACGTTCCAATGGTTGAAGCGGTAAGAGAGTGTTGCCGAGAACCGGCATGTGTCGTGGAACCACCTTTTGGCGCAAAAGGGCTAAATTTTGATGTAATTCACTCTCGTGTGTTCGCACTATTAGTTACAGTTTTTTCAACTGTAAGTCAAATTGAGTTATAAAGGGTGTTTTTTTTTAGAAGTGTGGTTTTCAATCTGGCAATATTTTTTTCGGAGTTGGTCTTTTTGACAGCTGTCACTTGATTTAAGCTCAGTTTGGGTTGCCATTTCAAGAATTGAAGGCGAACGAGCATCAAGCGCGTCGCACGTTCGGTGAATGGACCCAAAACGAGGTGGCCACCGATCCCGATTTTCCCAAGAAAATTTTGTTCAGCGATGAAGCTCACTTTTGGTTGAATGGGTACGTTAATAAGCAAAATTGTTGCATTTGGAGTGATCATAATCCACAAGCCATTACATCTTCAAAAAATCACTGTTTGGTGTGCTCTATGGGCAGAGGGAATCATTGGTCCATATTTCTTTAAAGATGAAGCCGGTCATAATGTTACGTCAATGGGGAACGCTATAGAGCCATGATTAATGACTTTTTCGTGCCTGAATTGGAGGATGTTGATGTGGACGACCTTTGATTCCAACAAGACGGCGCTACATTCCATACAGCCTACGAAACAATCAATTTATTGAAGGAAACTTTTGGTGAGCGCATTATCTCGCGTCGTGGGCTTGTGGCGTGGCCTCCAAGATCATGCGATGGACTATTTTACATTTGTACATGATTTGTAGGCTATGGCTGATAACAACTGCTGTAAAAAAAAAAAAAAAAAAAAAAATAAAAAATTATTCTTTTTAACAATATTTAATTCATATTATGTAGTGTGTCGTTCATTTGTATGGTGTGTACGGCTTAGCCGCGGCGTGAAGTTGACTGTGAACCACACGGCGAAGGATTCTTGTAGAAAAATATACACAGCGTCTCGGCTAGCTATATTTCAAGACAATGTCCATGTTTTGTTATAGCATTTCATTTTACAATATGACTTTGTACAGCAAACAATAAAGATTTGTTATCTTGAAGTTGAATTTGTATCCCATTTTCTCTGACTTTTTTCTTTTTAAAATGTGTTATTTTATACTTTTTAATTTCATGATTCCAAAAATAATATTCTAGGTATATATTTATTAAATTATTTCGCTGCTATACAACTTTAGTTGTAACATTTTTAAATAGATAAACGTTTTGGCAAGACAGAATTTTAGCTATCAACCCTGGCATGAATTTTAAGTTTCATTCTATTTTGACGTTTATCTATTTAAAAATGACACATCTGAATTTAAATAGAAAGAACCGAAATATTTAATTTCAAAAAATTTACAACGCATCTTTGTTGTTTGCTGTTCAAAGCTATTTTGTACAATGAAACACGTTAACAAAATTTGCCCACTTTGTGGGTTGGTAGCCATCAGCTACTTGACTTGGACATGCACATTGTCTTGAATTGTAGCTAGTCGGTATAAAAAAAGTATAGGTAAGTCATATTTTTAATTTAAACAGTCAGAGGTGTACTATATATTTCTACTGTAGAAACTAAACTTAAAATCTGGTCATACCAATAATTAAAGCTACATAGCGTGAATAAACATAAATTTTTTTTAAGTTTACTTCTATGGGATCGTTCTTATCTTAACGACAGAGGTAAAAGGTAAAGTTATTATTCCTTGCCTAAAATTAAAAACCAAAAACAGCATATTCCAATGCAAAGCTTGTACCATCTACAAGCAGACAATGCGGACCCAAATTATGGCTGCTCTCCCCCTTGAGCGCTGTAATTTGCCATTGATTGTTTCCGTTCTAATCTGTGCATCTTTCCAGTACTCCACAGTTCCAGTCCGCAAACGAACAGCGGTGGATTTACCTGTAGGCAGATTGGGCTATTGCCTAGGGCCTCCAAAATTATAAAAAAATAAAATAGTCGTAGAATTTGATATTTTAAATTTTGGAGAGTTTAAAACCTCCAACTCAAATATAATATTATTAACTGAACTATATTTATTTGGACTGTAGTAGGCCGTGTTACAAAATAAAATATATGATACACAGAACACAAGATATAAATATAAAAATTTTAACATTTTCAAAAGTAAATAGGAAAAAAAGAAAAAAGCATGCTTTGCGATTCTATATTTCGTTTGAAAACTGCAATTTCATTCATTTCATTACATTGTTTGTTTGAATTTTGTTGCGTTAACATCAAGCATGATTTTGAATATGGAGAACAATTATTTGTGTTTATTGAGTATTTCTATTAGCATTATTTCAATTTTGATTTGAGATTGATATTTTCAGAAAAGCCAATAGTTTTTTTTAAAACTACCAAGACCAACGTTGTTGTTTTCATTATTAAATAATTCTTAATTCACTCAACAATTATATCACTTTATTTTTAAAAAATTATTGAAAAATATACTGGCGCACAAAAACGACTACGAAAAAAAATTCAAATGAGGGAAAATGAAAAGCAAAGAAACTCCCTTGATAAAATTTAGGTCTTGGGATGGAAATGTTCCATCTACCAGTACTGCGGTGGCAGATAAAAATGTATAACTACCAGTAATAGCTGATAACGATGTTAATCTTTTAAATAGGAGTATTTGTGAAGAAGAAGGTGAGAAGCAAGTGATAATTGCGTTGTCATTACCAATGACATAGAGATTGAAATTGAGAGTGAAGTAATAAAATGTACAAATACTTATCCTAACTTTACTGGCATTGGTTTATGGCCAAAAATAATTAGTAATGATTTGATTGAACATTGTAAAAAACCCAAAAATTTATTGTCGTGAAGTATTCAAACGAGTCGTTGCTACAGTTAGACTTTTGGGAAGTTTGGGTTTAGGGTTTAGAGGAAATGCTAATTCTTCCAAAGGCAATTTTCCCAGCTGTATTGAATATTTTGCTGAATTTGATGACTTGATGACTTTTTAAAGGTTCACTTAGAAAAATACAGTAATTGTGGGATTGGACATGTTAATTATTTATCTAAAACCACGTGTCCGAATTAGGGTTGAACATTAATAATTACCGGGGACAAAAACGTATGACAATGTTTCGAACATGTCAGGCATTTACAACGGTCTCCAAGCTAAAATTAAAAGTTACAGAAAAAATGCTGTTTTTGTGCCTTGCGCAGGACATTCCTTAAATTTAGTTGGAAATACAGCAGCAGAATGTTCTTCTAAAGCTATTAAATTCTTTGATTTTATTCAAAATTTATTCGTCCTTCTTTTCGTCTTCGACAAAGAGATGGGATCAGCTAATGAAACCTGATCAAAAATTAAGCCATACCTTAAAAGGTATATGTGACACTCGATAGTCATCCAGAGCTGAAACTATATTAACTGTACGAAAGAATTTTTCTTTCATAAGAACCGTTCTTGGTGAAATTTGTATTAACTCATCTGAAAAGCACATAACAAAAATTCAGGCGAAAATATTACATAGTAGTTTTGAAGATTTAGAGACGGCACTGTTATTGATTTTTTAGAATACACTATTGCAAGGAATTAATGCCACCAATAAATCGTTACAAAACAGAGAATGTAAAATACAAAAAGGAACTAATTTATTGAAATCTTTATCACCATTCATACTCAGTATTCGAACTGATGGTGCATATTTTCACGAAATGGAGAAAGAATCAATCGAATTAGCTGGTAGTACAGAATACTCAACAGCAAAAAATCGAAACAGGAAAAGAAAAATACAATTCGATGAAACTTCAGATAATGACATAATTTTACGTGGGAAAGAACTATTCAAAGTTAAAATATTTTACTTAATTTGTGATACTTAACACTCTAAATAAAAAGAAGGTCTGTAGTTTATGACGAGGTATTACAAAACTTTTTAATATTTGTTGATTTTGATATGCCTGAAGAAAAATTTACTCAGTGTGTATCAAATTTAATTAAAAACTATAAAGATGTCATAAATCAATTAGTATTCAAAGATAAGGTTGAGCAGTTCCTTCATTTAGTTAAATTTGAAAAAATATTTACACTGCCTGAAATGTATGCGTCAATTCTGGAAGGTTTATTTCCAAACGTTGAAATAATCCTGAAAATTTGTTGAATAATCCCAATTGCAAATGCGTCTGATGAGAGATCATTTAGCATTCTTGAGCGGGTCAAAAACTACCTAAGAACGTCACTTGGCCAAATAAAGTTAAATCACTTAGCCATCATGGCCATTGAAAGCGACTTAGTAAACAAAAATCAATTATGACTCCTTAATTGATAGTTTTTGCGAGAAATAAATCGTGAAATAAAAAATATAAATGGTCTATAATTTCTAACAAAATATTTGTCTATCAAAAATGTTGTTTCTTTCGTCAAAATTTAGAAAATTGAGCCACAAGTACAAAAAAAAAACTTAGGAGGGCCATAAAAGTTGATTTTTACCTAGGGCCTCAACATGTTAAAATCCGCCTCTGCAGACGAAGGTTATGCAACACAGCTCAACATGACTCACTCCGCAGTGGTGATCGCTACTCCTGGTCAAGAGATTAATGTACGCTAATGCAACCCCAAAGACCAGCCAATGTCATCGTTCCGGCACAGCCTGCTATTGCCGTCATCCATACCATCCGCAGTCTCGAGACGTCCTACTTCCGAGGCCACAGGGTCAAGGAGTTGTTCGGTGACGTTATAAGGACCCTGCAGCGCCTCAAGGAGGCATTTAATTTTGCACTCGTGCAAGGGGCCGGGATGTTTAAGTCATCCTTACGTACCTTTTCTTTCCTTTTCATTCCTATTCATTTTCTCTATCCTTGTTTCTTTTCGTTCTATTTATTTTCTTGCTATTGCTTTTTAGTTCTTCTCTAGAACACTTTCACACCGGTCGGTTGGCTCTTCAATATATTTGTTGTACATTTAAATTCCAATTTTTTATTTCAATAAATTTATTTTGTTTGATTTAAATACAAATCCCTTGTCTTTTAATTTCCATCAAATTATTCACTTCTGAATTAAACATAAGTACGTCTTACTACTCTTTGTCCAATTCGCAACTCTCGTATAAGTAATCATTATTATTCGCCTGAGTTCGTACCGTTTGTTTAGTTTGGTATCGCCTATGCTGAGATACATGAGAATTGGTAAATAATTCTAGTCTGTCTTGTTGATTGTGGTAATTGAGAAGTACTAGATGAGAAAGTATTGTTAAGATCTTCTAATTCCACAGCTTAGGGAAGATCTTCTACACTTCATACAAGCGGCATATTTAAATTTAAATGACATTTTAATAAACAAAATAATGGACTTATATAGAAAAACAATCAATAAGCCATTTATTTAATTTTTTTGAGTTACACAACAAAACAGAAGATTATGGTGTATATAATATATGAATAAGTTATCCCTATTGAGTTAAGACAGTAGATTAGAAGATGAATAGATATTACAGTCTAGAATAATTTGTATTCAAATTACCTCAAAAAAAAGGGTTTATAAGAAAATGAATTACTTTACTTTACTTTTAATGGCACAACAGTCCATGGAGGGCCTAGGCCGAGCTTTTCGCATCCACTCATGTTGTGCGTGTTATATTTGTACATGAATGGAAGGGACCTACAGTTTAATGCCGAATCCGAACGGCGAAGTGAAAAGCTTTTCATAACAATTTTTACTCTTGTAGGTTTGCCATTGCCTGCCAAGAGTTCGTGTCGTGTAGAAAAATTATTTTTTCTACTTATTGATTTTGCCTGTGCCGAGATTCGAACCCCGGACACTCTGCGTAGCAGTTCAACGCACTACCACTACGCCACAGCGACCACTATGAAAATGAATTGCCAATATTAATAAAACCAAAGTTAATAACTTCTCCGTAACGAGTATATTTCGGATATGAACACCAAAAATAAAAAAATCAATATAAAGATAAATTCTGAAAAAATTTTACATACAACAACTACAACAACTCAGAAAGGCTAAATATAAATCCGTTTTTGCAATATAATTTTGAAAAGAAAAATTTAATAGGAAATACTGAACAATGGGAAATAAATATACAAAATTATACAAAAATTAATTCGATGTATTCAGACGAAGTAAAATTTCCACGCTTTCATGCTTGCTCGATTTTGGCGGACTTGCGAGCACATTTTGGCGCAATCCGAAGTAAGGACAATGAATATTTTAATAATACAAGACCTAACCACTATTAATTCGTACCCATATGATTTATTCTAATATAAATGTATAGAATTTTTTCCCACAATTATCTGATTAATATTTTATATAGTGTTCATACTTGTTTGAAAGTTTGTGAAGTCTACTATTAGAGAAAATATATTTATAAATAATTTAATATTTAAGTTATTTATTATTAATTTTTATATGTAACAAAATAAACCGAGTTTAATTTTAAGAAGAGTAAGTCAAAAGCCTTTTTTTTGTATAGAGCATGAGACGGTTAAATAAATACTTATTAATATGTTGATTTCAATATGTTTGCAAGATTTTAATATTTTTTTAAGTATTTCTTAGTGGTTGTATGCACTGGCGTAAGCAGTGTACGAAAGATATAGAAGTTTTACGTATTTTGCACTACCTTACTTCTCTAGTTGTTTCTCTTGCTCAGTATTTCATGCTTGTATTGCGTCAGTATAAAAATCTACTTATAGAAGTTAACGTAACATAAGTTTAAATATGTCAACATTATTTGATTAATTATTAAGTATCTGGCAGTAAACCCTTTCCTGCCATCTTACTACCAAACACCCCACAAACAGCAGATGAAGAGATTTTAAGCCTCGAGATGATGAAGGAACTTCATCTTAAAAATATAAACAATATTGTAGGACTTAAACAGGTGGTCGCTGTGGCGTAGTGGTAGTGCGTTGGACTGCTACGCAGAGTGTCCGGGGTTCGAATCTCGGCACAGGCAAAATCAAAAAAAAAAAAAGTAGAAAAAATAATTTTTCTACACGGCACCACCTCTTGTCAGGCAATGGCAAACCTACAAGAGTAAAAATTGCTATGAAAAGCTTTTCCTTCGCCGTTCGGATTCGGCTTTAAACTGTAGGTCCCTTCCATTCATGTACAAATATAACACGCACAACATGAGTGGATGCGAAAAGCTCGGCCTAGGCCCTCCATGGGCTGTTGTGCCATCAAAAGTAAAAAGTAGGACTTAAAAACAAGAGCCTAACAGCATCATTGCCAAATTTTGGTATATCAGGCACCGCCCTGATTATAATAGAGATTTTAGCTATTAAATTACTACCAACAAGAATACCAGAACTTACAATCGCACAGGAAGAACAGCCACAATCGTCTCCACGAGTATATATCTTCGTACCATCAAGGAATAACGACCGAGGTCGTTTTTTTTTTAACGGTGGAGGAATAAGTTTAAATATGTCAACATTAATTTTGCGTTCTTTTCTTTAGAAAAATTACAATTAATCGATAGCGAAGCAATATTGTTATAATTGCAGACATTTGCTTGTTATGCAGACGGTCACTGTCCCATCATGGGTACGAGTTGTTGTTGCTTCAATATAAAATGAAAAATTGAGAAAGAGAGCGAGAGTGTAAAATTTGACCGGCACCAAATGATTTGGCTTTCGATATGAAATCACGCGATCAAAGCTGGGTTAAGTTATGACATTTTTTACAATAATTCACTTTTAGGAGCAAAATAGTACAAGTTTGGTGAAAAAGTATACAAAAAACAAATAAAACTGCTTAATAGCAACACTTACATTTATATTTACATGGTTTAAAAAAATAAATAAATTTATATATATAGTTATACTTACAAATAAAATTGAAACTGTAAGTAATTATTATAATATTTGTCATGAATTATTATAATTTAACTCAGAAATTATTAGAATGCCAAGGATCTATTTTTGGGAGTACGTCTCTCGTTTTGTGACATCATATATATTTTTAAGCACTTTCTTATAACTAGTTTGTGTTTATACCTCCAAAATATAATTTTTCCCGCATATGCGTTAGCAAATTTAAGTGCATCTAAACCAATGTTAATATTATTCATTTTTATTTATTTTTTATTAAAAGTTTTATTAACTTATTTCACAATGTGTTGATAGCAACCAAATATTACTGTTTTAGTAACTACGAAGTGCAAATAAAAAGTAGTAACACAGTACTACAAGTATGCAAAAACGTACTACTGACCGACGATCACTTTACCGTCAGCATAACATTGCCCTTAGTCAGCACTAAATTAAAACGTGCCGGAAATACAACTTTTCTTTTCTTCTTCTTTTAATGGCATGATAGCCCATGGAAAGCCTAGGCCGAGCTTTTCGCTTCCACTCATGTTGTGGGTGTCATATTTGTGCATTAATAGTTTTATGCCGAATCCGAACGGCAATGTGAAAAGCTTTTCATAGGCAAATTTTATTCTTGTAGGTTTGTCATTGCCTTGTCAAGAGGTGGTGCCGTGTAGAAAAATTGTTTTTATACTTTTTGATTTTGCCTGTACAGAGGTTTCAACCTCGTTAACTCTGCGTAACAGTCCAACGCAATACCATTACGCAACAGCGAAATGTAACTTCGCAATCGATTATTTGGTAAAGTCACGTATAAGCTAAAATTGTAATAAAAGTTGAGATCTAATTGGGCACTTAAATAAAAAAGAGCATTGCTTTTAATTTAATTGTTTTATTAAAAAAAATTTAATTTAATCATTAATTTACAAATTTACAATTTAGGCTATGGAATCGAATAATTATTGGACTGTTGGTTTAGTTTTGTGACTTAAAAATATGACATAAGTACTTTACAAATTTAAACATACATATGTACTACAAACTTTTTTTAATATAGTATTTGTCGTTTAAAAATAATGTTATTAAAAATGTAGGAGTCTAGGTGTCTGACCAGGTGTCTGCACCATTTTGATGGCCAGACATGAACATTGCTTTGAATTACAGCTGGTGGGGACATCACGTTCCGATAACTGTCGACATGAATCGGTATACTTCCCATCCCTAGTTAAGTCTATAAATATTTTTAAGATGGGAAGACGTAAATCGAAAAGGAAGCCGCCACCAAAACGAAAAAATATACAGCCTTTGGATCAACAATTCAATTGTCCATTCTGTAACCATGAAAAGTCATGCGAAGTAAAAATGTAAGTAATTAATAATAAGAAAGTTTACATTTACAATACTAAAAATCAACTTTGAATTCTAATTTTGGAAATAAATATATGTTTTGTTTATAGCTTTTAGAATAAAAACAAATTAGCTTAATACTATTTAATACTTCGGTTGTTGTGCGGAAGCACACCGCAAATGCATAAAGTTAAGGTTAAAGTCGCGCTATAAGGAATCACCTTTTCTGAAACCTCTTTTGGTACCAAAATCAGACATTGCGCATACAAGTGATCCCTAATCGTGCTGTCGAAGGTGGCTTTATAATTGACGATTAGATGGTGGGTGTCGGATCAGTTTTTCTCCAGTCTTTCAGAGTTTGGCGTAGGGTGAATATCTGTTCGATAGTGGATTTACCAGACTAGAAGCCACACTGATAAGGTCCAATCTGTTCGTTGACGATGGGCTTCAGTCTTTTGCACAGTACGCTCGATGTATGCGATATTATCCCTCGTTATTTGGCGCAGATAGTGGAATCACCTTTCTTATGGATTGGGTATGCTTTCATTCTGCCTTATTCTGCATAGAAGCTCGTGCATGCGTTTTGTGAGCTTTTCGCCTCCAGACTTAAAAGACTCGACAGGTTATCTGCTCATGCAGCTTTATTGGTTTTCAGGCGAGCTATGGCTGTTAAGACCTTAAGTTAGTCGGGCGGCGAAACTTCAAGAGAAGATTCCACAGCGGCGGGATTATTGTCGTCATCGCCATTAAGCAGCTGTGAAAAGTGCTCCCCCCATAATCTCATAATACCCTGGACATCTGTCATCAGATTTCCGTCTTCATCCTTGTAGGAAGAAGCCCCTTTCTTCAAACCATCAGCGAGGAGTCCTTTTCTTTCGATGAATTTTCGCACCTCGTAAAATTTCGATATCATTGAAATCACGCCTCTCTTGTCTTTTCTTGCGCCTGAACAGAAATTTATTCTCCCTTCCCTCCACAACTCCCTATATATTTCCTTAGGAGCTCGCGTTGCAACTGACTGCAGGGTGGCTCTATATATACAGCGTTTTTCGTTTCAGTAGCATCTCGATACTCTTGGTCGTACCACATATTTTTCCGTCGACGGTGGTAGTCTAGCACCTCTTCGGCAGCCGTAGGTATAGAGCGTGAAATGTGTGTCCACACACTGCGCTCATATATCAAGTTGAGGGGAGTTCAGCTGCCCGTTGCGATTGCAGCTTTTCAACATCCAGCTTTCTTTGTACCTGTACGCACGCGATTTGCTACATATGCACTTGTGCAGACATTGGCTGCAACCAAGTAATGGTTTGAGTCTAGTACACTGGAAGCCGGCCTTCCGTCGATCTCAACGTGATCAATCTCACGCGAATGTTTTGATCAGGGAACAGCCAAGTGGCTTTATGAATATTTTTATGTTAAAATCTCGTGCTACTAATACCGTTGTCAGTTGCTTCGTCCTTGAGACTGAATTTTCCGATCGTCGGACCAAAGACTTCTTGCCCACCTTGGCATTAAAGTCACTTAATACGATTTTAATATCGTGGCGGAGGCAATGCTCATAAGTTTTGTCGAGGAACTCGTAGAAGTCATCTTTGGTCGTTTCATTCTTCTCATTCGTTGGGTATGGACACAAATTCAAGCTCGTTCACGGGTGTGAACCTCGAAACTAGGTGACACAGTCTCTTCCTAATCACAAATCCAACACAGAATTCGTGTCTCGACTCATGATAGCTGTAAGAGATATCACAAAATGCTTGAAGGAACTTTTTTCGTCTTCGAAGGTTTGATTATATAACTTCTTGGGGAAATCGGATTCTTGGCTGCAGTTACTCTGATTATCTGAAATTGTATATTTTTGTTCAAATTAATTATGACTAAGACTCCTCTTTATTTATATGATAAGCTGAATTTATCTCAGTCTACAAGATGTTAAAATATGATTGTTCCTAAGTTTAAAAACGTAATTCATCTAGGATGTTTTTATTAACACCATTAAGCTATGGAATGTATTACCTTTATATATTAAAAGAAACCTGAGTTCTTTTCAACTGGTAAATTGTAAATTGTATCAATATGATTTCTATTAATGTGGAAGCTGTTTAGTTTTGCCAAAGTCGGTTATCTGCCTATATATTTACTGTATCGCTTTGCTGTTTAAATTAAACTACGTTACTCTAATTTTAAATGTTTACTTCCTTTATATTTCTAGTTCAGCTTCCTATTTTTAATAATTTATTTTCTTTTATCATATGCTATTTTCTGTTATTTAATTTGTGTATATGTATAAGTACTCTCCTTTTACTATTAATTTCCAAGTACTGGTAAAGATATTAAATCTTAATGTACTCCTATTTTGTTGTCCCCTGATCAAAACACTCAAAACCAGATTGATCACATTGTGATCAACGGAATTCAAGCTTCCAATGTACTAGACGTACGCGCACGTGTTATACGTGGTGCAAACATCGCTGCATCCAAGGTCTGCACACATCTATGTGTAGCAACTCGCGTACGGATAGGTACAAAGAGAAAGCTGGAATCAACGGACAGCTGCAGCCTTCGCCGACTCGCACTCCTTTCGCAAAGCACCTCACATTTTGATATATCTCTATTCGTACGGCTGCCGAAGAGTTGCTAGGCTACTACCGTCGACGGGGAAATATGTCGCAATGCTACTGACGCGAAAAACGGTTCTCAAAAACGTGTGATAAAATTTTTTTTGAAGATATTCGACTCGTATCAAAAGTTATATTGGGCCATATAAAAAGTATACGAGGTTTTTGGTGTTGGTACCCAGAAATCTGGCAACATTAGTCTGATTATGTATACGAAGGGCATTTCAAACAATTGGCTTTTCAGGCTACATTTTTTTCGCAGTTGTGTAGTTCGTCGCTAGTTTAAAAAGTTACTTTGATTTGAAAATGACTGAAATATCTGAAGAAATACTTTTTATGTGACCAAATATAATAAATATACCTATAAGTAAGAATTTTTTGAGGAAACAACGATCTCCGTCACAAGAGACTAGAATCGGCATAAAAAAGGGCTAAAACATTGAGGCTTATGAGGAAGCGTATTCAGCTGAAATGGTAAACTAACGATTGGTAAGTCCAATTTTGAAAAATCTCTTAAGTATCGAATGAAATGAGTGAACAATTTTAAACGTATTTCTCTCAAAATATCATTTTTGATACGGTGACCCCGATTGCGCTCCATCCATATAGTAAGATATCAACCTACAGAATTCCACTAAAGAAATTCTTTAGTGGCTAACTGTCCAAAATGTTTAAATTCAAATTCTGATTGAAAAATCAAATTCGGTAGTTTTAGTTTAATTTTTTTAAGCCTCTTTCACCACTTCAGTGCTCTCTGAAAATCAAGTGATGATAACCGCTAAATATAAAAATTACATAACTTTATATTATATATATATAAGTATGTATGTAATAAATTAATTAAAATAGTTCAGAAAAAAAACCACACATATATTTACCACGACAAAAGGTATTTCTGATTAATAAAAATCACTACATCTCATCTTCGAACGGCGCGTCTACACTAGTCGTGCGCACGAAGATTGTTTCGTTCCTTTGCTTGATTGTATACGGTAATACGCCTAAACACATGTTTGTTATAAATTTGTCGCGAGTGATTTTTAGAGTTTAGTTTTAAGGGCAAAAGGAGTGAAAAAGTAGTATATTAATGAGTAGAAGTAGATATGTATTAAAACTGTTTTTATTTACTTGCAATATAAGTCATTCGCTTTTTGAGTTTAAAAGTACTCATCTCTCTTTTTTTCCTCTATCATCATCAAGGTAACAATTTGCTTTGAAGGGTTGACAAATGTAAAAGATTAATGAAACCACATATGTGCATATATTAACTTAATAACTTATATTACATTGCGCTGTCTACACTTGGCGAACAAACAATATGGCTGCTGATGTTTGTCCAATTTATACGTTCACGTAGTGTAGACAGTAACCCGAACGAAAGATTTATCATGAGAATTTTATCGTGATAAATCTCTTGTTCTTTTGCCTTGTGTAAACGCGTGTACACATTTAATTTTAAAATATTTTGTTGTTAAATTTTCATAATCTAATATATGAAAACCTAAATTTCAGGTTAATCTACCCTTACTTACTTACTTAATTCGCCCTACAATCGATGATCGGTATTGGCCGCATCGATAAAGCGGCGTCCGTCGCATTTACTAAGCGCGCGCTGGCGCCAGTTGGTAAGACCAAATGCCCAAAGTTCCTGGTCTTTCCAACAGAGATTAGCATGTTATCTTCTGCGTGTTCCTCAGTACCTTTTAGCCGGAGCACCTTCTTCCATTCGCGTAACATGACCCACCCAGCGAAGCACATGGATTCTTATACGCTTGACTATGTCAGCGTACAGCTCATAGTTCCATTTTATCCGATACACATCGTCAAAGCATAGTGGACCATAGATATTACGGAGTACCTTCTTCTCGAACGCTCCTAACAGACTCTTATGAGGGACTTATAAAGCGTTGTTTTCGTCGGTCGAGGGGCTCTGCCTCTCAATTGTCTACTGAGCCCGTAGTAACACCTGTTGGCAAGAGTAAATCTCCGTTTGATCTCAAGGCTGACATTACTGTTAGTGTTGATGCTGGATCCTAGGTAAACGAAATACTTCACTTCAAAAGTCAACAGTAACATTTTGTCCAAGACGCCGTGACTCTTTGCTTATTGACACATGATATTTCGTTTTGTCCTCGTTCTCCACTAGACCTTCTCGACGAGTCTCCCTTTCCAGTTCGTCATCAGCGTATGACAATTTTGTGAAAGATAGTGACAGTCTTGTGAACGATGTCGATGTTCGCAGCTCGAAGTATTTTCTCCAGCATAAGGTTAAAGAAGTCGCACGGTAAGGAACCACCTTGTCTGACACCTCTTTTGGTATCAAATGGAGCGGAGAGGTCTGTCCCAATTTTCACTGCGCTTGTTGGTCAGTGTCATTTTGCAAAGACAAATGAACTTTAAAGGGATACCAAAATCAGACATTGCGGCGTACAAGTGATCCCTAATCGTGCTGTCGAAGGCGGCTTTATAATCGACGAATAGATGATGGGTGTCGATCTGTTTTTCTCGGGTCTTTTGCAGGATTTGGCGTAGTGTGAATATCTGGTCGATGGTGGATTAACCAGGCCTGAAGCCACACTGATAAGGTCCAATCAGTTTGTTGACGATGGGCTTCAGTCTTTCGCACAGTACGCTCGATAGAACCTTATATGCAATATTAAGAAGGCTTATCCCACGGTAGTTGGCGCAGATCGTGGAATCACCTTTCTTATGGATTGGGCAGAGTACGCTGAGGTTCCAATCGCTTGGTATGCTTTCATCTGACCATATTGTGCATAGAAGCTCATGTATGCGTTTTTTGAGCTCTTCCTCCTCATAGTCAGGCGGCGGTACTTCAACGCCGTCAGTGATTGGGGTTTCCGGATAGGATTCCGCAGTGGCGGGATTATTGCCGTCATCGCCATTAAGCAGCTGCGAAAAGAGCTCCCTCCATAATCTCATTATGCCCTGGACATCTGTCACCAGATTTCCGTCTTCTTCCCTGCAAGAAGAGGCCCCGGTCTTCAAACCATCAGTCAGGCGTCTAATTCTTTCAATGAATTTTCGGACCTCGTTCCTTTCGAACGATATCATTGAACTCGCGTTTTTCTTCGTCTCTTTTCTTGCACCTGAAAAGTCGTTTCTCCTCCCTCCTCAACTTTCTGTATCGCTCCTTAGCAGCTCGCGTTGCAACTGACTGCTAGGTGGCTCTGTAAACAGCGTTTTTTGCTTCAGTAGCATCGCAACACTCTTGGTCGTACCACATATTTCTCCGTCGACGGTGGTAGCCTAGCACCTCTTCGGCAGCCGTACGCATAGATCGTGCGCATATATCATCAAGTTGAGGGGTGTGTTTCCGATAGGAGGAGTGCCAGTTGGTTGGCGAAGACTTCGGCTGTCTATTGTGATTGCAGCTTTTCGACATCCAGCTTTCTCTCTGTACCTATCCGTACGCGATTTGCTACACATATACGTGTGCTGACCTTGGCTGCAACCAATTAGTGGTCTGAATCGATGTTTGCACAACGTATTGTGCATACGTCTAGTACATTGGACGCGTGCCTTCCGTCGATCACAACGTGATCAATCTGGTATCGTGTGTTTTGATCAGGGGACCGCCAAGTGACGTGGATATCAATATGTTGGAATGTAGTGCTACTAAATGTCATGCTTCGTACGGCGAAGAAGTCGATCAGTTTCATACCGTTTTCGGTGGCTTCGTCGTTTCGTAACCATCTTCGTAATGCCATCTTGGCATTAAAGTCGCCTAACACGATTTTAATATCGTGGCGGGGGCAATGCTTATAAGTTTTGTCGAGGAACTCGTAGAAGTCATCATTGGTCGTTTCATCCTTCTCATCTGTCGGGGCATGGGCACAAATTAGGCTGATGTTGAAGAATTTTGCCTTGATGCGGATAGTTTCTGGGCTCTTGTTCACGGCCGAGAACCTCGAGACTAGATGACGCAGTCTCTTCCGAACCACTACTTCAACACCAAATTCGTGTCTCGACGCATGACAGCTGTAGTAGATATCACAGGATACTCTTTTGGAGCAACCCTGTTCCGTCCATCGCATTTCCTGTATAGCGGTGATGTCAGCTCTATATTGTTGGAGGACCAGCTGGATAGAGGCACCTTCCCTGTAGAGGGTTCGGATATTCCAGGTGCATATCCGTAAATCGCTGTCCTTTGGGTGGTTGTGGGAGTCGTCAACATTAGAGGGGTTCTTTATCCGAGGCAAGTGTTATAGTTTTTACAATTATAATAAAGGCAATACGGATATTCCCGGGTGGATGCAACATTTTTTTTGTTATGCTGCGAAATTACGATGTTTTACAATATTCCAAAAACTTAACTAGTAGCGGGCAATGAAACGCTGCGTTACGTTATTTCGCTAAATCACAGGATTGCGTTACGTGCGTTGTTACACTTATTGATGTTACAGTAAAGTGATAACCAAGTCTCAAAAATTGTAAAGCGAAATTGCGATAACTCATTTCGCTTATATCTAAGATTGAACTTGCTTCAGCGACACAGAAATGCTTTGCGTTACCCAAATCTTTCAGTAATTTTGATTCTACAAATATGAAATTTTTTTTTAGAATTAAAGGCTTGCTTTACGAAATGGGCTAAAAAAGTCAAAAACTGCGTAATCAATACTCAAAGAAGTAAGTCTAAATTAACTTTATTGGAAAAACTTCTTAGGTATTATATAAAAAATTTTAAAAATTTATTTGGAAAATTCTTGCGGAGTAAACTTTTATTAAAGGAAAAGCAAATATGGAGTTTCTTTAAGAAAATTAACTTCCAAAACTTTCTCGGAAATATTGTTAAAAATACCTTCTTAACAAATTGGTATCGAAATGTTCATGTTGTGCATGTTATATTTGTGCACAAACTAAAGGGAGCTACAGTTTTAAGCTACATCCGTACGATCGTTTTCGCAATACGTTCAGAACGATAATACGCATCCCGTAAGATTTCGTGGTGCGCACACAAGCGATTCTAATGGGCAGCGTAGAGTTGATGACGTGTCAAATGTGTCAATTCGTTATCGTAGTCAACAATTAAGCTCGTATCTGTCTACTTTACAAACAATTTTGCGTAAAGATCTTGGCCGGTAGAATCATTGGTCCATATGTCTTTAAAAATGATGATGGTCAGAATGTTACACTGAAATGTGAACTGTATAGAGACATGATTATTAACTATTTCGTGCCTCAATTGAAAGACATTAATGTTGCAGAAATATGGTTTCAGCAGGACGGAGGCACATACCAACCAGCTCGAGATACAATTAATTTACTGAAAGAAATCTTTGACGAACGATTAATTTCACGAAATGGGCCTTTTAACTGGACACCTCATTCGAACGATTTGACGCCATTAGAATAAATAAACTAGAAACAATTGAGTACTTGGAAGCCAACACGGTTATTTCCGAAATACAGCCTTATTTACTGTGCAGAGTATATCCAGATTACTCCATTTACGCGCCAACCGATTCAGCCACATGCCCGAAATCATATTCAAACAGTAATTTGAAAAAACTATCTTTAAAATAAATCCAATTTCCACCTCTAAAAACACAACTGATACATTTCTTGTTTTCGGTGACCCACAGCTAAATTTTCAAAACGCTGATACACGTGTAACTTTATTTTCGATTCTTTACAAGAATGTTGCTTGTTGAGTTTTCATAAAGTCTGCATTAACGAACGTAGTGCACAAGTGCCTGATGCAGAAAATAAACAAATACCAGACCATTCTCTGAAGAATTCCAAGAAAAATTTTCAAAATAGGGCATGCATTACAATGCATTGCACTATGATACACGTGTACTGTGGATGTACACAAAGTCAGTCAATGATAATTAATAAGTAGATAGCCAATAATGGATCGATAAGAAGCCGATCCCATTCACAAATAAATGTTTATCTAGAATAAGAAGTAACAATATGTATTAGATTTAAATATAACAGGTTATAAAAAAAACCGATTATGTTAAAAGTATACTATAAGCCATACATTTACATAAAATAAATCAGATCTTATTTGCTAGGAAACTAGCAACTAAACAATTTCGTCTATTTTTATTATCACCATTTACTTTTGTGGCCAACGTTCTAATTAAACGGTGATACCTATGGTTAGGAAAGTTTCCACAAATCATTTCCCATTGCAATAATAATTGAATTCATGAAATTTTTTTATTTAATGTTTACAGCTGGTTTTAAAACATAAAACTTTCTTTATTTTCAGGGATAAAAGCAGAAATACGGCTAGAATAACTTGCCGCGTTTGTCTTGAGGACTATCAGACAACCATTAACTTTTTATCAGAGCCAATCGATGTTTACAACGATTGGGTGGACGCCTGCGAGACAGCTAATTAAGATTATTTAAGTCTTATGTTTAAGTTATTACAATATAAATAAATATAATAATAAACGATTTGTTACCTCTTGTTGGCAAATTCAAGTAAACCAATTTCTATTTAAGTTGCTCTACTTTAAGCTGATCGAGCTTTACTTTATTCTCAATAAATAAAAGAAGTTCGATCACTGGATTGTGTTTAAAAGAAAATTATTGCAATTTTATTAACAAAATACTTAAAAATTACTTCACTGTGCTCACACTAAGGCTGTCGAACGGTGACTGCCCGTATTCATGTTTTTTTTTAGTTTTTCTATTCTAATTAATTCCGAAGTAGATGGCGTAGATGTGTAATAATTACCACTGCAGATCACTACACATATACATAAACATGCCTGCAGGCGAATGCTTTTGGAAATACCGTCACAATACGTATAGCTTTTGCTTTAACGAGATATTTCTGCATGTGAAAATATATGTTGGTGTTAATTTTCTCATATGCCGCAATTTTGTCAATTGCCTCTATTGGGGCAATGTGTGACACTTCAAATGGGGTATGCGTAGGTAATGCGTTTACCATATTTATAGTTCTTAAAAATGGTTCGAAATTACAAACAAGGTACACCAAAGGAAATCAAAATTAAAAAATAACTCAATTCGTACTGTAGCTGCATTACGCGGTGTTCCAAAAAGTAATTTGGAACGATACATTGTTGGTCACAGTAATACCAAAAATTTATGGTGACACTTATACACCAATATTGGATATTTTTCATTTAAAATGTGCAAACTTCAAATTCAGGTTCAAAAAAAGGTTCAATACTTGCGTGCACAATGTTCAGAGGTACAATAATTTATTTGTTTTTGTCATTGTTTTATCATCTTTGTGATCGTTTACAATTAACAAATTTGTAAATTTTTACAGAATTTGTAGAAATTTTATTGAGGAAATATAGTGTTACACATTACCTGTTGCTTTAAACATGAGAGAGAAAATTATATACAAGAAAAAAGTTCCACGAGGACATCACCTTTTCCATGGAATGTATTTATTTTATAGATATGTACATATATACTGAAAATGTTTGCGACTCCAAGAAAGAAAAAACTAATACATTCCCCACTTCGTTTCCACTCTCCCATATTTATTTGTTAATATTCAGGGATAGGATTTTATTGACTTTATATTTTTATTGTGTCTATTTTCGTTTAATATGGTTTTTTGTTTTTTTTTTACTTTTAGTCATCCACATAAGAAAAAAAAACATATGCCCATGTGCTGGGAGACCAGCTTCAGCTGCCAGTTCTATTGAGAAGTTCCATTCTGAATGAAATTAGGCAACTTTAAAATGCCTTCTGGATAAACATTTTTTTTTTTTTTTGCTTTATATTGGACACAATTGGTCGCTGTGGCGTAGTGGTAATGCGTTGAACTGCTACGCAGAGTGTCAGAGGTTCGAATCTCGGCACAGGCAAAATCAAAAAGAAAAAAATAATTTTCCTCCTCTTGGCAGGTAATGGCAAACCTTTACTTTACTTACTTTTAATGGCACAACAGCCCATGGAGGGCCTAGGCCGAGCTTTTTCGCATCCACTTATGTTGTGCGTGTTATATTTGTACATGAATGGAAGGGACCTACAGTTTAATGCCGAATCCGAACGGCGAAGTGAAAAGCTTTTCATAGCAATTTTTACTCTAGTAGGTTTGCCATTACCTGCCAAGAGGTGGTGCCGTGTAGAAAAATTATTTTTTCTACTTTTTTTTTGATTTTGCCTGTGCCGAGATTCGAACCCCGGACATTCTGCGTAGCAGCCCAACACACTACCACTACGCCACAGCGACCACAACACGCACAACATGAGTGGATGTGAAAAGCTCGGCCTAGGCCCTCCATGGGCTGTTGTGCCATTAAAAGTAAAAAAAGTATTGGATACAAAACTGTTCAAGAGGACATATCGCTAGATAATTATATTAGTTCAAACGCCATTTGCTTAGTTTCGAGCAAATCGAGTTTGAAAGTTTGCGATATAATATCTGTAAAACCAGCCGAAAAATATATCATACATAGGGTGGTCCTTGTAACACTTGGAATTTGAAGTACTGTCTATTTTGAGTGTGGCAAGGCTAATGTCATTCGTATTACGACTGAAAAATTGTTTTATATATGCGGTTAACGAAATGAGTATATACGCTCTTGAATAAAGTTGGGAAATACTAAAAATTTATTCGCAAAACGGTATGATGTATTTTCTACCGAAAGTGTATTTTAATTTAATTTATTTATTTAGCTTAGTACAAGCGAGAAAATCACGTAAAATTGCTTAAATCTATACTTACTTAATTTAGGGGGAGGGATTTTTTCATTTATTTTTTAAGGATGGGAACAACATATTATTTATTCAGCTAAAATTATACTTAAAAATAGTTAAATACATGGATTAGCAAGGGGAGGGAGGGGAGTAGGCTTTATACAGAGCATTCTTTAAGCTAAATTTGCTACGGTGAAAATCAAAAACATTTGGAATGTCGTTGGCTATTCGAAGCATTCTAGACATTGGTTCGTTGCCGCCATAATCTGTTCGGTGAGTATTAAGACGAAAAGCGGACACAGACCTAAGGTTACGTGGGTTGATGTTAATATTTCCATATTTTCGGCGTATTTCAAGGGACTGTACGTTAATTAGTTTTTGACGATCCTTCTATGGGGGCAAGTTAAAGGGATCAGACCATGGTAGGCTCCGCAAGGCAAGCCGAATAAATCTGGTTTCACTGCTTCAATTTTAAGGGAATGGGTGTAATAATAAGGAGACCAGACTTGGCTAGCAAATTCAAGAATTGGCCTGACAAATGTAAAATAGAGAGATTTTGTGACATATGGGTTTGAGAATTCTTTGGACCTGTGTTTCACAAACCCAAGAACAGAGTTGGCAGTATTAACAACATCATCAATATGGAGCGAAAATTTAGTTCTTTATCACATATAACACCGAATTTAATTTAAAAATTAAATTTCAAAAAATTTCAAGTCTCGTAACGAAATTACAGAGGGGATAATGTTATCGCGTATAAAATATATCCTAGGCAGTGAAGGAATTCGCTTTCTGGAATATGTTATGAATTAACATTTACTGACATTGAGCTTGAAAAAATTTTTATCACACCATTTTAAGAAATTATTCAAGTCATCTTATAATGGGCGATAGTCAAGGGGTATTAGAATGTCTCGGTAAATTTTCATGTCATCAGCATATATAGAGAGCTGAGAGTTTCTGATGATTCAATCTACATCGTTAATTGTGTGGACAAAAATCAAGGGACCAAAGTGGCTACCTTGAGAGACTTCGGATGTGGCAACAAAGGCTTAAGATGTGGAAGACCGATTTTCAAGGTAAGATTATATCCATCTTATAAACCCAGATTGAAAGCCTAAAGCGTAGAGTTTAAGAAAGATAATGCCATTCAAAATTTTATCAAAAGCCTTACTGAAGTCGGTAGCAATTACATCGACTTCTTTGCCATCCTCCAATGCCCACAGGGCGCTGTATACAAATTCGGTTAAGATAGTTGTTGATCTGCCGTTTAGAATTCTGTGCTGTTTAGGTGAGAAAATGGATTTACAATGGAAAAACATTGCATCATAAACTATGAAAAGCTTAGGTATACAGGAAAGCTTAGCGATTGGTCGATAGTTGGAAATTTCATTTTTTTCTGCCCTTTTTGTGAAATGGAGTAATGTAAAAACTCTTCCAGAGTGTGGGAAAAAATTGCTTGTCTCTTGTTCACGGCCGAGAACCTCGAGACTAGATGACGCAGTCTCTTCCGAACCACTACTTCAACACCAAATTCGTGTCTCGACGCATGACAGCTGTAGTAGATATCACAGGATACTCTTTTGGAGCAACCCTGTTCCGTCCATCGCATTTCCTGTATAGCGGTGATGTCAGCTCTATATTGTTGGAGGACCAGCTGGATAGAGGCACCTTCCCTGTAGAGGGTTCGGATATTCCAGGTGCATATCCGTAAATCGCTGTCCTTTGGGTGGTTGTGGGAGTCGTCAACATTAGAGGGGTTCTTTATCCGAGGCAAGTGTTATAGTTTTTACAATTATAATAAAGGCAATACGGATATTCCCGGGTGGATGCAACATTTTTTTTGTTATGCTGCGAAATTACGATGTTTTACAATATTCCAAAAACTTAACTAGTAGCGGGCAATGAAACGCTGCGTTACGTTATTTCGCTAAATCACAGGATTGCGTTACGTGCGTTGTTACACTTATTGATGTTACAGTAAAGTGATAACCAAGTCTCAAAAATTGTAAAGCGAAATTGCGATAACTCATTTCGCTTATATCTAAGATTGAACTTGCTTCAGCGACACAGAAATGCTTTGCGTTACCCAAATCTTTCAGTAATTTTGATTCTACAAATATGAAATTTTTTTTTAGAATTAAAGGCTTGCTTTACGAAATGGGCTAAAAAAGTCAAAAACTGCGTAATCAATACTCAAAGAAGTAAGTCTAAATTAACTTTATTGGAAAAACTTCTTAGGTATTATATAAAAAAATTTAAAAATTTATTTGGAAAATTCTTGCGGAGTAAACTTTTATTAAAGGAAAAGCAAATATGGAGTTTCTTTAAGAAAATTAACTTCCAAAACTTTCTCGGAAATATTGTTAAAAATACCTTCTTAACAAATTGGTATCGAAATGTTCATGTTGTGCATGTTATATTTGTGCACAAACTAAAGGGAGCTACAGTTTTAAGCTACATCCGTACGATCGTTTTCGCAATACGTTCAGAACGATAATACGCATCCCGTAAGATTTCGTGGTGCGCACACAAGCGATTCTAATGTGCAGCGTAGAGTTGATGACGTGTCAAATGTGTCAATTCGTTATCGTAGTCAACAATTAAGCTCGTATCTGTCTACTTTACAAACAATTTTGCGTAAAGATCTTGGCCGGTAGAATCATTGGTCCATATGTCTTTAAAAATGATGATGGTCAGAATGTTACACTGAAATGTAAACTGTATAGAGACATGATTATTAACTATTTCGTGCCTCAATTGAAAGACATTAATGTTGCAGAAATATGGTTTCAGCAGGACGGAGGCACATACCAACCAGCTCGAGATACAATTAATTTACTGAAAGAAATCTTTGACGAACGATTAATTTCACGAAATGGGCCTTTTAACTGGACACCTCATTCGAACGATTTGACGCCATTAGAATAAATAAACTAGAAACAATTGAGTACTTGGAAGCCAACACGGTTATTTCCGAAATACAGCCTTATTTACTGTGCAGAGTATATCCAGATTACTCCATTTACGCGCCAACCGATTCAGCCACATGCCCGAAATCATATTCAAACAGTAATTTGAAAAAACTATCTTTAAAATAAATCCAATTTCCACCTCTAAAAACACAACTGATACATTTCTTGTTTTCGGTGACCCACAGCTAAATTTTCAAAACGCTGATACACGTGTAACTTTATTTTCGATTCTTTACAAGAATGTTGCTTGTTGAGTTTTCATAAAGTCTGCATTAACGAACGTAGTGCACAAGTGCCTGATGCAGAAAATAAACAAATACCAGACCATTCTCTGAAGAATTCCAAGAAAAATTTTCAAAATAGGGCATGCATTACAATGCATTGCACTATGATACACGTGTACTGTGGATGTACACAAAGTCAGTCAATGATAATTAATAAGTAGATAGCCAATAATGGATCGATAAGAAGCCGATCCCATTCACAAATAAATGTTTATCTAGAATAAGAAGTAACAATATGTATTAGATTTAAATATAACAGGTTATAAAAAAAACCGATTATGTTAAAAGTATACTATAAGCCATACATTTACATAAAATAAATCAGATCTTATTTGCTAGGAAACTAGCAACTAAACAATTTCGTCTATTTTTATTATCACCATTTACTTTTGTGGCCAACGTTCTAATTAAACGGTGATACCTATGGTTAGGAAAGTTTCCACAAATCATTTCCCATTGCAATAATAATTGAATTCATGAAATTTTTTTATTTAATGTTTACAGCTGGTTTTAAAACATAAAACTTTCTTTATTTTCAGGGATAAAAGCAGAAATACGGCTAGAATAACTTGCCGCGTTTGTCTTGAGGACTATCAGACAACCATTAACTTTTTATCAGAGCCAATCGATGTTTACAACGATTGGGTGGACGCCTGCGAGACAGCTAATTAAGATTATTTAAGTCTTATGTTTAAGTTATTACAATATAAATAAATATAATAATAAACGATTTGTTACCTCTTGTTGGCAAATTCAAGTAAACCAATTTCTATTTAAGTTGCTCTACTTTAAGCTGATCGAGCTTTACTTTATTCTCAATAAATAAAAGAAGTTCGATCACTGGATTGTGTTTAAAAGAAAATTATTGCAATTTTATTAACAAAATACTTAAAAATTACTTCACTGTGCTCACACTAAGGCTGTCGAACGGTGACTGCCCGTATTCATGTTTTTTTTTAGTTTTTCTATTCTAATTAATTCCGAAGTAGATGGCGTAGATGTGTAATAATTACCACTGCAGATCACTACACATATACATAAACATGCCTGCAGGCGAATGCTTTTGGAAATACCGTCACAATACGTATAGCTTTTGCTTTAACGAGATATTTCTGCATGTGAAAATATATGTTGGTGTTAATTTTCTCATATGCCGCAATTTTGTCAATTGCCTCTATTGGGGCAATGTGTGACACTTCAAATGGGGTATGCGTAGGTAATGCGTTTACCATATTTATAGTTCTTAAAAATGGTTCGAAATTACAAACAAGGTACACCAAAGGAAATCAAAATTAAAAAATAACTCAATTCGTACTGTAGCTGCATTACGCGGTGTTCCAAAAAGTAATTTGGAACGATACATTGTTGGTCACAGTAATACCAAAAATTTATGGTGACACTTATACACCAATATTGGATATTTTTCATTTAAAATGTGCAAACTTCAAATTCAGGTTCAAAAAAAGGTTCAATACTTGCGTGCACAATGTTCAGAGGTACAATAATTTATTTGTTTTTGTCATTGTTTTATCATCTTTGTGATCGTTTACAATTAACAAAATTTTTAAATTTTTACAGAATTTGTAGAAATTTTATTGAGGAAATATAGTGTTACACATTACCTGTTGCTTTAAACATGAGAGAGAAAATTATATACAAGAAAAAAGTTCCACGAGGACATCACCTTTTCCATGGAATGTATTTATTTTATAGATATGTACATATATACTGAAAATGTTTGCGACTCCAAGAAAGAAAAAACTAATACATTCCCCACTTCGTTTCCACTCTCCCATATTTATTTGTTAATATTCAGGGATAGGATTTTATTGACTTTATATTTTTATTGTGTCTATTTTCGTTTAATATGGTTTTTTGTTTTTTTTTTACTTTTAGTCATCCACATAAGAAAAAAAAACATATGCCCATGTGCTGGGAGACCAGCTTCAGCTGCCAGTTCTATTGAGAAGTTCCATTCTGAATGAAATTAGGCAACTTTAAAATGCCTTCTGGATAAACATTTTTTTTTTTTTTTGCTTTATATTGGACACAATTGGTCGCTGTGGCGTAGTGGTAATGCGTTGAACTGCTACGCAGAGTGTCAGAGGTTCGAATCTCGGCACAGGCAAAATCAAAAAGAAAAAAATAATTTTTCTACACGGCACCTCCTCTTGGCAGGTAATGGCAAACCTACAAGAGTAAAAATTGCTATGAAAAGCTTTTCACTTCGCCGTTCGGATTCGGCATTAAACTGTAGGTCCCTTCCATTCATGTACAAATATAACACGCACAACATGAGTGGATGTGAAAAGCTCGGCCTAGGACCTCCATGGGCTGTTGTGCCATTAAAAGTAAAAAAAGTATTGGATACAAAACTGTTCAAGAGGACATATCGCTAGATAATTATATTAGTTCAAACGCCATTTGCTTAGTTTCGAGCAAATCGAATTTGAAAGTTTGCGATATAATATCTGTAAAACCAGCCGAAAAATATATCAAACATAGGGTGGTCCTTGTAACACTTGGAATTTGAAGTACTGTCTATTTTGAGTGTGGCAAGGCTAATGTCATTCGTATTACGACTGAAAAATTGTTTTATATATGCGGTTAACGAAATGAGTATATACGCTCTTG
Organism: Palloptera scutellata; assembly: GCA_958295655.1. Taxonomy (NCBI): domain Eukaryota; kingdom Metazoa; phylum Arthropoda; class Insecta; order Diptera; family Pallopteridae; genus Palloptera; species Palloptera scutellata. The sequence continues at coordinate 58,727,850 of OY282450.1, forward strand.
AATAAAGTTGGGAAATACTAAAAATTTATTCGCAAAACGGTATGATGTATTTTCTACCGAAAGTGTATTTTAATTTAATTTATTTATTTAGCTTAGTACAAGCGAGAAAATCACGTAAAATTGCTTAAATCTATACTTACTTAATTTAGGGGGAGGGATTTTTTCATTTATTTTTTAAGGATGGGAACAACATATTATTTATTCAGCTAAAATTATACTTAAAAATAGTTAAATACATGGATTAGCAAGGGGAGGGAGGGGAGTAGGCTTTATACAGAGCATTCTTTAAGCTAAATTTGCTACGGTGAAAATCAAAAACATTTGGAATGTCGTTGGCTATTCGAAGCATTCTAGACATTGGTTCGTTGCCGCCATAATCTGTTCGGTGAGTATTAAGACGAAAAGCGGACACAGACCTAAGGTTACGTGGGTTGATGTTAATATTTCCAGCTGATAATTGGTTAACAAATACTGTATCGGTGGTTTTTCGGCGTATTTCAAGGGACTGTACGTTAATTAGTTTTTGACGATCCTTCTATGGGGGCAAGTTAAAGGGATCAGACCATGGTAGGCTCCGCAAGGCAAGCCGAATAAATCTGGTTTCACTGCTTCAATTTTAAGGGAATGGGTGTAATAATAAGGAGACCAGACTTAGCTAGCAAATTCAAGAATTGGCCTGACAAATGTAAAATAGAGAGATTTTGTGACATATGGGTTTGAGAATTCTTTGGACCTGTGTTTCACAAACCCAAGAACAGAGTTGGCAGTATTAACAACATCATCAATATGGAGCGAAAATTTAGTTCTTTATCACATATAACACCGAATTTAATTTAAAAATTAAATTTCAAAAAATTTCAAGTCTCGTAACGAAATTACAGAGGGGATAATGTTATCGCGTATAAAATATATCCTAGGCAGTGAAGGAATTCGCTTTCTGGAATATGTTATGAATTAACATTTACTGACATTGAGCTTGAAAAAATTTTTATCACACCATTTTAAGAAATTATTCAAGTCATCTTATAATGGGCGATAGTCAAGGGGTATTAGAATGTCTCGGTAAATTTTCATGTCATCAGCATATATAGAGAGCTGAGAGTTTCTGATGATTCAATCTACATCGTTAATTGTGTGGACAAAAATCAAGGGACCAAAGTGGCTACCTTGAGAGACTTCGGATGTGGCAACAAAGGCTTAAGATGTGGAAGACCGATTTTCAAGGTAAGATTATATCCATCTTATAAACCCAGATTGAAAGCCTAAAGCGTAGAGTTTAAGAAAGATAATGCCATTCAAAATTTTATCAAAAGCCTTACTGAAGTCGGTAGCAATTACATCGACTTCTTTGCCATCCTCCAATGCCCACAGGGCGCTGTATACAAATTCGGTTAAGATAGTTGTTGATCTGCCGTTTAGAATTCTGTGCTGTTTAGGTGAGAAAATGGATTTACAATGGAAAAACATTGCATCATAAACTATGAAAAGCTTAGGTATACAGGAAAGCTTAGCGATTGGTCGATATTTGGAAATTTCATTTTTTTCTGCCCTTTTTGTGAAATGGAGTAATGTAAAAACTCTTCCAGAGTGTGGGAAAAAATTGCTTGTGACATAGAAAGTTGGAGCAGAGTCCAAATGGATTGCGCTAGGACGTTTCGACATTCTTTTATAACTATTGCAGGCAAGCCATCTGGACCGGGGGTGTACTCGTTCCTAAGTATTTGTATCTTCTCTTTTACAACTTCAAGGGGTATCTCGATTGAAGTTAGACACGTTTGGGTCAATTACTCATGCACGAAAAATAATCAGGGTCAGGTTCTATTTCATGGCTGGTAAAAAACTGGCTAAAGAAATGGGCAAACAAATTTACACGCCATAGTTTATTCCATTTATTACGAAGTTCTCGCAAATCCTTGTTGTACCAGGGAGGGGACGATGAAAAGTTTTTCTGAGGAACAAAAGGGACAGATTGTTGAATTCAATTGAAAATTTCACAATAAAACTGAGTAATTGCAACATCGATATTTATATGTTTGCACTCAAATATAAGCTGAAAGTAAACTTTGCTGATTAAACTATTTAATTCTTCGAAGTTCGCTTTACGAAAATTGAATCTGTATGAGTACGCCGAGTTAAGTACTTTATTAACATTGTCGTAGGAATAAGTAATTGATAGAGGTGGGTGATAATAGTCTGAAAACAAGGTCAAGTTGGCGGTAAATGTTATTAGTAATACCACTTAATGGGAAAAGACCAGAGCTTAAGAGACAGTCAGTAAAAAGAATTTCCTTGTCTGAGCAGGGATTAGACGCGAAATAATACTATTCGTCATTATATTGTACCCATTTGAGATTTTGAAGGTTAAAATTGGAGCTTAAGCGTGAGGCGAATGTAGTTAAATCATTATTTACCTCAAAAGGAGAGATATCAAAGCTCGCATGAAAACGAACAAAGATCTTTCTCAGCTCACTTGGATTAGTTGGGAGGCCTTCTTGATTTATTGATACCAGAACGCTTGTTTTAGCAATACCATCTATGCAAATAGAATCCGATTTATGGTGCAGATAGGCAAGATATATACGTACGTTTTCGTAAATTCTGCGATCTCTCAAAAGAGATAGGATAAACCGGTTATCGTCACTGTTATCTGTAAGTTTTTTAGTAAGTTTACTTATAGGTGGGAGGAGTGGGTCTAAAAAGGCTGGCGGTGCATCAAGCGGGCTTTGGGGGGGGGGGGCGGATTTGAAGAACTAATATCATTGTTTTCACTAGGGGATATTGAGGAGGAAGATGTCGGATTAAGAACGTGAGAACGAATAAAATTTGGGTAATTAACGGTGGGAAGAGTGCTAACAGAATTTGCCGTCTGAAGTGGAGAAGGAGAGGGATTCGACGATAAATTAAAGAGTACGCGATTACGTCGAGCAGTTGGGCGTTTAGTAGTGGGTTTAGCAGGGCGGAGTATACTTTGCGATTTAGTAGATGTATTAATAGGAGTATTTGAGAGTTGGATTGATAGTGGAGAAAAATAAGGAAAAATATTAGTTTTAAATTTCCAGTTCGGATCAAGGGTGGAATTTTTTTCAAGGCTAGCTGAGCTCTTAGAGGTTGGTTTTTTAGACTTAGGATGATGACTTAAATTTAGGCTTAGGTAGTGTTTGGTTTCCTTTCGGCTTGACAGTCCATTTCGTGACAACCATTTTCCCCAGCAAGGTAACACTTCCCTGCGCTGTTAGAAACATACATGTAATAAAATTACGTTCAAAATTCGGTAGAAGTTGATCCTCGGTAGATATGTTAATTAACAAAATTGTCACATCCTGGGGTTCAGAAATCCATGCGCGATCGTTGAGAAGCCAATATACCCTCAACGACTAACTGCTTGGTGTTGCTTTTGGACCGGCAGTATTATTAGCCCATTTTTCTTCGACAATATTTGTTTCCAACAGGATGGCGCGCCGTGCTAAAATCGATCTTTTGTGTGGGAAATTTGAATATAGCGCTAGATAAGTGTAACGCTTACCATCTAGCAACGATTGAGGCTCTTAAGGACGAAATTGGTGCAGCCCATAGTATGGGCTGCAAGGCCAGACGAAGAAGATATTTCAATGAAATAGTGTTCCAGAATTAACCGGAAGGATTCGAAGAATAAAAAACCAATCAAATTTCAAATTATAAATGGCCCACACTGTATTTTTGATAGAAAAAACTTATTAAAAAAATTTATAATACATTTTTTTACTCATCCAATGTTATTTAGTGGACATTTAAGAAGTTATTAATGTTTTAAAATAACAAATCATAATGTGAGATTATTCCACGTTATAGTATGTATATTTAGGTTTTAATTTTTATCAAATTACATGGAATACAACGTAGTGGTGAATAGAATAATGTAAATGAAAAAAGTCAGAAAATTTTGGGTATGGAATAAACTGGTTATTATCTTTATAATGAAGCAAATTTCATGGATATTAAAAACAATTTTCTGTTGTCTCAGAAAAAGCATACGGGCGGCGATCTATTTTGAAAACATATCCGTGAAGAGAAATCGGTGTTGCTGGTGACTTCAATCTTCACAATTCGGATTGGTTGTGCCGCTCAAGTCATACAACACCCTAAGGTCGGCTATTTGCCGAGTCGAACGACCTGACTTAATTAACGACCGAACTGGCACATTCCGTGTATCGCAAGGCAAGCTTAAAACATTCTTGACCTTTTTCGGACCACTGTACCATTTTGGCATCATTTCCGTAATTTCCAAGCCACAACCCTTTGACGATAGCTCCAAAGCGATTAGTGTAGCTTTACGAAAAGGCAAATTGGAATGGGCTCAATATCTTTTTAGAAAATTTTTGTTGGATATTGTTTTGCTGATAAAAACATAGAATCCAGTGCTAAAATGGTAGAAGAATTAATTTTATTATAATAAAATGATAAAATTCATTTTATTATAATATAATTAAAATGATTTTCATTCATTATGAAATGATTAGCCTTAAACCTAAAAACAATTCATGGTTTAATACGACTTGCAGATCAGCAGTCAGTTTCAAAGAGGCGCTTTCAGGAACTGATAATTTAATAAGAATGCCAACACTAAACAGTTGCGTAAGCGGGAAAGAAATCGCTCTAAAACGCGAAAAGTTTCTACACGAACAGCGCCAGAAGCATAAAGTCCTACAATTCCATAGGTGTGGTAAGAACTTTTGGTCATTTGTAAAGAGAGTAAAGAACCATACTTACTTACTTAGCTGGCAATACAACCGATGATCGGTCTTGGCCGCCTCTACAAAGCTTCGCCAGTCACTTCTGTTATGCGCGCACTGGCGCCAGTTGATAAGGCCAAGTGCAGTCAGGTTGCCCTGCACCTGGTCTTTCCAACGGAGATTAGGACGTCCCCTTCTGCGTGTTCCTCCACCGTGGTTCGAATAAAACACGCTTCTAGCCCGAGCGCTTTCTTCCATTCGCTCAACATAACCCAGCCGGCGAAGCCGCTGGAGTTTTATACGCTTGACTATGTCAGTGTCGGCGTACAGCTCATCGTTTCATCTTATTCGATACACGTCGCCCACGCATACTGGACCGTAGATCTTACGGAGTATCTTCCTCTCGAACGCTTCTAACAGTCTCTCATCATTGATGGTCAATGTCCACGTCTCTGCGCCATACATTAGGACGAGAAGGATGAGGGACGAGAGAGAGGGCTCTACTTCTCAATTGCCTACTGAGCCCGTAGTAACACCTGTTGGCAAGAGTTAGTCTCCGCTAGATCTCAAGGCTGACATTATTGTTGGTGTTTATGCTGGATCCTAGATATACGAAATCCTTGACGACTTCAAAGTGTAGTTGTCAACAGTGACATTTTGTCGAAGACGCCGTGACTCTTTGTTTGTTGACACAAGGTATTTCGTTTTGTCCTCGTTCACCACCATACCCACTCGACGAGACTCCCTTTCCAGGTTGGAGAATGCTGCACTGACTGCTCGAGCGTTTTTGCCAATAATGTCAATATCATCAGCGTATGCTAGCAGCATGACACTTGTAAAAGATAGTGACAGAGATGTCAATATTCGCAGCTCGAATTATTTTCTCCAGCATAAGGTTAAAGAAGTCGCACGGTAAGGAATCACCTTGTCTGAAACCTCTTTTGGTATCGAATGGCGCGGAGAGGTCTGTCCCAATTTTCACTGCGCTGGTGGTGTTGGTCAGTGTCATTTTGCAAAGACGAATGAACTTTAAAGGGATACCAAAATCAGACATAGCGGCGTACAAGTCATCCCTAATCGTGCTGTCGAAGGCGGCTTTATAATCGACAAATAGATGATGAGTGTCGATCTGTTTTTCTCGGGTCTTTTCCAGGATTTGACGTAGTGTGAATATCTGGTCGATGGTGGATTTACCAGGCCTGAAGCCACGCTGATAAGGTCCAATCAGTTTGTTGACGATGGGCTTCAGTCTTTCGCACAGTACGCTCGATAGAACCTTATATGCAATATTAAGAAGGCTTATCCCACGGTAGTTGGCGCAGTTCGTGGAATCACTTTTCTTATGGATTGGACAGAGTACGCTGAGCTTCCAATCACTTGGCATGCTTTCATCTGACCATATTGTGCATAGAAGCTCATGCATGCGTTTTTTGAGCTCTTCGCCTCCGGTCTTAAACAACTCAGCAGGCAGGTCATCTGCACCTGCAGCCTTTTTGTTTTTCAGCCGAGCAATGGCTGTTAAGATCTCCTCATATGCAGGCGGCGGTACTTCAACGCCGTCAGTGATTGGGGTTTCCGGAGTGGATTCCGCAGTGGCGGGATTATTGCCGTCATCGCCATTAAGCAGCTGCGAAAAGTGCTCCCTCCATAATCTCATTATGCCCTGGACATCTGTCACCAGGTTTCCGTCTTCTTCCTTGCAGGAAGAGGCCCCGGTCTTCAAACCATCAGTCAGGCGTCTTATTATTTCAAAGAATTTTCGGACCTCGTTCCTGTTCCGTAACATTTTGATATCATTAAACTCGCATCTTTCTGCAGCTCTTTTCTTGCGCTTGAAAATACGTTTCTACTCCCTCCTCAACTCTCTGTATCGCTCCTCGCAGCTCGCGTTGTAACTGATTACAGTGTGGCTCGGTAAACAGCGTTTTTCGCTTTAGTAGCATCGCGACATTCTTGCTCGTACCACATATTTCTCCGTCGACGGTGGTAGACTAGCAGTTCTTCGGCGGCCGTACGCATAGAGCGGTAAATGTGCGTCCACTGCGCGCATATATCATCAAGTTGAGGGGTGTTTTGCGAAAGGAGAAGAAGAACGAACCATACGTCTTCGTCAATTCCAACTAGCTCGGTTGATAAAACGAAAATTTTTGTTAACATTTTCGCAGAGAATTCTTCTCTGCCAGCTAGCGATAAACAACTACCCGTTATCGAATCCTTATCTTGTGTTATGCCTGAGAAACTTTTTTGGAACGCGAGTAGTTAAAAGAGTTCTTGCAAATCTTAACATAAACAATACTTCGGGACCCGATGGCATTCCAGCCCATACAACTGGTGTATTTTCGTCTTGTTGGAAGGTTACCAATGTCCAACCAGTTCCTAAAAAGGGCAAGACTACCTGCGCCCATAGCAATTTATTCTACGCTTTCCAAAGTCATGGAAAGTGTAGTTAATTTTTACTTTGCCAAATATCTTGAGCAAAACGAATTGCTTAATGACCGCCAATACGGTTTCCGTAAACCGTAAATCGCCTCTCAACCGTCAGCGATCTCATGGCGATCCACACCGAGCACTGGAATTATAGTGTCCATGGCTTAGGTGAGTTGCGCTGGATATTTCAAAGGCGTTTGACAGAGTGTGTCATAAAGCATTGGTATCAAAACTGATTACGCATGGTGTCGGGAGTAACTTCACATAATGGATAACGTACTTTGTAAGCGGCCGCTCTCTCCCTGTTGTGATGGACCGCATTGTTTCGGAAGATATTGCCATTAATGCTGGTTCGGTCCCCTTCCCAACTCTTTTCCTTGTCATCATTAATGACCTTCTGTCATTAACGAAGATTCCCATTTACTCGTTTGCAGATAACAGCATCACTTCTCATCCATGTATCTGTACAAAACGCCCTAACTCTTTGGAGATTGAGAGGAAAAGGCATGTTATGAATGACTCACTCAATAAAGATCTCTAGTCAAACTCCGAGTGGGGTCTCACGAATAGAATTGAATTCAATGCGCGTAAGTACCAATGTTGTCTGTTATCTCACAAACGAGTTTCCAAACCCCCCGTTCATCCTCTAGCTGGGATAGCTATTGCGGAGACATTTTCCACGTCTCGAAAGAAGCAGCCAAGTGTCTCGGCTTTCTTAGGCGGCGTAAAAAATATTTCATTCCACTTATGGGCTGGAGCTTCACGAACGCTCTATATCCTCTGGCAACATCCATAAAATGGGGCATTTGTTAGAGCATTATTTCTAGTGCTTTTGAAATTATATAAAGAATATGTAAAAATTGAGTTTAAAAAAAGAAAAAACAATTACAAAAATACTATTTTTAATTAAAATTTCTTAAAAGAATTTTTACACTTCTTTACATTAATTCATTGCGTTTATACAAATTTTTCCAAAAGTGGTTAAAAAGTATTAACCTTACGTGCTGTCAACGATATGAAGAAATCGCTTGTCCATAAATCGCGCCAAAAAATTTTTCGTGATGCATTGCTAGCTGCTGAATTGCCTCTGGCTGGTCTTCACTCCAAATACGTCAATTCTGCTTATTCACGTATCCATTGAGACAAAAATTAACCTCGTCGCTAAATGGACGTAGCTTGTGAAACACTTTTTTCACAGCGTATAAATTTTGATAATAAATTTCAATAATTTGCAAACATTGTTCAGGCGTAAGTCTATTCATGATGAAATGGCAAACCAAACTGAGCATAAATAAGATGACAGCTGTCAAAAAGACCAACTCCGAAAAAAGTATTGCCAGATTGAAAACTACACTTCTAGAAAAAACACCCTTTACTTTAAACTTAATTTGTTATATTTACATTATCTGAAATAGACTCAATTTATTGGTCCAGTCCGTTTCTAAGTTGTTAAGCTTGTTAAGTACGTCTGGAGAATTACTTTTAAGTTTATTGTACAAATCACCAACCTTGCATCACATCGTGCATTTCTTTCTTCCAGCAGGTTGTCCTTCAGTAAGACCCGGTATATTTTCTTACAAGTGGAAAATAAAGTTTTGAAACAAAATCATAAAAGTATATTTATTATTTAAAATAAATATTAATGTACCTTTGTCATTTTAATTGTTTAGTGTTGTAAATCGTCTCCTTTTTTGAGCTGCTGCTTTAGATGCCGTCAAAAATATCGTTTGCAAAATTAAGAAGAATAAGAAATAATTTGTAATATAGACATTTTTAAGGTTACATTATTTTCATTAACAACGTATTCGTTCATGTCAAGGCTGCAGGAGTTTTTGTGAAGTTTCCATATTGCTTTATATAAAAATTAATTGAGTGAAATCTCTGAAGGAGCGTGTGAAGCGTGTGTTTCATAATACTGGTCTTGATTTCGTGGGCCGTTTTGAAATTAAAAACTATACGGTAGGTTGGAATGAAAATATATGGAGGTTTTCAAGGTTTGTATGAGCTTGTAAAACTTACAAAATATTATCTTGTGATCTGAGAGATATAACAGCAAATAATTATTCAGCGGACTTAATAATTCGTAAATGTCACATGTGTTTATAAGTGTGAAAACTTGTCAAAATTTTTATGGAATGTTTATACAATTTACGAGGTTTAAGAGACATTTACGAGTTTATATGAATCCTAATATTATTTTTCTGTTTTATAAAATATATTGGTTTACAACTTTTTACAATTTATATCAAATAATTAATTACTTTTCATAAAGTAATGAATTTAATTGTTAAATTTAGAATGTACTTTTAAATATTTTAGATACAAATTTATTTATATTTTTAATTTTGAAAATTATTTTCCGAATTTTTGCAAAGTTCATCTTGTTAGAGTATGTATGTATGTATGTATGTATTTAATAAGGCAAAAATGAACGTTAGGTTTGTAATAGGTAGAATAACAAATGTACATAAGTAGCATATGCATGTCAATTACGTTTGAATTGTATCCAATCTTGAACTCTTATTAGAATGTATAAAAGCTCTAAGCTTTTATTGCAACAAATCAGTTATCGATCAAAATATTATGCTAAGCAATTAGTGAATACTAGGAAGCAGTTAGTATAGTTTTTGTCATGAGCTGATCGTGTAATATACCTATTAAATTTTGAATAAAATACTGGAAATAGTACAATAATAATTTTACTGGCGCAGTCGGTAGATATCCGCAAAAGATTCTAAACGAATTGTAAAATACAATTTATTGAAGTTTAACGTGCAACAAGTAATGTAAACAAGTAATTTAATATAAAAAAAAAAATTTTAAAATACAATTACAAATTTAAATGCCTTAACTAAACTAAAAAAAAGTAATATAAATTGAATTTACTTAAAATATATATAAACTACAATAAAGTGTAAAAGTACAGGCTCGCAAATTAACGTTAAAAGCAACAAGCACCATGGCTGAAGAGCGAGAAGAGAATTTGTCATGCAAATCACTAAGTTAATTAAACCGTTATACGGCGACTCAAATTATTTGGCGTTGTTCATCGGCAGCATTGATGCTATTAAGCACCAGATTGCGCCAAATTCTCAAGAAACGAGAGCATTCTATTTCAATTGCATAATAAGGAAGTTGCGAGGGTCCACGTTATATGTCGTCCGCAGGGAACAACCATGGACAACATGAAGGCAATTTGAAAAACATATTCCGAATTCAACTCTTATTTTAGAAATTTGTAATATTAAATTTAAGAATAACGTTAAATTATTAATCGAAGAAATAAATTTAGAAGTTTGTAGAATTAAAAATTGTATAAAATTAAAAAATGAAAGTAATGATACTAAAATATTTTTGTACAAAGGACTAAAACAAATAAACTTTAAAAACATTGCAAAAAGAGTTGCCAAATTATTCGACTGCATTAATTAATTTAAATCTAGCTATTGACCTAAAATCAGTAATAAAAATTATAAAAGAAAATAATGTCTTTTATGATGATAAAGAAGCAGATAGAAATAACCAAAACCAAAGAAATAACTAATTTCCAAGAATCATACAAAACACAAATGGCAATGGGTTGGTAAATAACGCAACCGATAATTTGGCAACATTCAATAGAAATCAATTTTCACACTTTTCTTACTCCAACAATTATCAAAAAAGCGAATTTATTCAAGTTGAACCAATAATATTAACAACAACAATAACAGGGGAAGTTTCACTCAGTATAATTCAGGAAATCGTTGATAACAATAATGAGAATAAGTTAAAATCATGTGCATGACTTCTCAAACAACTACGACGGACTAATAGGTTACGATATACTTCGACAACTTCATTCTAAAATCGACCTAGGAATGAATACTATAACTCTAAACGGAAATAACTATAAATTATTTAATAATAAATCGAAAATCGATAGTTACTGTAATTACGAAAATTTACTTACAAAAGTACATAAATTAGAAGTTAACAAATAAAGGAAATGTTAGAACCACAAACCATTTGCCTTACCGACACTCCATATTCTACAATTACCGATTTGTGCCGTACCTAAAAAACAAAATTCTTCAGGTAAAGAGAAATGGATATTGTTGTTGATTATCGAAATCTCAACAATATTACGATAGACGACAGGTATCCCATTTCCAATATGGATGACATATTGGATAAATTAGGTAGATGCATGCACCTCACAACTATTGACTTGGCTCAATGATTCCACCAAATAGAGATGGATCCTGGCTACAGACAAAAAACCTTTTCCAACCAAAATGGACATTTTGAATTTTTAAGTACGCCATTCCTTAAAAACGAACCAGCCACTTTCTAACGGTTGATGAGGAACACATCGAATCACTCGTTAAAGTTGCCCATAGATTAACTGAAGCAAATCTAAAAATACAATTAAATAAAAGCGAAAAACCGAATTCCTCAGCCACATCATTACACCAGTTGGTATACCCAAACAAAATAAAGGTAATATTAAGTTACCCTGTATCCAAAACAGAGAAAAAAATTTAAAAATTTCTAGGCTTGGCAGGTTTTTACAGAAAATTCCCTCCCATTTATGTACAAATAAAACACGAACAACATGAGTGGATGCGAAAAGCTCGGCCTTTCGTGCTACATGCGGTCATAATCGACATTGATAAACTAAAAAGTTCATTGTGGTAAAGGCATACACTTGCCACAATGCCTGTCTATCTGTACTGTGTTCTATCGGTGTCCTGTGATTACATTCCCTCTCTCATTCTCCCTCCTTCTTTCCACTTATCAATCTTCCTTCCAATTAACACAATTTATATTAACACAATTTATTATCAAAAGCCTTACTGAAGTCGGTAGCAATTACATCGACTTCTTTGCCATCCTCCAATGCCCACAGGGCGCTGTATACAAATTCGGTTAAGATAGTTGTTGATCTGCCGTTTAGAATTCTGTGCTGTTTAGGTGAGAAAATGGATTTACAATGGAAAAACATTGCATCATAAACTATGAAAAGCTTAGGTATACAGGAAAGCTTAGCGATTGGTCGATAGTTGGAAATTTCATTTTTTTCTGCCCTTTTTGTGAAATGGAGTAATGTAAAAACTCTTCCAGAGTGTGGGAAAAAATTGCTTGTGACATAGAAAGTTGGAGCAGAGTCCAAATGGATTGCGCTAGGACGTTTCGACATTCTTTTATAACTATTGCAGGCAAGCCATCTGGACCGGGGGTGTACTCGTTCCTAAGTATTTGTATCTTCTCTTTTACAACTTCAAGGGGTATCTCGATTGAAGTTAGACACGTTTGGGTCAATTACTCATGCACGAAAAATAATCAGGGTCAGGTTCTATTTCATGGCTGGTAAAAAACTGGCTAAAGAAATGGGCAAACAAATTTACACGCCATAGTTTATTCCATTTATTACGAAGTTCTCGCAAATCCTTGTTGTACCAGGGAGGGGACGATGAAAAGTTTTTCTGAGGAACAAAAGGGACAGATTGTTGAATTCAATTGAAAATTTCACAATAAAACTGAGTAATTGCAACATCGATATTTATATGTTTGCACTCAAATATAAGCTGAAAGTAAACTTTGCTGATTAAACTATTTAATTCTTCGAAGTTCGCTTTACGAAAATTGAATCTGTATGAGTACGCCGAGTTAAGTACTTTATTAACATTGTCGTAGGAATAAGTAATTGATAGAGGTGGGTGATAATAGTCTGAAAACAAGGTCAAGTTGGCGGTAAATGTTATTAGTAATACCACTTAATGGGAAAAGACCAGAGCTTAAGAGACAGTCAGTAAAAAGAATTTCCTTGTCTGAGCAGGGATTAGACGCGAAATAATACTATTCGTCATTATATTGTACCCATTTGAGATTTTGAAGGTTAAAATTGGAGCTTAAGCGTGAGGCGAATGTAGTTAAATCATTATTTACCTCAAAAGGAGAGATATCAAAGCTCGCATGAAAACGAACAAAGATCTTTCTCAGCTCACTTGGATTAGTTGGGAGGCCTTCTTGATTTATTGATACCAGAACGCTTGTTTTAGCAATACCATCTATGCAAATAGAATCCGATTTATGGTGCAGATAGGCAAGATATATACGTACGTTTTCGTAAATTCTGCGATCTCTCAAAAGAGATAGGATAAACCGGTTATCGTCACTGTTATCTGTAAGTTTTTTAGTAAGTTTACTTATAGGTGGGAGGAGTGGGTCTAAAAAGGCTGGCGGTGCATCAAGCGGGCTTTGGGGGGGGGGGGGGCGGATTTGAAGAACTAATATCATTGTTTTCACTAGGGGATATTGAGGAGGAAGATGTCGGATTAAGAACGTGAGAACGAATAAAATTTGGGTAATTAACGGTGGGAAGAGTGCTAACAGAATTTGCCGTCTGAAGTGGAGAAGGAGAGGGATTCGACGATAAATTAAAGAGTACGCGATTACGTCGAGCAGTTGGGCGTTTAGTAGTGGGTTTAGCAGGGCGGAGTATACTTTGCGATTTAGTAGATGTATTAATAGGAGTATTTGAGAGTTGGATTGATAGTGGAGAAAAATAAGGAAAAATATTAGTTTTAAATTTCCAGTTCGGATCAAGGGTGGAATTTTTTTCAAGGCTAGCTGAGCTCTTAGAGGTTGGTTTTTTAGACTTAGGATGATGACTTAAATTTAGGCTTAGGTAGTGTTTGGTTTCCTTTCGGCTTGACAGTCCATTTCGTGACAACCAACCCAGCAAGGTAACACTTCCCTGCGCTGTTAGAAACATACATGTAATAAAATTACGTTCAAAATTCGGTAGAAGTTGATCCTCGGTAGATATGTTAATTAACAAAATTGTCACATCCTGGGGTTCAGAAATCCATGCGCGATCGTTGAGAAGCCAATATACCCTCAACGACTAACTGCTTGGTGTTGCTTTTGGACCGGCAGTATTATTAGCCCATTTTTCTTTGACAATATTTGTTTCCAACAGGATGGCGCGCCGTGCTAAAATCGATCTTTTGTGTGGGAAATTTGAATATAGCGCTAGATAAGTGTAACGCTTACCATCTAGCAACGATTGAGGCTCTTAAGGACGAAATTGGTGCAGCCCATAGTATGGGCTGCAAGGCCAGACGAAGAAGATATTTCAATGAAATAGTGTTCCAGAATTAACCGGAAGGTTTCGAAGAATAAAAAACCAATCAAATTTCAAATTATAAATGGCCCACACTGTATTTTTGATAGAAAAAACTTATTAAAAAAATTTATAATACATTTTTTTACTCATCCAATGTTATTTAGTGGACATTTAAGAAGTTATTAATGTTTTAAAATAACAAATCATAATGTGAGATTATTCCACGTTATAGTATGTATATTTAGGTTTTAATTTTTATCAAATTACATGGAATACAACGTAGTGGTGAATAGAATAATGTAAATGAAAAAAGTCAGAAAATTTTGGATATGGAATAAACTGGTAATTATCTTTATAATGAAGCAAATTTCATGGATATTAAAAACAATTTTCTGTTGTCTCAGAAAAAGCATACGGGCGGCGATCTATTTTGAAAACATATCCGTGAAGAGAAATCGGTGTTGCTGGTGACTTCAATCTTCACAATTCGGATTGGTTGTGCCGCTCAAGTCATACAACACCCTAAGGTCGGCTATTTGCCGAGTCGAACGACCTGACTTAATTAACGACCGAACTGGCACATTCCGTGTATCGCAAGGCAAGCTTAAAACATTCTTGACCTTTTTCGGACCACTGTACCATTTTGGCATCATTTCCGTAATTTCCAAGCCACAACCCTTTGACGATAGCTCCAAAGCGATTAGTGTAGCTTTACGAAAAGGCAAATTGGAATGGGCTCAATATCTTTTTAGAAAATTTTTGTTGGATATTGTTTTGCTGATAAAAACATAGAATCCAGTGCTAAAATGGTAGAAGAATTAATTTTATTATAATAAAATGATAAAATTCATTTTATTATAATATAATTAAAATGATTTTCATTCATTATGAAATGATTAGCCTTAAACCTAAAAACAATTCATGGTTTAATACGACTTGCAGATCAGCAGTCAGTTTCAAAGAGGCGCTTTCAGGAACTGATAATTTAATAAGAATGCCAACACTAAACAGTTGCGTAAGCGGGAAAGAAATCGCTCTAAAACGCGAAAAGTTTCTACACGAACAGCGCCAGAAGCATAAAGTCCTACAATTCCATAGGTGTGGTAAGAACTTTTGGTCATTTGTAAAGAGAGTAAAGAACCATACTTACTTACTTAGCTGGCAATACAACCGATGATCGGTCTTGGCCGCCTCTACAAAGCTTCGCCAGTCACTTCTGTTATGCGCGCACTGGCGCCAGTTGATAAGGCCAAGTGCAGTCAGGTTGCCCTGCACCTGGTCTTTCCAACGGAGATTAGGACGTCCCCTTCTGCGTGTTCCTCCACCGTGGTTCGAATAAAACACGCTTCTAGCCGGAGCGCTTTCTTCCATTCGCTCAACATAACCCAGCCGGCGAAGCCGCTGGAGTTTTATACGCTTGACTATGTCAGTGTCGGCGTACAGCTCATCGTTTCATCTTATTCGATACACGTCGCCCACGCATACTGGACCGTAGATCTTACGGAGTATCTTCCTCTCGAACGCTTCTAACAGTCTCTCATCATTGATGGTCAATGTCCACGTCTCTGCGCCATACATTAGGACGAGAAGGATGAGGGACGAGAGAGAGGGCTCTACTTCTCAATTGCCTACTGAGCCCGTAGTAACACCTGTTGGCAAGAGTTAGTCTCCGCTAGATCTCAAGGCTGACATTATTGTTGGTGTTTATGCTGGATCCTAGATATACGAAATCCTTGACGACTTCAAAGTGTAGTTGTCAACAGTGACATTTTGTCGAAGACGCCGTGACTCTTTGTTTGTTGACACAAGGTATTTCGTTTTGTCCTCGTTCACCACCATACCCACTCGACGAGACTCCCTTTCCAGGTTGGAGAATGCTGCACTGACTGCTCGAGCGTTTTTGCCAATAATGTCAATATCATCAGCGTATGCTAGCAGCATGACACTTGTAAAAGATAGTGACAGAGATGTCAATATTCGCAGCTCGAATTATTTTCTCCAGCATAAGGTTAAAGAAGTCGCACGGTAAGGAATCACCTTGTCTGAAACCTCTTTTGGTATCGAATGGCGCGGAGAGGTCTGTCCCAATTTTCACTGCGCTGGTGGTGTTGGTCAGTGTCATTTTGCAAAGACGAATGAACTTTAAAGGGATACCAAAATCAGACATAGCGGCGTACAAGTCATCCCTAATCGTGCTGTCGAAGGCGGCTTTATAATCGACAAATAGATGATGAGTGTCGATCTGTTTTTCTCGGGTCTTTTCCAGGATTTGACGTAGTGTGAATATCTGGTCGATGGTGGATTTACCAGGCCTGAAGCCACGCTGATAAGGTCCAATCAGTTTGTTGACGATGGGCTTCAGTCTTTCGCACAGTACGCTCGATAGAACCTTATATGCAATATTAAGAAGGCTTATCCCACGGTAGTTGGCGCAGTTCGTGGAATCACTTTTCTTATGGATTGGACAGAGTACGCTGAGCTTCCAATCACTTGGCATGCTTTCATCTGACCATATTGTGCATAGAAGCTCATGCATGCGTTTTTTGAGCTCTTCGCCTCCGGTCTTAAACAACTCAGCAGGCAGGTCATCTGCACCTGCAGCCTTTTTGTTTTCCAGCCGAGCAATGGCTGTTAAGATCTCCTCATATGCAGGCGGCGGTACTTCAACGCCGTCAGTGATTGGGGTTTCCGGAGTGGATTCCGCAGTGGCGGGATTATTGCCGTCATCGCCATTAAGCAGCTGCGAAAAGTGCTCCCTCCATAATCTCATTATGCCCTGGACATCTGTCACCAGGTTTCCGTCTTCTTCCTTGCAGGAAGAGGCCCCGGTCTTCAAACCATCAGTCAGGCGTCTTATTATTTCAAAGAATTTTCGGACCTCGTTCCTGTTCCGTAACATTTTGATATCATTAAACTCGCATCTTTCTGCAGCTCTTTTCTTGCGCTTGAAAATACGTTTCTACTCCCTCCTCAACTCTCTGTATCGCTCCTCGCAGCTCGCGTTGTAACTGATTACAGTGTGGCTCGGTAAACAGCGTTTTTCGCTTTAGTAGCATCGCGACATTCTTGCTCGTACCACATATTTCTCCGTCGACGGTGGTAGACTAGCAGTTCTTCGGCGGCCGTACGCATAGAGCGGTAAATGTGCGTCCACTGCGCGCATATATCATCAAGTTGAGGGGTGTTTTGCGAAAGGAGAAGAAGAACGAACCATACGTCTTCGTCAATTCCAACTAGCTCGGTTGATAAAACGAAAATTTTTGTTAACATTTTCGCAGAGAATTCTTCTCTGCCAGCTAGCGATAAACAACTACCCGTTATCGAATCCTTATCTTGTGTTATGCCTGAGAAACTTTTTTGGAACGCGAGTAGTTAAAAGAGTTCTTGCAAATCTTAACATAAACAATACTTCGGGACCCGATGGCATTCCAGCCCATACAACTGGTGTATTTTCGTCTTGTTGGAAGGTTACCAATGTCCAACCAGTTCCTAAAAAGGGCAAGACTACCTGCGCCCATAGCAATTTATTCTACGCTTTCCAAAGTCATGGAAAGTGTAGTTAATTTTTACTTTGCCAAATATCTTGAGCAAAACGAATTGCTTAATGACCGCCAATACGGTTTCCGTAAACCGTAAATCGCCTCTCAACCGTCAGCGATCTCATGGCGATCCACACCGAGCACTGGAATTATAGTGTCCATGGCTTAGGTGAGTTGCGCTGGATATTTCAAAGGCGTTTGACAGAGTGTGTCATAAAGCATTGGTATCAAAACTGATTACGCATGGTGTCGGGAGTAACTTCACATAATGGATAACGTACTTTGTAAGCGGCCGCTCTCTCCCTGTTGTGATGGACCGCATTGTTTCGGAAGATATTGCCATTAATGCTGGTTCGGTCCCCTTCCCAACTCTTTTCCTTGTCATCATTAATGACCTTCAGTCATTAACGAAGATTCCCATTTACTCGTTTGCAGATAACAGCATCACTTCTCATCCATGTATCTGTACAAAACGCCCTAACTCTTTGGAGATTGAGAGGAAAAGGCATGTTATGAATGACTCACTCAATAAAGATCTCTAGTCAAACTCCGAGTGGGGTCTCACGAATAGAATTGAATTCAATGCGCGTAAGTACCAATGTTGTCTGTTATCTCACAAACGAGTTTCCAAACCCCCCGTTCATCCTCTAGCTGGGATAGCTATTGCGGAGACATTTTCCACGTCTCGAAAGAAGCAGCCAAGTGTCTCGGCTTTCTTAGGCGGCGTAAAAAATATTTCATTCCACTTATGGGCTGGAGCTTCACGAACGCTCTAGATCCTCTGGCAACATCCATAAAATGGGGCATTTGTTAGAGCATTATTTCTAGTGCTTTTGAAATTATATAAAGAATATGTAAAAATTGAGTTTAAAAAAAGAAAAAACAATTACAAAAATACTATTTTTAATTAAAATTTCTTAAAAGAATTTTTACACTTCTTTACATTAATTCATTGCGTTTATACAAATTTTTCCAAAAGTGGTTAAAAAGTATTAACCTTACGTGCTGTCAACGATATGAAGAAATCGCTTGTCCATAAATCGCGCCAAAAAATTTTTCGTGATGCATTGCTAGCTGCTGAATTGCCTCTGGCTGGTCTTCACTCCAAATACGTCAATTCTGCTTATTCACGTATCCATTGAGACAAAAATTAACCTCGTCGCTAAATGGACGTAGCTTGTGAAACACTTTTTTCACAGCGTATAAATTTTGATAATAAATTTCAATAATTTGCAAACATTGTTCAGGCGTAAGTCTATTCATGATGAAATGGCAAACCAAACTGAGCATAAATAAGATGACAGCTGTCAAAAAGACCAACTCCGAAAAAAGTATTGCCAGATTGAAAACTACACTTCTAGAAAAAACACCCTTTACTTTAAACTTAATTTGTTATATTTACATTATCTGAAATAGACTCAATTTATTGGTCCAGTCCGTTTCTAAGTTGTTAAGCTTGTTAAGTACGTCTGGAGAATTACTTTTAAGTTTATTGTACAAATCACCAACCTTGCATCACATCGTGCATTTCTTTCTTCCAGCAGGTTGTCCTTCAGTAAGACCCGGTATATTTTCTTACAAGTGGAAAATAAAGTTTTGAAACAAAATCATAAAAGTATATTTATTATTTAAAATAAATATTAATGTACCTTTGTCATTTTAATTGTTTAGTGTTGTAAATCGTCTCCTTTTTTGAGCTGCTGCTTTAGATGCCGTCAAAAATATCGTTTGCAAAATTAAGAAGAATAAGAAATAATTTGTAATATAGACATTTTTAAGGTTACATTATTTTCATTAACAACGTATTCGTTCATGTCAAGGCTGCAGGAGTTTTTGTGAAGTTTCCATATTGCTTTATATAAAAATTAATTGAGTGAAATCTCTGAAGGAGCGTGTGAAGCGTGTGTTTCATAATACTGGTCTTGATTTCGTGGGCCGTTTTGAAATTAAAAACTATACGGTAGGTTGGAATGAAAATATATGGAGGTTTTCAAGGTTTGTATGAGCTTGTAAAACTTACAAAATATTATCTTGTGATCTGAGAGATATAACAGCAAATAATTATTCAGCGGACTTAATAATTCGTAAATGTCACATGTGTTTATAAGTGTGAAAACTTGTCAAAATTTTTATGGAATGTTTATACAATTTACGAGGTTTAAGAGACATTTACGAGTTTATATGAATCCTAATATTATTTTTCTGTTTTATAAAATATATTGGTTTACAACTTTTTACAATTTATATCAAATAATTAATTACTTTTCATAAAGTAATGAATTTAATTGTTAAATTTAGAATGTACTTTTAAATATTTTAGATACAAATTTATTTATATTTTTAATTTTGAAAATTATTTTCCGAATTTTTGCAAAGTTCATCTTGTTAGAGTATGTATGTATGTATGTATGTATTTAATAAGGCAAAAATGAACGTTAGGTTTGTAATAGGTAGAATAACAAATGTACATAAGTAGCATATGCATGTCAATTACGTTTGAATTGTATCCAATCTTGAACTCTTATTAGAATGTATAAAAGCTCTAAGCTTTTATTGCAACAAATCAGTTATCGATCAAAATATTATGCTAAGCAATTAGTGAATACTAGGAAGCAGTAAGTATAGTTTTTGTCATGAGCTGATCGTGTAATATACCTATTAAATTTTGAATAAAATACTGGAAATAGTACAATAATAATTTTACTGGCGCAGTCGGTAGATATCCGCAAAAGATTCTAAACGAATTGTAAAATACAATTTATTGAAGTTTAACGTGCAACAAGTAATGTAAACAAGTAATTTAATATAAAAAAAAAAATTTTAAAATACAATTACAAATTTAAATGCCTTAACTAAACTAAAAAAAAGTAATATAAATTGAATTTACTTAAAATATATATAAACTACAATAAAGTGTAAAAGTACAGGCTCGCAAATTAACGTTAAAAGCAACAAGCACCATGGCTGAAGAGCGAGAAGAGAATTTGTCATGCAAATCACTAAGTTAATTAAACCGTTATACGGCGACTCAGTTTATTTGGCGTTGTTCATCGGCAGCATTGATGCTATTAAGCACCAGATTGCGCCAAATTCTCAAGAAACGAGAGCATTCTATTTCAATTGCATAATAAGGAAGTTGCGAGGGTCCACGTTATATGTCGTCCGCAGGGAACAACCATGGACAACATGAAGGCAATTTGAAAAACATATTCCGAATTCAACTCTTATTTTAGAAATTTGTAATATTAAATTTAAGAATAACGTTAAATTATTAATCGAAGAAATAAATTTAGAAGTTTGTAGAATTAAAAATTGTATAAAATTAAAAAATGAAAGTAATGATACTAAAATATTTTTGTACAAAGGACTAAAACAAATAAAGTTTAAAAACATTGCAAAAAGAGTTGCCAAATTATTCGACTGCATTAATTAATTTAAATCTAGCTATTGACCTAAAATCGGTAATAAAAATTATAAAAGAAAATAATGTCTTTTATGATGATAAAGAAGCAGATAGAAATAACCAAAACCAAAGAAATAACTAATTTCCAAGAATCATACAAAACACAAATGGCAATGGGTTGGTAAATAACGCAACCGATAATTTGGCAACATTCAATAGAAATCAATTTTCACACTTTTCTTACTCCAACAATTATCAAAAAAGCGAATTTATTCAAGTTGAACCAATAATATTAACAACAACAATAACAGGGGAAGTTTCACTCAGTATAATTCAGGAAATCGTTGATAACAATAATGAGAATAAGTTAAAATCATGTGCATGACTTCTCAAACAACTACGACGGACTAATAGGTTACGATATACTTCGACAACTTCATTCTAAAATCGACCTAGGAATGAATACTATAACTCTAAACGGAAATAACTATAAATTATTTAATAATAAATCGAAAATCGATAGTTACTGTAATTACGAAAATTTACTTACAAAAGTACATAAATTAGAAGTTAACAAATAAAGGAAATTTTAGAACCACAAACCATTTGCCTTACCGACACTCCATATTCTACAATTACCGATTTGTGCCGTACCTCAAAAACAAAATTCTTCAGGTAAAGAGAAATGGATAATTGTTGTTGATTATCGAAATCTCAACAATATTACGATAGACGACAGGTATCCCATTTCCAATATGGATGACATATTGGATAAATTAGGTAGATGCATGCACCTCACAACTATTGACTTGGCTCAATGATTCCACCAAATAGAGATGGATCCTGGCTACAGACAAAAAACCTTTTCCAACCAAAATGGACATTTTGAATTTTTAAGTACGCCATTCCTTAAAAACGAACCAGCCACTTTCTAACGGTTGATGAGGAACACATCGAATCGCTCGTTAAAGTTGCCCATAGATTAACTGAAGCAAATCTAAAAATACAATTAAATAAAAGCGAAAAACCGAATTCCTCAGCCACATCATTACACCAGTTGGTATACCCAAACAAAATAAAGGTAATATTAAGTTACCCTGTATCCAAAACAGAGAAAAAATTTTTAAAAATTTCTAGGCTTGGCAGGTTTTTACAGAAAATTCCCTTCCATTTATGTACAAATAAAACACGAACAACATGAGTGGATGCGAAAAGCTCGGCCTTTCGTGCTACATGCGGTCATAATCGACATTGATAAGCTAAAAAGTTCATTGTGGTACAGGCATACAATTGCCACAATGGCTGTCTATCTGTACTGTGTTCTATCGGTGTCCTGTGATTACATTCCCTCTCTCATTCTCCCTCCTTCTTTCCACTTATCAATCTTCCTTCCAATTAACACAATTTATAGGGGTACACCCTAAGTGTTGAATTACCAAAAAAAAAAAAAAAAAAAGACCGAAGAATAAATAATTTTAATGAAAATAGAGTAGAAAAAGAAATCGAGAACAGTTTTGTTAACGCTGAAAATTAAAAAGTGGTCGCTGTGGCGTAGTGGTAGTGCGTTGGGTTGCTACGCAGAGTATCCGGGGTTCGAATCTCGGCACAGGCAAAATCAGAAAGAGAAAAAATAATTTGTCTGCACGGCACCACCTCTTGGCACGCTGAGAATATTGCCAAATTTAATGATGACAACCAAGTCGAAATAAAGATCGAAAATCCAGTAAAAGCTACTGCAGCTATTGAAAGTATCGATAAAGCAATCGTATATGTTGGGGCCAACCCTACTGATTTGCTGGTATTCTGCTCTGCGAAGTCTAAGCGAAAAAGCTGTCCAAAAGTAAATTTCTGAACGCAAGAATTATTTTAATATGGTAAGCATCCATATGTGCATTTCTATTTTCCTATAAATTTATTCTAATCATCTCTTGTATTTACATAAACAAATATGTATTTTGAGCAAATAAAACGAGTTTTTGAACAAAAAATATCAACATTGATATAGTGAACAACCTGGATACTGTAAACAGTCCTTGCAATAATTACTTCACTATATCTAGGCACGACTGTATATCTTTGGCCTAATTTTGTATAATTTAAATTTAATTTTCTCGGCTATAAATTAACACGAAGTAAAAAGTGGCAACAACAAGAATGAAGAGAGGTACGGATAGTCTTGTAACTGCTAGTGTATTTGACCGGCTTGACGCAAAGTTAGAGCTGCAAAAGACAAGTATAATTGAGACTCTTAAGGTCTAATTATAGAAACTCAACGTAACAAAACAGCGCATAACAAAACTTAATTCTGATTATAGAAACATAGCACTTTACTTATTTACTTCCTTTTAATGGCACAAAAGCCCACGGAGGACTTAGGCCTAGCTTTTCGCATTGCACAGCGGCATGAAATCTGCTGTTTTCGTAAATAAATAAAACAAAAAAATATGGAAGAAGTTTTGCTTTTGCATTCCTGAGTAAACTGCTCCCTTATGGTGGTCCACTTGCTTGTGCACTGTTCCTCTGCGGAAAATAGTATTTTATTAATGTATTATTCGCCCTAGGAGGGCCTGGGGCGTAGGACACCAGGTAAAGATCGTGACAGTTGTAGATTCGTCCAAGTTCGATCCTTGTGGTTCTATGTTTCCAGTCGACACACAGCCTCCGCGTGGCGTCCCCTAGATAGCGATCTGACATCCGTCAGTGAGCTAACTAGTGTGTACGACGGGCTTCTCCATGGCCTTGAATGAATGGTTGTGAGTCGGGCTTGGAACTTACCACGTTAAAATATTCCCCAATGAATCCTCAAATGAAGCCTCGGATATGGAACTCCCCTAATGTTGGCTACTCCCTCAAAAGCCCGAAGGACAACAATTTACGGATATAAGCCTTGAATGTCCGAACCCTCTACAGCGAAGGTGCCTCTATCCAGCTGATGGATGTCCTCCAACAATATAGAGCTGACATCACCGCTGTTATGGGTCGAGAGGCGAATTTGGTGTTGGATTTGTGGTTTGGTAAGAGACTGCGTCACCTACTCTCGATGTTCACGCCCGTGGACGAGCGCCTAGCCACTATCCGCATCAATGAAAAATTCTTAAAGAAGGATGAAACGACTAAAGGTGACTTCTATGAGCTCCTCGACAAAACTTATGAGCCTTGCGCCCACCATGATATTAAAATCGTGTTAGGCAACTTTAATGCCAAGGTTCCAAGGAGAGTTTCTTTGGTCCGACAATCGGAAAATTCAGTCTCCACGACGAAGCCACCGATAACGGTATGAGACTGATCGACTTCGCCGCCGCACGAAATATGACAGTTAGTAGCACCAGATTCTAACATAAGGCCACTTGGCTGCCCCTGATCAAAACACACGAAACCAGATTGATCATGTTATGATGGTTGGAAGGCACGCTTCCTATCGCAAGACATCCATCAACTTGATGATATATGCGCGCAGTGGACGCACATTTACCGCTCTATGCGTACGGCCGCCGAAGAACTGCTAGTCTACCGTCGACGGAGAAATATGTGGTACGAGCAAGAGTGTCGCGATGCTACTAAAGCGAAAAACGCTGTTTACCGAGCCACACTGCAATCAGTTACAACGCGAGCTGCGAGGAGCGATACAGAGAGTTGAGGAGGGAGTAGAAACGTATTTTCAAGCGCAAGAAAAGAGCTGCAGAAAGATGCGAGTTTAATGATATCAAAATGTTGCGGAACAGGAACGAGGTCCGAAAATTCTTTGAAAGAATAAGACGCCTGACTCATTTTTTGAAGACCGGGGCCTCTTCCTACAAGGATGAAGACGGAAATCTGGTGACAGATGTCCAGGGCATAATGAGATTATGGGGGGACCACTTTTCGCAGCTGCTTAATGGCGATGACGGCAATAATCTCGCCGAAAAACAATAAGGCTGCAGGTGCAGATGGCCTGCCTGCTGAGCTGTTTAAACTTGGAGGCGAAGAGCTGAAAAAACGCATGCATGGGCTTCTATGCAGAATATGATCGGATGAAAGCATGACAAGTAATTGGAACCTCAGCGTTCTTTGCCCCATCAATAAGACCAGATATTCACACTACGCCAAATCCTGGAAAAGAGCCGAGAAAAACAGATCGACACCCATCATCTGTTCGTTGATTATAAAGCCGCCTTGAACAGTCGACAGCACGATTACGGATCACTTGTACGCCGCAATGTCTGATTTTGGTGTCCTTTTAAAGCTTATTTGTCTTTGCAAAATGACACTGACCAATACCACCAGCACAGTGAAAATTGAGACAGACCTCTCCACTCCATTTGATACCAAAAGAGGTTACAGACAAGGTGATTCCTTACCGTGCGACTTCTTCAACCTTATACTGTAGAAAATAACTTGAGCTGCGAACATCGAAATCTCTGGCACTCTCTTCTACAAGTGTGTCATGCTGCTGGCATACGCTGATGATATTGACATCATTGGCACCAACGCGCGAGCAGTCAGTGCAGCATTCTCCAACCTGGAAATGGAGTCTCGTCGAGTGGGTTTAGTGGTAAACGGGGACAAAACGAAATACCTTGTGTTACTGTTGACAATTATACTTTTGAAGTCGTCAATGATTTCGTTTATTTAGGATCCAGCATAAATACCAACAATAATGTCAGCCTTGAGATCAAGCGGAGATTAAGTCTTGCCAACAGGTGTTACTACGGGCTCAGTAGGCAATTGAGAAGCAGAGCCCTCTCTTGATCAACCAAAATAACTTTCTATAAGTCCCTCATCCTTCCCGTCTTAATATATGGCGCCGGGACGTGGACATTGACCATCAATTATGAGAGGCTGTTAGGAGCGTTCGAGAGGAAAATACTCCGTAAGATCTACGGTCCAGTATGCGTGGACGACCTGTATCGAATAAGATGGAACGATAAGCTGTACGCCGCCACTGACATAGTCAAGCGTATAAAACTCCAGCGGCTTCGCTGGCTGGGTCATTTTGCGCGAATGGAAGAAAGCACTCCAGCTAGAAGGGTGTCTTATTCGTCTATCATTCTAAAATAGTAAATAAAATAATGTAGCAAATAAATATCAAAATACTTATTTTCGCTTCGATAAACAAACACAAAGAAAGACAAAATAGTTGATTTTGTGAAATAACAATTAGCATAGAAAACAAAATGCAATAGACATACCATATACTTATGTAACGTTAATGTTTGTTGAGTTTCTATAATCAGAAATTTAAAAAATGTATGAGAGAATTCTATGTAACAGTTTTCTATTTGTCTCTAAGTTACGTTAAGTTTCTATAATTAGACCATTACTGTACGAATGAGATAAACTGAAGAGAGGATGATGTAAAAAGTTAGTGAAATGGCAGGTGAGCTAGCAAATTTGAAAGTGTTCATGAGGAGGTTGAAGATCGTGTTATTGCTGTAGAAGCTAAATACATTAAAATTAAGGAACTTCAAGATGTCCTTTCAGCTTAATTCTAGTTTATATTAAAAATTAGCTGACGTGACAGCTATCGTCTAAGGAAAATTTTTTACAAATTACAATCAAAATGGAAATAGAAGAAGCGTGTACTTGGAAACATGTTTCTCAGCGTGCTACATTTCATAGCGAATGGGTCTTATCAGCAATACCAAGGCAATAACTGTAGCACCAATGAGCCAATCATCAGTTTTTCGCTCTATTCGCGAAATATGCGAGCTAATTGTCCAAAAAAGGGTCATAATGTTTGTTTTCCTGCGACACAAGAAGATTTTACATCCTTAAAACTTGGCTTAGTAATGGCTATTTTAATTATAATTTATTTAAACATTTATTTTGATTTCAGATTTTACAGAAAATTCAATTTAAAAGCTACGATTGGTGCTATCAATTGCACACAAACTGCTATATATTTCCCTTCTTCAAAAGATAATACTAAACCACCAGTAGATACTTATGCCTATTCATTAAGAATTCATTAAAGTAAAATTATGTAATCTCAATAACGAAGGTTAAGCGCAAAGACAATTTAATGCCTTCTGTGAAAATAAGTGAACTGCAGTATCCGAACCTTCGACGTATTACCTGTCTAGTTTAGAAGTTTTGTAAATAACTAACAAATAAAATTTTTTTATTGTATATCATTTATTTTATTTATTAAATAAACCAAAATTTGCTTTCCTGTAAGTTATTAATTTTTTTTTTGGGCAAGGGATTTACCATATGGAATTGAAAGGCCAGCTTTGCCCACAACTTTGACTGTTATGATTTCCGGGTGATCCTTTATGAACGCCATGTAATGACGCAGTTACTCCTGCATGAAGCGTTGATATTTTGATTCACTGTAAAATATGAATATATTAAGATTTTATCAATATGGAGAGTGCAATTAATAATATTATTGAAAAATTATGAAAATAATATGATATTTCTTAAGATTTTAGTAGTTTTATGAATAATATATTAATATTCACTTTTAAGAACTAAAAAAATTCGCGACTTCGCTTTTCTGCATATGACAGTAATGATGTACAGGTTTGCATGTTTTCCTTCTATTTAAATACAGTTTTGTTCTTTTTTTGTAGAATAACTCATTGACACCCTGAAAACTCGACGTGCTCGGTGTACATTTCACCCAGCATATCGTGTTCGGTGTAAGAGTGAGTAAAAGCTCTTTTTTCTTGTTCGGGCAATAACAATTGCATGGTAACAAAATAGTTCTTACAAAATTTTGTAAGGCTGTTAATCAGAAAATCAATAACTATGAGAATAATGCTGTTACAGCCGATTACATATTACATGGGTTACCTGAGCACAATAAGAGTTATTAACTTCAATTTCTGTGCTGTGCGAAACTAATAAATTTACTTCTCCAGCAGTGTGCAATAGCTGCGCCTGTTATTATAAAACTTACTGATGCTAATCAGTGCTCTCAATTTTTATAAGCTATCGCTGCTTTCTGCAGAGCTAATATGCGTAGTCTCGCTCAGCATGATATAGGTCTTAACACTAACGAGAAAATTTTCGTTTACAAATGTTTGACCAAAAGAAACAGAAAGCTTATGAATTTTGCTTTTCAGTTAAAAAAAAAAACAAAAACAAATCAATTACTCTAACGGTTGATGTTTTTAATGCATTCTGCTATGACTAGTGTTTATTCTACTTATATAAGTTAACGATAATTAGTTTCAATTCTCTAGACAACAAAACATTCTTCAACTCCACGCGCATCCGTTCCAAAAAAATTGACCGAGTTCTTGAGAAGAACCAGCGCTTTTCAAATCGAACAAAGAAAAAAAACACAAGTAAAAGTTTTCAAAAAGTCAGGTTCTCAAGAAGCACAGACATTCATCTGGAGTTTTTATAAATAAAAATCAGAGTCGGAGAATAAGCCCCCAAGTAGCGTTTTGTATTGTAAAATGGAAACGGAACAAACAACGTAGCTGCTCCACCGTAACCAGATATAAACGATTTTGTCATGATGTTATTATTCTTAAGCTTGTAAGTTATTGTTAAGTCTATATAAAAACATTTATAAAAATTATTACTCTAATTCATTCGATATATGGAAAATTTTAAATTTAGTGTTAGTTGCAAATCACGTGGAAAAATATTTAATATTTGCTAAAGAAATATTTAAATTTTAACTCAAAACAAAAAACAACAAGTCCATTGTTAAGCGAAAAAAAGGAAAGAAAAGTTACGTTAATTACAAATGATAAAAATTTTTAAACAAAGTGAATTAAATTAGTGCGAGATATTGATTAATCATGAGTAACCCCAACCAATTTAATAAGACCATCTGTCTTAAGCGATCCTAATCCTACAAGTCCCCTGAATCCTTCCCAACCAAATACTGGCAATTTGAGTGAGTTAGTTACAATTATCGTGACAATTGTCCTTAGAACTGCAGGACGACGTTTGCTTGTCGAACAAAATACCAATTTCATAGGTCAGACCATTAATCCGGAGTTTGCAAATAATTTAGCGGATTTAGACAAAATACCTGACATAGTTAGGTCAATTAGAGAATTTTCAGGTAATCCAGTAGAATATAGTTCTCGGAAGAAAAGTGTGGAAAGAGTTTTACAGTTATACGAACCGTCAATAGGAACCCCTAAATATTATGGAATCCTCAGTGTCATACGAAACAAAATTGTTGGCAATACCGACGCGGCACTGGAAACTTATAATACCTTATTGAACTGGGAGGCAATTAGGCTGATAAGAGGGATCTTGGAAACCTTTAATATCAGATTACTTTACTAATTCAGGGTCGATCCACAATTCAAGATTTTTACCAGCAAGTTTACTCCCATTTGTCCCTTACATTAAACAGGGTATCTTGTATGGAAATGGGAACAGAATCCCGACTTATTTTAACAACAACTTACCGCGCTAGGGCACTTGACACTTCTGTTAAATGGTGACTTACCCAAACTATTGGGAATTAAAGAGCCTGTAGACCTTCCACAAGCCCTCCATTTGTGTCTTAAGTTAGAAAATCAAACATATCGCTCTAATTACTTATGCCCATAAAAACTACAATAACAAAAAACAAAATTTCCAAACACAAACCAATCCTCCATTGCCTCCTCGAAAATTTAATCCTCCTCACCAGTCACAATTTATCAATAATCCTATCACCCCCTCAACCACGTCAAAATACATTCTATCCACAACTTGCCTATATTCCTCAAGTTCCCTATTCTTATCCAAAACAGAATAACTATCAATTCCCACAATACGAGAATTCTCCACGTTATCAGGCTATTCAGCCAAGCCCTCAAGCCCCGAAACCTCAACTTAGTCCAGGGCCTATGGAAGTCGATGAGACTCTAAGGACACGAAGAATAGACTACATGAATAGGCCCAGAGACAACCATGTTAATAATAGACTACCACCTTCTACTAACCAACCACAACGTAAAATGCAAAGAACGTTTCATCTAGATAACGAACCTCAAAATTATTCAGAAGCAATCTACCAAGAAAACAATCAAAATGATGAAACATTAGATGACCAAACCACCTTTGACACTCAAACATTTGAATTCAGTGACATACATTTTTTAGAATGAGTAGCTCTTCTCTGCTCTATTTTAAGTCCAGAACGGAGAGCGGAGATATCTTTAAATTTCTAATTGATACTGGATCGAGTAAAAACTACATCCAATCGCATCTTGTAATGAATACCTTACCGAACAAGGAAATGTTTCTTGCTAAGTCAGTAGCAGGAGATGTTAAAATAAGAAAACACACATACGAGTATATTAACTTGTCTAGCCTCGATAAAAAGCTAAAATTTTTCTTTATGCCAACTTTAAAATCTTTTAACAGAATTTTAGGACACGATACCCTAAAGGAATTAAACGCAATAATTTATACAAAGCAAAATGTTATGCAAATCCAAGACAACAGTAAAATAAAAGTTCACCAACTATCTTCAGAATCCGTAAATGCAATAGCTATTAGAGACGATCACATGACAACTTCACAGAAACAAGAAATGAATGCAATAATCCAAAGATATCCCAAAATGTTCATGGAACCAGACGAAAAACTCACATATACCAAAGTAGTAGGTGAAATTCGTACAAATACTGACACACATGTTTACACAAAATTCTACCCATATCCATCCATCACTTAAATCAGAACTAGAGAATCAAGTAAAGAAACTGCTCAAAGATGGTATTATAAAACCATCGAGATCACCTTACAACTCCCCAGTTTGGATAGTTGCTAAAAAACCAGACCTGCCCGGTAACAAACAGTACAGACTCGTAATCGATTATAGAAAGCTCAATTATGTTACAGTCCCAGATATATACCCCATCCCTGATACAAACAATGTAATATCACAGTTAGGCAAAAATATGTTTAATTCAGTTATAGATCTTAAAAGTGCATTTCACCAAATCCCTTTAAGAAAATCCGATTTTCAATATGCAACGGGAAGTACGAATTTACTCGTTTATCTTTCGGTTTAAAGAATGGGCCGGCTATTTTTCAGCGGGCCCTTGACGCCGTTCTGCACGAACATATAGGAAGAATATGTTACGTCTATATAGAGACACAATCACATTTGGAAGGACCGAAAAAGAACACTTCGAACATGTTGATAAAGAAGCAAATCTGAAAGTACAATGTGATAAGTGCAATTTTCTTAAAAAGGATGTGAAATTCCTAGGTTCTATAATATCTGCAGAAGGAGTAAAAACAAACCCCGCAAACTTTAACTGTTAACTTTCCCATTCCAGGAACTATAAAACAACTACGATCATTCCTTGGCCTTTCGGGATATTAATTGGCAAGACCTTTTACTTCCCTTCTTAGAGGGGAAGAAGGTAGAATGTCGAAAGCAAAATCTGCATCCAACCCAATTTCAATAAACTCTGAAGCTGCTGAAGCTTTCCAAAAGTTAAAAAATTCCCTAGTATCATAAGAAATTATTTTATGCTACCCCGATTTTGGTAAAGATCGAAAGAAAGAACTTACAACCGATACTTCAAAGCTTGCCATAATTTGGGCTTCAACTTCACTAAGAAATTACCTCTACGGTCCTATAAAAATCAAAATTTTCACAGACCATCAACCTTTCATATATGCGCTTAACAATAAAAATAATAACAGCAAAATGAAACGCTGGAAGGCTATTCTTGAAGAATATAGCTACGAGCTTATTTACAAGCCAGGTACAGCAAATGTTATTGCAGACGCACTGTCAAGAATACCTTCAGAAACAGCAGTTAACTCACTATCCATTGCAACAAACAGTGATGATAGCTCTTCACATAACTTAATAACACATGTCGATGCACCTATAAATGCCTTCAAAAATCAGCTTATCATAAACTTAAGCACCGTTTCAAATTATAAATTCGAAATAGTTTTTGCTACCTTTCACCGCCACACAATAGACGAACCAAATTACAATACACCGGTACAAGGTATTTAAATCCATCAGTTACCAATTGTATTAAGACAACTGAACCAATTATGGGATTAATCCAGGAATTATATCGTGACCATTTTAATAAATATCGCATACGATTGTCAAATATTCAGGTAAGAGATGTGAAAAATGAGCAAGAACAAATAGAAGTAATAATTTCAGTACCCAGTCGCGGAATTCTAAAGAAAACAAAATGCCGATAATTGAAAACTATTACTTCCCAGGTATGGCCAGAAAGATAAAAAGCCTTATCAAAGAGTGTACGGTGTGTAAAAAGAACAAGTATGAACGACACCCTAACAAACCAGAAGTGAAGCATACTCGTACGCCAATACCTCAGTATCCCGGTGAAATTCTTCACATCGATATATTCCAAACAGAAAATAGAATAATTTTAACGGCAATAGATAAATTCTCCAAATATGCACAGGTCAAACATTTAAAATCTAGGGCAATAGAAGATATAAGAAACTCACTTCGTGAAATTTTATTCCTTTTTGGAGTTCCCAAAGTCGTTGTGATTGACAATGAAAAAACATTTAACTCCACCTCAATTTCTTCCATGTTAAGAGATCAGCTAAGTATCGAAATATTCCAACCCCTCCATATAAAAGCACCGTAAACGGACAAGTGGAAAGATTCCATTCCACCCTTTCAGAATTATTGCGCTGTTTAAAAAATGAAAACCCTTACAGAACATTTGATGAACTTCTCGACATTTCTCTCTACGAGTATAACTATACTATTCAGTAATTGAAAAAAAACCGATCGAAATATTTTTCGGACGAACCGTTAGCACCGAACCCGCTCAATTTGAACAAGCTGGACTTCAAAATGTAACTAGACTTAGAGAACAGCAAACTAAAGACATAAAATATCATAATAGATGGCCACTTAAAGACTATAATCCAGGCGATATCATATTTGTTAAAATAAATCAAAGATTAGGAACTAAAACCAACCGAGATATAAGAAAAGAAACAAAATAATTCGACTACAATATTTACAGAAACAGGTAGACTAGTTCATAAGAGTAATATTAGAAATTAAGAAACGAAAAATTTAATTAGAAGTTGGCAGGAAATCTATATTTCTAATATTATAATCAATTAAGTTTTTAACAAAAAATTGGCATTAAGATCGAACGTAGCGTAACTATAAATGTAATTCTTTTCAGAATCTTCCTCCTCCATCATCCTTACTCCATTGCCTACCGACAAATCCTTAATTACACCCTTTCTCACCTCGTTACAATAAATAGCGGTATGGCGAAAATACAAGACGACGGTACGTTCAAAATAGTACATGTTATAAAACTGAATGAATACCAAAATTTTTTTAATGAGATACAAACATTTATAAATAATAGCATACCTATGTATAGCATTTTCTTTCCATCGATTACTCATGAAACTAATCAATTGTCAGAAATGTTAAATTCTATTTACCCTTTGGAAAAACTAAGACGAAAAAGATCAGTTAACATGCTGGGTACAGCGTGGAAATATATCGCTGGTTCAGCAGACCAGAAAATAATCTGAATTCACTAAATATAAATAATGACAAACAAGTTATAATTAATGAAATGTTATCTGAAAGAATGAGTAACCTGACAAATATTATTAATAAAGTAGTTGGAAGAACAAATTCTATTAGTAATGCGGTAACTATAAGTGTGCAAATTAAGTTAAGAATAGTAAAAGAAGATTTACAAACTATAAAATACGCCATCCAATGGGCAAAGAATAATATAATAAAGTCCATATTATTGAATAAAAAGGAAATAAATTAAGCACTTGATACGTTAAATAAAGAAAAAATTGCATATTCTTCTGTAGAAGAGGCGCTAGAGTTCACCAACGTTAGAATACTATATAATAAACCAACATTACTGCATGTTATTTGTATTCCATTTACTTCAGAAAAAACTTATAATAAAATAATCATTAGATCTGTTAAGAAAAATAATAAAATTGTAAACACAATTTATAAAGAAATAATAAAAATGAAGAAGAAATGTATGGCATAAAAGAGCGTTGTAAAAGTATAAATTCTATTGACATTTGTAAAAAAATCAGTAAACCAATATTTCAAATTCCACTTGCATTTCACTTTTATTAAAAGGATTAAACTCAACCTGCAATATGTCTTATTGTTATCATATACCAGAAATAGAACAATGAGACACAGGATTAATCTTACTAAATGGATTCAATGGTTTATTAAATCATGTGTATGTTGAAGGAACTTATTTAATATCATTTTATAACGAAACAATAGAGATGAGATTTAGAGACCACGCAATTGAAGCAACTCCCGAAATAATTCAGCCAGCACCTTTAGAAAAACAACTTGTTAAGCTCTTATCTCTAGAAATGCTTAGCCAATTACATTTAAATAATTAAAAATAATTAGCTTCGCAATTCTCGCCAACAAAACATTCTTCAACTCCACGCGCATCCGCTCCAAAATAACTGCTGACGTGCTTGCAGACATCGCTCCACTTGCGATGTTACGTATCTTACAGATATGCTTTAATTTGGTTCTATTAAATACTTCCATGATCAGCTCAAATAATAATGTTGGTGTTAATGAAAACCGTAAGAATTTGATCAATATCCTATGCAAACTACGTTATGGGTTAAAAATCATGCATTCCAACGCGGAAAGTTTTAATGACTACAAACTGTAAAAATTATATGCGTTTCTGAGACATTAAAGACTCTTATAAAGATATACATACAAATGATAGAATGTGCAACGGGGGTTGTGGTGTTGCTGTATATTATAAATCTTTTATAAATGTTAAGTGTGTCAGTTCGGATTCGGCATTAAACTGTAGGTCCCTTCCATTCATGTACAAATATAACACGTACAACATGAGTGGATGCGAAAAGCTCGGCCTAGGCCCTCCATGGGCTGTTGTGCCATTAAAAGTAAAGTAAGTGTCAGTTAGTCAAATGAACACCAAGTTGAATATTTGAATGTGTCTTTTACTGATAAGTGCACAAAAATGTTTGTTTCTTATAATCCACATAAATGTAACAGTTTGGAACAGTATTTCTCTGTTATGTCTAATTATATAATTTACTATGACCACTATATAATATGTGGCGGTTTTACTGTAAACTTTCACTTTTTTTTGATACATTCAACACACAAGGATGTGTGGCAAGTGTTATGCCTTTACCACAATTAACTTTAGTTTAGCAATGTTGACTATGACCGTATGTGCGTGTTATGTTTGTACATGAATGAAAGGGACCTACAGTTTTATGGCGAATCCGAACGGTGTACTGAAAAGCCTTTCATAAGTAATTTTTACTCTTGATTTTGCCTGTACCGAGATTCCAATCCCGGCACTCTCCGTAATCCAACGCACTACCACTACGCTACAGCAACTGTCATCTGAAAGTAGCACGTTCAAATTATAACGTCTACTCGTTATTCGAATAATGCCTGCATTTTATCTGTTTTATTGTTTGACCAAATATCATTTATTTCTGACCATGATTTAATTTTTTGTACTTTAAATGTCATTCCTAGTCAGTTTATGACCAAGTTCCATTTCGTTTTTTGACTTTAAAGTAATGGTCAGATTTTATGCTTTATGGTCAGATTTAACGCATAAGAATGAATGCTGGTTTTTACCATCTGTTGACGAAAAATTCAATGTTCTTATTGATGTCATTACCAATCTTTTAAATGATCATGTTCCTGTTCGTACTGTGATTGTCAATAATAACTCCTGCCCGAGTGTTAAGTGGAGTGCTTACAAGTCAGTAAGGAATTCTGCCAAGTCTACCATAAGATTGCCCAAGGCAAGGCATTTTGACACTAACTTAAATACTGCTTTTCCATTCAAAGTTATCTGGAGCAATCTAAGAAAATTTGGCGTGTGTGAAAATCGAAACTCTACATGAAATCTTGATCCAAATGTATATGTTGAGTCTCTTATATTTAACGTAGTATGTAGATATAGACAATACATCTGTAAGTAGTACGTTATATTTTACTGTTTTCGATTGTGAGAGACAGACAATTGTTCAAGTTTGTTCTCTGTGGAAATTTAAATTTTTATTTGTTCATCTTGATTTTGGTGTTTGTTTCGAGTTTGGTGATTTGTCGGACTTGGAGGCACTGGGCGATATTGTTTAATTTGATAAAATTATTAATTTTAATTAAATAATTTAGCTATTATCTTTTTTCCTATTTTATTTAACAAGCAAACTTATATACACATATAGATACACAGCGTGGTCGCTGTGGCGTAGTGGTAGTGCGTTGGACTGCTACGCAGAGTGTCCGGGGTTCGAATCTCGGCACAGGCAAAATCAAAAAAAAAAAAGTAGAAAAAATAATTTTTCTACACGGCACCACCTCTTGTCAGGCAATGGCAAACCTACAAGAGTAAAAATTGCTATGAAAAGCTTTTCCTTCGCCGTTCGGATTCGGCTTTAAACTGTAGGTCCCTTCCATTCATGTACAAATATAACACGCACAACATGAGTGGATGCGAAAAGCTCGGCCTAGGCCCTCCATGGGCTGTTGTGCCATCAAAAGTAAAGTAAAGTAAAGATACATACAAGTGTAATATTTTGGCTGAATCTTTGTGAGTTCAAGTTCTGTTCTCTTATTTTTTTATTCATAATTTCTTTTCTCTATTTTTCGTATCTTTATTGTTTTAGCACCTCTCAACATTATACATATTGATTGATATCTACAAACGGTAATTTGCATTTGCAGCTATTCCCAATCCTTTTCATCTTTTTATAAATATATATTTGCAAACGGAACGGAAATATATGTTATTTGCTTAGTCTTTTTATACTGTTTTAACTTTAATAATAAAATAATGAGTTGCGTTTATCCAAATTGCACAGTAAATAACGAATCGGAGCGTCACGTGTCTTTGCTGGCTTTGTGATGGCCTAGCTCATATTAAGTTTGCTAGTCTTTCCGGTAGAATCTCGGACGTTATACATGAAGGTTGGTGTTTAAGCTCTGTGGCTTGATGGAAGGAGAGCTCAATCGGCAATATTTGAGTGGAAAGAATTGAAATGGAAAACACCGGGAAATCGGGTTTATGATTATTTACAAATTACTTTATTGAAATTAAATAGAAAAAATTTAAATTACAATATGGTAGGAGTTAGGATAGACCTTACGGTTAGAATTATTCGAAAGGAAAGTATAAAAAGAAAGTAGAAAAGGTAGGAATAAGAAAGAAAGAATAGCAAAAGAAAAGAAAAATAATAGAAAAAAAGAGGGCCATTAGGGTGGCTTAAACATCCCGGCCCCCTTGCATGGGTGCAAAATCAATTGCCTCCTCGAGGCGTTGCAGGATTCTCACGACGTCCCCGAGTAGCTCCTTCACCCTCTGATCCCGGTAGTGGAACGTCTCGAGACGGCGGTGGATTGTCCGGGCAGCAGCAATATAAGGAGGAGCAGGAACGGTGGCGGCAGAAGCAGACCATGCAGGAACGATAGCTCTGGCTGGTCGTTACGGTGCTTGAGGCCGGTGGCTGGCTGGCTTTCCTTTTCTTTGATACGGAGGAGAGCAGCCATAATCTGGGTCCGCATTGTCTGCTTGTATATAGTACAAGCCTTGCATTGGAAAATGTACTTTTTTATTTTTATTTTAGGCGAGGAATGAAATATTCCTGCCTCACCATGCGAAGCATGAGACTGACTTCGGCATGGAGGAGCATATTATGGAGAAATTCCAAATATAAAATGCAATAGCGAGAATTCTTAGGAATGATGATAGGATGTCATTATTTGTAGCTAAGAGTGGCGTGAGGAGACGACCATTTACTCTGAGAATATTCTCCTTGTCTAGAAAAGTATTTAACACGAGAAGAGTGCTTTTCTTTTCTTTTGGTTTTGCATCGGGTAATGATGCCTTTTCTCGCAGATACATAATATCAAGATTGAGCCAAGGATATAAGTCGGGTCTTGACAAATTGAATTTCGGCGTGAAGGATAGGGCTTGAATTAGGGACACTAACTCTACGAACCTTTGCCTGCACATTGTGAAACAACCGAAAAACATATCCTAAAACCCTTAGAGCTCGAGGAAAAGAGGAGAATCGATCGAGAATATCGATTTCCTGATCGAGAATGTGATAGGACTCTACTTTGCGTTGCTCTAGCAATGTTGCATTTCTGGAAGTGGATTTAGCCCAATAATCTGAAGATTTTTGAAGCCAGTAAGGTCCATTCCACCAGAGACGACAGGATACTAAATCTTTACAACCTCTAGTTCCCAAGTGCGCGGAGTTGTACGCACTAGAAACATGTCGACATGAAGTATTTCCAACATTTTGGAGAATCAGGGTAGTTCGATTTGCAACGTAAGTCTTCCATGTGTGAGGTGGTTTTCTAACCACAATCTGAGAATCGCACCATAAGAATAAGCTAGTTTCGTTAATTCTAAGGTGGGATCGGACTACAGTTACTAACTTTGAGAGCAGAACAGCTCCACATAACTCTAAGCGTGATAGGCTTACCGTTCTTATGGGTGCGACCTTTCCTTTAGCAACTAAGAGATGTGCTGAAGAAGAGGTATGGAGATAGAGAGTTGCTTTCTCTGAAGCGTCGCAAAATCCATGACTCTGGATTTGTTGGTTCGGGGAGAATCCGATCCAACGAGGAATTTAAATTTTGGTAATGGATGGGAGGTTTTCTGCGAACTGAATCCACTGAGTGAGGTATCCAGGCTTGACACATTCATCCCAGTCAGTTCCATCTAGCCAAAGCTCTTGCAATAATATCTTGGCTTGAATCATAATTGGTGAAAGCCATCCTGCCGGGTCAAAAAGTTTCGCGACTGAAGAGAGAATTTGCTGTTTGGTGACCCCATTCACTGATGAAATTGGTGTAATGGTATAAGAAAAAGAGTCAGAAATTGCATTCTAACGAATCCCGAAAGTCTTAGTAGAGCTTGTACTTTGAAACCGTAGGAAATCGGAATCTAACAGATCCTCTACTGGGATATTTTCTAATATTTAATATATTTAATAATATTGAGCCAAAACAATGAAGTACTTGAGACAGTGATTCGATAGCTGAGTCTACATCATGACCTCCAGAAAAAATGTCATCCACATATGTTTTTCGAGTAAAATTTTAGCATCGAGAGGGCATTGTTCTTGCGTATCTTTTGCCTACTAATGGAGAGTTCTGATGGCTAGATACGGTGCGCAATTAACTCCAAATGTTGAGCTTAAAATCTCGGATAGGAGCATTCATGGAGTCGCGAAAGAGAATTCGCTGGAAATCTTGGTCATCTTTATGTACCAAAATTTGTCTGTACATCTGCGCTCCATTCCAAGAAATTGTTGAAGTGGCCCTTGAATGGCCTATCGCTATAGTTTTGTGAAAACTTTTTTTACACGGAAACGTGACAACGTAACGACCATCTGAATTTCGTTAGTAGAACAGTATAAATCCTCACAAGCTTGATCTTCAGGCGAGAGTGGAAGAGCTTGTGAGATTTCTTCTTGCTCCCAGAATTGCTTTAATTGGGAGCTAAGTAATTCATTGGAGACTGATTTTACTTGGGTGGAATGTGCAGCTACGTGTTCTCTAACTGAACCACTGATGATCCAGCCAAATATAGTATTCTGTGCCAATAGATTACCAAAGATGTTCTTTCGTAATCCTTCTAGAAGGATTTGAGGCTATAAATCACTTCCGATTACTACATCAATTTGAGCAGGAATAGGGCAATTTGGATAAGCAAGATTTAAAGTGGCTAACTGTTGCAAATTAAACCTTCTGATTGGAAAGCTGGGAAGAAGCTTAGTTAACTGCGAAAGAACTATAGCCCGAGCATATATTCTTTTGTTAGTTTTGGCTGCCACTAACATGAAGGAACATAATAATTCTACCTTCTATACCTGAAATTTCGAACAGGGATTGTTCCGTTGGTAAACGAATACGTTTTTGAACTTTTGAGGAAATAAAAGTTCTTTGCGACCCTTGGTCAATCAAAGCACGGGCTTTGAATAATTCCGCTAAATATTCAATGGAAACCATTGCTGTGGGAAGTAAGACCGTGTTATCATTGTTGGAGTAAAGAGCTTGAACTTGCGCTGTATTTGTAGAACAGGGAAGTTCCATGTTTTCTTGCAACTGAGGTGTTGCAGTTGTAGCATGAATGGATTTTGGACTTTGCGTATTTGCTATTATGTGAAGCAGGGAATGATGCTTTCTTTGGCAATAAACACAGGAAAAATTACTCGGACAATCCTTTCTCATGTGTGTGAAAGCAAGACAATTTTCACAGAGATTATTATCTCTTACGAAGTTAATTCGTTCGTGTATCAAACGGTTTTTAAATTTAGCACAACTCTTCATGGCATGAGAGACATTACATAGACGACATGTATAGCGTCCTTTTGGATTCAGCCACAAAGGGTCGAATTTGGCTAACAACCTTCGTTTGGGGAGTGTTTTGACTAAAAACACTTAGCTTTTGCTTATTTGGATGAATTCTGTTGAGTCGTTCTACTACTTCATATCTACTCTTCAGAAAATCATCTAGCTGTGACCAAAGAGGTAGGTCTCTTCGGGATTTTAGGGATTGTTCCCACAGCGATTATGTTTCGTGTGGTAGTTTCGTAGAATATATATAACTTAAACAATTGTTTCTTCGGTTTGCGAAAAAAAATGTTTTTTATTTCTGAGGTAGAACCTCTTTATTCAATTGTCACGATCAAACTCAAACTTACAATTTTTATTCTGTCTAAATCTAAACTTAATTCTACGTCGCTGCAGTTGTTGGTGACTTTATTGTTGTTGCATTTTTGGATTTACGTATTTCTGCGTCGCTGCCGTTGTTACGCTGGCGGTGCAATCGGATCCTCTGTGTCAGCATAAAACGTGTGACTGGGAATTTTTAATTTTCATAACTTCGTGTGTTAACTACCCCTCTCCTTAGATTCAAACGTCCTCGTTTGATGTGGAGGGTTTGTTAAAAATTTGATTTAGTCCGATTATGGCTGTTTTGGATAATTCGATTTTGTTGTCTGTATTTCCTTTGTTTTTTAAGCAGAAGTATTTGGCAAAAATTGTGAATATCGCTATTATTGCGGCTATTAGACCCATATTTATTGCGAACTTGGTTTTGTTGGCCTCTTCTAGCAGTACAATATGCTTTGTGTTGTTTACGTTGAGCTGCTTCATCATTTGTAGAGAAAGAATTTCTTCGATTGCATTTGGTGCAGTATTTAGAGGTTGAAGAATTGCTGGCAAAGGTTTGTTTCCAGATATTTCATGGGTGGAGTAGCTTTTATTAAAAATTTCGATTGTAGCGTTGTGATGTCTGATCACAAAAGTGCCGTTAAGAAGAATGCTTTCGTTGTTGATTAAGACGTGATCGTTGAATTGATTCAAAAACAAAAAATCCTGCGATATTTCTTCTACTGTCGGAACATGTTGGTTATTTATTTCAGTGCAGTTCGGCAAGCGACTTTTTATCAAATTAGTGATACAAGTTTCGTTGCTTATTTTTACTACATCGTCGTGGGAGCATATTGCTAGGTTATTATAAGTTTTACATTTATTTTTGATTCCAAATATTTCTTCTTCACATTTTAAGATAGAGTTAAAATTGATTTTATTAATTTTATTGCTGCCCTAATTTCTAAAGTTTTACAATTCTTACTCTCCACTGTTGGGAGGCTTATTATGTAAATTATTGCTTCATTATCAGTAGCAATTTTTATTTCAGCGAATTCTAGTGCCTCATCTAAATTTACGAATTTTTTAAAATTTTTTCGACTATGTTGATTTCGTTATTAGACAAGATATAGGAATTTATTATGTTGGCTTTTGCCCAATGAATAGCGTAAGCAATATTAACAATATCTTCTTTTATTATTTCTAATTTGTATTTTACTTTTAAAATTAGCTCATTTTCGACATCTTTATTATTTTCTAACATTTTCGTGATATTATTTGTTATATTCGAAATCTCATTGATTCTTTCACTTGTCAACTTGTTAATAAGGATTTGATTGTTGTTATTCACCAAAACGTTATTTACTTTATTCGTTACAATTTCAAAATCGTGATGGTCAGGATTTCCTGCGATCCATTTCCATGCACTTCCTATGAAATCTAAGGATCTTTTTTGTTTTTTATTAATCTTTAAATTAGCTAAAATGTTTTTTGTTTGTGAAATTAATAAGGAAATGAAAGGATAATAGGGATTTT
The DNA here is from genome assembly GCA_958295655.1 of Palloptera scutellata. Classification (NCBI taxonomy): domain Eukaryota; kingdom Metazoa; phylum Arthropoda; class Insecta; order Diptera; family Pallopteridae; genus Palloptera; species Palloptera scutellata. The sequence continues at coordinate 58,770,193 of OY282450.1, forward strand.
TCGGGTTCGCATGTGTTTTTATAGTCGTTTCAATGTCCGTAATTAGTTCTGAATATTTTTTTATGTCGATTGTGTGCATGATTTTAAACGTTCCATTTTGCGTTTTAGCGCTTCCTGTCTCGATCGTTACCAGCTGTGAGTTCGTGAAGTCAAGGATTTGACATCCGCTAGCAGCGGGGTGATAAGTAATCTAAAGGAATAAAATTATAAAATTAATTTCTAATATGGCTTTTATGTACTATCCTGCCTTTTCCTGTAAGGATTGTGGTGTTCCTGTCTTCCCTTACTGTTTCCTTTACATAGCGTTTTGAAAGTTTAGTGCCTAAACGTTTGTTCGATCTTACGTAGATAATCTGCCCGGGTAAGTATATTTTTACGTCATTTTTGTCTTTATTGTGGTGTTGCAAGTCTTGCTGTTGTTTTCGCGCTAGTCTCTCTATATTAGTGGTTCTAGTTTTTTCATAGTCATCGGGAGTGAATGTAACTGTTCTATGAAAGAATAAATCAACTGGTTTTTTCTTAGTTACTGAGTGAATGGAGTGGTTATATTCAGATACAGCGCGTTCAAGTAATTCTTCAAAATTTCTATGGCCTCCGTTTTCTTTGAGACATCGCATTATTTCGGTAAGTGTAGAGTGGAATCGTTCTACTTGGCCATTTGCTTGACTGCGGTAGGGTGGGGTGGTATAAACTTGAATTCCTAATTCGTCCTTCATCATATGTTTTATGGAAAGTGAGTTAATGGAGGGCTCGTTGTCAGTAACTATTATTTTAGGTACTCCGAAAAAGAAAATTATATCTCTAAGTGGTCGTCTATTGTCTTCTATAGCTCTACTTTTTAAAATTTTAGTTGTTGCGAATTTAGTAAATTTGTCAAGTGCTGTCATTACTATCTTTTTTTCGGTTAAAAAAAATGTCTATGTGTACTGTATGTCCTGGGAATGTCGGTAAAGGTGTAGCGTCCAATTTAGGATTATTAGGGTGCCTATCATATTTATTTTCTTTATATCGATTTTAAATTTGATTAAATTAATTGATCCTTTCTTTTTAATTTAATTTACTTTAATTTGATTTTTTTATAAGCTTTCTTTTTAAATTCTTCTTGATATTTTCACTTAAAAAATAAACATAAAATTTCTTACATTAATACCAGCATCTGCAAATGTTGAGCGCGAGGTGGATTCCTTTTTGGTTGTCCTACTGGGGAGCCTTCAGTCACTACTTCGTTTGGTGCTGGGAGTTGATTGATGTGTCCGCTGCGCGTCGTTTTCCTTTTTTTTTTCGGGCTGTGCGTTCGAACCTTACTTTTTGGTTTTCAGGTCGATTACGAAACGCAGGTCGTCCATAAAAAATTTTTTTGCGCTATCGGAATGTTTGTTTTCTTTTTTACTGAGGGATCCTGCCGTACTTTTAGATTTTCGGGCTGTTAATGTATCACCAGTAATTAGTAATTATTTTTCGCAAACCGAAGGAAGTCTTTTTTACAACGTGATCGAGCCTTACTTTTTGATTTTTCAGGCTTTTTTTTTTTGTTCACGAGTAGTTTTTGACAATCGCGTAAACTGCACTTTAAAATCGAAATAGTTTTTTTGTTACAACGTGATCTTGCCTTACTTTTCGATTTTCGGGCTTTTTGTGATTCACGAGTATTATTTTTTTTAACCGCACTTTTCGATTCACCTTTTTTTTTCAGGACAATTTTCGCGAAAGTCCTGTCACGGCCGCCACTTAAACAATTGTTTCTTCGGTTTGCGAAAAAAAAAAATTTTTTTATTTCTGAGGTAGAACCTCTTTATTCAATTGTCACGATCAAACTCAAACTTACAATTTTTATTCTGTCTAAATCTAAACTTAATTCTACGTCGCTGCAGTTGTTGGTGACTTTATTGTTGTTGCATTTTTGGATTTACGTATTTCTGCGTCGCTGCCGTTGTTACGCTGGCGGTGCAATCGGATCCTCTGGTATGAAGATTTGTAGACACTGTGTCAGCATAAAACGTGTGACTGGGAATTTTTAATTTTCATAACTTCGTGTGTTAACTTATATACTAGGATAGGATCCCAGTATTCTGTGGATACGCTTTGAGAAGCTACTGTTATTAATTGTCATTTGAAGTCTTCGTATTTCTTCACTATTCTCGGAATGAATATTGTGCAAATTCAGTAGATTTTGTATTTGATTATCAACCAGAATGCGTTTATTATCATAACGAGCTTTCAAGGCTTCCCATGCTAGAGAGAAATTTTCGTCGTTTAAAGAATATTGTTTGACGATAGCTCCAGCTTTACTTTGCGTTTTATATCTGAGATGGTATAATTTTTGAGCGGAAGTGAGTTTTGGATGGTTAATGTAAACAGCGGTGAACATGTCTTAGAAAAACGGCCATTCTTCATAACCACCAGAAAAAATGTCTGTATCGCAAGGTGGAACTTGTAAGCATGGCATGATACTTGCCTGCTCTTTAAGTTGTTCTTTACGGACTCCTCTTGAAATCGCTTGAGGTTGAAGTAATCTCAACTGAACTTCGATTGTAGCCATTGTGTTTCCGTATATTTCTTGACAGTTACAATATTTACTACTAGCCTGTACTTTGAAATTTTCGGGCAAGTCACTGTCGTCTGTTTCGAACACCAAATCATAGACTCTTTGGAACCGAATCTAGACTACTTCGCTTCACAACCAAAAGAGATTCGGTGTGATCTTCTAGAGAAGAATTACTGAATTTATCGCAATATTTTGCCAAGAAATACTATAAGTTCGCCTTTTTTGTGACTTAGGAAGTTCTTTTTTTTCTCTTTGTTGCTCGCTTCGTTTTTGAGCATTCTCTTCGTCTGACATTTTTAAAACTTGTGTTTTATTTGTCTCAACCGAATTTCTTTGCCTGGTATTAAATTATTCTAAGAAATTTAGAATTACTTTGAAAAAATTAAATTGCAAATAAGTATCCAAGAAAAGGAAAAAAATATATATACTGGAAATAGTTATTATTTAAACGAGCAACTACATATATATTTTTCTGAAAACTAGAAATATTTCCTGTACCTAAATAAAGTTATTTTCTTTTTTTTTATTAACAGCAAAAATTTTAAGTTAAACTTTATACAGGTAAAAGAATATTAAAATATTCAATGCTAATGAATATATATATTTATTTTTGTTGTTGTAAAAATAAACCTGTTCATATATACACATATATACATTATATTTTAATGAGAATTTTAATTTTTGACGCCGCATAACTTGTAGACAAACTTTTTTTTAGATGAAATTTTTATTTTTTCTTAGAATACTTCAGGTATTCTTTATCGATATAAGTTCAACATACAATTTTTAGTTATAAACTTCATATAAGTATATATTTTAAATTTTCCCCATATTTAAAATATTTTGTATATTTATACACATTTATATAGGCAAACGAAAATTTTTAGATATTTCACTACGGCAACACTAATAGTTTGTTTATATTGTTTTAATATGTCAAGCACCGTTACATTAAAAAATTTACTTTTTTGAGAGTTAAGCAAGTTAATAAGAAAACTTCACGACAAATAAGTTTTTCCAGTTTTCCTATTAAACAACGTATAAAAATATGTGAAAGCGTAACTAAGTAGAACAGTTTTCGATCAATTTTAATTTTTTCATTTTGATTAATTAAATGTCAATATCTTTAGTTTTAGTTACCTAATCTCATATAAAATTTATACAAAATTAAATTTAATTAAATTTCTTTTAACACGTTCCAAACAGATTGTCGCTGTAGGTAAAATTTATGAATTTATCGAGGGTTTTGCTTAATTTTTAGTAAAAATTTGGATTCAATTATGGTTTACTTGAAGTTGAAACCTATTCTATTACCAAGAAATAAGTCACAAATCGGTTCAACTTGTACCCATTGTACCCAATATTTTCTTCACTGTGCTTAAATAACTTGTGTCAACAAAAAGAGATTCACGGCGTCTTGTACAAAATGTCACGTTGATAATTATACTATTACTACGGGCTCACTAGGAAATTGAGAAGCAGAGCCCTCTCTTGACCGACGAAAATAACGCTCTATAAGTCCCTCATCCTTCCCGTCCATCAATGTTGAGAGGATGTTAGGAGTGTTCGAGAGGAAGATACTCCGTAAGATATACGGTCCAACATGCGTGGACGACGGGTATCGAATAAGATGGAACGATGGGCTGTACTGACATAGTCACGCGTATAAAAATCCAGAGGCTTTGACGGCTGGGTAATGTTGAGTGAATGGAAGAAAGCGCTCCGGCTAGAAGGGTGTTTTATTCGAGCCACGGTGGAGGAACACGCAGAAGGAGAAGTCCTAATCTCGGTTGGAAAGACCAGATACAGGGCGTGAGTGCACTTGGCCTTATCGCCAAGACCGATCATCGCTTGTAGTGCTATCTAAGAATGTAAGTATCAATATGAGGCAAAGAAAGGCGGTTTTCCCTTTCAGAATGCTTGTACATATGCTTCCGATATTTTTTTATTTTTTGTGGTAGACCTACTTTCGTCCTTGACAAACTGCGAATAATTTGTTTTTAATCAAAAGGTTTAGCTTTTATTTATCTAAAATTTTTACGTTTATAATTGGAAAGACTTTGGACTATCTGACTCTATACCCAAATTCTAAAGTATAATTGCTTTAGTGTATGGTAAGAGTGAAAAGTAAAAGAGGTGAATGATATATCGTCGGCTAAGAATTACAGAGTTGTTCTAGGAGACATAATTTCGAAAAATATTATATTGGTGTGCACATTCACATTAATTCAAACTGTACATATGTATCAAATCCCAAAAAAAAGATCTATCAACAATGCAATTCAGACTAAGAACTTTAAGGTTCTATGTATCAAAATGACTGTTGATCAACACAAAAAAAATTATGTTTTCTTTCATTTTTGATATAAAACTTTTCAAATGTAATGAGAAAATGAGAAAACTAAACATTTATTTTAGTCTTCACAAACATTTAACAATCACAAGTTTTTTTTTTTGGTTCATAGAACCTTTATTTAAAAATACAATTTTAATGATTTCTCTTCATTATTGATATTAAATTAAAAAACTGAGCAACAAAATCTTGAATGTTAGATTTCTTAAAAAGTGAGATTTGAATCCTGAGAATAATTTCTGTTTCTCTGGTGTATGCATTAATTAATTCGTAATAGCCCTAAATTTGAAAAGCATGTACTTTTTTCCTTTACAAAAAGCATTAAAACTTTTTTTTATTTTTATAGTTTTTCGAATTACTAAAGTCAAAATATTTAAATTTTCCATTTGGGAAATTCTTTACAAATTTTGATTTGGCAACACTACACTACGACATTTAATCTTTTTGCTATCAATGTCTAAAGAAAAAAAGAGAAAATAGCGAACGGCAATGTATGGTGTTAAAATTGTGAGAGGGAAAAAGAAAGTTTACTACCAAATTGATATTATTTAATTAGAAACGGAAGAGGTGGTTGGTTGTAAGCAAACAGTAGAAAATTTTTCGATACACATGCTTGACAACATTGTTCTCTTTGAATGTTGAAGGCCGTGTGTAGAAGTGTTATAATCCATATTCATCAAAATCTACATTGCAATAATAAGTGTGTTGCAGCAAATAATAGTTACAGTTTTCGCGCACTAATCACAACCCCGCAATCACAGCTAGCAATGCCTGAAGAAAAACCAAAGATTGTTTTCGTACTGGGTGGCCCTGGTGCCGGTAAAGGTACACAGTGCTCCAAGATTGTCCATCGCTTCCAGTTTGTACATTTATCAGCAGGTGATTTATTGCGTGAAGAACGGGCCCGAGAAGGTTCTGAATATGGAACACTTATTGAAGACTACATTCGAAATGGGAAAATCGTACCTGTAGAGGTCACATGTTCTTTGCTTGAGTCTGCAATGAAAAATTCGGGTAAAACTAAATTTCTAATCGATGGCTTCCCACGCAATCAGGACAATCTTGATGGTTGGGACCGACAAATGGCCAACAAAGTAGATTTTCAGTTTGTACTCTTCTTTAATTGTGCGGAAGACTTATGCGTAGAACGTTGTCTTACGCGTGGAATTAGTGGATCTGGACGTAGTGATGACAACATGGAAAGTTTGAAAAAACGCATTCAAACCTACAACAATGATTCTATGCCAATCATTAAGCATTTTAAGCAGTTAGGTCAAGTGAAACAAATCGATGCTAATCCGAGTGCAGATCAAGTTTTCGAAAAAGTTGAAGAAATTTTTAAGCAATCGGGGTTTCAGTAATTCAAAACAATAAAAAAAAAATAGAAGCAAATTATATGAAAATGACAATGGCGTACCTTTACTATTAATTACTCGTAAAACTTAATTTAATTATGTATATGTTTAAGTAAATTATTTCAAGATACTGTAAAAGGTACTGTTCTAATATTCCAATTTGTTACATTATCTAGTGTCGCTAAAATTAATTTATGTAGTTGTTTTGGTATCCTTAAAACAAAACTGTTTGTAAAGATTGAATTATGGTATTCTGCATTCGTAGTTTTAATGTATGTCGGATAAATAAAGTTTAAATTATTTAATTGTACTACTGCAGTAGTTGTTTCAAATTAGCTTGATATGAGTTCGTGAGACAGAACTTTTTACTTAATTCGGGCACGCTGGACTAGCGGATGTGCACATACAAAATTTTCCTTTTAAAGTATTTTGGTAAAAAGTGGGTATTTTCACTAAATATGCCAATATATATTATAATATGTCGATGATTTTTAACCCTTCCGTTATGTTAAGAAAAACTTCCACTTGGTCAAATATGTAAGGTCATGAGATGACTTACATATTTTATATGATAAAATTATAAAACAAAAAGTTATACGTTAATTATGCTGTATTTAAAGATTAAAATATAACCAGTTTTTTTTAATTTTTTCGCATAACTATTGATTAATTCTCTACTTGATTCCTTTTAATATCTAAAATACGTATGTATATAAAATACGAATCATGAATTCTCTCGTCAAAGTTAATTACCATTTTTTGGCAACTTTAACAACAATTTTACCACAAAATTAACATTTTTACTTCATTCATCGGTATCATCACCTACATCATCTATAACTGAAGGTTCCAACAATATTCGTCTGTCATTCTCTAAATATGGAAATACTTGACTTGTACATCAAATATAATGTTTTAATGTGGGAATTAAATTTGATGAGAAAAGTTTGCTTTGTGTTTTATTTTCGTATTTTAGAAATCTGAAAAATTACGGATGAATGGCTGAAAATGACTTGAATGCATTGCATTAGACGAATTATAAACAAAAAGTAATTTTAAGTGCATATCTAATAGAGGTGAGTACAAATCCATTTACATGTGTACTTGCGAAACATGAACATCGAAGTGTCACAAAAAAAGTACACAAAGCGTAACTGATTTAATTTCAGTTGGAGGTTTTCTACATTAAGGCAAATGTATGTATGTATGTACATATGTTCATTAAATAGTATAGAAATGCGTAGGTATAAAAATGGTGGGGGTAGGATGGAAGCAAAAATTCAAAAATAGAGGTTAAAGCAAAGAAAAAATACAAATTACTCTACAGATGGCCATAAGTTTCTCATAGAGGATTAATATGTATAACCGACCTCTTAATTTTTCAGTCTCCAATATTTTACTTCAACAAACTAACTCCCAATTTCCAACCCTTAAGAGCACTAGCAAATCACATATTTCTAAGTTGGTGAAACAGGGCACTGGTGTATAGAATAAAGAAAAATTACAGTAGTAGAGCAAAAATAGAGGTTGTGCGTTTAGAGAGACTAGCGCCAAGCGAAAAGGACTCTTCACTTGTTTGGGACGATAAAGTTTAAGTGGGCAGTGCGACGATATTTCCAGAACAACAGCGTTCACACCCATGTATATACTCGTATGTATGAATAAAGACAAGGCACGTGTTTATGGTCATGTATAGTGATCTGCAGTGGTACTACACATAAGTCTGTAGTTATTACACATCTATGCCATTTACTTCGGAATTTATTAAAATGGAAATTCCTAAAAAGCTTCGAGGTTCGGGGACAAGCTATTGCTATGATATTTACTGACATAAAATATCGGGGCCTGGGGCGTAGAACACAAGGTAAATTTCGTGACAGATGCAGGTGCGTCCATGTTCGATCCTTACGCTTCTATGTTTCAAGTCGACACACAGCCTCCTCGTGGCGTCCCCTGGATAGCGATCTGACATCCGTGAGTGAGCTAACTTATGTGTGCGGCGGGCTTCTCCATGACCTTGAATGAATCGAAAGAACCCCCTAATATTGACGACTCCCGCAAACGCCCAGGACAACGAATTGCGGATATGCACCTCTACAGGGAAGGTGCCTCCAGCTGGTGGATGTCCTCCAACGATATAGAGCTGACATCACCGCTATACAGGAAATGTGATGGACGGGACAGTGTTGCTCCAAAAGAGCATCCTGTAATATCTACTGTCATGCGTCGAGACACGAATTTGGTGTTGGATTTGTGGTTGGGAAGAGACTGCGTCATCTAGCCTCGAGGTTCACGTCCATGAACGGGCGCCTAGCCACTATCCACATCAAGGCAAAATTCTTCAACATCTACGAGCTCCTCGTAAAATTTATGAGCATTGCCCCCGCCAATATATTAAAATCGTGTCAGGCGACTTTAATGCCAAGGTGGGATATTGGAGAGGTGGGACAAGGAGAGATATTGAAAAAATATAATCGTGTACAATTTGGAATAGAAGATGAAACCAGTGATCGCTGTGGTGTAGTGGTAGTGCATTGGACTGCTACGCATAGTGTCCGGGGTTCGAATCTCGGCACAGGCAAAATCAAAAAGTAAAAAAAAATAATTTTCCACACGGCACCACCTCTTGGCAGGCAATGACAAACCTACAAGAGTAAAAATTGTTATGAAAAGCTTTTCAATTCGCCGTTTGGATTCGGCATTAAACTGTAGGTCCCTTCCATTCATGTACAAATATAACACGCACAACATGAGTGGATGCGAAAAGCTCGGCCTAGGCCCTCCATGGGCTGTTGTGCCATTAAAAGTGAAGTAAAGTAAGATGAAACCTCATATGTGAAAAGAGAAAAGCCACAGACATGCATTTCTAAAATGTTTCTACATATACATATATTCTACATTTTTTATTCTTAAATTGTATTCCAATTTTAAAGATAATAAATTCTATTTATCTACATTAAGTTCTTAATTATAAGCATTTGAGAAGTTTACAAAACTGATAAGAGCTTATGAGGCATTTACGAGTTTAGCGAGTCTGAGGACTAATTATTTGCCAAACTAAAAAAATGGATGAAAATTATAATTTTGGGGTTTTAAATTTATCCGATGTATCGAAAACATCGATGGTTTGCCCATTGTATCATACACTCGTACTCCCAAACTGTCAGCGTCTTCAATGCTAGTACAGAATGTACGATGTATACCAGTTTAATTGCAACTATCTTCAGTACCGTATACCACCCATCCCAGCTTTGTTAGTACTACGTGTCGCTCCACCGAGTTCTCTGCGCACGATGCCTGTTGCGTGCTGACGTAGACGCATTCAGTTTGGAACCGAGTTACCTTACCGTAGTTCCAATGCTGGTGTTACGATGGTCACTCCCTAATCATTAATAATTATTAGTTAGAATTAATTATAACTTCTTAAGCGGATAACACACCTTCTTTGAACGATATTAGATTTTAAGAACTGTTTTCGTAATTTTCAGTGCAACTATCTTTTGATTCATCGGTGTGGAAGAATTTCATTGAAGCTGGGCAGGCTGATCATCCAGTTTGGGTTAAATTGAACCTATTATTGACGCTAGTTTCTGCAGCCAACCACTCAAATGTCTCATATTTGGTATAGTATTTATAGAGGCTGCATACCACACCCATTTCAAAATCCTCAGCATAAGTGTAAGCTTGACAGTTTGAGCTTGCAATCTGCTTTAACAAGGAACGACGCTAAATTTTGCACTTTAGTTGCAGAAGGTACGATATGCTCGACGCGGTTTTCGGGGTTGCTAGTGGCTTATTCTTAAAATCTGCCTTTTTACAACTGCTCTGGTCTCTCGAATCTGTTTTTGAGTGTTTCCATGATATGTTCCACGTTCTACTATGTACAAACAAGCATTTATTTTATAAGGTTTGTTATATTATATAAAAGGAACTTGTGCTCCCATGGATCGGTTGTAGTTGTGATCGTCGAGGGGGGCGGATGTCCACACCGGTCTTCCTAGTCGACACTGAAAAACTTAAGTTCATTGTGGTAAAGGCATAACACTTTCCACAATGGCTGTCTATCTCTTTATCGGTGTCCTGTGTGATTGTATTCCCTTTCTCATTCTCCCTCCTTCTTTCTCCCACCTATCAATCTTCCTTACATTCAACGCGATGCTCTTCATTCATAGGGGTACACCCTGTGTGTTGAATGTATTAATAAAAGAAAATATCCGTGCAGTGAAATCGTGGTTGCTGGTGACTTCGATGTTCACAATTCGGATTGGTTGTGCTACTCAAGTCACACAACACCCGAAGATCTGTATGTCGAGTTATTTGCTGAATCCAGCGACCTGACTCAATCAGTGACCGAACCGACACACATTCCGTATATCGCAGGGCAAGCTCAAAACATCCTTGACCTATTTCTTACTTCTCATCAGGACAAATGTGATGTAAGTGTCCACGCACCTCTTGGAAACTCGGACCACTGCACCATTTTAGCATCCTTTCCGTATTCTCGAATCCACAACCCTTTGACCATAGCTCCAAAGCAGTTATTGTGCAAATTGGAAAGGTCTCAATAACTTTTTTGAAAATTTTAATTGGAAATTGTGTTTTTACCGAAAAACATAGAAACCAGTGCTAAAATGGTAAAAGAAATAATTTTATTAGGAATGCGGTCCTAATAAAACGATTAGCGTTAAACCTAAACACAATGCATGGTTTAATGCGACTTGCGGATCAGCAGTCAGGTCCAAAAAGGTCACTTTAAGGAACTGGCAATGTTATAAGAACACCAATAAGTTGCGTGAGCAGGAAAGAAATCGCTGTAAGCCACTTTAAAGCGCGAAAAGTTTCTACACAAATAGCGCCAGAGGCATAAAGTCTTACAATTTCATAGTGGTGGTAAAAACTTTTTGTAATTTTTAAAGAGAATAAAGAACTAAACGTCTTCGTCAATTCCAACTCTTTTTATAGGTAATCGTCTCGTCAATAGCTCGATTGATAAAGCGAACCTTTTTGCTAACATTTTCGCAGATAATTCTTCTGTTCCCTAGCGATTAACCACTGACCGTTATCGAATCTGTATCTTGTGATATACCTGAGATACATTTTCGAACGCGAATAGTTAAAATAGTACTTGCAAATCTTAACATAAACAATGCTTCGAATGGCATTCCAGAACATGTATTGCGAGCTTGTGCGACAACGCTGGCGCGACCGTTGCGCAATTTTCTCAACATTTCATTCAAGGTTCATGGAAGGTTGCCAATGTCCAACCAGTACCTAAAAGGGCAAGACTACAGACCCTGCGAACTATCGCCCCATTGCAATCTGTTCTACGCTATCCAAAGTCATGGAAAGTGTAGTTAATTTTCACCACCAATACGGGTTCCGTCGAAAACGCTCTACAGGCGATCTCATGGCGATTCTCACCGAGTACTGGTACCATAGTGACCATGGCTTAGGTGAGAGCAAGTGGCATAAAACACTGGTGTCAGAACTGATTGCGCATGAGGTCGGGAGTAACTTCATACGATGGATCACGAAATTTCTAAGCAGAGAATTCCGCCTTATCCGTGTTGTGATAGACGGCATTGATTCGGAAGATCTTGCCATTAATGGTAGAGTGCCTCAGGGTTCGGTCCTCTCCACTACCCTTTCCTTGTCTTCCCTTTCCCTTCTGCCATTAACGAAGAATCCTATTTACTTGTTTGCAGATGACAGCACAATTTCTCATTCATATACCTCTATCTCTTTGGAGGTTAAGAGGAAAAGACATGTTATGAATGACTCTCTCAATAAAGATCTCCAGTCTATCTCCGAGTGGGGTCTCACGAATAGAGTTGAATTCAACTCGCGTAAGTACCAATGTTGTCTGTTATCTCACAAACGAATTTCCAAACCCCCCGTCTAACCTTAGATATGGGTGGGTAGCTATTGCGGAGACAATTGATGTTCTGGGCATGTCCATCCAATGTGATGTTCGTCGGAATAAAAACATTATTTACATGTCGAAAGAAACAGCCAAGTGTCTCGGCTTTCTTAGGTTTCCTCCACATTGTCAATACCACCTATGTACGTCCTAAATTTTAGACACGGTGTTCCACTGCACTACGCATTACAGAGAAATTTAAGGCAAACGCTCATAACTACTTCTCCCTCCTTCTTCCACCCACCTATCAATCTTGCTTCCAATCAACACAATGTGTTAACAGTATCGAAAAAAAAAACCGAAATAAAAAAAAACTTAAAAACTTTTCTATGAATATATAAATTCAATACGCTGTAATTGTATTCGGCGGTGGTGATAGCCAATGATTAGTTGAATATACGCCACACTTCAGGTTGGCCATCAAATTCTGGTACATGATATAGCTTTTTCGAGGATTCCGGTCTGGTAACGCTTAGCGTGCGGCTAAATTCGTCAGGATCGTTGGGCATGTTACCGCCAGCTGATCGCGTTATTAATGGCATAGTTTTCGCTTAAGTCGACCACTGACCATCTCCCAGCATGGTCTTACCAAAATCCCCAAACAAGCCTCAAAGAAACTTACCAATGAGAAGTGTTCCCTCCCCGAAAATGTTTTGTCCTTTCACAGTTCCACTCTCCGAAATAGATGTTCTCGGAAAGGCTTTACTGCAGATTAATGCTAACCAATTCGTCTTCCGTGTTATTCGTTATAAACGTTTGGAGAGCTAGAGCTCGATCCGCTTACCTCACTTTTGTACGCCATGAATAAAGTAAAATAAAACCTTGTTGTAGTCTTGAATATTATGTTGAAAATAAAAAATTCATTTTGGTATTGTAAGTGACGAATTTTGTTTCCTAAAGAAAATATTAAATTTTAAAAGGAAAAATTAATATAAAATACCTACACTTAAGTGTGCTCACAACTTCAATTTAAAATGCGAATATTTTTTAATTTACCGTTTTTACGAACAACGTAAAACCAATGATAGTTACAAACTTAAAGAATTTACATGGTTAATCAATAAAAAAGTTAATTAAAATAACGCTCCGAAAGAGTAGCAGTGTTCCTTTTGACGCGTATATAAGATAACATCGCAGCAAAAGAGACGCACATCCTTGCTTAAGTACATTGTGAATAAAACTTGGCAGCATTGTTGTACATTGTCAAATTTATAGGTAAATAAATAAATTGAAAATACTTTACTTACTTTACTTTTAATGGCACAACAACCCATGGAGGGCCTAGGCCGAGCTTTTCGCATCAACTCATGTTGTGCGTGTTATATTTGTACATGAATGGAAGGGACCTACAGTTTAATGCCGAATCCGAACGGCGAAGTGAAAAGCTTTTCATAGCAATTTTTACCCTTGTAGGTTTGCCATTGCCTGACAAGAGGTGGTGCCGGGTAGAAAAATTATCTTTTCTACTTTTTGATTTTGCATGTGCCGAGATTCGAACCCCGGACACTATGCGTAGCAGTCCAACGCACTACCACTACACCACAGCGACCATTGAAAATAATTAACTTCAATTTATATCATAAATAATTACAAGTTAGCATAATATCGAGTTGTTACGAGACAGAAAAGAGGTCAGAAGATTGAAATATGGTGACAGATGGCCAGGTTATGGAGGGAGCACTGAAAAACAAAAGGCTGCAGGTGCAGATGGCCACCTGTTGAGTTGTTTAAGACTAGAGGATTCTATGCACGACTGGATTCTTTGCAGAATATGGTGGCGTAGTGGTAGTGCTTTGGGCTATTACGCAGAGTGTCCGGAGTCCGACAATTTTTCTACACAGCACCACCTCTTGGCAGGCAATGGCAAACCTACAAGAGTAAAAATTGTCTATGAAAAGCTTTCACTTCGCCGTTCCCATTCGGCATAAAACTGTAGGTCCCTTCCATTCATGTACAAATATAACACGCACAACATAAGTGGATGTAGGGCCTGGACTCGGTCCAGGTATATAAGGTTCTATCGAGCGTACTGTGAGAAAGGAGCCACGGCCTACTCGTTCTTTTTGATTAGATGTGAAGGAAAACCAGGGCTTGTAGCCATTTCTGACTCAAGCAATTATACTGCGTAACACAGAATTTCTTAGGCGAGAGGGGGAGAGGTATGTGAAATATTTTATGCCAGGCAGAGAAACTAAAATACTAATATATGCGCAAAAATCAATTTTTATTTATTTTAGAGTTGCATTAACATATATTTCTCATATAGTATGCACACGTGGTCGCTGTGGCGTAGTGGTAATTCGTTGGACTGCTACGCAGAGTGGTTCGAATCTGGTCCGGGGTTCGAATCTCGGCAAAATCAAAAAGTAGAAAAAAGTATTTTACTACATGGCACCACCTCTTGGCAGGCAATGGCAAACTTACAAGAGTAAAAATTGCAAAATTGCTATGATAAGATTTTCACTTCGACGTTCGGATTCGGTATTAAACTGTAGGTCCCTTCCATTCATGTACAAATATAACACGCACAACATGAGTGGATGCGAAAAGCTCGGCCTAGGCCCTCAATGGGCTGTTGTGCCATTAAAAGTAAATGTAAAAAGTATGCACACTAACACATACAAAACTAGTTCATTCCCTGCAGTGCAAAAATGAGTTAGGCTAAAAAATTACCTAACCAAAAACGAGATAGTTAAGAAACTGAATTGAATGAGTTACTTTGAAGACTGCTTAAGATTAAACTCCATAACACGGGTTTCAGACGCAACGGTTTTGTCGTATTCGTGCGAAAAGTTGCATTAGTCTGTTTTGTGTGAAACAAACTCCACTTTCAACTTTTTTCACGCATTTCTCATGTTGCGACGGCAAACAGCTTAGAAATTGTGAGAGATGTTATAATTTGTAGGATAATGGCATAATCGATATAGACATTTATATTGAAAACATTTTATGCAATATTTGATGTAGAAAGTGTTGAACATATCAAGGAAGTATTTTAAATATAATTATTTGACCTGGGATATTTATCAACAACTAAAAACTAAACAATACTCTGGCATATAAAACTTTGTTTTCGCTGTATTGAAAATTCTACTGCCGATTATTTGTCGTCGAACTTTACTCATCGCTAATAACTCAGAGGAGGTGAGAAAACACAAATCCGATATGCGTCCGATGCACACAAAATCAAATTAGTGAATTCCAAGAAATATGCAAAATCCTTTAAGGTTTTTTTTAGTTAATTTTTACTTTTTTTAGTGACCTTAAAATTTAAAAAATTATTTCCAAATAAGAAGCAGACGTGTATTGTGGAGCAAACAATATTACAAAACGCCGAATGCTTAGAAAGCGC
Source organism: Palloptera scutellata (assembly GCA_958295655.1). NCBI lineage: Eukaryota > Metazoa > Arthropoda > Insecta > Diptera > Pallopteridae > Palloptera > Palloptera scutellata. Next base: position 58,785,718 of record OY282450.1, read on the forward strand.
ATATACAAGAAAAATGTTGCGCCCAAGATGCGTGTTATGGAGTTTGATCTTTAGACTTTTGTGCTTGTATAAGTTAAATAATTATTCTAAGAAAAATAATTTTTTGGAGCTTAAGCTCTTTATTGATTGAATGTTCGAACTAAGACTAATCGTAGAAAATTAAGCTTAAAATAATGTAGGCGACGAAAATGTCCAGCAGCGCTGCTTGTATTGGCATAAGTGCAACGTGTTGCCGATTATGCTGTATCCGCTTTCGCGAGCTAGACGCTCGATCAGCACATTTGGTGGGAGCGGATGTACCTGAATTTATTTTAGCTGGAAAGTCATGCCGGTCGTTGGCTTGTCGACTTCAGCGTACGTTAACTTATATGCAATGACAAAGATCTTTCATTAATACTATTCAGTAAAAATATTCTTTTTTAATTCTCATATACTTTACAATATTTTTCATTTATATCGATTTTTGGAACAAAGTATCTGTAAGAAGGATTGAAGATGTAGAGTAATTGTACCCAAAGATGTACATACATATTTATAAAAAATTCCGAAAACATAAATTTTTTTTTTATTTTTCTTTTTTTGTACTGACTTAAAAATATAGTCCACAACAAGTTAATTTTAAAAACAATATTAAAATATTTTCGTAGAATATCAACTTTGAAAAAACCAGTATGTTACGTGTAAATGAGATCGAGGAATGGAACTAGCTGTAATTTTTTTTAGCTAGCAAATTAACTAGCTTTCGAATAATTGATTAGTAAATTAGTTAGTCTCGTTCAGAAAGAGATATAGAAGTTTTGCGTCCCTTTGTTTCCAATTTTCTTTTCTACCTGCCTCTCTCACACAGTATTTCTTGAAAGCGCCCCTGTTAACAGCATCTATGTCTGCTTAAATATACTCGTGTAGTTTTAAGTAAGTGCGCTAATTTCTCTTTTGGGTCTAGGCTCTTTTAGTATAACTTTTGTGAAAATTAACAATATAAGTAAAATTTTCATAGAACAATATAAAGTGGTGTAAATTTATCAAAGATGTGTTTATTTACAGTGGTCGCTGTGGTGTAGTGGTAGTGCGTTGGACTGCTACAGTGTGTCCGGGGTTCGAATCTCGGCACAGGCAAAATCAAAAAGTAGAAAAAATAATTTTTCTACACGGCACCACCTCTTGGCAGGCAATGGCAAACCTACAAGAGTAAAAATTGCCTATGAAAAGCTTTTCATTTCGCCGTTCGTACTCGGCATTAAACTGTAGGTCCCTTCCATTCATGTACAAATATAACACACACAACATGAGTGGATGCGAAAAGCATAAAAGTGTTTATTTACTTGGTTATAAAATTGTTAATAATTATACACATATGGTTTCAAAAGGAAAAAGTTTTACTTAATTCATTTTGTTTACGTTTATTTATAGTAGATATATAAAATAAATTCTTTTTGTTTACTAAAGGTACAGGAAAGTTACGGTGGTAGTTCGGTACTTTTGGTACTGAAAAAGTACTATATACATATATTTCCCAACACTGATCTGCACGTGTTTCGCTTTTGAGTGTTAACAACATTGTTTTAAGTAGAATTAACTAGTTTGTTTATAATTTTGTTTTCAGACATAATGAGTTTTTTGGGTCCAAAAGACACTATTCAGGAGGGAGATACTGTCATCCTTTATTTGAGTGTTAATTCTATGCACGCTATCGAAGCCACTCCGACAATAAGAAACAAAAAAGGAGAAGCTATTGAATATGTGAGTACTTGTAGTTTGTTCTTCTCTGTTGTTAATACATATATGTATGTAAATATATTAATTTCAGATTTTTCAAACTTCCTTTGGAGCACTGAAAGTATGCAATATCATAGGCATTGCTTATGGCAGTCGCGTAGAACTCTCGAAAGGCTGGGCATATGTCCTGCAACCCAACCCCGAACTATGGACTCAAACTCTACCGCATCGTACACAAATTATATACACTCCAGACATTAGTATGATACTCTATCAATTAGAAGTTCGTCCTGGCTCAGTTGTGGTTGAATCAGGTACCGGGTCTGGCTCATTGTCACATTATTTTTTGCGTGCATTAAAAGAATCTGGACATTTGCATACTTTTGATTTTCATGAGGCGCGTGTTCAGCAGGCACGAAACGAGTTTCAGCGTCATGGATTGGGTGATTTTGTTACTGTTTATCATCGAGATGTATGTCAATTGGGATTCACAGATGAATTAAACGGAAAAGCAGATGCGGTATTTCTTGACCTACCAGCACCTCAATTAGCAGTGTCACATGCTTTGAAGGCGCTTAAAACTCAAGGTACATTCTGTAATTATAAAGAATATTTTCAGTTAAATTAAATTAAGTGTAATACATTCAACTGCATGTTGGCTATAATTAAGTGCTCATACTAATGTAAGCATGAAAGAAGAGAAAAACAGGTTAAAATTTTGGTAGTAAAAATGAGATAGAAGTTTTCAGAATTTTTCTTAGTACCTAATTTTTTTACATGTTCTCTCGTACACTCTTTAATACTTGCAGTAGTGTCAGCAGCCTCATTGAAGAATATGTACAAGTGTGTTCACATGTATGTAGATCTCTTTACTTTTTAAAAATGGAACTAAAAATTAAAACCCTTCCATTCACAGGAGGGACACATTCGCATGTCGTGCAGATTCAAATTCATTGCTCAATGCTTTGATAACGAGTTGATTGGGTAAACAATTCCAAATTTTATTTTCTTTACTGCTACGGATTATAAGTAATGGTCAGATATTTAGGGATTGACATCACTATGTGATGTATTTTACCCTATGGTCTTTGAAACATTTGCTGCATTCACGGGCACACAATTGTTGCCACCAGTTTTTAATTTGGTTCTGAATTGACAACCCACTTTGTGCTATGATAGCGCTCACGTCGTTTTAAGTAGACATAATTTCTACGCTACTTTACACTGATTGACAGTTCAAAACAAATAAATCAAACAGATTTTTTGTTGTGTAAAATTGCGATTTGTCGAAAAGCAATTTTTAGCAATTGCTTGCTATGAATTGTAAAAAAAAGAGTTAACCGTGAATGCAGCCATTGTTTTTTTTTTATCCTCTGCATTTTCTGATTTGTTCTTACCTAGTTGTTCAGTCAGTGCCTGCCAAAGTTGTTCCTGTACGCTTTCTCATAATTTGCATTCACTTCATATACAGTGGCGAGCAATAATGCTGGTCATATTTGACTTTGAATATCTGTAAAACCTATAAAAACACACCAATCGAATTGGAACTTTCGCCGTTAATTTCTTTATTTATATTTAAAAAACGAAAATTATAAACTATTTTCAAAATTATAAAGTTAATGTAACTTTTAGTGCTTGCAATGAAAAAAGCCAATGTATCCACTTTGCACGTTTAGAAAATATAGAAAAAAATAAATACAACCCAAAAAAGAAATAATATGTTAGTATTTAGTCCAAAGATCCTTGGCTTTAATAACACTCTTTACTCTTTTAGACATACTTTGAACTAATTTTTCGATGAGTTTGCGTGGAATACTGCTCCACTCGGTCTGAACTCGGGACCAAAGCTCGTTTACATTTGTTGGTGCATGTTCGTACCGTGCCAATCGTTTTTTTTTAGCAGAGCCCTTAAATTTTCAATAGGATTTAGGTCTGGGCTTTGAACAGCCCACTTCATTGTTTGAAATTTTTGATTATTGAGCCAATTTCTAACAATTTTTGCCGTGTGCTTCGAGTCTCCATCCTGTTGAAAAATTACTTTATCTTCAGGGTAATCGCTTTCGTCCACAAAGTCTGGCAGATTCGATTCCAAAATGCGAAGATAGTCTTCCTTTTTCATGATACCATCGATTTTTACCAATGGCACGACATTCCATCAAGTGAAGCAGCGCCACATCATCACGCTACCTCCACAATGTTTCATGGTTTCTTTCACTTGGTGCTTTTTTCATGAGGACGGTGCCAGTAGTATTCCTTTCCATCGGACTGAAACATATTAATGTTAGTCTCGTCTGACCAAATTACTCTCTTCCAATCTTCTACGCTCCAATTCTTCTGATCCTTGTAAAATTTTAGACAGTGCTGGTTTTTTCTGTTTTATTGACTAGACGCTGTTGGTCCGATTCTTTAAAGCGCTCTACGTGCTGTCCACTCACTAACGGGTTTGTTTATGGCCGCTGCAGCTTCTTTTGGTGTTGTCTTCTGCTTACACATCATGAGGCGCTCCATATTTCGAGCATCCCTATCGGTAAGCAATCGTGGTCGCGATTTTTTGGTTTCAGGTAGTCTTATATTGCGTGGCAAATATTTAGGGATTTAGCAATTTTTCAAGCTGAATCTTTGTTTTGTTTTCCAAGTTATTAGATATTTTCTTAATTTTTGCTCGAAAATGGAGATTCTCATAGAAAATGTAAAAAGAGCAACTGAATCAATCAAAACGTGTCGTGAAATGTTTTTTGTGACAAGTTCAACTATATTTTAGAAAACGATAACTTCACTCGTAGGAAATCCCTAAATTTAATTTGCCCTTGTTTTAAAAATTAGTGTTACCATGTAGTTAAAACGAAACGTGCAATTTCAATTGGTGTATTTTTATAGATTTTATCAACACTAAAAGTCAAATATGACCAGCATGTATCCATTAATGCTCGCCGCTGTAGGTAGTAAGAAAAAATTTTGTGAAAAATAACCTCCAAACCAAAAACTTTTACTTACAGTGACTGCGAACTTGACAAGTGCATCTTGCGAGATTATATCTAGTGTATTAAACAGGTATACCACAATTTTTCAATTTTAAAAATTAAAATAAAGGAAAGGGGCACGCTTTTGAATAAGTATACAAAAAATTGTGTGCGTCAGTGGGACGCCCTACATAAGTTTACTTCTTCAGATAAGATAAGTTCAGTTTGATGATTCTCTGATCCCAGGTGTGCTACTTCTGGATTAACTACATTTTGATCGTTTGTATTTCCAATGCATGCAACGCTCTCTTCAAAATCGTCATCTTCATCAAATACATAGTATGAAAAAATGTTTAGTTTTCAAAAGAAAGAGGAAAAAGCAAAAACAAAACAAATTTATTTTGTGAATTACTTTACTTACTTTACTTTTAATGGCACAACAGCCCATGGAGGGCCTAGGCCGAGCTTTTCGCATCCACTCATGTTGTGCGTGTTATAGTTGCACATGAATGGAAGGGCCCTACAGTTTAATACCGAATCCGAACGGCGAAGTGAAAAGCTTTTCATAGCATTTTTTACTCTTGTAGGTTTGCCATTGCCGTGTAGAAAAATTATTTTTTCTACTTTTTGATTTTGCCTGTGCCGAGATTCGAACCCCGGACACTCTGCGTAGCAGTCCAATGCATTACCACTACGCCACAGCGACCATTTGTGAATAAAATTTGAAAAAGAGTCAGATAATTGATATTTTGTGTCCCTTTTTGTAGTTATAATTTGAGTGCTATCGTTTTTTGTCGCTTTTTCTTGTACGCGTTGTAGTCTGTGCTTTTACACAGACCGATTTTTCTCACCGATTTTTTGTTTGTTCGCGAGAGAGGGGAGACGAAAGTAAACGAGTCACAAAGTAGACTTGTGTAAAGCATACTTTTTCTGCTTCACCTTTTTTCGTATTCAAAAAGTGACAAAATGGCGAATGAGACGGGTAAATTACTACTGGTGACATAAGAAGAAACAGAAAATAACTCGGTTTCTCAGACCACATGTTATATCAGTCAAAGGTAACAGAACATTTATATCAAAGTGAAATGAAAAGATTTTAACTATTTTCGACTTTTTAAACGATTTGGTGAAGCTTTAACGTGGTCTCGATACTAGTAGTAATTCAGAGCAATGTTCATGTTTTTCCATAAAAATTTTTTGTTGGAGACACTTCATACCAATAAATATTTACATATCTTTGCAAGACAGTATTGTTGCTATCAACCCCGACATGAATTTGAAATTTCATTAGATTTTTACGTTAATTATTTAAAAAGGGGGTAATTTTAATTTAATAAACGCCGAATAATTAGTAACATAACTTGAAATTATAAAGATGAAAAGTATAAAGAAATAATAAGGAAACATGTGATAGATATATCACTTATTTTATGATTCATTTATAACATTAAATATTTTATTGCTTGCACGAATCGGAAAAAATAGCAGAGAGTGAAGACACGCAATTAAAAAAAAAAATATTTTTAAAATTATAAATTAATTGTTAGTGGGTAGTACCTTAAGGAGTTTCAAACACAAAAAACATACCGAATCAGATAACAAAACATATTATTTCCGTGACAATTCCCGCTGCATCGATCATCTTTTACTCCCGGCGTAATATAAAAACGATTCTAAAGAAGTAAACTACAACAAACATTTTTTCCAATGTATTGCTTATACAAACAAAAATCTTACTAATGACTTGACCATTATGTGCTGAATAGTGAAAAGAAAACAAAATAAATATAAGTATATACAACAGGGTGGTATGTCTGTGTCAATAATACCATCCATTGAAAATATTTTATAAATTCTTGAAATGATAATTTTCCGTCACCTTTTCGAACATGAGTAACTTATGCGGTGAACCAGAAAAATTTTAGAATTTGTTCGTATACATTATAAGCAATCGTCAAGAGTTAGGACCCCGTTATCTTAAACTGATATATGATCTATAAATAGTGCAGTTTTTTCTATATTAGTCATTTTCATCTTGGATCTACTTAAGTCAACTTGTCAAGCCAACAAGAACAGCGCCGCAAATTAATACTGGACATTTACTTGACTGATAAGACGAAGTCTAGACTAAGCATTGCAAGGGAAAGCACAGCAAGTTTAGCGACTGTTTATAACGTCATGAACAACGACAACGCGAGAAACTACATCTGCAGAACCGAAGGGTCAGGCAGAAAAAAGGGTCCCGATAACCCAGAAGTTCAGAAAAAGGTTGTTAGCACAAATGTTGTAGCTACAGCTGGTACATCGCAATCAACTGTAAGCGAAGTCAAGGGTTAAGGACCTACAAACAGTAGAAAGTACCTGACAGGTCGGAAGCAAAGGATGAGATAGCGAAAACGCGTGCCCGAAAGCTGTATGACAATTACCTAACCAAATTCAATTGCGCGATTTTCGCTGATGAGATCTACTGTAAGGCGGACTTCAACCAGTTGCCTATGAATGCCTATTTCACAACAAAGAATAGGGATGCAACACCCAGAAAATACTCTGAAGTAAAGTATACCAAATTTTCAAAACGCGTCATGGTTTGGCTAGCTATTTGCACCTGCGGTCTACGGAGCAAGGCGTTCATTACGACAGGAACAATTAACTCCAGAATTTATATATGTAGAAGTATGCCTGTTTTGGCCAGACTCAGCCACAAGTCATTACTCCAGGTCAACTATGGAATGGTATAAGGAAAATAATGTCACAGTGGTCCCAAAATCGTCCCAACTGCCCGGAACTTCGGCCTATTGGAAAATATTGGGCTATAATGAAGCAAAACAAAGATAGTTTACAAAAATGAAGTAGAATTTTGAATTGGAACTTCTCAGCCCATATTTTGGCGATTTAAGAGACTCCATAGCATTTAAAAAATTATCGCCATGTTACGGCCAATGGAGTTAGCTATCGTACTATGTTGGAAGACTATTTTTGGCCAGAATTGAATGGACTTGACTTCAGTGTTATGTGATTCCAACAAGTTGGTCAAACAACAGCTGGTCAAACAGTTGATCTATTGAAGGAGAAGTTTAGCAATCGTGTGATCTCGATAAATGGTCCGGTCGAAAGGTCACCTCGCTCATGCGATTTACGACGTTGGTCTTTTTATAGAGTTACGTTAGTTGTTAGTTTATGCCAACAAGCCAACATCGTTAGAGGGGTTCAAGAACAATATCGAAGGCGAAATTGCCAACGTTCTGGCCGATATGTGTGGAAGAGTGGTGGAAAATTGGCTCCAAAGATTCGGATACTGTAAACGTGCTCAATGTGGTTATATGAGCGATATCAAATTCCATACTTAAATGTAACATATGTACTATATCTGGAATAAAATACAAAATTGATATGTCCCTATTGAATAACCCTTTACAAGTATATATTGTAAGCGCAATCTTGTTCATCGTCTTTCAAACACACCTTCTTACAAAACAATTGTTTTATCATTTTAATTTTATTTTTTGGTTTGTTTTTAACTTAAATCCTATTATGGAAAGTAAACAAACGTTCGTTTATTTCGTAACATCTCTAACCTTCATATTGGTCTAAGGTTAATATTGAAGTATTTGTTTATATGTTAAAAAGGTATTTTTTAAATCATCTTTGGAATTTTCAGTAAATCATAATCCAAAATAAACATTTATGTAAGTTAGCTATGTTTTAATTAATATGTATGCTTAATTATCGAGATCAAGAATCCGTTTGGAAGAGTAAACAAACGTCCATTTATTTCGTAATGTTATTAAAGTTCTTTTTGATAATTAATGTGAATAAAACTATTTTGGATTTTTCTTTTAATTTTAAATAATGCTTTAGTACAACAATATAACAATCCTTAAGGAAAAATATTACAACCCTTGCCACTACTGTCAAATGGCTGATTAAAAAGCTTTTTTGCGTAATAGTAAACTAGCTCGAAAACTCGAAAGTTTTCCAGTTTTTCGAACTTTTAGTTTAATAAATTGTTTTCGAAGTAGAAGAATAAACGAAACATTTTTTAGAGGCAAAATCTTACTACTTGCATACATTCTTTGTATTTTTTATTTTAAATTTTATGTATTATAAAAATATTTCTTTCAGAAATACGTAAGTAGTATTATGCAAAATCGATACTTAAAGTGCTAAGTAGTCGATCCTCAAAAGAATCGGTGGTACTTGATTCTAGTTAGTATCAAAAAAAAACTCAGTACTCAAATGTACTCAGTATTCTAAAGTACTGAGTATCGAATCGATATTGTTCCACTCAGTATCGAATCGATTCTTGTACTCATTATCTATTTGATACTTTTACTAACTTCTTTTAAAGCCAGAAACAGTCATATAATTACGATTCTTACGTTTTACGTAAATGTATACGATATTTTATTTGAACTTATTTCATTAAGTACAAACAAAATAATTTTCTTAGCATTTCAGCTAATTTGTGACTAATTACCAACATACATAAAAAACGAAAAGTCTATAAAGAATTGAAGGTATTCAAAATATGATCATATGTAAGTTTTTAGGCGATAGACAGTTAGCTGTCGCTGTGGTGTAGGGGTAGTGCGTTGGACTGCTACGCAGAGTGGGGTTCGAATCTCGGCACAGGCAAAATCAAAAAGTAGAACAAATAATTTTTCTACACGGCACCACTTCTTGGCAGGCAATGGCAAACCTACAAGAGTAAAAATTGCTATGAAAAGCTTTTGACTTCGCCGTTCGGATTCGGCATTAAACTGTAGGTTCCTTCCATTCATGTACAATTATAACACGCACAACATGAGTGGATGCGAAAAGTTCGGCCTATGCCCTCCATGGGCTGTTGTGTCATTAAAAGTAAAGTAAAGTAAGACAGTTAGCTGTCTGGTCTTTTTGTAGGAAAATCCTTTCGGATGGCTCCGAAGTTGAAGAAACACAAATAAATGTTAGAGCAAGTTGTATAAGAGTAAAAATTATTTTTCTGTATTTGTCAAGATATCTTGGTGACATTGGATCAGGAGCATCAATGTGTTTCCTAAAAATGAGTAAAAATTAGCTGTTTGGTAAAATGAAAAAGTGCTGTCAGATTGAATTTTATTTTGGGTAATGAAGTAAAATATGTAGTATTTCCAGAAGTAAAAACGACTAAAAATAAAATAATGTATAAAAAGTACCCGATTCTTAAAAGTATCGATACCGAAGTATTCGATAAGTAAAATACTACTTTCCAAAGTAATATGTCACAACTCTGTGTATACATATGTATGTATTAAAATTGGGCATTAACACCTATTATTAATTTTTATTTTTCTTATTGTAGGGGGACGTTTTTGTTCGTTTTCACCTTGTATCGAACAGTCGCAGCGCTGTTGCATTGCTTTGCAAGAATATGGATTCAATGAAATTCAATCAATGGAAATTCTTCAGCAGGAGCATATAATCAAAACAAAAATAATGCAAGTGATGGATTTAGAGTTTTTAAAGCATAAGGTAAGGAATGTCTTACTTAGTAATAACCACGCTCACATACCGTTCAAAGTATCGAAGTATTTGTATTTGAGGACGTGTAGTTTACAAACGGTTGTAAGCTAAGACTTACAGTACTTTCAAGAAGAAAGCAATCAGCTTTTTGGCATGAAATAATTTGAATATCAAGTAGGGCTTGATATTCAAAAACTTGATTTCATTGTAAATTTGGCAATATAATTGTAGAAACAGTCCATTATACGTTTTCGTCGCAAGAGCATATTTAAGAAATGAGTTGGAAAGAGGAAAACTGCATAACTTCATTGGATTTGCCCTCACAGTCGCCAGATGCGAATCCGATCGAAAACATTTTTTGAATTTTTTTACTGGCTAGCGCTTTATTCGATTTCTAAGGACTGCATCGAATAAAATTGTGCGTCACATTTCTTCCTATACTGTGCTATTGAAAGATTCAAAATCAAATTTCAAATCAAATCTTTATCTTAGTAGCTTTGAATTAAATGTCAGAAAATATTATGTGTCAGTTAAAGACAATAAAAATTTATTTAACGCGAAAATGGCAAACGAAGTGTAAGTGCGAGAAAATATTATTAAAATTTTTCAAAAGCAACCTCACTGGTCATTATAAAAAAATTGCCAAAGAGGTAGGGGCTAAACCTAAAACCATTTCTCGCGTTATTAAACTTTTTAAAGAAAGAACTGCGTATTGATCGGAAGAAAGGTTCTGATAAAAAGCAGGGGCCACATACTGTGCTATTGAAAGATTCAAAATCTAATTTCAAATCAAAGAAGAACGTTGTGACCATTTTAAAGAGAGATCCAAACATTTCGGGAAGGAAATTGGCGGGGAAGGCTGATTGCTCAGAATCTTTCGTGCGCAGGACTAAGAAGGAAGCTGGGCTGAGGACGTACAAAGTTCAAAAAGTTCCGGATAGTAACGCCGTAAAGAATGAAACCGCAAAACAACGAGCGAAAATGCTGAGCCGAGATTTTGTCAAGAAATTTGAATCCTGCATAATTGACGATGAAACTTATGTTTTAGCGGAGTTTTCCCAGCTACATGGCCAGGAATTTTATACAGCTGATTCTCGAGGAACTATCGCTAAAGAATTCAAAGCCAAAAAAATTACAAAATTCCTAAAGAAATTCTTTGTTTGGCAGGCAATTTGTAGTTGTGCCAAAAGGAGCAGCACATTCGTGACATCGGGTACAATCAACGGCGAAATATATTTGAAGGAATGCTTGCAAAAGAGATTGCTTCCATTTTTACGCCAACATGAAGTGTCCACGTTTTTTTGGCCTGACCTCGCTTCATGTCACTACAGCAAAACGGCCTTAAAGTGGTTCCAACGGAATGGAGTGATTTTGGTGCCAAAAGTAGCCAATCCACCAAACTGTCCAGAACTAAGGCCGATTGAGAGGTACTTGGCTTTAGTGAAAAGGGAGATGAAGGTAGAAAAAGGGGCCAAAGACCTTCAAGATTTCAAAAGAAAGTGGTCTGCAGCAGCTGTGAGGATGTTGCACACTACCATAAAAACATTAATGGAAGGGGTTCCTGAAAAATTAAAACTTTTTATTAAAAACTAATAATTTGTGGTTTCTTGTTTTTATTTTTTTAGTCTAAAAATAATTTGCAAAATAAAATACTTTAGTTTAAAAAAATCGGAGTGCTGGTTCAAAAGATTTCATCATTTTTGTACCAGACAATTTTATTCGACGCACTCCTTAAGTTAATTTTGTCTAAGTAATTAATGACTTTTATGGGGATTTCATTTATGCTTTTTTTTATTCGAAATTGTAATATTCACCTACTTATAAAAAATTTTCATATTTGCGATCTGGCAAAACTGCTCAAAAACTCATTTCAAATTTTAACCAAATTTAAATTTATAAAAATAAAGAAGTCGTTGGATTTTCTCAAGAAGCATCGCAAAAAAAGAAAGGAAAACAAACAATATGCCAAACTGCAGGAAAATAGCAGATACAAAAATGCAAAAATATATGTAAGCTAAAACAAAATAATTTACTTAAAATTCGACAAATATCAAAAAGAATATAAACATAACCAGAACTTTTTATTTATTAATTTTACATATAGTATTACCTACTATAGTCATCCAATTCACTCAAGATATTGTACTTCATATATCTTCATATTGTGCTTAACTGAGACTTTGCTTTTTTTAATGATTTATAAATTTAAAAAAGAAAAAATGTAAATAATAATATGCTTAGCTAAGTTAAGCTCGCACTTTCTTCTAATCTTTTGGTTTTTTTTTTCAGGTTTTGCATGTTTTTTGCAATTAAATTTGACCTTTTCTTAGTTTTTAGCTACTAAAAATGTAATGCCTGGATATAAGTATAAGTGGTCACGAACTGTGGCGTAATGGTAGTTTACTTTACTTACTTTTAATGGCACAACAGCCCATGGAGGGCCTAGGCCGAACTTTTCGCATCCATGTTGTGCGTGTTATATTTGTACATGAATGGATGTGTAATGGTAGTGCTTTGGACTATTACGCGGAATGTCTCTCTCGACACAGGAAAATCAAAAATTTAAAAAATAATTTTTCAATACAGCACTACCTCTTGACAGGCAATGGCAAACCTACAAGAGTAGAAATTGTTTATGAAAAGTTTTTGCCTTCGCTGTTCAGATTCGGCATAAAACTGTAGGTCCCTTCCATGTACAAATACAACACGCACACCATGAATGGATTCGAAAAGCTTGGCCTAGGTCCTCCATGGGCATGGGACGGATATAAGTAATATATACAATAATATAATATATAATAATAATTTATTATTATAATTAATTATTATAATTTGACAGGCCATATTTTTGTGTTCACACATCTCACGACTGATTAGTCCAATTTACCTTATGATCATCTCCGGGTTCCAGCATAAATATTTCATTCAAACTGATATAAAAGTAGATAGAAACTATAATAATAATTTCACGCAAAAGCTTCCAATAACAACGTACAGGACACTTAATTTTTCTTACTCTTTCTAACACTTGTAAATGAAAAGCTAAATTAATCTTTCGTTGTTTTGGGTTTCATGTTTCGGTTTTTGTTTCCATATTTCCCTTTTCTTATTGTTGTTGTCGTACTATTCAGTCCTACCCACTATGACAGATTATGGTAAATTTACCAAAAAAGGGTAAAAAAAAACTTTAGAATTTACTGCGTTATAGCTTCAATTTTGTACTCTCTTAACCTGTTACCCAACATATTACTCTACAGCGTGAATATGACTATTCGACCGGAATAGGTAATGTGATCTCTTCTTGTATGGGTTGCCGAAAACTACAACTACAACGAATAGCCAGAAAATATCCTTTGCTAGAGAAAAATTTTTTTAAGACGTGGTAAGCCTTTCCAATAAGTCATCAAATTGGCTGGTACTAAGAAGTGAAAAAACATGGTATAATATTTTGATTTTCGAAAAGCTGGACGCTTTAAGGGTAAAAAATTTCATGTAAGTATTACACTTTACGAAAAAGGCCATCAAGCAGGTGGCGGCAACATTATGGTCTGGGATTGTTTTTCGTTGTACGGTGTCGGACGAAAATATCGAATTAGCGTGACTTCATCTTGGAAAATATGATGACCTTTTCTAAGGAAAGCATGCTCATAAACATATCACTTAGGTAACGGTCCTGAGCATACTTCTAATTTACTTAGTTTGTTCCCAGGCAATGATGTGACCATGCTTAACTGACAAGTAGGTCACCGGACTTGAAAAAATGGAAGTCTTTAAGGATTTAATATATTATTTTTAAGTTTTATTGATATTGTGGAATCCTTTTTTCACTTTGGGAAAATTACCACAAAGTACACTAAAAACAGCTTTTTCCATTTTTGGTGTCAAATTTCTCGAAAACTTGTTTGAAAAATGGTGTAATAATTACTTAATCTCGTATAAGCATTTCAGTATTGCAGAAAATAGTATTCAATAAATCTTTTAATTATGCAAATTTATCACACAGTAAACTATCGAAATTCCGGGTTATCAAGTGGTGAGAAAAACGAGGTGTTAAAAGCTGTGGATCTTTTTGTGGCAGTTGCGCTTAATGAAATAAATGACGAAAAACATAAAAATTAATCGAAACTGATGCATTGTTGAGAAATCAGTGATAATCGTTTGAATTATGATCATTCAACAAAGTTGGAAAATTCTAAGCGAAGTTGGCTCAAGATCAGCCAATACTGCATCCACGGATGTAACATGTAGATCTCCATCCTCAGACGATTCCAATTCCAACTGCTCAAATCAAACAACACATTCTATGGTTACGAGTGTAGCTAGTTCAACATCTAAAGTGGATGCGCCACCATCAACAATCATGAGTGTGGAATCTACGGTTGTGAGGTTTGTGACTATACCTTACATCGCAGAGACAATGCTACAGCGATTAAGACAGCGTTTCAGCAGTGCTATACCCACTACTGTTGGTGGCGTCGGAAGTGCCGGTACAGAGTCTGCAATGCTGTAGCTTGAGCTGCTGCGTATAGGTGTACAACAGTCCTTTGACTGTGAGTTAAATGAAGTTAGCGAGGAGTTTATGGAGAATTATTTCATGCTTGCTTTCAATAACTTAAAAGAAAACTTAGGGAAAAGTGCTGTTTTCGATCATATGCTTCAAAAGATGTCGTGTGCGGTATTGGAAAATGCAAAGGGTCAATATAATGTATTACGAACTAAGCCCTCTTCACAGACTGCATACATGTAAATAATTTCTTCACAAAAGCCGTCTATTACTGAAGTAAAACCTAGCCTTACATTGGCACCTTCACCTGGGTCGGAATCTTTGCAGCAGGAACAAAAAATACCCTTCACTTTTGGACCGGCGCGGCGACGTATCTTTTGGAATATTGCACAACTCTCGACCGCAACAAAATTCGTACTTGATGTTCAGGCGAACCAAGCTTTCGGTTTTGGTAGCGACCATAAAGATCGTTTGGCCACCAAGCATTCGGAGCTACCTCGATACATGCCAAACAAATATGACCGTAACTGGCTAGTATCACAGAATGTAATTTCGGAAGAAAATCGCAATGCGTGCTTTCTTTTCTTGGTTTATGACGATGTTTATAAGTTAGTAAAATCGCACGAGTCGTATCGGACAAACCCCAATGTCGATTTAACGCTAATGTTTACGTTCACTGTGCCCGATCAAATTATTCGGGCTATGAAAGTTTCTTTACGGATCTCAATGGAGAAAGTAATGGTCTCATATCTAATTCGTCTCCTAATAACAGTCATCTGCGGAACGCATTGCTTTAGGGTTTGCAAGCCAGTAGTACCGTTAACTGCGGGGAGACTACCACATCATTGTAAACACCTATTCCAACTGGAGGCTGTAACATTCCTGTCCTTACGTCCAGCGAAGTACCGCTAGTACAAACAAAGCCAAAAAGCACGTTGAACTCTTCACATGCAACACTAACAGCTCTCCTCAATAATACTTCTGGCACTATTTAAATATTATTACCTAACTCATTAGCTAACTCATTTACATTTATAATTTACATCACATACCCCTGAGTTCTACAAAAGCCTGCACACATATTTATTTCTATCTCGTACAATGACTTTTTGCTGTAAGAAATCATCATCTCCAGTCGAATTTCAACCAAATCTTAAATTAGAAATACCGGATCGCTATAGAAAAGCGTTTCTTACTACGGCGATCAAATTGAACAACGTCAGAAATACAGAGAATCAAATCTATGGTTGGTTGGAAAACTTAGCCTTTCATTACAAAGGTGATCCCTACGATGAGAAGATCTTTCTACATCCACGGAAAATTGATTCAGAAATTAAGATAATGGGGATGATATCTAACGATGTGATGAGAATGTATCGCATGATTTCTAGTAAGAAATGAAACTTAATTAATACTCCAAAAATATATATATATCTAAAGGACAGACCCAAAAGAAATGTATTTATAATACATATATAACAATAACATATCTGGTGCTTACGAAGAATATTCGATAGCTTTAGTAACATGGCCACTAACCGAAAAAAAACCGGTTAACTGGTTGAAAGCATTTCGACAAAATGCTAAATTTTAATGAAATTCTCGCACTTTAATAAAAAAATAATTTTTTGGTTGTATGTTTTTCTTTTCAGAAACCGTCTGATGTCATGAATTTGAATGAATGTAATGATAAACGTGGTATGCAGAAAACATCTAAGGATCTAAAGAAAATTCTTACATCATTAGCTCCATCTACTTTACCTGGCCATACTGGCTTTCTAACTTTTGCTACATTACTACCGGCTTTTCTTCGATAATTATAATTATTTTCCCAAAATACATACATTATTTACATTTTTAATTGCTTTTACATAAGGAGTGAGATCGAAAAAATCTTAACATATATAAAACTCAATAATTTTTAAACGGTTGATCTTAGAGTTTTGGTTTTTTTTTTATTAAATTGATAATATTTTACAAATTACAGAATAATATAACTTTTATAGTTCTAACCACTATTTATAAACTCGTGGACCTTTTTTGGTAAGCCTTCCATTAGAGATTTGATAGCTGTTTCAGGCACCTTTTTGGAGCAGCTTGCCCATCTCCTTTTAAAATCTTCGATATTTTGGGACACCTTTTTTGTGCTCTTTAAGTTTCTTTTCACAAGAGCCCAATATCTCTCCACTGGTCTTAGCTCCGTACAATTTGGAGCATTGGCCTCTCTTGGTGCAAAAACTATGTTATTACTTTGGTACCACTCCAGAGCTTTCTTGCCGTAGTGACATGATGCCAAATCGGGCCAAAAATATGTGGACACATTGTGCTCCCCTATGAAAGGAAGAAGCCTTTTTTTCAAACATTCTTTGATGTATATTTCGGTATTTATAGAGCCCACTGTAACAAATGACTTGCTTCTTTTGCCGCAACTGCATATACCTTGCCATACCAGGAATTTTTTAGGAAATTTTGTCTGCTTTTGGATTCTAAATTGTTCTTCGACATTTCCTCAAGCATCAGCAACATACAATTTTGACCCGGAAGCTGCGTAAAATCTGCCAGTACATACGTTTCGTCGTCCATTATGCAACATGAATATTTTTGCACTTTTGGCGTCTAAATTTCTTGCAACATTCCTGTCTGGAACTTTTTGAACTTTGTATGATTTCAAACCGGCATTGGCTTTAACTTTTCGCACCAAATATTCAGAGCATAGAAAATTTTTAATAATTTTAAGACGTATAGTACTTTTTTTCCTTCACTCATTTTGATCAAACTCACAATAAATCAACATGTTTGTTATTAAAAATAATAACTGACATATTTTACAATTTTTCAACTAGATCAAAGAAATTTTTAAATTTTACACCCAAAAAAAATTATTATTATTAAAATAATAAAATAAATAAAATAAAATAATTTTATTATTATTAAAATAATAATAAAACTAATAAAAAGTTTTTTCAAGAACAAAGCTTGTAATATCTAAAATGTAAACATTAATGGAAAATGTGTTTAAGAAAACTTTCTGATCGTCAAATTGGAGTATAAACAAAAAATTAAAAACAACTCGAAATTATTTTATATTGGTTTCTTGTGCATAGTTGATTGATTGTCGCATAGAAACCCACTAAAAAAAAGTTATGCATATCTTCATTTCGCATCTTTTAAATATTAGTTTATTTAGTGAAGAAACCCCACAAGTCACAAGGCATCAACAAGGAGACTTTTGCGGTGAACAGATGATTATTCTATGTTTTCAGGATTCTGGCGATTATTTTCAGCTCGCTAGCTTCTCCTTACATGACATTTTGATTTTCAAAAACTTTTGGTGTACGTACAAGAAAACATATTCAAATCATGACCTTTATTTTACCACGTACCAGTTGAATACGATTCTTGACAAAACGATGAACTTCACTGAACTGGTTTCGATTCCTTGTTGGATAATCAACCTCCTCACTACTGGACGGTGCAACAGTGCAGAAAAATATAAGGAATCATCTTAGCACATAGAAAAGAAAAACTTTTGAAAAACGACGTGAGCGGTTACCTGTGACGCCAATCAGCCACACAAAAGAAAAACTTAATTAACTTTAAAAACTGCAACATTCAAGATATCATTGAATGTTGCATTTTGATAGCTGACTCCAACATACAATTGGCGGAATCGATCAATGCCACGCACACTTTCCCAAATAAATTTATGAAACCTATAAGGAATCGTCGGAGCTTAATAAATTTTGACATAAGCCACTTTTAGATAGTAGATTATAAATATTATGAAAATGGGCGTGTTCGGACAACTGCGACGCCCACCTTCCATACGACATGCCTTGTCCAATTCTTATACTGTAGGCAAAAGACTACGATTACAATCCATTGGTATTTCAAACATTTCTTTATAGGAGAGTTTAACTGCCGCATGGGCTGTATGAGACAGTTTTCTATAAGTTCAGTCGAAGTTCACTAGCTTTTTCAAAGACCGTAGTGGACCACTAACGCTAATGAACGACGAAAAAATCTGAGCGTACTTTTATGCCTTGGATTTCTGGTTTGAAGCGATTCTAGAAAGTTCCATATTGTACTCGCAAGTCTTCCGCTGATCAAGCTTTCCGAACTAAGGCCAATAATCGAGACAGCGCCTGTCGCTAACAAATTTGCTTATCTAAAGCAAAAACTAACCAATCATTTTACCGAAAGTCAACAAAGGCGTTTCCAGAGTCCTCAAGGACATGCCACTTGGTGGTAGGAAGCCCTGTGAGCTGTACATCGAAATGCAACGCGGCTGGCATTACGATAAACAGTTTGCTGCACAACCTAAGGATAATTTGGCTCCTTTCTTACGTTCCAGTTGCTATAATTGCAACTATGGTATAGTACAAATCACTGAATCGATTACAGAATCCATAGGGTGGCATCATAATGCTAACGTTGACCAAGTTACATCGCGCCACGGAACTTCCACGAAATCGCCGATTGATTTAAGACTTCTTTTAATGGCACAATAGCACACATGTTTTGCATGTTACTTACTTACTTACTTTACTTAGCTAGCACTACAACCGATGATCGGTCTTGGCCGCCTCCACAAAGCTTCGCCAGTCACTTCTGCTATGCGTGCGCTGGCGCCAGTTGATAAGGCCAAGTGCAGTCAGGTTGCCCTGCACCTGGTCTTTCCAACGGAGATTAGGACGTCCCCTTCTGCGTGTTCCTCCACCGTGGTTCGAATAAAACACCCTTCTAGCCGGAGCGCTTTCTTCCATTCGCTCAACATGACCCAGCCAGCGAAGCCGCTGGAGTTTTATACGCTTGACTATGTCAGTGTCGGCGTACAGCTCATACAGCTCATCGTTCCATCTTATTCGATACACGTCGTCCACGCATACTGGACCGTAGATCTTACGGAGTATCTTCCTCTCGAACGCTCCTAACAGCCTCTCATCATTGATGGTCAATGTCCACGTCTCTGTGGCATACATTAGGACGGGAAGGATGAGGGACTTATAGAGCGTTATTTTCGTCGGTCGAGAGAGGGCTCTACTTCTCAATTGCCTACTGAGCCCGTAGTAACACCTGTTGGCAAGAGTTAGTCTCCGCTTGATCTCAA
Organism: Palloptera scutellata; assembly: GCA_958295655.1. Taxonomy (NCBI): domain Eukaryota; kingdom Metazoa; phylum Arthropoda; class Insecta; order Diptera; family Pallopteridae; genus Palloptera; species Palloptera scutellata. The sequence continues at coordinate 58,805,492 of OY282450.1, forward strand.
GGCTGACATTATTGTTGGTGTTTATGCTGGATCCTAGATAAACGAAATCCTTGACGACTTCAAAAGTGTAGTTGTCAACAGTGACATTTTGTCCAAGACGCCGTGACTCTTTGTTTGTTGACACAAGGTATTTCGTTTTGTCCTCGTTCACCACTAGACCCACACGATGAGACTCCCTTTCCAGGTTGGAGAATGCAAAGACGAATGAGCTTTGCAGGGATACCAAAATCAGACATTGCGGCGTACAAGTGATCCCTAATCGTGCTGTCGAAGGCGGCTTTATAATCGACAAATAGATGATGGGTGTCGATCTGTTTTTCTCGGGTCTTTTCCAGGATTTGGCGTAATGTTTATAGAACCTTATATGCAATATTAAGAAGGCTGATCCCACGGTAGTTGGCGCAGATCGTGAAATCACCCTTCTTATGGATTGGGCAGAGTACGCTGAGATTCCAATCACTTGGCATGCTTTCATCTGACCATATTGTGCATAGAAGCTCATGCATGCGTTTTTTGAGTTCTTCGCCTCCGGTCTTAAACAACTCAGCACGCAGGCCATCTGCACCTGCAGCCTTATTGTTTTTCAGCCGAGCAATGGCTGTTAAGACCTCCTCATAGTCAGGCGGCGGTACTTCAACGCCGTCAGTGATTGGGGTTTCCGGAGTGGGTTCCGCAGTGGCGGGATTATTGCCGTCTTCGCCATTAAGCAGCTGCGAAAAGTGCTCCCTCCATAATCTCATTATGCCCTGAATATCTGTCACCAGATTTCCGTCTTCATCCTTGCAGGAAGAGGCCCCGGTCTTCAAACCATCAGTCAGGCGTCTTATTCTTTCAAAGAATTTTCGCACTTCGTTCCTGTCCCGCAATATTTCGATATCATTGAACTCGCGTCTTTCTTCATCTCTTTTCTTGCGCCTGAAAAGACGTTTCTCCTCCCTTCTCAACTTTCTGTATCGCTCCTTAGCAGCTCGCGTTGCAAATGACTGCAGGGTGGCTCTGTAGACTGCGTTTTTTGCTTCAGTAGCATCGCGACACTATGGTCGTACCACATATTTCTCCGTCGACGGTGGTAGCCTAGCACCTCTTCGGCAGCCGTACGCATAGAGCGGGAAATGTGCGTCCACTGTGCGCATATATCATCAAGTTGAGGGGTGTTTTGCGAAAGGAGAAGTGCAAGTTGGTTGGCAAAGACTTTGGCTGTCTGTTGTGATTGCAGCTTTTCGACATCCAGCTTTCTCTTTGTACCTATCCGTACGCGATTTACTACACATATACGCAGACCTTGGCTGCAACCAAGTAGTGGTCTGAGTCGATGTTTGCACCACGTATTGTGCGTACGTCTAGTACATTGGAAGCGTGCCTTCCGTCGATCACAACGTGATCAATTTGGTTTCGTGTGTTTTGATCAGGGGACAGCCAAGTGGCCTTATGGATATCCTTATGTTGGAATCTAGTGCTACTAACTGTCATGTTTCGTGCCGCGGCGAACTCGATCAGTCTCATACCGTTATCGGTGGCTTCGTCGTGGAGACTGAATTTTCCGATCGTCGGACCAAAGAGACTCTCCTTGCCCACCTTGGCATTAAAGTCGCCTAACACGATTTTAACATCGTGGCGGGGGCAATGCTCATAAGCTTTGTCGAGGAGCTCGTAGAAGTCATCTTTGGTCGTTTCATCCTTCTCATCCGTCGGGGCATGGACACAAATTAGGCTGATGTTGAAGAATTTTGCCTTGATGCGGATAGTGGCTAGGCGCTCGTTCACGGCCGTGAACCTCGCATGACAGCTGTAGTAGATATCACAGAATGCTCTTTTGGAGCAACCCTGTCCCGTCCATCGCATTTCCTGTATAGCGGTGATGTCAGCTCTATATTTTTGGACGACATCCACCAGCTGGATAGAGGCACCTTCCCTGTAGAGGGTTCGGACATTCCAGGTGCATATCCGTAAATCGTTGTCCTTTGGGCGTTTGCGGGAGTCGTCAACATTAGAGGGGTTCATTATCCGAGGCTTATTTGGAAGGTTCATTGGTGGGTATTTTAACGTGGTGGGTTCCAAGCTTGACGCACAACCATTCATTCAAGGCCATGGAGAAGCCTGCCGCACACATTAGTTAACTCACTGACGGTTGTCAGATCGCTATCCAGGGGACGCCACGAGGAGGCTGTGTGTCGACTTGAAACGTAGAAGCGCAAGGATCGACCATGGACGCACCTGCGACTGTCACGAACTTTACCTTGTGTCCTACGCCCCAGGCCCCATGTTTTGCATGTTATATTTGTTTATGGATGGAAGAGACTTACAATTTTATACCGAAATTTGAGTAGAAATTTTTTTTTTTAATTTTTGATTTTACCTGTGCCGAGATTTGAACCCCGGTCACTCTGCATAACATTCCAGCGCACCACCACTACGCCACAGACCATCGTCTTTGTTCAAATTACTTATTTGATGTTAACGGCTATTCTTTTCTTGAAGTTATGTGTCTGTGGCACAGTGCTGCCACGTATGGAATATAGTGAAATCACATTGCGCCAACTTAGAAACTTGTCCCCCAATAATATATAAATTTTTTTTTTCTTGGCTCTTCGTTGTACAACACTGGATTTAGACCGCCCAAACGAATGAAGATTCTTTAGCGTAAAAATTGTAGCTAACAAATTTTCATTCGCTTAACCATTTACACCGGCCGAAAATAATCTTCGAACAAACATCAGAAGCCATCTTGTTCGCTCGCACGGTGTAGATGGCAAATTATATATAAACATTACTTACAATTTTTTTTTGAATGCACAGAAAATAAGAATATGTTGTCAGTATTGAATGCACTATACGTCAACTACGTTTTAACTTCTTTTCCAGTTTTTCCCACACAGGATTCGCCAAAAAAGATCGTATTCACCGCTCATACCGAACGAAGAATTTTTCATTTGTTCGGCACGCATATGTAATCATTTACTCCTCCTGAACATTGTTACACAATATTCAACGCTAAACCATTTACACCGGCCGAACGGCATAGTGTGCCTGAAAAAGTTGTTGGAATTTGATGAAACTTGGTTTCTAAGAGGATTTTATGACGCTGATTCCAAAAATGTTATCTTGTAGGACTACGCAAATGAAAAATTTTACGTACTCGGAAGAAATCGGAGAAGATAATATCAATTCCTATACAAAGGAATGTATCTAGTGTACACGAAATGAAAAAAAAATTACAGACTTTTATGAATTTTTTTTTAATGTCTCCGAAAAATCAAAAATTTTCCAAATTTATTTTTTTTGGGCGCATGTAAATTTAAAATTATATATAAATTTTTAATTAAAACGAAAAGGCTTCGGATTTTAACATTTTTTATATTATAAAAAATAGTAATTTGTTTCTTTACTGTCTAAAATGTAATTTTGATAATTTTTTCCCACAATCAGTCTTTACCTACAAAGCGCAACTAATAATTTCGCACAAAAATTTTATGATTTAAAAGTACGTTCAACGTTTCGCATCATTAAGTTGATGGCTCAGATGTAATATTCCTGACTAACACTGATCTGGCTCTGAACACAAGTTCTCATAAAGGCTTGTGTCAACCCTTACAGGGCTTCCCTGCTTGCATAGGCAACTAACCACACAACGAGCAGAGATAACCACTTTGAGAGGGAAGCCAATAAAATGATAAATAATTAACAAAACAATAATATGATGAATGTAGAGGAGAACACAAGCAAGTATTAGCCGTTTGTGAACCCTTTACAAAAGAGCACAAGATTCGCACGCTCTCCGAAGCGATTGGAGCCTATACAGAGCAAACACGCTCAAATTCTTCACCGCCATGCTTGCAACATGCCAATGAGGTGGAGAAAGCAATCGATCCGTTTATACTACTGGGACGGAAAATTGAGGTACTTACGAAAATGATAGGCGGTAAGCTAATAGATAGGATCCAAGAACTCTACAAGAACGCGGAAAACCATGGACAGGAGGTACTTAAAAGGCAACGATGGAAGCAACAAGGAAGCAGGGCCAGGAGGCAGAGACGCTAAATGATGAGCGTGAGGCAAATCTTTCTTACGCTGAAATGCTCAGGAAAGTAAAAAGTGACCCTAAGCTGGAATGGGGCAGGCTATTTCAAAGATCAGAAGATCCCAGAAGGGCGACCTGTTAATTCAGCTCATCGAGGCAGGAGAAAAAGCCAGTGCGTTTAGCGACATCATCAGCGAAACACTGGGAAGTCAAACATAAGTCAAAACTTTGTCACTTCGTATCATCATTGAATTTAAGGACATAGATGAGATCGCTACAAAAGAAGAAATATGCGAAGCAATAAAAACACATTTCGACCTGAATAGTGTAAGTATCGCAGACATAACAGTTTCGCACGCAAACTGCAATACTAAGCCAGCCAGCGGAGCCTGCGAAGAAACTTCTAAATGCTAGAAGAATCCAAATTAGTTGGGTAATATGTCGCATCTGTAAACGAATAATGCTGAAAAATGTTTTGGATGCATAGAGCATGGACATATAGCAAGAGACTGTAAAAATGCGTCAGTCAGATCAAAAACATGTAGAAATGCGGTAGATGTAGGATTGCGAAAAAATGCACTAAAAATTCTATGTGCATGTTCTATAAAATTGCCAATCCAAAAAATACCAGCCGCGTTGCTGGAAGTAGTAAATGCTCAACATTATATTATGCAAATTAAACAGATAAATCTGAACCATTGTGAAGCCCCGCAAGACCTGCTGGCACAAACGGCGAAAGAAAAGAAATCAGGTGTAGTTATAATCAGCGAACCAGTGCTTAATACTCTTGACGAAATCGTAGCAGATGCGCATGGGAAAACACCAGTGGTAATCGATGGAGACTTTAACGCATGGCCAACAGAATGGAGCAATAGAGTGTCACTAATTTTCGCCACTAGACATAGTAGTTGCACATTTAGGCAATAAATTTACCTTTCGTAAATCAGGATACGGATCTATTATGGACATCACGTTTACGAGTAGCTCTCTAGCACGTAGAATCAGGTGAAGGGTTAGTGATGAAGACTATACGTACAGTGTTGGAAGGACACACTGTTCGATAAGGATACCTTTGAAGAAATATTGACTACACATAATCTGAGACCCGGATCGCCAGAAAATGCAGCAAGCCAATTAACATATTTGGTAGCTACTGCTTGTGACGGAGCAATGCCAGAAGGAAGCCCAGCAAACTAGGCTCACGTAGAACAAAGGTTAGGCTAGGCTATTGGTAGAACAAAGAAATCAAAACTCTTAGAGGTGAATGCTTGAAAGCATGGCGTAAAGTTCAGCGATCTAGAGGAAGACCTGGATTTTTACAGCTGCTCGAATCTTTAAAAGACGCGCGAAAATCTCTGCAGATAGCGATCAAAAACAACAAAAGTACTTGCTTTAAAAATATATGTGATGACGGAGATATAAACCCATAGGGCACTTCTTATCGAACTGTAATGATGAAGCTGAAAGGCTAAAGATCGCCACAGATAACATGCCCGCAATGTTTGATAAGATTATAAAGACGTTAAAATCTAAAACTAAGTGCCCTATCTGGTATGATACCAATTGATATACTAGCGGATTAAATGAAACGAATCCATTGCAAAAGAAAGACAAATCAGCTGCAGAATAGAGAAAAACATAGAGAGGCAAACTACCATACAACACAGTTTTTAACGGCTCACGGAGGTTACAGAAAGTACCTATGTATATAGATTTGGGCATGACGACTCCCCATTTTGTAAAATCAGTACCGACCAGGAGAAAGACGTAGAACAATTTTTAACCCTTGGACGTTTCAGCCCAGCAAATACAACGTTGCCAAGTCCATAGAGTATAATTGAGCATATGATGCAGTCGGCGGTAGACTGTGCAGAAATAAGTGTGTTTATCATGATCGTGCAAAACGATCTAAGGAGAATCGAACTTCTCAGGAGAGAAGACTTGACGAATACAGCCTAAAGGTTAACCAGCCCCGCGAAGTAATACCTAACGGAAATAAGGCGTGGATAGTGGTTGGCGAGCACGGGGGTGAGGTTTAGTACGTAGGCACATTATTGAGCAGATCCAAATTTTTGTACATATATAAAAGGATATTAAATTTTCTGAACAAATTATAAAAAGTTAACATTATTTGAAGGCTGAATCGGGTTTCTTAGTTAATAGTAATATTTTTATATGTACATATCTTAATTTAAAAGCAAGTACAAAAGAAACGACTCCACCCTTTGATATCCCGATTGTGTACGCTCCTTTGATGCTGGCGAATAAGGAAATTAAAACCTATAGTCACAGTAAAATACGTATATATAAATTATTGAAACACATTACTTAATTACTCAGCTGTCACTACAACCGATGATCGGTGTTGGCCCCCATCGAAAAAGTTTCGCCAGTCGCCTTTGCTATGCGCGCGCTGGCGCCAGTTAAGATGGCAGCCAGATTCCCCTGTTCCTGTTCTTTCCATCTGTGATTACGACGTCCTTTTCTGTGTTTCCTCTATAGTGAATAAAACACACTTCTAGCCGACGCGACTTTTTCCATTCGCTCAACATGACCAAGCCAGCGAAGCCGCTAGATTTTTATTAGCTTGACTATGTCAGTGTCGGCGTACAACTTATACAGTTCATGGTTCCATCTTATTCAATACACGAAGTCCATAGTGGACTGGACCATAGGTATTGACCCCGTAGACACTTGTTGGCAAAAGTTAATCACCGCTTGATCCTAGATAAATGGAATTCTTGACGACTTCAAAAGTATAATTGTCAAAAGTGGCATTTTGTCCATGTCGACGAGACTCCCTTTTCAGATTAGAGAATGTTGCACTGACTGACGTTGGTGCCAATGATGTCAATATCATCAGAGCATGCTAAAAAATAGTGCCGCAGATGTTGATGTTCTCGAATTATTTTCTCTATCATAAGATTAAAGAAGTCGCATGATAGGGAGTCACCTTGTCTGAAACCTCTTTTGAGGAATGGTGTTGCGCTGGTGGTGTTGGTCAGTGTCATTATGCAAAGATGAATGAGCTTTGAAGGGATACCAAAATCAGACATTGTGGCGTACAAGCTGTCTAAGGCGGCTTTATAATCGACGAAGAGAAGGTGGGTGTCGATCGGGTTTTCTCGGGTCTTTTCCTGGATTTGGCGTAGTGTGAATATCTATTCGATGATGTTTTTACCAGGCCTGAAGCCACACTGATTATGTTCAATCAGTTTGTTGCCGATGGGCTTCAGTCAGTACGCTAGATAGAACCTTATATGCAATATTAAGAAGACTTATCCGACGGTAGTTGGCGCAGATCTTGGAATCACTTTTCTTGTGAACAAATTACCGACAATATTCTGCATAGAAGCTCTTCGTCTCTAGTCTTAAAAATTTCAGCAGGCAGGCTATCCGCACCTGCAGCCTTATTGTTTTTCAGCCGAGTGGTGGCGTTAAGACCTACTCATAGTAGGGCAGCGGTACTTCAACGCCGTCAGGTGATTAGATTCGGGAGTGCAGGGATTATTGCCGTCATCGCCATTAAGTAGCTTCGAGAAGTGTTCCATCCATAATCTCATAATACCCTGGACATCTGCCACCAGATTTCCGCCTTCGTCCTTGCAGATGGAACGATGAGCTGTATGAGCTGTACGCCGACACTGACATAGTCAAGCGTATAAAACTCCAGCGGCTTCGCTGACTGGGTCATGTTGAGCGAATGGAAGAAAGCGCTCCGGCTAGAAGGGTGTTTTATTCGAACCACGGTGCAGGAACACGCAGAAGGGGACGTCCTAATCTCCGTTGGAAAGACCAGGTGCAGGGCAACCTGACTGCACTTGGCCTTATCAACTGGCGCCAGCGCGCGCATAGCAGAAGTGACTGGCGAAGCTTTGTGGAGGCGGCCAAGACCGATCATCGGTTGTAGTGCTAGCTAAGTAAAGTAAGTAAGTAATACTTACTGGAAACATTGATGCAAATGCTGCTCAAAATTTAAATGATCAAATAGAAAAATTAAATGATGAAAAAACTCAAACAAGAATTACAATAGCAATAGCGAATGGAATTAAAACTGGATTCTTAGGTAAATAAGAAAGGATTCATATTTTACATCCATTTATTTTTGCATTACTTACTTACTTAGTTGGCACTACAACCGATGATTGGTCTTGGCCGCGTCTATAAAGCTTCGACTGTCGCCTCTGCTATTCGCGCGCTGGTGCCAGTTAATAAGGTCAAGTGAAATCAGGACGTCGTGTATCTCTTCTTTCCAACGGAGATTAGGAAGTACTCTTCTGCGTGTTCCTCCACCGTGGTTCGAATAAAACACACTTCTAGCCGGAGCGCTTTCTTCCATTCGCTGGACTATGTCAGTGTCGGCGCACAGCTCATCGTTCCATCTTATTCGATACACCTTGTCGACGCATACTGGACCGTAGATCTTACGGAGTATCTTCCTCTCGAACGCTCCTAACAGCCTCTCATCATTGATGGTCAATGTTTTCGTCTCTGCGCCATATATGCATTAGGACGGGAAGGATGAGGGGCATATAGAGCGTTATTTTCGTCGGTCGAGAGAGAGCTGTGCTTCTCAATTGCCTGCTGAGCCCCTAGTAATACCTGTTGGCAAGAGTTAATCTCCGCTTGATCTCAAGGCTGACATTATTGTTGGTATTAACGCTGGATCCTAGGTAAACGAAATGCTTGACGACTTGAAAAGTATAATTGCCAACATTAACATTTTGTCCAAGACGCCGTGACTCTTTGTTTGTTGACATAAGGTATTACGTTGCGCTGGTGGTGTCGGTCAGTGTCATTTTGCAAAGACGAATGAGCTTTGCAGGGATACCAAAAGCAGACATATAAGTGATCCCTAATCGTGCTGTCGACTGTCAAAGGCGGCTTTCTAATCGAGGATGGTGGGTGTAGACCTAACTCTCTCGGGTCTTTTCCAGGATTTGGCGTTTTGTGAATATCTTTTCGATGGTGGCTTTACCGTGCGTGAAGCCACAATGGTAAGGTATTTAAGGTATATTAAGAATGCTTATTGGAGCAGATCGTGGAATCACCTTTCTTATGGATTGGGCAGAGTACAGTGAAGTTCCAATCACTTGGCATGCTTTCATCCGACCATATTCTGCATAGGAGCTCACGCCTGTGTTTTGTGAGCTCTTCGCCTCCAGTCGTAAACAACTCAGTCTTAAACAACGGCAGGCCATCTGCATATGCAGCTTTATTGTTCTTCAGCCGGGTGATGCCTGTTAATAGTCGGGCGGTGGCACTTCAACGCCGATAGTGGTTGGGGTTTCCGGAGAAGATTCCGCGAAAAGTGCTCCCTCCATATGTATGTGTTGACATACAGACATTCATTCATTCATTCATACATACATGCATATTTACTCTAATACAAATATGTAAATATTGAAGAAACAGCAGAATAGTGCCAGCGTCGCGAAATGCGGATCGCGCTAACGATTCCCACCGAAGATCATATTGCATGCCGTAGTTACGGCAGCTCGATGTTGACGCAACACAAACCAGCGTCACGAAATGCGGCCCGCGCTAACGATTCCCGCAGTGGGTCATATCGCATGCCGTAGTTACTGCAGCTCCTGCATTATGATCTTCTGGAATTCTTTGGCTCGGGCAAATCGCATCAACGACAATTGGTAATTTGGTGGTTCTGCTGCGTTAGCATTTTGGCAATATAAATATAGGCAAATTGTTTTAAATAAATTTAGTGATTGACCACAAGTATTGAAGTCCACTTCATTCTAACAATTCAATTAGCATTGGTACAAGAACGAAAGCTAAAGAGCAAACATTTTGGTGACCCCGGCGTGATTTTGGTCGTCGAGTAAATCACGGTGAAGTACCGGTGTTGTGCGTCTTCAACCATATATTAACAGCTAGTCAGCGTCAGTCCAGACACACAACGGATTCAACGCCGAAATCTACCGTTATCCGCTGCAAAGGATTCAACGGCAAGAGCACAACAGTGTGAGCCTTCAATCAAGCACGCATCCAGCAAGTTTACAACTTGGCAAGTCTCGAGGATCTAGTAAGACAGCAGGACGACAATGCCGCCAGTCTGAAGAAGATCATAAACAACTACAAGAAAGACTCGAAAGATCGAAAGACTGAAGAATAGCATAACAAGAAGGCTAAAGAAATTTAAGATTTGTGGGTAGTATTTCAACGAGTCGACAACCAAATTCGTAGAGATCCAACTGCGTCCAAAAATCACCCGTACTTCGAGGAGGAACTACATACATCGCTAGGTGAAAAATTTCGTCAAACACTATGGGACATAAAAGAGTGCCTGAAGTCACTCAAGACAAAGTCTGCACCTGCACCAAGGGTACAGGAAGCTGATCTCGCCACCGTAGTTGTCAATGACACCAAGCATTAACAAAGACACAAGATCCGTCAAATCCGTATCCTGAGGAGTGGCGCCAATAATGCGTAGGCAACAAGCAATAATGACGTCACTCAAAAGACTTATAGACGGAATCGAAAGCGGAAAGCAGACATTGAAAAAATGTATCGACAAGTGAAAATAGATGAAGATGATCAAAGATACCACCTGATTTGGTAGAGAGAAGACCCTGGACACCCAATGAAATGCTACAAATTAACGACAGTCACATATGGCCCAACTTCTGCACCATATTTGGCTATTCGTACACTGCAAGCTCTGGCTGAGGATCAAGCAAACAAGTATAAATTAGCAGCAGAGGTTGTCGACGACGTGCTGAGTGGATGTAATCATCTTCCCACTGCACGTGAAATGCAGTTACAACTTAAACACACGCTACACTCTGCAGGCTTCAATTTAAGAAAATGGTGCGCTAATCACCCAAAGCTACTTGAAGATATCCCGCTTACAGATCAGGAAGTAAAGGCAGACATCAGGGACAACAACGATAATATCAAGACAATGGAATTGACATGAATTCCCTCTAATAACGATTTCAGAATCAAAGTCGTAGAGATTAAATCAGGCAAAATCACCAAACGGACAGCGTTAGCCAACATATCCCGCATATTTGATCCCATCGCTCCAGTGACAACTACAGCAAAAATATTTATCCAAGAGCTATGGAAACTAAAAATCAACTGGGCAACTGAATTTCCACCTCCACTACACGACACCTGGCTTACCTTCAAAGAAAACTTAAATCAACTACAATCTATCAGCATACCTCTCAACGTTTTTGGCCATACAAAGCCCAACGATCTTGAAGTCCACATCTTTGCTGACGCATCAGAACGCGCTTACGGAGCCGTGGCCTACATGAGGACGACACAGGTGTCGTGATAATCCGTTTTATTTGCGCAAAATCAAGGGTTGCAGCCACAAAACAAATAACACTGCCAAGATTGGAACTATGTGCAGCAAAACTCGCAGTCGACCTAAAACAGAAGCTTCAAGACAGTGCGATTTTTAAATGCGTAACCACATACTTTTGGACCGATTCCACAGCAGTGTTGGGGTGGATAAATGCAAATTCATTTAACTATCACACCTTCATTGCCAATCGGATCTCCACGATTCAGCAAGTGACAAACCTATAACAATGGCGCCATGTACCATCTCAAGAGAACCCCGCCTCATATCAAGAGGTCTACAACCGGCCAAATTAGTGGACAACATGTTCTGGCTGTATGGCCCGAGATTCCTACATGGATCCATAACGACTTGGCTACTCAACCTCCACATGACCAATGTCTTTTGGAAATCCGGCAGCGGACAACTGGAAGTACAGCACCAGCAACTCATATTCACACCGACTGGGAAATACCGACAACTACATTAGCGTCAAACACTACGACTCACGTTATTGACCAAGTTAATCATCATAATTCGTTCATCCGTCTCCTTCGAGTAACTGTTACATTTTCCGTTTCATCGAAAACTGTCGACCAAAGGCGAAGCGGAGAAGGCGAAGCGGAGTGTTTGCTAAACTAGACAAGGCAGGAACTATAATCGTGATGAAAGTCCAAAGCAGAGGATTCCCAATCGATCTACAACAATTGCTGTCAAAAGGGCATGCCATCAGCGGAAGCAGCTTAAGTAAATTCACCCCCTTTCTGGACACTAGCATCAGTCGGAGAGCGGCTCAAGAATTCCGACTTACAATATGACGCAAAACATCAGGTCATACTACCATATGCCCACCCGATCACCAAACTCATAATGACGCATCTACACGAAGTCCATGCACACGTGGGAGCCCAAGGGTTGTTGCCGATAAAGGGTAAAACGGTGGTGAGATCAGTCACACCGTTGTACCAGGACAAGGCCGAAACTATTCAAACAACTTATGGGTGAGTTACCCGCCAGCAGAGTCCAATCAGCCCGCCCATTTATTAATTCGGGGGTGGATTTCTGCGGCCCATTCTGGATTCACTTTAAGAGTCGAGAAAAAAGACCGCAGAAGGCTTATGTCTCAGTATTCTGCTGTCACTAGAGCTGTTCATATGCAGTAAGCGATCTAAAAACAGAAGCATTTCTCGGATGCCTGAAGCGTTTCATGGGTCGAAGAGGACGTTGTCAGAATTTGTATTGTGGCAATGCAACCAATTTTGTTGGAGCAAAGAATCGACTCGAAGAACCCAAGGAGGTGATTTACGCAGATCAAGCACGAAAAGCGATATTGCGGATTTGCGGACAAGGGCATTAAATTTCACTTCATCCAACCACGATCGCCTCACTTTGGAGGATTATGGGAGGCGGCAGTAAAATCCGCAAAGCATATATTCGTCAGAAGTGTGTTAAGTGCGTCATTAACATACGAAGAGTGGGAAACCGTGATGATTGAAATCGAAGCGATTCTAAACTCCAGACTCGCCATTAACGCCTTTATCTGATGACGCTAATGTCCTTTCAGTATTGACACCAGGTCATTTCTTGACACGAGCACCGCTCACAAGTATGGTAGACAACGGGGCGGAGGAGTTCAAAGGAAATTTAACGCGACGATGGAACTATGCCACGAAACTCAAAAATGACTTTTGGCAGCGATGGAGCACGGAGTACTTAAGTGAGCTTGTACATCGTTGGTGTTATTCAAAGATAACAACCTCCCACCGCTCAAGTGGCGCCTAGGAAGAATAATGCAAGTAATTCCAGGCGACGATGGACTCATAAGAGTGGCCGAGGCGCGAGCTTCTATTGGAATTTTGTTGAAACGAGCTATTCACCTTAGCACCACTACCTATCCTAGCAGAAGCGAACTTCAATCAAACTAATACCGATAAGGCCGTGGCTACCAACATAACGCAGTCATCGGTTCAATCAGAGACCGAAACCACCCAACGACACAAACCTGACAACAGTCAAGATAACATCCGATAGAGCCTACGTCAGTCAGAAGGAGCTGTACGCAAAAGGCGAAAAAATCAATTAATTTTACTACCGGACTAGTTGTGGTCATGTTAGCATTACCCCTTAAAACCCATCGAAACTATCGAATTCAAGCAAGAGCCCGGTATACGGTTCGAAGGTATCGGTTCAACCTTGACATTTCGCACAGAATGGAAGTTAATTATCTACTATGAATTAGATCCATATTGGAAGGAATTATCAGCATTCAGACACTGGCTTATCGGCTCTACAACATTTATGCCAAGGTGTCAAACACAAAAGTACGTTCACGAATGTATAGGTATTGACCAATATAGAGCATGTAAAGGATCAGTTGAAGTTGGACAACAGTTTCCGAATAGCCAAACGTGTAAAAAGAGGAGCACTTAACTTAGTAGGAAACATAGCCAATTCCTTATTCGGAGTACTTGACTCGAACTACGCGGACCAAATGTCAGATACAATCAACATGGTCAAGGGAAACGAAGATTTACTTCAACGCTTATTGAAAAACCAAACATCAATAGTGGATTCTACCATCAACATCTTCAAAGGTGACGAACTGGCAGTTCAAACCAAATTCGATTACCTTGACAACCAGATTAAGGAAGTCGTAAACAGAATCCATGCTGATAATGACCAACATACATCGTTCGACAGGTTTATCTGGCTAGCACTTCAGCTCACAATAATGTCATCAAATCTACAACGAAACAAGCCTTAGACATGGAAAAATTAGTCCAAGTTTGCTATCTCCACAACAATTACAAGAGGAGCTAGTGAGAATCCGCAATAATCTACCACAATCTGGCACTTTCTTCAAGTGCCAGCTGACCCTTTACAACTGTACCAGCTTATGACAATCCAAGGAGGAGTAACAGAGACCCACGTAGTTTTCCGTGTCAGAATACCACTCTACACCGAAGAAGGGTTTGAGCTTTACAAATTGTTCCCAATACCTACAGTGGTCAACAATATCATGGTTGCTGTGAAACCATGTAGTGACATCATCGCAGTCAATGCACACAGAGACGTATACTTTCCAATGACGACCCAACTGCTACAATCCTGTATGTTAATGAAAATGGACACTTATTTATGTTCCCGAGTACAATCAAAATACAGCAAGGGTGCTGATTTATGTTCATGTGAAATACATCTATTCAACAAGGAGCCACTGGACAATTGTGACCTGCAAGAAATTGTGACCTGCAGTTTGCGAATGGAACATACAATAACTTACCCTCAAGGGCCCTGGATTACTTATGCTACAGCCAGAATGCGTTATTAAACACAATAACATTTTAATCCAAGGCCACCAGTCTCACTCCAGCAATGTACATTTGTCATAGACGAGCATAGGCAAGTTGAGTGACGTCACGAAACCAAACCAACTACAGCCAATTTTGGAAAAAACTGATAGCTACCATTACAAAAATCAATTAAAAAATTTGAACGAGATACAAACTTCAATTGCACATCAAATCGATCTTCCAACACAAGAATTTCAAAACCCTCCATTTCTCAGTGGGTTATGCAGCACTCATCCTTGCCGTTGTGGGCATCATTTGGAAAGCCAGGAGCTTGGCTACACGCTATCGCGATATCTTCAACAAGCAGCCACCACAACCCCAGCCAATAACTCTTGTTCATAACCAAAATCCTACTGATACCAGTCAACACCAAAACTCTGTTAATGAGCTAACAGATGAATTAGCTGATGTAATCAATAATTGTTGAACGACTGTTCAACGCGGTGGAGAATTTTGACATACATACATACAATCATTCATTCATGCATGCATGCATATTTACTCTAATACAAATATACAAGTATATATACTCAATATTTGCTAACGATTCTCACAGAGGATCATATCGCATGCCGTAGTTACTGCAGCTCGTGCAATATGATCTTCTGGAATTCTTTGGCTCGAGCAAATCACATCAACGGCAATTGGATATTTGGTGGGTTCTGCTGTGTTAGCATTTCGGCGATATAAATATAGGCAATTCGTTTTAGATAAATTTAGTGATTGACCACAAGTATTGAAGTCCACTTCATTCTAACAATTCAATTAGCATTGGTACAAGAACCAAGGCTAAAGAGAAAATAACTAGGTTTCCGTGTTCATCCTTGCAGGAAGAGACCCCGGTCTTCAAACCATGAGTCGGGCGTCATATTCTTTCACAGAATTTTCGGACCTCGTTCCTGTCCCGCAACATTTCGATATCATTGAACTCACGTATTTCTGCATCTCTTTTCTTGCGCCTGCAGAGGCGTTTCTCCTCCCTCCTCAAACCTCTGTATTGCTACTTAGCGGCTCGCGGTGCAACTGACTGCAGGGTGGCTGTAGAAACTGCGTTTTTCGCTTCAGTAGCATCGCGACACTCTTGGACGTACTACATATTTCTCCGACGACGGTGGTAGCCTAGCACCTCTTCGGTAGCTGTATGCATAGAGCGGGAAATGTGCGTCCACTGCGCGCATATATCATCAAGTTTAGGGGTGTTTTACGATAGGAGGATTGCTAGTCGACTGGCGAAGACTTCGGTTGTCTGTTGTGATTTCAGCTTTTCGACATCCAACTTTCTCTTTGTTCCTATCCGTACGCGAATTGCTACACATACACGTGTGCAGACCTTGACTGCAATCAAGTAGTGGTCTGATTCGTTGTTTACACCACGTTTTGTGCATACGTCTAGTACACTGGAAGTGGACCTTCCGTCGATCACAATATGATCAATCTAATTTTTGTCGAGAAGCTTGTAGAAGCTTGTCGAGAACTTCATCCTTCTCATCCGTCAGGGCATGGACACAAATTATGCTGATGTTGAAGAATTTTGCCTTGATGCGGATATTTGCTATGCGCCCGTTCACGGGCGTGAACCTCGAGACTAAGTGACGCAGTCCCTTCCCAACCCCAAATCCAACACCAAATTCGTGTCTCCACCCATGACAGCTGTAGTAGATATTACAGGATGTTCGTCTGTAGCAACACTGTCCCGTCCATCGCATTTTCTGTACAGCGGTGATGTCAGTTCTATATTTTTCGAGGACATCCACCAGCTGGATAGAGGCATCTTCCCTGTAGAGGGTCCGGACATAGAGGGTTCAGGTGCACATCCGTAAATATTTGTCCTGTGGGCGTTTGCGGGAGTCGTCAACATTAGGGGAGTTCCATATCCGAGGCTTCATTTGAGGATTCATTGGGGAATATTTTAACGGCGTGGGTTCCAAGCCCAACAACAATTCATCCAAGGCCATGGAGAAGCCCGTCGCACACATTAGTTAGGTCACTGACGGGTGTCAGATCGCTTTCCAGGGGACGCCACGAGGAGCCTGTGTGTCGACTTGAAACATAGAAGCGCAAGGATCGAACATGGATGTACCTGCGACTGTCACGAACTTTACCTTGCGCTCTACTCCTTCAGTCCCACCCTAATTTTTACATTGCAAATGCAATGTTTATGCACAAAAGAAAGGACTGTTTTTTCTTTCTCAATTAAAATCTATTCTATTCATTCTATTTTGCAATATAAGCGAATAAGAGCTCAAATTTGCTTTATCCAAAAATATATATTTTTATTCTTATTCTTTATATTCTTACTTCTTATTACTTATTCTTTTTATTCTTACTATGATGAAACTGATTTTTAAACGGTATAATTATAAACTAATTTAACTTTTGTTTCAGTATGAAATGATGTTTTGTGAATTGTAGCCAAAGAAATGTGTTATATGGCCATTATTATTTTATTTCTTTTATTAAATAATTAATTATTATTTTTTCAGTTAAATCGTATTATTTAGTATTTATTTTTGTCTTCTTTTTAAAAATTAATTTTTAATGATTAATTATTTGTTTCAATGGAAAATAATAAAAATTTTTCTAAAGGGACCATCTCTTGACAGGCAATGGTAAACCTTCAAGAGTAAAAACAGTTTAAGAAAAGCTATTCACTTCGAAGTTCGGATTCGGCAACATCGTAGGACTCTTCCATTCATGCACAAATATAGCTCACACAATAAGAGTATGCCCTCCATGGGCTGTTGTGCCAATAAAGAAGAAGAATGGATGGCAAATGCTCCATAGATGCATAATAAAATGTAACATTTGTAGTTGATTTCAAACAACATGCACTGGTAACAACAGAAAAGGTGCATAGTTCGTTGCATTATTTTATCTTTGACTCTGTTCCATTGATTTGTTAAATTAGTCAGCAAACACAACTGCTGCATATTCGCAAATTTTTTGTTTGTAATAAAACATATTTAACTCCAGCATTTTTTATTTTCAATTTTTATTTCTCCCTTCATATTTTTCCTCATCGGAGTTAACGAGGTAGAAGAAAAAAAGAAAAAAATTAGGAGTTCGCACGCCACTTGCTCGCTCCTCTTGTAAGCTTATCAATATGGCATCATTTGTAGCTCTTTCGGTTTTGCTTTAATTTTTTTTATATTCATATTCTCTTTATAATGAATTGCATTAAATTATGTTTGAACAGATTAACAGTTCAATTTATGGGTTTATGGGCGTGCTAAATTTATTTTAAAAGGAATGAGCCACTCTCATATTGATTTTGTTGTTATGATTGCATTAAATGGTGCACATAGGATTTGTGGCTTGACTTTGAACACGTATTATCGTAGAGAAATGTTTGGTGGAAATAAGTATGAAAGATATAAATTCAAGCAATGAACTTTATTAGTAGCTAAGTAATGGTACAGAACACTGATGGCGACCCTTAGACATCCGTGCAGTAAAAAGTTCCAGTTCCGAACTAGTGAATTCAATAGTTCGTAAGGCACAGTGGCTTGTTCCACAACTATCCACTTTGCTACGTTAGCGAATTTAACATTACGTTGATATAGGAAGTGCATTAGCTTCATAGATCGTGTACTATTTAGTCCTTTAATAATTATGTAGGTTTTCGCTAGTAGAATAACTATTTTATTTAGTTATTTATGTATATTAAAGAAAACGTATATTTATTATCTAATTCTGATCATTCAGATTCTTTTGATAAAAAATTATTAATTTATTATTAAGAAAAAAAAAATCAATTGCTTCAAAACAAATTTGATGCAATTAAAAAATAATGAAGTAATATTAACATAGATTAATAAGTATATTTAAAAAAAATTGTGTTTGAATTTTACTTCTTCAGAACGTTTGCGTTTTGGGTTTTCAGGTTAAGTTTAGTATAAGAAAAGTTGGAAAATATTTGATAATCAGGATTTTTTTTATTTCATATTCTTTATACTTATATATACATATGCATGTACTTATACATATACTTATATACAAAAACGTACAACGGAATTCTGGCTGATACTACTCTATCAAGTCACTAAAATTTATACTGTAAACTACATACTCTATTTGATACTAGATACTTTTTCGGTATTCTGATGCGAACAGTCACTAAAGAAATTCACCTCTTCGGTGAATAATGTTACTAATACAATTGTTTCTTTGACAAATGCTTTAGAAAAAAGCTCAATTGAAGTGCTTCAATATTTACTTTCTTCTAAAATATTTGTCACAGAAACAATTGCATTTGCAACATATTAACTTTTAAATAACATATTAAATAAATTTTATTAACATATTAACTACTACTCACCACATGTTATCATTCATTGTATTTTAAAGATACGATTTTTTTTATAAATTACTTAAAAAATGTGTTTCTTAATTGTTTATAGTGTCGATGTACTTTGGCGTATTTGTCTTCCTTCTGAGAAGTAATCAGTCCGGTTTGCCCCTGTAATTTCGGATTCATTAGGAGCATAATCGACGATCACAACCTCCTCATCCAGGTAGATACTTTTTTTTTTTTTGTAATATGGTATGTTGTGTAGAATTGCGCACGCATATTCAATAAACGATGCCCGGCTGTGTGCATAACGGAGCGTACGCCCTTTTGAAATACATCTGAAGCGTGCTTTCAAAACACCAAAAGTTCTTTCAATAGTGTTCCTTTCTTTATGTGCTTAGCGTTGAAGAACGTTTCTTTGTTCGAGGAAGAGTTGGCTACAGGTGTTAGGAGTCATGGCTCCAACGGATACCCTGAGTTCCCTAAAAGCCATTTGTATTCACCGGGGCGATGCTCCCTGATAAGGCTTATCCTTGTTGGTGAAGTGGTCCAGATTCCTGAATCATGACATGATCCAGGAAATTTGGCATTGATGTGGAGAAACTTCAGTTCATGATCACAAAACTATCAAGCAGAAATTTATTATTGAAGATCTTTAGTTCTGCGTTTTAGCGACTCGATGGGCTGAATCCATTTGAGCTCTCTACCATTCCGTGTCGAGACTTTGGACTTACCGCTTCTACGTTTATGCTGTAGTATCCCTTCAGGTTCATATAGTCATGAGTTAAAACTCCGGCTGTCATTGACGGTGCAGTTATTCCAACGTGGGTACAGTCAATGGCACCAACTACGCCAAACCTAGTAAATTATTAAGAATTTTAAATGATTTCATTTTAACTGCTTTGAGTTAATTTTATTGCTGTTTTGTTTTTGGAAAAGCAATTTCTCCATTTTTGGGCCGAACTAGCAATTTGCAAATGTTTATGTTTCGGCAAATAGCTATTTGCAGAAGCTTTGGACAAGCCGTTGGACAAAAAATAAAGCACAGAAAGGAACTAAAGAAAATAAAAACACATGTATTTGTGAAGACCCAAACGTAAGCCAATATGTTTAATGAGGAATGTTTTTTGCGTATCGTGTGCTTCAATATCCACTATTAGGTCCCAGCATAATGAGTTCGGAAGCCGTAAAAGCTTGGAGACATTCTCCTCCATTTCAAAAGGATTTTGATGGCCACGCACGCTACGAAAGTTACGCCGGCATTCCACCCTAAAAAAAACCACAATTTTGATTTTTTGTTTTTGTAAATTATAAAATATTACCTTTCTTCCTCGGTGTGTTTTTGCAAAATAATACCAATTCCAAAAATTCTTCCTCCATTTTCTGTAGATACGCGCCGAAAGTAAGCTGATTAAATTGGTACCTTCTTTTCACTTGAGACTTGATACTAAGCTCAGAATACCAAATTGTATCAACTTGAAGTTCACCTCTAAAAAGTATCAATTATAAGTAAATACTTGATACTGTTGCCAGAATTCATCGGAAAGAAATTATTTTCATTAGCTTATCAGAGAATAATTTTCATTATTAATTCCTTGAATATCAACGTTGTTATCTAGTACTGTTACAATGGGTTTGTGGTATCGTGACACAATCGCCATTTGTTGTGCCTCGCTTTTTTTCAGTCTATACTCGGTTTTTCTTTCATCTCTAGAAATTTCTAAATGTTTTTGTTGTAATGTAAAATGTATGTTTGAAATTTAACATTTGGCATGATGGGCAAAACCCTCTACCAAAAGTAGCGTATGAAAAATTATGTGTATATAAAAATTATGTGTATACACATCGTGTCATGGACATGCATGTTTTGATGAATTATGGCTAGTCGAGACGCTATGTCTTCAAACTTCAAAACAAACGTATTAAACTGAACTTAATGTCAATATTAATATATTTCAGCTGCTTTCACTCTTATCTACCTATGCATCTACCTCATTCGTCTAGAAATTCAGGGAAATGACCCCCCTAGGAGCTATACCTGAAAATATGCTAAAAAAAACTGCAGTCAAAGAACATCACGTTTTACAGTATAACTAAAACTATTAAAGCTAGGAGAGTAAGATTCACATTTTTGCAAAGTAAATTTAACGGGCAAAAATTCACTTCTTGTACAGTGAATCGATCGCATCAACCATAAAGAAGTTATAGCCTCTTAAAATGAAATTTTTTTTTTTTTTTTAAGTCAACTTTTGTGTTCAAGCATGATTATCTCAAAAACTTGCGTTGTTATTTATTTTAATGGGGGATGCAGTTTTGTTCTCCGAACAATTGTCTACAAAACTCCCATATAACAATTTCATATCCAACCAACGGATAACCAAGTGGTGTAAATTATTTGCATGCATAAATTACAGAATCTTCAAGTTTTAAGTGAAAACTATTATTATGAATGAATTATATCTACATGTAGTTTCTATTACACTAGAAACTACATGTAGATGAGGCAGTATTACCTTTACTTCCTCCGCGACTATGGTAATACGTTCTCGGAATTCTTCAATGCTTTCAATCTCCTTTTCGTAAACTCTCTCTTTCATTATTCCCCATAAGAAAAATCCATCTCCCCAGGAACGTTTCGTTCAAATATGCCGCCACTGCGCGGCCATAGTGACACGGAGCCCCATCTTGTTGGAAGAACATCACTGATCTTTGAAGAAGAGGGACGTCTTCGAGGAGTTCTGGCAACTCGTTTGTCAACAAATCCAAATATCTTTCCGGGTTCAACCGATCGGAAGAATGTGAGGACCAACCAACTGGTCTCCGATAATTCCGACCCACACGTTAATACTGAATCTTCTAAAAAAAAAGAAACAGTAAGTTATTAAAACTTATTTCATTTTTATAAAAGCGAACAATTATGACCTCTGAAATGATGTTCTTCGCGTTTCGTGAGGATTGCTGTTCGACCAATGATGAAGTTTGTGGAAATTCGTGATCCCATCCCTAGCAAATTAAGCCTCATATGTGCAAAGTACGTGATTTACAAAATCAGGATCCAGTTGGTTTTGATCAAGTAACCAGAGACAAAACACAATTCTCATCGATTTATCCTGAGCCACTAAATCTTGTACTGGTGTAAAGTGGAATTGATGCATTCCTTCTGCCTGCAAAGTCCTAGGAACTGTGGTTCGTGAAGTATTCAGCCGCGAGGCAAGTCGTCGAATACTTAAGCGCGGATTATTTGTTACCACACGTACTATTTCATTTTCTCGATCAACGAGACTTCTGTTCCTCCCATGGTTGCCCACTCTTCTGGGGGCAGTTCTTCCTGAATTTAGGAGACGATGATATGTAGACGAAAAAACACGTATGCTCGGAATACGACGATTCAGGAATTCGCGTATTCCGGAATTGGAAAACTCATATTTTGCAGAAATCATTTGTTTAACCGCGAACAACAAATCGTGAATAATACCAAATTAGCAAACAAAAAAAAAGGCTTTTCCCAAAATTTAACTGTTTCTTAACTTGCGTTTAAAATATGTTATCCCACCGACACACGCATTCAGCATTTTTAATTTCTGAACTTGTTGCATTATAATTTATGCAAGCAAATAATTTACACCACTTGGTTATCCGTTGGTTGGATACGAAACTGTTGTATGGGATTTCTGTTCGAAGAACAAAACTTCATCCCCCATTCAAAAAAAAAATAAAAAAACAACAGACAGCCGAAGTCTTCGCCAACCAACTTGCACTCCTCCTATTGCAAAACAGCCCTCAACTTGACGGCAAAAAACGCTGTTTACAGAGCCACGTTGAATTCTGTGCGAAAGACTGAAGCCCATAGTCAACAAACTGATAAATCTACCATCGACCAGACATTCACACTACGCTAAATCCTGGAAAAGACCCGAAAAACAGATCGACACCCATCATCTATTTGTCGATTATAAAGCCGCCTTCGACAGCACGATTAGGGATCACTTGTACGCCGCAATGTCCGATTTTGGTATTCCTGCAAAGCTCATTCGTCTTTGCAAAATGACACTGACCAACACCACCAGCGCAGTGAAAATTGGGACAGACCTCTCCACACCATTTGATACCAAAAGAGGTTTCAGACAAGGTGACTCCCTATCGTGCGACTTCTTTAACCTTATGCTGGAGAAAATAATTCGAGGTGCGAACATCGACCTCTCTGGCACTATCTTCTACTATATATATTGACATCATTTGCAAAAACGAGCAGTCAGTGCATCATTCTCAAAAAATAGTGGTATGCTATCATTTGCTATTTTGCAAGCAGCAAAAGATAAAAATTTTGTTTTCTGGGATAAATAATTTTTCATACGTTATTTCTTATAGAGGTCGTTGCCCATCATTTCCGTGACAATTTCCGTTGCGACGATCATCTTTTACCCCGATAAAAAACGACTCTAAAGAAGTAATCTTTAATGAAAAAATATGAAGTAAAAAACTTTCCTAAAATTTGGCAATGATTTTATGGAAACTGAAAGTAGATATTTATTAATATTAGATATATTTGTTTATACATACCCATTACATACACTTTTACTCACCCTTTTGCGTCCGAATCGCTCAGAAATTATACAATGTGAAACCGAATTAAGTTGTAGACATATTTAAAAACTTTTAAAATAACAGTAAATGATGAACAGTTACAAAAACTAGCGAAGTTTCAGATGTAATTTTAGACATAAGTGATATGGCACAGTTCATGAAAACAATCGAAAATTAAGAAAAATATGTAATTTTTTATAAAACGACACAGCGTAACCAGCATTCCACAACTGTAGAATCTTTCGATGTCCTTGAGACCATAATATGAACTAGTTCAAGAAACAAAAAGCAAAAAAATTTGTTTGTTTAACTGACCAACATTGGGCTAATCCATAAAAATTCCAACTTTTAAAACCCTATTCGAATTTTTAGAAAATGTAATACCGTACACTTTAGTCGATGTAATTTAAATCATCAAAAACTACAATTGATTTCTCAGCTCGCTCGATGAACAACAACCACTCTAGTAATAAATCATCATTTCGATCGAAGCAGCAAAAGGACACATCGAATCATATTGTCAAAATGTGAGAGACGACACCATACATTTCTGCATTTTCCACCAAAACCTTAAACAAAAAGGCAGTTACAATCATCAAACAACATTCACCCAACCATTAACTTCATCGCCTGTAAACACATTTCAACATCTTTGCACACGAAGTTACAGCACACGTTTTACTTACAACTGCAATCGTACATGCCATAGATGACTACGCCTGCGATGTATCTTTGGTAAATGAGCGAGTAGCACAATTCCTTGGTTTGAGGAAACATCCTGTGCGTGCGCTAATCGACGGTGTCGCTAAAACAAAATGTCGACAAGTAGTAACACTCACATTCAATCGATGATCGATTATAATTTTCAACTGCAACTTAACGCATTTGTGTTGAAACACGTCACTAATCCATTACCCACGCACCTACGCTGGACTTTGAAATTATTTCATATGAAATTTAATTGTTTTCATGTTTCAACTGAATTTGAGTAAAGAAATTTTTCAAATTAGACAATGTGACAAATGACTCAATTGTATACAGATGAAGAAAAATGGCGTGACAACAGAATGGAACATATTTGGTACGCTTGCTACTCAAAACTTTGTTGACGTTTTTTATTTTTTTTGTTTATAATAATCGTAATAAATTGATTGATGGTATGACATATGAAGAATTGTCCACTATACTTATACGAATAGAATCATGTCCGAATTCAAGCAGTGCTAACACCCGGTCATTTCTTGATCGGTGATTCGTTATTCGCCGTATAAGAACAACCAAATATGTATTGATTGGTAATCCTATTGGCTATCACATTTCCAAACAAACCCCCGAGGGGCGCATCCGCATAACGAACGGAACGGCAAACGATGCAACCGTTTTACACCAAAAAATTTATTATGAGCTGAGTATATCCGAATAGGTATTCCTTACAACTGCAGATACAATAATGAGTATTGTATTTGTTTTGATATGTTCCAATGAATCAGAAATGTTGAGTAGATTATAATGATCATTAAAATCTCTACATATTTCACGAAAAGGATCGAGCATAGTTTGTTCTGCATATGCTATTGTAAGTTTAACAGAAATAAAATATCGTTAGTTTCTACAGGGTATATTAAAGTTTATTTCGCTTAGTAACTACGAAGATAATAAAATGCCATTCAAAAACTTTACAAGAAATGTTATATTCAGCATTTTTCTTCTACTTATCAATATCGGTAAAGTAATAAGTTTTAATCGATGTTCATACGGTGGAAGGTTCAAAAGAGGATTCCAACAAAAACTCCTCAGTGCCAAATTAAAAAATTGCTTTTTTGAACCGACTTAATTTTACTTATATAACAGTTCTGAGGATTCCAGGAGATGCATACTATAGGATGGGTCTAACAAGTGAAGTGAATAGCGTTTTTGTTGTATAAGGGTCGTTAAACTCCTTTGACCAGCGTTTAACAAATCATAAAGAACTTTTAGTTTTGTTCACACACTCGTTGATATGCTTACATCCAAATCAACAAACAATACATTATTCATAGTGTGATCCTGTAACGGGTATTTCACAGACATATATATGTTGTCTCCTCATAAATGTCATAAACTGACATTTATCCAGATGAAGTAACATTAAGTTTAATCGGCTCCATTTTGGATAATTATCAAGATATTCTTCAGAAGTTTTTGTTGGATTACATATGGTAGTTGTCAGATAAGAACAACTTTACATCATTAGCATACATTGTGATTTTTATATTTCAAATTACAGACGGCAAGTTATTAATGAACAGAAGAAACAATGCCAGATGCCTACCTTGATGAACCCCGGAAGTAACAGAAATGCTTTTTGATAAGGCATTTCGGAAGATCACCTTCTGTTTTCTTTAGTGATATATGATATTATATACGAGAATGTAGTGAATTCTAAAAATTTCACATATCGTTGTAGGTCTCAGCTTATGGAACCCATGTTGCGATGTGTTGATTAATGTTGTACAAATTGGGAAATAACCCCATTTGAAACATTTTTAAAAGATTTTTGCTTACATAAAAATTTATTTATGCAAAAGTGCATAATTTTTTAAAATACAACTTCGAATCAATGGCGAAGGGTGTTAAAGTCATTGTCATTGAAGCTCAATGTGCAATATGTAGATTTGAATAAATGAGGAATCAAGTTTGAAATTTCAATGTCATCACCACGCACAACATCACCAAGCCACATAGACGGAGCGAAATGACGTTTTGAATTTACAAAGTTAATAAAAGATTTAGAATAGTGGTGAATCTTCGTAAAATAAGTTTTAACTTTAGGTACAATTTGTTTAAATGCTTTATACTTACTTACTTAAAGTCGCCTCTGTCTACGTGCAGTCTTTCCAACATAGATTAGGACGTCCTCTTCTGCGTGTTCCTCCACCGTGGCTCGAATGAAACAGTCTTCTTGACGGAGCGCTTTCTTCCATTTGCTCAACATGACCCAGCCAGCGAGGCCGCTGGATTTTTATACGCTTGACTATGTCAGTGTCGGCGTATAGCTCATCTTTCCATCTTATTCGATACACTTCGTCCACGCATACTGGACCGCAGATCTCACGGAGCATCTTCCTCTCGAACGTTCCTAACAGCCTCTCATCATTGATGGTCAATGTCCACGTCTCTGCGCCATATACGAGGTGTGAGCAAAAAATAACCGTTATTTTCAAATTTCGTGAGTTACGTATGTTCGATTTTCGCATTTTTTTTCTGTTATGTTGGTACTCATGTCCGTTATATATGTTGGCAATACCAACCATTTTGGTTCGTCAGTTTGTTTTTGACAGATAAAAAGGTTAGTCGTGTTTTGGTGTGCTCTTCGATTTTTTACTATTCGAAAAAATGGATCAAAGAAACTGTATTCAGTTTTGTGTAAATAATGAAATTAAATGCGCAAGGACATTTGAAATGTTGACTGTGGCCTTTGGCGAGTCTACTATGAGCAGAACACAAGTTCAATTGTGGTATAACCGGTTTAAGGAAGGCCGAGAAGATGTCAATGACGATGCTCGTCCTGGTCGCCCGAGCACGTCAACAACCGATGAAAACATTGACGCAGTGAAGAAAATGATTTTGGATAATCGTCGAATCACTATCAGAGAGGTTGCTGATGATGTTGGCATATCGTTCGGCTCATGCTAAGCAATTTTTACGGATGTTTTAGGCATGAAACGTGCGGCAGCGAAGATTGTTCCAAAATTGCTAAATTTTGAGCAAAAACAACGTCGCTTGTGCGTAAGTTTTTGGCCAAAAACAAAACCGTTATCATGCCTCAACCAGCGTATTCACCGGACTTGGCCCCCGCTGACTTTTTCCTCTTCCCAAAACTGAAGACACCGATGACACGGAAAGGAAAGCGTTTTGCTACGATTGAGGAGATAAAAGAAAAATCGAAACAGGAGCTGTTGGCGATACCAAAAAGCGCGTTTCAGAAGTGTTTCGAGGATTGGAAAAAACGCTGGCATAAGTGTATTATATCTGAGGGGGATTACTTTGAAGGGGACAAGATAGTTGTTGATGAATAAATAAATACTTTTTGAATATTTTGAAAATAACGGTTATTTTTTATCATACCTCGTATGCATTAGAACGGGAAGGATGAGGGACATATAGAGCATTATTCTCGTCGGTCGAGAGAGGACTCTGCTTCTCAATTGCCTACTGAGCCCGTAGAAACCCCTGTTGGCAAAAGTTAATCTCCGCTTGATCTCAAGGCTGACATTATTGTTGGTATTAATGCTGGATACTAGGTAAACGAAATCCTTGACGACTTCAAAAGTATAATTGTCAACAATAACATTTTGTCAAAGATGCCGTGAGTCTTTGTTTGCTCACACAAGGTATTTCATTTCCGCCTTGTTCACCACTAGACCCACTCGACAAGACTTTCCAGGTTGAAGAATGCTGCACTGACTGCTCGATCGTCTTTTCCAATGATGTCAATATCATCAGCATATGCTAGCAGCATGACACTTTTGTATAAGATAGTGCCAGAGATGTCGATGTTCGCAGCTTGAATTATTTTCTCCAGCATAAGGTTAAAGAAGTCGCACGATAGGGAGTCACCTTGTCTGAAACCTCTTTTGGTATCAAATGGTGCGGAGAGGTCTGTCCCAATTTTCACTGCGCTGGTGGTGTTGGTCAGTGTCATTTTACAAAGACGAATGAGCTTTGCAGGAATACCAAAATCGGACATTGCGACGTAAAAGTGATCCCTCCTAATCGTGCTGTCGACTGTCAAAGTCGACTTTATAATCGACGAATAGATGGTGAATGTCGATCTGATTGTCTCGGGTCTTTTCCAGGATTTGGCGTGTTATAAAGTATTATTAAATAGATGGATTTTTTTGCCATTAAAAGAAGAAGATACACAGATGTAAATGTGAAGATTATCGACCGGCCAAGAGTTTGTTATAATGATCGTTTTCTTCAACCTCAGGAAATTACAGAAAAAGCGAAAGTTTCAAACCGGACCTTTAATGATTTAAGTAAACAATTCAGAAGCGATGCGTTAGTTTAGCAGTCATCAGTATAACTAATTTATTCATTTACATAAGCTTAAGGCAAAATTGAGAAATATAGCAACTATTTACAACTAAACAGTTTCGAAATAAACCTGTTTTGGGCAGGGACTCTCAATCCATAACCCAACATCCCGGCATTGAAAGGAGTTTCAAACAGACTGCAACTTTGTGGATAGGGCGGCGAATTATCCCTCTTTTAGTGCGTATATCCACAACCCGTACGCGTGAATCTTTTCCAGGTATACAGTTGATAACTCTACCCATCTGCCAATGTTGGGGTGGTACATTATCCTCATGGATAATCCATAACCCAACATCCCGGCATTGAAAGGAGTTTCAAACAGACTGCAACTTTGTGGATAGGGCGGCGAATTATCCCTCTTTTAGTGCGTATATCCACAACCCGTACGCGTGAATCTTTGCCAGGTATACAGTTGATAACTCTACCCATCTGCCAATGTTGGGGTGGTACATTATCCCCATGGTTTCGTTTGCGATATTTGATTGATCAGCTCGCCATTGTGTGCGCATTTGGAGCTCGTTGATGTATTCATACGACCGTCTCTTCCAAAATGCGTGCTTAATGGCGGTGATTTGGTCCCACTTGTCAAGGTTATTGATGGTTGATGAAACAGTTTGCTTTGGAAGTGCCTTTAGTGCTGAGCCAACAATGAAATGACCTGGAGCCAGTGGTTCGAAGTCGCTTGGATCAGATGAGAGTGGTACTATGGGCGGAGAATTAAGAACAGCTTCAATTTCGACAAGGGCTGTAGTCATCTCATCATATGTGAGTCTAGCATTCATCAAACTTCGATGCAAATGTCTCTGGGCTGATTTAACAGCGGTCTCCCAAATTCCGCCAAAATGAGGTGCTCTGGGAGGGATGAAATGAAAGTTAATAAATTCAGGAGAACAATATTTAAAAATAGCTTCTTGATGCTTTTACTTTACTTTATTTTTAATAACACAACAGCCCTAGGCCGAGCTTTTCGCGTCCTGATGCTCTTTGTTGAAAAGAAACGCCTTTAAGTCAGCAAGTTTGTTTCTTGCACCCACAAAGTTAGTTGCGTTGTCGCAAAATATATCGGATGGTAATCCCCTTCGGCTAATAAATCGCTCAAGTGATGCCAAAAAGGCATTCGTAGACAAATCGGTTACAAGCTCGATATGGACGGCCTTGGTTGCTAGGCAGACAAAAATGGCAATGTAGGCTTTATAAGGTGCCTTTCCTCTGATCCGCAAGTAGACTTCGACAGGGCCACAAAAATCAACACCGCTGCGGGCAAACGGGATTGAAGGTGTTAAACGCTCAACTCGCAAATTTCCTATCATTTGCTGTAGTAGTTTAGGTCTGTACCGCACGCAATGTATGCATTTCCTGACCACACTTCTTGCAATATCTCGCGCATTTACAATCCAGTATTCAAGATGAATGAGAGCTACCAACGCTTTGGCATCAGCATGATAGTTTTTTAAATGCAAATGACGAACATAATTTACTATTAATTACTGGATGTTTACGGCTTTTTGGTAGGTCAGCTACTTCAAGTCGTCCACCGACCTTCAGCAACGGAAATTCTCTGTCATCGATAAATGAATTTAAGTATCGCAAAAATCCTATTGCCGTTAACTCTCTTTTTAGAAGACGAATATCTTCCGCAAATGGTGATGTTGTATAATCCCGACGACGCTGGAAAGTTTGCTTAAGTTGGTGTAAAACCGAAATATCCAAGCAATGAGTTGAATGCTGCGAGTGTAGGAGCTGCACTTGTCAATCACGCCAAATATGTAATTAGTTGCCACAATCACTTTAAATGTTGCCTTTCGCTTTTCATTTTCGACTATTTCCATATCAATTTCGCTGCATTTATCATTGGGCCAGTTATACATATCTTCGTAGAAAAAATGTACCATATAGATTTTCTAAGCTCAGTGCTGCCTCTTGACACAATATCGGCAGGATTGAACTTTGTTGGAACGTGTCTCCAGTAAGCATCAGCAGTACGGTCCCTTATTTCGGTTACCGACAAAGGCTGGCAGCGTAGCTGAATGAACTTTGAGCAGGACATTCTGAGAATTTGTCCAAAGATAAATGTTGAAGTTATGGTTACAAAAAATTGGCTTAATTTTTTCAATAAGTCGAGCAAGAAGTAGAGCACCGCAAAGCTCTAGTTTCGGTAGCGATTGTTTTTTGATTGGTGCAACTCTAGAAAAAGCTGTGAAAAGTCGAACAGAAATGTTGCCATCACGATCCACAGTACGCGTATAAATAACACATCCGTATGCTCGTATACACGAATCTCAAAATCCATGAAGTTGAATGCACAATCACTTGCAGATAAACAATATCTTGGAATTGAAATTGATGATAGGTCTGACAAATTATCGACGAAATTACTCCAAGCAGAGATTAAGTTTTGTGGCACAAATTCATCCTATTCGAGTTTAAGAAGCCACAACTCCTGTATGATTATTTTCGCTGAAATAATAACCGGTGCTCTCCATTTTTTCTTAGAGTCTTCGTGAGCCTTTTGCAGACTAAATATATTAGCATGGCTTAAGAAATTTCTTTTTCAGATCCCAAGGTTAAAAGAGAGCCATAGATTGGTGAAGTATTATAAGGCTTCGTAATTGGTAACCAGTAGACTTGGAAACTGAAGGCAATACAGACAGCGAAGAAATATTCTCTAGAAAGATCAATGTAGTATTGTCGAATCGTGCGTTGAGTCTATCTAAAGCCTTAGGGTAGTTTTCAGTAGTTATCTGGAAAGCACTGACAGTTTCTAGTTTCTTGACCTTGGAGGCAATTACGTAGATGGTTAAACTTCTCTATATTAAGTAAGCTTAGCTCACGATCAATAATTTGTTTAAAAGAAGTTATAAAATTTCGATACTCAGAATATTTACCACTAAATGTGGGCAGCTGTGGTGTAGTGGTAGTGCGTTGGACTGCTACGCAGAGTGTCCGGGGTTCGAATCTCGGCACAGGCAAAATCAAAAAAAGTAGAAATAATAATTTTTCTATACGGCACCACCTCTTGGCAGGCAATGGCAAACCTGCAAGAGTAAAAATTGCTATGAAAAGCTTTTCACTTCGCCGTTCGGATTCGGCATTAAACTGTAGGTCCCTTCCATTCATGTACAAATATAACACGCACAACATGAGTTCGGCCTAGGCCCTCCATGGGCTGTTGTGCCATTAAAAGTAAGTAAATGTGGGCAGCTTTAAATGTGGCAGCTTTGAGCTGGCGTATCCATAATGCAAGTATTTTCTGAAAGCGTAGTGCTATTAAGATCTTCATCAAGTTGCGATTGGATGGCCAACTTTGCGGTTATGTAAATATCCTCTAAATCTGCGCGACCATTATCTTCACTATCAATTTTCTCAATACTTGTTTGGATTGTGAGAATTTGCTTTAAATACGATTCAAGAATCCCCAAGCGTCATTTAATTAATTAATTTCCCTTCCGCTCGAGCGTTGGCATCAATTATGATTTTAATCCGCGTAATACTTTTCTTAGTACTGGAGCGCTGTTGTTTTAATTGCTCTAAACTCATTTCGGGGTTGGAAGAGTGTTATACCAATAAGACAAGCACTAAAAATGTAGCACGCAAAACAACAGTTTGCACGAATATAACGGCGAAGCGATGTATTAACCTTAGCAGTAAACTGTATGTAACAACGGATAATTCAAGTGCTTGAATAAGGCGCAGAAATTGAAGACGATGAGCGATGATGCGACGAAGAGAGCAAAGGCAATGACGAATATAGCAAAAAATGCAGCGGTAAAGAAAAGTATGATCGAAAAACCGTTTTTAAATTAGACAGCTACAGATATGAATTCAGCGAGATATGTTTTCAGCGTCTTCGTGAGGACAATGGCGTTCGAGCAAAGGAATTATATTTTTTATAGCAGCGTAAAGCTTTCCCAAATAGATAGTAATGTGTATATCCAATATGATATATGCAATATTTCGAGGTGAGTCCTTTGACGAGTCTAACGGTGAATTATCAAAAATGTATTTCGTTTTCGCGGCACGAATTCCGTGAATTGCAAATGCGTGTTACTTAAGAATTTTAGAAATTCACATATCAAAAACTATTTCTTAAATCTCTACGTGCCCTACGTTACGCGAAACAACTCCTGGAGGGCGTTGTTGAAATAAAAAAAATATCTTTTACTTTATTAAAGACAAGACATGCTTGCTTAAGATACAATTTTACTCTGATTCTTATTATTTCGTTATCATTGCATGCCAGTTTAATCGGTTTATAAATATTGGTTAATAACTGATTTACAAATATTGCTCAATAAATATTGCTTACTAATTTATTTAAATAAAGTTCAATAACGTTTGTGTACCTAGTTAAACTAATGCTTAGCAGCAATTCTAGGAATTCCGGTTGTGTTTTATAGTTGTTGTTGTTGGCTGCTGGCTGCTAACATAGCTCCTCCCCCCTTGGAGTAGAGCGAAGGCCACAAGGATTTTGAAGTGGCTGAAGCGATGACTGGTGTTCGCTGGGGTTTGTAGATTACTTTGACTCTTCTTGCCGTGAACAGGGCTACTGAGATTGCTATTATGGCCAATATTGATGCGGTTACGTAGGGGAAGTTGGTTCGTTTTCTTGTCTCGTTTCGTAGTATGATTACAACTTCTTGGTTCTGGAACTGGTATTGTTTTAGCTTCTGTAGATTGTGGTCGCTGTAGCGTAGCGGTAGTGCTTTGAACTGTTAAGCAGAGTGTCAGGGGTTCGAATATCGGCACAGGCAAAATAAAAAAATATAATAAAAAAAATGCAACAACAACAAAATTTATACACGGCACCACCTCTTGGCAGGCAATGGCAAACCTACAAGAGTAAAAATTGCCTATGAAAAGCTTTTCACTTTGCCGTTCGGATTCGGCATAAAACTGTAGGTCCCTTCCATTCATGAACAAATATAACACGCACAACATGAGTGGATGCAAAAAGCTTGGCCTTTGGCGCTACATGCGGTCATAGTTGACACTGATAAACTGAAGTTTATTGTGGTAAAGGCATAACACTTGCCACAATGGCTCTATCTCTTAATCGGTGTCCTGTGTGATCGCATTCACTCTCGTATTCTCCCTCCTTCTTCCTCTCACCTATCAATCTTCCTTCGATTCAACACAATGCTCTGCATTCATAGGGGTACACCCTGTGTGTTGAATGTATCAATAAAAAAAAATTATTTGTTATTATTATTTAATACCCATAATTATTTCATTTATGGGTATTGTTATAATATGATAACAATAGTGCTCTTTTATAGATAAATTAGGTATTTTTATGTTGAATATAATTTTAGAATTATTATAATAGGCTTCTAGGCCAAGTAGTTCGTACAAGTGCTCATCTGAATTTATTTTTATAGATTATTTATTGATCTAAGTTTTAATTTACTTGATTCATTAGTTGCATTTCTTCTAAAATATTATCTTCTTTATTAATTCTGTTTGTGGTTTCTTGTGCCAATTCTTTTAAATATGTTTCTATATTTTCTTGTTCTTTATTAATATACGATGTTAAATTTCTAAATCTTTTGAGCATTTGTGTATTAAGGTTATGTTGTTTTGCTATTGTGTTTTCTGTTTTAGTTTTATCATCATTATTTAGTTTTCCTATTTGTTCATTTAATTTTAGAGCATCATTTGCATCCATGTTGCCGGTAATGGGTTTTATTGCAGACCCTAGGCCATCTATTAGTCCACGCTTTGTTCTTTTTGTTGGGGTTAGTGAATGGAGTTTGTTCTTAAGTTCAATAAGTTTAAGATTTGTTATTTTTACTAAATTTGTTAATGTGCCGTGTTTTTGGAATTTTTCTAGTTCATTTGAAATCTTTCTAACATTTTTATCATATTCTTCTGAGTCTATAATGTGTATTAGGTTGTTGAAATTGTTAATAATTTTGGCTGGTCCCAGCCTAAGTAGTAGTATTCCCTGATCCTTTTTAATGTTTTGGATTTCTATGATTTGAGTGAGTGCTATTGGAAACCTAGAAAATTCAATATTTATGAATATATTCTTATACTTTTGGTTTATTTTTTATTTTTGATTTGTGTATTTTCTGTTTGTTAGTTGTTATTAGTGATATTTTATTATTTTTCCTTACTTTGTGTTTTGTAAACCTTGGTATTATTTTGTTTCTTCTACATTCTTCTCTATAAATTGTATCATCCACTTCAAAGTCTGTGGGGTCCTTTCTTGACTCGTTTAATTTGTCTATTCGATTGTTTACTTCAGTTTCTAGTTTATTTTTGATAGAGGGATAAAGTATTTCTTGGAATTTTCTTTTGTATCCCTGTCGAATTTATATGTTCTACCGTGGTGCAGTTCATATAGAGTTAGTTCAGCTGCAGAGTGGATAGCGTTATTATATGTTATTAGTGCTTCGGATTAGATTTCTTCATGGTCTATTTTTAATTTGATTTCTTTACGTTTGGACATTATAGTTCTATAAATCTCAGTTAACGTAGAGTGTAATCTTTCCACTGGTGCGTTACTGCTTGTTTGTTGAAAGGATGTAATGTGAAGATTGATGTTGTATTGCTTAGATAAATCTTTGAATATATTACTAGTAAATTCTGAACCTTGATCACAAACTAGTTTCTTGGGGATGCCGTATTGGCTTATACAATTTATAAAAGCTTTTAACTACGATGCTGGTTCTACTTGGAAGTGTGTAAGCGGAAGCGAATTTAGAGAATTTATTAAAATTTGTAGAATCTCCTTTTTGTTTATAGTATAACTATCAATATGGAGTGTGTCTAATGGCTTCAGGAGTATCTCATGTTTTTGGAATTTTAATTATGGTGAATGTTTGTCGTATTTGAGTGTTTGACGTTTCTCACAATTGTTAATTGTTTGTGTTATTTTGATTTTCAGAAATGGGAAGTAATATTGTCTTTTTGATGTGAAAAAGTTTCGTTTACTCCCCTGTGGTTGTTCTTTTCATGATAGTCTTTAAGAACCTTTTCTTGTTCATCGTTTTGTCTAACATCAATTAATTTCTCTGTGCACCTGATTAGTTTAAAGAATTTGTTATGTGAAAAATATTTTGCATAAGTAGATTGTACTAGGCGGAAAGTTTCATCATCTGTTTATATGGCATTAAGTTTGTTAGGTCAAAATTTTTTTTTAAAATATCCGTCGTTATTTCATCATTAAAAATCGGAAGTCGGATAGTTCGCCTTTACTTTACTTACTTTTAATGGCACAACAGCCCATGGAGGGCCTAGGCCGAGCTTTTCGCATCCACTCATGTTGTGCGTGTTATATTTGTACATGAATGGAATGGAAGGGACCTACAGTTTAATGCCGAATCCGAACGGCGAAGTGAAAAGCTTTTCATAGCAATTTATACTCTTGTAGGTTTGCCATTGCCTGCCAAGAGGTGGTGCCGTCTAGAAAAAATATTTTTTCTTTTTGATTTTGCCTGTGCCGAGATTCGAACCCCGGACACTCTGCGTAGCAGTCCAACGCACTACCACTACGCCACAGCGACCACAGTTCGCCTTTATTCCGCCTGTTTATTTATATTTAACAGTTTATTTCTAAAAACTGTTTCTAAAATCATAGGTGGTCGTGTATTTGATTTTTCTAAAATGATTTGTAGATTAAATTCATTCAGATATGAAGATACTATCGTCTAGATTCTCTTCTGCTGAGTGAATTGTAGTACCTTGGGTTCCTTGGTTTGATGCTACATAAGTGACATTCAAATCGGAGTGGTCATTGTTTTCGAGATTGTCTACTTTTACTCTATTGGTGTTAGCTTTCCCTTTTTTATAGACTATCTGATCGTCGTATTCTTCTAACTTAAGCCTCCATCTGATAAGTTTTGAGTTGGGCTCCTTCAAACTCATCAGACATTTTAGGGGTTTATGGTCTGTGATAATTTGGAGTAAGTATGGTCTGAAATAATTGGTAGCCCAGACGATGGCTAATAACTCTTTTTCGATAGTAGAATAGTTATTTTCTGATTCAGACAATGTTCGATTGGCAAAGCATATTGGTTTGTCGCTACCAATATTGCCTTGGGATAAAATTGCTCCTAGAGCCACATTACTGGCGTCTGTTGTTAATATGAAAGGTTTAGTGAAATCTGGGTATTGGAGGATTGGATCGTTTGTAAGAAGATTTTTGCAAGTTTCGAAAGTTTTAACGTAATTGTCAGTTAATTCTACTGACTTTCTTTTTTTAACGCATATTGTTAGGGGTTTGACTAGTTTTGCGAAGTCCTTTATAAATTTTCTGTAATAGCCTATTAGTCCTAGGAAAGCTTTGATATCCCTTTAGGTCTTTGGGAAGTTCTTTATTGCATGTATTTTGTCGGAGTTAGGCTTAATTCCTTCAGTAGTAACTATGTGGCCTAAGAAGGTAATTTCTTTCTATAAAAATTCTGATTTTTCGAATTGTACTTTGAAGTTTGATTTACACAATCTCTCGAAAACTTCCTTTAGGTTTATCATGTGTTCTTGCAATGAAGTAGAATATATGATAATGTCGTCAAGATAGACTAAACATGTTTTCCCAATAAGGTCTCTAAGTACGTTATCCATAACTCTTTGGAAGGTAGATGGAGCATTCTTGAGTCCCAAACGTATTCTTATGTACTCGTAATGTATTTGTATTTGTATTTATTTTTATTTTTTCGAAAACCGGCACAACAAAGTTTAAAACCTTATTAGCAGTACCGGCAGCATGTAGCATAAACAAGATTAAATACGACTTATAATATATATTGCATGACATACAAATTTAAACTTTACTTTAAAATTAAACATTAAACATCTATTCATCTATTCGTAAAAAATTTTAATAACATGATATATTTCATTATTTCCTATCACAGCGAAGAAAGAAATAAAGCTAGTTTATTTTTGAATTGCACAGCATTATTACCAGATCTTAAACTATTAGGAAGTGCATTCCAAAGACGAACAGAGTGTACAAAAAACTGCCTTTCAGACGTTAAACAAGAAACACCTAAACAGTTAATCATATTAGTTCGATTGGATATAGAAAAGTTTAATCTCGAAAACAAATAACTGGGTTCTGCATTACATATAATTTTATGCAACAATAAAAGCGTTCGATAGTTCAGTAAGTTATCAAAGGTTAAGCCATGGATTCTTTTAGCATACTGGGAAACATGATCTCTTCGTTTTAGTCCAAACACATAACGAACAATGTTATTGAAAAGAATATTTAATTTATTTTTACTTAGACTATCACAATTTGCAAATATTTCGCAGCCATATAGCATTGTTGGTATGAGATATGCTTAAGCAAGTAGCATTCGAATATGAAGAGGAGTAAAGTACTGCGTCGTCCAAAGAACACGAAGCATGCTGTAGACTTTCCCAACCGTGTTACTTATGTGGTTATTCCAAGTTAGAGTTCTGTTGAAGGTTACCCCTAGATTTTTTGCAGAGTCTACGTATTCAATATTGCTTCCGTTTAATGAAAGGTTAGGGGCAGTGGAAATGTCAATGATTTTCTTCGCTATTACCAAGCATTTTGACTTTGCTGGATTAAGGCTTAAGCCGTTTTTTATTGCCCAATTACCAATGTTTTCAAGAACACTATTCAGATTGTTGATGCAGTCATAGAGGTTCTCACGCTTACAGTTGACGTACAACTGGACGTCATCTGCGTACATATGGATCTTACAGTTTTTCAAAACACTAGGTAGGTCATTTATGTACATAGAAAAAAAAGGGGACCCAAGACAGAACCTTGAGGAACACCTCTTATAATGGGTAGAAAGACTGATGAACAGTTATTGGCGAAGACAGCTTGTGACCTATTGGAAAGATATGACGCAATAAGATTCGTCGCAGATGGCGAGAAGTTAAATAATTTAATTAGTTTTGTCTCCAAAATATTATGGTCGACTGTATCGAAAGCCTTGGAGTGATCCAACAGAACTAAGAACCCAAATTTATTGTCATCTATGCTAGAACGTAAGTCTTCAATTACATCAACTAGAGCAGTAATACAACTATGTTTTTCCCTAAAGCCTGATTGCCTTTCAGTAATATAACTATTTTTACGCAAATGTGTGTTAATTTGTTGACTAAGTAACGATTCTAACGCTTTGGATATAAATGGGAGTATAGCTATTGGGCGGTACTCATTATGAGATTTTGGTACTGGTATTATTTTAGCTTTCTTCCATTCTATCGGGTAAATTGACTTTGTGAGCACAGTATTAAAAATGTGAGTTAGATATGGGAGAATCTTCGGAAGCAAAATTTTCAGAAAAATAGGACTAGTGTCATCATACCCTAGAGCGTTCGATTTTATTGATAATACACTTTGCAGTACATCAGCCTGAGAAACACAATTGAAGCTGAAGCTAGAGTTGGCATTAAAAGAACTTTCAATAGTCTGGTAAACGTTTTGATTGACAAAAGGCATAGGTATATCAACAAATTTTTTGTTTAAATCCTCAACGTCTACGTTATCACAAGAGTCGAATGATTTTCTACAAGAGTCGAATGATTTTCTAAATTCTTCATATAATTCTGGAGTTTTGAAGCGTTTCCAGCGATTATATGCATTATTGCGCATCAAAATCAGATGTTCAATAGTTCTGTTGAACCACGGACGTTGCTTATGAGTAGTTCTTTTTTGCTTAATAGGGACGAACTCGTTAAACAGATGATTGATATTGCCTTGAATAAATGCTACTTGATCATCAACTGAGTTAATATAAAAAACTTGTTCCCAGTTTATATCAGATACAGCAGTTTCAAGTCGAGCATAGTCTATGTTTTTAAAGTCACGAT
Organism: Palloptera scutellata; assembly: GCA_958295655.1. Lineage (NCBI taxonomy): Eukaryota > Metazoa > Arthropoda > Insecta > Diptera > Pallopteridae > Palloptera > Palloptera scutellata. Next base: position 58,844,929 of record OY282450.1, read on the forward strand.
AACTGAAGCAGTTTGCAGTATCACTGAGTGTAAAGTCGTAAGCAAGGAAAATAAGATCATGTTTTGAAAAATTAGATACAGATAATTGATCATACAGAAGAATTCTAGTCTTGGCACTTACAAAGAATAAATCCAGGACAGTATTAGTTGTTCTTGTATAGTGAGTTGGCATACTGGTATTAACAGAAGAAAGACCTAAGCTATCCATATCGGGTACTAGACTATTTTCTACAAGGAGGTTACTATTAAAATCCCCCGCTATAATTATGTCAGTGAACGAGAGTGCAATGTTTTCTAATGTGCTTAGAAAAGGTGAAAAATCAACAGAACGGTTTGGACGATAAACGCAACCAAGAAGCAATTTTTGATTTACATTTGAAACTACAACAAAGATATATTCAATAAGACTATCAGGTGGGGACTTACTGAGTATTTTACACGTAAACGTTTCTTTTACATAGATTGCAACACCGCCTGCATGGCTAACCCTATCCGCACGAAATATTTTGTAACCATTTAAGCTGAACAAAGCATCAGACATACCACTATTAAACCATGATTCACTAACACAAATTACATCCATACCAGAACCCTCAAACAAATATCGCATTTCGTCAATCTTATTAATCAAACTTTGCGCATTTAAGTGGCAAACTTTTAACCCAGTCTTTTGTTTTGAGAGTATTCTTATCATATTGAAAGTATTATCTTTGGAACGAGCATTTTCATTACTAATCTCTAATGTCCCCCTTCAACGATGAATGCTGTTTTTTGTATGTCTTCCGGATTCATTTCAATTTGATGGAATCCGCTGGCTAGATCAAGTGTTGAGAAATACATATATTTCCCTAGTTTTTTTTCTAAAATTTCTGAAATATTGTGGAGTGGGTAGCGGTCGGAGATGGTTTTCTCATTAAGCTTCCTATTATCAATGACTAAGTGCCATTTCTGTTTGCCACTAGCATCTTTTTTCTTTGGAACTACCTAAAATTTTCAGAGTCTCCAGTATTGTATAATTCTTCTTCGTTACGGGGTTGACTTAACCCTTGAAAATCATTGAAATAGTCCTCATTACTGATATTCATATTATTCAGGTCTCCTGTATTAGGTTTTACATTTCTTGACTGTTGTGTACGCGAAGTGTTATGTGACATGGTTGAGCGTTTCATGTTATTATAATCTGAACTTGTGTTCATGGTTCTGGTCTATGAGAGTTCCTAAAGTTGGTGTAACTGGAGCTTGTGTCCATTGGGGAAATTTAGTGTGTAGTTTCTGGTAGGAGTTTGTTGGTTATTTGGGGTGTAATTCCTATTTGGGAATGTAGTTTGAGGTATTCTAGGTTGGTTATAATAGGGTCTTGGTTGGTAATTCGTATATCTTAGGTAGGGTTTCTGTAGATATTGACGATCATATGGTTTTTGTTGTCTCCTAAAGCTTGGTTTGTATGCATCTGATCTTTGGTAAAAGATCTTCTGCTCTTTGTTCCAGAAAGTAAGGGCTACTGCTAGAGATTCTGGTCTCATGGCCCTAATAGTTGAACCTAAGGGTTCTCGTAGACCTGTTAAAAATGTGTTTAAGCACATTTCAGCGAATAGTTCTGTTTTTGCTTTTATAGCTCCATTTTCTGTTTCGTGTTTTAGGATGTTGTTAAGGTTGACTGAATTTCAACTATTTGGCTATAAAATTTTTCGACACTTAAATAGTTCTATTGTAGACTGTATAGATCTTTAATTAAAGAGGTTTCGGTGCGATTGTCTGAATAATGTAGGATGAGGTTTTTTAATATCGTCCCAGTTTAGGGGTGTTCCGCACATATTGAGAACTTCATTTGCCGGGCCTTCGATTTTATTACGAATTGTCGTATGGCGAGTTATTGACTCCTCTTAAATGAAGTAGGATCTCTTCTACATTATTTATGAATTCGTATAGGAGTCTTTTGTTCCCATCGAATTTGGGTAGGTCCTTGATCTCATCAGGAATGCGTAAGGAGTTAAAAATGTCAAGTGTAGGGTTTGCGGCTGGCCTAAATTGGCTTGGAGGAATGGGGATATCGGAAGGCATTTCGAGTGATATGTGGTCAGCGTTTTCTGGTTGTTGACAGGCTCTTGCTTTTAAATAATTTTGGATATGGCAGAAATTGGGTGTTCTTTGCTCTTTTTAGCATTTAGCAAAATTTTATATATGTTTAAATTGTTCTTATAAGAATTTTAGTGATTTAAAACAATTTTAATTAATTAAATTTCTTTTTTTTCAGAATAAATAGGAAAAATTTTGTATTTCTGATATGCTCTCAGAACTAAATAGAAAAAAAAATTTCATTTCTGATGTAGATCTTAAAATTTATTATTTATAGTTTATACTGGAGTGTTGATATGCAGTGAGATCTCAGTGGTAATATTATTTGTAGTTTTTATTATAATTAATTATTATTTTTATTTAAAAAAATGCAAACTTGTGTTTCAAATATTTTCTGCCATTTTTGTATTTATTAAAAAATTTTAAATGTTAGTTTTTTCAGTTCGACTTACAATAGGCACCCGATGACGAGGATAGTCTGCATAGCTGTTTGTTATTGTGTGGAAGTAGCTGAGATTTGGAGATTTGTTGTGGAAATTGTTGCGGTTGTAACTGGTGGTTAAATGGTTCCTTAGTTGTTAGGGGCAAAAACCCGCCGGTCCTTTTAAATGTACTGTGATGTTTTATTTCCACAGTTTTAATATTTTTGCACTTTTGTTTTCACTTCACTTATAGCCTTTATAACATATGTATATGTATATATTCTTTACACTTTATACACTTTCTATTAAGCTAGTGAACGGACCGTCAACTAAGCCGTGCAACTGCGCCAAACAAGTCCTGGAGGGCCTTGTTGAAATAAGACATGCTCTCTTAAGATACAATTTTATTCTGATTCTTATTATTTCGTTATCATTACATGCCAGTTTAATCGGTTTATAAATATTGGTTAATAATTGCTTAATATTGCTTAATAATTGATTTATAAATATTGCTTACTAATTTATTTAAATAAAGTTCAATAACGTTTGTGTACCTAGTTAAACTAATGCTTAGCAGCAAGTCTAGGAATTCCGGTTGTGTTTTATAGTTGTTGTTGTTGGCTGCTAGCTGCTAACATAACTCGCGCAAAAAATAATTAGTATCATGGAGCGTTTTCCTCAACCGCAGGAAATTACAAAAAAAGGGAAAGTTTCAAACCGGGCCTTTAATGATTAAAGTAAACAACTCAGAAGCAATGCGTTAGTTTAGCAGTCATCAGTAGAACCAATTTATTCATTTACATTTCATTACGTACACGTAGCATAAAATGGATTAGAAAAATATGAAGTACCGCTTTATATAAGAGATTTAGCATATGTGCATAAGCTTAAGGCAAAATTGAAAAATATAGCAACAATTTACAACTAAACAGTTTCGAAATAAACCAGTTTTGGGTAGGGACTCTCAATCCATGACCCAACAATATCAATATTGAGACTATAAGCCAAACAATGCTATACAAAGGATAATGCTTAGGTAGGATGATGACCATCCTCAGGTAAAGCGTAGGGTTCGGAAAGAGAAATTCAAATTCTTGAGTCATAATCTACATAAACAAGATCCAAATATTTGCCGATCTTATTAACAATAAGATTAACTTACTTCAGAAAGTGTATCGAAAGAGTTATTATGGTGTTCTATAGCAGTGCAAGGATAAAGATGCGGAACTTATTTACAAATTTCCAAGTAAAACTCCACATATTAAAATCACCAACGAATAATTTGTTCTCGAATCTTTTCGAATCTCGACACAGGCAAAAAAAACAAAAAATTAATCAAGGACAACAACAAAATTTCTACAAGGCACCACCTCTTGGCAAGCAATGGCAAACCTATGAAAAGCTTTTCACTTCGCCGATCGGATTCGGCATAAAACTGTAGGTCCCTTCCATTCATGTACCATATTGCAATTTCTTCTCCTTCCATATTGCAATTTCAATTTTTCCTATTTAAGTTCAATAAAGTAATTTGTAAATAATCATAAAACTGATTTCCCGGTGTTTTCCATTTCAATTCTTTCCACTCAAATTCCCCCGATCGAACTATTCTTCCATCAAGCCACCAAAGCTTAAACATTGGTAGTGCGTTGAAATGCTTCGCAGAGTGTCCGGTGTTCAAATCTCGGCAAAATCTAAAAAAAAGTGAATAAAACAATTTCTCTACACGGCAGACACCACCTCTTGGCAGGCAATGGCAAACCTATAACAGCAAAATTTCCTATGAAGAGCTTTTCACTCCGACTTTCAGATTCGAATAAAACTATAGGTCCCTTCCATTCATGTACAAAAATAACAAGCACAACTGACCGTCTGATCAGTTATTATTATTATTATTGTTAACGTCATTAAAGCCACAAAATATATCACATTACACAAACATAAAGTCAACGCACTAGCCATCTATGTAAATTCCAATTTGTGTCATAAGCATAACATTGAAATATGAGAATTAAGAGCAATGCACCGGTAAAACCAAATCAAAGCCAATGCAAGTATTTGTCAACAATGCATTTCCTGTCAGCAAAATGTAGTAATTAGTAACAAGCAATATTCAACAAAATGTAAATTTAGCAATTAAGAACAATTCAATAAAAACCCTGATTGGTTTTTAGATACCGTCAGTCAATCATCACCCACCTAAGTTGTTTCTATATTACCGTATATTACCGTAGTTGTAAATGATTTTATTTAAACAATTATTATATTTTTGTTATTTTTCTCTCCATGACAAACTTAACGTTCATTAAGCCTGTTTAATACACTAGACAGATATACATAATCTAAAAAGATGGAATTGCTGAAATATGGAGAAAATTCAATGGCCTTCACTTTGTATGTAAAAAATAGAAAATAAAAAAAAATTATTTCATATTAACGGAACTTTGTTAGTAATCATGTGTATACAGGAATAATTATTTACAAAGTTAATCAAAGGCAATTATATTGTTATCGGAGAAAAATTATTAGCAAATTGTGTGATAAACTAAATCCAAAAATTAAGTTATTCGTTATTTTAATGATATGGGATTTAAAATCTTTTATCATTTGGAATTTGATTATAGTGTAAATAAGAAGCAAATATTTTTTTTTAATTTGGTTTCTATTATACGAAAGTACAATCCTTCCGGTTAATGGTTGGAAACTATTTCATTCAAATGACTTCCTCGGCTGGCCTTGCAGTAACCCATACCCAATTGTTCAATACATTTTCGACTGCATGAGCTGTACTTGACCGATGGCTACATTAATTTCGTCCTTAAAAGCCTTAATCGTTGTTGAATTGTTAGCGCAACACATATCTTTAACGACTACCCACAAATATAGTCAAATCGCAATTGCATATCATCAAAACGGCTAATAACACGATTTTCAAACTTCCCATGCAAATGATCGATTGTGGCACGGCTTGTGTGACGCTTCATCTTGTTGGAACCAAAAAGTCCATACCTTTAGATATCATTTTGCGGTAGCGCACACCATTCATTGTAACGCATCATTAACAGCAAATATGAAACTAATTTTCCGTCATAATAGGGATGACATTAGAGTTGCCACACTCAAAATAACCAGTAGTTCAAGTTCCATATGTTATGATGGACCACCTATTATATAAACCAATTCAATCTTATGGGAGAGGAGAAACCAGCTGAAAGCAAACTTGGCTCAGATATAATATGTGCTTTGCAAGACAGCTTGTTGTACAGCGAAATCATACCCACAACTAGTAAAAATTACTAGTAAAAATTACCAAGTTGATCCAAGAACTATAAAAAAATAATTAGTAGACAAAGCAAAAAGAGTTTTGCCAAAATTTACAGAGCGGCAATCAGCAGCCAAATTATTTAATCATCTTATAAGTGAATCATGGATGAAGAGAATACTCCACAATATTATTCCGAGTGTTCTAATAAGAGTGTTCACTGGCATAAGAGAACCAGTGTTTATTAAGAGTGGTTTAGCTGTAAATTCTCAACTATATATGGAGAAATGTCTACAAGTTTTGAAAACATTCATTGAAAATTGATCAAATAATTTTTTAGCTAGATTTGGCATCAGCCCACTATGCCAAAGTTACACAGGATGCTTTAGATACCATGAACATTGAATATGGGTCTAAAGATTTTAACTCTCCAAACTTAGCGAAACTTTTTGGTCGAATTTGAAGAGAAGTATATGGGAAAGGCTATCAAGCCAAAAGGGTGGAGAGCTTGTAACAAAAAATTAAAAAAGAACTGAATGAATTCTGCACAGAATTCAAAATGCATTGCCACAAGTACCGAAAAATGTGAGGAAGGTCGATCGCTATGGACATAATTTTTTTTTTTAACTACGATTAAGATCAATATTAAATATACTAACAAAATTTTAGAATTCATTACAAAACATTTTTTTATATCATATATGTACATATTTTTCCATATTACATTCCTCATAAGTTAATACAGAAAAATAAATTCTCAACCCAATACATTCATATAACGAAATTGGGTTACTGGGTCCATGGTCAATGAACTTTCAGTTGTTAAAATGAAAACTTAACGAGATAAGGATCTAAATACACTGTGTATCGCATTCGCCGGGCAATATGTGCAGGACCAACTATGGATTTAAATGGTTTTGCTCTGTTTGTTTGGTCGTCCGGTAAATCTAACTAAACTGTCAATTGAATCAAAAAAACGTGACAATTTGGCACATCACTTTTTTTTATACGTTTTTTCGCAAATGGCATGCGACTCCACAGTCAACAACCAAATTTGACCATGTTAAAATAGCCAATTGTGATAAAAAGTTGTGCTCCTTTATTAATTAAATATGTGATAAATGTAAATTCAATATTGTATTTAGATTCTGTACTGGGTAAAGTGTTAGTCTTATGTTATTGTGAATACTTCGAATTAATAACGCTTTGCAATTCCGTTCGTACCGTTTTTCCATGTTATACCATATGTATATTCATGTTATTTTCGTATTCATTTTCATTGTGGAGAAGTCATGAGCAGGAGTGGAAACTTCATTCTTAACTGTAATTTCTTTTTACTTTAGAAATAAATATTGCTACTACTAAAGCTTCATTGATATGTAAGCAAAAGAAAATAAGTAGTATGCCTCTAATAAAATTCATTTAAATCAATCGAAGCCATTCGAGCTCACTCAGCATCGCTTTTCTCAATATTTGATTCCACGTTCACGAAACTGCGTTCTCAATGCATCCAAAGGGATTGTCATTTCGGGTATTGATGTTAGTTAGAGATCATGTTTGACTCATTCAACAAAGTCTCGCGTGCGCTCCATTTTTTGTTTGCACACGGCACGACGAGTTCTGCAATGGTGTTTGCTACAGCAGTTGCTCCTGCGCCATTGCTTTTTTATCTTTAGAAGGCTGCTGCCCAGAATCGGGCATTTCCACGAGGACATGTCACCGGGGCCTTCATATGTTTTTAGCATGGTTGACCCTTTTCAACCCCAAAGTTTATATCTTAGAAGTTTATATCTTAGCAATTCACGAAATATCTTTTTATTAATAAGTTAATAAGTTCTAAAAAATAGGTAAGGAATATATAATATAAAGGGTGATTTTTTAACAGCTTGGTTTTTACAAAAGCGAAGAAATTTTTATTTGAATCGATAAATCAATTCCAGCCACTTACTTTTTAAAGATAATTTCACTTAAATGTTGCCCGCGGCTATTTTTCAAGTGGTCCATTGTGAAGGTCCAATTTTGGCACACTTTTTCACACATTTCAACCGGAATCTCACCAATGATGCGTTCAATGTTGGCTTCTAAGGCAGCAATCGTGTTTGGCTTGTCCTTAGAGACAAGAGATTTATGTTAAACCCCATAAAAAATAGTCTAACGGGGTCAAATCCCACGATCTTGGTGGCCAATTGTCTGCACCAAAACTTAAGATTAACTGCTCTCCAAATTCGCCTCTCAATTGACGCATGGTTTCGAGTGCAGTGTGGCATGTGGCACCGTCCTGTTGGAACCACATGTCGACCGAGTCCAATTCTTGCATTTTCGGTAAAAAAAATTTGTCATCATCAAACGGTACCTTTCTCCATTGACCATAAAGTTGCGGCCTTAGTCGTCTTTGAAGAATTACTGCCCAATGAAGCCGCCTGCCCATAAACTGCACCAAACAATGCACTTTTCGGAATGCATTGGCTGGTCTTCACTCTAAATGGTTGTTCATTGAGCCAAGACAATCGCTGAAGGCAATTTTGCTATAAAAAACATTTTTCACAGACCACGAATATTGATAATAAATTTCAATAATTTGCAAACATTGTTCAGGCGTTAGTCTATTCAAAATGAAATGGCGAATCAAACTGAGCATTTTTTACTTTGACACATGTCAAGAATCACGCTTTAACTGTCCGAAATATAGACTTCAAAAACCAAGTAGCAAAATACTCACGCTTTACAAAATAAGATGTGATTACTACTTATAAGATTCTAAAAATTAAAGAATATGTAAAAAAAAATGAAATAATTAAAGCTCTTATTTAATTAAAGTTTAACTACTTAAGCTTTACAGTGAGTTTATACTTTTTTACAGTATCCCTTCCATGCAACTAAATTTAATGTTTAGACGTACCTATTCAAATGTGTAGAGTTAATAAGGAAAAATAGGGATTTTTTTAAAGAAACAAAAAATTAAAAAAATAATTTTTTCTTGCAAGTTAAATTTTGGCCTGATATATATGTATGTATGTATAATATAACTATAATAAAAAACCTTTTAATTTTTAATAGTAATTAACATGTGTCAAAAACATAAACAAAATAAAAATAAAGAATCAAAAACAAAATTAGACACTATTTTCATTTCAGTCAAAACTCACAATTTACAATAGTAAGTAGATGTATAAATTAAGTGATAAATTAACACTTTGCAAAAAACGCTCAACATTTTCAAAAATATAATGTTTAATATTTGAATTAAAAAAAATATATACATATAATTGTCAACAGTGACATTTTGCGCAAGACTCGCTGTCTGTTGACACAAGGTATTTCGTTTTGTCCTCATTCACAACCAGACCCTTTCCAGGTTGGAGAATGCTGCACTGATTGCTCGCACGTTGCTGCCAATGGTGCCAATATCATCAGCGTATAAGTGCTAACAGCATGACACTCTTGTATAAGATAGTGCTAGAGATGGTGGTTGTCGATTTGTCTGCACCTGTTGCTTTATTGTTATTTAGCCGAAAGATGGCTGACAAGACCTCCTCATAGTTGGGTATTTTAACCTCGTCAATGATTGAGAAGATTCCCCAGTGGGGGAGATTATTACCGTAATCGCCATTAAGCAGCTGAGAGAATCGCTCCCTCCATAACCTCATAGTTCCACGGACATCTGTCACCAGATTTCCGTCTTCGTCCTTGCAGGAAGAGGCCCCGGTCTTCAAACCGTTTGTCAGGCGTCTTATTCTTTCGAAAAATTATCGCACCTCGTTTCTGTCCCGTAACATTTTCATATCATTAAACTATTTCTGCTTCTCTTTTCTTGCTCCTGAAGAGACGATTCTCCTCCCTGCTGTATCGGTTCAGTAGCAACTGAAGTAAGAGTGTATGACACTCTTGAGCCTTTGAGCACCTCTTTGGCAGCCGTACGCATACAGCGTTATGATTGCAGCTTTTCGACACCCAAAAATCTTTTTGTACCTATCTAGCATTAACAGTAACAATAATTTCAGCCTTGAGATCAAGGGGAGATTAACTCTTGCTAACAGGTGTAACTGCGGGCTCAGCAGACACTTGAGTAGCAGATCTCTTTCTCGACGGATGAATATATCGCTCTATAAGTCCCTCCTCAAGATTTATGGTCCAATATGCGTAGACGACGTGTATCGAATAAGATTAAACAGTGAGCTGTACGAGGCCGACACGGATATAGTCAGCGTCATAAAAATCCAGCGGCTTCGCTATGTCAAATTGAGCGAATGAAAGAAGACACTCCGGGTAGAAGGGTGTTTTATTCGAGCCACGGAGGAGGAATACGCAGAAGAGGCCTAATCTCCGGTGGAAAGACCAGGTACAGGGAGACTTGGCTGCACCTGGCCTTACCACCTGGAGCCAGCACGCGTATAACAGAGGCGTCTGGCGAAGTTTTATCGAGGTGGCTAAGACCGTAAGTAAGTTAGTAAAATAAAAGTTATGAAAAATCCCACTTGCATTTCCTGTAAAAATTATTATTGGAGTGGATTGAGAGGGAGAGTTGTTAGAAAATTAGGGAATACAAAGTATCAAAAAAAAAGTGTCCACAACCAGCTTGAATTTTTGAGTAGTTGCTTTTCCCTCCGAATGCTACATTGTGCGTTGTTCATGCATGTGCGCGTCTGAAGAGGCTCTTACTGAAAAGAGTTGATAATGGCATGAAACACGTACAGTGTCCTCACTTTTTGGCTTTAACTACTTTCCCAAAATCAATTTCGATTTCCAAAATCTTTTTTCATCTCACTTTGAATATTATGTACACAGCCATCGAAATTTATTGAATACAGCGTGAGAACTAATTGAGCAATTTTAAACACAAAATAATATCTACATAGAACGCGGATGTGAAGAAAAATTACTTACTCTTAAGAGAAATAAAAAAACAATTTACTGTCAAGGAAAATTAAACTTTTGTTTATAAATTCAATTGGACAAAGCGGTAGTGGTAGAGCTGCTGGTGAAGGCAGTGGTGGCGGTGATACTTTAGCAATTTGTATTGGGCGGAAAATGTAGTGAGCGCATTGAATATGATAATAAGAAAAACAATTGAAAAAACATAGGGGTATTCATATCATCTCGTGTATTTTAAATTAATTTTTCTCCACCTGTAGTATAATATTAGGCAATCTCACAAGTTGTCGTATTCAGCGTGAAACCCTCTCAATTTTTTATTTTTCATACATAATTTGATATCGTAAGAAGACGGTAGCGTGTGGATTGGCCAATTGTAAACAGTGGTTCATTATACAATAACTGCGAGTAAAACGGTCCACATACTTTGTGATCTGTTGCACAACCGATTTACAACTAAACTTGAGGTTGGTTTACCGATTATCGCAAACGTGTTACGATTTAGAGTGTATTTTGGCCCTGAAAATCTTAAATGTGTATTGTTAGAAAGTTTATTAGAAAAACGTTAATCTCTGGCGACCAAGACCGATCATCGGTTGTACTGTCAGTTAAGCAAGTAAGTAAGTAATCTCTGAATACTCCTATTATAAGAAAGATACACTTACAATTGCAAACGCATTTAGCTAGAGGCACCATAGGCATCGTAAGAGGCACTTCATTTAAATGTCAAATCGTAACTTGTTTTATAAATTTGTATGTATATATGTAAGTGTATGTAAGCGCAAACATTAAACGCTTTTGAGATTCAAATACAATGCAACCAGTGTTGCCATAGTAGTATTGTCTTTGGCATCGCCGTTGAAAATAACAACTGTAGATGCCGCGAAAATCAATTTCAATTGCACAACCAAGTGGTCATAACAATTTCTATTGGCAAAAGCATTTCTAGCTCGTTTACTCAACACTTTATATCATTAGGGTAACTTAAGTAAATTAAATGAGCCGATTAAGTGTGCCCATCGCTATAGTCTTCGTTAGTGATGTTGTTTTTGCTGTTGACACTGTGTTGAATGAGAGACATTAATTTAAGGTTTCTGTCGGCGGCAAAAGCAAATTTGTATACAGCAAGATGAAAATTACTTTAGTTTCTGTGAGGAAATAAATTTTGCAGGTAATTGCATATCGAGGGATGTGAAGACGATGACATGATAGAAACGTAGAAAAGTCTAAGATTGGATTGGAGTCAATGGATTGGATTTGAAATTTTTATATTTTTCAGTTCATACCAAAAAACTGAAATTTAAGAAATAGAAAAATAGAAATAGGAAATTTGAGGAGTTATGTACATATATACCATGCGGTACAGCCAAATATGTAAGAGATATTCATGATTTCTTTTTAGCCATTTCCCAAAAACTTGATGAAATGAAGTACATAGTATCGAGTATCCTGTATATGTTTCAATATAGATATGACCGAATATTCGGCTTCAGCAAAATATGACCGATGTATCCGGGGTTCGAATCTTGGCACAGGCAAAATCAAAAAGTAGAAAAAAAAAATTTTCTACACGGCACCACCTCTTGGCAGGCAATGGCAAACCTACAGGAGTAAAAATTGCCTATGAAAAGCTTTTCACTTCGCCGTTCGGATTCGGCATTAAACTGTAGGTCCCTTCCATTCATGTACAACATGAGTGGATGCGAGAAGCTCGGCCTAGGCCCTCCATGGGCTATTGTGCCATTAAAAATAAAGTAAGTTGGCCGAAGTCGAAGGTTAAGATAAAAATTTACTGCAAATTGACAATAAAAACATTTTATTAATTATTATAAATTAATTTAATAACGAAAAATTTTATATTATTTGTATAAATATACTACTAATGTAGATACAAGCTTTCTTTGAAGTTTACTTCTTTAGAATCGTTTTTATGTAAAAGATGATCGTCGCAACGGAAATTGTCATGGAAATGATAGGCAACGCCGTCTATCATAAATAGAGTGTGCAAAATTATTTATATACGACAAAGCGGCAGAAAAAGAAATTTTCTATTCTGCTACTTGCAAAATATCAGGCACAGAACAGCAAGTGATGGTTAGTTAACTTTTTATGGAAATATCTGCAAACTTCTAACTACACTTACCACTAAAATGTAAATGGGGGTTTTATATATTACTATTTGATATAATTAACAAAAAATACACGATTTAAAAATCTCACATCAAACGCATTATGTCCTCAGTTTTTGGCGGGTCACCAAAGAAGTTGTCTAGCATTGTCGTGATGAAAGACGACGCCCATTCTGTTGACTAATTCCGGACGTTTTTCCTTGAGCGCTTCATTCAATCTAGTTAATTGTTGACAGTAAAACACAAAACGTAGGAAACAAAACCCTTTCAATCCCATCAAATACTAAGCAAAACCTTCCTTGGCGTCAGTTTCGGCTTTGCGACAGGCTCACCTCGTTTCAACCATGATATTTTTCGAACAGTATTATCATACGTTATCAATTTTTCGTCACCAGTAACCAATCTGTGCAAAAATGGTTTGAGATCATTCCGTTTCAGATGAGATTCACATACTGACATGCGGTTAGTAAGATTGAAAACAAAAACTCAGATTATGTGGCACCCAAATATCCAGTATTTTGGAAAAGCCAGTCTTTTTTAAATGGTTCAAAACGGTTTTGTGAGCAGTGCCAAGATCCGTAGCGATGTCGCGACTACCTATGTATCGGTCTTTCTCTACCTTTTCAAGAATTTCTCCGACTTTTTCGGTGCATGGTCAACCAGATTTAGGTGCGTCTTTTACATCAAAATTTCCACATTTTTCTGTGAGCCTTCGCGGCCGTATAGAGCAGACATGAGTTGAGTAGCAGCATTGTGGTGTTCGTACCATGACAGAATAAACAGGTGGCCGCATCTGACATGGCGCTCTCTTTTTCATTCAGTCCTCTACTGTTAAATAAAAAATAAGCTGTTTTTGAAAAGGAACATCTATTTACTGTTAAACAAGGAGTTCGTCAGTAAGTATATCTTAACCTAACTCTTCTACAATTATAACTTATTACTTACTGCATATTACGTATTATTTCATTTATTTAATGAATTTCTTGTGGGTATTTTATTAATTAGTCTTGTAAGGGTCAACCTGAAATTTTAGAGACTCTATGAAACATCCAGACCTGCATACATATAATCAGTGCGAATTAGGTATAATGGTAAAAGTCTGCGTACCAAAATATAGTACTTACATGCATACATTTCATATAGTCCCCAACCCCAAATAAATTTTGTTCACTTCTAACAAATCTACACCCTACCTTCTATAATATTTGCAAAGTGAATGCAGAAGCTAAGATGACGGTCACTTGGACAGTAGGGGAAAAGATCAACGTACTTAAATGATTGAAATTTGTATCCACAGAAAAATGTAGGTATTATCTCTCATTTTGTTAGGCAGTTCAGATTTTGCTCGGCGAACACCATGCAATTGTTGTTGCAGCGACACGAAAATAGAGCTTTTACTCACTCTCACACCGAACACGATATCCTGGGTGAAATATACACCGAGCACGCCGAGTATTCAGGGTGACAATGAGTTATTCTACAAAAAAGGAACAGAAATTTATGTAAAATTTAAGGAAAACATGCAAACCTGTACATCATTATTTTCATTTGCAAAAAAGCGAAGTTTTTTAGTGTTTAAAAGTGAATATTAAATATATTATTTATAAAACTATTGAAGAAAAATCACATTATTTGCATAATTTGTCAATTATTCACTCCCCATATTATAAAATCGTTTAAAGTTTTTTGGTATACCATTTAGTGTTATCGTTGCAAACAAAATAGTATTAAAAACTAATTAAATTTTGACTAAAAGCAACTCTGTAACGAACTCCAATGTAACCACAACACCGAGCACGAGAGAAAAATATGATGTGTTAGTAGAACAGCGAACACAAGCATAACCATGACCTTAGCGAACATTTAGCTGTCGATCAGAAAAAGAGTGACTGCTTGGAGCTTAAACAGTAAAGACGTACTTTTGCACCTTACATTTTTTTGAAATTAAATAAATTTTGGTGAAGCAGTAAAACACCTCCCAGTTAAAATTTTTGCTGTCTACGAAAATTGAAATTGAATTGCTGGGCCAGGAGTACCCAAAGTGACCAAGAGCCTCAAGTGCTGTGTGGATTCATGATGTATATTTTATCAGCAGGGAAAATTCACAGAACATACTGCGTCAGTTGTGGGATTACCGGACTTCACCGAATACATGGCATGCAACATAAGATCAAAATAAATACATCCATTACGAGTGATACATCGGCTTATATGAAAAAGAAAATAAACTAGTTTCAAGACATTCTTAAGAAGGATAGGAGAAGTTGGTGTGGGTATACTCGTACAATCTTAATCCCATACAATCTTATGCTTATTTGTGTATATCGGAATTACAAGACTGAATTGAGATTTGGGACAAGGACGTTAAGGACAAGGACTAGTTTTCTTCTATTTTACATATAATTAAACATAATTAAACTATTAATAAGGATTCAGCCGGTTTGGTTTCGCTAAATTTTTAGTTCTTACATACTTGGGAAGCAGCCATAGCCAAACGCCGCCATGCTGCCGCAGCAGACATTCACGAGGCTCCATTGCACCATCTTCTTTCTTTTCTTTTAAGGGTGGGTGTTGGGGAAAGAAAAAAATGCAAGTGCCTATTTATTTCATGTACGTATGTATATTTACATTACAAGATATATAAAATTCGAGAATAGGCAAATTGTGATAATCCGTTATATTCAAAGCTATCGATAAGTATAGATAGATTAGTGTTGATAAAATTAATGATAATTGTATTTAAGTATTCGGTACAATTTATGAGTCTTATGATATACTAGATGTTTTGAGTTATGATTAAAAACAACTGTTAACAAAATTTATATTATATACCATAATTATTCTGCCCGAACATCCTCCCCCGGTTAAAAAACCTACTTTCAAGCATCATCGGCAGTTGGCAGCGGGGCCAGTTTATGAATTGGACGTCGCATCGCGCCCCTTGTGGTTTTAAGATCTACTACCCACAACTTTCCATTAGTACCAGTAATCGTATTGGTGATGCGTGCTAGTAGCCATTGTCGTGGTAGTACCATTTGCCCAAGTGCCAAATTCTTCTCGGGATTTCGCCCCTTGGAACGCTCTTGGAGACTTATAGTACATAGTCGCGCATCCAGAGGTGCCAGAATCGATACTTTAGGTATGTAATCCGCTCTGATATTACTGTATGTAATTAAGATGTCCATTGTGTCTGCATTGAAGAAGCTTTGCTGGAACTCTTTCATTTTGGAGGATACTACGACAAAGTTTGTCATTTTGTCGCAATGAAGACGTTGCGGAATACCTCGTCTTCCTATAAATATTTTCAAACAAAGTAAAAAAGGAATTAGTTGATAGATCAGAAACAAGTTCCATGTGGCATGCTTTGGAGGTGAAGCATACGAAACCCGCCACATAAATTTTATATGGTTGCTTCCCACGCAGCCGGTATAAAATAAAGAACATGCCATAAAAATCAAATCTACTAATTAAGAATAGACGCTGCGATTGTAAGCGGTCAGCAGGAAGGTTACCCATGATTTGACCAATGAACCTTGATTTGTAGTGGAAATAATGCTCGCAGTTACGCACAACCTTACAAACAAGGTCTCGAGCATTTGTTACCCAGATCCTCTGGCGAAGTAAACCGATAAGAACCTTTGGTCCAGCATGCATGTGCTTTCGATGAAGATGCTCAACTAACAGTTTAGTGAATCTGTGCAATAATGCTGGAAACCTAGCATCATATGGAATTGGTGCGTTACTCAAACGCCCTCCAACTCGTAAAATACGAACTACATAGGTTCTCACCTATTTCTAGTTCATGTAGAAATAATGATAGTTTTTTAATGACTACAACCGCTGTATTTTAGAAACAATTTTCAAAACAATTGTCTAGCTCTTTATATGGTACGTGAATAATTTGAGATACCGTGATGATTGCGTGGGCAGGAATCTTGTTTCACGCGCGGTACTCGTAACAGACGATGCGCAAAATTCGATGATCTGATGAATTTTGCTCTATTTTATTGTTGATGATGGATCCACCGATGCCACTGCATTACAACCTCTCGATATTATATCTGCTGGATTACTTGCAGATGGCACATGCTTCCATATTGTGTCCTGAGTATCTTGCTGTAATTCAGAGATTCGGTTGGCCACGAAATAGTTTAATTTTGGTGAGTGCATTTTGAGCCATTGAAGGACTATTCTGAAATCGAATTGGTGGTTGGCTGTATATCTGGAAGTTCAAACCGAAAACAAAATATATCTGTGGTAATCTCTTCCTTTGCGAATTTCAAATGTATTTCCTCTGAGCTGTCAGCAAACATCTCAAGGTGATTACTATTCCATTTTGCCAATTCAAGGCCGACTTGTGTCAACTCATCCAAATCATCGGCTCCTGTTAACAAATCATCATAACAACAGGTGATATAGTATAAGCTGCGAATAGCGAGAAAAGAAATCCATAGGATCAGTAGATATTTCCGACCACGCTGATCGATTGGAAATTTACGAAATCTACGGTTCAAACGAAATGACAAGACTGTTATGAGATCTTGTTGGATTGTTGGGCCAACCATCAATATATCATCGAGTGAACGATTCGATGAAGTGCGCGATAACGCATCAAAGACAGCACGTAACTTTGTTGTTACGCTGTGTGGTTTTAAAATACAATGGTGGGGTATAAAATAATGTGATCTAGTTAAATCAATGTTCCTTGATGGAGACATGTGACCTAACTTCAAGTATTCGTCCATAAACTCGATATACATTCTTTTGATAGATGCATTTCGTTCCAATCGTCGTTCAAGTAACATAAATCTGCGGTTAGCAATTTCCAATAAGTATCAGGAGATTCTCTAAATAGAAGCCGTGCGATTTCACGACCAGCTGCTGACATCTTTACATTCTCAGTGAAATACCTTTCGCAGCGTTACTCTTCTTCTGATAGTGATGGTATTTCATTTGAAAAGTCTTCTATTTCCCAAAATTTCTGTAAAGTCGAATCTAGATTTAATAAATGCTATATTGCAAGTTAGTGCCCGAAATTGGAATTTTGATTTGAATTTTCCACCCACCACCCAACCAAACACTGTGTTGATTAGGTAGGGCATATCTTTGCCAACAGAGATTTTACCCTCTCGTAGGAGGTCCAAAAACAATTTAGTGATTATGAGTAAATCTATGCGCTGCGGTTTGTAGAAAAGTGGATCAGCGAACTTAATCCCATCTGGTATCGACCAATGCCTTGATTTTGATACTGCGAATGTAGCTGCATATTCAAACTCGTTGAATCGTGATCTTATTGTTGTGAATACACTGCACTTCTCCAATGTACTCGACTTCTTGATCGTTTTGATGAAAGTCGAGCTGAAGGTGTTTCGCAATTTCTTCTGTGATAAAGTTAAATTCTGAACAAGAGACTAGGAGTACTCGAACTGGTTGCATCAACCCAAACTTGTCCTTAATTAACACGATTGCCGTAGGTATGATGGCTCCTGTGTTTAATCTGTTTACCAACGTAATGAATGGCTTAGAAATCAGGTTTTTGGTAGTTTAAACACAGATGCTGTAGTAGCAGACGTAGATAGATAGTGATGATTAGATTTCGAACTAGAGGTTATGACAAATATGTGTAAACGAGGGTGGTGAGGTGGAAGATTTTACATCGAGAAAGGGAGTGACATTTAGACCCGAAATGTCCCTTCCGTAAGCAGTTAATACATAGACCTAGCCGCTTTACAAAATGATTCCCAGGACCTGACCAGAAAGATAATTTAGTAAATAGTTAAACTTATAGGAGAAAGTGTAGACTCTTCATGAACCATTTTGTGGAATGAGCCTATAAACCGTTTGAATTGTCTTCTGACACTCTCTCAATTTGTCCTTTAATATGGCTTAATTGCTTGAAGTATGATGCCAATATTTGTAAACGGCACTCGAAAATAGTGGAGTTAACTGTGTCCCTTTCCACCTTGAGTTTTACATTGGTAATGTTCCGTTTAATGCTAGAACGTTATTGTTTCAGTGATGAGAGGCATGCATCACTTGACGGTAAGTTATCGCCATCCTCTTTTACTGTACACATTTGTCCAACGATTTGTTGCTACGAGCAACACTAGGTATGTGAGAATGTAATGAGCGTGGTCAGAACCTAAGCTTGAAAACTGAAGTGGGATTGAGATAAATCGAAGGCCAAACTAGCAACAGCTTTGTATTCGGTACAAAGCGAACGGCAAGAGAGGAATATTACGTATATATATATACATATAGGTTGATGAATATTAGTTTATGACTGTTAATATGGTTAGGTATGTTAACAAATAAAGTTGGTAAATGTATGTACATATATGCATAAGCTTACGAGTTCCTTGTGTTTTACTATGAGTAAGGTTCCTTGTAACTGTCAATAGTGTGTACCAATGATGAGCTGATGATAACGGTGCTAACGGTTGTTAGTGGTACTCTCGTGATTAACGGTTGTGTTGAAGCAGCAGCAGCGAAGCGACGTCAACGGCGACTGTAAACGATGGCGGCGACAGAGAAAATATGTCCACGTGTCAGGCAGCGGTGGCACCTAATGACGACTGATGTGAATAAATGTTGTGCCTAGCACAGCAATTCGCAGGGTTGACGAACGATGAAACGTACTGCTAATCGACTGTGTTCAACTTGATGAATGTGTTGCACTTGCGTAGACGGTTGTCCAATTGACCGTCCTGCCGTGGTCGCCAAAAATGTTGGGTAAAAAACACCTTTCCCGGTTGTCTTCCGAAATGCCTATTTATTTCATGTACATATGTATATTTACATTACATTACATTACAAGATATATAAAATTCGAGAATAGGCAAATTGTGATAATCCGTTATATTCAAAGCTATCGATAAGTATCGATAGATTAGTGTTGATGAAATTAATGATAATTGTATTTAAGTATTCGGTACAATTTATGAGTCTTATGATATACTAGATGTTTTGAGTTATAATTAAAAACAACTGTTAACAAAATATTATATACCATAGTTATTCTGCCCGAACTGAGGGCTTAGACCGAGCTTTTCACAATTGCACCATCATCACAACATTTATCGCTTGCTCCCGGGATATAATATGTTGAAGAAAAATTTCAATACATAGAAATATATATAAAAAAAAAAATTTTTTTTACATTGTTTTTTTGTAATAAAAAAATTTTTTTTTTTAATTTTTCTGGTTAACAAAAATCAATTTTTTATTTATTAATTTGACTATATTGTTTTATTAATTTGACGATGATTATTTACAAACGGAAATACACTAATGTAAGAAAATGAAGAGACCCCAAAGGAATTAACGAGAATGGTAGCTCATTTCAAACAGAATCTTTGAAGGCAAATATATCATATCTTGCGAGCCACTCAATATATTGCAAAAATATTTTGTCAAATTGCTTGCAACAAAGAAAACTAAACTACATATAAATAATTGTATGTATGTACATTAGACCGGATCACCATCTATGGGAAAAAAACCAAGTATAATGTGTCACCATCTAATAAGTCTGTTCCCGTACTACAACGCGTTCATCCAAAACAGTTTAAATAGCGTTTCCGTGTTCGAGGGCGACGATGGGAGAGTAATTGGCTTGTTCTTCTTGCACGAAATAGTCTGTACTTTGTCTTCCGATACAAACGTTAAAAGTGGCAAAGTATCAGCTATTTGGTTTTTATCAGCTGTTTTGTGTGAAAATAAAGTGCAGGTTACCCGGGGTCAAAATACAAATTTCACTAAGGGCGAGTTATTTGATCCGATCAACAATTGGAAATCTCTCTACGAGTACGAATTTTTATCTCCAAGTGTTATTGATCTTCGATGATATTCTAATTTTTACTTTTGGGGCAAGATGTAGAGGAATGTCGGGTTTTTTTTTTAATAATAATGATGCACTCAAAAAATGAATAAACTCTTGCTAAGAAAGTTTTGATTACATCACTGATTACACTGTACGACAAAAATTTTTATTTCGAAAATAACAAGGTTCTGAAAGTGTAATGTGATACAATAGAGAAGATACAATTCGAGAAGATTATACGTGTGTCGGCGTTTTAATAGGTTACTTCTAATTTCTGCTTTACGCAGGTAAAGTTTACGCCTTTCTAGCAAATTAATTAAGTATAATGAACTATAACTTACTTACTTACTTACTTTTAATGGCACAACAGCCCATGGAGGGCCTAGGCCGAACTTTTCGCATCCACTCATGTTGTGCGTGTTATAATTGTACATGAATGGAAGGGCCCTACAGCTTAATGCCGAATCCGAACGGCGAAGTGAAAAGGTTTTCATAGCAATTTTTACTCTTGTAGGTTTGCCATTGCCTGCCAAGAGGTGGTGCCGTGTAGAAAAATAATTTTTTCTATTTTTTGATTTTGCCTGCGCCGAGATTCGAACCCCGGACACTCTGCGTAGCAGTCCAACGCACTACCACTACACCACAGCGACCACTAACATAACTTGTTAATTTTGCATCTCCAAAATATACTACACATGACGATCGGACATCAAATAACAAACACTAACAAGTGTTATTTCAAGACCCACTAGGGTCAGCATTAAATACTCCTGGGGTAATCTTTGAAATTAGGTGTTGCTAAATTGACCTTTTTTCGGTGACCCGGTCTAATGTATATAGCTGATATACTATGTATGTACATACTACTCATGAGTAAGTTGCATTTACATACATACAAATGGACCATCATGTCCTGCATACTTGTATACGTAAATATATGTATGCATGTATGTATGTATGCATCAGATAAACTTATATAAACAAACATATTTAAGCCATTTGACTGTGAGAATTTTTCATTTATATGGCCACAATGATATTTATTGCTATTACTACATACAAGTAACAACGTAACTGAATAAAAAACAAAACAAATAAAAAATATGGAAAAATGGAAACAATAGACGCCAAATAAATCAGAGCAAATATGAGACGTAACCACTACAAGAACCAATGTGACAATAGCTCCAACGGCACATGTAGCAGAGATAGCATAAGTTTAATCCTATATTTTGTCTGAATGTTGCATATTGTATGCAATTGTGTTGACAATACTGTTTTGTTTCGAACATAAGTACTACTTATTTATTTCTGCTTTGGTTTTCTTACGAAAGGGAGCATCTGCAGCTGTTGTCGCATATTGTTGCTTCCTGTAAAAACCTTGAAGTTTATAATTTCAATGGAGTACCTACATATTTTTTTGTGTGCTATTTCACAACCACAAGCATTTTTTTTTTGTGTAGTTTTTATTTTCCCAATTTACAGTGTGGCAAAATATTTAAAAAATTATGTTCTTAAGCATTTTGAAAATTGAAATAGGCAACAATCTTCGTAACCTCATTCATGCAATTTTACCATTGTCGCTGCGGACTTGAGGGCTGGTGCTTTGTCCTGGTAGGAGATAACTTTTTTCTTTGTCTGCATAATATGCGCCGTTGATCGCTTTACTCTTTTCAGGGTAATCGATTTGTATGTCGTCGCGTGCATACCAAAAAACTGTCACCATTACCGACAAACGTATATTGGCCTTCTTCGGCCTCGATTCGCCTAGAGAATCCCAAAGTTTAGTCTATTACTTGGTCTCTAGTGTACATATTATGATAAATCCAGGCTTACGAAACGACGCAAACGACGTCAAAAGATTGCGTTTGTTGTCAATAGTGTGGGAAAGCGGCACCTATCCTGCGCTTTTTCATATCCAAAATTTTTATTCAAAACTGAAATCACTGATCCACGTGATAAGCCTTAACTTCAAGTTTGCGAACCTTCACTCACCGATCGTTCAATATCATACCGTGGATTTTACCTATAATATCTGTTGTGGTGACCTTAATTAGTACTGGTGCGACCCATGGTGGATTATTCCAATCGATGGCGTAGAGTTCCCACAGCATCAATTGCCACCTTTTTTTCAGGGATTTATTGACCTGTCCCTACGTGTAAACTTTTATTTAAAATGTTGCCGATAACACTACCTTGAGGCATACCCACTTGAATTTGGTGAAGGTTTGTAAATTCGTTGCTCTGGTTTTCGAGAAAGTGTCTCTGACAAATATAAATATACAATTTTTAACAATATATTATGAAGATATTTCCAGAACAAAATCATTCGCCTGGTTATATGTATGTATGCATAAGACAAGCGCCCATGTTTATGTATAAGTATGTACGTGCAGTGATCTGCAGTGGTTAACAAAATGTGTGGATATTACAAATCTACGCCATCTAGAGACTTGGGAATGTATTAGAATATAAACTCCGAAAATACTTCGAGTTTCGTTGCCAGGCTAATGCTCGTGGTTATGTTAACTAATGATATAAAACATAACATCATCTGGAAACTTCGAAGAGCTTGAAATGGTGGAATGTTCGTCACAGCGACAAAATCTGTCCTTTAAATACGACTGTAGCAGTGGAATATAGAAGGTCACAGTTCGACAATCTTAGTGGAAGATACTTGTAAAGTAACTTAAAGTGTTGTTGAGTGGTGAATTTAATAAAGTTGCAATAATTTGCTTTAATACACAATCCAGTGATCGAACTTCTTTTATTTATTATAAATAAATAAACTAAATAATCGTAAAATTATTATTTAATTTATATAAAAGCCCTTCTTTGTATAACATTTGTTAACGAAAGCGAATTGTATTCAGATAGTCGCCAAAACGATGGAAACTGAGTTTGGAATGGTTTAAACCCGAGGTAGTTTAGCTTGGTTCAAGCTGGGCTTAACCGGATAGCTCTTCGTAGTGGTAGTGTGATGGACTGCTACGCAGAGTGTCCGGGGTTCGAATCCCGGAACAGGCAAAATAAAAAATTAGAAAAAATAATTTTTGTACACGGCACCACGTCTTGGCAGGCAATGTCAAACCTACAAGAGTAAAAATTGCCTATGAAAAGCTTTTCACTTCGCCGTACAAATATAACACGCACAACATGAGTGGATTCGAAAAGCTTGGCCTAGGCCCTCCATGGGCTGTTGTGCCATTAAAAGTAAAAGTGATTAATTTATTGCGTAGTTTCATCACGACGAAACAATTAGAAGAAATACCTTCAATAGAAACAAAACTGGATGCCCACCAAAAAAGCCGACTTTTCGGCATCCCTGATGTAAACATACTGTATTTTTTTTATTACGTATATTTTTGTTTCGCTTACAAATATAATTACGTACATATTAAGAAGTAACTTATGTAACTTATTATTACATATTATTATACACATAAATAATATCAACGTTATTACGTGCACATGTTAAAACCATGAATGTACAAATTTATTGTTTTGAGAAAAAACTCTTTAACGTTCCAACTTTTTAAAATAGCACATATATTTTTATGGGACATCATTTATGGAATTAAGCGCTTCAAGTAGAACTTTTCAAGGAAGTAAGCTTATTGGTAAGATTTTATATCATTAGGGCTTTTTTAAGGTTATAATAAAATTTTTATTTGGGTCACTTTCACAGAAGTAGGAAAAATTCTTTAATGAAGGCTGCATAGCTTTGTCCATGTTTTGCTTTTGATCATATCATAACCGAGCATTTCTTTAACGTTTTAGACCATCAATTATAATGCGCTTTCTCTCTGTGATTCTCTTTTGTAACACTGATCTATCGCCGTTATCTGTCAGACACAGCGATTTAACTAACAGCAATGTTATGCAGATGATCAAATGATCGATCGTTCTTTTTTAATTTGGAACTCTGTGACCAACGTATATTACATATTCAGACGATATTTCATCACCGGTCACTAGTACCTTTTTACATATTTTTATTACTATTTTATTTGTACTACGGACTTATTTGTTACTGTTTTCAGCTATTAAAATGTTGTAAGGTAGGTTAATAAACTGTTTAGTATTCAACCGCCGAACACAATTGTAAACAAAAAATTAAACACTCGTCTTATCTCATGATTCGGCATCAAAAGCCAAATCATTTGATGTGACGTTTTCTATCAGTGTGACCAACAGACGGCTACATTGAGCGCGTTGCAGTGCTGCTTTTGACCGAAAGTTTATTTGCAGTTTATTATTTGCGCAAAACTAAATGGTACAAAAACAAACTTAAAAATTTTTTTTTTTAAATGGAGTGTGAAGTTAATAAAGTTAATTAATGCAAAATTATTTGTATCATATCGTGAATACCTCTAATATTTATAGAAAATAATGTAGACAACCCCAGCCTTTCCTGCAATTGAAAAAATGCTTTGTATGTTTTCGTACTAAATATTTTACATACATTTTTGTTTCCACTTTTCTAAAATAGCTTATTGTCACCCTGGATACTCGCCGTGTTCAGTGTTAATTTCAACGAGCATATCGTGCATATCGTGTTCGATGTGAGAGTGGGTAAAAGCTGCCTCTTGGTGTTCTGTGCAACAATAATTTCATGGTGTTAGCCGAGCAAATACTGAATATAACCACTGCCTAAGGTGTTGGTTATGCTGGTATTCGCTGCTCGACGAACACATCATATTTTACTCTCGTGCTTGGTGTAGTGGTAACATTGGAGTTCGTTACAGAGTTGATTTTCGTTGAAATTCAATTTTCTTGTAATACTTTATTGTTCGCACCGGCAACACTAAATGGTATACCAAAAAACTTTAAACTAGTTTATCAAAACTAAAAATTATGAAAATTATATGATTTTTCTTCAATAGTTTTATGAATAATATATTTAATATTAACTTTAACATTATGTTCCTTTTTTGTAGAATAACTCATGGCCACCCTGAATGCTCGGCATGTTCGGTGTGCATTTCACCCAGCATATCGTGTTCGCTTTGCGAGTGAGTAAAAGCTCTCTCTTCGTGTTCGGGCAACAATTGCATGGTGTTCGCCGAGCAAAATCTGAATATAACCACAGACTAAGGGATTGTTTTGTTCCTTTTACTTCGTTGGCATTGTAACGTCCGGGATTTAGAACTAGCATTTTCTCTTGTTTTCATGCTTCCGTATACGTATTTCTTATTGGAAACGTGTTACCACCATCTCATTACTCCATTTGCACTCCATTCCCATTAAATAACAAATAACAAAAACAATTTGCTTAATTTATTTTAAATATAAAAAAATAATAACAAATTGCTTTACTTTAATTTAGTTTAAAAATATATTATGTATAAATTTTTCACCATAAAAAATTCAAAAAAGGAATGAAATTTGCGAAACACAAGGATGATGCGAACATTGTAAAGAGCAAGTTTTAAAATAACCCAGCAATTCGTCTCTCTCTGGACCACAAACCGCAAATGAAAATCACCATGTCTAAAAGGGGACTAAGTTGCTTTATAACAGACACGATTTCATTCTTCGCGAATCAATATAGGGTCAAGTTGATGGGTCCCGTTTGGGCACCGCAGTACTTCTTCAGCAGTTGTGGGTGGACCTTCATTGGCATTTGGAGCGAACAAATTTTTTAGATCACTATTGTAAGTATTTCGTAATGGCAGTTTATATAATGTAATATAGAGAATATTTCAAATATTTTAATAATCAGTGGATGCAATACTTGTGTTTCCCTTTTAACAAGAAGATCCTTCAAGCTTTCTGTTGTATTTAGGGTTACCAACTCTGAAAAAGCTTAGGCCAGAAGATTTCAAGTTTAAAAAAAGATAATTATTGCACTTTCATATTTTATTTATAATTTTTTTAATTTTGTTAAATTTATAAAAAAAAAATTGATTATTTCTCGACAATTCTCTTAATCAAACTCTTGATCCAATCGAATCATAATACTCATAAATGTAGCGAAGTGTGGCAATATTTAATAGTTAGTAAATATTATAATGCTTGTTCAAATGAAGCCATATGTTTTCAATTAAATGGGGCTACCTTAATTTTTTCGAGCAGTAATTCAATAGAATTTAAAATAGTTTCCGGATTCGGCTGCCGATTTTACAAGGGATTTGTATAATGGTGATAAATAAACATTTAATTTAAAAACAATAATTATAAATTAATTAAAAGGAAAAATTAATCAAGCTCACCTATCATTCAAAGAAAAGATGTATTTATATTGAAGGTGTGTAGGTGATTTTTAGTTAGGCTGCATCCATAACTACCTTTCAGTGTGGTTTTTTTATTTGCTTTGTTGTAAAAATGTGCAACAAGAAATTTGAGAATGAAATCGGTCATATATGGATTTGAGTAAACTGAATTAGAATCTGTTAGAAACCATTATTCCCCAACATGTCAAGTTGTAGGAAAAAATTTTTAAAAAGGTAGGTATTTGTTTTGGGGAGCTCCTGTATCCTACAAAGGGGATCGCAGGAAGTTCATGTGTTTGCCGACCATAGTAATTTTTGTGTGTTTGTTCTTTTCTCCGAAGAAATGGATAAATGTATATATTTTTAAGTGTGGTATTGAAATTCATGGTAAAACTCTTAAAAAACATCTGAAAGTGGGGGATACCTTATTTACTTACATACATAGTTGGCACTACAACAGATGATCGATGTTGGCTGCCTCGATACATGCGCGCGTTACCGGCAGATGGTAAGCAGTCACGTCCTTCTACACCTGGTCTTTCCATCGGTCTACGATCCAAAGCAGGTTTCTAAGCAGAGATGTCTGCCGAAAACTGTCACATACATTCGTATGTAGTATACAACGTCGTAAACATAATGTCGCAAACTTAACCTAGTCACAAACAATAAATAAAAGAACAAGAAAGACCACAATTTATAGTTTAAATTAAACTTTAAATATTATTTTACGAACGGCTTGAGTAAAGTTGAACAATAACTTTTCCTTTTTTCTTAAATTTTAATCTACCTACATATCTTCTCTCGAATCAGCATCATCGATATCGTTGAATAAATCTTTTTTTCCATTTCTATGAAGTGGAAAGTATGAGTCTAGTAGCTTCTAATGTACGCTCTGATGTACTGCACCAATCGATTTCGCAAATCAGAATGCAATTGAGACCAATTAGAAAAAATACATTTTAATTGCGCAAGAATTATCAATATTTTTGCTGCAAATGATTCCAATGATTTATGACTATTAATTTACTTATTATTTATTCTAGAGAAAATTTTGATTTGTTAAGCATATTGTAGAAATATTCGAATATATGATTTAATTGTTCATTAAAATTAACTTTAAAGAAACAGATTATTAAATGCAATCCCGTGTCCTCGTCACTCGACGGTGAAAATCAATATAAATATAATTGAGCAGGAAATAAAGCTATGTGGATGTTTACACTGGTGCAAGCATGAAAAATTGTGTGAGGGAAACAGATAGAAAAGTAAGGTAAGGAAAAACGCAAAAGTTCCATCTCCTTCTTACTAACTTACTTTTCTACCTGTCTCTCTCGCACAGTTTTTTATGGTTGCGCCAGTGTATGCATTCACTATAGCTTTAAGAGTTATCAGTTTTAACAAACGACAGCCGTCTTTGTTCTGTTCACACAACAAAAATGATAAAAATTTAGGCATTTCTCAGGTTCGACATTTTTTGGCTACGTCATATCAAATTTTGTTTACATTTTGCTTAGTTGAAACTCTTGTTATTATTTCTGTCCATCAAGTGAAAACATACTATAGTCAATCAGATCACAGCAACAGCATTGGGTCTGCAAATGCTCAATCTGTTTTCTATCATTCTTCACACAATATAGCTACTATAGTGGACGTTTACAGTGGCGCAAGCATAATAAAAGCGGTGAAAGAGAAACAGGTAGAAAAAGACGCACCTGTCTCTCATCAAAAAAAGCTTAGCTGCTGTTATTTTGACCGCACGCAATTGAATCAAACATACTATGAAATCAGATAAAATAAATAAATTAAATATTATTTTTAATAACATTGTTCGTTATGTGTTTGGACTAAAAAGAAGAAATCATGTTTCCCAGTATGCTAAAAGACTCCATGGCTTAACCTTTGATAACTTGCTGAACTATCGAATGCTTTTATTATTGCATAAGATTATATGTAATGCAGTTACATATAACAGTTACATATACAGTTATTTGTTTTCGAGATTAAACTTGTCTATATCCAATCGAACTAATATGGCTGTTTACGTTTACTGTTTAATATGACTGTCACTGTTTACGTGTTTCTTGTTTAACGTCTGAAAGGCAGTTTTTTGTACACTCTGTTCGTCTTTGGAACGCACTTCCTAATAGTTTCAGATCTTGTAATAACGCTGTGCAATTCAAAAATAAACTAGCTTTATTCTTTTCTTCGCTGTAATAGAAAAAAGTCAAATAAGTATATCATGTTATTAAAATTTTTATGAGTAGATGTTTAATGATTGTTATATTTATATTCTTGTGCTTCACATTAACTTACTTGTTTATTTTATGTTTTGAAAATGTTTACTAAAAGTTTGGAAAATGTTTATGTTTTAGTTCTAATTTGTTTATACTTTATTTTTAACTTCCAGATGATTGTCACTACAAATTTAAATTTTTATGTCATGCATATTGCATATTATAAGTCATATATTTAATCCTTGTTTACTGCCGGTACTGCTAATAAGGTTTTAAACTTTGTTGTGCCGGTTTTCGGAAGATATAAATAAAATAAATAAATAAATAAAAAAATAATAATACTGGTTGTTTTAATTGCATAGACGATCACATGACGATCACAGATGCAAAACAAAAGTTTATTTACTTGTTATATACATAATTGTGTATGGCTATGTTATTGACCGAAGTTGTATACGAGTATATGTAATAACTATG
The DNA here is from genome assembly GCA_958295655.1 of Palloptera scutellata. NCBI lineage: Eukaryota > Metazoa > Arthropoda > Insecta > Diptera > Pallopteridae > Palloptera > Palloptera scutellata. The sequence goes on from OY282450.1 coordinate 58,874,435, forward strand.
AGTTATCCCTTTACTGTTGGTTTTTTCATTTGAAAAAAGACAAAAATTTTATAGTAAGCACTGTTCAGAACTTTGATTTAATTTTAATGACCTAAGGTAAATTTTACATATTCCAACTAAATTAGCTATGAACTACTAATTAAGCTCGTGTCGTAATTTAATTATATGTACGAGTTTATCCTTTTACATAAAATCAATATGATTAAAGAAATATGAAAATAATATAAACAAAACAATTAGAAATTTACATACATATTTTTTCATCCAAGAGTAATTATATATAATATTGTAACGGCACTGATTATCAATATTATTATTATTTTTAAAATACATGTATGCTTATCATTTTTCATTCTGTTCTTTTTATGTTTTATGTAAATGTTATTCTTCGTCTTTTACATTGTGTGCAAAACTCATTTATTTACTGTAACTATATTTTTGCCATCACTGTAATGCATAAAAAGATATCACTCCATTTAATTTACTTTATTACTCATTTTAGGATAATCTCTCTTTATAGCTTGTAATTTGGTCAACGAGATATTGGTTTAACTGCTAAAGAAGAAAACAAGAGGACGATGCTTGAATGCATCGATCGTTTCTCGACAGAATTAAAGTCTCGAACCATGGCATTCAATGATATAGCCGATATCTTTCAAATTGTGAAAACAAATGACTTGTTGTTTTGCACGGATGAAGAACTGAATATAAATGCAAAAAAGAACTTAAAGTAGAAGTACAAAGACTTCGTAGAAAAATCAAGGCAGCAAACATTGAATTTAAAGTCGCAATTAAATGGACTACGCTTGATACTCTAACTTTTATTGTAGAATGGGACTTTATAGAGTCTGTTTCAAACGTTACTTTAGCTCTTCAATTGTTCTTAACAGTTTGTGTCTCTGTGGCTTCATGTGAAAGAAGTTTTTCAAAGTTAAATCTAATTAAATCATATTTACGCTCAACTATGTGTCAATCTAAGATAAGCTATGTGTCAATCTAGGATAGCCATGTTATCACTAGAAAACGAATTTTCTAGCAAATTAGATTTCGGCAATGTTATTTTAGAATTTGCTGCGAAAAAAGCAAAATTTTTAAAATATTTTTTTAAAGCTTCATATATCGCAATGTAAATTTCGTGCTTTAAATATATACTCACATAAATACAACAATTTCCTATAACAGCAATTAAATACTCTTTTAAAAAAAAGTTGTGTGTAAACAAATATTTTCCAAGATCTTTAAAAAGAACATGCTGTAAATAAAAATTTCCCTTATTGGTCTCATACTCGTAGAGGTTTTAACTATTTTGTGACTTAAATTAAGTACTTATTAATTTAAGTTCACTCATCTTTATGAATTCCTGTATTATCTACTTACTTAAATGAAAAATAATCGTACATACCTACACATAGTATAATTAATTCAAAAGAAGAGGGTGTCACTCGACCCGCATACGCCACTGCATACAGACTCCGTTAGGTCAAATATATACTTTTATTTCAATTTTATATATGAAAAGAAGAAGTCCAAGACTGAACGTAGAAGCAAATAATGCTATTATGAGCCTTCCAAAGCAAAACCCTAATAAAATTGTTAACCCAAATGTGGACGTGGAAACCCCAAGGCAAAATGTCATGGTGGCAAGGAATTAAAAAAGTCACAGATTGGCATATATTCGCTGAAATCAATCAGGAAAAACAAAAATTTTCTGAACCAACTGATGCATTTGAATGTAAGTAGAGGCAGCGGTTTGCTCAACTATGCGAAAAGCTTAGCGAAACAACGATGTTAAACAACATGTTCTCTCAATTTTACTAAAGATTCGCATGAAAGTCCCTCGGGAAAGCATGAAAACCATCCAAGATTTATTAAACAAAGCCAGAGATGCAGAAATGTTGCTAGTGAAAAACAAAGACGAAGTCTGTAAATCTTGTGAAGCTCTTGCGAAATCAAATATTCGCTGTAGCTATTGTAGGAAGAAAATTCATTCTGCTGAAAATTGTTTCAAAAAAACTGAAGCTGAAAGAAGGAGCACGCAAAAAGTTAAAGAAACAATCTTTACTTGTTATGGCTGTGAGAATCCTAGGTATTTATTTATTCAGTCTATGAAACAAAATTCTGAGAGACTATTCAACAGGGAAAGTAATATATACGTATAACAAAACTTAATCTTATACAATTCATTATATATGAATCTTAAAGTATCTTTAGAATTTACAAATTCGATATCAACTTTTGAAGACAAAGAATTGAATTCACTTAACACTCTGTAACTTGGTGAGTTTAGGGCATAAATTTGTACGTCAAGTGCCTAAATAAAATACATCTAAGTGTCGAAGTAATCAACTCGACCCATTAAAATATCAGACAGGAATAGTAAAGCTAAAATAAATCTTCTACCCGCTAAAGATTTCAAATCTATTAGTTTACAGCAAGCAGTATATGAGGAAATTGGTTTCGTAAATTTCAAGGAACGCAAAACAATACATAAAAAAATTGTTGGATACTTTCAAGATGTTAAATATGAGAGCCTTTATTACGGATTCCAAATAAGGGCACCATATTCCAACCTTGATCGAACTAATGATATGTGTATATATAAGCACTTCAATGTATACGGATCTGAGAAATTTGAACTATTTCGGCGAATAAAAGCTAATAACGATTAGGCCTTAGGTATTAAATAGTTCAAATGATCTACAAAAGACAATTTCGTATCAAAAATTACTCTGAGATCTTTGACAATCTTTATCAGTTTGAGCAGTAAACTATCAAGATAATACGATGTTAATAAGGGCAAGCTTGACTTAGTAAATGTGGAGACAGTGCATTTCTTAACGTTAAGGAACAAATGATTTTTCACACACCAGTCATGTACCGAATTTAAGTGTCTAATTGCAATTAAATACAATTGGATAGGTAAGTAACTCTAGGATACATTGTCATATTATCAACAAATAAAAGACACTTAGCACTTAAAATTGTATTAGAAATATCAGTTGTAAATACAATAAAAAGTAATGGCCCAAGAATACTACCCAGCGGCACACCAGAGGTAGCAATAAAAGGGTTTAGAAAAGGAATTATCATTATTAACAAAACAAACTCTATTATTTTGGTAAGATTCAAACCAACTTGACATGGATGAATGCAAATCGAGTTTTACTAAATTAGCTATCAATATAGCATGCCAAACCTTATCAAAGGCTTTAGAAAAATCTGTATCCACTTGATAGCCTTCTTGAAAGGCTGAAATGTTATATATAGTGAATATAGTAAGATTTGTAATCGTCGAGCGATCCTGAACAAAACCATGTTGATAGGTCGAAATTAGACTTTTTACAGCAAAAAATACTTTATCTTTAACAATACTTTCAAAGAGTTTACTAACAGCAGTAAGCTTTGAAAAGCTTTGTGTTACAAATGACACTTTCCAGTAATCAATAAAATTTCCTGATTGCAAGGATTTATTAAAAATTAATTGGCGTGGATTGAACAACTGCAATTTTTAAAAAGAGCTACTGATAGTCCATCACCATCTGATTTAGTTTTAGGTTAAAGAACCAAAATTAGTGGAACAAAACGATTCAACTAAAATATTAGATAACAATACAAAATTTTCCAAAAAGATTAGCTGTTTCGATCGCACTTTTCGATTTGTCATTATTTAAAATCATCGAAGATGGAATATTAGAACTTTTCTTCTTTTAGTTAACATAGCGCCAAAACTTCTTTGGATCCATTTTAATATTAGACTCTAGCTTAGAAATATAATGCTTATATGTATAGGTATTTACCCAGCTAAATATATTTCCTCATATAATACCTTGTGTGATTTTCAATATTTTTTGTAATATCATATCTTTTATAAAACTTATTTCTAAGATTCTTTAATTTTTAATAATATGTAATTATAACTAATGTGTGGAATATATTCCTTAAAAATTTTAGCAATTTTAGACTTAAAATCTAAATGAATGTAGTTTTTGAAGCTCCATATTCCAATCAATAGTACTAAATAGGTGATTCACAACAATAATATGACAAGATTTGTAATTTAAAGCCTGGACATTTATTACTTTTAGTCTCAAGTGGTAGAAACTTGTAGAATTCCATACGTAAATAATTAAAGTTATCACTGACTAAATCTAATAACATATTGAGATTATTAGGATAGTTATTAATTTGCAATACACCATGGGCTGAAAAGTTTCCACTACATATGTATATCTCAATGTCACTACTAACGTTAGATGACGTTAACAGAACATCATCATAAACATAGCTTCAAACAATATTAGCTTAATTGCAATCACCTAATATGCAGGTATGATTATCACCAGTTTGATTAGTTGCAATATTATAAATATTGTCTACATGTGCTTTATATAATTCAAGAGAACTATTCGGTGGTATATACGATACACATATGAATAGTGATTCAGTAGATCCACTTAAATTTACACAAATTTGATTCAAAAGCGAGTCAGGATTATTCAATTTATCGCGAGTAGTACTTAATAATAGATTTACTGCTATTAGGGCTCCGCCACCACTCTTGCACTCAGTATTATCAGCATCACGACTCTTACGGAAAACAATATATAGATTCGGGTCAAAGAACTCCTCATGAAAAAAATTAGCATTCAACCAGGTTTTTGTTAAAACAGTAACGTCATATTCCAATTGAGCAGATGTAGCTAATATTGTGCTGGCTTTAGTGCGCAGTCTGATGCATTTGTGATAGTAAATTTTAATATAATTTTTGGTTTTATACAAAGCAACAATATTGGTTTATTGGTTACAGCTGTTGATTTATCCGATTGGGATCGCCTGACTTTTGTATAAACCGAAAAGGGCGTACTTTTACATTTGTAGGCCAAAGTGTGGATTGTAAAATCACATCATAGAATGCAGAATCTATACCCAATTTAAAGTTAATACTTAATAGGTTATCTACATAAATTAGTATCACTTATTACAAGCATGTAACAAGCAATGTTTTGTCTATCAATTCCAGCATGTTTTTCAACGTAAAAAATTATGTTTTCAGCGATTACAGATAGCTTAAAAGATGATAAGTGTAGCCATTTTTCATTGATGAATACTTGCAAATCAGAGTTTACATTCTGACCAACAATCACAGCATTATTACGATTGGTATTTTTGTGAAAACGATTAACATGATTATTAGATGAATTTGACGGCGCGGGTAAATTGCAGTGGCAGAGTAAACGGAAAAATACAATGTATTTGAATTAAAATTTGTCGGCGTGATCATGTTACCAGAAGCAGAATTACCAGCAGCTGCATAATTATAAGCAGGGACAGAATTCATAGCAGTGTCAGAATATGGTATAGCATTTGTAGTAGAGTGAGACCTGACAGCAGCAACGTCAACAGAATTTACAGCAGTGAGAGCATCAGAAGAGTTGTCGGCAGAAACAGCATCATTAACAGTAATGCCACGGTTAGGAGCAGAGGCAGCAACAGCAAAATAAAATAGGACATTATTAGTTTGCAGTCGCTGTGGCGTAGTGGTAGTTCGTTGGACTGCTACGCAGAGTGTTCGGGGGTTCGAATCTCGGCACAGGCAAAACCAAAAAGTAGAAAAAATATTTTTTCTACACAGCACCACCTCTTGGCAGGCAATGGCAAACCTACAAGAGTAAAAATTGCTATGAAAAGCTTTTCAATTCGCCGTTCGGATTCGGCTTTAAACTGTAGGTCCCTTCCATTCATGTACAAATATAACACGCACAACATGAGTGGACGCGAAAAGCTCGGCCTAGGCCCTTCATGGGCTGTTGTGCCATTAAAAGTAAGTAAAATTAGTTTACAGCATATTATCTAACAGCAGCAGGAGAAGTAGTGATAGATGAATTAGTAACAGTAACTCCCAACTAATCAAGTGAGGCCAGAGTAGGAGATCCACTTATTAGCTACAACTTCAGAGTGTAAATTCAGAGTAGCAATATTGTCATTAGGTAATTGTTTATTTATATTTTCATATTGCTGAATTTTCGGCACTTGCAGAGAGCCAAAAGTGTTTGATTTAATTAGAGGCGATAAATCTAAGTATTTCTTTTTAAGATTTTTAATATCGACAGTTAACAGTTCAATTGAAAATATTTCACTGCTCTCATTAAAACAATACGAGCATTTATAAGTAATATTTTTATAATATAAAAGCAAAGTTAAAGCAATTTGATCGTCTACAGTTTTTATGAAAATTTTTTCCACACATTATAAAATTTATTTGCGAATTAATTTCAATAGCTTTGGAGCAATTATAGCAATTATTCTTAGAGACCGACATTTTCAAATTTTAATAAGAAAAACCCTATAAGTAGTCCCGAACAACTTGATTTTAATACGGTGCAGGCTACAATTATCGGCAGAAATGTACCCACTGTAAACATAAATATTAACGGTTTGATTGGTGAGGCGTATTTTGATACGGCCGCTCGAACAAGCGTGGCAAGTAACCAATTATTCATCAAGCTCAAACAGAAAGGAGTGCAATTTCAGAAAGTATTTGCTGAAATCATATTGGCTGATGGCATACTTCGTAAGTATAAGGTTTACTTCACCATCGTAAATACATGAACTAATAGGAAAACTTTTTAGATGTATACGATTTATTTTCTTGTCAAATGTTAAAACCATCGCACACTGCTAGGCATTGATTTTTTGCAGCAAGCAGGTATCGTTATGGATTTAGCTCAACGACCCCAATACAATGTTTGATTTTAAGAAGCAACTACGTTGAAAACTACGTTTCACTAACAGAAGCCAATCTTCTGTCTTGGTTTAAAGAATCCAACGGCGAATGTACCACGACATCAAAAAACGAATTGGATGTTCATAAAATGTACTCGCCAAGTGTTATTAATAAAATATTTGTGGATATAAGCTGAAGCGAGAGCAAGATGCTCTATTGCTATAAACTCGGTAGGCATTAAGTTACGAACTGATGAAGCGCAACATCTTAATGAACACCAGAAAAGAGTGTATAACAATTAATTTTTGAACAAACACAAATTTTTGATAATATTACAGTGCCAATACCTCATGTTGAACACTACAAGCCTATCGTATTCCACCGGCAATGAAAAGTAAACTTAAGGTCGAGTTAGATGATATGCTGAAAAAAAATATTATTATTGTAAAGAACGAATCGCCGTGGCCATTTCCAGTAGTGCTCATACCGAAAAAGGATGGACCGCCGCTTAAACGCTATCATCTCAACAGATATCACCACAGCAACGAAATTCATGACCATCATTGATTTGGAAGCCGGATATTGGCAAATAAGAGTTGCAGAAAAAGATAAAGCCATAAATGCCTTCACAACGCCATTCGGCATATTCGCCTTCAACGGTTAATTGATAAGTTTCGAGCAGGTCTTCCACAAATCTTAATTCTGGTATATCTGGATGAATAATAATATGTTCAAATAATTTCGAATAGCACATTATCGACTTGAGGCTAACTTTTAATAATTAAATAGACGAAAATGTGTATTTTGTCGATCAGAGGTAAAATACCTAGCCCATGTTTTGACAACAAGTGGCTCACAAGTCGACAGCGACAAAACTGATGCCATTGAAAACGACTTAAAAACTTTAGGCAAACTTGTTCTTGGTATAGGCGTTTTATATCTAATTTTGCGGATGTGTGTAAGCCATTATCAAAATTGACTAAAAAGAACGTGCCTTGTAAATGGTCAAAAGAAGAACTGAATGCTTGTAATGCACTTAAAATACTCTTATCTTCGCCTCCGGTATTACAACAAGTCAACGAAAACAAGCCATTCGTCTTAAAAACCGTTGCCAGCAATTATGCCATCAGAGCTGTTGCTCTGCAGGGGGAGAAGGAGGAAGAGCATCCGATTCAATACGCCAGTTGCCTTCTATTTCCGGCAGAAAGAAATTACTCAACGACAACGAGAAGCGCTTGCGGTGGTTTGGGCCACTCAAAAAATTCGCATTACATCGAAGGTGAGCGGAGGTCACAGTCCTCACAGACCACCAACCGCTGAAGTGGCTATTTAGCTTAAAACGCCTTGCCAGATGGACTTCACAACTTCAAGTGTTTAATTTAAAATTTAGTTACACTGCAGGAAAACAAAACGTTGTGGCAGACATAGTATATCACCTACCATGTTCATTGGATGATCATGCTGATTCATATTGTGAGCTTTGCCCTTGTTTAAGCCATCTCTGGCCCTCTCCTTTTTGATTATCTTCTATTATCTTCCTACTTCCACAATCGCTACTTTCTTCTTATATACACATTCCTTAGGAATACTTAAGTACCTATAACCGTACGGTCTATCCGTACTCCTTATCTATTGTAATTTTGGTTTTTTGCTTTTTCATTTTAAATAAATTAATTTGTTAATTTTTATTGCCCGATTTCCCGGTGTAACATTTTGCTCCACTCAAATTACCCCCATCGAACTCTTTTTCCATCAAGCAACCAGAGCCTAAACAGCCCTGTTGAAATAGATTTTCCAAGGATGGGAGCTGCAGAATTTCGAAATGAACAACTGAAAGGTGAAGAAATCAAAGTTATCATCAAGTCGAAAAGCACGAGGAAAACGTAACTAGATATACACATCGTGGATACATTATGATGAACGTCATTTTATATCGCTTTAGCTTTGAAGAAGATTCAAAAAACGGCCAACTGGTAGTACCAAAGTCAATGAAAGAAACAATTTTGCGAAAATTTTATGATAATCCTACAGCTGGCCATTACGGCATCGATCGCACTATTAATCGAATCACTCCACACTATTTTTAGCCAAGCATGCATGCAGAAATTGCCCAAAATGTAAAAAGCATGTATTGAATGCAAGAAATATAAACCAACAAACATGACATACTTCAAACAGTTTCAAGCAATAAAAGGTTCATCGATTTGATCTGGTTGGTCCTTTGCCTCGCATCATGGAAGGTCATCGTTGGATACTCGCCGTGGAAGGTATATGCAGCCGCTGGGTTGAATTATTCGCGTTAAAAGAGGCTGCAGCCGAAAACTGCGCAACAAGAATTCTTAATTAAATAGTTTTGATGAGGAAATCAATTTGTTTCATCTGTAATGCAAAAGCTTACTTTCTGTTTGGGTATTGGGCAAAGTTTTACACCAGTTTATCATCCGGATGCAAACCCCGTCGAGAGGAAGAATACAGACCTGAGAACTTATTTGGTGAAATATGTTGGCACAAATCAGACTTTATGGGACTTATGTTTACCGACAATAAGATTTGCAATTAACAATGCTAAATGTGAAAGTACTGGCTTCACTGTAGCATACCTTACATTTGGAAGAGAATTAAGAAGCCCTCTTGAAGCGCATCATGACTTAAAATCCATAGTGGAAGCAGAAAATTTGGTGGCGTAAATAACGCCACAATTACTAAAACTTGCACACACCTTGAAATTAGCTTTGGAAACGCAAGAGAAGCAGCAGGACAAAAACAAAATCTACGCTAATGGCAAATCGACTCCCATTTAACATTGGAGATAAAGTACTGGTTAGTACGCATATAGTGAGTAAAGCTAATCAACGCATAACTTCGAAAATAGCTACACGTCGACATGGACCGTACCGCATTATAAAAGAAGTGTTCAGCATGCTACGTCATCGCTTCAAAAGAAAATCCTAACGTTCCAATAGCAACACATAACGCATTAGCCTTAATGCCGTTCGAAGGGCAAGATGTTGAACCAAAATATTCACAGACAAATCGTGGACGGCCGAAGAAAGCGGTTGCAGACACAGATAAATCAGCAAGTAGCTCAGCACAAAAAGATACAACTAACAGCAATGAAAATGAGATACAGCAACGCACAAAAATACCATCTGGTAGAGTATTATGGTTACACCAACGACGATACGACTGCTGACTACATAATCGGGACGATTTCTGCGTCAGTGATGAAACAGCGCTGATTATCAATATTATGATTATTTTTAAAATACATATATGCTTATCACTTTTAATTCTGTTATTTTTATGTTTTATGTAAATATCCTTCTTCTTCAAACTTTCGCGTGTTTACTTAATAATATCGAAGCGTTCTTGTACGCTTAGACGCTTTTAAACTTTAGTGAAGTTCCATTCCCCCACAATATTAACGTGAGCTGCTTGACATTTCTAGGTCTTTGCGACAACAAAGCAGAAAAATCACACACTACATGAGTGGATGCGAAAAGTTTGTCCTAGGCCCACCATGTGCTCTTTAAAAGAATACATAATTATACCATGTAAAAAAAAAAAGCTTTTGCACAAACGAAAACAATCACCTTTGTTGAGCATTGACGATTTCTCTGTCGAGTCGTCTTAAAACAGCAATCATCGAACTAGGTCGACTTGACACTTTCTGTAAAAGATTGCTAGCAGATAAATTTTTGTAACAGATTGCTATGAACAAAAATAATATTTTGAATGAACGAAGAACAATTTTTGAAGTGAAATTTTCTAACAAAAATATGGATTTCCTGAGAAGAATTTACCTTAATTTAAATTAACTTTTTCTTAGCTTCTTGCATATTTTTCCACTAAAATTTTCCCTGGTCAACTTAAATTTGTCTTCTTCTAGCTTATAACGCTTTCAATTATATGGTATCTTTCAGATTCCTTTAAAATGTTTTTAATTTTTTGAGGCTCTGTCGGACTTTAACATATAAATTCCTTTGAATTCCTATTTGCTCCACTAAAAGTTTAGCCTGACTCTTCTTCCCTCTTTTTCTGGGCATTTCCATTCAAAGCACAAGCAGCGTCAACATTTTCAGAAACTTCGTCTATAATTTCTTTAGTTTACACTTGTAAGGACGTGGATGGAGTTGACTCAAGCCCAGGTCATTATACTAATAAAAGGCTTTTTGATTAAAAAGTCCTCCAGTGGCTTGTGACAATCTTTTTCTTAACCTTTTCTTTTAAATCAATCCAAAACTATAGTTCATTTTATATTAGGATAGATATATTTCGATTAATTTTTTCTTCCTTTTTGCCAGCCTTCACCTGCTCGTATTAGACTGCGGTAATTTAGCTTCACAACCAGCGAATTCCACTATTGCTTTACATCAACTTTTGTTAAGTCTTTATTAAAGCTTCTCGTTAAAGACACATTTCTTTCCATGTGCCCCACATAAGCTTCAAATTGATTTAAATTTGTAATTTTCGTTTTTATCATTTTAATTGTTAGTTTTTTATTTTTTCTTTTACTGTCGACTGAAAAATTAGATTGACAAATATGCCTCTTTCTGTCGACACTCGACTGTCACATTAACATCTGGAATGCGACAATTGTAGTAGAATGCACATCTGTGATGCGTCATAGCTACGGTTAAGCATTTTAGAGATGATAAAGGTGAATGTTTAGTCGTTCTAATTTATGTGCGTATACTTCGTTCAAGAACCAATTATACAATTTATAGTGCACCAAAGTGCCTATATTGCGACAATGAACTTGAGCTAACATTCGAGGCAGAGTAGGGATCGATATTGCACAGTAATTATTTTTATTGTCAGCACTATTATGTGTTGTTTCTGTATTTTCCGTTATTATAATTTATGCTTATTTTATGTAAATATATTTTAATATAAATGAATTCAAACAATATATTATATGTAAATCAATGAATCAACATCACTTATTGACTGTAGGTTCCAACACATGTTTAGCGTTAAACATGTTTAAAAAAGTCGGGAAAGACATTATACTATGTTGCAAAGACGAGTTGTTGCCATTTATTTTCCTTCGAATAATATAAATTAAGTTTGTGTTCAAGTACGTAAAACATTACAATGTGCCTTTTGACAAAATTATCAAAATTAAGAATTGGAAAGAATTGGAAAAATCCGAGCATTCCAAAAATTAGAATTTTTTTTTTTTTTTTTTTTGCATATAAAAAACCCGTTTAACATTTTGTACAATTTTTGTTTTATAACATTTTTCAATAAAACAACCGGTGCACTAGCACAAACAAGTGTAATAAATAAATAATAATGAAATATAATAAAAAAAAAAAAATGTTGTAGCTGTGAAAACAAAATTGGACATTAAATTGTGAGTCGTTAACGCTGAACATGAAGTTTTCGTACCAGAAAATTATTAACATCTGCAAATTATGTTGTATGTATAACATACATTTACCATATTTGATTGTTTTATGTTTTTAATTTGTATAACAATCATCTGTTATAGTAGTTCACCTATAGAGCTATGCATGTATTTAAAGAGACGCCATCTGGTGGTGAAAAATTCTGGTTTCTTATTTACTTACAGCCCTTATTCATTAAAATCGGCTCACCCTTTTCTATTTTATAGTTTTTTTTTGTTTATACGAGTATTTACAAGGTGACAATTAACAGTTATAACAGTTTTATATACAGTTTCAATAACAGTTTTGGACTTAAAAAAAGTAAAAAGATAAGATAATGAGTGTAAAAATATATTAAACCGGTTTCGAAGTGGCTACCCTTGGTACGAATACACAGCTTCAAATGCTTGTACACGATTGAAAGGGACCCACAGTTTATGCCGAATCCAAACGGTTGTCAAGCGTAAAAAAAATTGTTTTTTTTTATTTTTTGCCTGTGCCGAAGATTTGAACTCTGGTCACTCTGCGTAGCAGGCCAGCGCACTACCAACAACACCACAGCGACCGCAACCATTATTTATTTAGCTTTTTAAATATTTGTTAAAAAATAAAAGTTAAGTGTGACAACTTTTTTTGGTAAAACATTAATTACCGTAACCAAATTTATTTTGGTTATCTGCATATGTGGGCAAAAAGTAGTAAGATTTTTTAATTTAAATTTCGCGCGGAAACACATTCATCAAAATATTATTTTTTTAAGGTTGGTATGACTATCGGTGACATCTGTGCCAAATGTCACATCTAAATAATCATTAGTGTTTAGTATACGCTTGTCTTTCTGAAGTACAAAAAGTACATTCGGCGATTTTTGAAATTATGAACAAAGTCTTACTACTTTTTGCCCACAGTAGTAAGTACATAGTATAACCAATTAACCACAATTAAAATTTTATTTTATTACCTATAAGCAATATCTCAACCAAAAAATTGATTTTGGTTGAGATCACAGCAGTTACACGAATTAAAAGCCGGTGATTCCTACAAAAAATTCACCAGGATGTCAGGATTTAGAGTAGTTCAAGTTCAAATGGCCTAAATTGCTTTTCTGGCTTTACTTGCTTTACGTAAGCGATACTTTTTTCGTGAGTCATCAACATTTCTTTCTAAATTTTGCACAAAAGTATCGAATAATACTAATTTTTAAAATTGGAAAATATCCAAATGTAAATTTTTTTCAAGCGAAAACAAAATCTAAAATAATCTTACTTTATACAGGGTATAATGATTTGGGTAGAGTAACGGTTGTTTGTAACGCCACAATTAAGTGTCGTAAGTATGAACATATGTTTGACATTCACATACGTATGTGCCTGCCACTTCTCAGCTTCTCAGCAACCCATTTGTAACTTTTTTTCTTGTTAGATCAAAAATGGAGGGCATAAAGCTAAATCATGCGATTCACAGTTCGTCGAGAGTTGTAAATATATGGTGGCAATGTGGAAAATATTATTAATGTTAAAAAAACATGAGACACTTTCAGGCAGTCTTAGAACATAATATTTGTGCAGCAAGTTCAGGGCATTGTTGACGAAGACCCTTCAAAGTCCATAATGGCCATATCGTGAGACCTTCAAGTTTCTGAACGCATAATCAGTCGTATTGTCCACGAAGACATCTAGTACAAATCCTTCATGATGCGTAGAGGACAGTTTTTGTTGGCACAAACTCGATTCAACTGGGCGAAAATTTGTTAACCAGTTCCAAAAAATAAACCGAAGATATGACAGGTGGCTATGTTCGGATCCTTTAGATGTTCCCCATGTTACGCACACAAAGTTTCCGGCAACTATCATAGTTTTAGGAGTGGTGAGCAATGAAAAACACGTCATGCCACCCAACTTTTTCCCCAAAGACTTGGTGTGAATGCTGATGACTACATTGAGGTTCTGGAAACAGTTGGGACACACTGGATATATATCGTGCGTGTGCGTGGGCTCCGCTCTTTCTGATTGGACGTGAAACCAATACACATCACCATAAACGCTTCATTCCCTAAGAGCAGCTATTATCAGAGTAAAGACGGTTATCGATGAGGATCATTTTATTCAAGCCATTATGTTATAATAAAAAATAAGTAGCAACTATAATGTCATTAGTATATTTGCGGTTAGCGAAATAGGTACGCTTGCTCTAGCGCACAATGATAATTGATTATTTGTGGACAATTTTCGAAGAAATGAATTTAGGATTGCGCGCCGTGTCAGCGTAGGACGAAATCGGTCGATGTACTGAAAAATTGGGTTGATTGTATGGGCTACTGTAAGGCTAGACGAGTAAGTCGTTTGAATGACATAGTTTTCAACAATTAACCGGATTAATTGTACTTTTAATTAAGAAAAACCACATTGAAAAAAATTATTAGATTCATACCATATTTACACCAAAATTAAATTCCAAGTTATAAAAAAAAGGACATCTATTTATACATATTTTCATTTTATTCACGAAGTAGTTAACCATGAGCGAATAAAACTCACAAGTTGTTAAATTTAATATATGTACTTTACTTACTTACTTTACTTTTATTGGCACAACAGCCCATGGAGGGCCTAGGCCGAGCTTTTCGCATCCACTCATGTTGTGCGTGTTATATTTATACATGAATGGAAGGGACCTACAGTTTAATGCCGAATCCGAACGGCTAATTGAAAAGCTTTTCATAGCAATTTTTACTCTTGTAGGTTTGCCATTGCCTGCCAAGAGGTGGTGCCGTGTAGAAAAATTATGATTTCTACTTTTTGATTTTGCCTGTGCCGAGATTTTAACCCCGGCCACTCTGCGTAGCAGTCCAACGCACTACCACTACGCCACAGCGACCACACATTTAATATATGTATATTCTTTATTTTAACAGCACAACAGCCCATGGTGGGCATAGGTCGAGCTTTTCGCATCCATTCATGTTGTGCGTGGGACCTACAGTTTTATACCGAGTCCTAACCGCGAATTACAAAGCTTTTAATAGGCAATTTTTACTCTTGTAGGATTGTCAGTGCCTTCCAAGAGTTGGTGCCTTGCAGAAAAATTGTTTTTTCTACTTATTGATTTTAACTATACTTAGACGACTATATACATATATACATATGTACTACTAATTACTAAGTATGTACATATATACATAAATATATGTAGTTAACCATCTGCGAATAAAACGATCAAGTTGTTGAATCTAATATACATACATACATATAAACCTAATTGATTTGTGCGGAAGATGAAGTAAAAATAATCTACCATTTCAAGCAAGATCTAAAAAAAAAATTGTAGTTCTAATTTTGAAATCACAGTGAAATCAATTATATTGATAAAAGTAATAGAAATTAAAACAAAGTGAATATGCATAATATTAATGTGTGTGTTTTTTTATTTAATTTTTATTTTGTTTTTTGGAAAAGCAAGTTTTTTATTAATTATAACTCAGGTGTATGTGTGTTGAGAACAAAAACCCAATATTTATAAAAAATTATAAATTTTGAAATGAGCAAAATCAGTCATTACAAGTTAAATTTTCTAGGAGTGATATTGAATAAAATTCTGCAGCGAAATGAAAAAAACTCAATACACATGATTGAAATAGTCTCTTGAATAACTGTGTTAAAAATTGTCAACATTGGACAATTACCACGCCTACTTCCAATACAAAATTTTATATAGTGTGGCAGGCCTATTTCATGCCTGTTTTTATATTCCGGCAACCTCTACCGGCTGTCGGTTGGTTGCTCAGTACAGAACCGATCAGCCAGTTTTTTCTAAGCCTTGGTGCAGAACCAATGCTTGGGTTTCGAGGAGATTTTTAGATTCCACAAAATAAAAGAAACGACTGGATCGCTCAATACTTGATTTGATAATGATCGGACAAGTCAAACTGGGGAAAAATTTACCCATCCTACAAAATACTGTGTTTGGATGGGTCGTCGGTGGTTGCAGACGGGAGTCTCCCGTACCATCCACCTTAAGCGGGGTTAGTACCAATAACACTGCTGCACTTGACGAGCAGATCGAACGTTTTTGGCGTTTGTAAACCATCGACGCACCAGCCCCAGCGCTAACGTCGGCCGAGCAAAGATGCGAGCAACATTTCAACGAAACGGTGCGCAGGAACCAACAAGGCAGGTTCATTGTCCGCCTGCCATTCGCAACAATGGAAAACCGTCTCGGGTATTCCCTAGCCGCCACACTAAATCGGTTTCAATCATTAGAACGGAGACTGCACAAAAATCCAGAAGTCAAGGCGCAGTATATACAATTTATGCAAGAGTATTTAAATTTGAATTATATGGAGGAGGTGCCGGTCAAGATCACAAACCCGAGAGACCAGAGAGTACCACCACCAAACTACGTGTCGTATTCGATGCTTCAATGAAAACCTCAAGCAACCTGTCCCTTAACGAAGATCTTTACACTGGCCCAAAGATCCAAGAAGATAGATACGATTGATACGATTCCGTATGAAGCAATATGCCTTCTCAGCCGACATCGAAAAAATGTATCGTTAAATCTTGGTGGACGATCGAGATAGGTGTTACCAGCTGAGTATTTGGAGAGATGACGCTAGGCAGCAGTTAAAGTGCTTTCGTCTAACAACAGTAACGTACGGAGTCACAACAGCCCCATACCTTGCCATAAAATGTCTTCATAAATTGGCAGCCACATGTGAGACCCAATTCCCACTGGGTTCGTCTTGCCTTCGGAATGACTTCTACGTCGACGACTTCGTTTCAGGAGCCGACACGGTGGCGGAGGCTCGTGCCAAGCAGGATGAACTCAACAGCATCATGAAAAGCGCTGGCTTAAAACTGCGAAAGTGGTGCTCTAATCATTCATCACTCCTCCCCAACATTACGCTGGAGGACAGAGCCATCCAAGTGGGTTTCGACAAAGAGGACAGCATGGTCAAAACATTGGGAATGATCTGGCAAACCGCAGACAGATGCATTCCTGATCAAAAAGCAGTGGGATCTAACTAACAAGGTTACCAAGCGACGAGTACTGTCAGACATAGCACACATCTTCGATCTATTGGGAATATTGGGGCCAGTCATAACAAGTGCAAAAATTTTCCTTCAACAACTCTGGAAATTAAAGCTGGATTGGGGTGCAGCCATACCAATGGAACTACACACCCAATGGAACAAGTTTAGAGAAGAAATCAAAGAATTGGACGACGCCAAAATACCACGCACCGTATCCTGTGGAAAAACCGCCAGCAGAAAAGAACTCCATGCATTCTCGGACGCATCAGAAACGGCATACGGCGCAATCATCTACATCAGAACCATACTTACAGATGGCTCCGTTATGGTGCGACTACTATGTTCCAAATCCAGAGTGGCGCCCGTTAAGGTGGTATCTCCCCCTCGTCTAGAGCTATGTACTGCAAAATTAGCCGTCCACCTACTCCAACGTGTCAAAAAGGACCTCACCTGGAACGAAGAATGTTTCTTATGGAGCGATTCAGAGATCACCCTGGCCTGGATTGCGGCGGAATCTTCATCATATCACACATTTGTGGCCAATCGGGTCGTATCGATTCAGGAACTAACTATAAGCGGTCAATGGAAGTATGTCCCTACCGAACAAAATCCAGCAGATTTGATCTCACGCGGGCAGTACCCACGGAAATTCAAAAACAACAGCATGTGGTTTTATGGGCCCTTATTCCTATCATCAGGATGGCCACAGCAACCAACACATATCCAAACCAACCTGGAAAAACGCCAAGTAGCGCTAACAGCAGCGGCGGTCTCCCTCACGAAGCACTTTCTTGATCAGATCAATCATAAAAATTCATTCACCCGTCTCCTTCGGGTCACTGCCTACATTTTCCATTTTATCGAAAATTGTCAACCAAAAGAGAAGGCTCAAGGCGGACACCTCAGGGTTTCTGAACTGGACAAGGCTGCCACCATAATTTTGAAGGAAGCCCATATCCAAGGGTTCACGGAGGATCGATCACAATTGCTAAAAAACGGCCATGGCACCACTGGAAGCAGATTACTTAACCTCAGCCCCTTGCTGGACGCCAGCGGTATCATAAGAGTCGGGGGGCGTTTAGAGAACTCACAACTGCCTTACGAGGCAAAACATCAAGCACTACTACCACACGCTCATCGAACCACCAGATTCATAATGACTCATCTACATGAATCCCACTCACACACCGCAGCACAAGGATTACTGGCAATTGCTCGACAACGATATTGGCCAGTTAAGGGCAAGACTATCGCAAGATCAGTTGTACAAAATTGTGTAAGATGCAACAAAGCGAAACCTAAACTGCTGACACAATTCATGGGAAACCTGCCAGGACATCGCATACAGCAGGCAAGGCCATTCATCAACTTTGGCGTAGACTTCTGGGGCGTTTCAAATCCACTTCAAACTTCGAGGGAAGAGACCACAAAAGTATTATGTAGCCATATTCTACTGTTTTGCGACAAAAGCGATCCATATAGAAATTGTGAGTGACCTTTCAACAAATGCCTTTATTGGAACCCTGAAACGATTTTTCAGTCGACGTGGAAATTGTCGCAATATTTGTTGCGACAACGCAACAAACTTCGTGGGAGCACGCAACCAGCTACAGGCAATAAGTCAAGTTATACATAGCCCAAAAGCCCAAGAAACCATCAAACAGGGAACGTGCAAAGGAATTGACTTCCATTTCATTCCACCGCGCGCACCTCACTTGGGTGGCTTATGGGAGGCCGCTGTGAAATCAGCAAAGCATCTGTTCTACAGAAGTATAACAGCTGCATCACTAACATTTGAAGGAATGAATACAGTAATGACAGAGATAGAAGCAATCCTGAATTCGAGACCGTTGACACCAATATCCGAGGATCCGAATGATCTGTCAGCACTAATACCGGCTCATTTCCAAACGGGGGCGCCGATCACCAGTATCGTAGACAGCATGGCGGAAGAATTCAGGGATAATCTTCTTCAACGATGGAAGGTGGTCACAAAACTCAAAAATGAATTCTGGCGAGGGTGGAGCAAAGAATACTTGAGTGAGCTTCAACACCGATAATCTTCCACCACTCAAGTGGCAGTTGGGAAGGATCATACGAGCAATTTCTGGCACTGACGGGTTAGTAAGGGTGGCCGAGGTCAAAACCGCTAATGGTATTCTGAATCGTGCCATTCATCTACTAGCACCATTACCAATTCAAGCTGAAGTAGAAGCAAATGATCACACAGCGGAGACTATTCCAACTGAGGTGGAGCAGATGGACCAGCGTAAGCCAGCGGAAGAGCACCCATCAGGCTCCAAAAAATATCGAGCATCCCACGGTCAACAACCGAAGCGAGTCCGAACACTGTCACCAATGGCAACAATATGCAACATTCTGGGATTGATCATCCCTCTGCTCGCACCGCCAGCGGTAAACAAGGAACCGTTCCGCACTTAAACAGGAATCTATTTTGAAAGAATGGGGATAGCGCATTTAACATCAACTGATTGGCACTTGATAATTTTTTAAAACATGACAACAGAATACAACAACCTCGTCAACGGCGGGAATGCGTTAAGTCAATTTTGTAAAGATCTCAATCATGTGATCGACTGCGCCACGACAATAGCTCAATTTCAGGGCAAGCTATTAAAAATCAAACAAAACAATGAGCTAATTATCAGTACCAAAGAGACGCGTTATCGAAGAACCGCCCCCTTAGGCATTGTTGGAAGTCTAGCCAACGCACTCTTTGGCGTTCTTGATGCGGATTACGCTAAGACAATGTCGACAATATTCAATGGCGTATATCACAATGACGAAGCCTTATTAAGCCTACTTCAGAACCACACATCGGTGATCAACTCAACGGCCAAAATATTGAAGGAAGCCACCGAAAAACTGTACGACTTGAAGGAGGCCATCAAGCAAGCTCGACAGCAAATTTCAACGTTGGTCGCCTGGTCACAAGAGCACAAACGAACCGAATTGTTCAACGCACTATCACTTCGAATGTTGATGACCATTGACGGGAATCAAAAGACAAAAGCATTACTCATCAACGAACTGGTAGATTCTCATCAAGGTCAAGTGAATGAAATGCTCATCCCTCCATCACAGCTGAGAAAGCAGCTAATCGTGATCAAAAGTCAAATCCCAACCACTCTGCAGTTGCCTTACAATGGAGAAGACATCATAAAGCTGTATAAACTCACGAGCAATGAGGGACGAGCCACAAGCTCGAACATCATATTCCGATTAAAGTTGCCGTTGGTATCACATGAACCTTTTGTTACTAAATGTTACACGTCGTGCCGGTTCCAGCGAAACTCAACGAAACGGATATATTTATCACCCTCCAAAACACCGCAGAGTTCTTGATCACTAATGCACCGAGATCAATACTATCCATTATCAAGAGCAGAATTACCAAGATGCATCACAATCGGTGAGGGCCCCCATATGTGTCGACAAGACCACCCTATTTACAAACGGGTATCAAAACTAAGTTCATGCGAGATCAACTATCTCACAGAGTCACCAACTATCGACAGCTGCAGTTTGAGCAAATCGACAGCAGTCCCTGAATGGATCCAACTACTCGAAGCCAACTCGTTCTTATACATCGCCAGCCCTGCCAAATCTGTCAGCGTTCTGTGTGGGGCAACCATAACCGAGGTAAAATTGGAAGGATCAGGACAGGATCAACATCGAGTCAGGATGCATTCTCAAAGACGAGTTGACAACAATCGTCGGGCATGCAACATACACGTCAACAATGATCACGGCATTCATCCCAAATAGCGAACTACACGCTACATTTAAAGTCTTGACGTCCACGCAGTCGCCTCATCAATTGGAGCACCACAACTTCACCGGAGAAGTACAGCAGCTGAAGAACAAATTGAAGCTGCTCACGGTTCAAGAAACTGATCCACTAACAAATGTCCAACGAGAGCGACACCAGTTCACCATAAGTTACATAAGTCTCGCCATCACCCTCTTCCTCGTATTAGGAATAGTCATCAAGTGGGTTCGAGCCAGAAGAACTTCCAAACGAAATCCTGTTTCAGCGCCACATTCGCTACCAGATTTCCGGGTGGAGCTCGCCCCAGAAAGTAATAGTTGAGATCAGTCTCAACAGCTGGGAGAATGTTGACGCAGCATAACCCCAACAGCGCGGCCGGTTGTGTGTGAATTTGCTTGTGCTTAGGATTCTCAAGGAGGGTCATATTTCACCAGCGAGCATGCGTGTAGCAACATGACACTCTGGAATTCTGGGACAGCCAGAACCTTGCAATCGGTCACACGCTTGACGTTGTGCTGTGCCAGCATTTTTCCTTTGTAAATTTGTTTACTACGTTTCTGCGTTTGTCACCTGCATTGTAGTTAATATATAGGTATAAATAAGCAATTTGTGGAAATAAAAATTATTAACAAATCAAGTATTGAGCGATCCAGTCGTTTCTTTTATTTTGTGGAAAGAAATCATCTAAAAATCTCCTCGAAACCCAAGCATTGCTTCTGCGCAAAGGCATGGAAAAAACTGGCTGATCGGTTCTGTATCGAGCAACCAACCGACAACCAAAAGAGGTTGCCGGAATATAAAAACAATTCCAAAAACATGAACATTTGGTCGCGCATGAGCAGAATTAGAGTACAAGTTGCTTGAAAAGTTTCTACCATAAGTAAATATGAAAACACAGTTAATTTGGTTTGAGTTTTGGTTTTTTGTTTCAGGTTTCGGAACAGGTAGTAGTCGCTGGGAGCCAAATCTGGCGAATACGGTGGATGATCAAGCAATTCGTAGTTTAATTCCTTGAATTTCGAAAAACTGTAAAAACACTGTGTGGACGTGCGTTGTCTTGATTAAAAATAATTTTTTTCTTCTTTAAACCGGGTCTTTTTTCGCGAATTACTGCATCCAGTTTATCCAAAAGGTTACAATAGTATTCTGAGTTTATTGTTTAACCTTTCTCAAGATAATCAATCAACAAAATACCTTTTGCATTCCAGAAAACAGTAGCCATAACCTTTTTTGCCGATCGTTCGTGCGTTGTCTGCTTCGGCGCCGAATATCCAGCTTTAGTTCACTGTAAACGTTGCTGTTTCA
This sequence comes from Palloptera scutellata, assembly GCA_958295655.1. NCBI lineage: Eukaryota > Metazoa > Arthropoda > Insecta > Diptera > Pallopteridae > Palloptera > Palloptera scutellata. Next base: position 58,896,683 of record OY282450.1, read on the forward strand.
ATTTAGAATCATGATGGTAGACCCAAGGCTCATCCACCGTTATGAAACGATGCTTAAAATCCGTTTTATTCTGCTTAAAATATTCCGAATTGCACTGAGAAATTCGTTTACGATCGAGTTTTTGTTTTTAACGTATGCGGCTCTACATTTCCAAATACTTTTTCGTTCCTCTGAGATGCCTATGGTATCAGCTATTTCACACATAGTCGTACTTGGATTTTCACAAACAATAAGATGTACTTTTCCAATTATTTCTGGTGTCGAGACACTTTTTTGACGTTCAGTGCTTGGTTCTTCTTCAATACTTGTACGACTACGTTTAAATTCAGCAATCCTATTTTTTACTGTTGCATATGAAGGAGCACATTCACTTAACAGATTTACCATATCGGTATGGATTTCTTGTCCAGATAAACCTTTTTTAAATAAATACTCAATGGTACGATTTTTAAATTTTTCCATCTTAAAAAAACAGTGTGACTCGTCAACTTAAAGCAGCTGTTAAACAAAGAATGGATTGCCAGATTGATTTGAAACTTTGCACGTGTTCATACGAAAGACGAAATCATACATTGAACATAAATTCACTGCTCCACTAATGCTATCTATGTGTCAGGCTAGAACCTTTTCAAGTAACCTGTATTAGCAACAGAGGTAGGAAAATATTAATGTAATAACATTTAACTTTGAAGAAGAAAATATTTTTTTTACAATATAATTAACATTTGGTTTTAGAAAACTACATTAGTACTCACTTGAAGCTAGAAACTTTATTCAAGAATTCTTACATCTGTATGCTCCCCTCCTCTTCTTCCAACTAAACTGGCTACACCACATAACCGCTTACAACTTGACATATCATGACACCAATAAAAGCCAATTCTATATTAATTGTTGCATTTGGTGTTTATATCAATACAAGATTCATTTATTTATAACCATTCTATAGTTAGGTTGCTCTTTCCTAATTGCTGCTACTGCTACTCTTACCGATGTTGCTGTTGTTGGTTTTTTGTGTTGGTTATTACCTAACAATGAATTATCTACACGCGGCAATCATGGCAAATTTTTCGCTTCATGCTACATTGACATACATACAAATAAAAATATATATGTATGTATATTTATATATTTAAAAGTTGTTTTATTGTTGTTTTCATGGATTTTGTTGCTTACGCTGCGTTTAGACCGCCCGAGCGAATGAAGATTCTTTCGCGTAGAAATTGTAGCTAATAAATTTTCAGTCGCGCTACCGTTTACACCGGTCTTGTTCGCTAGCCCGGTGTAGATGGCAATTCATAATGTTCCCAAACATCAGTTTAAAATTTCTAGTAAAATGAACTGAAAATAAACATATGTTGGCGATAGCGATATGACACCCGACCGTTAGTTAAATAATGTATGCGGCTGGTTTCTCGATGGATTAGAATGAAGAGTTGTGCGTCAGTCTTAAAAATATCTCCAGTTAAGCCTAATTAAAGCATTGGATAAGGAAATCCCCTAATGTTGACTACTCTCAAAAACGCCCAATGATTTACGGATGTCAGAACCCTTTATAGGGAAGACGCCTCCACCCAGCTCGTAGATGTAGAGAGATATCGAGCTGACATCACCGCTATACAGGAAATGCGATGGACAGGACAGAGTTGCTCCAAAAGAGCATCTTGGGATATCTTCGATAAAACATATGGGCATTGCCCTCGCCACGATATTAAAATCGTGTTAGGCGACTTCACATAGTGCCAAGGTGGGCAGGAGAGTATCTTTGGTCCGTTGATCGGAAAATTCAGACCACTACGTGGTTGCAGCCAAGGTCCGCACACATCGAAAACGGATAGGTAAAAAGAGAAAGCCGGATATCGAAAAGCTGCAATCACAACGGACAGCCGAAGCCTTCCCCAATCGATTCGCACTTCCCCTATCGCAAAATATTCCTCACTTTGATGAAATAAGCGCGCCGAGGCCTCTTCCTGCAAGGACGAAGACGAAAATCTGGTGACAGATTCCCAGTTATGCAGGGAGCACTTCTCGCAGTTGCTTAATGGAGATGACGGAATGAGGTCCTATCGAACGTACTGTGTGAAAGACTGAAGCCCATCGTAAAAAACTGGTTGGACCCTCTCAGTGTGGCTACAGGCCTGGTAAATCCATCCTCCACCAGATATTCACACTACACCAAATCCTGGAAATTACCCGAGAAAAAAAATCGATACCCACCATCTATTCGTCAATTATAAAGCCGCCTTCGACAGTCAACAGCACGATTAGGGACCACTTGTACGCCGCAGTGTCTGATTTTGGTATCACTGCAAACTCATTAGTCTTTGCAAAAGACTAATGACAACACCACCAGTGCAGTGAAAATTAGGACAGGCCTCTCCGCGCCATTTGATACTTAAGAGGTTTTAGACAAGATGATTCCATGTCGTGCTGCTGCTTTAACCTTATGCTGGAAAAAATAATTTGGTCTGCGAATATCTACATCTCTGACACTATCTTCTACAAGAGTGTCATTCTGCTAGCATACGCTGATAATATAGCCAATGATGGCAGTTAGTGCAGTATTCTCCAATCAGGAAAGTAAGTCTCATCAAATGGGTATAATGGTAAACGAGGACAAAACGATATACATTGTGTAACTGAGTCTTGGACAATTATTCACGCAGAAGAGGACGTCCTTATTTCCGTAGGAAAGACCAAGTACAGAGGTACCTGACTCCACTTGGCCTTTGGCCTTATCAACTGGCGCAAGCGCCGCGCATAGCAGAGGCGACAAAGATCTATCATCGATTGTAGTGCAAACTAAGTACGTAATTGGTCTAAGTAATCGTTCACAGTTTGCAGAATAATGAGGACAGACAACTACTCTATGAACAATATCTAATATTGAGGGCTCCGCAGAATCATCGGGAACATATTTTACATGCACTTTGCCTCAAAATGTGGTGATGTCGGTTTCAGAATATCATCATCATATAACATCACATAACATCATAAACATATCAGCGAGCTGCTAAGGAGCGATACAGAAAGTTGAGGAGGGAGGAGAAACATATATTCAGGCGCAAGAAAAGAGATGAAGAAAGACGCGAGATCAATGATATCGAAATGTTGCGGGACAGGAACGAGGTCCGAAAATTCTTTGAAAGAATAAGACGCTTGAGTGATGGTTTGAAGACCGGGGCGTCTTCCTGCAAGGATGAAGACGGAAATCTGGTGACAGATGTCCAGGGCATAATGAGATTATGGAGGGAGCACTTTTCGCAGCTGCTTAATGGCGATAACGGCAATAATCCCGCCACTGTGAAATCCACTCCGGAAACCCCAATCACTGACGGCGTTGAAGTACCGCCGCCTGACTATGAGGAGGTCTTAATAGCCATTGCTCGGCTGAAAAACAATAAGGCTGCAGGTGCAGATGGCCTGCCTGCTGAGTTGTTTAAGACAGGATGCGAAGACTCAAAAAACGCATGCATGAGCTTCTATTCAGAATATGGTCAGATGAAAGCATGCCAAGTGATTGGAAACTCAGCGTATTCTGCCCAATCCATAAGAAAGATGATTCCACGATCTGCGCCAACTACCGTGGGATAACCCTTCTTAATATTGCATATAAGGTTCTATTGAGCGTACTGTGCGAAAGACTGAAGCCAATCGTCAACAAACTGATTGGACCTTATCAGTGTGGCTTCAGGCCTGGTAAATCCACCATCGACCAGATATTCACACTACGTCAAATCCTGGAAAAGACTCGAGAAAAACAGATCGACACCCATCATCTATTTGTCGATTATAAAGCCGCCTTCCACAGCTCGAATAGGAATCACTTGTACGCCGCAATGTCTGATTTTGATATCCCTGCAAAGCTCATTCGTCTTTGCAAAATGACACTGACCAACACCACCAGATCAGTGAAAATTGGGACAGACCTCTCCGCACCATTTGATACCAAAAGACGTTTCAGACAAGGGATCGTACGACTTCTTTAACCTTATGCTGGAGAAAATAATTCGAGCTGCGAACATCGACATCTCAGTGCAGCATTCTCCAACCTGGAAAGGGAGTCTCGTCGAGTGGGTCTAGTGGTGAACGAGGACAAAACGAAATACCTTGTGTCAACAAACAAAGAGTCACGGCGTCTTGAACAAAATGCCACTGTTGACAACTATACTTTTGTAGTCGTCAAGGATTTAGTATATCTAGGATCCAGCATAAACACCAACAATAATGTCAGCCTTGAGATAAAGCGGAGACTAACTCTCGCCAACAGGTGTTACTACGGGCTCAGTAGGCAATTGAGAAGTAGAGCCCTTTCTCAACCGACGAAAATAACGCTCTATAAGTCCCTCATCCTTCCCATCCTAATGTATGGCGCAGTGACGTGGACATTGACCATCAATGATGAGAGGCTGTTGGCTGTTAGGAGCGTTCGATAGGAAGATACTCCGTAAGATCTACGGTCCAGTATGCGTGGACGATGTGTATCGAATAAGATGGAACGATGAGCTGTATGAGCTGTACGCCGACACTGACATAGTCAAGCGTATAAAACTCCAGCGGCTTCGCTGGCTGGGTCATGTTGAGCGAATGGAAGAAAGCGCTCCGGCTAGAAGGGTGTTTTATTCGAACCACGGTGGAGGAACACGCAGAAGGGGACGTCCTAATTTCCGTTGGAAAGACCAGGTGCAGGGCTGCACCTGCACTTGGCCTCTTCAACTGGCGCCAGCGCGCGCATAGCAGAGGCGACTGGCGAAGCTTTGTAGAGGCGGCCAAGACCGATCATCGGTTGTAGTGCCAGTTAAGTAAGTAAGTACGTAACATCATAACCAATAATTAGCTAATTTTGAAATATCCAGAGTACCTGGATCGATAAAACCAAGCTGCTTCAGCACTATAACATTAAGGTCCTTAAATGGTAATCTTTGATATATTTGTACAGCAATGGTTATGATAAATTGCCTGCACCGAGCACTAAATGAATTGATATCGGTAACACGAATTACAGGAGTGGAAGGCAGACAGAAATGATTTGCCATGACAACCAATCCAAATTCAAATTTTCGTAAAGACTACAAGTTGTGATTTTTATTTCTATAATTTCGACGAATCCAAAAATTCAGCATCATTTGACTCTACATAGTCTTCCTTTAAGTATAACCAAAGAATATAAAGCATGTTGTATATTCTTTGGTATAACCCAACGCAACCCAACCAAATTTTTCGATTTTTCGCAATTTTGTCTCAATTAGAAATCAGCCATAAGCAAAGAATCTCCAAATTGAGAAAGGATATATGTTACGAGAATTTCCATTTATCGTATAAAATTAGTTTTGGAGTTCGTATAAAAAGTTTAGCAGCACTGAGGCAGATGTTTACAAATTTACAACACTAGACTAACGCGTGCGTACTAGTTACATTTATGTATTGACAATACAGTAACGTAATAACTCAATAAAATAAATTCCAAATGTTTAATATTCTTTCATCTGTTTTAAGCTTATGTAAATTGTGCTGATGTCTAAGAATTGCTTCATTGTATCAGCGCATCGATTACCTGTAAGTTCAATTCTTTATAACGGTAATATTCCATTTTTGTTTAATATTGTACATACATATGTAGGTATATACAAACAATACGACGAAGAGAACCAGTTGTCTATACATTTTTAAATAAAACACAGATATCGGGCTGAAATTTATTCCAGGTGTAGTAAACATTTAACTATGGAAATCAATATCGCTCATGACGGCTATGATTAGGTTATAACAGCCATCGCTCGACTACTAAACATTAAGGCTGCGGGTGATGATGGCCTACATGCTGAGTTGTTTAAGTCTGGAGGCAAGATCTCACAAAACGCAAGCTCGAGCTTATATGCAGAATATGGTCGGATGAAAAAGTTGTCATTAGCACATCAGCGTACACTTCCCAATCCACAAGAGAGGAGATTCCACGATCTTAATATCGCATATAAGGTTCTATCGAGGGTACTGTATGGAAGACTGCATCCAATCGTCAAAAGACTGATAAGCTTCAGTGTAGCTTCAGGTCTGGTAAATCCACCATCGACCATATATTCAAACTGTGCTAAATCTTGGAAAAAGCTCGAGAAAAACAATTCAACACACAATCATTTCGCCGATTATAAAGCCGCCATAGACAGGACGATTAGGGATCACTTCTAAGCCGCGAAGGTTTCGTGGGACTTCTTTAACCTTTTGCTAGAGTACAAGCAGACACGGCGTCTTGGTCAAGACGCAAATGTTATCAATTATACTTTGAAGTCGTAAAAGATTTTGTTTCTTTATCCTTTGAGATTAAGCCGAAATTATCTCTTGCCAACAGTCGTTACTACAGGATCAGTAGGCAATTGAGAAACTGAGCCCTCTGTCTGCAGACGAAAATATCCCTCATCCGTCCAATCCTAACGTATGGCGCTGTGGTGCAGACATTGACTACCAGTTATGAAAGGCTGTAAGGGCATTGGAGAGAAAGATAAATCTTCTGTAGACTAATATGCGGGGACAATGGGTAAGTTGAAACCATTAGCTGAATGGAAGGCAGCGCTCTGGATAGAAAGGTGTTTTATTTGAGTCACAGTGGTGGAACACGCAGAAATAAACGAGCAATTTGAGTCCGCTATGTAGATATAAACTTTTGTTTATAAAAGCTGAAGTTGGCGAAAAAGTTCTTTCCTACAACCGTATGCAAGTACCATAGAACCATTCCTAGCAGGAGTGTTGTTTTAAACTTCACCACCCCTAAGATCGGTTCTAGCTCCTTATGATTGTGAACGCAATTCAAAATTTACCAGCTGATCAGTTTAACCAACCAACCACCTCAACATATCTTGGGTACACATATACATATGTACATACATACTTACACATGTACATATCTACGTAAAATTTTATTCGAACTCCTCATACGATTCAATTGCAGATAATAATAATAATTTTGATATTGAAAATACGTTTTCGTACTTAAGTTCAACACTAAACGATTAAGCTTACCCCTATCTAAAAAAACAGAAAAATATAATAAAATTGCGACGCGATGCAGTGTGGGGGCGTGAGCTAGTGCCTGTCCCTATGCCGTGAAAGGAGTGAAGAAGAGTTGTGAAGGGAATTCCTGGCTATAAGCTGGTGTTCAATACAAGCACAATTGTGGCATTTAATCGTAGCATCTTTTAACACGCCTTGGACATTTTGACTTATTATTATTTGTTGTTTCTGTTGTAGCACTTACATTTTATACATTGCATATAGAACATACAAACACTTTTTTTCATTTCTACTTCAAGTTCTACATACTTCATCTTCTTCCATTTCTTAGCCTTTGTGGTCTCTCAAATGAAACCAGTAATCAAAATTGTACACCAAAGCGCTTGATTTTAACCTTACTATCATCAATACCGGCACCACAACCACCACCATCATCACATACCGCACTACGAATATACCACAATGTGTGTGTATGGTTACCTCCTTACAATAAAAGCGTTTATCATCATTAGACTCAATTTAAAGACTTTTCGGTTTGGGTTATCATGTTGATTATGTTGTGTGAAAACAAATTACATTACGGCCTTTTGGTGGTAACCTCTTCTCGAATGCTTAGCTTTAAGTTTTGTGTGCTTGCTTATTTTTTAATTCTTGCTTTGGGTTTTTCTTCTGCAACTTATTTTTGTAGCTTGAAAATATTATGTTGAATTTATCGATTGAAGGTGTTGGAGTTATTCAGCAAATAAGTGATATAGTACGTTTGTTCGCTTCTATTCTTTCTTGAGGCAAAACGTTTGTAGCTTAAGGAGTTCATATTTTTGCGTTTCACACAAAAAAGTTTAAATTTTTTAAACTGTGACAACTGGCTGAAAATGCATACCAAAAAGTTCATTCGTTTAACTTTCTAAAATAGTCTGTAAAACTTTGTGAAATTTTTCATTTGTCGCAGGTAATTATGGTAAACGGATTTTTACAAATTTTATTGAAATTTTAATTTCCAACAGAACGTCAACTCCAAAAATTGTGATAAAATGTTGACAGCTACATACCATATACATATATATGCGAGAGTACAACATCTGTATGGTAAATATGAAAAGAAAAATGAGGTGAATGATATATTCCTCTCCCATGTCATGTAGCTGTTCATGCATACTAAGTATGGTAGATGAATCTATTCTTACATTCCATACAAATACATACCATAACATTTTACATATGGAGTTTTACAATCCCTCTATATCAGTGTCGCATTCTCTGCCGACACAATGTTACCACTGTAGCTTACGAACTATTGATGAATAATTGAATTCGGGAGGAGTTTGAGAGCAATTTTATCAACGCAAATCATGTTAGTTGACTTTCAGCATTCATGTAACTACGATCTTGCTGCTCAATTTTTAACACAAGCACTGAAAACAATACTTAAGTACTTAGCTGGCACTACAACCGATGATCGGTCTTGGCCACCTCAATAAAGCTTCGCTAGTCGCCTCTGATATGCGCGCGCTGGCGCCAGTTGATAAGGCCAAGTGCAGTCAGGTTGCCCTGTACATGGTCTTTCCAACGGAGTTTAGGACGCCTCTTCTGCTTTTTCCTCCACCGTGGCTCGAATAAAACACCCTTCTAGCCGACACGTTTTCTTCCATTCGCTCAATAAGACTCAGCCAGCGAAGCCGCTGGATTTTTATACTCTTGACTATGTTAGTGTCGGCGTACAGCTCATACAAGCTCATCCTTCCATCTTATTCGATACACGTCGTAGACGCATACTGGATCGTAGATTTTACGAAGTATCTTCCTCTCGAACGCTCCTAACAGCCTCTCATCATAGATGGTCAATGGCCACGTCTCTGCGCCATACATTAAGTCGGGCAGGATGAGGGACTTATAGAGCATTATTTTCGTCGGTCGAGAGAGGGCTCTACTTCTCAATTGCCTACTGAGCCCGTAGTAACACCTGTTGGCAAGAGTTAATCTCCGCTTGATTTCAAGGCTGACATTAATGTTGGTGTTTAAGCTGGATCCTATATATACGAAATCCTTGTCGACTTGAAAAGTATAATTGTAAACAGTGACATTTTGTTCAAGACTCTTTGTTTGTTGACACAAGGTATTTCGTTTTGTCCTCATCCACCACTAGACCAACTCGACGAGTCTTTCTTGGAGAATGCTGGAGAATGTTGCACTGACTGCTCGAGCGATTTTGCCAATGATGTGAATATCATCAGCGTATGCTAGCAGCATGACACTCTTGTAGAAGATAGTGCCAGATATTTCCCCTTTTCTGAAACTTCATTTTGTATCAAATGGCGCGGAGATTTTCCGAATTTTCACTGCTTTGGCGGTGTTGGTGTCATTTTGCAAAGACGAATGAGCATTGCAGGGATCATTGCAGATCAGACATTGCGGCTTACATGTGATCCCTAATCGTGCTGTCGACTGTTGAAGGCGGCTTTATAATCGACGTATAGATATTGAGTGTCAATCTGTTTTTCTCGGATCTTTTCCAGGATTTTGCGATGGTTGTTAAGACCGCCTCATAGTCGGGCGGCGGTACTTCAACGCCGCCAGTGATTGGGATTAATTCTACCTATAGTCGCATATTCTGAACTTGTATATTGCAAATTGGACACACAGTCACTTAATAAGCTTGGTAAGGTGTCCAATAATGTTATTCATTATGTATATGGGCAAAGGAAATATGATAATATCCTGGACTTCAGAAGCAAGTTACTTGGGTGTACTATCTCCGATTACCTTAATGCCAAGAGCTGCCTGTACTTGCATAAACTTATTGCGACCATGACTCCTGCATACTCATTTGACCATGCCGCTAAATTACCATGCCCCAACACTTAAATATCTCAACCCATCAAGGCTTTTTAATAAGTAATTTTCAATCATTTTTTTAATCATTGAAATTAACATATGAACAAAATCAGTACATGTACATATTTAAAATGTAATTTAATATGTCTTAGTGTTACTTTACTATACTTTTAATGGCACAACAGCCCATGCAGGGCCTACGCCAAGCTTTTCGCATCCACTCATGTTGTGCGTGTTATATTTGTACATGAATGGAAGGGACCTACAGTTAAATGTCGAATCCGAATGGCGATGTGAAACGCTCTTCATAACGCTCTTCATTTTTACTCTTGTAGATTTGCCATTGCCTGCCAAGAGGTGGTGCCGTGTAAAAAAAATATTTTTCTACTTTTTTTGATTTTGCCTGTGCCGAGATTCGAATCCCGGACACTCTGCGTAGCAGTCCAACGCACAACCACTACGCCACAGCGACCACATGTCTTAGTGTTAGGTTATGTTTTTTACTATATTTTGTTATATTTTCAGTATAAAAAGGATTTAAGTAACACAAGAATAGTGCTTTTCTTTTCTATAGACTTTGCACCGAGTAATGATACCTTTTCTCGTAGATAATATCGCTAATTTGTTCCAAAAAGGTAGGAACAAAGGGCCACAAAGTCACATCTTGATAAATTGAATTTCGGTGTAAAGAATAGAACTTGAAGTGTGAAACTGCTAAGAGGAGTGCTAACTTCGAAAGACTTATTGCTTGCAGGAGGGCATTTATACTTTTACCGCCAAGAGATGTAAGGAACGGAATTGTCCTTCTCTCAGGAGCGAACACAAAGGTAAGCACGATAAACTTCTTCGAAAGGAGGGCCGCTAACCCTTTGCCACCATGACACGAGGATCGGAGTTGTCCTTCTCCTGAGTGTGAGAATAAAAGGCAAGCACAATAAGCTTTTCCTTCGCAGAGTTGTAACCGCAGAAGGCTTATTGTTTGCCACCAAGAGATGAAGATCAGAATTTACCTTCTATTGAGTCACACCAAAAGGCTAGCACAGCAAGTTTCTACCCGTGACAAAGTTCAGGAAGTAGAACTTGGTTACTCTGCGAGGACTGCCTCCACTGGGGTATTTCGCTTTTCTCTATGGTGGAAAGATTCTCTAAAAAGCTGTTTGTTGTATGGATGGAATACTTCATGTATTTGTATCAATCCGAGCCTGCCAATCAGAGCTGATGGAGTGAGATTTTTGCTCGTTTCATAATAGACGATAGCCATCCTACCGGGTCAAAACAGTTTGGCAACCGAAGGAAAAGGTTGTCGGTTTGTGGCAGTAGTTAGCACCGGAATGCTATGGGCTATGGAATTTATAATATTAATTTTTTTTACAAAATAAACCTATTTATATATATATATATATAATATTTATAATGAAAGAAAATATATATATATGCATATACTACATACATACGAGGTATGATAAAAAAATAACCGTTATTTTAAACATTTTTTCAAAAAGTATTTATTTATTCATCAACAACTATCTTGTCCCCTTCAAAGTAATCCCCCTCAGATATAATACACTTATGCCTGCATTTTTTCCAATCCTCGAAACACTTCTGAAACGCGCTTTTTGGTATCGCCAACAGTTCCTGTTTCGATTTTTCTTTTATCTCCTCAATCGTAGCAAAACGCTTTCCTTTCATCGGTGTCTTCAGTTTTGGGAAGAGGAAAAAGTCAGCGGAGGCCAAGTCCGGTGAATACGGTGGTTGAGACGGTTTTGTTTTTGGCCAAAAACTTACGCACAAGCGACGTTGTTTTTGCTCAAAATTTAGCAATTTTGGAACAATCTTCGCTGCCGCACGTTTCATGCCTAAAACATCCGTAAAAATTGCTTGGCATGAGCCGAACGATATGCCAACATCATCAGCAACCTCTCTGATAGTGATTCGACGACTATCCAAAATCATTTTCTTCACTGCGTCAATGTTTTCATCGGTTGTTGACGCTCGGGAGACCAGGACGAGCATCGTCATTGACATCTTCTCGGCCTTTCTTAAAACGGTTATACCACAACTGAACTTGTGTTCTGCTCATAGTAGACTCGCCAAAGGCCACAGTCAACATTTCAAATGTCCTTGCGCATTTAATTTCATTTTTTACACAAAACTGAATACAGTTTCTTTGATCCTTTTTTTCGAATAGTAAAAAATCGAAGAGCACACCAAAACACGACTAACCTTTTTATCTGTCAAAAACAAACTGACGAACCAAAATGGTTGGTATTGCCAACATATATAACGGACATGTGTACCAACATAACAGAAAAAAAATGCGAAAATCGAACATACGTAACACATGAAATTTGAAAATAACGGTTATTTTTTGATCACACCTCGTATATGTAATATATAATATATACATATAATATTTATAAAATTTCACAATTTAATCAGCATTGTAAATTTTTTAAAGTTTGATCGTTTAGAAGTAAACGAATATAGCACAAAAGAAAATAGTAAGGAACTTTTAGTAAAGCAATAAGAGTGAATTTGTTGTTGCACACGGAACTTATTTACTTTATGTATGTACATACAAAGAATATTTGATAAAATAATATATGAAACTTATACACAATATTTTAAATATGGGAAAACTTAAAATATTATGTATAGTAAGTAACAAGTAGAATTTATGAAACAAAAAGACTTGTACTTATATGGAAAAAGGGAGGTAATTTCTTCCTTTGGGTCTACTTTCTGTGCTGTTGTGTGTGATTTTGTGGTGGTTGATATTTTGGTTGTTGTTTCAATTATTGCATTTTCTTGTGTTGCGTTAAAGCGTTGGATCTTTTTTGACTCGAAGGACCATGAATAACACCGGTGTGATTTATTTATAAATCCGGCAAGAAGGACCATGAATAATTCAGAAGTGAATTATATGTGCATACATAACACAAAATATATGTATATACGATATGTATATTCGTTTACTTCTGTCTCGTATATATTAAATGTCAGCTTATTCTAATTCAGCTAATTAAAACAATTAATACAAAATATTTCACTTAAACTCCGTCTTTTAATTTTTTTAAAATTAGTTTGACATATTTAAGTAAGTTTTAGTGAAATGAATGAGCTGGTATTTCCGGTGGCATTTGCCAAATATAGCACTTGCCACATCTTGCGATACCGTACGGAAAGTACAGCAAACTCTTAGTGATCTAAATCGAAACAAAAATATCAGCTGTCTAGCTAACGATTTTGTTTTTAATCTTTCACGCCAGACGGCAACCGCGTACATAGTCACAGACCATATGACACTTGCCGAAACTACCCTACTGCTTTGGCTTGGGTCACCAATATTCGATATTATACCTGCTAACGCTGCATATAGTCATGCTTTTTCGCATGTCACCTCAATTAAAGCCAGCCTCAGTTTTTTGGGCCGCAATTTCGAGGCCCGTATTTGTCAACCAGTTTTTAATGTCATTTCTGACATTTGTAGTTATCCTTTGTAGGCCAATAAGCTACATTTGCATGGCCAACTATGTTGACTCCTCGCGGTACTGGTAATACTCCGTCATAAAGGGTGATCCACAATAGCCGGCGCAAAAATACTTTGCTTGCACATCTGGGAATTAAAGTCGTCTAACTCGGGTTTAATATCGTGGCAGGGACAATGCCCAATAAGCTTTGTCGAGGAGCTTGTAGAAGTCATGTTTGGTCGCTTCGTCCTTCTCATCCGTCGGGCATGGACACAAATTAGGCGGATGTGAACCTCGAGACAAACATAAATCCAACACAATATTCTTGTCTTTCTAATACTTAGGCCAACCATGTCGCTTCCAGTCAGGTCGTTGGGGCGATCGTCTTAGTGCTGACCTCTTTGGTTCATTGACATCAATTGCTACAGCTGCATCGTTGAATGTGTTGTTAGAAATATTTTTCAGCTGAAAAACATTTCGTCGAAACTGTCGATCAGTTCATGAGGACATATTCTTGTAAATATGATTCAATCTCTTCCCGTATTTTGGCTGATGATTAACGACCCCTCTGTCAAGCGCATCGCTTAGATTATATACCGCATGTAACTACCAATAGTTTGTGATCAGGGACCTATTCAAATTTATGACCGAAGACATAATATAGAGCCGCTCTACACTTCCTTTCGGAAATCCATTTCGACGGCCGCCTGAGTTTTCAAAAATTCCTTGTTTTCTTAACTATTAAATTTTCTTATCGGCTGCTTACTCCAATTCGAATCGTCTATATGGCGATTCATCTAATACTGCGTCTTTTCGCAAATTTTTCCCATCGTTTGACTTTTCTTCATCATAATACGCCCAATCTTTTCGCTATCAATCGCCAAATCAATACTTTTCCCCTTCTTCCATGACATCAAAATCGGACATTATTTTGCTGTTACAAATTCGAGTTGTGATTCGAATATTCCCAAAATTTTTGAAGCCTGTCCATTACATGCTTTGATGTTATCCTATTTTCTTTCCTTTCATTTGAGACCAGCACATTCTCTGATTTTAATAAAGTCCACGTTGTAGCATCAACCAAATTAAATATAGCATCCTTAATTATTTACTAATATGGTCATTTTGCTTAGGTCTGTTTACTTTCATCTTTGAGTTTTGACTCTTCTGTTATTGTTGCCAGTGATATCAATAGAGCGTGATTGAATGCTCCACTTGGACTTACATTTGAAGCTAAAATGGTTTCGCCCAACAAATTTATTACATGTTTTACCGATGGCATTTCCCATTATTTGCCCATTGACCTGTATATACACAATGGAAACATTCGATTGTTTCACCGCTTTGCACTTTAGTTTCATTTAGTCTGAACTTTTATTTTGTTCACCACAATTGTTGCAGGCTATGTGGTTTCGTTGTTTGTGAATACTTTTTCTTGTTTAGCAATCGATTTGAAGCCTTTCGCTACATTCAAGACAGTTTCCAAATTCGCACAACCTTGTTTTAACCTGTCTCGGGGCATTGGAGTGGATGGACACATCTCTATTAATTGATCCTTGATATTTTCTTCCAGGATATCTCTAAAATTGCATCTTTCTGCTAGTGTTTTTAATTTCATGCAAAGATCCGATTTGTTCGTTTTCTTGTTTCGTTAAATGTAAGACTTGGCGTTCGTAGGTTATATTTTCTTTTGGCAAAAATTATTCGTATGCTCTGTATAATCAAATGGAGCTACTGCCAGCGTGATCGTGGTAGCGGTACCTTAAAGTCAAACAGAAGTAATATTAATATCATTCCATTTATGAGAAAATATCTCACTTTACCGATTTAAAATTTCTAGGAATATTTAAATATAACTTAATCTTCTTCACGTTTTATCTGCTAAGTTAACTTCCTAACTGAATTTATATTGCAAATTACAAAAATTATGCTAGTTAATACCTTCCAACGTAATCAACTAATCAAAATCCCAATAAAACTAAAATGGTAAGTACAAGACACAACACGGTATATACTAAATTCCAAAATTGATTGCAATATACCATTCGCCATTTTTAAATACTGATTCCTCGGAACTCGGAACACAAAAGAACATTAATTTTTACCAAAACTGTTTTCCATTTTGGGTATTTTTCTTTTACAGAAAAATTGGGTTGATCGGGCTACTACTGATCGAGCAAGCTGAAGAAGTTATTTGAATGAAATATAAGTATATATAACCGGAAGGATTGTATTTTCGACTAATAAAAATCATATTAAAAAAAAATATTCGTTTTTTATTTACACTAAAATCAAATTACAAATTATAAATGGTCCACCCTGTTCACTCCCATTGGCTTACATTTCTTCACTGTACTCAAATGCCTTCAAATGTTCGAAGGTGCAAAAATAAAGCCCTGAACAACATCAGCACTATTTCTTTCTCGCTTGGTGTTTCGGTAAATATGATCTCGTCGAAGGCTTGCTGCTGCTGTTGACTTATCACTTCGCTCTGATACACTGCATCTAAATACAAAACAAATTTACTAGTTGTTTGTCATATTAAATTTTTTTATACCTACATAGTGCCACTTGAAGATTTCAGCAGGTTTCAATTTTGAAAGTTTACATTTTAAAATTATAATAAAATGGTAAAAATTACAACCAGAGATTTGCGCTAAAAATTAGCTGCAAATCTCTACTGGTTTTCTGTTCACGTGCTTTTTCTGCTATATTTCTCTCTATAAGGTTGTGGTTATGTTTAGATTTTGCTCGGCGAATACCATGCAATTGTTGTTGCAGCGAACACGAGCACGCCGAGTATTCAGGGTGACAATGAGTTATTCTACAAAAAAGGAACAAAAATATATGCAAAATAGAAGGAAAACATATAACATACATCATTACTTTGGTTTGCAGAAGAGCAAAGTTGCGAAAGTTTTTAGTGTTTAAAAGTGAATATTAAATATATAATATTATTTATCTAACTATTTAAGTAAGTATGAAAAGTATTTATTCAACATATTAGCTGTATTCGACCAAAAGCAATTCTATAACGAACTCGAATGTAACCACCACACAGCGAACACCAGCATAACCATGACCTAGGAATTATTTTCAAAAATTTTTTTTACATAACAAAATTTTTGCTGGATACGTGAACAGATTTATTATTTTTTTACTTAGGCCGTGGTTATGTGTGTGTTCGATGTTCGGCGAACACATCACTTTTTTCTCTCATGTTCGGTTGTCACAACAATATTATGGTGTTCGCCGCTGAGTCCGAACTACGGCTTGAGTACGGCTTCACCCTCCCAAAGCCCGCATGATGCACCACCAGATTTTTTAGACCCACTCCTCCCACCTATAACTAAACCTACCAAAAAATTTAATCAGTGACGATAACCGGTTTATCCTATCTCGTTTGAGAGATCGCAGAAATCGTGCCTATCTGCACGATAAATCCGATTCAATTTGCATAGATGGTATAACTAAAGCAAATGTTCGGGTATCAATAAATCAAGAAGGCCTCCCAACTAATCCAAGTGAGTTGAGAAAAATCTTCGTTCGTTTTCATGAGAGCTTTGATATATTTCCTCTTGAGGTAAATAACGATTTAACTACATTCGCCTCACACTTAAGCTTCAAACGTCTTTCGCTCCTTCAAAGAACACGTTATAACTTTAAAAATTATTATCGCACCTAACCCACTTCCCCCAAGCCCTTCCCAATTTGTATCTGTATACTACCAGAATGTAAGAGGTCTACGTACTAAAATCTCCAGTGTTTCTAAACTCCCAAAAGCTTCCCTTTTGCGCTTTCTGAAACCAACTTGTGTTCCGATTACAAAGATACAGAACTATTTACCGTTGACTTTGAGGTCTTCCGAGACGACGGTCTCAACAAAGAAGACAAATCCTCTTCCTTGTGGCAGTAAATAATCGCATCGACCTAGCATTTGGTAATACCTCACATACGGCCTACTTTGAGTATATTTGCGTCAGAATAACTATCTTATTCTGCTGTTATATTCGTCCCTCTCAACCTATTAATGGCTATCTATCAACAGGCTGTATATGCTTTTGACTCTATATTAGATGCTGTTGACCCCTCGGACACTGTCATAATTGTTGGGGGTTTTAACCTTCAATGGGTACAATCTAATGACGAATCGTATTATTTCGCGTCTAATCCCTGCTCAGACAAGGAAATTTTATTTACTGACTGTCTCTTAAACTCTGGTCTTTTCCAATTAATTACTGTTATTACTAATAGCTTCTTTTCACTTCTGATGCCAACTGGACATCAGAGAGCCACCATCTTCTCTCAAATTTAGACTATTATCACCCCCCTATCAATTACTTATTCGTACGACAATGTTAATTAAGTGCTAAACTCGGAGTACTCATACAGATTCAATTTTCGTAAGAATTAAATAGTTTAATCAGCAAAGTTAACTTTCAGCTTATATTTGAGTGCAAATATATAACTATCGATGTTGCAATTACTCAGTTTTATTGTAAAATTTTCAATTGCATTCAACAATCTGTCCCTTTTGTTCCCCAGAAAAACTTTTCATCGTCCCTCCCTGGTACAACAAAGATGTTTAAGCCATCTTAACGCACCTTTCCTTTCCTATTCATTTTCTCTATCCTTAATTCTTTCTGTTTTATATTATGCTTTCTTTTATATTTTGCTTTCTTTTTCTGTCTGTTAGTTCTTCTCTAGAACCAATTCATACCGGTCGGTTGGACTCTTAAATAAATTGATTTTACAAGTTTTCATTTTACTAAATTTATTAATCTTGTTTAAGTGGTCGCTGTGGCGTAGTGGTAGTGCGTTGGACTGCTACCCAGAGTGTCCGGGGTTCGAATCTCGGCACAGGCAAAATCAAAAAGTAGAAAACATCATTTTTCTACACGGCACTACCTCTTGGAAAGCCTATGCAAGAGTAAAAATTGCCTATGAAAAGCTTTTCACTTCGCCGTTCGGATTCGGCATTAAACTGTAGGTCCCTTCCATTCATGTTCAAATATAATAAATATAATATAATACTACTTGTAACTTATTATACATAATATTTTAAGTTTTCCTATATTTAAAATATTGTGTATAAATTTTATATATTATTTTATCAAAATTGGGTCTATCGTACAAATATTCTTTGTATGTACATATGTCCATAAAGTAAATACGTGTACAACAACAAATACGCACGTATTGCTTTACAGAAAGTTCTTTGCTATTTTCTTTTGTGCTATATTAAAAAAAAAATATTACACTGTGTGTCATATATTTAGTTACACTCAAATTAAATTATGGATTTTTATATTATTTTTATATCATCAAGTTGAAGGGTGTCGGGGTTTATAAGATGGATAAAATCTTACCTGGAAAATCGGTTATATAAGTAATGTCATATTTAGGTCTTCTACAACTGAACCCTTTGTTGCCACATCCGAACTCCCTCAAGGTAGCCACTTTGGTCCCTTGATTTTTGTCCACACAATTAACGATGTAGATTGTATCATCAAAAACTCTCAGCTTTATATCTATGCTGATGACATGAAAGTTTACCGACACATTGTAATACTTCTTGACTATCGCCCACTACAAGATGACTTGAACAATTTTTCAAAATGGTGTGATAAAAATTTTCTCGAACCCATATGTCACAAAATCTCTCTATTTTACATTTGTCAGATCAATTCTTGAATTTGCTAGCCAAGTCTGGTCTCCTTATTATAACACCCATTCCCTTAGAATTGAAGCAGTGCAACGCAGATTTATTCGGTTTGCCTTGTGTGACCTACCATGGTCTGATTCTTTTAACTTGTCCCCATATAAAGATCGCCTAAAACTAATTAACGTACAGTCCCTTGAAATACGTCGAAAATCCGCCGATACAGTATTTGTTCACCAATTATTAGCTGGAAACATTGATTGTCCCGCGTTGCTCCAAACAATTTTTATTAACACCAATCCACGTAACCTTAGGTCTGTGCCCGCTTTTCGTCTTAATACGCACCGAACAGATTTTGGCGGCAACGAACCAATGTCTAGAATGCTTCGAATAGCCAACAACATTCCAAATGTATTTGACTTTCACCATATCCAATTTAGCTTCAAGAATGCTCTGTATAAAGCCTATTCCCCTCCCTCCTCTTGCTAAGCCATGTACTTAACCAGTTTTAAGTAGGTATAATTTGAGCTGAATAAATAACAATCTAACAAAATAATAATCTTTTTATCGTTGTTATGAATTATTTCCCTAAATGTTTTGGATTTTCTGCCGGTTTCCTGAACTGTAGAGTAAGTTTTAACTTAAACCATCTCTTTTTTTAATTATTCTAAATTACAAGTCCAACATTTTGTGAGCTATTTTAAATTTTTATCAGTGTTTTAAAGCGAAAATTATTAACATTTTTACAAGACAATCTACTTCACAACATCATTTTATTTCTTTTGGTATTAAATTGAAGAAAACGAATACAAATCACTCAATCAGCATTTCAACCAAGCGTTGTTCATTAATTCTTACGTTTGTGTCTCTCTTCCAACACAACATTGCAAAGTGCATTTGCAACGCTTTGACAATTTCTAAACCAAACAGCAACGATCACAAAGACGTAAGCTTGCTGCATTCAATTGATTTAATTGATTGACCTCTTCTTATGGCGAAATAGCCACACAAATAAAATGATCATCAATGCCCAAAAGGAGGAAGAATTTCCTCAACGATCATTGCTCGCTTCCGTATACAAACACAAATCCAATAATAAAGACGGCTTGTCTGTCTGCAGATTTTGTCATTTGATCAATCCTATTTCCAAATTAATAACTGCATCCGCATATCGTTTTTACGTGATGTCTTATGTTTTTACCATTGCATGGGCTGCCACAGCCGTTGCCAATAATAATGACAATGGGAACAACGTTAAGTGATGGGGATCGCCCGCAATGTTGTATTTTTCGTCAAGCGAAGAGCAAAAGAGAAGAGAAGAAAAGCGATTAAAGAAATCGGCGGCCCTACTAACGAAAATGAATAAATTGCACAATGGTTGAAGTGATCAATCAATCATTCTGAAGATCGTTTGAGGATCACATGCTTAATAAATCTGTTGCGCCTTACAGACTCAGTGTTTGATCACAAGTGACGATAATGTGTTGTCGCATTGGCGCTTCGTATTCCTGCATATTGTTCTTTCATGTGATTCGAAAACGATTCAGCCATATCAGTTCATTGAAAGTTCGATCTTAGATTTGATGAAATGTACTCTTTATTATTGACTTAAATTGCATACTTTGAACAACAATAATCATTACTTTAATATTAAGAGAATTTTTGAGTTTATACTTACCCGCAATATGTTAAAGCGGTTCTTATTTTTATAGACGGCTAAAAATTTTCTCTTATGTGTAATTTCGTGCTTTTCGAAATCTTGGTTAAATTCGATTTCGAAACAAAAATTCAGAAGTCCCATGTCATTCATCTCTAATGATTTTCCTAGTCGATGCCATTTCTGGTGGTTGTTGGTTGCAACAATCAAATCGTGTACGTATATTGCTACAATTATGATGTATTCTTTGTGCTTTGGTCAAAAACACATTCCGACTTCAGAGTTTCTAATCGCTGTGCCATAGTGGTAGTGCGTTGCACTGTTTCGCAGAGTGTCCTGGCTCTGCACAGGACACTCTTCCTTCTTCACTCAAAAAGAAGAAAAAAAAATTTTCTGAAGAAATATTTTATTACTAAGAAAAGATAAAACAGCTGCAAAAACATGCCGAAAAATTTGTGCCGGACCAAGGAGAGGTTTGCTCGATTCCGTTCCGAAAATTTCGATATCAAAGATGCACTTCGCTGTGGTTGGCCAGTCAATGAAAAATTGATGAAGTTTTGCAACTGATGGAGCAAGCTTTCAAATAAGTGTTCGTTTGACATAATCGGATTAGAATTGCCAGATTTGTGGGTGTCAACGTCATTTTGTAACCAAAAACCACGGATACATTTTATATGACTCAACTTTTACACGAAAAGAACATTTTTAATGTAACTTTAACAATATAATTTGATATTACAATGTAAAACAGATAGTGATCAATTTGATAATTTTAATGGAAATGTAACACAAAACAAATCAGGCAGATATTTTGTATCTTAAAATCAAAGTTTTTGGTTTTACATTGAAAATAACATTACAAAAATATAATTTCTACATTGCACTTTTTTTTTAGTGGATGATTGATGATTTGGACCGTTTTTAAACATTGCTTCGTTACTTAATCCTGCGTAGTTCTTCTGTGGTTGGAAATAACTATGGTTTGTAAAAGGGACATCTATGCTTCGCAAAATTGTTCTTGATTCTAGATCCCAAAGTCTGTGTGTTTTTTTTAATTGTGCAGAGTATCCTATAAAGATGCATCTCTTGGATTTCGAGTCAAAAGCGGTACCAACAGGTCGCTTTCAGGAACTGAATACTGAACAGTTGCCTAAGCAGGAAATAAATCGCTGTAATGCCAATTTAATGCGTGAAAAGTTTCTACACGAACAGCGCCAAAGGCATAAAGTCTTTAGGAGTAGTAAAAACTTTTGGTAATTTGTAAAGAGAGTAAAGAAGCAAACATCTTCGTCAATTCCAACTCATTTTACAGGTGGTCGCCTTGTCACTAGCTCGGTTGATAAAGCGAACCTTTTTGTAACATTTTCGAAGAGAATTCTTCTCTGCCACTGCCCGTTATCGAATCTCTGTATCTTGCGCTAAGTCTGAGATACATTTTCGAACGCTGGTAGTTAAAAGAGGTCTTGCAAACCTTATCATAAACAAGGCTTCAGGCTTGTGCGACAACGTTGGCGCGACCGTTGCGCTACCTATTCAACATTTCATACACAACTGTTGTATTTCCATCTTGTTGGAAGGTTGCAAAAGTCCAACCAGTTCCTAAAAAGGGCAAGACTGCGGACCCTGCGAACTATCGCCCATCGCAATCTTTTCTACGCTATCCAAAGTCATGGAAAGTGTAGTTAACTTCCACTTGGTCAAATATCTTGAACAAAACGAATTGTTTAATGACCGTCAATACGGTAATTACCGAACTTCACGAACTTTCTAAGCAGCCGCTCTATCCGTGTTGTGATAGAAGGCATTGTTTCAGAAGATCTTACCATTAATGCTGGAGTGCCACATGGTCCAACCTCTCCACTACCCTTTTCCTTATCTTCTGTCATTAACGAAGAATCCCATTTACTTGTTTGCAGATGACAGCACCATTTCTCATTCATATGCCTGTTCAAAACGCCCTAACTCTTTGGAGATTGAGAGTCATGAGTCATATTAAAGATCCTCAGTCAATCTCCGAGTGGGGTGTCACGAATAGAGTTGAAATCAATGCGCGTAACACCCAATGTTTTCTGTTATCTCACAACGAATAAGAGTAGGTGTTGTGGAGACATCGACTTTTAATGTTCTGGACATGTCCATCCAATGTAATGTTCTTTGGAATAAACACATTTTTACATGTCGAAAAAAGCAGCCAAGTGTATCGGCTTTCTTAGGCGGTGTAAAATATATTTTACTCCGACTGATCTCCGCATGATCTATGTACACCACATATATACGTCCAAAATTGGAGTTTAATTCTCACCTATGGGCTGTAGCTTCACGAACGGAATTGGAGGTTCTGGACCGTATCCAACATCGAGCGATAAAGATAATAAGAGAAGGAAAAGTTCCAGCTTTATTGACTCCTTGGAACATCGTCGAAACTTGGGTTGCGTCCCTCTGTTTCACCATTACTTTCACTCTAGATATTCCACTGAGATGCGCAAGCAGAACTCACGCATTCCAAGTAAACACGGTGTTCTACCGCACTACGCATTACAAAGAAAATTCGTTTATCTATCGTACCGCCGTATTTGGAATAAGCTCCCTGCATACATTTTTTCGGTTATTATCACCCTTGCAAATTTAAAGCAAACGCTCATAACTACTTCTCCTTTTTTCTTCCTCCCATCTATCAATCTTCCTGCCAATCAACACAATATTCGGCATTCTTAGGGGTAGCCCCTGTGTGTTTAAAAAAGAGGTTTTTCGGGTTTGTGAATCAGGATTAATTGAGTTTCTTTCCATTGTATTGGAAAGTGGTGACAGCGGATAATCGCATTAAACAAGTGAGTAATGAATTAGTAGCTGCACTCAGGAAACTCCTTCAAGATTCTGTTCCTGATTAGATCATACCACGGGGTATCCCCCTTTCAACGTTTTTTTGATAGTTCTACTCTTCTTCTATTCTTCTTCTTCTATTTTAAAGAGAGAGATCGGAAGATTCTTTTGATCGTTTCGTTTGAAACTTATTTGAGTCCCTTTACAGCGCTGGTACATCGCTTCTTGTAGTTGATCTTTAGCAAGATGATTTAAGTTCTGATGCCTATATCGGCAACTAGATACCAATGTAGAAGACAATGCAGCATCCAGTTCTACCCCAGCATTTATTACGTTTTTGGTATTCAAGGGAATATAAGAGGCCAGAGTCCTTCTGAAAGTTTGTTTAAACAGCCCCCAGTTTAGATACAGGCATGACAAAAAAAAATATCGATTGTTTTATCGATGTAATGTATCGTGGGCCTACATCGATAATCGGGCAAAAACATCGATATTTTCAATGTATCGGATACATTTTGAGGGTTTAAATGATCGTTTTCATTCCCTTTATTAAGTTTGGCTATTTTCCGAAAGATACAACAGTCAAATAATTATTCTTCGTACTTTTATGAACTCGTAAATGCCTCATAAGCTTATAAGTGTGTAAACTTTTCAAAATTTGTATGAAATGTTTAAACACTTTACAAGGTTTAAGAGGCATTTACGAGTTTACATGAATCCGACTATAACATATTTTTTTGTTTTATAAAATATATAATAACTTTTTATAAATTATAGCTTATAATTAAGAGCTTAGTGTAGATAAATTAAAAAGAAATTTTATCACACGAAAGGGGTCGACATTTCCTTTCCTTTTCGGTTGTATTTCCTCTTAATTCCTTAATTCAAAGTTATACACTTACTTACTTAGCTGGCGCTACAACCGATGGTCGGTCTTGGCCGCCTCCACAAAGCTTCGCCAGTCACTTCTGCTATGCGCGCGCTGGCGCCAGTTGATAAGGCCAAGTGCAGTCAGGTTGCCCTGCACCTGGTCTTTCCAACGGAGATTAGGACGTCCTCTTCTGCGTGATCCTCCACCGTGGTTCGAATAAAACACCCTTCTAGCCGGAGCGCTTTCTTCCATTCGCTCAACATGACCCAGCCAGCGAAGCCGCTGGAGTTTTATACGCTTGACTATGTCAGTGTCGGCGTACAACTCATACTCATCGTTCCATCTTATTCGATACACGTCGTCCACGCATACTGGACCGTAGATCTTACGGAGTATCTTCCTCTCGAACGCTCCTAACAGTCTCTCATCATTGATGGTCAATGTCCACGTCTCTGCGCCATACATTAGGACGGGAAGGATGAGGGACTTATAGAGCGTTATTTTCGTCGGTCGAGAGAGGGCTCTACTTCTCAATTGCCTACTGAGCCCGTAGTAACACCTGTTGGCAAGAGTTAGTCTCCGCTTGATCTCAAGGCTGACATTATTGTTGGTGTTTATGCTGGATCCTAGATAAACGAAATCCTTGACGACTTCAAAAGTGTAGTTGTCAACAGTGACATTTTGTCCAAGACGCCGTGACTCTTTGTTTGTTGACACAAGGTATTTCGTTTTGTCCTTTTTCACCACTAGACCCACACGACGAGACTCCCTTTCCAGGTTGGAGAATGCTGCACTGACTGCTCGAGCGTTTTTGCCAATGTTGTCAATATCATCAGCGTATGCTAGCAGCATGACACTCTTGTAGAAGATAGTGCCAGAGATGTCGATGTTCGCAGCTCGAATTATTTTCTCCAGCATAAGGTTAAAGAAGTCGCACGATAGGGAGTCACCTTGTCTGAAACCTCTTTTGGTATCAAATGGTGCGGAGAGGTCTGTCCCAATTTTCACTGGACTGGTGGTGTTGGTCATTGTCATTTTGCAAAGACGAATGAGCTTTGCAGGGATACCAAAATCAGACATTGCGGCGTACAAGTGATCCCTAATCGTGCTGTCGAAGGCGGCTTTATAATCGACAAAGAGATGATGGGTGTCGATCTGTTTTTCTCGGGTCTTTTCCAGGATTTGGCGTAGTGTGAATATCTGGTCGATGGTGGATTTACCAGGCCTGAAGCCACACTGATAAGGTCCAATCAGTTTGTTGACGATGGGCTTCAGTCTTTCGCACAGTACGCTCGATAGAACCTTATATGCAATATTAAGAAGGCTGATCCCACGGTAGTTGGCGCAGATCGTGGAATCACCCTTCTTATGGATTGGGCAGAGTACGCTGAGATTCCAATCACTTGGCATGCTTTCATCTGACCATATTCTGCATAGAATAGCTCTTCGCCTCCGGTCTTAAACAACTCAGCAGGCAGGCCATCTGCACCTGCAGCCTTATTGTTTTTCAGCCGAGCAATGGCTCTTAAGACCTCCTCATAGTCAGGCGGCGGTACTTCAACGCCGTCAGTGATTGGGGTTTCCGGAGTGGGTTCCGCAGTGGCGGGATTATTGCCGTTATCGCCATTAAGCAGCTGCGAAAAGTGCTCCCTCCATAATCTCATTATGCCCTGGATATCTGTCACCAGATTTCCGTCCTCATCCTTGCAGGAAGAGGCCCCGGTCTTCAAACCAAGAGTCAGGCGTCTTATTCTTTCAAAGAATTTTCGGACCTCGTTCCTGTCCCGCAACATTTCGATATCATTGAACTCGCGTCTTTCTTCATCTCTTTTCTTGCGCCTGAAAAGACGTTTCTCCTCCCTTCTCAACTTTCTGTATCGCTCCTTAGCAGCTCGCGTTGCAACTGACTGCAGGGTGGCTCTGTAGACTGTGTTTTTTGCTTCAGTAGCATCGCGACACTCTTGGTCGTACCACATATTTCTCCGTCGACGGTGGTAGCCTAGCACCTCTTCGGCAGCCGTACGCATAGAGCGGGAAATGTGCGTCCACTGTGCGCATATATCATCAAGTTGAGGGGTGTTTTGCGAAAGGAGAAGTGCAAGTTGGTTGGCAAAGACTTTGGCTGTCTGTTGTGATTGCAGCTTTTCGACATCCAGCTTTCTCTTTGTACCTATCCGTACGCGATTTGCTACACATATACGTGTGCAGACCTTGGCTGCAACCAATTAGTGGTCTGAGTCGATGTTTGCACCACGTATTGTGCGTACGTCTAGTACATTGGAAGCGTGCCTTCCGTCGATCACAACGTGATCAATTTGGTTTCGTGTGTTTTGATCAGGGGACAGCCAAGTGGCCTTATGGATATCCTTATGTTGGAATCTGGTGCTACTAACTGTCATGTTTCGTGCCGCGGCGAAGTCGATCAGTCTCATACCGTTATCGGTGGCTTCGTCGTGGAGACTGAATTTTCCGATCGTCGGACCAAAGAGACTCTCCTTGCCCACCTTGGCATTAAAGTCGCCTAACACGATTTTAACATCGTGGCGGGGGCAATGCTCATAAGCTTTGTCGAGGAGCTCGTAGAAGTCATCTTTGGTCGTTTCATCCTTCTCATCCGTCGGGGCATGGACACAAATTAGGCTGATGTTGAAGAATTTTGCCTTGATGCGGATAGTGGCTAGGCGCTCGTTCACCGCCGTGAACCTCGAGACTAGATGACGCAGTCTCTTCCCAACCACAAATCCAACACCAAATTCGTGTCTCGACGCATGACAGCTGTAGTAGATATCACAGGATGCTCTTTTGGAGCAACCCTGTCCCGTCCATCGCATTTCCTGTACAGCGGTGATGTCAGCTCTATATTTTTGGAGGACATCCACCAGCTGGATAGAGGCACCTTCCCTGTAGAGGGTGCATATCCGTAAATCGTTGTCCTTTGGGCGTTTGCGGGAGTCGTCAACATTAGAGGGGTTCATTATCCGAGGCTTGTTTGGAGGTTTCATTTGGAGGGTATTTTAACGTGGTGGGTTCCAAGCCCGACGCACAACCATTCATTCAAGGCCATGGAGAAGCCCGCCGCACACATTAGTTAACTCACTGACGGTTGTCAGATCGCTATCCAGGGGAGGCTGTGTGTCGACTTGAAACGTAGAAGCGCCCTAAATGTAATTTTTTATTACAAAACTAAAGCCTTTGAAAATTATTCTTCGTCAAGAAGAGTTTAATAAAATTTATAAACAAACAAAAATATAGAGTTACATCAGTTTTAAATTTTTGGTACAATTCTTATTTACATTGTTTTTTATAATATATCAGAAGAAAAACATCGATATTACATCTAAAATGTTCGATGCATCGACACCAAAATATCGATGTTTTCGATGCAACGATGTATATTGGCCATCACTTCCCAATTAGTATTTTTATTAAGCAAACAGGATAGTTTTACTTTTTTCTGGATTTGGCTGCTAATTGATAAAATAATGGGATATCTTTGGTCACACAAAAGTCAATAACATCTGGAAGCTTGTTTCTATCTGTTGGCCAGAAGGTTGGTTCATCCATTGATAACACAGGCTATTCAGTTACATAAATTTACATATGTACATATGAAGGTTACTGCTTCTGGGAGTCGATATCCTAGTGTCCTATTGCGGATGTTTGGCATTGTAGCAGACACCAGCGATAAATCTACCGATACAAAATTGCTGGAACTGTTCACAGTTAACAGGATGGTTAGGTGAACAAAATACCGCTGCAATTGTGATGGGTGTATTACGCTGTTGAACTTTTAGTGAAGAAGTGTGTTTCAGATATTAACATATCTCTATTTATTTTGATATCAAGCGACTCTCGCATCAACTACACTCAGTTCCTTTTGTTAACTTTTCTCCCAGCCTTTTTATTCAAAATTTTTAAAATTTCAGCTTTCTTTGCTCGCACCGCAATTCCCAATGAATCTTTTAGGAGTTTATATTCGTTATACAGCTTGGGTCTTTTCCATTTTCTAATTTTTGTTTTCATATAAACAAATTTCTTTCAAGGTTTGGACCTTGTGTCACTACAATGGTATGGCATGCCTTATCTCGTTTTACTTGGCTTTTCGCCAATGTTTACAAGAATGAAAGTATGCGCCACTTTACATCTGAAAAATTATATTTGTTGCCATATGCAACTCGGATATTTATTTATGTTCTGCGTTACTTTGACGTTTTCATTTCCGATTTATAACATTGGAGCTGGAACAGAATCAAATGATTCATGAATTTAGAAATAGTAATAATTAAATTTAATTTATTCTTGCGATGAAAGAAAAACATTAATCGCAAAAAAAAGTAACGTTAACTTTGACAGTCGCATTTTAATCACAATAACTTTTGAATCATATATTATCCTTTAAATGAGCTTTCGCCCCGTGACTTTTTAAAATTTTAGTATGTAGAAAAGGATTTTAATATTTAATACTTCTGAAATGCTTTATTGTTACATTGTAAGAATTTGAATACATAAAATTATATTTTACAAATCCTGTCTAGAAGAGAGTTATGTTCCTTTTAACATTTAGAAGCTTCTGATATTTGGTTTTTTAAAGCAAAATTCCTCTAATTTAAATTTATAAAATTTAGCGTATATTTGTCGCACGCTTTATAGAGAATTGACCAATAGATGATTCGCATTTGTTATGATTAGATTTCCTTTAATTCTATGTATATAAAAATAAAAAAATTTGTGCGTATGTAGGACAGAACATTTTCCTTTTTCAGAACATTTGCGGTTTGGGTTTTCAGGTTAGGTTTAGTAATCTTGTAACGAACAAATTTTGAAATTGTCTCTTTGTCGGTGTTTTGTGGTTAAATTCCCTCTCTCATTCTCCCTCCTTCTTAATCAAACCTATCAATCTTCCTTCCAACCAACACAATGCCCTGCACGCAGAGGGATACACACTGTGTGTTAAATGTATATAAAAAAAAGTTATAATTTGCTGATTTATGCAAACGATAAGCCTTGTATAGTTCAGTTTGATGATACTCTAATCACAGGTATGCTGCAACTGAATCCACTTCAGTTGCATAATACCAGCCCTCTATCAATCGAGTATGATTCATACTCAGCATCCTCTATACATACCATATGTATAGTATACATATGTGTATACGCTAATTTCGTGTTTTTTTTCAGTCCATACTCTCTCATTCTTTCAGCTCTAGAAATTTCTAACGATTTCTGTTAGAAATATAAAATTATTGCTTGAAATGTCAAATTTAACTAGAAACTGATGGGCAGTGCTCTCTATCAACCGAGTAGGAATCATACGCGAATTAGCGCCCTCTATCAATCGATATGCATCCTCATTTTCATACTCGATAGATAGAGGGCATTGCCCTTAATTTCCGTGACAATATTCATTTTGCCACAAAAATGATGGATCAAATTCTTTTCACTGAAAAATGCAAAATCTATACATTTTGTAAATATAATATAATGTAGTATGAGTGGCATACAATTACTTACCAGAAATTTTATGCACATAACATACTTTTTTAAATGCCTTATTGAGACGAATATGCAAATTCGCATTAGTACACATGTGAGGAGGTTAAACATATAAGATAAAGTAATTAAGTAGTTCAAAAGGTCTCATAAAGTCGAATGTGATATTGCAACACTAAACAGTTGATGACTTGAAAAATCATAGTAAAGTAAAGAAATATACTAAGCTGAACTCTACCGTCTTTAAATGAATGAAATCCTAAAAATTCAATTGATTATAATGATAAATGTTTTTCAAAAAATTATTGTAAGAAAATTTTAAATTAAATTATGTAACAAATTGAAAAATGCCACTCTGGGTATGAAATACATTTTTCTCCAACTGACTTCTTTTTTTTTGACAATCCCTTTTTAGTCTACCTGTTTATTTAGATTTTTTTTTTGGTACATGCAACACGCAGTGTGTACCCCTATGAATGCCGAGCATTGTTTTGATTGAAGGAAGATTGATAGGTGGGAGGAACAAAAAGGGAGAAGTAGTTATGAGAGTTTGCTTTCAATGGTCAAAATAATCGGGAAAAATATTTGTAGGGAGCTTATTTATATTATAAATACGGCTATTACTACAGATAAAAGAACTTTCTTTGTAATGCGTAGTGCGGTGGAACACCGTGTTTACGTGGAATGTGTGAGTTCCGCTTGCATCAGCTTGCGCATCTCAGTGGAACATCTACCGTGAAAGTACTGGTAAAACAGAAAGACGCAAGCCACGTTTCGACGATGTGCCAAGGGGTCAATAAAGCTGGAACCTTTGCATCTCGTATTATCTTTATCGCTAGATGTTGGATACGGTCCAGAAGCTCCAGTTACGTTCGTGAAGCTCCAGCCCATAGGTGAACATTAAACTCCATTTTAGGACGTATATAGGTGGCGTAGATCATGCGGAGATCAGTCGGTGTGAAATATTTTTTACACCGTCTAAGAAAGCCGATACACTTGGCGGCTTCTTTCGACATGTAAAAATGTGTTTATTCCAACGAACATTACATTGGATGGACATGTCCAGAACATTAAGAGTCGATGTCTACACAATACCTACTTCAATTCGTTTGTGAGATAACAGAAAACATTGGGTGTTACGCGCATTGAACTCAACTCTATTCGTGAAACCCCACTCGGAGATTGACTGAGGACCTTTACTGAGTGACTCATTCATAACATGCCTTTTCTTCTCAATCTCCAAAGAATTAGGGCTTTTTAAAAAGTCATATGAATGAGAAATGGTGCTGTCACCTGCAAACAAGTAAATGGGATTCTTCGTTAAAGACAGAAGATAAGGAAAAGGGTAGTGGAGAGGATCGGACCATGCGGTACTTCAGCATTAATGGCAAAATCTTCCAAAACAATGCCGTCTATCACAACACGGATGATAGAGCGGCTGCTTAGAAAGTTCGTGATCCATCGTGTGAAGTTACTCCCGACCCCATGCGCAATCAGTTTTAGTGCTTTATGACACACTCTGTGAAACGCCTTTGAAATACCCACCTAAGCCATGGACACCATGAGGGCGCCCGTAGAGCTAAATCATATTGGCAGTCATTAAGCAATTCGTTTCGTTCAAAATATTTGACCAAGTAGATGTTAACTACACTATCCATGACTTTGGATAGTGTAGAACATATTACAATGGGCGAGAGTTCGCAGGGTCCGTAGTCTTGCCTTTTTTAGGAACTGGTTGGACATTGGTAACCTTCCAACAAGACGGAAATACACCAGTTGTGTATAAACGGTTGCGGCAGCGTTGTCGCACAAGCTCGCAATACATGGGCTGGAATGCCATCTGGTCCCGAAGCCATGTTCATGATAAGATTCGCAAGAACTCTTTTAACTACTCGCGTTTTAAAATATATCTCAGGCATAGCACAAGTTACAGATTCGATAACGGGCAGTAGTTGATCGCTAAGTGGCAGAGAAGAATTCTCTACGAAAATGTTAGCTTTATCAATCGAGAAAGTGACGAGGCGATCCCCTGTAAAAAGAGTTGGAATTGACGAAGATTTTTGATTCTCTACTCACTTTACAAATTACCAAAAGTTCTTACTGAATTGTAAGACTTTGTACCTCAGACGCTATTTGTGTAAAAACTTTTCGCGCTTTAGAGTGGCATTACAGCGATTTCTTTCCTGCTCTTTTTAGGTTGCCAGTTCCTAAAAACAACCTCTTTGGACCTGACTGCTTGCCTGCAAGTCGCATTAAACCATGCATTGTCTTTAGGTTTAACGCTAATCGTTTTATTAGGACCGCATTCCTAATAAAATTATTTCTTCTACCATTTTAGCACTGGTTTCTACGTTTTTATCGGTAAAACACAATTTCCAATTAAAATTTTCAGAAAAGTTATTTAGACCATTCCAATTTGCCTTTTCGTTAAGCTACATAAATCGCTTTGGAACTATCGTCAAAGGATTGTGGATTCGAGAACACAGAAACGATGCTAAAATGGTACAGTGGTATGAAGTTTGGTAAAAAGGTACAAGTTTCCAAGAGGTGCGTGGACACTTACATCATATTTATCATGATGAGAAGTAAGAAATAGGTCAAGAATGTTTTGGGCTTGCCCTGCGATACACGTAATGTGTATCAGTTCGGTTAGGTCGTTCGACTCGGCAAATAGCTAAACATGTAGACCTTCGGGTGTTGTATGACTTAAGTGGCACAATCAATCCGAAATGTCAACATTGAAGTCACCAACAACCACAATTTCACTGCACGGATATGTTTCCAAAATATAAGCGAATCAGAAAGGGAATCTAACTTATTCACAGTAGAATCCCCATCAGAATTCGGGCTTCTATAAACAAAACAGAAATGCAGCCAATGAAACTGGAAGCTGAAATAAACCAACATGGAGCTGAAGTCAGCATCCGTCATATAAAGTTTTTTCTGGCACTGGTACGCAACATCATCATTAATAAAAAGGCCAAGACTCCTGTGGAGAGAGAACAATGGCACCAGCTGATACCCTGGCACGTGGAAATCCAGTGGATCTGTACCCTCACATACCTGAGTCTCACCTAGTGCAATTATATGGGATTTATGGAGATTTATTTTTTTTTTTTTTTTTTTTTTACGAACGAATCCCAACCCAACAGGACTGAGGGGCGCATCCACATGACGTATGGATCGGTGACCGACGCAACCGCATTACACGAAAATATGTAATGAGTCACGTATATCCAAATAGGCATTCTTTACAACTACAGATATAAAAACATCAGCTGTTTATTGATTTAATATGATAAGTAAGTTTGTTTTGAAGTGTTCCAGAGAATCGGAAATGCTGAATAAATTATAATGTTCATTAAAATCTCTACATATTCCACGAAAAGGATAATTTTGAGCATAACTTGTTTTGCATATGCTAAGTTTAATAGGAATAAAATAACGTGAGCTTCTACAGGGTATATTAAAGTTTATTTCATTTAGTAAATACGAAGATGATAGAATCCCATTCAAAATCTTTACAAGAAATGTTATATTCAGCATTTTTCTTCTGCTTATCAATGTCGGTAGATTAATAAGTTTTAATCGATGTTCATACGGTGGAAGCTTCAATAGAGTATTCCAACAAAAACTCTTCAGTGCAAAAACAAGAAATTGTTTTTGAACCGACTCAATTTTACTTATGTAGCAATTATATTAAGGATTCCAGACAGGAGATGCATACTCAAGGATGGGTCTAACAAGTGAAGTGAATAGCGTTTTTGTTGTATAAGGGTCGTTAAACTCTTTTGACCAGCGTTTAATAAATCCTAACGAACTTTTAGCTTTGTTCACACACGAGTTGATATGTAAGTTAAAACTTAATTTGGAGTCCATTGTCACACCCAAATCAACAAATATCAATACATGACTCAGAGTCTGATCCTGTAAAGAATATTTAGCAGACATAAGTTGTCTCCTTGTAAATGTCATAAACTTACATTTATCCAGATTGAGTAACATCAAGTTTAATCGGCACCATTTTGAAAAATTATCTAGATCTTCTTGCAGAAGTTTATGTTGAATTATAGAGTTGTAAGATAAGAACAACTTTACATCATCAGCATACATTACAATTTTGAATAACAGATGGCAAATCATTGATAAACAGAAGAAATAATAAAGGTCCCAGATGGCTCCCTTGAGGAACTCCGGAATTAACAGCAATGCTTTTTGATACTGTATTTCGGAAAATCACTCTTTGTTTTATGTGATATATAGAGTGATATATGACTCTATCCATCTCAAAAGCAAGGGCGGAAATCCAATCAAACCTAGTTTTTTAATAAGGAGGCCATGATTGACTTTATCGAATGCTTTGCTAAAATCAGTATATATAACATCAGTTTGTTGGTTATTAATAAATCCATTCATTACAATGTAGTAAATTCTAAAAGGTTAGTCCTAGTATCTCCCCTTAAGGAACCCATGCTGCGATGTGTTGATCAATGTTACAACAGAGTGCATAATTTGGGTAGTAACAATTAATTCAAATAACTTAGGTATCACACTTAATTTACCAATACCTCTATAATTTGACTGAGTTTTAACACCATTTTTATGTAGAGGAACTATAAAAGATTATTTCCAACAATCAGGGAAATAACCTGATTTTAAACATTAGTCAAAGATTATGACAAGAGGTTTATATAAAAGTTCGGCACAATTTTTTAATATGCAACTCGGAATATTATCGGGCCCAGTTTTAAATGACAGCTCAAGAGACTTAAGGTGGTGAAGAACATCTAGAGGATCTATGGTTGGAAAATAAATAGTGTTAAACGAATCAATGGGGAAAGGGTAAGAGACATTGTCATTGAAGCTAAACGTGGAATATGTAGACTTGAAAAAATCAGCTAACAAGTTCGCAATTATAATGGCATCACTAGAAACAAGATCACCAAGACACATAGACGGAGGGAAATCGCTGGCCTTACGTTTTGAATTAACAAAGTCATAAAAAGATTTAGGTTCGTGATGAATTTTCATTTTTATACTATTTAAATAGTTTCTATAACATTTATCACTCAGCTTTATATATGCATGACGTAGACGGGAATAGTTACAATAATCCATATTTCTGCCAGATCTTTTACAAATTTTAAAAGCTCGCGACTTCCAATTTTGTAAGTTTCTTAAATCCTTTGTGAACCAAATGGACCCAGTATTCGTAAAAGATGTTTTAACTTTAGGTACACATTGTTCAAATGCTTTATATAAAACATTATTAAATAGATATACGCAGCTGTCAATGTTCAGATTATCTAAAGGCCAAGATGTAACAGAAAGAATATCAACGAGTTTATTATAGTTAGTTCTTTGAAAACAGTATTTAAATTTAGCAGATTTTAGATCAATTTTTTGACTATAAAGTAATTCAAAGAATAATGCTAAGGTAGGATGATGACCTTAGGTGTTAACGTAGGGTTGGGAACGAGAAAATAAAATTTTTTAGTCATCATCTACATAAACAAGATCTAAACATTTTTCATTCTTATTTTTAATGCTATTAATCTGATACAAACTTAATTCAGAAAGTATATCCAAAAAGTTATTATTGTGTTCTATAACAGTGCAAGGATAAAGATGTCGAACTTCTTCACAAAAGTTCCAAGTAACACTTGGCATATTAAAATCACCAATAACAATCAGTGAATCAGTTGTTCTCATTTTAGAGCAAATTGTTACCAAGAAAGAAGAATGCTTAAAATAATTATCATCAGTTGAATTAGGCGGGATATATGAACATGTAATAAATACATATTGCTCATCAATCCTTATGCGGACACATAAGAATTCAATATCCTCAGAATCTAATGGGTAAACGTAAGATGGATATAAAGACTGAACGGCAATTAAAATGCCTCCGCCATGTTTATGAAGGCGATCTATTCGAAAAATTTGAAAATAGTACATAGAATTTCAGCATCATATATAGATGGTTTAAGCCAAGTTTCAATGAAAGCTAAAATGCAATTAAAACAAGACAAGAGGCTGCATTCCCTGTCACAGGACGCCGATAAAGATATAGACAGCCATTGTGCCAAGTGTTATGTCTTTACCACAATGACTATCAATTCCGACTATGTGAAAAATAAAATAGAAATAAAATTTTATACTTTCACTCTTTGCACCACATTGCATGCAGAGTAAAGACTAACAATGACAACTGACGACGAAGAGGAATCTAAGCAACAAGAAACTGCTGGAAACTTAAAAAGCATACATTGCATACATATATCATCGTATATTATTTTTTTATGGAGGTCAAAAACAAAATTTTTAAAACAAAGTATTATTGAAATTATTACAACAGCCTCTTATGTCTTGGGACAATTAATATATATATATAATTTCACCTTAATTTTCAAGCTCTCTCGAACTATCTTCAAAAGATTAAGAATTTCAGTTAAGTGAATCATTTACTACGAAAAATTTATTTAACGAACCAAAAATATAATGCCCATAAAGCGAATCTGCAGCTTTGAGTCAGGTCGTAAAAATATGTAATATGTACGTGCTGGTAGTAGCCATAAGTGTATCCGATTCCAAATCAGGAGGCAACAACGGTACCAAATTCCTTCATCAACAACTGGGATACGAGATTTGGAGTCCCAATGGAGTTGCATTCCAAGGCCGAAATTTTGAGTCCTCCATTTTCAAGGCAACTTGCGACGCGTTATGTATCGGAAAATTCGTACAACACCATTACACATGCAGTCTGATGGTGTGGTAGAACGTGTCAACAGAACTTTAGAGGAGTACCTAAGGACCTCATGGTTTATCAATCAGCGCGGCATGATACAACTACGGCTATTTCGGCGGAATCAGTTTTTGGTGCTGACGTCAAATAGCCAGGCGATTTAAAGTTCACTATCCAACAAGGAAGCGAAATCATTTCGATGAAGTTCATCGTTTTGCCAGGAAGCGTATTAAATTGGTAAGGGACAAAATGAAGGATCGGAAGGCAAACTCAGAAGATTTCTATGAAGGACAGTTGTTAATACTGTATAATCCACAACGGAAAAATACCTTTTCCGTAAATTACAAATACAGTAAGAAGGTCCATGCAAAATTATTAAAGAAAAGGTTGTATTTTGGAGAGTCCCGCGAAGAAAGAAACGTATTATTCACTTGTTTGGGACGAACAAGCTTAAGTGGAGGGCAGTGTGACGATATTTCCAGAACAATACTATTCGCATGTATGCATGCATGTACATATGTATGCATAAAGACAAGTGCACATATTTACATATACATATATATGTGTAGGGATCTGCATTGATATTCTCCACTTGTTTTTCCATAAATAAAGATTTTTTTGAGGAATTTGAATAGCCGGAAATAGCCGGTACGAATGTACTATATCCGACCCTTTCGTCTTTCCCCTCTCGCCAACCAACTGGACTCGCTTTCGAAAAAACTCTTCTGGAGCGAAAAGGTTTTTACACATACCAGTACTTTTGAAGTAAAATCCAGTAATTTTATAATCAAAATAAATTGGTAAACACACAAGATTTACATATTACCATTTTATCTGTATCTACTATTTATATAGTATTTGTAATTACAAATGCAATAGAAAGTTGTTTTAATCTTAGCTGATTAAAATATCAAAAAATTATCTCAAAATTCGCATGTCAATTAGTCAAAATTCGTTCGAGCTGTCAAATCTGCAAAAAATATTATTTTAACAAGCTGTTAAACATTTTCCATTAAAAAATCACACCACGCTCAAAAGATTCGTAGATTCATTCAGATAGATACGCAATTAGATTTATGTATTAGAAATAGGGTTCATTTTCAATGCTTAATTGTATTTTGAACAATTTTTTACACTTTATTCAAATGGGAAAAGCATCAAATCATGTTAAAAAAAATTAGAAAACGGAATAGAAAAAAATATAATATAGATATGTATGTAAATCACTAAGAAAGGTTGCAGACAAAGGCCAAATTAACAGCTACACCAGCACCAGCAGATATGCACTTCGAACCTAAATTACGAATATACCATGCATACATATGTATTCGTTTGTATAATATACATACATAAGTATTACTTTCTTGTTAATATTATTATTGTTGTTGCTTGTTTCTGTTTTGTTTCTGTTATCGTAATAATCACTGCTTGTTATATTACAATTGAATTCCATGCCCCTAGAGCGAAATGATTCAGCAAAACAATTTTTTTCGGCACTTTGTTTTTGTTTGTTTCTTTCGATCATTATTTTTAAATTTATTTGAGTTATCGCAAATGAACAAGTTTATTTACATAAATACCTACTATTCGCAAGTATTTCTATAATTACTGTAGTAATGTCATTGTGAGTTCATTTTCCAAGTAGTGTTTAAGCACGGTGACAACAATAACTCTCAATTCCCATCCTGCATAAAAGATATTACGTAAACTCTATTGGATTTATGTACATATGTGTGTATTAAGTGTCCTGGATTTTAACCACCATATAGAATAGCAGTTTAAAATTATGCGTTCCTTTATAAAAGTTAACCACTGATAGCACTTAAAGAGAACTGCCCGGTTTGGTTTAACAAGGAATTAAAAACATTGATAATTTAAAAATCTGGCTTTTTCAAAATGTTTAAAAAATCTGGTAATCAAACTGACTATCGATATTTCTTATTACGACATAAATACCAAGAACTTAGTAAGAAATGTTACCAAAATTATATTGAAAAAGTCAAAATTGACATTCATATTGACTTTGGTGACACCAAACTTAAAATATTGGTTTTCCGTCCACAATGAAATTTTAAAACCAAGTATCTGATGATGAAACAATTGCATCAAATATGTTCGCAAACTTATATACATACAAGTTAACTCGCTCCAGCCTAACTCAACTAAACACGCGCCAACCAAACTCTTCTTTTAATGGCACAAGAGCCCATGGTGGTCCTAGGCCGAGCTCTTCCCATCCACTCATGTTGTGCGTGTTATATTTGTACTACGCCCATTTTTTTTTTTTTGCTCTAAGTAAAATTAGTACGTAGATGTTAAGATGATCATTCCAAAGACTTACAAATTCTTACGAGGAATTTGTGAAGTATTCTTCAAGTACAATACGACGATCCCGTCTTTTTCACCAGTAGAGCGGCATTTTCATTTGCTCACATTGTTAACATCCCTCGCCGTCAAAATCTTTCCGATTTAAATTTCAAAAAGCTTGCTCTTTGTCGGGCCATTGGAAACTACGTATAAAAGTTACTTGTACTGCCATTTCTCACTCGATACCACACTAAGTTTCAAACTAAATCATAGATTAGTTTTTATTTGGCAGCCATTAGTATCACACGTGTTTCGTGTTTCGTGATAAAATGGAAAAAGAACAATTCGTAATTTGCTTTTTATTTTTGGATGGAAAAACATGCGAAGAAATAAAAGCGAAGTTGTTTGCTGTCTATGGGGACCCTTCACCATCTATGACAACCGTAAGATATTGGTTCAACGAATTTAAACGCGGTCGTACATCTGCTTTTGGTGAGGAGCGCCCAGGCCGCCCGGCAGATGTGGTTACCGAGGAAATCGTTGAAAAGGTCCACAACATGATTCTCGCTGATCGTCAGACGAAAGTGCGCGAAGTAGCAGAGGCCGCAGGTGATAGGTTAAGCATGAGAAAGGTGTCGGCCCGATGGGTGCCGCGATTGCTTACGGTGAACAACAAGCGGATACGGAATTGTCGCGGCCAAATAACATGAATTGAACTACGAATTGCTGCCGCACCCACCGTACTCGAATGACTTGGCTCCCTGCGACGTCCGGGCTGTACGGTGGATGCCTTAAAACTTCCCAAATTTTTTTTTTTTGTAATAATTTCAAGTTACTCCTTAGGCGTTTCCTAGGAAAAGGTGCATCTCTTATAATGGAATCGAGCAAACCATCGTTCACTCACAGCATCTTCTGCGTAAACCGTACAACATTTTCAGCGATGAATTACACAACCGTCGTCATACAAAATGTAGCCTGAAATACCATCTTTCAAACATGTGTCTCTTTGACATAATCGGACTAGTGTTGCCAGATTTGTGGGTACCAACATCATCTTGTATCGAAAAACCGCGGATACTCAACGGCGGACCCAACACAACTCGGCCAATGTCTTCTGAAATCTCAATGTTAAGCCTGAAATTACTTGCAATAAAGAAACAAATGTAGTTGGCTTTCTTAAGCAATTTCTACTCTTGTCGTTTTGCTATTGCCTGCCAAGAGGTGTTGCCTTGTAGAAAATTTTTCTTTTTGATTTTCCCTGTGCCGAGATTTGAGCCTCGGACAGGCTACCACATGCCGTAGTGTCAATAAAATATACGAAATAGAGCGTTTGAATTTTTCGAGGATTGGAGAAGTTAATGAAGGATAAAAGGAACAAATCGACAACACAAAGACAAAGAAATTCATACATGCGGGTTAGGCGAACTATTGCCTATTCAAACCATATTTTTTTATGTGAAATTATTTTTTATTGATTCAAATTACAAAAATGTTTGGAAATAAAAAATTCAAGAATCCATTCACTTTAGCTCGTTGCGGCCACCTTTGGCTCTGACTATGGCCTTCAAACGGTTAAAAACTGAGTTGCATGCTGCACGAATATGATCTTGCAGTATTATGGCTCATTCCCATACAATGGCTTTCTTCAGCGCATCCATTCTGATATATTTTTTAGTCCTCACCTTGCTTTCCAAAATGGCCCAGATGGAATAGTCA
The DNA here is from genome assembly GCA_958295655.1 of Palloptera scutellata. Lineage (NCBI taxonomy): Eukaryota > Metazoa > Arthropoda > Insecta > Diptera > Pallopteridae > Palloptera > Palloptera scutellata. Next base: position 58,937,258 of record OY282450.1, read on the forward strand.
ATCGGATTTCCATCTAACAAATTCGAATGCCAAGGACGAAGTGAAGCGTGGAACGTGGTTTTTTAACCATTCTTGGATCACACGAGCTTTATGAGTCCTTGCCGAGTCTTGTTGGAACGTTACAAATGTTTGCGTGCTCACGGCTTTAAAGCAGTTTCCAAAACATTTTCCCGTTAATAAGTCGCATTGACTTTGACACCAGGCTCGATGTAAACGATTGGACAGCGTCCATCGGCGGTCACAGCTACTCACACCATTACTTGAGATGGAAAATTACTTCGGGTGGCCTTTCGTAGGCTCAAATTTTCGTAAGTGCGTTCAGTTAAGTAAACACGATCATTTTGAGAGTTTATGAACTGCTCAATAGGGAAATTTTGCTCATCAGAGAACACAATGTTGGGAATTTCGACACGTTCGTGCAAGCGTAAACCCTCTTTTGCTCTTTCAAGCCCAACTTTTTTTTGCTTTGGTGTAAGATCATGTGCCTTTTGGAACTTGTAAGGCTTTACCTTGAACTCATTTTGGAATATGTGTCGGATGCTTCGCTGGGATATTTTCAGTTCTTTGACCATTTGATTACCACTACGACGTGGATTTCGTTCAAGCGTTTGGCAATGCTGCCCGTATCATTATAACGATTTATGGTGAGATACACAAACATTTTATTCACTTTGAGATGCCTGAGCTCACGAACAATAGCTGGTTGTGATTTTCCACTCAAATATAACGCAATCACACTATTACGTTTGAATTCCATTTCGAATAACTTTTGTTCTATAAAACTTGTAAACAATATAAACAGCTATCATTGGTATGAGTTTGACATAGTTGGCAATATCGAGTTGCCAGATATACCGGTGTGCAGTTGGTAACACCTTAATCACCTAACCCGTATATTCTTCAACATTTCTTTTGTTACATTTATAATCAATCTGGCGATTGATTTGAAAATGACTGTTAATTCTTTTAAGTACTAGTTAAATCAGTAAATTTTTATATAGTATTTGTTTCCAATTAATTTCATTACTTTTAAGTATCCACTAAAAAAGTTTGCTTCTAATGGAAATGTATCATAATTTATCATGTTTTCCCAAACATGTAGCTGGTCGAAAAAAATGGTCTTGGCCGCCTCGATAAAATTTCGCCAGTCACCTCTGTTATGCGAGTTGGTAAGGCCAAGTGCAGTCAGATACCCTGTACCTGGTTTTTCCAACGGAGATTAGGACGTCTTCTTCTGCGCGTTCCTCCCCCGTGGGTCGAATGAAACAGCCAGCCTTCTAGCCGGACCGCTTTCTTCCATTCACTTAATATGGCCAAGCCAGGGAAGCCGCTGGATTTTTATGCGCTTGACTATGTCTTTGTCAGCGTGCAGCTCATGGTTCCATCTTATTCGATGAACGTCGTCCACGCATATTGGACCATAGATCTCAAGGAGCACCTACCTCTCGAACGTTCCGAACAGCCTCTCATCATTGGTGGCCAACGTCCACGTCTCACCGCCATTCATTAGGACGGGGAGGATGAGGGATATATAAAGATTTATTTTCGTCAGTCGAGAGAGAGCTTCCTTGATGAATTCGAAAGAATAATTGTCAATAGTGACATTTTGTCCAAGATGTCGTGACTCTTTGTTTGTTCACAAGATATTTTGTTTCTTCATCGTTCATCAATAGATTCAATCGACGAGACTTCCTGTTCAGGTTGGAGAATGGTACATTAACTGCTCCCGCGCTGGTGCCAATGATGTCAATATCATCATGTTAGCAGCATAACACTCTTTTAGAAAATAGTGCCAGAGATGCCGATGTTTGCAACTCGAATTGCCTCCAGTCATAAACAACTCGGCATGTAGGCCAACTGCAGCCGCAACCTTATTATTTTTCAGTCAGCGTTCGAATTTGAGTTCTTAAGACTTAAATTTTGCTGAAAATAATGCAAATTTATGCTGAAAAATTCCTTAACATTGTACAGAACAATTCTAAAATGGACAACCATAGTATTAAGTAGTGATGGGAAGTACCGAGTACTTTTGAGTATCGTTTAATTTAAGAGGGGATGTGTACATTCTGCGATTTTTAAGGATTTCGGTATCGAGTCCTTTAAAAATCGAGTACTTTTACAGTAATTTTTTTTTTGCCGTTTTTACTTCTGTAAATACTACATATGATTTCACTTCATTACCCAAAATAAAATTCAATCTGCCAGCACTTTTTAAATTTTACCAAGCAACTGATTTTTTAAACGCATTTTTGGGAAACACGCTGCTGCCCTTAATCCCAGGTAATCCAACCGAGATCACCTGGATTGGCTGGTTTTTTAGACTTTTTTTAGGCTTTTTCCGAGCCGAAGATTTTTAAAGTGTAACAAAACTAATAAGTCAATATCTTCTCTTTTAAAAAAAAACACAAACGTAAACCAAAAAAAAAACCCAATATTTAGTCTGACACTACTAAAAATTACTGAAAAATGCGTCACTTTGTGTGAGTTTACTTTTTGATTATTATTTTAAAAATGCATCGTTGCTAAGTATGTAAACAAAAACTGCCAACACTTACAATTATCACAATATTGGAGGATTTCCCTAATCCCACTTTCAAATCAAAAATATTTTCCGATTTGTTCTCATATATATGCACAAACTTTCCGTCCACCCTATAATTATTTTAATATATATTATATAAATTCCATGTGGTTTGTAATATGCTTTTTATGTATGTAAGTAAAGCATTTCATTGGCAAGGAATATTTAATTTTAGACAATAATCCAGTCTTCTACTTATTTAATTTTTTTCTTGTTAAATAATAATTTAACAAGAAATAATATAATTTCCTGCCAGGAGAATTAACACTCCCACACATACACATGAACTGCTAACATACTTACTTACAACCAAATATAAATCGGCAATAGTTTATGGTTTTTTATTTTTTTTGTAACACATACAGACATTTTTACAAAAACAACAACTGCAAAAGGAAAATAATTTATTTAACTTGATTTGTTTTTAGAAAAATATTATAAAACATTATTTTATTAAAAGTGATCAGAACTTTACAAAATTTGCTAGTGATAATATCAAAAAAAAACTTACGTCAGGGTTAATTCATAGAAATTATTTATGAGGCGTCTGATGAAAATAAATGGTTGCAATTGGTAAGTAATGTAATTTAAACTAATTTCGGTGCGCACGGTTAAAATGGTACTGGAAATAACTGGGACCTGGGGCGTAGGATCCTTGTGCTTCTACATTTCAATTCGTCACACAGCCTCCTCGTGGCTGCCACTAGATAGCGATCTGACACCTGTCAGTGAGCTAACTAATGTGTGCGGCGGGCTTCTCTGTGGCCTTGAATGAAAGGTTGTGCGTCGGGCCCACCACGTTAAAATACTCCCCAATTAATCCTCGAGGCGGCCAAGACGTGGATCATCGGTTGTAGAGCCAGCTAAGTAAGAAAGTAAATAACTGTTGCAAAAATTGTAAACATTGGACAATAATCAAATTCTTTATTTTTCAAGTGAAATCTTCTTCTGTCTGTCTATCTATATGTCCTTAAAAAGTATAACCATGACCAATCGCAACCAAACATGCTTTAAACAAAGTAATTCTGTACTTTTCGGTGGGTGGGCGTGGTCATTATCCAATTTTGATAATTTCACTTACAATATTTATTTTACAGACTATGAGCTGTACCAAATTTTATCAAATTTAGTCTCAGGATCGTATTTAAATGCAATGCGATTAAATTCTGGTAATGTGGATACTCGCGAAATTTCATGATGAAAATTTTTGAAATTAGGAAAACTTCTTTTTCTGAATTCGGCAAGTTCGTCTTGTGAGATTACATCACTTGTATTAAACAGGTTTAATACAGGTTTAATAGAACAGGCTGATCAGGCGATCGTTTCGGAACCAGCCATGGTTTCTCATCAGTGATCTTAGTGGTAAATCTTTATGTTTCAATATTAGAAAAAGTAACCGAGAATTACATTATAAGAATTTTTCAAGAATTTTCACTGAGTGGTATTATTGGAACAGAAGTGTTTTAAATGTATATGTATGTATGTGCTTATATTTATTTTCTTTTCACTACAACACATATGGTAACGGTCAACGTTCTTCGTAACTCGGAAAAAACAGAAACGCAGAAAAAACATCAGCGTTTTTTTTTAATTGTGTAAATATTATTAATTTTAATTAATTAAGTGTAATTGACTAAGTGGTCGCCGTGACGTAATCTACTACGCAGATTCCTGAGGTTTAAATCCCGGCACAGGCAAAATAAAAAACAAAACAAAAATTTTCTATGCGTCACCACGTCTTGGCAGGCAATGGCAAACCTATAAGAGTAAAAATTGCCTAAGAAAAGTTTTTTACTGGGCCGTTCGCATTCGGCATAAAATCGCTGGTCCCTTCCATTCATGTACAAAAATATAACAGACAAAACATGAGTGGATGCGAAAAGTTCGCCACAGGCCGAGAATTTACTAAATTAAATCTCGACAAATTTAACACCACAACAGCGAATGCAAAGCCCAGAAGGAGCAGGAATACATTTTAAATATGAGACTGAATATTCTGCTCATGCTAAAGTTATGATTGGTAACATGGAAAAAGAATGCAATTAAAAACAGAATCATTAAAAACATTAATTTCAGGAGAAAATGCAGAATCAAAATTATTTAAAAAAATGCTGCAAGTAATAACATATGCAAATATGCGGCTTAGATTAGGTAAATTTAAGCTTCTCACAAAAAAAAATTAAAGGTGATTCTGTATTTAAATACAAAATTGTTATATTCTTCTTGAAAAAACCCTTTATCTGTTCCACGATGCCCTTCTTAAGGTGTAACATTTAAAGTTCTCAGGATTGAACTAGAACTAAGAGATATGAATTTCCTTTTGCGAAACTTGCTACATTAGTTTAATGTAGAACAACTTTATCGCACAGACATTGTAGTAAAATATTTGTTCCACCCTAGTGTGCACGTACATACGTACATATTCATATGCTCATATGTGTGTAGTAACTAATTTAAAAGTAGTTTAAAATTACTATTTTTCCAACCACAACTATGTTACAAATTGACTTTTATTCATGGAACGAACTCACGTTTTTAACATTGCCATGTCCTACGAGTTAGTTAATTGTCCACCTCTGCGTATATTTTGCACCAATTGGAAGTTAAATTATTTTCAATTACTGTCAAACCAATTATATTGGTTCATTTCGAAGCATAAAACAAAACAAATAAATTATTAAGTTTTATGAAGTTTATTGTGCTCTCGAATCCATGACTGTTGATGGCATGAGTATTGTAAAGGCAAATAATACACCTGCGTAACACGTGCGTACGTTTATATACTATTATATGAGTCAAGTAATCGTAGGTTAAATTCTTTGTGGCTGTGTTTTAATTTTCTTAACAAAAAGCTGCAGAACGAAATTTTAAACTAAACTGACCGCCCTGCATGCAGTTTATACTAGCTTTCAATTAGTTATTTTAACAAATGGTTGTTTTATTCCGATAGGGAACATATGATTTTCTTTAAACACACAAATGTACGACATTAATTGCCAAGATTCCAATACGACAAGCCCTAATCTGTTTAATTTCATTCACCTTCTTCATTTCTCCAAATAAATACGGACGCAAGTAAGTAAAGCCCAGAAAATGAAAAAGGAGGGAAATGTCGTGACCCCAAGTTGAATGCGTCTTCAAAAAGGCACTTTTAATGTTGCAATATTGTCGAATTTAAAACTGTGAGTACAATTTTTACATGTTGTTCTTGTAAAAATGTATCAAAATAAAAAATAAAGAAAAACTAAGTTTCGCATATTTTTGCTGAGTATAACAGGGAAAAATAGACATCCTTCGATCCCATTCAATGTGTACAAATATTCACTATAGGCACCACACAAAAGAGCATCCTGCGCACAACAGCAAGAACAACAATAATAACAAAAAACCATAACAAAAGATTTTTTAGTTATGTCTGAAACGAAAAAATCCCAAAAATTGCAAAATTCAAATCCTCTTTTTTATTTTTTTGGTTGGCTTGCTATTTCTGCCACAAAGCCACCTCACACTATTCCACTCACTACTCTTTCTTTCTTTATATTTGGTTTTTTGTTGTTGTATTTGTGGCACATTTGCATACAATGAAGTGCACAGCATGTTATCTTATTGTGACCTACACCAATATTTCTGGGAATGATTCTGTGGCTGCTGTCCGTTTACCTAAGTAAGTGGGTATGTATGTATGTATGCATCTACTGTTTGTCATTTCGCTCGTCTGTACATATGTACATATATATTTGAATTTTTTTTTTCTTTTTTTTCTGTGATCGTTTTAAATACTGTTTTGTTTGTTTTTTTGTGATTTTGAAATGGTTCTTGTAGCTGTGATCTTGGGATCATCAACGTTTCGAAATTCGAGTGTCTGGCGTCTGCGTCATGAAGGAGCCAAATATATGTACTTACATACATACTTACATATCATGTGATGCATTTTGTATATAGTACACTGGCGGTCATGAAAACCACACCACCTCAAAATAACATGAAAATGCGAAAATAATGATTTTTATGTTGGGGAATATTTATTAGTAGTTTAGTTTTCATTTTAATTTAAAAGTGTTTTTCACGAACTAACATCAAGCTACACAAAATATATCAATAGGCTGTTGCTCCTCCTTTAGCCCGTATTACAGCCATTATCCTTAACGGCATCGAATTAACCAAAATTTGTAAGTTATCTTTGGTAATAACTTCATACCACATATTATTTAATGCTAAAATAATTTTTTTTTATTTTCGGGCTTCTGGTCAGCAACTTTGCGCTTCATAATATGCCATAAGTGCTCGATAGGATTCAAAACGGGCGAGTTTCCCGGCCAAGTCAGACGTGAAATTCCGATGTCCGTGAATATTTTTTCAATATTTTTTTTATTTTAAATGTTCTGTTTTTAATTTTACATTCTGTAAGAATCAAATAAATTTACCAATTTTACACGGTGGCAAGTCGCAGAAAATTGGAAAATTGCGTTCATACTGCAGGATAGATGCTTTTCAAGAGCTGGCACTAAGTTTTCCTTTATGACTTGCCCATATTTTTCAGCATTCATAGTTCCTTCTAAACAGTACAAAGGACCACGTAAGTATTAGGAAAAGCATCCCCAAATCATCTGGCTCTGTGGGAATTTCACTGTTTCTACAATACAGTTTTCTCTATAACGTTCACCATTGGAACGGCGCATGTACGGCAAATTATCGGCGCATAGCAGGTTAAATTTGCTTTCATCAGACGAGATGTCATTTCGTCAGTGCTCCAGTGTTCTGTTTTTATTGTTTTTACCCCAAGCTAGTTTTCAGTCAGCAATAGCAAGACTCCTTCCATATAAAACAGCTTTTCGCAGAAATAAAAAAAAGTAAATTACCCAAATTTTTACATATTAAAAAAGTGTTACCAGTGGTGCGGTTTTCGTGACCGCCAGTGTATGTATGTGTGTTTTTGGTTAGTTGGTGTTTAGAACATAATCATACCCAACCGCAACGGAATCCCACTGTCGCTCAAGTTTCAATATTTCACCCGTACCTTACCAGTACGCGAAATTTTGTACACTGTATTTTATATTTTTTATATTTATTTTATCAATAGTCAAAATAAATATCATTCGAAAGCTTTTTAGTGAATGACATTCATTCAACAAGTATGTTATTTACAAGTACATATTTAGAAAAAATACCAAGAAATGAAAGTACGTATATATGCGCAGTAAACCCCGGTTAATAAAAAAAAAAAAAAAAAAAAAAAAAAAAAAAAAAATGCCTGGGGCGTAGGACACAAGGTAAAGTTCGTGACAGTCGCAGGTGCGTCCATGGTCGATCCTTGCGCTTCTACGTTTCAAGTCGACACACAGCCTCCTCGTGGCGTCCCCTGGATAGCGATCTGACAACCGTCAGTGAGTTAACTAATGTGTGCGGCGGGCTTCTCCATGGCCTTGAATGAATGGTTGTGCGTCGGGCTTGGAACCCACCACGTTAAAATACCCTCCAATGAAACCTCCAAACAAGCCTCGGATAATGAACCCCTCTAATGTTGACGACTCCCGCAAACGCCCAAAGGACAACGATTTACGGATATGCACCCTCTACAGGGAAGGTGCCTCTATCCAGCTGGTGGATGTCCTCCAAAAATATAGAGCTGACATCACCGCTGTACAGGAAATGCGATGGACGGGACAGGGTTGCTCCAAAAGAGCATCCTGTGATATCTACTACAGCTGTCATGCGTCGAGACACGAATTTGGTGTTGGATTTGTGGTTGGGAAGAGACTGCGTCATCTAGTCTCGAGGTTCACGGCGGTGAACGAGCGCCTAGCCACTATCCGCATCAAGGCAAAATTCTTCAACATCAGCCTAATTTGTGTCCATGCCCCGACGGATGAGAAGGATGAAACGACCAAAGATGACTTCTACGAGCTCCTCGACAAAGCTTATGAGCATTGCCCCCGCCACGATGTTAAAATCGTGTTAGGCGACTTTAATGCCAAGGTGGGCAAGGAGAGTCTCTTTGGTCCGACGATCGGAAAATTCAGTCTCCACGACGAAGCCACCGATAACGGTATGAGACTGATCGACTTCGCCGCGGCACGAAACATGACAGTTAGTAGCACCAGATTCCAACATAAGGATATCCATAAGGCCACTTGGCTGTCCCCTGATCAAAACACACGAAACCAAATTGATCACGTTGTGATCGACGGAAGGCACGCTTCCAATGTACTAGACGTACGCACAATACGTGGTGCAAACATCGACTCAGACCACTACTTGGTTGCAGCCAAGGTCTGCACACGTATATGTGTAGCAAATCGCGTACGGATAGGTACAAAGAGAAAGCTGGATGTCGAAAAGCTGCAATCACAACAGACAGCCAAAGTCTTTGCCAACCAACTTGCACTTCTCCTTTCGCAAAACACCCCTCAACTTGATGATATATGCGCACAGTGGACGCACATTTCCCGCTCTATGCGTACGGCTGCCGAAGAGGTGCTAGGCTACCACCGTCGACGGAGAAATATGTGGTACGACCAAGAGTGTCGCAATGCTACTGAAGCAAAAAACGCAGTATACAGAGCCACCCTGCAGTCAGTTGCAACGCGAGCTGCTAAGGAGCGATACAGAAAGTTGAGGAGGGAGGAGAAACGTCTTTTCAGGCGCAAGAAAAGAGATGAAGAAAGACGCGAGTTCAATGATATCGAAATGTTGCGGGACAGGAACGAGGTCCGAAAATTCTTTGAAAGAATAAGACGCCTGACTCTTGGTTTGAAGACCGGGGCCTCTTCCTGCAAGGATGAAGATGGAAATCTGGTGACAGATATCCAGGGCATAATGAGATTATGGAGGGAGCACTTTTCGCAGCTGCTTAATGGCAAAGACGGCAATAATCCCGCCACTGCGGAATCCACTCCGGAAACCCCAATCACTGACGGCGTTGAAGTACCGCTGCCTGACTATGAGGAGGTCTTAACAGCCATTGCTCGGCTGAAAAACAATAAGGCTGCAGGTGCAGATGGCCTGCCTGCTGAGTTGTTTAAGACCGGAGGCGAAGAGCTCAAAAAACGCATGCATGAGCTTCTATGCCGAATATGGTCAGATGAAAGCATGCCAAGTGATTGGAATCTCAGCGTACTCTGCCCAATCCATAAGAAAAGTGCTTCCACAATCTGTGCCAACTACCGTGGGATAACCCTTCTTAATATTGCATATAAGGTTCTATCGAGCGTACTGTGCGAAAGACTGAAGCCCATCGTCAACAAACTGATTGGACCTTATCAGTGTGGCTTCAGGCCTGGTAAATCCACCAGATATTCACACTACGCCAAATCCTGGAAAAGACCCGAGAAAAACAGATCGACACCCATCATCTATTTGTCGATTATAAAGCCGCCTTCGACAGCACGATTAGGGATGACTTGTACGCCGCAATGTCTTATTTTGGTATCCCTGCAAAGCTCATTCGTCTTTGCAAAATGACACTGACCAACACCACCAGCGCAGTGAAAATTGGGACAGACCTCTCCGCACCATTTGATACCAAAAGAGGTTTCAGACAAGGTGACTCCCTATCGTGCGACTTCTTTAACCTAATGCTGGAGAAAATAATTCGAGCTGCGAACATCGACATCTCTGGCACTATCTTCTACAAGAGTGTCATGCTGCTAGCATACGCTGATGATATTGACATCATTGGCAAAAACGCTCGAGCAGTCAGTGCAGCATTCTCCAACCTGGAAAGGGAGTCTCGTCGTGTGGGTCTAGTGGTGAACGAGGACAAAACGAATACCTTGTGTCAACAAACAAAGAGTCACGGCGTCTTGGACAAAATGTCACTGTTGACAACTACACTTTTGAAGTCGTCAAGGATTTCGTTTATCTAGGATCCAGCATAAACACCAACAATAATGTCAGCCTTGAGATCAAGCGGAGACTAACTCTTGCCAACAGGTGTTACTACGGGCTCAGTAGGCAATTGAGAAGTAGAGCCCTCTCTCAACCGACGAAAATAACGCTCTATAAGTCCCTCATCCTTCCCGTCCTAATGTATGGCGCAGAGACGTGGACATTGACCATCAATGATGAGAGACTGTTAGGAGCGTTCGAGAGGAAGATACTCCGTAAGATCTACGGTCCAGTATGCGTGGATGACGTGTATCGAATAAGATGGAACGATGAGCTGTATGAGCTGTACGCCGACACTGACATAGTCAAGCGTATAAAACTCCAGCGGCTTCGCTGGCTGGGTCATGTTGAGCGAATGGAAGAAAGCGCTCCGGCTAGAAAGGTGTTTTATTCGAACCACGGTGGAGGATCACGCAGAAGGGGACGTCCTAATCTCCGTTGGAAAGGAGGCCAGTTTCTCCAGCTCCCGAGCCTGTTGCGGCGCCATCACCATTGCTATCGCCATCACCATCAACATCAATGTCAGCACGCGAACCTGTAAAGAAAGTAAATTTTCCGAACCAACTCTTAAAGAAATTTAATAAAATTGAAAGCGAGATGACAAAATGCTGCAATGAGTTTGCAGTAACAAATTCTGAACTCAAACAAATAAGCCAAAAAATATTGCAAACTGAAAAAAGAAAAACCGATTTTGTCAAAGATAGCAAAGAAATGAATAAAAGTTTGATTTTAAGTTTGAAAGTTTGAATTTAAAAAAAAATAGATTGAAGGAACAAAGGATTTATATTCAATATATAGTTTTGTTGTTGTTATAGTTATTGTGAATTAAATGAATTAAAGTACTGGAAGTTATAGCGTGTTATTTTTTAAGCAATCAATTTATTGGCAGTAATATTTACTGAAATAGTTCGCAAGTGCATTGCGAATTGATGCAGCGCCGGTTTCATTGTAACTGTCCCTTAAATCCTTCTGAGGTGATTCCGAGATCTTTCCAAAACTTTTAATGCCTCCATCCCCTTCTCATTAATCGTGTCATTTTTCTCATTTAAGAAGTTGTGGAGGACGCAACATGCTTTTATTATTGCATTGGTGTTTTTTGTTATGTTGTCGATCCCATTTCCAATTCTACGAAATCGTGCTTTAATGTGCCCAAAAGCATTTTCAACGACTCTTCTACATTTTGATAGTTCATAATTGAATGTTTTTTCCTTTTCGCTTTGCATAACGTTAAATGCATATGGCTTCATCAATTTCGTACTGAAACGAAATGCTGAATCTCCCATAATAAATATTGGGACATTTACTTCGGCAATCGTTTCAGTCATTTCGCTTAAGAAATGGCATATATCTAATTGTTTCAGAGTAGATGTCTCAAAAATTTGGGAGTCGTTGCAGCGCTTATTTAAATGAATCGATATCTGAAAACAAAGTTAATGTATATTTTTCACTTATCTAAAACAAACATACAATAGTCTCACCTGGCATCCACTAATGCTAATAAAACTGTGGAATACCACCCTTTGTAGTTGTGGCAGCCGTCTACAAAAGCAAATATAAATACTTCTGGCCTTGTAATTATAAATCTTCGCATTAGTCCATACCAATGGCCCCAATGAACTAAGGAAAACCAAGCACTTTGAAACCTTCAACAAGGTCCACGATTTTGTCCCTGGTCAGTGGGGAATTTGTCATATATTTCAGTCGCTATTCCAAACATCAGAACAAAATTCTAATAAAATGCTGCATTCAGTTGACTTGCCAACTCTGAACATATTACCAATGGTGCGGTATTCTGGGACGATCCCAGTGCATATAATGCTATGTCAACCCGCTTATGTAGGCCTTTCGAAAGACGGTGTCTTGTTTCGCCAATGACCGCAACATCTGGCACAAAGCGTCAAATGACCTACGCCGGCTTTGTAGCAGACCCAGAAAGTCATTGCACATGGAAAACAATCCACGATATTAATTACATCCTGCCGCTGTTTGACAACAATTTCTCCTGGTCGGACATGCTAAAATGAAACAAAAATTATTCAAATTCACATGAATGTCTTGCGATTGCATACTTACTTTTGCCTTTTGCCACAAAATAATAAATATGCGAGTTGACACCGAACTGTCAAAATAAATTACGAACAGCTAGTATGAACGCAGTTGATTTAAGTGAAGTAATTTATTACGAATTAAGTAATTTATGCCCTAGTGTATACGTAGTATTAATTACCACAAAAGTCTGACGATACTGTCTAATTTCACACTGAGATCACACTGAAATAGTAATTTGTACTGAAGTAGGATACAATCTAAGTATAGATTTTAATAAGAATAAGAATAGTAGTTAAACAGTTATAGAAAAATTAATAAAGTTAGATTAGTTTAGATGCAAGTTACGAGGCTGTAGTTTAAAGTAAAATCAAGTTTTTACACATTGTAAGTGGAAATCTACCAAAGTAGTGCTTTCCTAGAAACTTGATAGAGTAGTGATGAAAGCGGGCTTTAGTCGATTCACAGAAACTTTTTTAGATGTCTCATTTCCATGCATTTGCGCGTCCACATAAAAATAATAATAGTAATCCATCATAGAGAAGATGTGAAAAGCGAAGAGCAAGAAACCAAAAGATGCTATAAAAAATAAATATAAGTGTGAAAGATCATCGTAATTACATATTGTCAAGTGTACTCGTAAATGCTGACGAAATATCAAAGCACAGAGTGAAATTGTACTTACTTTCAAGCAAAGATTTTTAGATGTAGAATAATTACAATGTCAACATAACCGCTAATTTTTTCTTCTTCTACCGAAAAAAGTGATATGATTTACACTACAGATGTTACGATCCATGATTGGCATAACATTGCCACTCATCCACACATTTGCCTTTGTTTGTACAAAGAAACAGAAAAATCGTGAATTTATATTAAAACTTAAAACACAAAATTTCTTTGCTTCTGTTTTGACAAAAATCTTTGCGTGAAAGTAAAGTTGCACTTCTCTTCTAATCTGTTCATTAATATTTAGCATTTACAATTGAGTACAATTTTTCTTTGTGCTTGATATTTCGCAATCGCAAGAGCAAATAAAAAAACTTGATCTTCGATTTTTACCAATGTTTAATTCAGAAGTGAATTATATAGATATCAAAACACAAGGAATTTGTATTTTTAATTAAACAAGATTACTTTTACTTTTAGTGGCACAACAGCCCATGGAGGGCCTAGGCCGAGCTTTTCGCATCCACTCATGTTGTGCGTGTTATATTTGTACATGAATGGAAGGGACCTACAGTTTAATGCCGAATCCGAACGGCGAAGTGAAAAGCTTTTCATAGCCATTTTTACTCTTGTAGGTTTGCCATTGCCTGCCAAGATTTAGTTTATATTTAGTTACACTCAGATTAAATTATGGATTTTTATATTATATATACACTTATATATATTTTTTTTTCATTAAAAATATTATATATAATATATAAATAAGTTGATTTTGTACAAAAACAAACAAATATATATGATAAATTCATTAGTCCATACCTTCCATTCCTGTGCTAACTTCTGCCTCAAAGCGACAAACTTTTCGTTCGGTTGCCAAGCTGTTTTCACCCGGCAAGGGTGGCTATCATCTGTTATGAAACGAGTGAAAATCTCACACCATCAGCTCTGACTGGCAGGCACGGATTGAAACTAATAAATGAAGTATTCCATCCATACAAGTAACAGCTTTTTAGAGAATCTTTCCACCATAGACAATAGCGAAATCCCTCAGTGGAGGCAGTTCTCGCAGAGTAATCAAGTTCAACTTCCCGAACTTTGTTACTTGTAGAAGTTTACTGTGCTTGCCTTTTGGTCTCACTCAAGAGAAGGACAATTCCGATCCCTATCTCTTGATGGCAAAAGGTTAAGGTGGCAAACAATAAGCCTTCTGCGGTTACAACTCTGCGTAGAAAAAGCTTATTGTGCTTGCCTTTTGTTCTCACACTCAGGAGAAGAACAACTCCGATCCTGGTCTCCTGGAGGCAAAGGGTTGGCAGCTCTCCTGCAAGCAATAAGCTTTCGCGATTATAAGCCTATTTCGAAAAAGCTTATCGAGCTTGCCTTTGTGTTCGCACCTGAGAGAAGGGCAATTCCGTTCCTAACATCTCTTGGAGATAAAAGGTTAAGTGCCCTCCTGCAACCAATAAGCCTTTCGAAGTTAACACTCTTCTTAGCAGTTTCACACTTCAAGCTCTATCCCTCATACCGAAATTCAAGTTATCAAGACACGACTTTGTGGCCCTCTGTTCCCCCCTCCCAACTTATCGAAATTACGAGAAAAGGCATCATTACTCGATGCAAAACCTATAGAAAAGCTCTCTTCTCGTGTTAAATCCTTTTCCAGACAAAGAGAATATTCTCAGAGTGAATGGTCGTCTCGCTCACGCTGCTCTTAACTACAACGAACGACATCCTATCATCATTCCCGAGAATTCTCGCTATTGTATTTTATATTTGGAATTTCTCCATAATATTCTCCTCTATGCCGAAGTCAGTCTCATGCTTCGCATGGTGAGGCGGGAATATTTCATTCTTCGCTTAAAATTAAAAATATCTAAATGCTTTTTCCAGTGCAGAGCTTGTACTACCTACAAGCAGGCAAGGCGCACTCAAACTATGGCTGCTCTCCCCCTTGAGCGCTGTAATTTACCATTGAGTGTTTCTCTACTAATCTGTGCATATTTCCACAGTTCCAGTCCGCAGACGAAGGTTGTGCAACACATCTCAACATGACTCACTCCGCAGTGGTGATCGCTGCTCCCGGTCAAGAGATTAATATTCGCTAATGCAACTCCAAAGACCAGCCAATGCCATCGTTCCGGCACAGACAGCTAATCCCGCAATCCGTACCATCCGCAGTCTCGAGACGTCCCGCTCCACTATCTCTATTTCTATTTGTTCTATATTTTGCCTTCTTTTTCTTCTATATTTTGCTTTCTTTTGTTGTCTGTTAGTTCTTTTCTAGAACAAATTCACACCGGTCAGTTGGGCTCTTCCATTATATTTATTGTAATTCTAAAAATTCCAATTTTTAATTTTATTAAAGAGACGTGAACTTTGACCATCAATGATGAGAGGCTGTAAGGAGCGTTCGACAGGAAGATACTCCGTAAGATCTACGGTCCAGTATGCGTGGACGACGTGTATCGAATAAGATGGAGCGATGAGCTGTATGAGCTGTACCCCGAAGAAAGTGCTCCGGCTAGAAGGGTATTTTATTCGAACCACGGTGGAGCAACACGCATAAGGGGACGTCCTAATCTCCGTTGGAAATTAGCTCGCGCATAGCAGAGGCGACTGGCGAAGCTTTATAGAGACGGTCAAGACCGATCATCGGTTATAGCTCAGCAGGCAGGCCATCTGCACCTACAGCCTTATTATTTTTCAGCCGAGCAATGGCTGTTAAGACCTCCAGTCAGGCGGCGGTACTTCAACGCCGTCAGTGATATATAGCTACTCATAGCTATATATTAATTAATATGTGATTTTTTCTTTCTGCACACATGCATGCACATGAAATGTTGTTGTTCTGGAAATAGCGTCACAACATGAACCCCGATAATCGGTGGCTTATTGACTAGTAGTGTTATTGACGAGTGAGCCACTGCACAGCGAATATATGGCGTGACTGACCCAAACGTATCCGTAGTTAACGCGATGGCTAACGAATTGCTTGCAAACGATATCAAAGAAATAACATATACACGAAATAAAAATTGTATGTATAAATAGTTACATAGTATATATGTCAAAGACTTATTGAATAATTGGATTATAAATAATTTACAAAGTACGTTTGCTGCATCGCTGATTCGACACTTTCGCAAAAGAAATAATTTCAATGAAGTCAATTGTAAAAGTTAAACGTGTTAACAAAATGTTTTTAGGCGTGTTTTTTCCTTGCTTTCTATTTTCGTTTTTTTTTTCTGGCAATCGACAGCTGCTTTTTCAATTGCAAAACGGATGGAAATTAGTGCAGGGTCAAAACTGTTTTTGCAGAAATAGGTAGACAAACCAAAACCAACTCAATTCAACTCACACTCCCACACGATAAACCTTTTTGGCACACAAGGTAAGTTTTTACAATTGAATTTAAGATCGCTTCAACGAATCAATTTTGATTCTTAATTTTTTCTACTGCGCGCTGATCCGACCCATATACATAAAGGAGAAAACTACAAGAGCCATAGCAAGTTATGCCAACTTGAACACTTAATATGCGTCCATCCCGCGTCCATTGAAATAAATGTATAAATTATATGTATGTATATGGACATACATATATGTATATGCACATACACATACACATATACATAACTACATACTTACATACTTACATAAATATGTAAAAGATGCAACTTCATACATAAAAATACCTGCAGGATGCGTTTCTAATTACGAAGCGCAGATTTATTAACTTAAGTTTAATGCATTGTGTTTCAGCTTTCCTTTGTGCTCTCCTCTTCTTCTTGGTTTCTTATCGCCCGTGCAAGCAAGCAGCCTTAATAGCCATTTTACCATTTAGCTACACTTACGGATATGCGATTGGGATCTTAAATTCTCAGAGGCATTTACAAAAGATTAGATTTCTGTTCATCGATATGGAAATGTAAGTTCTATCGCCACTGACGCCACCACCTCTTCTAAAAGATTTTCTTATTTATTTGTTGCTTTTTTTCAGAAGTTGTGGCTTACTGTAAATTTTTGAATTATAATTCTTTTTCTTACCTATATTGTAATGCTGCGCATTTACAATGCTCAAGATCGATAATTTCTTACATCATAATTTTTTTAGCTACCCAAACACAATAGTTCATGTTTTAGTATTTACGTGTTACATGTTATATGACAGTGTAGCAGATTGATGTTTTATCTCACAAAACATATAACATACTCACATTCCAGTACATAAATGCGTATGACGTTCATATTGTTACGATTATTTTGTTTATATTGTTAACTTATTCTCAACCAATAAAAAGGCTCGATCACTGGATTGTGTATATGTAAAAGCAGCTTATTGCAACTTTATTAAATTCACCACTTAACAAAACACTTCAAAAGTTACTTCGTAGTTATGTTACACACACTGTAAAAAAGGAGAAGTTAACAAATTAATTGAGCGGTTAGCTGCCTAATAACTTTAAACTATGAAATTAAAAATTTGCGGCTGTTTCACATGAGTTAACTCGCCTCTGTCAAAGTATGGTTCTAAGTATTGTTTTTATTGGAAAATGTCTCCTAGATCGTACCATGATAAAGCTTTTAGCTGGCACTCGATTTTGTGGAAAAATTATGTGTAAACATAAAATCATAATAATAATTATATGAATTTTAAAATTAATTAAAAATTTTAAAAATAGGACATATTCATGCGGAACCCCGGACTCCTTGGAGAACAATGGCCTAGGCCAAGACAAATATGTATTTATATTAAAAAAATTTCAAAGAAAACGTGAGATTGTTCCACTTTGTGTTTCATATCAAGTGTATTTAAGGAACATCAACATAAACTATATACAACAATCATATATCAATTTTGCAATGAAATTTGCAGCGCATAATTTCTCTTTTGCCGATTTAGGTGCAGGAAGACAAGCAGAATATCATCCGTAAACATACATAAGCCTGAGAAACTCGCCAAAAATGAACTACGTGTAACTTTAGATGCTACGAAAGTTACTAAATATACATACCATACAAACAACACAAAACAACAACTAAAATTACATTAAATATGTTACTACACCGTATGTATACATACAAACATAGATACCTATTAAACAACGTACGAGTATGAAGCGAGAAAACTTAGCACTTTTATGTTTAACTTTTCATAAAAAAATATCCGCAATTGCCCGTGAATATTTATGGTACATACTCATATTATGGTACATATACTTAAATTTAAAAAATTTTATAATTTGTACGAAAACATAATGAACTTGTTGAACCACCATTAAATGAGGCGCATTTATTGCAAAAGTTGTGTATATCATAAAATAAGATTTTGAGCAATAATCGTAGAGTGGTTTTGTGGAAGTTCCGTACAAAATGGAATACTTACGAAAGTTATTTTTCCGTTATAAGACACATGATCAGTGGTTGCTGTGGAGTAGTGGTAATGCGTTGGAGTGCTACGCAAAGTGTCCGGGGTTCGAATCTCGGCACAGGCAAAATCGAAAAGTAGTAAAAATAATTTTGCTACACGGCACCACCTCTTGGCAGGCAATGGCAAACCTACAAGAGTAAAAATTGCTATGAAAAGCTCTTCACTTCGCCGTTCGTATTCGGCATTAAACTGTAGGTCCCTCCATTCACGTACAAATATAACACGCACAACATGAGTGGATGCGAAATGGCACAACAGCTCATTGAGCACCTAGGCTGAGCTTTCCGCATCCGTATATGTATAAAACTTGGATTAAAGGGTGTTTGAAAAGTAAGAGATCAAGTCAAAATTAAAGTATGAATACCAAATAGCAACCTTTTTTTCTTGGATGTTATTCTCCCGATTGTGTTTGTATGCCAAAAGGGGATATGAAATAAGTATTCACTTGAAAAACATATAACAATCCACGAAAGAAATAATTCCAATCGAAAAGTGGTTTGGGTTACTGAAATTTAAAACCACCCAAGTACAATATTTTTTAAGAAATATAATTTGACTCATACCCTTCCATAATTAACACAAATGGAGGGCCAATCATTCACTAAACTCAAAAAATTCTATGTTCAAATTGATTTTTCTCAAAATTCGTGTGGCTAAGCTAATTTCGTGGCATCATGACTAATTTTCCCTTACATTCTTAAAATTTGAACTCGAAATATTTATGTACTCCCCTATTCGATTAATCTTATTATTTTTTTTTTCTCTCAAAATCACATAAATCCATGTGAGGCTAATAAATCGTTCGCTAGGTTTTACATTTTTCAAATCTTAAACAATTTTTGAAAGCGCGAAGGCCACGGTTGCACGTGCTGGTTTGCTTGCAAGCTAGCTAGTAACTTTTTAACAAATCCTTTTTTTATATAGCTGAAAAACTATAACTTTTTTCATTGACTGGTCGCCATTTTGTAATAAAGCCTTGACTTTACAAAATAATCAATATTGTGAATATTTGCTAGAAGCTCAAAACACTTTAATATAATTAATAGTTTCTATGGTTTCGAGGTTTCCTTGTATAAAATATTAAAAAAAGAAAATTTTTATCTCGAGTACTTATGTATGTATGTACTTACTTATATAAAAATATGTA
The DNA here is from genome assembly GCA_958295655.1 of Palloptera scutellata. Classification (NCBI taxonomy): domain Eukaryota; kingdom Metazoa; phylum Arthropoda; class Insecta; order Diptera; family Pallopteridae; genus Palloptera; species Palloptera scutellata. The sequence goes on from OY282450.1 coordinate 58,957,019, forward strand.
CCTAAATTACTTCCTGCTCTCTTGTGAATAGAAAGTAATGATTTTCAGATAATTCCATGCCTAGCCGGGCATTTTCTGTCCAATATTGTATTTGGTATCTGTAGTATATGTTGTTTTGAATAAGTGACCCGTTTTATCGAACTTAACTCGATTCATGAGTCAGTTAGTCAGTCAAACGAAGCGCATGCATGTACCATATGTACATATATACCGTCATATATACATATGTATGTAATATGTGCACATGCATACATACATATATACTGTGTGTATGGATGAGTGTGCGCACCTACATACAAACAATGAATAGAGACTTTCAAAGGAGATCTGGAGCGACATTAGAGCAGATTCAGTCAATCCATCATGACTGAACATTACCATAAATTACATAGAAATAATTGATTATTACGAGAGTACGTACATCGTATGTATGTACGAGTATGTGTGTGTGTGCATGCGAAGTAAAATCCTTCACTTTAGTCACTTGCTGATTCCTCTTCCAGTGCTTGTTCTTTAGTTGCTTTCTCATTGTGCGCTTAACTACGCACATGCACATATCATCATCATCATCAGAATCATCTTCATCATTGTCGATAGTGCATACATTTGCGGCTGTGTGTAACTGTGCCTCTGCACCGATTTAGTTTAAATTACGCTCAGAAGTAAACATAACAAGGTGAAAAGCGAAAAATAGTAAGAACAAAATGATTTTACAGAGTTTTTTAACTTTTAATGGCTCAAATCAAGGCAGACAGACATACATAAATACATACAATATATTATATACCCAAGTATCCAGTACGCAAGATTGCAACAGTTGCAGCCGCAGCAGCAGGCTTGGCATCAAGAGTTTGAAAGATGTTAGTGCAAAAGGCAATTGTAAGTACTTTGAACTTTCTCAAATTGCAATGAGAAAATATATGTAGCGTTTTTTAATTAACTACACTGCCAGTACTTTTGAAATAGGCAACTATAACAACAACAAAATAGCGCAAACATTTACCTTTTTTCCTGTTTACCGTGCCATAGGGAGTAGATTAGGTAATTTAATAAATGAATGCAAATATTTGCGATATACGCCTTTAAAATATTTTCAGTATAATTTAAAACAACTTATGATGAAATAGTAACGAAAGCATAAAATCTGTTGAAGACATATAAATAAAAAATAATTGTTTAGAGGAGGAGATAACAAAATTGCTTTTTAAAATGCATACATTAAAAAACATCCGTTTTTTATGGTAGTTATGTAGAGAGACTTTAGATAAAGCTACCAGATTTATTATGATGCGATGTGGGACACTTTAAAATAATAGCAATACTACGGCCCAGTTTCACTCAGTGAAACAGTTTATTGTCAATTTTATAGTTTCATTATAGTTATTGTGCACTTAATCGCTGAATATTGCCAAGTTAACTGCTGATTTTTAAATTAAGAATATCGATTGATAATCCCACAGCGCTTGTCAAAGCAATATAACTTATTTACAAAATGAAATTTTTGTAATTTTTGCTTAAATGGATTTGGTGGATTTAAAATATGCCAGCTTTTCAGTATATTAGAAACCATGTGAACCAATTGTTACCACTATGGGCGGCAAAATGTGATCCGAAACAGAATATGTTTTAGAAAGCGGAAGTGCTCTAGAGTACAGTGGTATCTAAAATGTCAATTTCTATGCATATTGGTATAATAAAACTTGTAATTTTTCAACTAAGGATGTCTGTGTTAAGCACCTTAAAGTAAAATCTTCTGTAGAACAATTGTTTTACAATATATTAACCCATTATTTCTCTCTACGACCTCTTAAGAGATCTACAGAGGCTAAACTTGGGATAGGTTAGGTTTAGAGGTACGGGCGTCGTGATATAACGTGGATTTTTCATCTTTCCCTATCTTGGAAAAGTACCTATTTTCCAAACCTTACTATATAGTTACGAAGGCCCTCTTAAACCAAATGACCCTAGATCATATAGATCATTAAGAATTATTGACTTAGAGTAATTATCCTACAGAGAGACAGAAAAAAAGGCTTAGTATGTTCTAGAAAAGTATTGCTCATAAGTGTTTAAATTTATTTATTTGTTTAACATCATTGCAGACTAGGTATAGTAAGCATTTGGTTTTTCGTTACAAGATGTTGTAGGTACCCACAAATCTGGCAACACTAGTCCGATTATGTCAAACAAACACATGTTTAGAAGTTCGCATTTCAGGCTTTTGTGAAGACAGTTGTGTCATTCGTCGCTAGTGTAAAAAGTTACATTGATTTGAAAATGAGTGAAATATGTGAAGGAAATACGCTATGTGATGCTTTATTACTATAGAAAAGGTAAACGGTGAAGGTTTACGGCGAAGATACTGTGAGTGAACGTCAGATCCAGGAGTGGTTTGCTCGATTCCGTTTCGGAAATTTCGATATCAAAGAAGAAAGTCACTGAAAAAGCCGAGGAAATTTTGCAATTGGTGGATCAAGACCGACACGCAGGAGAAAGCGGAGGCACTAAACATCAGCCACAGATTTGTGGTCGCCAACATCATATTGCAATTGAAAACGGATACTTTTTATATGACCCAATATAAAAATTAAGATAATAATTTTAAAGTAAATTCAAAATATATACAATAATACAAGCCTAAATAAGGTAATTTCTATGAGAAGCTATTGAATTTTTTTTTTTATTTATAAATGTTCTTCAATAATTTTATCACAGAGTGCGGCAGGTATTTGAGGACATATTGATTTTAAAACTATAAATTGTTTACTTTTTACTAATTTTTTATTTTATATATAGTTTTGCAACAAACTGAGTGACACTTCGCCTCTAGCGAAATAACAGCCGAATCAAACGATCCGGCTCATCATCATCATTACTCTGGTATTAGCTCTTAGGGAATTTAACGTGTTATGCGGAGGTTTATTAGTCTCGCGTTCAACAACACCCGATACGTAGTAGTACAAAGGATTAAGATCCGGGTAGCTAGGTGGCCACATGTTTTAGGCTATGTGATAATGCAGATACTCGGACAATCTTTCGTCGTCATGGTTTTGTGAGAAGGAGCAGAGCCCGGGCCTCTCACCACACACAATATCTATCCAGGGTTTCACAACTATTTCCAAAACCTTATCGTTAGCAACAGCCTTCACCCGAAGTCTTTGCGGAAAGAAGTGGGGTGGCATGACGTGTTCTTTCTTGCTCACCATTCCCAAAACTATGACAGTTGCCGGAAACATACCACCTATCATATCTTCCGTTTTTTTTCCTGGTAACAATTTTATAAAACCAGAGCATATCCTGGATTTCAGGATGTTTTAACTCATTTAAAAGTCGTTGAGACCGAATGAATCACTCGATCTCGAGTTTGTGCCGACATAAACTGTCCTCTGCGTATCACGTCGGATTTGTATGTCTTCGGGGACAATACGACTGATTGTGCGTTCAGTAACTTAACGAATATAAAGCGTAGGCAACCACGTATGCTGCACTGGCGGACACCAGATGTTGTAAAGAATGACTTTTACTTTTACTCCGTCACTTATAACATAGCAGCAGCATCTTTAATAAAGATACGATTTGATTCATAGCAGAATTGTTGAATGGAAGCCTATTTTTATTAGCTTCGAGATAAGAATGCTATGAGAGACTTTATAAGAAGCCGAAGCTGGCGAAAATTGTTATCAAGAATCGCACGTCTTTTCTTGTATGTAACAAATTTTAAATAGTAATATACTCGTACATGGGTAATTATTAGAGGAATATTTTATTTAATAATTCCAGTAATAAAATTTCTTTCGTTTTAAATATAATTTTATCTAATTTAGTTTTCGTATTTATAAATGGGTGTTTTGACCGTTTTTAAGGCGGTCATAACGCCCAAGGTGATTTCCATTTCAAGGCGGTCATACAAATTTTCATTATTGACAGATTGAAATTGTCAATCAATTTCTTTAAATCACTCATTGTTCAAAACAGAACAAGTTTTCTTCTAAAAATATTTTTAAATGCTATAAAAACAAGATTTAAGAACTTTTAACTTTTTTCTTACCCTGCAATACAGTTTGGATTGCTGACAAATGAAAAATTCTACTAACTTACTTAACTGGCACTACAACCGATGATCGGTCTTGGCCGCCTCTATAAAGCTACGCCTCGCCATTCCCTCTGCTATGCACGCGCTGGCGCCAGTTGATAAGGCCAAGTGCAGTCAGGTTGCCCTGCACCTGGTCTTTCCAACGGAGATTAAGACGTCCTCTTCTGCGTGTTCCTCCACCGTGGTTCGAATAAAACACCCTTCTAGCCAGAGCGTTTTTTCCATTCGCTCAACATGACCCAGCCAGTGAAGCCGATGGATTATGTCAGTGTCGGCGTACCGCTCATACAGCTCATCGTTCCATCTTATTCGATACACGTCGTCCACGCATACTGAACCGTAGATCTTACGGAGTATCTTCCTCTCGAACGCTCCTACTAGCCTCCCATCATTGGTGGTCATTGTCCACGTCTCTGCGCCATACATTAGGATGGGAAGGATGAGGGACTTATAGGGCGTTATTTACGTCGGTCGAGAGAGGGCTCTACTTCTCAATTGCCTACTGAGCCCGTAGTAACACCTGTTGGCAAGAGTTAGTCTCCGCTTGATCTCAATGCTGACATTATTGTTGGTGTTTATGCTGGATCCTAGACACACGAAATCCTTGACGGCTTGAAAAGTATAATTGTAAACAGTAACATTTTGTCCAAGACGCCGTGACTCTTTGTTTTTTGACACAAGGTATTTCGTTTTGTCCTCGTTCACCACTAGACCCACTCGACGAGACTCCCTTTCCAGGTTGGAGAATGCTGCACTGACTGCTCGAGCGTATTTGCAAATGATGTCAATATCATCAGCTTATGCTAGCTGCATGACACTCTTGTGAAGATAGTGCCAGAGATGTCGATGTTCGCAGCTGGAATTATTTTCTCCAGCATAAGGTTAAAGAAGTCGCACGATAGGGAGTCACCTTGTCTGAAACCTCTTTTGGTGCCAAATGGTGCGGAGAGGTCTGTCCCAATTTTCACTGCATTGGTGATGTTGGTCAGTGTCATTTTGCAAAGACGAATGAGCTTTGCAGGGATAACAAAATTAGACATTGCGGCGTACAAGTGATCCCTAATCGTGCTGTCGAAGGCGGCTTTATAATCGACAAATAGATTATGGGCCCAACAAAAATATGTACAAATTTGATTTGCTGAAATATTTATTATTTATCCAACTGACAAATGAGAATGCCCGTAAATGATAATTTCTAGTATTGTAATAAAATTAATACATGTTTTCCTTTTTGCACAAAATGGAAACAAAAATTACATTAAAGAAAGGAACTTCGAACTGGCATCAATAAAATAAACTATTAGTCTTAAACTTTATATACTTATACTTACCTACCCATTTAATACGTTAATCTTTGTTTTTTATGTAAAAATTACATATTATGTAGATAGACGATAAGAAAAAGAAATTTGTTATTAACATTTTTTTATTACATTATCGAATTAAACCCGACTTTATACTTCACAATTACTTTTCCAATTCTTTCGAGGAAAAAACACTTCCACTTCAATTTCTATTGGGGAGGTATTAATTCATGTAACTTGGTTCCTTGTAATTTGTAGTTAGGCTTAGCTTCATATCTTCATAAAGTAATGACTCCTTACCCTGTTGCTGTTAGGTGGAATCGCACTATGTATTCATAATAAATTTTGTTAGAAAGACTTAAAGTTTCGCATTATATGCCAGCGCATTTTTGTTTGTTTAAATGCATGTAAGTTGTCATCGTATTTCAGTAATTGGTGCCCTTAACTGCTGAGCATCGTTTGCAAGGCAAGAAGAATAAAAGTTTTCGGGCAATGCTAATATAAGTCTCTTTAATGGAATTCTACTACATGAGGTCTGTGTACATCCGAAGTCTCTTCCATGCAGGGTTGCCGTTGATTTTCTGCCATATTTTCCGAAACATTGTGACTGACTATAGTTTTTTCGTTTGTTTTTCAACATTAACATGACTTTTTTATTTTTTGCGTCCATGGACATTTTATAGCTTTTTACCCGCGGCCATTTTGTGCACTCATATTCGAATAGCGTGTAATAATTTCTTTTTTTTACATTATATATGGTGCAGTATAAAGGGTGGTCTATTAAATTTAAGAGAGTTAAAGAATTAATATTTCGTAAATTCATCAATTTCTAACAAAAAATATTTAGAGAATGGTGTAGAAATCAAACTTCTTAATTACTAACTAAGAAGTTTTTTCAGAAACGTACTTTTCTAAATCTTTAGCTATGTATAGTAAATTTAATGTGCAGTATATGCTTTGATTATACGAGTGTGTAATAGACTTTTAAAATTGCTATAATATAGGAATTATCAATAGCTTTCAATAGTCAACAGCTCAGTTAGCTGTACAATGTTGCCGTGCAGTCATTTTTGTATTTTGAGGTTTATTTTCTTTACAAATTTATTTCTAAACTTTTCAATGCAAACATTTGCAGCAAGTGAGGTGTTGCCAGAATACCAAACCCTATTCTGCAATTCTAATTGTTTATTCTGTTGTTATTGTTATTTTTGTGGTTGTAAATGTTGTGTTGCTGGTGTCTTTCTACAGATTTTGTTCTTTTAAAAGAGTTTAAAATAACCTTTCCTTTTATTGCTTATACGAGTATAACAGGTTCAATATGTATATTTATTGTATACTTACAAATGAAGTATTTATTCTTACTATCGGGTAAGCAGGGCCGGCTTTACATATTTGGGGTGACATTCGAAAGAATTTTGATTAATTAAAAAAAACATGATGTTTGATAGTGTGAAGTAAAAACGTAAAGAAATAAAATTATGTAAAGCAAGGACACTTGACTTGGTCCATGTTTATAAATAGCGACAGTACAAGGTGGATGCTCCTTTGAAGAGAAATTTTGACTAGGGCCTAAAATTTGTTTTCCATGAAATATCTAACTATGTAAATCATAAAGAAAAAAATCACTGATTGATACAGTAAAATATAATTTTAATAATTTTAATTTTAATATAATTTAAAATGAAAAATTTCAAAATTTAAACAACTGACTATTTTTTCCTTTTTTCCCGCCAAATTCCAGGTCTTCAACTTACAATACATGGCCTGATTTTTATGCCCTGCACAATGTATAGGGTACTTATTATATTATATTGGTTTTGATCGAGTAACGGATTGTAAAGTTTGTAACTCCCAGAATTAGGTGTCGTAGGTATAAATATATATATATATATATATATATAATGTATACCATATATATATGGTATATAAGTATATGTATAAATGATCAGCCTTCACAGCCATCTGTACTAAAAAAACTTAGTACAGACATTTGTTATAATCAGAAAGAGGTTAAGTTTTGAAATGGCCAAAATCGGTCTAGTAAAATGAAATGTTTAAACAGTGAACTGAAGGAAATTCTAATTTTACTGTTTCTGAAAACATTACATTTTACTTCATTACATGTTTCTTTAAGGAAACATTTACCACAAAAAAAGCTGAAATCAAATATGTATAATCAATCATAGCATTCTCTATTATGAAAGTAACTTCAGTGAAAAGGCTCATACAAAGTTTACTAAGTATGTTTCTCAGTTCGATCAGTCTGTCACTCGGCAATATTCATCCAACCAAATTTTTCACTCGACTATACAGCTTTTAAAAGCTTCTGATTGTCCTTTATATTTTCTTTAAATTCCGAGCAAGAATATGTCGTGGCGGTTTCTTTCATCTGTCCAGAAGAATTATGTACATTACGCGAATAACTCGTTCTACTTACTCCTGCGTTAGACACAGGAATAGAAATATATATGTATACATATGGTATACATGGTATACCCTACAAGAGTATAAATTGCTATGAAAAGCTTTTCACTTCGCCGTTCGGATTCGGCATTAAACTGTAGGTCCCTTCCATTCATGTACAAATATAACACGCACAACATGAGTGGATGCGAAAAGCTCGGCCTAGGCCCTCCATGGGCTGTTGTGCCATTAAAAGTAAAGTAAAGTAAGTTACTGCGTCTCAATAATGGTTTGTGGATTATGATTACTCTAAATGCGACAATTTTGCTTATTAACGTACCCATTCAACCAAAAGTGAGCTTCATCGCTGAACAAAATTTTCTTGTGGAAATCGGGATCGGTGGCCATCTTGTTCTGGGTCCATTCACCGAACGTTCGACGCGCTTGATGGTCATTCGGCTTCAATTCAATGGCAATTGAAATAGCAAACCAAACTGAGCAAAAATCAAGTGACAGGTGTCAAAAAGACCAACTCCGAAAAAAGTATTGCCAGATTGAAAACCACACTTCTAAAAAAAACACCCTTTATATCGAACGAAATGATTTGTTTACATTGCTTTACTATGTCAAGAACCATTAAATTAAAATACTTACTTTTTTAAGAGTTAAGCAAATTGACAAAGAAAAAAACGTCAAAAGACGGTTTTCCAGTTTTCTTATTAAACAACGTATAAACGTATGTAAAAACATAATCTAAAAAGTTTCTTTGCCACAAACTTTCGTCAACTGAAATTTTTAACTTTTTTTTAGTGGCACCTATAGTAAAACTACACGATTTCTTTGAAGTGTAGCGGATGTCTGCCCAAAATATGCACGGAGGAAAAATGGCCATCTTATTAATCACTTACTTAACTGGCACTACAACCGATGATCGGTCTTGGCCGCCGCTATAAAGCTTCGCCTCGCCAGTCCCTCTGCTATGCACGCGCTGGCGCCAGTTGATAAGGCCAAGTGCAGTCAGGCTGCCCTCCACCGTGGTTCGAATAAAACACCCTTCTAGCCGGAGCGTTTTCTTCCATTCACTCAACATGACCCAGCCAGTGAAGCCGATGGATTTTTATACGCTTGACTATGTCAGTGTCGGCGTACAGCTCATACAGCTCATCGTTCCATCTTATTCGATACACGTCGTCCACGCATACTGGACCGTAGATGTTACGGGGTATCTTCCTCTCGAACGCTCCTAACAAACTCTCATCATTGATGGTCAATGTCCACGTGTCTGCGCCATACATTAGGACGGGAAGGATGAGGGACTTATAGAGCGTTATTTTCGTCGGCGAATAGATGATGGGTGTCTATTTTTCTCGGGTTTTTCAAGGATTTGGTGTAGTGTGAATATCTGGTCGATGGTGGATTTCCAGGCCTGAAGCCGCACGGATAAGGTCCAATCAGTTTGTTGACGATAGGCTTCAGTCTTTCGCACAGCACACTTGATAGAGCCTTATATGCAATATTAAGAAGGGATATCCCACGGTAGTGGGCGTGGAAACAACTTTCTTATGGATTGTGCAGAGTGCGCTGAGGTTCCAATCACTTGGCATGCTTTCATCCTACCATATTCTGCATAGAAGCTCATGCATTCGTTTTCTGAGCTCTTCACCTCCAGTCTTAAACAACTCAGCAGGCAGGCCATCTGCATCTGCAGACATATTGTTTTTCAGCCGAGCGATGGCTGTTAAGACCGCGTCATAGTCGGGCGGCGGTACTTCAACGCCGTCAGTGATTGGGGTTTCCGGAGTAGATTCTGCAGTGGCGGGATTATTGCCCTCATAGCCATTAAGTAGCTGCGAGAAGTTATTGCGCCTGAAAAGACGTTTCCTCCCTCCTCAACTCTCTGTAAGGCTCCTTAGCAGCTGATAAAAAAAATAAAATAGTCGTGGCATTTGAGATTTTAAATTTTGGAGAGTTTAAAACCTCCAATTCAAATTTAATTCTATTAACTGAACTATATTTATTTGCGATTGTAGTAGGCCGTTACAAAATAAATTATGGTATACACAGAACACAAGATATAAATATAAAAATTTGAACATTTTCAAAAGCAAATAGGAAAAGAAGAACCAAGCATAAGCAAGCTTTGCGATTTTATATTTCGTTTGAAAAATCCATATTTCGTTTGTTGCGTTAACATCAAATTTACGTTGCATTATTTTGAATACCTATTGAGAACAATTATTTGTGTTTATTGAGTATTTCTATTAGCATAATTTAAATTTTGATTTGAGTTTGATATTTTCACAACAACCAACAGTTTTTCTAAAATTACCAAGACAAACGTGGCTGCTTTCATCATTTAATAATTCGTAATTCACTCAACAATTATACCATTTTCTTTTTAAAAAAATTATTGAAAAACATACTTTAAAATGAAAAGAACTTTCGAGTCTGGCGCATGAAAGCGACTACGAAAAAAAATTCAAGTGAGGAAAATGAATAGCAAAGAAACTCCTTGCAAAATTTATGTCTTGGGATGGAAATTTTACATCTACCAGTACTGAAGCGGCAGATAAAAATGTTTCACTACAAGTAATAGCTGATAACGATGTTAATCTTTCAAATAGGAGTATTTGTGTAGAATAAGGTGCAAATGATAATTGCGTTGCCATTAGCAATGACATAGAGATTGAAATTGAGAGTGAAGTAATAAAATGTACAAATACTTATCCTAACTTTACTGACATTGGTTTATGGCCAAAAATAATTAGGAATGATTTGATTGAACAGTGTATTTGTACAAAACCCAAAAATGTGGAAGATTTAAAATGTTCTAAAAAATTTTATAAAGATAATAATTATCAACAAATATACCGAAAAATAAATGAGGTAAATTTTTATATGACTAAAATAAACGGAGCCCAAGAGCGAAGAGAATGTTTGATTTATTCTGAAACAACGAAATATGTTTATTGCTTTGCTTGTAAACTATTTAGTAAAAAATTTAACGGTTTAATTTCAGGAAATTCCGATTGGAAAAATATTGGAGACGTTTTGAAAAGACTTGATGAGTAACAAGAACATAAAAGTTGTATGTGTGCTTATGTTCGTCGTGCTAAAATAATTGGTCGTGTCGATTCCAAACTTTTAGAAGTAATAGAGAAAGAGGCAAGTTATTGGCGTGAGGTATTAAAACGAGTCGTTGCTACAGTTAGACTTTTGGGAAGTTTGGGCTTAGGGTTTAGAGGACATGCTAATTCTTCCAAAGGTAATTTTCCCAGCTGAATTGAATATTTGGATGAATTTGATGACTTTTTAAAGGTTCACTTATAAAAATACAGTAATTGCGGGATTGGACATGTTAATTATTTATCTAAAACCACGTGTGATGAATTCATAGAACTTATGGGCAAAAGTGTACAAAACTCCATTGTTGATGAAATAAAACGATTAATAAAACGAACATTAATAATTGCCGGGGACAAACGTATGACAATGCTTCGAACATGTCAGGCATTTATAACGGTCTTCAAGCTAAAATTGAAAGTTAAAGCAAAAATGCTGTTTTTGTGCCTTGCGCAGGACATTCCTTAAATTTAGTTGGAAATACAGCTGCAGAATGTTCTTCTAAAGCTATTATATTCTTTGATTTTATTCAAAATTTATTCGTCCTTTTTTCCTCTTCAACAAAGAGAAATGAAAACTGATCAAAAATTAAGCCACACCTTAAAACGTACATGTGACACTCGATGGTCATCCAGAGCTGAAGCTGTATTAACTGTACGAAAGAACTTTTCTTTCATAAGATCCGTTCTTGGTGAAATTTGTATTAACCCATCTAATGCACATAACAAAAATTCAGGCGAAAAAATTACATAGTAGTTTTGAAGATTTAGAGACGGCACTGTTATTGATTTTTTGGAATTCACTATTGCCACCAATAAATCGATACAAAACAAAGAATGTAACATACAAAAAGGAACTAATTTATTGAAATTTTTATCAGCATTCATACTCAGTATTCGAACTGATGATGCATATTTTCACCAAATGTAGAAAGAAGCAATCGAATTAGCTGGTAGCACAGAATACTCAACAGCAAAAAATCGAAACAGGAAAAGAAAAATACAATTCGATGAAACTTCAGATAATGGCATAATTTTACGTGGGAAAGAACTATTCAAAGTTGAAACATTTTACTTAATTTGTGATACTTTACACTCTGAAATAAAAAGAAGGTGTGTAGTTTAAGACGACGTATTACAAAATTTTTTAATATTTGTTGATTTTGGTTTGCGTGAAGAAAAATGTGCTCAGTGTGTATCAAATTTAGTTGAAAACTATAAAGATGACATAAATCAATTAGTATTCAAAGATGAGGTAGAGCAGTTCCTTAATTTTATAAAATTGAAAAAAATATTAACACTGCCTGAAATGTATGCGTCAATTCTGTAAGGTTTAACATCGACATTTCCAAACGTTGAAATAATCCTAAAATTTTTGTATCAATCCCAATTGCAAATGCGTCTGGTGAGAGATCATTTAACATTCTTAAGCGGGTCAAAAACTACCTAAAATTAAATCACTTAGCCATCATGGCCATTAAAAGCGAATTAGTAAAAAAAAAACAACTATGACTCCTTAATTGATAGTTTTGCAAGAAATATATCAGGAAAAAAATAATATAAATGGTCTATAATTTCTAACAAAATATTTGTCCATCAAAAATGTTGTTCTTTCGTCAAAATGGCAATGCTCATAAGTTTTGTCGAGGAGCTCGTAGAAGTCATATTTGGTCGTTTAATCCTTCTCATCTGTCGGGGTATGGACATAAATTAGGCTGATGTTGAAGAATTTTGGCTTGATGCGGATATGGCTAGGCGCTTATTCTCAGGCATGAAGCTCGAAACTAGATGACACAGTCTTTTTCCAACCACAAATCCAACACCAAATTCGTGTCTCGACCCATTACAGCTGTAATAGATAATACAGTATTCTCTTCTGGAGCAACCCTGTTCCGTCCATCGCATTTCCTGTATAGCGGCGATGTCAGCTCTATATCTTTGGAGGACATCCACCAGCTGGATAGAGGCACCTTCCCATTAGAGGATTCGGATATTCCAGGTGCATATACGTAAATCGTTGTCCTTTGGGCGTTTGCGGGAGTCGTCAACATTAGGGGAGTTTCATATCCGAGGCTTCATTGGATAATATTTTAACGTGGTGGGTTCCAAGCCCGAAGCACAACCATTCATTCAAGGCCATGGAGAAGCCCGTCGCACACACTAGTTAGCTCACTGACGGGTGTCAGATCGCTATCCAGGGGACGCTACGAGGAGGCTGTGTGTCGACTTGAAACGTAGAAGCGCAAGGAAAATGGACGCACCTGCGACTGTCAGGAACTTTACCTTGTGTCCTACGCCCCAGGCGTAATTATTATAAAACTAAGACTGGCAGAGGTATTGATGAGGGTACTCTTCAAAGATTGACGGTGTTGGAACATAAACTCAGAAAACTTTGGGAGTAGTCTAGTAAAACTTAGATTTATTGAAAAATACTCCAATGGACTTGAAAGTAATTTTATGTCGAGCAGTAGTGATTCCGTATGTATTTCTAAAATATAGTTATATATACTTTAACTTTAGAAGCATGGTATTTTTTGTCGATGAAATGTAATTTTTTTGTTTGTTTTATACTTACTTATATACAGTTTCTTGTTTTTTTATGTTAAGATTGTTAAGAAATTAAAACTTTGCAAATATCGTAAGCATTGTTTTCAAAATGTTACTAATTTTTTAAAGCTAATGAAAAAGGTGAAGACATTGATAATAGAAATATATGGGCAAGAGTGTTTTTCGTCCTATAACTTATATTGTCCAACAAAAAGGTAATGTGAGAAATTTCAATTGGATCTTGAAATATTTTTCATGATATTGATTTTTAAAATATTTTAAACTTAAACAGGGTACTTATAGTTACCAACGAAAGTAGTGTGTAGAATTTCCATTGGATTGGTAAAATATTTTTCAAGATATTGATGTTTAAACAAGTTTTGTATATGGGCGGAGGGAGTGTTTCTCGTCCGATATTGATTAAATTTCAACAGAATTCTTATTTATTGACCAACAAAGAACGTGTGCCAAATTTTATTGAAATCGGGCAACGTTTACTATTATGAAAGCCCCATGAAAGTGATGCACTGTGCGCCGTTACATCGCGATTATTTAAAATATATATTATATCTGGCTTTTTAGAAAAATAGTATTCGTTATTGCGAAATTATATAATAATTTTTTGTAAATTTTATTCTAATCTTAATCCGGTTTATTTAATTCACACCCAGATAAAAAAGTTAACTATCGGACTGTTCTGAGCTCTGGAATGAGCCAAATCGATGAAGTGGGCGTGGTACCTCCCATATAAGTGAAATATTCAAAGAGCAATATGAAACAAAACTCGGTGTATACGGCTGAAATAGCTTGAAGAATAACTGTTTAGAGTATTAAGTATCAAAATATGGCAATATTCACGCTTAGTGACCATACTAGAAACATCATCAAACAAAGTGTGCTATATTCAGAAAGGATGATAAACAAAATAAATTCATGTAAACAAAATCAAATAATGGACACACCCTAATTGAATGTTAAAGTGGTATTTTTATATAAAGTCCGGCAGCGCCCAAACATAATTTTAACTACAGCCGGCCCTGCCGGTCGATAAGCACCTACATACATTATATCGTATGTATGTACACTGGTGGCCAAATCTAAAGCAACCAGAATAAAATATCAATATTAGACAAAAAAAAGTGGTATACATTACACAAAGGCGGTAATTTTTAAAATTTTTATAAATGATATTTTATGTATTTCAAATTAAAAAAAAAATAAAAATATTAATTCATTACAAAATTTTTTTACAAACGAAAAAACGAAATTAACTTGATTTTTGGGTGGTCATAACTAAAGCAACTTGACTGTACAAACTATGTTGTCAACAATTCTTATTTGGAGTACCGTTATTTATTTTGTGTTATACTTTGTGCATTTAATTCGTTTGTTAACAATTATTTTTGTGAATTTCTCAAGACATAACACGTGAATATTTTCGGGTTAGAGGCAATTAAAAAAAAATTATCAAAATGGCTAGAAACAAGTATTGTAATACGGTTAAAGAAAAAGATTTCTTGCAACTGGTTCTGTAGTGACAATACATGCTGGAGGGAGGCCACGAAAAACAACAAATCGCGTTGACAAAAGAATTGTTCGAGAAATAAAAAAAAAAGCCTTTTGTAACCTCAACTGAATTGGTGAGAGAGTTATCTTTGGATATTAGCGCAAGATCTGTACGGAGACGAGCGGTGGAAGCTGGTCTACGCGCTCGACAGCCATCAAAGAAGCCATTTATTTCCAAAAAAAAATTCGCAAGGCCAGGCTAGCTTTCGAAAGAGCACATATCAGTTGGGATACTGCTCAATGGAGAAATATTTTGTTCTCAGATGAGTCAAAGTTCAATATCAAGGGCTCAGATAACAAAAATTTTACAGTAAGGAGACCCAAAAACGAAAGAATCAAACCACAGTATTGCAAAGGGACAGTTAAACATGGTGGAGGTTCTATCATGGTGTGGGGCTGCTTTTCGTATGCTGGAGTTGGACCAATTCACCTTCACATGATAACAACCCGAAGCATACCTCGAAATTCGTTAAAGATTTGTTGAGTGACGCAAACATAAAAACTCTCGCATGGCCAGCTCAGTCTCCTGATCTGAACCCGATCGAGAACTTGTGGAGCATCGTAGATCGCAAGATTAAAAGGGATTCTGAGACTAATAAACACAACATTTTCAGCCGTATCCAGGATGCATGGAACAATATTTCTAAGGATCAAATTGAACGACTTATAGATTCTATGCCTCATAGGTGTGCAGAAGTTATCAAAAATAAGGTTTATGCTAACGATTATTAACATTATTGTATAATTTTAAGTTGGACTGTGAAAGTTGCTTTAGTTATGACCACCCAAAAATCGAATCAATTTCGTTTTTTCGTTTGTAAAAAAATTTTGTAATGAATTAATATTTGAATTTTTTTTTAATTTGAAATACATAAAATATCATTTATAAAAATTTTAAAAATTACCGTGTTTTTTTTGTCTAATATCGATATTTTATTCTGGTTGCTTTAGATATGGCCACCAGTGTATGTACATATGCTAGGTATAAATACATATAGTTATGCATGTATGTTCTTGCAGCTTGTATAATTGTTTTTAATTTTGCATATGCAATTAAAATTAAACATTTAAACCAAAAGCTTTGATACAGCAAGTTATTAGCATATTCAACGTGCTACTATTTACGACACTACTTATGCCGATATGCCACGAATATGGTAAGTTAGTTATTTTAAGTTAAATGCATCGTATAATTTTAAATTGGTAAATTCAGAGTTCTCTAAAATCCTAATTCGGAAATTCCATTTGCGACGAAAATTGGTAGCCAAAGGCACTATCAGTAGAGTTATTCTTTGTATTTGAATTCGTCAAATCCGATATGTGATTTGTTGTAGCCGTCATAGCTGTAGAAGGAAAAATTACACGTCTATTGAAATTTACCTATTTTTTAATGTTTTTTTTTTACAAAAGGTTGGTCAGCTGTAGTCTCTAAAAAATATATGGACACCTTTGAGGTTATACATCAAGTTTGTTGCTTTATCTAGATGGATTTCCCTTTTCACATCCAAACAAATACTAAAAATTTACTTGCAAAATGGTGAAACTGTAACAAAATTATGTTCAAAGTTCAGTTCAATAATCCACTAATTGTGGATTATTTTGTGAAACTGGAATGATCAGAATGTTCCTCACGAATTGAACAATTCATGCACTTCTTTGCTGCAAACTTTGCATAACGACGTCGGTATGAATTTGTATAAAGTTCAATTGGTACAAAAGCTGAAACCGCATAACCATCCTTAACTTTTTCGGTTAGCTAATTTAGCTCTGGAACGCTTGCAAGAAGATGAGCTTTTCAATTTAAAAATCAAATTTTATGACGAAGCTCACTTTGATTTAGTGATTACATCGATAAACTATATTGTAGCATCTGGGGCGCAGAAACTCCATGCGCGACTGTTGATAAGCCAAAGCACAATGTTGTGTACATCTATTTTAGAAGATATGGACTTCCCCACAAGCCGTGTGTGGGGAGTTTGAAAATCGCGTTATTAGCCGTTTTGGTGATATGCATTGGCCACCACGCTAAATATAGACAATTGTGGCGATTTAAAGATAATTTTCGAAAATTTCAAATCTTTTCTTCAGTTTACTTTTATCCAATATTGAAGCGCTTAGCGGAATAATATACATAATATATTTTACTCTGAACAAATGTTGTTTTAATCTATGTATACATATATAATATATAGAAATGAAATGCTGTTTGTTGGTAATAGCATCACTTGAGAACGGCTAGACCGATTTGGCTTATTTTATTTTTAAATCAAATTCTAACAGAAAGGAAAATTGAAAAAGTTGCTCGGAAAATTGGAAAAAACTTAAAGTGCTTTATTCCATAGGATTTTTGTATGAACTCGCGACTATAAGCGTGGGTTTGCGTAATTCTTATTCGTTATGGTGCTAGAAAAGTCTTCTTTAACAAAAAATGGACCTGGTAGGTAGCGCTTGGAGATATTTACGAAAATGTGTTTTTATGGTCTGATTTGGCTCATATTCCGAATATGTGTGTGTGCAAAATATTTCTATGTTCAAATACTTCCATTAATAAGTAACTTTAGGGGTCTCATGTGCCAATTTCTATATTTATATTTATTTGGCATTTGGTTATTAGTTGTTTCATTTTACACATACAAAGTGTTGAAAAGTAAGTAAGAGAACAAGGTAAAATAAAACAAAATTTCGCTTTAGTTTTCCTACTTTCTCGATCTCATACTTTTCGACTCATATTCCTTTCATTTGAGCATTCTACTTCGTTTAGAGTCCGAAACGACGATTCTTCTTTCTTTTAATGGCACAACAGCCCATGCAGGGCCTAGACCGAGCTTTTCGCATTCCGTCGCATCATGTAGTGCGTGTTATATTTGTACATGAATGGAATGATTATAAGTTTGCCATTAACTGCCGTGAGGTGGTGCCGTGTAGAAAAATGGTTTTTTCTACTTTTTGATTTTCACTGTGCCGCGATTTGAACAATGCGTTACAGTCGAACGCGGAACAGTCCACTACGCCACAGCGTAGTGGCGATGTGGACTCTTTTTATTGTAAAAAAGAAAGAAATCAAACTTCAACTAGGATCTTTGGTTAAACGGTATTGTGGAGAGGGAAAAAAGAACAATTGTGATGAGCTGTATCGTTTTTTCGTGTTATATGTACATAAGTTTACGTTCTTCGTAACTCACAAATTTCACAGAAGCAGAAAAACACATACTTAATTAAAATTAGCAGCTTTTTTTAAATCTGTAAATGTTAATAGTGTTAATTAATTAAGTGTAATTGGCTAAATTAAATTTGCCGTGTAAAAATCGGCCGAAAGTCTCGACTAATTTAACACCACAAGAGCAAGTACAAATCCAGGGAAGAGCAGGAATACATTTTGCAGAGAAACGTGCAGAAGAAACAGCGAAACCAACGTCTTGCCTGTACGAGGATTATAAGGTCATCCCGTAATAATGCAGCAGATGTACATAAATAGGTGTTTGGTTGGCAGATCACGAATGCTAGCCGCAGAGCAACCACTTACTTACTTTACTTTTAATGGCACAACAACCCATGGAGGGCCTAGGCCGAGCTTTTCGCATCCACTCATGTTGTGCGTGTTATATTTGTACATGAATAGAAGGGACCTACAGTTTAATGCCGAATCCGAACGGCGAAGTGAAAAGCTTTTCATAGCAATTTTTACTCTTGTAGGTTTGCCATTGCCTGCCAAGAGGTGGTGCCGTGTAGAAAAATTATTTTTTCTACTTTTTGATTTTGCCCGTGCCGAGATTCGAACCCCGGACACTCCGCGTAGCAGTCCAACGCACTACCACTATACCACAGCGACCACAACCACTTTAATCCACCACTTTATCACCATTTAATCACATTGCATTTAACTAAGTACTATCCTGAGACTGAATATTCTGCTCATTCTAAAGTTGCGATTGGTAACATGGAAAAATAATGCAATTTTTGCCACGCTCTACAATTTGAAAATGAACATGAGGAATGTGTTGTTGGAAAAACTGTTTTACTAGCATTAAATCCAACGCCAGAACCATTAATCTTTTATACTAAAATTAAAGAAAAGTATTTTAATAAAAATGAGGCCAGTTATGCAAATATGTGGTTTAGATTTGCACGGCATTAAAGTATGTATTTTAAAATGTTTTATTTACGTAAAAATTTTTTTTTATTATTAAAAACAAGTTTCACAGATTGGGCCGAACATGGTTTGCCGGGTCAGCTTGGTCTGAAAAATTTTATATCTTTTTTTTAATGCGCTATGATGCATAAAAAATTAAAATTTTCTTATATTCAACCTCAGACTTGAGCGTTTATTTAAAACTTGCTGCTTTAATTAAGTGTACATATCTCACCTAAAATTCGGGGTAATGACTCCTTTATTGCCTTTGGTGGTTTAACTTACCACATGTTTCTTGTAACCTATGTAGTGGCACTCAAACTTTGATTCAGTGTCCCACATGAGAATTTTAATGAATTTTTATACCACATATCCGATTTGGGCCTATATCAAATAAACAATATTCAGAACAAGAATGACAAATCTTTGGTTTTAATTTTTGCCGACGATTCGTCAAAATTATACTTTTTATAGCGATGATTTCGGCTCGAATGTTCGCCTTGAGCTCATTAATGGTCTGAGGCTTGCTGGCTTACACTTTACTTTTCACTTTACTCAAACCCAAAAAGAAGTCCGGGGGTTCAAATCTGAGTGGCCAGTCAAAGTCCCCATTTTATGACACCACACGTTGATCAACTGTTTGGCCGTATTCCAAGCGATGTGGACGGTCTGTCGGCCATAATCTTTGAGTCAATTGGACTTTATACGGAAACAAATGCAAATCATCCTTCAACATGCGCCGCAAGCTGGTTCCCCTGACGCCAAAATGCTAACGCTCTGACGATACGACACATGTGTGTTTTCTCTTACCGCTTAAACCAGTTCATTGGAACGTCTTGGGCGTTAATGAACGGCTTATCGACGATCTCCCACTGTCCCGTGGTCAACAAAATTCGACACAAAACGACGAATAATGTTGTCCAACAGTACTTGTTGGCAACGATAACACAACTGAACGACTATTTTCAATGTATAGCGGCACGTCACTATTTCGGCGCGTTGTTTCGGTGTGAAGCGATTCATGGTTAAAATTATACTGAATTGACGTTCTTGTACTGAATTGATGCTCCCCATATCCAATGAAATGAGTTTAAATCATTACAAAGCAGCACGAACCCTACTCATGCAAACAACTTATGTACATACCATACAAGTAGTCAATACATAAATATTCCAATCCTTAGCGAGCTATACAAAAACTATTTGGCGATAGGTGGGCAAGAGATGTGGTACTAAAACATTACATATGGTGTCATATATGGTCAGAGGTAGGATTTGTATGTGTGGAAATAATGTTGTACATACATTTGTTATGTAATATACAACCAAGCATTGATATATATGTAAGTATTTAGCAAAATATTAGATGTTTTGACAAATGATACAAAGCAAAGAAGACCAGTACTCATGATGTGGTGTCATAAGTGATATTAAAAACAATTGTTTTCTTGAGCTGTGAGACGATGTGGAGAGCAACTCATGGGGCTTTGCTTACAAGCCGGTGCTGAAGACACTGAAGCGATCGACGCAGCCAACGTTTCCAATTCTATTAACACATATTGAAGAGTCTTTTCCCAGTGCAGTCTGTTCAATATCTGCCTTAGCGAAGGAAACTTCTCAGACCATTGGAAGCAACAGCGATAGGTACTCCTACCTAAGGACAAAAATCTAACTATCCCAACATCTTACCGCCCATTATGCATGATAGATTCTGCTGGAAACTATTGGAGCAGATAATTGGAGATCGATTGAAGCAACATGTTGGAAATCATCTGTCTCAACAACGGTCAACAATGGAAGCAATATATATCTAATCTATAATCCTCTACGGAGCTCCAATATGAATTGAAGAATTCAAAGTAAAGCCGTATGTACGCGGAACAGAGTACACATACCGGCACTCCGAGCTTAGGGTGTGCTGCGCGTTTTGAACTGTTTCAAAAGAGGTATTACAATCGCTGAATGGCAGAGTCGTTGGAATCGTGCAGACAATGGAAGGTGGACTCATTGCAAACCTAGACTCATTTCTTGACCAGAACACATGGCGAGGTGAACTTTTACCTGACACTCAGCGGACACAGCTTTTTCAAGGCGTATTTACATAGATTTGGCCACTCAAATTATCCTACTTACGACCACTGCGGTCGACTGCATAGAAAATGCAGAGTTGAACGGTGCTGTTGGCAAAGCTATAATGCAAAATTTTGACGCAAACAAAAATCAAGTAGAAAATAAAAAAGTATTCTACACGGCACCACTTTTTGGCAGGCATTGGCAAATCTCAAAAAGTAACAAAAGTCTTTCAATTCATGTTGTAAAGAGAGAGATTGAATAACAGGTCTTAAAAATTTGTTTTTAAAAAATTCGTTTCAGAACCTATTTCTATTCGGCTTTGAAATGGTTGAGGAAGAGAGGTGACATGAATTAAAGCAAACTTTTGTATGTCAGTCATGCTAGAAATACTCTTACAATTGTATGGCTAATGCTTACCAAAAGTGGGCTATTAAATCATCGATAATTCAAAAGCTAATAAAATAAGACATTTGCTTTTTTCATTATTATAGTACAATATTTATTAAATTTTCCGATTGATTTGTTAGCTTCTTTGCTAATTATGGTCCTTCTTCGTACATAAATAGTTACAATAATTTAACATAAAGTTATACATAGTATGATACAATAAATATTTAACTACATTCTTACATATATGGATATATTTATATTACGCCAGCGGATCAAAGCGAATTAACGATCATCTTTTACATTTTTATATTGATTCATAGCAACAATCAAAATTTATAAGATATTCACCGGAAAAGGCGACTTTAAGACGACCCTAAGTCCCCGCTTAGGGTTCGTTAGTGTATAAATATAAGTATTGACATAATGTCCAAATCGAAAGATATGAACGAATTTCTGAATTTGAAAAAGTTTTTGTTAACCTATTCCGCTACTCGCTGCAAGGTAAAATTTCAGTGTAGCATAGGCCTGGTACGTTTTTAACTAAGCTTAGAGTCTAAATAAAAATAAAATTTATTTAACATATTTTCGCCGAAACATAAACGTCATAAACGTTTTAAACGTCTTTTGATGCATTTTTATTTAATTTATTATTTGAAACTCGGGAAAAATAAACTAAAAACTCTACATTCTACGATAAACAAAATTTAAAAAAAAAATTTAATTTCATTAAATGGAAGTGTCACATAAGTATACATACGCTCTTAGAAAATAACTTAACAACAAATATACTTTTGTGAGATGTGTCTTGTATGGGATTCCCCCTTTTCATTCATTTGACATGCTTTGCTAACAAGAACTTAATTGTTTATTGTTGTTGTTAGTGTATTAAAAAGAAAAAAATTTTTTTTTTTAAATTTTAAAGTTTTATTATTACGTTAGATAACCGAAAATCTGTAATGTATGTTCACTTATATGGCTAAGTGTATTTTAATTTGCATGCGCAATTCGCGTTCTCAGTTAATACTATAAAACCCCGTCCAAAAAAACCCAAAGTTTGCCATGCATCTACATACTGCCAACATAACATCTTCGCAATTACGTAGTTTTAAATATTCTGTTTGTATGTGAGGTGCCACACACAATTATTAAAATAATAAAAATTTCACCCAATAACTTCAACTATCATATCTATTTTAGACACCTTTTGTTTATGGCATTGGTTCCCCAGACACATCATTTAAAATATATAGTTTGTATTGAAGGCCACGGCAATTTTTTTCCGACGAATTCCAACGGACCCACTTACCTGCCCAGTATCAATCCCAGTGGTTTCAAACAATAGCTACAGATTATAATTTAAAATATTAATATTGGTTTTTTAATGTTAAGGGTTTTTTATGTGGCGACAGTGGTCGCTGTGGCGTAGTGGTAGTGCGTTGGACTGCTACGCAGAGTGTCCGGGGTTCGAATCTCTGCACAGACAAAATCAAAAAAAAAAAAAGTAGAAAAAATAAGTTTTCTACACGGCACCACCTCTTGTCAAGCAATGGCAAACCTACAAGAGTAAATATTGCTATGAAAAGCTTTTCACTTCGCCGTTCGGATTTGGCATTAAACTGTAGGTCCCTTCCATTCATGTACAAATATAACACGCACAACATGAGTGGATGCGAAAAAGCTCGGCCTAGGCCCTCCATGGGCTGTTGTGCCATCAAAAGTAAAAAGTAAAAGTTTTTTATGTGTAAGGAGGAAGGTTTTGTGATGGATCGCATCGAAAACTTTTCAACGCAAACAATAGAAATTGTTTTTGAACAGATTCGAATCTGTCCCTGTATCAGTTATATTAAGGACTCCAAGATGGGGAACCGTACCCCAACCTTACCAGAGAGTTAAAAAGTGTTTCTGTTATATACGGATCATTAAATTCTTTTGAATATTTTATTTCATTAAATTCTTTTGATCATCTTTTGATTAATGGAAATATTTAGTTAGTTTTATTTATACACGTTAATATGTAAATTGTAGGGCGAAACGTAAAGATGGTGACAGGTGCGCCTATGTTCGATCCTTGCGTTGCTATGTTTCAAGTCGACACACAGCCTCCTCGTAGCGTCCTCTGGACAGCGATCTGACACCCGTCAGTTAGCTAACAAATGTGTGCGGCAGGTTTTCCCATGGTTGAAATGAATGGTTGTGCGTCGGGCTTGGAACCCACCACGTTAAAATATTCCCCAATGAATCCTCGGATATGGAACCCTTTAATGTTGACGACTCCCGCAAACGCCCAAAGGACAACGATTTACTTATATGCACCTGGAATGTCCAAACCCTCTACAGGGAAGGTGCCTCTATCCAGCTGATGGATGTCCTCCAAAGATAGATACATACAGGAAATGCGATGGACGGGGCAGGGTTGCTCCAGAAGAGCATCCTGTGATATGTACTACAGCTGTCATACGTCGAGACACAAATTTGGTGTTGGATTTGTGGTTGGAAAGAGACTGCGTCATCTAGTCTCGAGGTTCACGCCCGAGAATAAGCGCTTAGGCATATCCGCATCAAGCCAAAATTCTTCAACATCAGCCTAATTTGTGCACATGCCCCGACGGATGAGAAGGATGAAACGACCAAAGATGACTTCTACGAGCTTCCCGACAAAACGTATGAGCATTGCCGCCGCCACGCTATTAAAATCGTGTTAGGTGGGCAAGGAGAGTCTTTTTGGTCCGAATATCGGAAAATTCAGTCTCCACGACGAAGCCACCGATAACGGTATGAGACTGATCGACTTCGCCGCAGCACGAAACATGGCAGTTAGTAGCACCAGATTCTAACATAAGGATATCCATAAGGGCACTTGGCGGTCCCCTGATTAAAACACATGAAACCAGATTGATCACGTTGTGATCGACGGAAGGCACGCTTTCAATGTACTAGATGTACGCACAATATGAGGTGCAAATAAAAAAAAAAATAATAAATATAAAAATAAAAAAAATAATAAAAGAAAGCAATAACAACAACATTTATACACCTCACCACCTCTTGGCAAGCAATGGCAAACCTACAAGAGTAAAAACATTGCTTATGAAAAGCTTTTTACTTTACCGTTCGGATTCGGCATAAAAAACTTCCATTCATGTACAAATATAACACGCACAACATGAGTGGATGCGAAAAGTTTGGCCTTTGGCGATACATGCGGTCATAGTCGACACTAATAAACTGAAGTTCATTGTGGTAAAGGCATAACACTTGCCACAATAGCTGTCTATCTCTTTCTCGGTGTCCTGTGTGATTGCATTCCCTCTCTCATTCTCCCTCCTTCTTCCTCCCTCCTATAAATTTTCCTTCCATTTAACACAATGCTCTGCGTGCATAGGGGTAAACCCTGTGTGTAGAATGTATCAATAAAAAAAAAAATTTACTCAGACCACTACTTGGTTGCAAGGGTATGTGTAGCAAATACGCAGAGCTGTTTCCCAATATACAAAATTTTACAGTTGTGCAAAGGCACAAATACTATACAAAAGCTAAGTAATGGGCTCTCGCCATTGTATGTATTTTTGATGTTTGTAGTACTTATAATCGCAGGGTAGGGAAAACGCATGTGTTTTGTTTTTGTAAACAAATCAAATTTACCGCAATTATAAAATTTATCAAAAATATAGAATAAAAGACATTAAAGACATTCTGTTGGAAGAAAAACTGGGCAAATAAATTAATACTATTCTAAAATTTGGGAGTTTTAAACAGATATAGTTTTCGATTGTCAACACGTTCATTATATAGAATATGTAGATTTGAAATATCTTGAGAATAAATTAGAACGACAGATTCATTATCAGATAAACAATCATTTAATTCCATTGAAGATGGAAAATCAGTAACTTTACGCTTAGAATTTACAAAATTATAAAAAATTTTTGCATCAATATGAATATCAAGTTTAACTTGATTTATGTAATCGTTACAACAGTTTTTGCTAAGTATCTGGTATTTATGCAATACAAGTAACAGGGAATAGCGGGAATAATTCTCCCTGTTTTCAGATCGTCTTATTGCTTAAAAGAACGATTTTTTAAATATTTTATGTTCTTTAATTCAGTAAAAATTAAATAAATAATTCTGTAAGCAACTTTACATTTTGGAACTTCACTTTACTTTACTTTTAATGGCACAACAGCCCATGGAGGGCCTAGGCCGAGCTTTTTCTCATTCACTCATGTTGTGCGTGTTATATTTGTACATGAATGGAAGGGACCTACAGTTTAATGCCGAATCCGAACGGTGAAGTGAAAAGCTTTTCATAGCAATTTTTACTCTTGCAGGTTTGCCATTGCCTGCCAAGAGGTGGTGCCGTGTAGAAAAAATTTTATTTTGCCTGTGCCGCGATTCGAACCCCGGACACTCTGCGTAGCATTCCAACGCATTACCACTACGCCACAGCGTCCACTTACATTTTGGAACACACAGTTAAAAATCTTACTTACTTACTTAACTGGCACTACAACCGATGATCGGTCTTGGCCGCCTCTACAAAGCATCGCCAGTCGCCTCTGCTATGCGCGCGCTGGCGTAAGTTGATAAGGCCAAGTGCACTCAGGTTGCCCTGCACCTGGTCTTTCCAACGGAGATTAGGACGTCCCCTTCTCTGAGTTCCTCCACCGTGGTTCTAGCCGGAGCGCTTTCTTCCATTCGCTCAACATGACCCAGCCAGCGAAGCCGCTGGAGTTTTATACGCTTGACTATGTCAGTGTCGGCGTACAGCTCATACAGCTCATCGTTCCATCTTATTCGATACACGTTGTCCACGCATACTGGACCGTAGATCTTACGGAGTATCTTCCTCTCGAACGCTCCTAACAGCCGCTCATCATTGATGGTCAATGTCCACGTCTCAGCGCCATACATTAGGACGGGAAGGATGAGGCACTAATAAGGCGTTATTTTCGTCGGTCGAGAGAGGGCTCTACTTCTCAATTGCCTACTGAGCCCGTAGTAACACCTGTTGGCAAGAGTTAGTCTCCGCTTGATCTCAAGGCTGACATTATTGTTGGTGTTTATGCCGGATCCTAGATATACGAAATCCTTGACGACTTCAAAAGTATAGTTGTCAACAGTGACATTTTGTCCAAGACGCCGTGACTCTTTGTTTGTTGACACAAGGTATTTAGTTTTGTCCTCGTTCACCACTAGATCCACTCGACGAGACTCCCTTTTCAGGTTGGAGAATGCTGCACTGACTGCTCGAGCGTTTTTGCCAATGATGTCAATTTCATCAGCGTATGCTAGCAGCATGACACTCTTGTCGAAGATAGTGCCAGAGATGTCGATGTTCGCAGCTCGAATTATTTTCTCCAGCATAAGGTTAAAGAAGTTGCACGATAGGGAGTCACGTTGCTGAAACCTCTTTTGGTATCAAATGATGCGGTGAGGTCTGTCCCAATTTTCACTGCTCTGGTGGTGTTGGTCAGTGCCATTTTGCAAAGACGAATGAGCTTTGCAGGGATACCAAAATCAGACATTGCGGCGTACAAGTGATCCCTAATCGTGCTGTCGAAGGCGGCTTTATAATCGACAAATAGATGATCTGTTTTTCTCGAGTCTTTTCCAGAATTTGCCGTAGTGTGAATATCTGGTCGATGGTGGATTTACCAGGCCTGAAGCCACACTGATAAGGTCCAATCAGTTTGTTGACGATTGGCTTCAGTCTTTTGCACAGCACGCTAGATAGAACCTTATATGCAATATTAAGAAGGCTTATCACACGGTAGTTGGCGCAGATCGTGGAATAACCTTTCTTATGGATTTGGCAGAGTACGCTGAGGTTCTAATCACTTGGAATGCTTTCATCTGACCATATTCTGCTTAGAAGCTCATGCATGCGTTTTTTGATCTCTTCGCCTCCGGTCTTAAACAACTCAGCAGGCAGGCCGTCTGCACCTGCAGCCTTATTGTTTTTCAGCCGAGCAATTACTCCTCATAGTCAAGCGGCGGTACTTCAACGCCGTCAGTGATTGGAGTTTCCGGAGTGGATTCCGCAGTGGCGGGATTATTGCCGTCATCGCCATTAAGCAGCTGCTAAAAGTGCTCCCTTCATAATCTGATTTTGCCCTGGACATCTGTCATCAGATTTTCGTCTTCATCGTTGCAGGAAGAGGCCCCGGTCTTCAAACCATCAGTCAGGCGAATTATTCTTTCAAAGAATTTTCGACCCTCGTTCCTGTCCCGCAACATTTCGATATCATTGAACTCGCGTCTTTCTTCATCTGTTTTCTTGCGCCTGAATGTATGTTTCTCCTCCCTCCTCAATTTTCTGTATCGCTCCTTAGCAGCTCGCGTTGCAAGTTAAAAGTCTTGCTAAAGAATATTATTGAAATGAAGTTGTTTTTCAACTTCACTACAAATTATAAACCAGTTAATATTCGATAAAATATTTTGTAATTACATACATAAGATAGTTTGATTTTCTTAAACAGAATTTCAGCGGGCTTTCAGCGGAACATTGAAAACTTAGGGTGACCGTAAGTTCAATCGAAGGAAGTACCGGAATGGAATATGGCTCTGTTTTAGATAGCGATAATTTTGAACAATCGTCAGCAAAAATTTAATCCAAAGATTTGTCATTCTTGTTAAGAATATTGTTTTTTGATATAGGCCCAACTCGGATATGAGGTCTAAAAATTCATTAAAATTTTCACGTGTGGAACACTGAGTGTCACCACACAGGTTACAAGAAACCTGTGGAAAGTTAAAACCACCAAAGGCAATAAAGGAGTCATTACCCCGAATTTTAGATGAAATATGTACACTTAATTAAAGCAGTAAGTTTCAAATAAACGCTTAAGTCCAAGTTAGGTGGAATATAAGAATAACTTATGTAAAGGTATGTAGTACTAAAGTAAATGCGAACACAAATGAATTCTAAATCATCCTCCTTAGTTAAAATTAAAATTTCAACAGATACAAACAGTGATTTTACATACAGTAATCAACACACCTGTGCCCAATTATAGCTCTCTGCCTTCTCGATAAATTTTATAAGAATTACATAGTATTTCTGCATTGTGGGTGCTATGTTTGAACCAAAATTCATTAAATACAAGAATATGATAATTACAATCAAAACTTTTCAAATAAATATCTTCAAGTTTTGAGTTTTGGTGCAGGAATCCTAAACAGTTCAGTTTATCACTTTTTTGGCACAACAGTTTGACAAGATATTCTGACAACTGGGGCGAATATCATAAACAGAAGAGTCACTAGAGTCTTTATTTGGTTGTTGCCATATTGTCACAAATACTTGTTTTTTAGCCACCATAAAAGATAATATTCTAGGAGTAATAGTACTAGACGTAACAGGAGAATCAGTAGCCCTGTCTTTGGGTTGCGGTATGATTCAGGTGTTACCATGGTAATGGGAAGTGCAGTGCTTCCCTACCAATATACTGCCTTCGCATACCAATTATCACTGCCTTTCAAGTAATAGTTCCCCAGTTACGTCATTTCAAGTATTTTGCTTGTTCGCAAAAAATACCAAAATACCCCCAGCTAACATATCTGCTTCTCACACAATTGCTTTCTTTACTATGGTTCTTCAGTTATGTCATTTGAAGTATGCAGCTTGTATGGGAGGTGCCACGTCCACTTGTTAGTAATATTATTTTAATATCCATTATCCATGTGTCCAGCCGGCACAATATGGCAACAACCAAATAACGTCAAATACGCCTATATAAAATAAAATGTGCCCTTCTATTTATAAGCATTTATACAGAGCCTTAACGATAGGTTTTTATGTAGTATCACTCAAGGCGGCATACACAACAGGCAACTTATACAACTGCAATTTCATTCAGCACAAAACAAAATTATTTTAATCTATTCTTTAATTTTTCTCTTTTTTTCATTATTTTCTTTTGTTGTATGTGTGTCCGGAACTTTTTTAAAATTGTTATATTATCATTTTCAAATTTAATTCGCTTTACTTACTCTGGATTAGAACTTACAACCTTTGGACTCCTAGTCCTAGTATTGCTGTTCTGGTATTATACTGACAAAAGTGCATAACACTAAATTCGAAGAAATTACCGTATATATACATAGATGGATAGGTTTCTTTACGGCAACGGCCCTCTATAGTTTCGGGTATACAACGGTGCACCAGCTGCAGTAATGCTTATTAAAAGATTTATACGGTAAAGGTCGAGCTTTATAACAATTGTACACATTTACTGTATAATTAATTATTAGGCGATTTATGCGATATATGTGTTGTATGTATAAAGTAAAACTGTATACTTAAGTATACTTATAATACTTATTAAGTGAAATATATACCATAGCATATTTGGCAAATAAATCCAGATTGAATAATAGCTGGACAACTTAGCTGTCTAAGGAGGCCATGCTTTTCACGTTGTGCATGTTATATTTGTACATGTTACAGTTTTTATGCCGAATCCGAACGGCGTAGTGAAAAGCTTTTCATAGGCAATTTTTACTCTTGTAGGTTTGCCATTACCTGCCAAGAGGTGGTGCCGTGTAGAAATTTAAGTTTTTTTTAATGGTGTCTGTGCCGAGTTTTAAACCCCGTACACTCTGCGTAACAGTCCAACGCACTACCGCTACGCTACAGCGACCACAACACAATACTTATATATGTACATTTATAAAAACTGCACGTAACAAAATAGTTCAAGCATTTCTTCGCATAATTAGGGAGGATTATCGGTACGTTGCTTCGATATTCTGAGTACTTCAGAACTCGATACTCTATTTCGATACTTTCCAAAATACTGGTTGTATCGAGTAAACTTCAACACACATTGACAACCTAACATAATTTATACAATCAAGTATTGATTGCTTAGGTTCAAAGTTGCCCGTCATAATGGTTCGAAATATTACGACGAAATCATTGTGCAACTGTGCAGTACATTTTCACCACAGCCCAGAAGTGTGCAGCAAAATAAATCTATTTCCGACCGATTCGGTAGTAAAACATACTGGTATTTTGCATGAACACATTTAGGAACTCAGCCATATAAAATATCCGAGTATTTCCTTTTTTATTTATTTTTAATGAGCTTTTTTTGATTGAATTGGTTTGTTTTGTGTAACAAAAAGTAATATAAATTTTATTAAAAATAACAATTTATGTATTTAATTTGTATGGTTAATATTCGAGGAAAGGCATGTGAATAGTTTGGATATAAAAACAATTTTAATTTCTTAACAGAAATTAAATTTTTATATGTTCGATACTGAGTAGTATCGACAGTTTTTCCTCCATACTTTTAGAGCATCGATACCAGACAAGTTCTTGGTATCGATACTTCAGTCACAAATTTTGACCCTACGCACAATATCAATTTTTTTTTTACTTTTTAATGGCACAACAGGCCATGGAGGGCCTAGCCCGAGCTTTTCGCATCCACTCATGTTGTGCGTGTTATATTTGTATAACATATATATATAGATATGAATGGAAGGGACCTACAGTTTAATACCGAATCCGAACGGCGAAGTGAAAAGCTTTTCATAAAAATTTTTACTCTTGTAGGTTTGCCATTGCCTGCCAAGAGGTGGTGCCGTGTAGAAAAATTATTTTTTCTACTTTTTGATTTTGCCTGTGCCGAGATTCGAACCCCGTACACTCTGCGTAGCAGTCCAACGCACTACCACTACGCCACAGCGACCACTAGCGGAATAGGTTAGAAAAAACTAATTCAGTATTTTTTTAAACGCATTCTGAAAATCCAATAATATTTTTGGGAAGGTCTAAAGTAAATATATGCAAGTACGTATAATCTTCTAGCTTAAATCAATAAAAATATGCTTTTATGGTTTTCGCTAAACGCTAATTTGTTACTTACATATTATATGTAAACAAGTTGTACTCTTATCAAAAACTAATTTCCTTAAATCTCATGAAAAATTGCACTTATTTCATTTACATGATGTTTTGTTTGCAAAATTTGTTGTACTTGCTATTAAAACTTTAATTAGTTCCATTAATTTTATCGCTAGTACCATTTGTTATTTAGTTTACACTTACATATGTCAAAAGCGTTTTCAGCAGCTAATAGCTAAAATAAAAAATATTGATAATAAAAATTAAAATTTTTTTTTTTAATTTGTTTAAACTAAAATTATATGAATATTTGCTTTGTACAATTTGCTTTTATGTAGTTCATATTGTTGTGAATTGTTAGATCTTAAGTATAAGGCACATGTGTATATTGGTATTAAAATAATTTACAATATTTTTTATAAAGCTTGCTTATGTTGTTTCACAGAAATTCTTCGTAATTATATAAATACTTAGTCGTGTTAATTTGATCAATCCATGAATAGCGTTGTTTAATTCGCACTCCCTCTTAGCTTAAAGTTATCCCCCCTTATTCCAGAATCCGTCGTAGTATGTATTTACAACATATAGTTCTTTTATTTTGATTTTGTTTGCGATACCAGCATATGATTTCTCTAGGATTTATAAATTTAGTCATGAATTCGTCGTGGCGGTATTGGTTGCGATGGCATCTGGAATAGGTTTGAATATTTCTAAAAGTTACTTATTCTAAAATATGCCTCGAACGCAATACTTACACTGTGTTTCAAAATCATAAAATCAATACTTAAATTCTTGGTCGGGTTAGCAGCCCAGTATGGTAAGCAAAAATATCTCAATATGCCTCCCTCACCCTGAATGTATATGATGGAATGCAAATATGTATGTTATATGTATGTATGTTTTTAAAATTTACTGTTAATAAATTACTGGGAAACATTGAACAAAAATACAAAGTGATTTCAAAAAATTACAAAACAAAGAAAAAAGTCAAAAGTGCTTTGACAATTAAGAGGTAGTCCCATAAGTAACCGACCTAACGTAACGTAATTAATGTGCTGGGAGGTACCAACCGTATAAAGCCGTATAATGTTTGAGCTAAAAGGAGACAATTATGGAAAAAAGATTAATTTTTTGTTTCTTTTAGGACTAGCAATACAGGACTGGAAGTAAGAAATCCTGATTCGTACGGAATGCCACTGAATAATTAATCATTTACATAAAAGATAAATTTTTACATAATTTTTTACTTTCCATTTATACTTGACATATTATACATACATATGTGCATACATAGACAAGAAATATTTGAATTTTTTGAATTGACTTTAAAACGCAGTGCAATTTATGTTGCAATCGTCTTGGGATGTGCATTGAGTATGGGTGATATTTTTTTTTGCTAAACTTTGACTAATTTAATAAATGTGAGTTTTAAAATATAGTATAATACTGTATTAACTTCGCTAACTTAGCAAGTTGCACATTTTTCCATAAACGAGAACGAGGCTGGCGAAACGAATGCGTTTATTGTATGTATGTAATACAGAAAGTGTTATAAACTGAACTGCAGTTAAAAATCGTCCTAAGTACTGTTCTGTCAATTTCGTGAAGATTCTGAAAGTAAAAACACGATTATTGCAATATTTTTATTTATATTTTTTAACTGAAGGCTTTATCCCGGTTTAAACCCCAAATCTACCATAATATGACTCTAAAAATGCCATACAAATTTGGTTCACAATTCATAGGAATAAGTAATATCAATTTCATTTGCAGTAGGCCAAATTTAATTCCATTTTTTGATCCGGTTTGCATAACTAAAAGGTTCTTCATCTTCGAAATTAAAATTTTACTCTTTTTGTACTTCTCTCTTTTACTCTTTTTGTACTTTTGTACTTGTATGGCCATCCTAGACTGTCTACGCCGCGCTAAGATGATTTTTGAGTTAGGAAGATCAGCTAACAAAATGGATAGAGCGTTTACAAAACTACAATTTACCATTGAACATAGAAAAGAAGGATGCACTGAGTGAAAATGATGTACACAAATAAGGTATGTAAGTAAATAGATGAAAGTTAACAAATTCTAAACTTCCGATGAAAAGAGGTGTGGATTTGTTCCGGAAATTGGTAACGCTGGAAGTTTTAACGTACGATGTTTGGTACTTAAAGATATAAACCCAAATTAGTTATTACTAGGGCTCGGATTTCGATGCATTTTGCATTTTAAGAATAGATACTTACTCGTAAAGACCAAACTCTGATGCAAAAGGAATAGAATCAAAAACTCAAAATATCTTTTGCATTTTTCGTCATGAGACTATTTCTTTCCTTTTTAATGGTATATTTTTGCACATGAATTTTAATGCAAAATCTTAACTTGTACACGCAAAAAAGGAAATACTGTGTAATTCTCAAGCACACATATGATTTCGGGGTGGTAATCATTTATTTTCAGATTTTAAAGCACTCATTTCAAATGCAAATTACTGAAATACTTCCAAATAATCTTGCTTGTATGATCTTTCTTTGTTACGAGTTTCTTGACATTTCTTTTACATTTGGACTATGCAAAGCTAATATATTATTAGCTGCATTTTATACACCGCTCGCTCCTAACTATGTGCATACGTTAACTAGTAGCGATAATTTTATAGAGTACAACTAAAAAAGCTGCAGAGACAACGCGTATAACTATAGCTGTTATGTTTACCTAGCACTTTGTTTAAAATCCCTTGTTTCTATAATAACCCAACTGAACTGTTAATGATGAAAGAAGAAGAAGAGAGTGGCAAAAAACAAAAAGGAAACGTAGAAAATTGTCAGTCGAAAAAAAGCAGTGAGCTAAAAATTAAAGTAAAATGTTGTGTGGTGCACAGGAATGAGTTCACCAATATAATAAAGAAGAGAAATGCTTATGGTTATGAGCTGAAAGATTACCGCCTTTTAAGGAATTTGGCCAGATAAAATTACTGATAAGTTTGAGTAAATTACCGGAAGTCTCAGGCGTTGAAAAGATTTATGCATCAGCTCCATAATTGACATATTAAATTGTGGCAACACTGACGATCAGCTGTGAACATTCAGTGAACAGAAAACTGGTGAAATTCTTGTTGCTGAAAAATACTGACATTTTTGATATCCAGGCGAAACCTTAAAAATTCTTAAATTTTTGTCCATTATGTCCAAGTGAAGTTCAATTTACATCTAGTAATCATACTTCCAGCTGCAAATGCTAATGAACTATTTCATTGTGAATGTCAATACAACGAAGAGGAGATTTAATGAATTCATGGTTTTATCCACACATGCTAAACTAAGAAATTGGCGAATACAACGAATTTATTATGCCATTTGAATGACATTTTGTCATTTGTGAACAATTAGGTACTGGTTATGCTGGTGTTCGACGAACACATCATATTTTTCTCTCGTGCTCGGTGTAGTGGTTACATTGGAGTTCGTTACAGAGTTGCTTTTTGTCGAAACTAATTTTTTTTTAATATTAATATTGTTCGCGACGGCAACACTAAATGGTATACCAAAAAACTTTAAACGATTTTATCAATATGGAAAGTGCAATTAAAAATATAATTAAAAATTATGAAAATAATATGATTTTTCTTCAATAGTTTAATGAATAATATATTTAATTTTCAGTTTTAAAAACTAAAAACATTCGCAACTTCGCTTTTCAGCATATGAAAATAGTGATGTACAGGTTTGCATGTTTTCCTTCAATTTTATAAATTTTTACATAAATTTTTGTTCCTTTTTTGTAGAATAACTTATTGCC
This sequence comes from Palloptera scutellata, assembly GCA_958295655.1. Classification (NCBI taxonomy): domain Eukaryota; kingdom Metazoa; phylum Arthropoda; class Insecta; order Diptera; family Pallopteridae; genus Palloptera; species Palloptera scutellata. The sequence goes on from OY282450.1 coordinate 58,992,297, forward strand.
ACCCTGAATGCTCGGCGTGCTCGGTGTACATTTCACCCAGCATATCGTGTTCGCTTTGAGAGTGAGTAAAAGCTCTCTGAATATAACCACAGTCTTATTGGCATTGGCCACCACTTGAAAAGTTTCTGTACACATAAAGATAAGTTTCAATTTTATTTATGTCTCGATATTGCACGGAGAACTTTTCTTAATCCAGTTAATAGTTACCTAATCTGTCATTAAAAATGTTAATTTTCCAATTTCAATTATGTATGCTATATGAACAAAAGCAAAGAGCAGTATTGTTTTACGCGGTCTCATTTTACATGATTTGTCAGGGAACGTTTTTATCGCGTCAATCGAGGGATAAATGAATGCATATGTAGTACACGTTTGCCTGCGTGACGCATGATTAATTGTGATCGGATGAACAAAACGTGAGTTACTTTGTATTTTTTGTACCTAAATATGCTAAAAGTTATGAGTGGGAATCGAACCTTACCGCAAAATTAATGTAATTATGTCCATTGATAAGCATTTTAAGTTTTTTTTTTATTAAAAGTTAGACAGTATCTTCCTACAAAATTGCATAAAATTTTAGGCAAATCAATTGGAAATTTAAATTTCCTACAAAGCATTATAAAAAAGTTACAAAATCATTCTCCTCTAAAATTTACTTTTTGCCGGCTAGGATTAGGAATAATCTTATTCGATACTGGTGCTAGCTAAGTTTTAAATAACGTGTTTGACATATAAAAGAAAGTAGGTTGATATTAAGTCTTACCTTTCTTCCCCACATCTTCAACATCAGTTTTGGTTGCCGAATCGTCTCTATTGGCACGCAGAGGCTCATTTGTTGTACTTAAATTATCACTGTTACCAGTTAAATTTAGTAAACGATGACCCTGCGAAGCTAAATGCTGAGATAAGTGATGATGATGATCCGTCGGTGGCATGGTAGAGGCCCAATGAATTGAACATGGCGTTGAATGTGGGTCATGTGCCATAACGACTGGTATTGGTCCAACTACATCAGTTGGTGTCAAACAGGAAATACATGGATCTACTATAGGTACTAGTTGATCTGACATCCATTCAAAGGAAAAGGCAGAACCAAGCGTTTGCACGCCAACACCTATAAGGCCATTTGGGGGAGCGCTGGTAGGTGTTGGTGGTGTTGTAGTTATGCAAGGGCTCAACTCCTGTTGGGTTGATGATGAGGAACTGTCAAGTGAGATCTTTTGTGCAGTATCCGACCATGGAGGACTGGGATTCCACTGATCGATAAAGTCAGGTGTATCGGATAGCAATGCTTTGCTAAGTAATCGTGGTCGCGTGGGCACAACTGTGGCAAAGGCGACGGAGGTATGTGACTCGATTGATCCATAGACGGTAGATCTCAATGCATAATGTGTATCTATATCATTGGTTGTTATTGCCGTCGATTGTGTCGGATCCTGTGATGAATCGTCTGGTAAATACAATGGCTCCAATTTGCTTGCTACTGCTCGTTTTTTTGGTGGTGGTGAACCTAATCGTGGATGATGTGAGTGGGTATTATTTTGACTTGTTGCATGTGTGTTGTGCGAAGTAAAACTAGGCGTTATTGTGGTGTGACTGGAGACTGAACTATTTGCGCTGCTGCACCGTAAATCGCTGACATTCACTGCACTACTGTTGGATGGTGATCGAGCGGTATTTACAGTCACTTGGCTATAATCAACCGGTTCTAAACCCAAACGGTGATGATACGCATATTGGTTTCCCATGCTGCCGCCATTTGACGATACGGAATGACCATTTAAGCCGCTAGTTGGTGTTGTACCATTGCTATGGTGATGCTGCTGCCCTGGTGCACCTCCTTCGCCACCTTCTCCGACGCCACTGCCTACACCGCTGCCTGCAGCCGTGTGATATGCATTGTATACCGCCATATGATGATACTGGTGGTGCGGATGATGATGTGGATGATGCATTGTGGGATAAGTGCCAGCCACTGCTGTCGCCGAAGGAAGTGGCGTTGCCGTATGATGGTGATGATGATGCGGATTATGTGAGTGCGCGTGATGATGGTAATAAACTGCAGCCGCTGCTGCTGCCGTCGGTGTTGTGGGTGGCACACGTGTCGTTCCCTCGAATGGCAAGCCAAACTGTATCTTTGATTGTACAGAATAGTAATGGTAAAGCCATGAGTTGGTAATCATTACAGATGCTTCACGTTCACTTTTGTGGCCGCATTGTTAGTGTAGAGATTGTGGTAGGAATGCGAATGAAAAAATAACAAAAATATTAGATTAGCTAAAACTTGTGACTAAGGTTTGCAGAGTGTGTGGGTGATTTGCGTGTGAATCAGAAGATTATTCGTATAAGAAAAAATCCAAATTTTAATACGAATTATGCTTGTTAAAATTTATTAGCATTTTTTAATTACGCTTTCTGGTATAAGGCGCAGACAGAGACACATCATGATTTCTGTATGCATCTAAAATCTTCGTTAAGGTTGTGAGTATAAAAATATTCTTCACTTACTTAAGCACTTGATTCGTGCATACAATAACTGGCTGCTGGTTTGTGTCTTGATTATCACGTATTTGCAGCACTACATGAACCCAAATAAAGTCGCCCTGGTGCCGCTGCATACGCACAAGTAAAATACATGATCGATCTTGCTCCGATTGGGTAACTGGAAATAGCAAATTTAAAAAGAATTAATCATCTTAATGCTGAACAGTTGCGAGAGAAGTTAAACGATGACAAACAAAATAACTATTTTTTACGAGCTGTCTAAAACAAATCGTTCCTATTTCGTAACAACAATTTAGGCAATGGCTGCATTCCAATGTAAAATTGATATTTTTGTAATTTCCTTTTCAATGTAAAGCATTGATTTTACAGTAAGAAATATCAGACTGATATGTTTTGTGTTAAATTTATATTAAGATTATCAAATTGATAATTATCCATTCAATATTGTAATATCAAATCACACTTGCCATAATGGCTGTCTGTCTCTTTATCGGTGTCCTGTGATTGCATTCCCTCTCGCATTCTCCCTCCTTCTTCCCTTCTTCCTCCAACCTATCAATCTTGCTTCCAATCAACACAATGCACTACATTCATAGGGGTACACCCTGTGTGATTACTGTAATATATATATATATAAAGAATAATGGTACATTAAAAATGTTCTTACTTCGTTTTACATTTTTCATGTAAAGATATTTCATTTAATCTGTAAACAGACGATTAAAAATTAGGTCTGGCAATTCTTTCCCACAAGTTTAACATTATAAATTAAAATTACATATTATAATGTACATTTTGATATTTTTAATTTGTTAAATATTTACTTTACTTTTAATGGCACATCAGCCCATGGAGGGCCTAGGCCGAGCTTTTTCACATCCATTCATGTTGTGCGTGTTATATTTGTACATGAATATAAGGGACGTACAGTTTAATGCCGAATCCGAACGGCTTTTCATAGCAATTTTTACTCTTGTAGGTTTGCCATTGCCTGCCAAGAGGTGGTGCCGTGTAGAAAAATAGTTTTTTCTACTTTTTTGATTTTGCCTGTACCGAGATTCGAACCCCGGACACTCTGCATAGCAGTCCAACGCACTACCACTACGCCACAGCGAGGTTAAATATTGTAAACAAAAAATGATACTTTTACAGCGGTTAACAAAATCTTAACAAAAGCGGCGGAGTTCACTAATTATTTTTCTAATTAGTTTTTTCAAACGATCTGATTTGATTTGATATTTATGTATTTAGCAATAAAAAATATTTTTTTTTATTTTTTCGTCACACAAAACTTAGTGTGATTTGAACAGGTTATGACAATAGCTGTTATATATATTTATTTATTTTTTAATTAATATATATTAGTTCTGGAACTCATGATTTCATGCCGTTTTGACCCATTTTTCTTTTCTTTTTTTTTTACTCGGCTATATTTTCTATTTACCTATTTGACGTTACAGATGAAATTTTTTTCATCCAACACTGCTTTTTAACCACATCTAGCAGTTAATGGGATAGATTAATACGGAATATTGGACTTAAGTAGTTATGTATAGTATATATATACTTAGAACTAACAAAGTAATATTGCTCATTTTGGGCACTTGTAAAGAACTTAAAGAACTAACACGCTCTTGCCAAGACTCACGTTATTTGCATCTAACTTGTTGGGAGATATAGTGTTGTGATAAAAATAATTTAATTTAGCTTAGATGGCAGCAAATCGTTAGAGGTGCGCTGCGCGAACTGACAGATTAAAGTTTATAGTCTGATGTTTAATGAAATGAAACAACGATTGAAACTAAGGGCGTGGTTATGTTGGTGTTAGTTCTCGTGCTCGAGAACTGCTTTTGGTCGTTTTTAAATATGATTTTGTGGGCAAAAAGTAGTAAGACTTTTTAATTCAAATTTCGCGCGGAAACCCATTCATCAAAATATTATTTTTTTAAGGTTGGTATGACTGTCGGTGACATCTGTGCCAAATGTCACATCAAAATAATCATTAGTGTTTAGTATACGCTTGTCTTTCTGAAGTACAAAAAGTGCATTCGGCGATTTTCACAATGAGTGAAATTATTCAACAAAGAAGTTCCATTAAATTTTGTGTGCGCAATCAAATTTCTGGTGCCGAAACGTTCAGAATGTTGCAAAAGGCCTTCGGTGATAATTGTATGTCGCGAGCAAGTGTTTTTGATTGGTACAAATTGTTCAAAGATGGTCGAGAACGCGTTGACGACGAACCACGTCCAGGACGGCCATCAACATCAACTGATGATAAACACGTCAATAAAATCAAGGAATTGGTGCTCGAGAATAGACGATTAACAGTCAGAGACCTTACTGGCATCGTTGGAATATCGGAAGGATCAGTGAAAACCATTTTAAAACATCATTTGGGTCTAAGAAGAGTGAATGCGCGATTGGTTACAAAATCACTAAATTTTATGGAAAAACAGCGTCGCGTCGACTGATATCGTTCCGCAACCACCCTATTCGCCTGACTTAGCACCGTGTGACTTTTGGCTATTTTCTAAACTCAAAAAACCGCTTCGTGGACACCGTTTTGAGTCAATTGAAGACATTAAACATGAATCGCTAAGCGCATTGCAGGCTATTCCGGAAATTGACTTTAACAACTGTTTCGAGAATTGGAAAAAACGTTGGCACAAGTGTATTGGGGCCGGGGGGATTACTTTGAAGGGGACGAAATAGATTTGGAAGAATGAAGAAAAAAATTTTAAATTATGAACAAAGTCTTACTACTTTTTGCCCACAGTAGTACATGCAAACCAAATTGAAACATTTTTATTAAGACAGAGATTGAAGGTAATATTTTTAACAAACAAGACCATTTGCACCACATCGTGAATACCTTTTACCATAAATTTTTGTTCCTTTTTTATAAAGCATATCATTGCCACCCTGGAAACTCGGCGTGGCGGTATTCATTTCACCGATCATATCGCATTCGTTGTGAGAGTGGCTAAAAGATCTTTCTTCTTGTTCGGTGCAACAACAATTTCATGGTGTACGCCGAGCAAAATCTGAATATAACCACGGCCTAAGGAGACATTTAATTTGTATTATGGATCCCATTCAATTTCTAACTGGAAAATTTCTAAACTTCTTATCATTTGTACTTAAGGTCAGAGGCAATCAATGCGGCCTAATTGTTACCATGAGACCATTTCCACGCCATATTTAATAAACCTTTGAAAACCGAGAAAGTTTTCACGATTAAATGGAGTATGTGCGAAAAGAAAAGTAAGGTATTAATAATGACATAGAAGTTTCATGCCTGCGACCGTGTCAACATTAAATTAATTGCAAACGAAATCCCTTCCTTGCAGATGGGATCTTTTACTGACGCCTTCCTCGATACTATGTTCGTTTGAAGTTTAAGTATATTATTCAGCTAGCCCCAAATTTCCATAACTTAGTGCTGCCACAAACAGTGTAGCTTTCTCGTGAGTCTGGTACAAACGGCTAAATTTCAGCCCGATATCTATCTTATTCTGTGTTTTATTTAAATTATTATGACCTTATTGAAAAATCCTTTATATAATTATTGAACTTTCCATATTGTAAATAGTGAGAATCGCAATCGCTGAATTACAAAGTATTTTATCTTCTGCACATTCGGCAAGAACAACAAGATTTGCGGAGACTCCCAGTGAATGTTTTCCTTAAACTATGCCATAGTTTTCTTCTTTCTGGGAAGATTTTATGTATCTACCTATAACTTTTTCGCAAGTCTGCTTTTTTCAAGTGGAGCACATGTAAGTACTTAGTTATATCCCAGAAACTGGGTCACTTTTTCCTTACCTTTACCAGCTGCCAACTGCCAACTGCCAACTGCATTAAAGTGCTGACGATTTGAAGTGCTGCAGCAGATGTTTGCCAATTTCCATTACTAAAATTGTATGCAGCCCGATTCTAAATATTCTCATTAATTTTTCTCCCGTAAATGTATTTCCCACCGGAGAAAAATTATCCTCTTCTGAATTGTTTGTTTCGCCCTCCATCATGCTGGATTCCTTAATCGAATAAGTTCTTTTTATTTTCTATTTATTTTCAGCTATTTTGTAACATTTTATTTTCATTTAAATTGAATATAAATTACGCCGTTTAACTTTAGCTTATAATTTGCACGAATTTCAAGAAGAAACTTTTTAGGAATTAATTGTCGAAATATTTTCCATCTCTCATGTGTTTAGAATCGGTAAATACTATGAGAGATTTCGCACATGTTCAAAAAAATTAAGTAAGGTAAGGGAGAAAGAAGAAAAAACCCCGGGAGACTATTTCAAATCGGTCTGTGTAATTTTTGCAAAAATCCATAAATAAAATAAAAAATTTTAAATTCTTAATTCTGACTTTTCTTTTCACATCTGCCAACCTTTCTTTTTTTCCTAAGTATAATTATTATTGACATATTACATTTGATTTGAGTAAGTTTCATTTTACTTTGTTTTCTGCTCTATAATTAATCTCTTGATGAACATACTTTAAAGATAATTCTTATTGTGATACAAATTATAATAATAAATAGCAGGTTTTTTAAAGATAATAAATAGTACTAGCAATAATTCTTATTGTGATACAAATTATAATAATAAATAGCAATAATATCAAATATGTTAAGTTCATACTTACTTAATCTATGTTTACTTTGAGCCTCACGTAAATTGTCCGAGTGCATTAAATTATACCAGGATATTCCTTGCAAATCACTTTTATTGTAACCCAAGTGAAATTCACCACTAAAGTAACACAAAATAAATAAAAGAAATTTGTAGGTCATTGTAATTAAATTCGAAAAAATTATTCATATAAGAGAAACTAACTTTTTATCGATGTGTACAATTTTCATATCCATCGAATGAATTGTGGTGAAGACATTTGTAGCGCCCTGCACCACACATTCGCGAGTCTCAGGCATAGCAATGGGTGTGCATGTGGCCAGAAAAACCGGCTCGTTGCGGCTACAAAGCGGTAAAAATGACAAGTAATGACCCTGAACTAGCACAACCTAAAAATTTGAGTTAGGAAAAACAAATAAATAAAATAAAATAGAGCAAGAAAACAACATTTTCATATGCACTCGTACCAATATTTATGTTAAATTTTCTTAAAAACGCAACCACACAAAAACAAAAATAGACAGGCACAGTATCCGAACCGATTGTATTCCGAAATAAAGACATGAATATGTAGTAAAAAAAATATGAATAAAATTTAAGAAAAAAAAAGTTGGCGTTGACAATGAAATTTTGAAAAAAGAGTATTGTGAACAGTTTTAGAATTTTAGGTATTTTTTGAACAAGAAGGTTGAGTTAAAACAACCTTATGTGATTCTTATTTTCATTTTATTAGCTTTTTAATAGCTTAGACTTTATCGTTAAACCAGTCTAATTTTACTTCTTCAATGAAGTAACTGACGAATTACTGCCTAATGTTTTCAGTTTGTCCTTACCGTGGATTATATGGTTCACCTGACACAGTACTATTGCTTGCACTCGGAGTCTCATAAATATATTAAATATTTCAATTTGTACAGAACCCACCAATAGCAAGAAACCCTAACGTTACCGCTAATTTTTGGGCTGGAAGAATCGATTCTCTCAACAGCATGATAAAGCGCTGAATTTCAGGCTCAATGAGGTTTAGCAAATAGGAAATAGCTAGCAAAATTGACTCTTGCTCAACCTCAAATAATTATTGAGATTTCCAGTAGAAAGCTCCTTGGTTATCAATACAATTGATCCCCTCTCGCTTCTCTCTTTCCGCCCCGGCTTTATCCACAAATGTTTTTGCCTCTTACTAGGTAATACAACGACCTTTTTTATTATGAATATTTATAATACCAGCCCAAAATATTTTCTTCATCGCTCTCCTCAGAATAAGTTTCCCGTGTGCACTCTATAAGTAATAATTATTTTATAACCAAATTTCTGTTTGCTTCAATTATGTTAAAACTTTAAAATACTTTTTGTTTTCGTTTTTATGTTAATATTTTGTAAATAATTAGCACAGCAAACTCAAAACGTCAAATAAAGTGTAGTATAAATAACTTGACTTCAACAAAACTTGATCAATTCTAAAGCAAACGGCAAGCACAAATGGGAATACAAAAACTTGATTTCAAGACTTGACAAATGTAACAGGAGACTAAGAACTCTGGAAGCAGCACGTTTTATGTAAAAAAATCGCCTAGCTAAATTGCCATCATTTGAATCCGGCCTTTGGTTGGTCGACAATTAAATTCAAATTTATTATAGCCAGAGTTTGTCATTATAACTATCATAAAGGCGTTGACGATAAATAAAAATAATATTTGTACTTTTTCCTAAAAGCCAGATAAAAAATTCTTAAAGACTTCCAAAAACTAGTCATTCGCCTTTTATCAGCCACCAATCGGTTTCACATGCACCCTATACATTTCAGCAAAATTATATCAGAATAATATGAGGAATTAGCTATACCAAAAATGGAAATAGGAAACATAGTAAATAAACAAACAAACAATTATAAAAATAAAAACGATTATTTACACTGTCATATAAGTATTTATCTAATGTGGTAAGCACCTAGAAGTGTCCCAAGAAGGTTCTTTAGCAAAACTATTTTAAGATTTCGAGCACTTCAGAAACGATAATGATGCGAAAACTGTAGGTGGACATTACAGTAGCCTGGCAATAAGAAATACTATTTTGAAACTTTTCAGATGTCCACAAGATCTTGTTCAGTACTTTTCCACTTCCAATGTGTTCTTTCTTAAGAAGAAATTAAAAAAAACCCTCGAATTAAAAATGAGTAACTACCAACCGTGGCTGATTCAATATTTTTAGAGAAAGTCTGAAATAAAGGGTAATTTTTTTTGCTACTAGGTTTTTAAAGTTTATATTTCTGATAGTTCACGTGTAATTCCTGAGATGTGTCAAAGCAAAAAATTCACAGTTTGGTTTGCCATTTCATCATAAATAGACTTACGCCTGAACAACGTTTGCAAATTATTGAAATTTGTTATCAAATTTCTATGGCAAAATTGGCAGCGACGAAATTGTCTTCAGCGACGAGGCTCATTTTTGGCTCAATGGATACGTGAATGAGCAGAATTGCTTTATTTTGGAGTGGAGACCAGACAGAGGCGATTCAGCAGCTACCAAATCATCCCGAAAAATGTACTGTTTGGTGCGGTTTATGGGCAGGCAGCTTCATTGGGCCGTACTTTTCAAAGACGAGGATGTATAGCAGATTTTTTTTTTCACTGAAAATGCAAGGATTGGACTCGGTCGACATGTGGTTCCAACAGGACGGTGCCACATGCCATACTGCACTCGAAACCATGCATCAATTGAGAGGCGAATTTGGTGAGAGCAGTTAATCTTAAGTTTTGGTGCAGTCAATTGGACACCAAAATCGTGTGATTTGACCCCTTTATACTATTTTTTGTGGGCTATGTAAAGTCTCTTATCTATAGGGACAAATCAAACACGATTGCTGCTTGAATGCGTCATTGGTGAGATTCCGGCCGAAATGTGTGAAAAAATGTGGTGAAATGTGTGAAAAAGTGTGCCAAAAGTGGACCTTCAGAATGGACTACTTGAAGCGTAGCCGCGGACAACATTTAAGTGAATTTATTTTTAAAAAGTAAATAGCAGAAAATGATTTATCGATCCAAATAAAAATTTCTTTCTTACTTACTTACTTAGCTGGCACTAAAACCGATGATCGGTCTTGGCCGCCTCTATAAAGCTTCGCCAGTCACCTCTGCAATGCGCGCGCTGGCGCCAGTTGATAAGGCCAAGTGCAGTCAGGTTGCCTTGCACCTGGTCTTTCCAACGGAAATTAGGACGTCCCCTTCTGCGTGTTCCTCCACCGTGGTTCGAATAAAACACCCTTCTAGCCGGAGCGCTTTCTTCCATTCGCTCAACATGACCCAGCCAGCGAAGCCCCTGGAGTTTTATACGCTTGACTATGTCAGTGTCGGCGTTCAGCTCATACAGCTCATCGTTCCATCTTATTCGATACACGTCGTTCACGCATACTGGACCGTAGATCTTACGTAGTATCTTCCTCTCGAACGCTCCTAACAGCCAACAGCCTCTCATCATTGGTGGTCAATGTCCACGTCTCTGCGCCATACATTAGGATGGGAAGGATGAGGGACTTATAGGGCGTTATTTTCGTCGGTCGAGAGAGGGCTCTACTTCCCAATTGCCTACTGAGCCCGTAGTAACACCTGTTGGCAAGAGTTAGTCTCCGCTTGATCTCAAGGCTGACATTATTGTTGGTGTTTATGCTGGATCCTAGATATACGAAATCTTTGACGACTTCAAAAGTATAGTTGTCAACAGTGGCATTTTGTCCAAGACGCCGTGACTCTTTGTTTGTTGACACAAGGTATTTCGTTTTGTCCTCGTTCACCACTAGACCCATTCGACGAGACTCCCTTTCCAGGTTGGAGAATGCTGCACTGACTGCTCGAGCGTATTTGCAAATGATGTCAATATCATCAGCTTATGCTAGCTGCATGACACTCTTGTGAAGATAGTGCCAGAGATTTCGATGTTCGCAGCTCGAATTATTTTCTCCAGCATAAGGTTAAAGAAGTCGCACGATAGGGAGTCACCTTGTCTGAAACCTCTTTTGGTGCCAAATGGTGCGGAGAGGTCTGTCCCAATTTTCACTGCATTGGTGATGTTGGTCAGTGTCATTTTGCAAAGACGAATGAGCTTTGCAGGGATACCAAAATCAGACATTGCGGCGCACAAGTGATCCCTAATCGTGCTGTCGAAGGCGGCTTTATAATCGATAAAGAGATGATGGGTGTCGATCTGTTTTTCTCGGGTCTTTTCCAGTATTTGGCGTAATGTGAATATTTGGTCGATGGTGGATTTACCAGGCCTGAAGCCACACTGATAAGATCCAATCAGTTTGTTGACGATGGGCTTCAGTCTTTCGCACAGTACGCTCGATAGAACCTTATATGCAATATTAAGAAGGGTTATCCCACGGTAGTTGGCACAGATTGTGGAAGCACTTTTCTTATGGTTTGGGCAGAGCACGCTGAGGTTCCAATCACTTGGCATGCTTTGTTATGACCATATTCTACATAGAAGCTCATGCACGCGTTTTTTGAGCTCTTCGCCTCTGGTCTTAAACAACTCAGCACGCAGGCCATCTGCACCTGCCGCCTTATTGTTTTTCAGTCGAGCAATAGCTGTTAAGACCTCCTCATAGTCAGGCGGCGTTACTTCAATGCCGTCAGTGATTGGGGTTTCTGGAGTGGATTCCGCAGTGGCAGGATTATTGCCGTCATCGCCATTAAGCAGCTGCGAAAAGTGCTCCCTCCATAATCTCATTTTGCTCTGGACATCTGTCACCAGATTTCCGTCTTCATCCTTGCAGGAAGAGGCCCCGGTCTTCAAACCATCAGTCAGGCGTCTTATTCTTTCAAAGAATTTTCGCACTTCGTTCCTGTCCCGCAATATTTCGATATCATTGAACTCGCGTCTTTCTTCATCTCTTTTCTTGCGCCTGAATGTATGTTTCTCCTACCTCCTCAACTTTGTGTATCGCTCCTTAGCAGCTCACGTTGCAACTGACTCTGTGGGGTGGTTCTGAAACAGCGTTTTTTGCTTCAGTAGCATCGCGACACTCTTGGTCGTATCATATATTTCTCCGTCGACGGTGGTAGCCTAGCCTAGCACCGGCAGCCGTACGCATAGAGCTGGAAATGGGCGTCCACTGCGCGCATATATCATCAAGTTGAGGGGTGTTTTGCGAAAGGAGAAGTGCAAGTTGGTTGGCAAAGACTTCGGCTGTCTGTTGTGATTGCAGCTTTTCGACATCCATCTTTCTCTTTATACCTATCCGTACGCGATTTGCTACACATATACGTGTGCAGACCTTGGCTGCAACCAAGTAGTGGTCTGAGTCGATGTTTGCACCACGTATTGCGTACGTCTAGTACATTGGAAGCGTGCCTTCCGTTGATCACAACGTGATCAATCTGGTTTCGTGTGTTTTGATCAGAAGACAGCCAAGTGGCCTTATGCATTATCGACCATAACCTACATAATATGTATGTTCCTGCTGGGATCGTACCTAAATATGTAGCTGTGTATGTAGTTGTATGTATTTAAGTACAATAGTCGGATACTGGTTCATGAAAATGTCGCATGAACATTTTCCCGCCACAAATTTTAAATTACCATAAATAAGTATTAGAGTTCATCTCAAATAGATTAAAGCGAAGTTTAAGATGCCTAACATTGTTGTCCATCTTTGGCAGTACAGTCGAACCTGGATGAGTAAAACGCAGATAAGTGGAGCTCGTTTGCATGCCCTTCTTTCTTTTCAGTTCAAAGAACTCTTAAAATAATATTGTGAAACTCTTGTGAAATAGATTTTTGCTGCATTTTAGTTAAATATGAGAAATGAAATTTTAGAAATATGAGTAAATTCACTGCTCGAAGTAGTGGTAAGGGCAAAGAATAAATACAAATTAAATGTTAAAAAAATTAAGAAATTATACAGTACCTGAAATGAAATTTCAGTTCAATGCAAAATATTGATTGGACCACAAGTGAACTTCTGGACCAAAATACCTCCTAATAGACCGTAGTTCTATCTGCAGTTAGTATCAATTTATGTCTGAGGAATTTCGTCAATATGTGTTAATTTTTCTTTCATAATCCAATTACTACACAGGTATTTAAAGTTTTTGTTTTTACTTCCTTTTTTTATTAAGTACTAGTACTTAGGTACTTAGGAATTAAAGTAATTTGAATTTAGAAATTTAGAAATTCACATATTTTTGCATTAATTTATTTACAATTATTTACAATTCAGTTATTTTTAGTTTAGTTAGGATGTAAAGTTAATTAATTATTTAATAGGACTCGCTTTAGCCGCCGCTGGTACTTCGACCGGTAATATTCTCATGTCTGGATTTGGATGGTCCATCAATTTAGAAGTATGACGTATGCTTATTTGTCGTACCATTTCTGTAACAAGACTGGCATTTAAGTCACGATGGATATCGAAGTTTGATATGTACCATTCCGCGTTGACGATGGTTCTAAGTATTTTGGATTTTGCCCCATATTTCAATACCATAAGACTAGATAGGGATAAGTATTGAAAGTTTGTTGTGTGTTTTGGTAGCTTCGATTTTGAGCACAATAACAATAGAGTTGACCAAAACGCTGTTTCAATTGATTTCTTTTAGCTACAAGCAAGATTGTATCGTCCGCAAATGTTGCAATCGTATTTTGAGGACCAGTAGGTTTTGGTACATCCGCTGTGTACCACAGATACAATAGTGGCCCAAGCACACTTCCTTGAGGAACTCCAGCTTGCAGCTGTTTTATTTCCGAGGTTGCATCTTTGTATTTGACGTAAAATAATCGATTTACCACATAGCTTTTGAGCAATTCATAGTAGTTTGACGGGAGATGGATAGATAGTTTACGAAGTAAACCGCTATGCCACACGCTATCGAAGGCCTTTGCTACGTTCAAATATATAGCGACTGTATATTTTTTTGCTTCAATATTCCTTTTTATTTTATTAACTACTCTGTGTAATTGTTGTATAGTGGAATGCGCTTTGCGAAATCCAAATTGATGGTCAGGGATGAGTTTTTCTTGGAGCAGTATGGGTTCCAACCTTTTAAGGAATATTTTTTCAAATAGTTTGGACAAGGTAGTAAGCTTACTGGCCTATATGAGTTTGGAAGGTTGGAATTTTTGTTTGATTTAGGTATTGCTGTAACCTCTGCTACTTTCCAGATTTTTGGGAAGTGCTTTAACACAAAGATTTGATTAATTAGGTTTCGTATATATATTAGCGATTTGTGTGGTAGCTCGCCAAGAATTTTCCCTGCTATTCTATCGAACCCAGGTTACTTTTTCACATTTATTTTATTTTTAATTGTAGCTCTTATTTCATTGACTGATGCCTTTTTCATTGGAATGGTTTATATGTAGGCGTTAGACTGTAAATTATCACTTGTATTGTTTTTTTGGTTTTTAAATGTGTTTACAAAATGTTGTGTGAGTAGTTCAGCTTTGTCAATCGGTGTTCTTGCCCAAGTATTGTCGGGTCAATTTTTTCAGGATTTTTCAACGAAACTTTTAAGTTGATTCGGTATTGATCTAAACGAATCCCAGCAAGTATTGTTGAATTGTTCTTTATGCAACCTTTGGGATATTGTCAGAAGACAGTTCAAGCGAAGATTTAATGGTAAGAAGCTGTTGGTTGATATTTTTAAAAATGAAAAAGTCGATAAGATCCGGAGTTTTGTTTAAGTCAGAAATTTTTCTCTGCTTTCCACTATTGCGTCGTACAGGCTTTTCCCTTTGCCGTTTGTTATCCTGGACCCCAAATGGTGTTTTTGGAGTTGAAGTCGCCTCCTACTATGTATCGATTGCCGAGAGAATTTAGAAAGTGACTTCTTTGGAGTTATTGTATTTTGGAGGGCAGTTAAAGCAGTTAAAGTTATTTATTATTTTTTCATCATTAATATCGTAGACTATAATACTAGTCGCTTGAATATGCTCAGTGCAATATTCTTCAGCCTCAGTATGTTTTATGTCGCTTTTAATGAAAATTGCTGTGCCACCGTGAGCCTTACCGTCAGTATGATTTGTGTTATACTTGGTGTAATTTGGAATTTTTATGTAATTCTTTTCTGTTAGATGTGTTTTTTAGATCAGTAACACATAGACTGTGTATTTTTTCAGAAAGATTTTTAACTCAGGTAGTTGTTTCGGGAGGCGATTTGCATTCCATTAACATTTAATACATTTGACACTTGCATCATAAGCTGTTTTATTAGGTCTCACCACTCACCAAGTTCGGAGGGGTTGGATTGATTTTCGGGTGTAGGCTGGGGCGTTGCAGATTTTAATGCATCAGCATAAGTTCTTGGTCTCGCTGCTTGAGGTTGATGGGAGATACCACATGCATTTTTTTGAGACGAAGTTGGTTGCTCTAGTTGGGTTGCATTGCTTTCAATGCGTTTTTTTCGGTTTACTTTTAATGTTTTATATACTTTGCACCCTTTGTAATTAGCTGTATGGTTTTCCATACATAATGCCGTGTTATTTTTCCCCTTCAGTGAGTAATCACTAGTCTTGTGATCACCTGATTTTTTTGTGCAGAAATTCTAAGTGTCATCGTATTTTTGACAGTTAGTACACTGTGGAATTGTTCTTTTCGTGTGGGGGGCTTCGAAGCTGATTTTACAATGTAATAGGTTGGTGATACTATAAATGTCTTTTCACATTGTGTTTTAAATCAATCGAGAAGAGGTATTTTAAGTTAATCTCATGTTTTGTATTAATTTTATGCAATAATTGTATTAAACCGTATTCACGATCTGGTGTAAATGGTGTTGCATCACTGCAAATGCTAAATATTTCTGCTTTCACAACAACAAATATATGTAGGTAATTTGCAATAAAATTTGACATTTGCAATAATGCCAGAGCATTTTGACCACATCAGGGCTATTTACGATCTGAAACAAATTATATGGCAAGATTATGCAACTGTAAATATGTATTTCCAATCAATTGTGAACGGTCTTTTTTGGAATACTTTCCAGCACTTGCTTCAAAACAAATAAACAGCTGATTTGTTAACTAATTTATTATGCTGTTTTAAAAGTGGACTTCAAATGCTTCTGTTTTCATCTGATCCATATCCCATGCAGCGTTGTCCGCAGTTTTTTCATTAGACTTGTTGTAGAATATTTTTACTGTTGGTCCCTATGAAATATCAAATAAAATATACAAACTACATTTTGAAAGATGTAGCATTTGGACCCATGGATGACCTGTTCAGCTTGCTTAATGGCAAGCTGCCGTAAAACTAATTAACTAACTATTTATATTATTTACCTCTAACTCCGGAGATTCTTGTAAATGTTTTAAAACCTTTTATTGGGGGTTTCAACTTTTATTTAATTCCTTTCTTTGTTGTTTTAATGTTTTCAATTTGGAAAATAATTTTTCCCGAATTTGGCAAATTCCTTTTTTTTTGTTTGTTATTTGTTTGCTTTGCCTACATTTTTTGGTTGAAAAATATCAGCTGGCTAAACATTGTTGCATATGCAGAGCATATATGGTATAAGTTATAAGTCTTTTGCTCGAGCGTGGGAAATGCAATATTAATAAATATTTGCAAAGCACTTCTGCAAGACCATTTTCACCAGATCGAGAATAACCCTACCGCTATAGGAATTTTAATAGAACATATCAAAATGTAAATTGGGCTTAAAGTTTATACATACATACATATTTATGTTCATTTTTTATAAATATCCTGGCCCTACTAGTATATTTAAATGTCCAGATTTGACAGTTGCTTCTTTCTCTGTTTCGTAAATAAAACCATTTTTCATGGTTATGTTGGTTATTAAGATCTCAAAATGGTGCTTGCAATACCTACGGGTTACAGCAAATAAAAAAAAATGCAGCATATTCGAAATCACGAAAAGGCAAATAAAATGCCATAAAAGCAGTAAAAGAATTGTAATTGTTCATTTTGCCAATTAAAATTTGTATCCAGCATTTGCAGCTTTACTGCGTACCTATGAGTTGAATGTAGAGTATAGTTAAGTATTTCGACCAGCCTGAAGATGCTCATAACGTCCACGTCGAATTCGACAGACACATTCCTAAATGCAAATGCAATCGCCTTTTTGTTTGCTTTCAGTTTTTGTTAGTGCTACAGTTTGGCGCCATTATAACTTTTTGTATGTGTGTACGCGCAGTATATCCGCATTGTCGTACTCATCTTTATTTATTTATGGCGTTTACGTATCAGTGATAATATTCATTCTAAGGCTCAGAAAATAAGAAAGGTAAACATCTAATACTTATAAGTACAAGTTTTTAAGTTTTAATGACAATCTGTACGGAATTCCTCAAATTCGATTGCCCTGTCTTATATTTTTCAATGCAACGAAGTACAGTTAAGTACATACAATTCAAGTACACGTAGGTGTTACAGATTAAAAGAAATGCTTGGAAATTTTAAGTCTTGTTAACCTATGTTATTTTGAAGAAGGTCAAAGTCAGACACATAAATTTAGATTAAATGTATTCCATTTGGCTCAGTGGATGTTTACACTGACGCAAGCATGAAAGACTATTTGCGAGAGACAGGTACATAAGTAAGAATAATAAGCAAGAGATGGAAGTTTTGCGCCATTTCCTACTATTCTACTTTTCCACCTGTTTCTCTCACCAGTGTAAACATTGACTTTCAAATGAAATGAATTAAAGAACTTTTGCTGTTTTCATAAAGACTACTAAATTTTTTAGATACATCTTATAAACTTCCAGGACTGCAGTCAATGAACGTTTCATGTATGGTAACAACGGAACAGGGGGAGTAATGGACATTGGAATTTGCGGTGTAGCTGAAAGTCCCAATTTAGTGCAAGCTAAGTTTGTAAGTAAGTTTGTTTTGATCTGTTATAGAGAAAACTCTACATATTCCACGAAAAGCATCATTTTGAGCATAGTTTGTTCTGCACATGCCAAGTTTAATAGGAATAAAATAACGCGAGCTTTTACAGGTATATTAAAGTTAATTTTTTAAGCAAATACGAAGATGAGAAAGTGCCATTCAAAAGCTTATAACAAATTTTATATTTACCATTTTTCTTCTACTTATTAATGTCGTTAGATTACTAAGTTTTAATCGATGTTCATCTGGTGAAAAATTCAAAAGAAGATTCCAACAAAAACTCCTAAGTTCAAAGATAAGAAATTTTGTTTGAACTGACTCAATTTTACTTATGTAGCAATTACACTTATTGAAGATTCCGGACAGGAGATGCATACTCAAATGTGAATTTTTTGTTGTATAAGGGTCGTTAAATTCTGTTGACCATCGTTTAGGAAACTCTAAAGAACTTTTAGCTTTGTTCACACACGAGTTAATATGAAAATTAAAACTTAATTTAGAGTCCAAATCAAGAAATAACAATACATAATTCAGAGATTGATTCTGTAGAGAGTATTTGGAAAAATTTTAATTTGTCACTGTAGACACAACATCACCAAGCCATATAGACGGAGGGAAATCGCTAGTAAGTTCTTAATTTCTGAAGTTCATTTTACACAAAAAGATAATCGTAAGTAATTACATACCTGAAAATAGCGCGTAGAGGGATCGTAGGGTGTTAAGTGACAACACTTTTTTTACTTAGAATAGCGACAATACTATGCGTCGTAGCCGCCATCTCAAGGGTTTGTTTTTGTTATGTGACGAATTTGCTTGTTTTTTGTGCGTGAAATAAACAACACACTTCTTTTACATTTTTTTATGTTCCCGATCATTGTAATGTACTATGTTGTGAATATTTGAAATTTTTATAATTTTATAATTCCCGATTACATTTTCAAAAATTAGTAAATAGAATATAGATTATTTAAAACACAAAGAAATACCACTAAGGTCACTGATGAGGAATCAAGGCTGGTTCCTAAACGATCGTCTGATCTGCCTGTTCAATATACATTGTTGTTATTCTTTCTATGGCAAACCTAAGGCCGTGGTTATGGTCAGATTTTGCTCGGGTAACACCATGAAATGGTGGTTGCACCGAACACGAAGAGAGAGCTTTTACTCACTCTCACAACAAACACGATATGCTGGGTGAATATCGATAAAATCGTTTAAAGTTTTTTGGTATACCATTTTAGTTTGACTGTTGCCCACAAAATAGTAAAACCTGAATTTTGACCAAAAGCAACTCTGTAACGAACGTATGTAACCACCAGAGAAAAATGTGATGTGTTAGCCGAACAGCGAACACCAGCATAACCACGAACCAACCTAACGTTCATTAAGCCCGTTTAATAAATACATTCATAGAAAATGTTCTAACTTACCAAAAATTCGGAAAATAATTTTCAAATTAAAATATAAAAACAAACGAATTTTCATAGTTATAATAGAAACAACTATATTTTCGACAATTGGTGGGTTGTGAATTGACGCGATTGCTTACATGATTTTCAGTGAAAAAACTTTATAAATGTGATTGTTCCGTATTTAAATTATATTAATGGTCTTCATTAAAATACGGAAAAGCTTTGCAAAACGTTGTAAACCACGTAATTTTCCCAGCCTTGTCAAGATTTGTATAAAAAAGATATAAATTAAATTTTTCGCTCACACTCGGATTCTTAGAAAAATTATAAAATATTTTTTAATTTCAAATGGTTGCAATCAAAAGTTTATTTGAAAAATCTATCTTACGCTGGTTAGCATGTTGGTCACATGGATCCTTCATGTAAAGTGCCCCGCAAAATTAAAGAGTTTACGGACTTCCCCGGTTGTAATGTATTTATTTAATAATATTTCGTCATTGAAATGAATATCAGGAGTGGGTTTCGTAAATGTGGATAATGCCTTTATACATTTCTTGTCATCGATGCATACTCCACCTGATAGGACACGCGAATGAAAGAAAAACATAAGCACACCACCTGTGAAAAGTGATTCAGCGGATGAGCATCGCTCTCAACCAGCTCATCAATGCTGTTCCCGGACCGTCAAATACCGAGCCGAAAAACGTGGACGGCCAAGAAAACAACCACCGCGACTCAAAATAAAAGAAACTTTCTCTTAATTTCGATCGTTGAGTTAGATGACGACGAATCACTTACGATAGATATTTATTTCCTGAGAGACATTTTAATTATAATTTTTAAGAAAAATAAATAATTTCTTGCCGAAATAATTGGGTTTATTATCCATTTTCTCAGAAATACCTCAACACACCAGATCGACTTTTCCAAAAAATCGCTTATAAAATAAATTATTTTCACTTTTAAAATTTTAAATTTGAATGCCGTTTCTTAAAATAAAAACCTTTATCTCACTCGAAACAAAAAATATTTACAAATACAAATGCATAGGGGAAGAAAACATAATGCAATACATATATTATATTTACATAATATATGTTTAGGCCTGGAGCCATAATTTTTATGTTCATTAAGTTTAAGTTAATTTTTTTATAATTCTGGCAACCTTTACCAGCTTGATTTTCCTTTCGTTAAGCTTGGAGAGAATAGCGGGGGTATTTCGTCAATCTTTACACATTTTACCGAAATTTTTAAGGAATTAGTATTACTAATCGAGAAGCCGAGAAGTGAAGACATCCACCGCAGCGACCAACCCAACATTAGAAGACCCGTTACCAGACGCCGCTACTCAAATCACGAAGGAAAATGGAGGTGGAAAAGGTACGCCCCAATTACATTTTTACTAAATAAATCTTGTTCGAACGTTTACTTCTGCTTTTCTTTTTTTATACACGACTACTTTCAACTTCCCTCGAGATCGCCCCTCGTCTGGAGACGATATTTTACCTACTTATACTGAACAAATATGATTGTCATTTCTGATTAATTTAATGTTTATATATTTTTTATTTATTTCTGCAAATTAATTGATGAAGTATGGATAAGTGTGGGCAACGAGACCGTATACACTGGTTGGACATATAGTTAAGCGCAGGTTCCGGACGCCCAGGTCAACTCCTTGGGCTTATCGATAAGATGCGGACAAATTTTCTCAACGATATTTCCATACCTACTTCGGTCCTATTATCGGTTTATATTGAAGAAACTATTTATAATACAGAATTTTAAACCTCACAAAAATCTGAAGAAATCTCCACAGAATTTAAATGCAACCTTTAATTTATTGCCTCGATATAAGCATATTACTTACTTTAATTTTAATGGCACTCATGTTGTGCATGTTATATTTTTACATGAATGGAAGGAACCTACAGTTTAATGCCGAATCCGAACGGCGAAGTGAAAAGCTTTTCATAGGCAATTTTTACTATTGTAGGTTTGCCATTGCCTGCCAAGATGTGGTGCCGTGCAGAAAAAATTTTTTTTCTACTTTTTTATTTTGCCTGTGCCGAGATTCGAACCCCGGACACTCTGCGTAGCAGTTCAACTCACTACCACTACACCACAGCGACCACAGCGATATAAGCATATGTAAGATTAATTTCCAATAACAAAATTTGTTTAAGCTGGTATACGCGACAAAAGAAACACAGCTAATATTTGGTTTGCTTGTGTAATAGTTTCTGTAGACTTAATTTTTTCCTCTTTAAGATATTCCTTACAATTTTTTTAATGCTGCACAATTGTTTTTGAAAAATCAGTTCAGTACAATTTTAACCATGAATTGCTTCACACCAAAACAACAACCGAAATAGTGACGCTGTACATTGAAAATAGTCGTTCAGTTGTGTTAATTCATGTATCGTCGAAAATGTCGTGGCCAACAAGCACCGTCTGACGACGTTATTTGTCGTTTGGTGTCGAATTTTGTTGATCACGGGACAGCGGGAGATCGTTGACAAACCGTTCATCAACGCCCAAGATGTTCCACTGAACTGGTTGAAGCTGTAAGAGAGAGTATTGCGGATAACCCACATTTGTCGTTCGCCACCGCGCTCAGCATTTTGGCGTCAGTGGAAGCAACTTGCGGCGCATTTTGAAGAATTAATTGCATTTGTTTCCGTACAATTGATTTAAAGAATATTGCCGACAGACCGCCCAATTCACTTAGAATATGGCCAAACAAAAAGTGTAAAAAACGGCGACATTGACCGGTCACCCAGATCTCCAGATTTGACCCCTCCGGACTTCTTTTTGTGGGGTTATTTGAAAAGCGAAGTATACGCCAGCAAGCCTCAGACCCTTGAAGAACTCAAGGGAAACATTCGTGCCGAAATCATCGCTATACCGCCTGAGATTCTCGAAAAAGTGATGGAAAACGCAGCAAAAGGGGCGCTGTATTTATAATTTTATTTCATTCCAAGAACTTATAAAACAATATAAAATTAAAGTTAAACAATTCATTTTAAAAAACATAAATTAATATTACTTAATTCCTAAAACGTACTTTTTGATAATAAAATTTAATATTAAACTGATAAAAGCCATAATTACATCCAATCTCTAACCATTTATAGTAAGTAATTTGGTTCCAAAAATTGATTTTGGACAAGATTTAGCAGGAACAGCTTCCTCCAAATTATGGATGCATTAACACTCGAGAATATCAGCAATGAACTTTATTCATCTAAGCATGTATAAGTACGCACATATGGTACATACATACTCGTATCTACACGCGAATAGTATTCCTACCAACAACCTCTGTTAAACAATACATAGTTAAACCAACGCTCAAGATACATACATATGTACATATACTGATGTATATGTATGTACGTCTATATATGTATATATGTTGAACCACTTAACGCTTTTCAGCAGCAATTCCTCTTTGTACGGTTGGACGACATCTACAAAACAGTTTAAAACCTGTACTAAGTAGAAGTTTGCAAAGCACTCGCTGAGGGCACTAAAGAAATAAAATGTGCACATATCTTAATCTGCCATATATAACCATATTCTAGCTGTTGCAAGAGTGTACATATAAAAATGAAATAAAAACAAAAACGAACCAGCAACAATAATAATGAGGACAACAGCTTCTTATTTAAAGCAAGAAGTGGGTGTCAAAATAATTGAGTGAAAATTTTTAAAAAATTTGTTCATGTCTATTGTATAAATATAAGTGACAATCAAATTGTTGCTTTTGGCCATGTGTAATAGTAATACAACCGAAAATATAGCAATTTTGCACACTTTGGAGAGCAAAAATACTTTTTAACGTGGGAAAATATCCATTTGTTGAGCTGGGCATTGTTAATCAAAAAATTAACACCGTTAACCCGAAAAGCGTTAGTCAACAAGTTGACGACGTTAACGTTAATTCCGAAAAAAAATTAACGGAAGGTAACGTCATTCGTTAATGTTGACTTTGTTTGGGAAAAATAATAAATTTAACATATAACGCTGTTAATTAAAAATTTTCTGCCCAGCTCTGCCTATTTGATAAGCTTTGTTAAAAGAACCCGTATAATTTTGTTTAAAAAAAATAATTTTAAATTTTTCAAAATATGGGATCTACACTTAAATTTAAGCAACGACCAAGCTTAGCTGGTCAATGTCGGAGTCGTACTTATCGTATTTATGTAGCTTAGATTTCTTCTAACCTGCATTGTATACATACACACTAAATATATGAAAAAATAGTAGTCAAAGTAAATAACTTTATGTTAATTTTTAGTTAAGAATATAGCATATTTTAAAATATTTCCAGAACAACAGCATTCCCATGCATGCATGTACTACTTTATGTACTTATGTTTGCATAAAGGGTAATGTGCAGTTGTATTGTGGCCACCCTGTAATGTTTTTCTGCAACAAGCTGATGCAATCTGCCATTTTTGAAATTCAACGTTCGAGAAAATTCGAGTCATTCGACGAGCCTTTTGACAACGACCACGACATTTGAAAAAGTACTTAGTTTTTAAAACGTAATTTCTTCTCGCCTATATTTTGTTTGTTTGATAATTAAAAATTAAATTGATTTAGTCACACGTGTGGTCTTTAATTTGGATTTGTGTTAGTGTTAGTGTTATTCGCGCAGACGCGATGCATCTATGACATCTCGACGTCAACGTCTCATTAAACGAAACGAGGCACAACAACGCCATTTAGCGAATTCGTAGTGTATTAGAAATAGAAACTACGAAAAAGCTTTCAGGGTTCGTGGTCAAGCTAATTGCTCGTGGCTGTGTTAACTAATGCCATAATTTAATAAAGTTACAATAATTTGCTTTTATATACAATTCACTAATAGAACCTCATTTATATATTGAGAATAAATAAACAGTGGAAACTAAATAATCGTAACAATGTGTTGGTAAATAAATAAAATGTAGTTATAATATATATAATCATATATAAAGATAACTAAATTATTTATTAATTTATATAAGTAATTCTAAATAACAGATTTTCCCTGTCAATTTAAACTAAAATTTAATATAAAATGCGGTACTTATAATCTATGGCCGAATATAAACTTTAAGGCCGAATAGTTTAGAACCGAAGTCGAATCTTTTGACGGACACTTGTTAAGCTCATTGAACATGCTTTTTATACGCTTTTTGTATCCTTCACCTTCTGTGTACAGTAAGCGGAGTCGTAAAGAGAAAAATAGGGGAAAATTGGTTTTAGTTTCACTTGTTTCTTTTTAACGAAAAAAAGTAAAAGAGCAAAATTAAAGAACATAAAACATATACTACATTGTGATGGCATATTTCGGATTTGCAAGCTTCTTAGCTTAAGAAAGACATGTATGTATTTGCTTTGTAAACTACCAAAACTAGCTTTTTAAAGAAAATGTGAACTCAAACGTATGTTCCAAATTATATCACGCACACACATGCTCACATGGAAATTATTCCACATTCACGTGTAAAATTCACGCCACTTTAGGTTGAGAAAAAAATTAATAAAGCAAAAAACATTAATATCAGCAAATGATCACGCTCACCTGCAGTTAAATTCAAACAGATATTTTAATTTGGAGAGTGTGTAGGGTATAGAATCTTCTTTTTATACTTATAAAGTTAAAGTTTGAATAAAAAAAAAATTATTTTCAAAAACAGTCAAAAATGCTTAGTACTGTATTCAGAAAATTGGCACAGGAGCAGGATGTTGAAAAGCAGTAAGTATCAGTAGCCGTTAGAAAGAACTCAAAAGGAATTCTATAAAGTCCTTATGTACGCGATCAGGGGACTACCCTAAAATGCTTTAATTGCATAACTATTACTATTCGTTTATTCTTATAAAGTTTGTAAAGCTGCCTTCCAAAACTGTACGACAACTTTCTTCGTTTCTTTATGGAAGCCGCAGGCAATTCCAAAGTTAGACCTTATGTTCATTTCCCTTTGTTCTTTTAAATTATTTATTATTAAATTAGATTTGTTTAGACAGAAGGGATGGGAATATATTTAGTTAAGAAAAATTGTCGAAAACTTATCGATAAGCCCGCGGAGTTGTTGATAATTATCGATAATTAACAAGAAGGAATTTAATCTACAAAATCTTTGTACATGGAAAAAACATAAATCTAAACTTAAACATATTTCTTCTTTAAATGATAAAATAGACCGTGTAGGTCAAAATGCCGAATCCGAACGTCATAACGCATGGATAGTTCCATTAAATGTGCAAATATCTGCTAAACAGTATAAAGAATTCAAATTGATTACAGTTAATCCTTTCTTTCTCTAAGAACTTCATATATCGAATGTAACACTAATTTAGTAAAGTCGATTAGAACCTCTTATTCAGATGAAAGACAGAAATAAATAATGTTGTTGCCAATTGAGTAGTTTTTTAAACTGGGAAAATATTTTGGAATTATGGACAATACCATATTCGTTCATACTTTTATCGTTCCTTTGTGGTAGCTGGTAGTGGTAGTGCGTTAGACTGTTAGGCAGAATGTCCGGGGTTCGAATCTCGGCACAGGCAAAATAAAAAAAGGAACAAAAATATAAATTTCTACACGGCACCGCGTCTTGGCAGGCAATGGTAAACATACAAGAGTAAAAATTGCCTATGAAAAAGTTTTTCACTTCGCCGTTCGGATTCGGTATAGGGCTGTAGGTCCCTTCTTTTCATGTACAAATATAACACGCACAACATGAGTGGATGCGAAAAGCTCGGCCTTTGGCGCTACATGCGGTCATAGTGGGCACTGATAAACTGACGTTCATTGTGGTAAAGGCATAACACTCGCCACAATGGCTATCTATCGGTGTCCTGTGTGATTGCATTCCCTCTCTCATTCTCCCTCCTTCTTCTTCCCACCTATCAACCTTCTTTCCGTTCAACAAAGTGCTTTGCATTCATAGGGGTACACAAATAAAAAAATAAAAAAAATAAAAATTATATTCCTATTAGATATTAAAATGTGTCCCTTTGTATGGTGGTAGTAATATAGCAGTTTCCAAAATCAAATTAATCATGTGTAAATGATCTTTGAACTTAATCGAGCTCAACTTGTATACGATCGGTGTGCCACTGAGAGGAAAAAAGGACTCAATTAAGTATTAAAATTACTCGCATCTATTATACATATTTTATTTATTACTCTATTTGTATTTTAAACATATTTCAGAATTTTGTTCCAATACAACGTGGTTGTAATAAACCGTGGCACCAAGCAACTCAGTTTTACCATGTACACAAACAATCAGCAATTTAAACATCAACAACATCATTAACATCAATATCCTCGGCACCAGTAGCACCAGTTGAAATAACAAGAAGAACAAAAACAATAAAAGCAAAAGTTGTCATCGTTTTGTCAGTTTATAAATCACTTTCAAGTGCTGGCAACCGCAGCGAAACTCATGCATAATTCATTTAGTTTTTAGGTTTGTGTGTAAGTATGCACTCGTATGTGTTGTGGCAACACGTTTGTGCACGCATGCAACAATTTTTCTTCGGTTCCATTGACGTTACCATTGTTTTTTTTTTCTTGTATATGTGATTCATTCATAAAGTTTATGTATGCTGACAGAGTTCCTCCAACTCATTCATTCATTCATCCAGTCAGTCACTAGTCATTCTCTTACCATATTTACTCACCTTTTGATCGCCAAATCTCATTTGTCTACGCGCATTACGACTGACATTCATACGACACAGAAACATGCGATGTTCGCCTTCAAGGCTCGTTATCGCCGCTGCGGCTGTTGCTGCCGCATTGGAGCTCGTATGCTGTCCCGGTTGAGGTGGTACATTGCGATTGAGTTCAGCCTGTATAGCTGCATGATCCTGTTTGTCAATGATATCGTAAACGGAATCGCCATGTATGAGCAGATCTTCCTGTGTAAAATAGCAAACAAAGAGAAATATGAACATATGTATATAGAGAAATAAATTATTTCCTTTGCTTTATCTAAAATTGCTCACGATAATTAAATTAAATTTCTTTAGGAGTTAGGCCACTTTGAAACTTTATAAATTCCGCGATGTTTAATAAGCTGTTTTAGAGAAACAAAGGGATTTTACTTGGTGCTACATAGTGCGACGGCAATTATCATACTTGGAAAAATTTATATCCATGAGAAAAAAAACTATAAACCTAGAAAACCCTATTCGTAGTGTGACTTCGTAAGGATTTTTAGGATGCCCTCATTAGGCGATTCTGCCACGTCTTGTTTACCAGCTACATATTTTTACAAATGGTTAAAATCTATGTTTTTAATAATAACGCTCAATTGTTGATAAATTCGTTACAATTTTGATTCAATTGAGATAAGGAGATAAATTTTTTACACATTTTGTGAGTGATACTTTTTTTGAAGTTTACTTCTTTAGAATCGGATGCATATGTACATATATACATACATATATACACATAAATGTTGGGCAGCACATATGTGTGGTCGTTGTCACAAAAACGCGTTGAATGTCTGAATCTCGAATTTTCTCAAACGTTACTTTTTTCCAAAAATGACAGATTGCATCAGCTGTTGCAGAAAACATTGCAGGGTGGCCACAATAGACCCCCAGGAGTGACTTGAATCCTGATGAGGAGTCACGGTCCATTGAGTCTTTTACTGGCGTAAGTTCGTGGATTAGGGGGCCACCTGGAACTGCTATACACCGCAGTCACTTCGTCGTTGGTTGCTGCCGAAGTTGTTGGTTCCGTAGATTCAATGAAAGTGGGCTTGAGACGTTCAGTAGATATAGTTGTTGGAAGACCATCTACATTTATTTTGTAAACGAAATCACTAAATCGCTCTAAAACCTCATATGGCCCCCGATATAGCTGCTCCAGAGATTTCTTTACTTCATCAACTCGTACGAATACATGTGTACACGTATGTATATAGTGTTTTATGTGAGAATACTCGTGATTTGTTGGGCGTACTGAGTTGAACGTACTTCTCGCATGAAATCACGGAACTTTTCGATAAAATGTTGTGGCTCCGGCCCTACTTCCTCGTCGGTGAAATATTCTCCGGGGAGGCGAAGAGTGGTGCCGTATAACATTTCAGCTGTACTAGCTCTGATATCGTCTTTAAAACTTATACGAAGCTCAAGTAGAATAATTGGGAGTGTGTTTACCCAGTTGATTGAAGAGTGGCACATAATTGCTGATTTTAACGACCTATGCCAACGCTCGATCATACCGTTTGATGCCGGGTGGTATGCAGCTGTTCGAATGCGATCGCAGCCAATTAGTTTTGTGAAAGCTCAAAAAAATTTTGATTCGAACTGAGAACCTCTATCACTCGTGACCGTTAATGGTGCTCCAAATCGCCTCACCCATCCACTAAAGAATGCATTAACCACTGTTTCGGTGTAACACAGCGACATTACAACTATATCAATTTGAATGTGTTTAAATCGTTCACTGGGTATCTCGATGTGTTGCGGAATATTTCTGACGTGTCGGTGAATTTTGCTTCGTTGGCAGGATAGGCAAGAACGACTCCATCTTATTGCATCACGATTCATTTGTGGCCAAACGAAGCGTTGGCTAATCAACCTTTTGGTAGCCCTTCCGTTGGGATGAAATATTATGCGCATTATTGAAAATTTTACGTTGGAGCTGAGCTGATATATATGGTCTTACTGTGCCAGTTGAAACATCACAATAAACTTCTGTATTGGAGTTATCGATTCTTAATTTTTTAAATTGCAGCGACGTTGAGTTTGATTGTAGGAGATGTTGCAATTCCTCATCATCAGTTTGTTCGTTTGCAATTACTTGAGCAGAGAGATTAACTGGTAGAGTAATGGTACTTATTCTTGACATTGCGTCGATTACCACGTTGTCTCTGGCGGGTATATGCACAATGCTGGTAGTAAATTGGCTGATGTATTGCAACTGTCGTTGTTGACGTGAAGAGGCTTTGTTGGAACCGTGTGTCAACGCGAAAGAGAGTGGTCGATGGTTGGTAAGAACAATGAAGTTTCGACCCTCCAGCAGGTGCTTAAAAAATTTGATTTCATTGAAAATAGCAAGTAGTTCGCGGTCGTAGGCGCTGTAGTTGATTTCTGTGTTGTTTAGTTTGCTAGTATAAAACCCTAATTGCTGTATTACACCGTTTAAGGTTTGGTCCAAGGCAGCGCCTATCGATTGATCTGAAGCATCGCAGCGAAGTGTTAGTGTTGTGTCTGGTGCAGGATATGCGAGCTGCACTGCATCGATGAGTAACTGTTTACATTGATCGAAAGCTCTTGATGTCGTGTCGTTCCATACTATTGTGCGCTTATCATTTTTCTTTGCCCCAGCGGTGAGCGCTACTAGCGGGGCATGCACTTCTGCTGCTTGTGGCATATTCAGGCGATAAAAATTCCAGGATCCTCAAAATCGGCGTAGTTCATTGTATTTGGTTTAGGATACTGACGCATGGCTTCGATGCGTTCTGTAGTAGGTTTAATGCCACTACTATTAATAGTATGACCGAGATAAGTAACATCTGGCTGCGCGAAAATGCATTTCTTTACCTTTACTGAGAGGCCATGTTGTTGTAGACGTTCTAACACAATACGCAAGTACTTTTTGTGTTCGTCTAGCGATGATGAGCCAATCAAGATATCGTCGATGTAGACGTGGCAGAAGTCTAGGCCTCGAAAAATTTAGAGTCCGAACGTCATAACCTTGAACTCGAAGAGTCCAAAAGGTGTTATTACTGCAGTTTTTGGACAATCTTCTACAGCTACCGGTATTTGGTAATAAGCTTTGGTTAAATCCAATGTGGTGAAAACTTTGCAGCCATGTAGTCGTAGGGTGAAATCCCGTAGGTGAGGTATGGGATACTTGTCTGGTATTGTTACCTTGTTGAGGCGATGGTAGTCACCGCAGGTGCGCCACTTGCCATTTTTTTTCTTTACCATTCGCTCTTAGATCGTACACAAATGCCCTGGCTGAGCATGATGACGAATTCCTTCTTCGCAGCGATTAATTTCTCGCCAGCAAGTTGTCGTGCTCTCTCTGCGACAGGAGTGACGCGCGTGGTAATGTGATGTCGAATCGCATGCTTGGGTGTTTTATGGTCAGCAGGTTTAGCAACTGATTCGAATTGTATCAGTAAGTGATACATTGGATTATCAGCGGAAATTGACGTAATTGATGGCTTGATGTTGTAATTACATCAACATCAGCAACTGTGAAGGCCCACTTAAAGGTTCGCTCGAGTCCGAGTTCTAATGTTATTAATATTTAAATTTGTTGAGAACTCTCCTGGGTAAAACTGAAATATCTGCGCCAATGTCTACAAGAAATTCAAGATGATTGTTTGAATCTTTAATTTGTAAGCGTGATGTAAATGGACCTCCAGCTGTGCGCACAAGAATCACTGAAGGTCTATTTAGTTTAACGGATCGTTGTCATTACAGATGAAAGTGCAGGGTTGGTGGCATTTTTTAGCTTGATTACCAAACCGGGCGTGATAGTAACATCACTTGCTGTCGACGTTGACTGCATTGCTACAGGTAATGTCGTTCTTCAAGTTTTTGGAAAGTGCCAGAATTTCTGTTTTTAGTTCGTCGAGGTTTGTTGTTTGTGCTCTCTGCATGTTGGCGGAAAAGTCGCTGCAATTGCTTGCCATTGTTGTGCTTTTGTCAACCGACATTATATTATGTTGTATAACAAAAATTTTTTCTGCTTTTAAAGCCAAATTGGTTAAATTTTGCTCATCACTGATTGCCAAGATGCAGCGTACGTTTTTGGGTAACTGTTCGAGAAAGATAGTGCGCAATAAGCAGTCGAATACTTTGTTGACAGCTAAATTTCTAAGTCGTTGCAGAAAGTTTGATGGTGATGATATCGGCGACAAAAGGCAGCGTTGTTTCATCCAGATACACTAGAACATATCTGTATCGTGCTGCATCTGTACGTATTTGTGCGATTTCAAGAGCAGCTCCCACCTGTGCAAACCATAATACGCAATTGTCCTTCCAGAAGGGTGGCAATTTTACACAGCGTGCAGAGCATATTTGTCCGCTGCCAGTGCCACTATCGATTGCGGTGCTTTCTTGGAATGGAATGAGTGTGATTGTTGGCTTCGCCTTGACACTCTAATGGGTTATTTGTAGCCATTTGATTCGACTTGTTTAAACTCGGGGTCACCAATTTGTGGTCGTTGTCACAAAAACGCGTTGAATGTCTGAATCTCGAATTTTCTCAAACGTTACTTTTTTTCAAATATGACAGATTGCATCAGCTGTTGCAGAAAACATTACAGGGTGGGCACATATTCATCCGCTATGCGCCCTCTATCAATGGACAGGCTGCTCTATCGATTGATAGAGCGCGCTGATTAGCGTACGATTCATACTCGATTGATAGAAGGCGCTGCCCATCAGTTTTTTAGAACTGAGAGAATGAGCGAGAATAGACTGAAAATAAACATAAACAGTTTCAAAACTTTACTTACTTTCAATGGCACAACAACCCATGGAGGGCCTAGCCGAGCTTTTCGCATCCATTCATGTTGTGCGTGTTATATTTGTACATGAATGGAAGGGACCTACAGTTTAATGCCGAATCCGAACGGCGAAGTGAAAAGCTTTTCATAGCAATTTTTACTCTTGTAGGTTTGCCATTGCCTGCCAAGAGGTGGTGCCGTGTAGAAAAATTACTTTTTCTACTTTTTGATTTTGCTTGTGCCGAAATTCGAACCCCGGACACTCTGCGTAGCAGTTCAACACACTACCACTACGCCACAGCGACAGTTTCAAAACATGTTCGTTAAAAACTCCTTCGGCCACACCTTCAATGTAGGCGATAGACGCTGGTTTTTACAAGATTACTAAAACTAACCTTAAAACCCAAAACTCAAACGTTCTGAAGAAGTAAACTTCTGCAGGGCGTCCCATTGACGCACACAATTGTTTTGTCTTTGGTTCTGTTTTAATACATTTTTATCCAAAATAAATTGCTTACGCACTTTTTAACTGTAGATAATTGGTAACTTTGCTTTTGCAAGTTTTTAAGTTTTGCAAGTGGTTCCTTTAGAAATTTTATTAACTGTTGACATTGCCAGAGCTGGGTATAGTTAGTCAAAAAATTAACGGCATTAAACCAAATAGCGTAAACCGATAAGTTAACATCGTTAAGGCTAATTCAATAATTCCCAAAAAAAGAAGAAATTAACGGAAGTTAAAATTAATCGTTAACGTGTACGGGAGTAATAAAAGTGTACAATTTTTTCCAAACGACCTTAAACAAATGTGTTACGACAATGTACATATTGGTACTGTTGACCGGCGCGGCCGGTTGTGAGTGAATTTGCTTGTGCTTAGGATTCTCACGGAGGGTCATATTGCACAAGCGATCATGCCGTATTTATGGCATCGCGTGTAGCAACATGGCACTCTGGAATTCTGGCACAGCCAGAACCTTGCAATCGGTCACACGCTTGACGTTGTGCTGTGTCAGCATTTTTCGTTTGTAAATTTGTTTACTACGTTTTTGCGTTTGTCACCTGCATTGTAGTTAATATATAAATAAGCAATTAGTGAAAATAAAAATTAGTAGCAAATCAAGTATTGAGCGATCCAGTCGCTTCTTTTATTTTGTGGAAAGAAATCATCTAAAAATCTCCTCGAAACCCAAGCATTGGATCTGCATCAAGGCTTGCAAAAAACTGGCTGATCGGTTCTGTACCGAGCAACCAACCGACAACCAAAAGAGGTTGCCGGAATATAAAAGCAGGTACCTTAATATAGAAAGGCCCTAATTAACATTTTCTTTTTCTTTTATTTTCAAATTCGAATGGACCGTAGTCAATTTCTTCAGTATCTGCCGAAAACCCGATAGTAAAAAAAATGCTAATTAAGGGCTTACTACATTAAGAAAGTAGTATAAGTAGTAGGGTATGGCTGTATTGTACTTTACATATGCACAAGCTCACCACCACTTTCTCGCCCGAGAAAGTGAAATTGCTCTCCAGCCTTCATTAACTAAATCGTGCATTTAAGCGACCTGTAGCTTTTCTTGATTTTTGGTTGTTTGACAGCACTGGAAAAATTATCAACATTCTTTTTATTGTTGATTGTGCTGCACGAAATTTAGGCCTCGTTCCTCATCAAAGTCATGTCTTCCTTGACCGTAGGCACCATAATTTTATTTGCTTGACCGACCTAGGCAAAGTTGTACTTCTCTACCCAAATGAGCTGAAACTACGCAGCGGCTAGCTGACATTCGTACATACATTTATACAGGGGTGATCAATTATGATTTATAGTTTGATTTTGCTGTAAATAAGAAACGAATAATTTTTTTTCAATATTGTTTTTATTCAAAAGTACAATCCTCCGGATTAATTGCGAAGCACTATTTCATTCAAATGACTTCTTCGGCTGGCCCATTCAATAAACCCAATTTTTCAGGTAATTTTGGACTGTATGGAGCTGCACTTGACCCATGGGAGCTCCAATTTCGTCCTCAATCCTTGGTGGATGGTTAGAGTAACAGTTATCTAACGGTTCTTCACAAATAATAGCCCAACGGAGTCGAATCGTAACTGTAAGGTGGCCAATGCACATCATCAAAACGGCTAACAACGTGATTTTCAAACTTCGCACTCAAAATTGCAATCGATTGTTGTAAGGTTTGTGTGACGCCGCCATCCTGCTGGAACCAAATGTTGTCTAAGTCCATATCTCCTAAAATAGGCCACAAATAATCAGTTATCATTGTGCGGTAGCGCACACCATTGACTGTAACGCATCTTATTTCCTCAGATCCAGTTTCACGCGCACGTCTCACAAATTAATTCACAAATTTAATGGAAGGCGTTTCTGTTCTACCGAATATTGAACGTAATTTTCTTACACTTTCGGTAGAAGATTCACCATTTTGCAAGTATATTTTTTATATTTCCCAGCTTTGTTCAAGCGTTAATCAACCCATTTCGTTAACAGCCTATATAAAATTAATTTATCGTTCGTAATACGAATGACATTAGAGATGCAACACTCAAAGTAACTAATAGTTCAAATTCCAAATGTTAGATGGACCACCCTTTAGTTAACGGAATTGAGTTCAACGGCAGTTAATTAAAACGTTAATTGGTTTCGAAATTAAGGTAAAAGTTAATCGTTAACCAAAAATATAACGCTATTAGAGAACGATTAAGGGATTAACGATTTTCTGCTCAGCTCTGGACATTTTTATGCCCACTGAACCAGAACGCCTATTCGCTTTCTTTTGCTATTGCGCGCTGTAATTGTCATGTGCTGTGCAAATAATGTAGCCAACTGGCCGGAATTGACTGCTCGGTCGGAAACCGGTAAAAATGGAAAAAACGGCCAAAACCCTGTTCTTTTGTTGAAGAAACCATTCTTCTACCGAAAAATTTCATTTGTAAGTGCTTTTGGTGCAAGCCCAATTGTGTATGCTGGGGAAAAATCTTTTTTTATATCACTTATTGTGTTGATAAGTACCAACAATATTTTTCGTTAGAAGGATGCAAATGCGAATTATTTGCAAATCCATAATCATAAGAATGTTAATATGTACCTAAGTGTTAATATGATTGGTTGGATGATAAGGTTTAAAGATTAGGTACATACGTATGTACATATCTCTGCTTTAATTTGCATCAAGTATTTTTCAAGAGAAGCAAAGTGTGAGCTGCGCGTTCAGAGCTGTTTTTAGAAGAAGCGCTTATGATAGCCGGATTGTATCCACTAGATGTTATAGCAAAAGAACCTGCAATAAGAAACCCACTATCAACAACAACTTGCAACCAACGCGCAAATACCAAATGTATTACAATCACTGAATGGCGGAGTCGTTGCAATCGCGCAGGAAATGGGAATTGGACAAATAGACTCATTACGAACCTGACTAGCTGATCAGAACACATGACGAGGTGAGCTTTTACCTATCACAGGTGCTCAGTGGACAGTGTTGTTTCAAGGCGTGTCTTCATAGATTCGGCCACAATAATTATCTTACTTGCGATCACTGCCGCACATCGCATAGAAGATGCAGAGCATGTTTTCTTTAAATGCACACGTTTCTCGACATTAAGAGCCGCGCTCAACGGTGCTGTTGACAAAACTTATACGCCTGATGAAATCGTAAGCCACATGCTTAAATTGCAGGAAATATGGTATGCTATAAACTAAATTGTTCATGATGGAGCTTAGAAGATTCGAGCAGGAGAGGCGTACAGATAAAAGAAGTGGAGTTTAAAGCCTTATAAATAAATATTGGTATTATATGCAATTTAGAGAATAGCGAATATTGGCCTATTGGCCTGAATAGAGAAAGCACTCAAACTCACTCAACTAGAAAATACACTTTAGAGGAATAATACTTATCGTCACAGATACGGAATGGCGCACACATGCGACGCCGGCGTATATTAGCTCGACGTATTTACGTCGAATTAAACTGCCGTACGCTGTTATGTCAATACGCTGCAATTGTGTCTATAGGTCTTAAGAAAAACTTTCTGTCTCTTTCATTTGTGTAAAAATATCACTCCCTCAAAATGAGTGGATGAGAAAACTATTATGGGATGTTTTGTAATCGTCGTTAAAGAAGAAAATAATATACAAACAATAAATGAAAAACGGAGTAAAATTCTAGGTCCCTTCCATTCAAGTACAAATATAACAAGCGTGGATGTGAAAAGCTCGGCATAGGCCCTCCATGGGCTGTTGTTCCATTAAAAGAAAAAAAAGAAGACATTTTGCAATAATTAACAACAAAACAAATTTTGTTACTGGAATAAAAACCATCATAAAACCAGATAAGCATAATTCGAAATGATTTATTTTGCTGTTCCATTTGGTTGCAATTACACATGGTCTTAATCAATAAGTAATATCCATGCACCAACAGCAGCGTTAGCAAAAAACAAAACAACAACAATGAAATTCAATTTTGAAAACGACACATGACAGCAGTAAATGACAATACCTAAGTTGCGGTTGTAGTTCCTATTAAAGTTGCTTTTGTCATTGGCGCAATCCACGTCCCGAACTAAGCAACAGGGCCACCGTTTTATAAAAGTTGAAAAGGGGTAACAAAGGCAAAATTTGAGAAAATTTTATTATTTTTTTATATGATGCAAAATTTATTTGCATAAAATTAAAAACC
Source organism: Palloptera scutellata (assembly GCA_958295655.1). NCBI lineage: Eukaryota > Metazoa > Arthropoda > Insecta > Diptera > Pallopteridae > Palloptera > Palloptera scutellata. The sequence goes on from OY282450.1 coordinate 59,028,882, forward strand.
TCTCTTGGAAAAAAGCCTTAAATATTTTTGAAATGAAGTTAATTCAGTAAAAATTTACAAAGAGAAAATGTGATTTTCTGACATTTTCCATCTTTCTTTGTAAGTTTGTGACCGCAACGTGACATAATTCTTCTTATAAAAGTTATGTCAGTGATTTAAGTATGTATTTAAAATAGTGTCTATTTAGCAAAAGGAGTCGTTTGAAGGCGCCCTATAAAGGGTCAAATTGCCATTTGAGTGGCATATAGTAAAGGTAGTGCAGCTATGGGAACCACCGCAACTCCAATTTAACAGAAAAACAAAATGAAGTAAGAAAACGAGAGATTATGGGAGCTAAAAATTATGATGCTCCTGCACATTCAGTTGGTTTACCATATCTGTTGTCGGTTTTTGCTGTTGAATTTGGCGCAATTATTGCCATTATTGGCAGTTTGTTAATTAACTCTGCTTGCTAAATGTCTGTTTCACCCAATGTTGTTGTAGGTTGCCATTTATTACAACTAAAAGACTTTTACAACATACGACAAGCAATTTGCTGTCAAATTCGGCTACTAACTTGCATCTGTCCAATTTGTTTATGGCAGCAGCGAATATTGTTACTATTAGGAATATTAGTTGCTGCATTTTTTGTATTGCTATCACGTTTTCCATCAATGTTATTCTCATTGCTAATGATATTTTCATGTTTTTACATATGTATGCATGTCTTCTGTACATCATTTTTGATCCTTTGTATATGTCCATATATTAAGCTGGTTCACACTTGTATGGAAAAAAATTAACTTGCTCCGATTTTTGCTCCCCGGGGACAAAAATTTCGCTTTAGTCTAAGTAAGCACTATATCAAATTTCGTTACTTTAACGACCCGAAACCGTTTTCAAAAACCGGAAATTAATAAATGGAAATTATGTACATAGTTCAGAAAATTGTTCCATTTATTTAAAAACTGTAATTGAATAATTTAATATGTGATTTATGAGTAGCTGCATATAAGTTAAGTTAAATTAAGTTATCCACAAAAATAATAATTAAGTTATCGCGAAATGTACGCGCATACGTTAAAATAACATTCTGCTGACGTTGCGTCTAGCGCTGCTCGTCAACAGGTTGGTTCCCGTGGGAACGCCGACGTCAGCTCGATCGCTCTCGCAGCATGGACATAGCGAGGTTTAGAATTAAGCGATAAAAATTTTTAAGTTCAATTCGTATTTTGAATTAAATTAAGGCAGACATAAAGTGCCACTAAAATAAAAATATATTTTTTTAATTAAATCCATGTAGGAAAAACTAACTTATACGTACGTATGTATATGCACATACATATAATTATAATCTGTTATTCAAGGTCCAAAAAAACAAAATTAGTTTGTAATTGATATTTCTATTCCTACCCATATTTACTATTAGAACCGCTTATTCTGAACATGTAAAAAATTCTAACTGTTTGCAAGAACTGCTCAAAGTATTTTCTTAAAGCTTCATTAGTGATATTTAATGACTTGCAACGACATATTTACTAACCCAACATACGCGCCTGGTCCTTTTTTAAACCAGCAACTTGGACATCAATTATTTTTATTAAAAAGTATTTTATTTTTAAAAATTTGTTTACTAAAATATATTTTGAAGTTTTGGCTAAAATAATTTATTATTATCTTCCCCTGGCAACCCTCGCTTTTTTCTCCAGATGGTGATTAAAAAAAATATTTTTTTCATTTTTATTAACTAATTTTAATAATAAATTATTAATAAAAATCCAAAATAAAAATGATTGGAAAAAAAATGCAAAGACCAAACTAAAACATAAAATGCTCCATTTTCCTCCTTAGTTCAATCCACTCACGCAATACCACCGAATACAGTCGACGATATCAGCGAGGAGGAATGTATAGACGACGATAAGAAGTTCGAAGAAAAATACGGAAAGAAATCGCTGGTAAGGTGGAAATAGAGTATATTGAAAGATAGGTTGAAAGAAAGATTGCCTCATAACCGTGGTTACTTTCGGAAAAAGATATGAAGTTAGCTTCCCGAAGCGTGAACAATGGAGCAATCCAGAGGTCGTGCTGGAGAATCTGACGGATATCTTCTTCACTGACGAATCCAAGACCGATGAAGGTACTGGAGCTGGATGGCACTTAAACGAAGGTGTCAATTGCTACTATTCCTTGGGTGGGTTGGCAACTGTCTTCCAGACAGAAGTTTTTGTCATCTATAAAGTAGCGGAATGGATAATTGAAAGAAAATGGCGCGGGAAACGTATAGGTGTCTGTAGTGATAGTCAGGCTGCACTTAAGGCTCTGGAGAACGCGAGAATTACTTCAAAGATTGTCCAAGAGTGTAAGAGGAAACTTAGATCAGTTGCAAGACTGAATCAGCTCCATCTTATCTGGGTTCCTGGGCACTGCGGAGTTCCTGGGAATAAGAAAGCCGACGAGTTGGCCAACTGTGGATCAAAGAACATGCCTTTGGGAGCTAATAGTCGGGACCAGTTTGGCAGGTGCTATGCATTGGATAAAATCTTATGCTAATGATTTACATAAGAGACGCTGGTCCAGTCTAAACATCTGTAAAACGGTGTTTTGTGATTTGTCCAAACAGGAAGGCAGCAGAATTCCTTCTTAAATTAGGAAGGAAGGACCTGCGCCGGATGGTGGGACTCATCACAGGACATAATCCATGGGGCCAACATATGACCACCATCGGCATCACCGACGACCCGACCAGCACATCGTGTCTGGAGGAGGTGGACAGCACAGAGTATTTTGTCTGCACATGTCCCGTCTTTGCCAGAACGAGATGGCGCATTTTAGGTTTCGATGTCACAGGAATGGACAAAGTTTACTCCTTCCCCTTCTGTGATCTTGTGAGATTTGTGAGAGAGTCCGGAAAATTTGCGGAAGAGAACATAGTCCCCCTACAACCCCTTTTTCCCTCTTTTTCTCCAACCCCTTACTTACTGTCACCCCTTCTTCTTTTCCTAGGACTTAAGTACAATGGGCTACATAGCCTGAGTGCTTGAGGAACTGTCCTGCACTCGTAGGTCAGGTTCTCGGCCTTCTTCACATCCATCAATCCCATCCAAGTGGAAGATGATGTCGACGCCGATGAAAAATCGGAAAGACCAAGAACTTTGCCACGAGCCAATGTACTCATGCCGTTGAGATTTTACCATATGGTAAAACGCGGTGCTGTAAGATATGTCATAAGCACACCTTTGATAAGTGCAAAAAAAAACAATGTCCACTTGCATATCAAATGTTTCAGAGCTTACCATGAGTAACTATAACTATTACTTTACTTTAGTGGTTGCTTTTCGCAACCACTCATGTTGTACGTGTTATATATGTACATGAATGGAAGGGACCTACAGTTTAATGTAACCAGATGCATTGATAGGTACTTCGCATTGTTTGCTTGAGGGATTTGTATTGCGTTTAATTGCACAGGTGGGCAAGTATTGCGCCGTGTTGTGAATGTTACTTGCACCGACTTGGTTTCGTTCGCCACAATTTTCCAGTTTTTAAGCCACGATGATATTTTATTTAAATATTTTTGGAGTTTGAGTGAGGCAGTGGAAGAATCATCATCAATTGACAAAGCAGCAGTGTCGTCAGCGAAGGTTCCATTAACAATTCCATCAGTTGTCGGCAAATCAGCATAGAAAAGTAGATAAAACATTGGTCCCATAACACTGCCCTGAGGAACACCGGTTTTTATATCATATAGATGTGATTTCATTGCACTGTTTCACGAAGGAATGGCGATTTTCAACATACAATTTCAAGAACGTGTAAAAATTTATTGGAAGCGTTTTTCTAGCTTTGTATAAAAGCCCCTCGTGCAACACATGATCAAAAGCTTGCGATATGTCTAGAAAAGCGGTGATGCAGTATTTTTTGGATTGGAAGGCTGCGTTTATTTGTTCAACAAGTCTATGAATTTGTTCAGTTGTACCGTGACCTTGACGGAAACCGAACTGATGATCAGGAATGAGATGTTTTGACACAATAATAGGCATTACCCTTTTCATAAACAACGATTCCAAGACTTTGGAACGGATTGGTAGCAGACTTATGGGGCGATATGACTGCATCTCCAGCATTTTTACCGGGTTTTTGAATCATTTTTATTTGTACAACCTTCCACTATTTTGGGACAAAGCCAGTTCTCAACACAGCATTGTAGAGTTGGGTTAGGAAGGTTATTGCTTGCTGTAATCAGATCATATCCTGGAGCCTTCGCAGGTTTCAATTTGTTTATAATTGACCGCACTTCGTTGTTTGTGAATTGAGATATCGGTAAATCTAATTGATATGGCTGAGCTAAGAGCTCGGATACTTCATCTAATATTTCCACTGGTGGTTCGTCAGGATGAGGAATAAATACATTTTTAAGATGTACCGCGAAAATTTGTGCCTTTTCGTGGTCACTTTTCGCCCACGTACCATCGGGATTTCATATTGGCGGTTGTAATTGTGTTGGTCTTTTCAATTTATTTGCTGCCTTCCAAAGAGAATAATCAGTTGCAAAAGTTGCTTCGAGTTTTTCAATATAATGTTTTTGTCCTCAGGTAACAGTAGTTTTAACTATTTGGTTTTAGCATTGAAGTGCTTTTTATCGCCTGGGAACCTTGTTTTTTGCCAAATTTTCCTTGCTAACTTGTAAGAGCAATACCTCTAGTTCCACAAAAGTCAATAGGATCAGGGATCTTTTTTAGGATCTGTAGGCCAATACGTCGGTTCTCCTGTTGAGATGGTGCTTAGATTTATACTTTGAAAAAAAAAATATCTACAAGTTTTAATTGGTGTAGTACACCAAAAGAGGCAAAGGGCGTCCAGGGTTACAGCACCAAAAACTAGAAATGTTGCGACTCAAAAGGCAAAGATTTTCAGAAGAAAATGACTGACGAATCGTCTGCATTAATTAATTCGGAAAGTAGACTGTATTAAATTTCTGTAGAGTAGAAGTTGCTTGGTCCGATCGATGTGAATTATACCTATATGTATGTGGTAATCGGTTATAAGGTGTATTTCAATGTGCCAATAGAATAGTATACAAAAACTTGCATATCTTTAATTTGCCGTCAAGGATCATTTGTTCCTTGAGTAGGATCTGGAGATAATTCCTTATTATTCCTTTGAGTTGGAATCTGAATATTATGGTACTTAATTTTATGGTAACTATGTCTTTAACAAAGTAGTAGTACTACTGTGGGCAAAAGTTAGTAAGACTTTTTAATTCAAATTTCGAGCGGAAACCCATTCATCAAAATATTATTTTTTTAAGACTGTCGGTGACATCTGTGCCAAATGTCACATCAAAATAATCATTAGTGTTTAGTATACGCTTGTCTTTCTGAAGTACAAAAAGTGCATTCGGCGATTTTCACAATGAGTGAAATTATTCAACAAAGAAGTTCCATTAAATTTTGTGTGCGCAATCAAATTTCTGGTGCCGAAACGTTCAGAATGTTGCAAAAGGCCTTCGGTGATAATTGTATGTCGCGAGCAAGTGTTTTTGATTGGTAAAATTGTTCAAAGATGGTCGAGAACGCGTTGACGACGAACCACGTCCAGGACGGCCATCAACATCAACTGATGATCAACACGTCAATAAAATCAAGGAATTGGTGCTCGAGAATCGACGATTAACAGTCAGAGACCTTACTGGCATCGTTGGAATATCGGAAGGATCAGTGAAAAACATTTTAAAACATCATTTGGGCCTAAGAAGAGTGAATGCACGATTGGTTCCAAAATCACTGCATTGGTTTTACGAGACCATTTTGGCAAAAATTCGACTGATATCGTTCCGCAACCACCCTATTCGCCTGACTTAGCACCGTGTGACTTTTGACTATTTTCTAAACTCAAAAAACCGCTTCGTGGACACCGTTTTGAGTCAATTGAAGACATTAAACATGAATCGCTAAGCGCATTGAAGGATATTCCGGAAATTGACTTTAACAACTGTTTCGAGAATTGGAAAAAACGTTGGCACAAGTGTATTGGGGCCGGGGGGGATTACTTTGAAGGGGACGAAATAGATTTGGAAGAATGAATAAAAAAATTTGAAATTATGAACAAAGTCTTACTACTTTTTGCCCACAGTAGTATATGTAAGTATTTATTATATTAATAGTTGTCATCTTAAAAATATTATATTTCTTTAGAATCCTTTGTGCCATTGAAATTGGATGTGCTATTCACAGGAAAACTAAATGAACTAATAGTTGTATATTTATGTATGTATATTATAAAATTGTATTACTGGGTGATATATATGTAGATATGTAAGTATTTGCAGTTAACGATCGATATACGCTTGAACAAAGTTTAGAACTACAAAAAATTTACTTACAAAATGGTGAATCTTATACCGAAAGTGTAAGAAAATTATGTAATTTGTAGATCAATTTGTGAAACGTGTGCGTAAAACGGGATCTTAATAAAACAACTCGTTCTCGCACTCCTACAGTCCACACAACCGAAAAAATTGCTGCGGTTGCTCAGAGGAAGGAAGATGCGTGTATGATAACTGACTATTTGTGACCTATTTTAGAAGATAAGGAACCAGACAATATTCCAACAGAATGACCGTGGCACACAAGCCGTGCAACAATTAAATTTCCACGTGTTATTAGCCCGTTTGGTGAACATTGACCACTACGCAGCTGCGATTTGACTCTGTGGGACTATTTGTGAGGATGATTGAGGAAGAAATGGGTGCAGCCATCGGTCGGTTGAGTACCGAAGTAGCTATGCTGTTCAAGTTCGATGACGCAACTATTTTTTTTATGCCACAGTTTTTAAGTGTCAAGCGTTCTGAAAACACGTACTCGGTATATAAGTTGTGAACACCATGTTCGTAATATAAATCATATTCAAACGTTTTTTTGTTTTCTTTTTTAAGTTCTATAATTTTTAATTAAAGAACCGACGAAGGTAAGTGAAATGCATATAAATTCAGTTTTTGCAGTGAATTTTCGGATACTGTATCAGGTTTGATGAAAATGTAAACTCAAGATATCTCTCACAAAATGGCGCTTGTTCCAGCGGTATGCAATTTTTGACAATTTTATGACCTAGTGTCATCATTACGAGGGTAGATCAATAAGTACCCGTGTTAGGAATGAGAGGCAAGTTTTTCACGATTTTTTTCTATTTTTCAACGTAATCTCCTTTAAGTACAATATACTTTTTCCAACGTTTCTGCCATTTCTTTAACTCCTCCAAAAAATACGATTTGTCAAACTCTTCAAAAACCACGTTTTCATGTTGGGGAACAGAAAGAAGTCGCAAAGAGCCAAGTCGGGCGAGTACGGTAGGCCCGGCAGCAATTCGTAGTTCATTTCATGTAATTAGACCGCGACAATTCCGTATCCGCTTGTTGAGGAGGGAGGAGAAACATATATTCAGGCGCAAGAAAAGAGATGAAAAAAGACGTGAGTTCAATGATATCGAAATGTTGCGGGACAGGAAAGAGGTCCGAAAATTCTTTGAAAGAATAAGACGCCTGACTGATGGTTTGAAAACCGGGGCCTCTTCCTGCAAGGATGAAGACGGAAATCTGGTGACAGATGTTCAGGGCATAATGAGATTATGGAGGGAGCACTTTTCGCAGCTGCTTAATGGCGATGACGGCAATAATCCCGCCACTGCGGAATTCACTCCGGAAACCCCAATCACTGACGGCGTTGAAGTACCGTCGCTTGACTATGAGGAGGTCTTAACAGCTATTGCTCGACTGAAAAACAATAAGGCTGCAGGTGCAGATGGCCTGCCTGCTGAGTTGTTTAAGAACGCAGGCGAAGAGCTCAAAAAAACGCATGCATGAGCTTCTATGCAGAATATGGTCAGATGAAAGCATGCCAAGTGATTGGAATCTCAGCGTACTCTGCCCAATCCATAAGAAAGGTGATTCCACGCCAACTACCGTGGGATAAGCCTTCTTAATATTGCATATAAGGTTCTATCGAGCGTACTGTGCGAAAAACTGAAGCCCATCGTCAAAAACTGATTGTACCTTATCAGTGTGGCTTCAGACCTGGTAAATCTACCATCAACCAGATATTCATACTACGCCAAATCCTGGAAAAGACCCGAGAAAAACAAATCGACACCCATCATCTGTTTGTTGATTATAAAGCCGCCTTCGACAGCACGATTAGGGATCACATATACGCCGCAATGTCTTATTTTGGTATCCCTGCAAAGCTCATTCGTCTTTGCAACATGACACTGACCAACACCACCAGCGCAGTGAAAATTGGGACAGACCTCTCCGGATACTTTGATACCAAAAGAGGTTTCAGCAAGATGACTCCCTATCGTGCAACTTCTTTAACCTTATTCTGGAGAAAATAATTCGAGCTGCGAACATCGACATCTCTGGCACTATTTTCTACAAGAGTGTCCTGCTGCTAGCATACGCTGATGAAATTGACATCATTGGCAAAAACGCTCGAGCAGTCAGTGCAGCATTCTCCAACCTGGAAAGGGATTCTCGTCGAGTGGGTCTAGTGGTGAACGAGGACAAAACGAAATATCTTGTGTCAACAAACAAAGAGTCACGGCGTCTTGGACAAAATGTCACTGTTGACAACTATACTTTTGAAGTCGTCAAGGATTTCGCATATCTAGGATCCAGCATAAACACCAACAATAATGTCAGCCTTGAGATAAAGCGGAGACTAACTCTTGCCAATAGGTGTTACTACGGGCTCATTAGGCAATTGAGAAGTAGAGCCCTCTCTCGACCGACGAAAATAACGCTCTATATGTCCCTCATCCTTCCCATCCTAATGTATGGCGCAGAGACGTGGACATTGACCATCAATGATGAGAGGCTGTTGGCTGTTAGGAGCGTTCGAGAGGAAGATACTCCGTAAGATCTATGGTCCAGTATGCGTGGACGACGTGAATCGAATAAGATGGAACTATGAGCTGTACGCCATCCATCGATCCATCGCTGGCTGGGTCATGTTGAGCGAATGGAAGAAAGCGCTCCGGCTAGAAGAGTGTTTTATTCGAACCACGGTGGAGGAATACGTAGAAGGGGACGTCCTAATCTCCGTTGGAAAGACCAGGTGCAGGGCAACATGACTGCACTTGGCCTTATAAACTGACGCCAGCGCGCGCATAGCAGAGGGACTGGCGAGGCGAAGCTTTATAGAGGCGGCCAAGACCGATCATCGGTTGTAGTGCCAGTTAAGTAAGTAAGTAAGTAAGTTCCGCAAACATTTTCAACGATTTCCTCGGTAACCACTTCTGCCTGGAGGCCTGGGCGCTCCTCATCAAAAACAGATGTACGACCACTTTTAAATTCGTTGAACCAATATCTTACGGTTGTCATAGATGGTGAAGGGTCCCCATAGACAGCATCCAACTTTGCTTTTATTTCTTCGCATGTTTGTCCATCCAAAAATAAAAAGCAAATTACGGATCGATATTGTTCTTTTTCCATTTTATCGCGAAACACCAAACGTGTGATAGTAATGACTTTTACTTTACTTTTAATGGCACAACAGCCCATGGAGGGCCTAGGCCGAGCTTTTCGCATCCACTCATGTTGTGCGTGTTATATTTGTAAATGAATGGAAAGGACCTACAGTTTAAAGCCGAATCCGAACGGCGAAGTGAAAAGATTTTCATAGGAATTTTTACTCTTGTAAGTTTGCTATTGCCTGCCAAGAGGTGGTGCCGTGTAGAAAAATTATTTTTTCTACTTTTTGATTTTGCCTGTGCCGAGATTCGAACCCCGGACACTCTACGTAGCAGCCCAACGCACTACCACTACACCACAGCAATAGTGATAGTAATGACTGCCAAATAAAAACTAACCTATGAATCAGTTTGAAATTTAGTGTGGTGTCGTGTGACATGGCATTACACAAGGGTAATGCCAACTTCTCTCAGCAACGCCACCTGTCTTCACACACGGATACTTATTGATCTACCTTCCAATTTACTTTCTAATGTATTTTTAATTGTTTATTTTTATTTTTGAAAGATGTTTACTCGCAGGATAGCACTAAAAACGGCTGAGACACAGCGAGAATGTAGACTTCGTTGGAAAAAGGAGGCCCAACAAAATTCAGATTGTGCTGTCGTGAAAAAAACCCAAAATCCATTGAAAAACATCTCGCAAAGACTAATGCGGAGAGACAGCATGAATATCAAATGAGTTCTGTATTTTATAAGATTACTAAACCTAACCTGAAAACCCAAAACGCAAATGTTCTGAAGAAGTAAGCTTCTATAAGGCATCTCACTGACGCACAAAATTTTTTCATCTACAAAAGAGCTTCACTAAAAATTCTATAAAATAAATTCAGTAAGTGAAATCATATAGATTTCTGGACACGAAAGTTGACTCTTCTCCTTTCGAATGGTACTTGTGAGATCAAAAAATATTTACTTTACTTATGGTTATAAAGCAAAAAGTGCGACGAAACAGGTACTTCTCCCCTACTGAAAAATTGGGATGATCGTATGGGCTACTGCAAGGACAGTCGAGGAAGGCATTTTAATGAAATTGTGTTCCACAATTAACCGGAAGGATTGTGCTTTCGAATAATAAAAACCACATTGAAAAAATATTATTCCTTTCTTATTTACACTAAAATTAATTTCCAAATTATAAATAACCCAAATTATACGGTACATTTTGCAAATCGAAAATCAAGTAGCGCAGGTGGCTGCTTACTTTTTGTGCACGAAAGCCAATTCTTTCAAGAATTCCAATTCTTTTAATATTTCCAATTCTTTTAAGATTTCCAATTCTTTTAAGAATTCCAATTCTTTAGCCTTTATTACAGCATTCAAGCGTCTTGGCATCGATTCAACCAAGTTTTTGCATGTGTCTGGCAAAATATTTTACCTCTCGGTCTGCAGAGCTTCCTTCAATTCGATCGTGTTCCGAAACGCTGTATCTTTTAATTTTCATATTATGGTAACATATATATGTTCAAGATTTTGCAAATGTGTGAAGGTTCACCGACACTGGTTATGGAGTAGAGAGGTCAGTGATCATTGACACTAGGACAAATGATAAATTTGGTGCCATAACGTCAAATAGGAGGGTCCTACGTTTCGGAGTCCTATTTCACCATTTTATTTTGATCTTTCACAAATATTTCAGATTTTTATCTCATTCAATTACAATCCTCTAATTTCTAATTCCCAATTATAACCATCTGAAATGAATTTGTAAATTCCTTTGCCGTAGATTTTAAAATTTTAATTTCCAATTTTAATAGGAATGCAGTTTCAATTCTACTCATATGATCTATTTTAATAAATTTTTTATTTGAAAATATTTTGTCAATGAATTTTTGATAGTTATTTATTTGAACAATCTCCAGATCAATTTTTCTTTCAACTTTATTTGAACGCACTCCGTTGCTCATTCACTAAACGCACTTCTCACATTGTTGATAGTTCTTTGTTATAAAATTCAGAATTTTCATGGATATAAATACATATACTTTGTAAATTCCTACATATATAAATTTAAAATTTTTTTTTAATTTTTCTGGAAGTTTTTGGGTTTTTATGTGGGAGTGGCCGCACCAAAACTCATTCGATAATCTGCTACTTATTCTACCTATCGTTGCAATAGTTTAGAAAGTCCATCAATCGAATTTTTAAGGTTGAACGGTTTAGTCAAATGTGCCCAAAATTAGATCTTGAAAAGACATACTAGTTAGGATCATTCTAAAGAAAGGTATCAATATATGTAGGGCGGTGAATACAAACACACAAATGATATGCTAAAATCTCTACAACTTTGTATTTTAATATTTTGAATGAAATTGGTAAACAGAGAAGATAAGTGATTGTTTTAACACACAAAAAACTGGTGATCAAAGGTCACTGTTCAATTCGATACTTAATTTTGTAGGTAAAAAATTAAATTGGAAAAACAAAATTTGCCAAAATAACTTTAATTGGATATTGATCCATTTATAAACGCAAATACACAAAAAAGCTAAAAATATTAACACCATGCCATAAACAAAGAGCGCGCGCAACGAAAGCCATTACCAATTTCCATTGTCAATATGAGTGCAGGGTGAACCATTTATAATTTGGTATTTAATTTTGGTGTAAATAAGAAACGAATAATTTTTTTTTCAATGTGGTTTTTATTATTCAAAAGTACAATCCTCGCGGGTACTTGACCAATTTCGTTCTCAATCCTTGCTGGATGGTTAGCGTAACATATATCTTTAACGGCTCCCCACAAAAAATAGCCCAACGGAGTCAAATCGCAAGTGTGTGGTGGCCTATGCATATCACCAAAACAGGTAATAACACGAGTTTCAAACTTCCCACGTAAAATTTCAATCGGTTGGTGCACGGTTTGTGTGACACGGCGCGCCATCCTCTTGTAAACAAATGTTGTCTAAGTCCATATCTTCTAAATAATATCACAAATAATCAGTTATCATTGTGCGGTAGCGCACACCATTACAACCGTAACGCATTTTCATTGTTCTGAGCAACAGCAGCAATTTTTCGGTTATGCACACTGTAGGAGTACGAGAACGAGTTGTTTTATCTAATAAAGATTCAGTTTCACAAATTGATCTACAAATTGCGTGAAAGGGCTTCTACTCTATCGAATTTGAACGTAATTTTGCACTATCGGTAGAAGATTCACCATTTTGCAGGTATTTTAGTATTTCCCAACTTTGTTTAAGTGTATAGCGATCCATTTCGTTAACATCAAGTATAAAACTAATTTTCCGTCATAATACGAATGGCATTAGAGTTACTACATTCAAAATAACCAGTAATTAAAATTCCTAATTTTTGATGGACCACCCTTTATGTATGTATGTATGTATGTATGTACCAAGGGACTGGCATGCGTCAGCAACTAATAAAGAAGTGTCAAAAGTCAAATTCTAAGGCAGAGAGGAAAAATACATTAAATTCAAATTTACTTTAAATAAATTACGAGTATTGCAAAGCAACAAAAACAGAAAAGCACAACACCAAACAGTGTATAAATAACAGCAGCGCGTAGTTTCTGGCAATTAACACCACACCCACCAACTACACCCATTCCTTACAATGCTCCAAAGAGTACGTAATATCATATTATATTTTGACTTATGGGCTTCATTGGTCTAGCAGTGCACCAAGAGCAAAAGAGTAGTGGCGAAAAATGGTAGACTGGCTTTGTATTGAGCAAAAATTCAAACTGCTGGCCAAATTGTTAGCTTCAAGCTTATGGACATATTGAAGTTTTCAGTTTATTAGAGTTGTTTGTATTGTTAGAATTGTTTTCGGCTTCGCGTTATTTTTGGTCTCAAATTTTCCAAAATTTGACATAATGAAATTATTTAAATAAGAAACTAGTCGAAAAGATAAGTTCGGGTGTGGGAGAACATTATGTACCCTACATGATCTCGGAAAAAATATCTTTTTACATTCAACGATAGGTCATATTTTTATAGATTTTGCCTGATTGTGTTTATCAGACAATACCAAATTGTGTTCCATTTGTATCGTTAATTCCTTTTATATTGCTCTTTAAAGATTTCACTTGTATGAGAAGTTGGCGTGGTTAATGCACAATGACGATAATTCTCACGTTTCTCCGTTTTTAAGCTATAACTGTGTATACCCAATTTGGTTCCATTTGCTTCACTATTTCCTTATAAATTGCGCTTTACACATTCCTCTGTTATGGGAAGTATGATACTACTTACTAGGAAAGGATTTAGTGCGATTGGTAAAAAGTTGTCAGTACTTATAGAAAAATTCAAAAAGTACTAACAACTTTTTAACGAGTTCAAGTGCCAAGACTATTATTATGACTATGATACAATTTACGCACTTATTTAAACCCTGCGGGTAAGACGCAAGCTCTTGCCCCGTCTAGTGCCATCGTGCCATCGTGCCATCGATGTTTCCCCAACAATTATTTTCTTTTCCTTTGTCTATGAATCAATCTCCCATAATTATTGATTAATTTCCTGCTATTCCCACTATTGCAATCTCAACTTCGACTGAAAGTAAAATTTTACCTTCATTTTTTTAAAATAATATATCAAAATGTCAGAAGGTTAAATTCAAAGTTGAACAAACTATATCTTAAAAGTTTTACTTGTAATGCGCACATTTTAGCTTTCACTGAAACTTGCCTAAACCATCTATGTATATATGATACTGAAATTGTTTGTACTAATTGTCAACATTTTAGAAAAGATCGCCTTCATGAACATGGCGTAGGTATTCTAATTGCCGCTCAATTTTTTTATCCATCTGAGGTTTACTCATTTGATTATTCTGATGACATTGAATTATGTATGTCTTATGTGTCCGCATAAGGATGGATGAGCAATATGTATTTATTACGTGGTCATATATCCCGCCTAATTTAACTGATGATATTTATCTTAAGCATGCTTCTTTCTTGGAAACAATTTGCTCTAAAATGAGAACAACTTCTTCGCTGATTGTTCCTGGTGGTTTTAATACCATATGCCAAGTGTTACTTGGAACTTTTGTGAAGAAATTCTCCATCTTTATCCTTGCACTGTTATAGAACACAATATTAACTTTTTGGATATACTATCTGAATTAATTTTGTATCAAATTAATAACATTGTAAATAAGAATGAAAAATGTTTGGATTTTGTTTATGTAGATGATACACATTCCTGTGTTATGGGAAGTATGAGTGGATTCTTTTCCATGTTTATATTGTTTAAGAGATTAATTCAATGATGTGTATTGAATTTTGTTCGATTTGCTTTGCAATTTCCTACAAGAAATCCATGCCCAATTGTCCGATTTTGCCCATGCTCTTTCTGAGCTTCGTTAATTCGTTTTATTGGTTAAGATTTTACTTGAGTTATCGTGTACATGGACATGGCTAAACCGACTCGGATATGCACGCTGATCATTTATATGAGCGTTATAAACAACCGATACCCGATCAAAACCGATATACCCTGTGACCAGCGTGTGAACGGTATGAATATATGTATGTCTTATCAACAAAAGTTTTATTCTTAAGTCTTTGCTTAATATGTAATCCATTGAGTTTAATTTAAAAAGTAAATGAACTCATAACTTTGACGTTAGGTAATACTCCCAAAAATGTTCGCTGTCTCATTTATCTTACGTGCGAGAATCTATTTCGAACATTAATTTCAAACGATATACTATATGTATGTGTATGTACATATGTATTCCAAAACGAATCAAAGTGAAAGGTCCCGTACACACCAAAAAGCCGAGACGCTATCTGCTGTTAAAAGCCTGTGACATGCTTTTAAATTGAAAACATTGGTAGCACAAAGTTTTGAAACAGCTCCTGCTGCATGTGTGCTTTGTTGCTATCGTTGATTGACAACATAAGCAATGTCAACAACATTTACTAAAAACAGCAACAATAAGCAACACACTAAAATTTAGTGGCAACAGCAGGCCACAATGTTGCCAACGCAAGAGCAAAAAGAGTTAAAATTAATCAAGTTTAAAGCGAGAAAACTGAAAAAACATAGGCAATGTAGTAGTAGGTAAACAACCTGTGCTGACATGCGCGCTGTAAAGTTAAATCTGTCGTCAGTTGTCAAAGATAAGCATCACTTTTGTGCTGTACCAATTTAGTTGGCTGTATGATTGGTTGCTTTAAACTTTTGCTCTCAAGCTCTAAGTAGTTTGGTTAAAAAAGGTTGCTTGTTCGCAAACTCATCAGATTAAATGTTGACACAAACGTTTGGCATGTGAGTTAAGCTTTCAAAATTTGGTTTATTGTTTGCATGCTACCTCTTGGAAACAACAAGAACGTTTTCTTGACTTTGACAAAAGTGACATATTGTGCGCATCAATTAAAACTATATTTATTTTCTAATCCTGTCGAACCAAAATAAAAGAAAATATAAATGAAAAATCTAAGCCATTGGCTTCCTAATTATTGATTGCGTTCATTGTTAATGGGGAATATTCTGCACTTGTGGGTGTCAAAAGTTCCCGGTCTATTTTTGGTAGCAGATGAACTTTAAATCTTACGTACACACAGATCTGTAATATTTTATTAATAAAATACTAATTAATTTAAAAAAAGGAAAACAAATGTATGGTTTCGTATTTTGTTAACATTGTAATTTTACGGCATAGTTATTAAACGAATCGACCCTGATTCAGAACGCAACGGACAAAATCCAAATTTTTAAAGATTTACTTTTGCTGAAAAAGTACTTTCGTTATCAAAAAATCGTGAACCACGTGGTTGAGTCAGTCGATATCTCCCTTGTTCAAAGTGCAAATCAACAAATTATGCCGGCGTTCAGACACTATTCCACATTGTGGAACATATTTGTATTCCCTTCGAACGCATTTTAAAAAATTTAATATTTGGCCACTTAAATCAGCCAATGGTGCAACTTCCTACGAAAGATGGAAAAACATAATGGTCGTAAACGTAAATACAATTTTTGATGTTCGAGTATCTAGGAACTCCTTGAAGTCTCAAATCATTTTCTGTGTCTGAGAGAATATGCGAGAACTACTCAGTCGATCAGTTCCGTTGTCGGATCCCAAAACTAGTAACTTAAAGCTTTTTTATATCGTTTCGACGATATCGACTGAAAAGGATTGTAACTTTGCACCCCGAAATGAAAGAATGTTCTTTTGTATGTATGTAATATACTACTGTGGGCAAAAAGTAGTAAGACTTTGTTCATAATTTCAAAATTTTTTTATTCATTCTTCCAAATCTATTTCGTCCCCTTCAAAGTAATCCCCCCCGGCCTCAATACACTTGTGCCAACGTTTTTTCCAATTCTCGAAACAGTTGTTAAAGTCAATTTCCGGAATATCCTTCAATGCGCTTAGCGATTCATGTTTAATGTCTTCAATTAATGATGTTTTAAAATGGTTTTCACTGATCCTTCCGATATTCCAACGATGCCAGTAAGGTCTCTCTGTTAATCGTCGATTCTCGAGCACCAATTCCTTGATTTTATTGACGTGTTGATCATCAGTTGATGTTGATGGCCGTCCTGGACGTGGTTCGTCGTCAACGCGTTCTCGACCATCTTTGAACAATTTGTACCAATCAAAAACACTTGCTCGCGACATACAATTATCACCGAAGGCCTTTTGCAACATTTCGTTAACGTTTCGGCACCAGAAATTTGATTCCGCACACAAAATTTAATGGAACTTCTTTGTTGAATAATTTCACTCATTGTGAAAATCGCCGAATGCACTTTTTGTACTTCAGAAAGACAAGCGTATACTAAACACTAATGATTACTTTGATGTGACATTTGGCACAGATGTCACCGACAGTCATACCAACCTTAAAAAAATAATATTTTGATGAATGGGTTTCCGCGCGAAATTTAAATTAAAAAGTCTTACTACTTTTTGCCCACAGTAGTATAATCTAAGTATTGCTTTCGACCGAAAAACATTAGACATCTATTGACCAAATTTCGAGCGCCGTACATACATACAATATTTTGGCTGAAAGTTTGCAAGTGAGAGACAGCGAGTTCTGTTCTCTTATTTTTGAATTTAAAATTAGTTTTCTCTATTTTTCGTATATTTACTGTTTTAGCAGTTTGTACATTCACAACATTATACATATTTGTTCATATCTGCAAAAGGTAATTTGCATTTGCAGCTATTCCCAATCTTTTTTCAGCTTCTTATAAAAAATATATTTGCAAGCGGTGCGGTTTACATGTTGTTCCCAAACGTTTTAAATATATGTTATTTGCTTAGTCTTTTTATAATGTTTGTACTTTAATAGTAAAGTAATGAGTTGCGTTTATCCAAATTGCACAATAAAGAATGAATCCGAGCGTCAGGTGTCTTTGCTGGCTTTGTGATGGCCTAGCTCATATTAAGTGTCTTTCTGGTAGAATCACGGACATTATACATGAAGGGCGAGGTCTGCGGTGGTCTTGCTTAAAGTATAGATCAGCCGAAGTTGAAATAAGCAAAATGTTCAATACTACTTACTAGGAAAGGATTCAGTGCGATTGGTAAAAAGTTGTCAGTACTTGTAGAAAAATTCAAAAAGTACTAACAACTTTTTAACGAGTTCAAGTGCCAAGACTATTATTATTGTGACTATGATACAATTTACGAACTTATTTAAACCCTGCGGGTAAGACGCTTAAAAGTTTTACTTGTAATGCGCACATTTTAGCTTTCACTGAAACTTGCCTAAACCTTCTATGTATATATGATACTATAATTCTTTCAATTTAATCAATTTTTTTATCCATCTGAGGTTTACTCATTTGATTATTCTGATGACATTGAATTCTTATGTGTCCGCATAAGAATCGATGAGCAATATGTATTTATTACGTGGTCATATATCCCGCCTAATTTAACTGATGATATTTATCTTAAGCATGCTTCTTTCTTGGAAACAATTTGCTCTAAAATGAGAACAACTTCTTCGCTGATTGTTCCTGGTGGTTTTAATACCATATGCCAAGTGTTACTTGGAACTTTTGTGAAGAAATTCTCCATCTTTATCCTTGCACTGTTATAGAACACAATATTAACTTTTTGGATATACTATCTGAATTAATTTTGTATCAAATTAATAACATTGTAAATAAGAATGAAAAATGTTTGGATTTTGTTTATGTAGATGATGACTCAAAAATTTGTATTGCTCGTTCCCAACTCTACGTTACACCAGAGGATGGTCATCATCTTACCTTAGTATTATTCTTTTAATTGCCTTATAATCTAAATATTGATATAAAAACTGCTAAATTGAAATACTGTTTAAAAAAACTAACTATATAAAACTATATATATAAACTTGTTGAAATTCTTTCTGTTATTTCTTGGCCGATAATCTGAACATTGACAGATGCGTATCTCTAGTTAATAATATTTTATATAATGCATTTGAACAATCTGGGCCCATTTAAATCACAAAGGAATTAAGAAACTTAAAAAATCGGATCTCGCGAGCTTTTAAAGCTTATAAAAGAACTGGCAGAAATATGAATTATTGTAACTACTCGATTTCCCTCCTTCTATATGTGTTGGTGATCTTGTTTCCAGTGATGACATTGTAATTGCGAACTTGTTTGCTGATTTTTTCAAATATACATACATATTCCACGTTTAGCTTCAATGACAATGACTCTTACCCCTTCGCCATTGATTCGTTTAATACTACTATTTGTTTTCCAACCATAGATGCTATATATGTTCTTCACCACCTTAAGTCTCTTACTTTTTCTTTACTTTTAATGGCACAACAGCCCATGGAGGGCCTAGGCCGAGATTTTCGCATCCACTCATGTTATGCGTGTTATATTTGTACATGAATGGAAGAGACCTGCACTTTAATGCCGAATCCGAACGGCGAAGTGAAAAGCTTTTCATAGGCAATTTTTACTCTTGTAGGTTTGCCATTACCTGCCAAGAGGTGGTGCCGAGTAGAAAAATTATTTTTTCTACTTTTTGATTTTGCCTGTGCCGAGATTCGAACCCCTGACACTCTGCGTAGCATTCCAACGCACTACCACTACACCACAGCAAGCAAGTCTCTTGAGCAGTCATTTAAATCTGGGCCCGATAATATTCCGAGTTACATATTAAAAAATTGTGCCGAACTTTTTTTTACAAATGTTTAAAATCAGGTTATTTCCCTGTTTGTTGGATAGAATCTTTTATTATTCCTCTTCATAAAAATGGTGTAACACCTCAATTTATAGAAGTACTGCTAAATTAAGTGTGATGCCTAAGTTATTTGAATTAATTGTTACTACCCAAATTATGCACTCTGTTATAACATTGGTCAACCCATCGCAGCATGGGTTTCTTACGGGGAGATCTACAACGACGAACCTTTTAGAATTCACTACATGTGTAATGAATGGATTTACTAATAACCAATAAACTGATGTCATATGTATGTATGTTTGTATTGATTTTAGCAAAGCATTTGATAAAGTCAATCATGGCCTCCTTATTAAAAAACTAGGTTTGATTGGTTTTCCGCCCTTGCTTTTGAGATGGACAGAGTCATATTTAACAGAAAAAAAGGTGATTTTCCGAAATGCCGTAGGATAGTGGGTTTACCAGGCCTGAAGCCAAACTGATAAGGTCCAATCAGTTTGTTGACGATGGGCTTCAGTCTTTCGCACAGTACGTTTGATAGTACCTTATATGCAATATTAAGAAGACTTATCCGACGGTAGTTGGCGCATATCAAAGTAACGCTCTATAAGTCCCTCATCCTTCCCGTCTTAATATATGGCGCAGAGACGTGGACATTGACCATCAATGATGAGAGGTTGTTAGGAGCGTTCGAGTGTAAGATCTACGGCTAGAAGTGTGTTTTATTCGAGCCACGGTGGAGGAACACACAGAAGAGGACGTCCGAATCTCCATTTGAAATACCAGGTACAGGGCAACCTGACTGCACTTGGTCTTATCAACTGGCGCCTACGCGCGCATAGCAGGGGCGACTGGCGAAGCTTTATCAAGGCGGCCAATACCGATCACCGGTTGTAGTGCCAGCTAAGTAAGTAAGTAAGTTGCCGCAGATTGTGGAATCACCTTTGTTGTAGATTGAGCAGAGTATGCTGAGGTTCCAATCACTTAGCATGCTTTCATCCGACCAAATTCTTCATAGAATCTCGTGAATGCGTTTTGTGAGCCCTTCGCCTCCAGTCTTAAACAACTCAGCAGGCAGGCTATCTGCATTTGCAGTCTTATTGGTTTTCAGCCGATGCGCATATAACATCAAGTTGAGGGGTGTTTTGCGATAGGAGGAGTGCAAGTTTATTGGCGAAAACTTTGGCTGTCTGTTGTGATTGCAGCTTTTCGACATCCAGCTTTCTCTTTGTACCTATCCGCACGCAATTTGCTACACATATACGTGTGCAGACCTTGGCTGCAACCAAGTAGTGGGCTGAGGCGATGTTTGCTCCACATATTGTGTGTACGTCTAGTACACTGGAATCGTGCCTTCCTTGGGTCACAACGTGATCAATCCGGTTTCGTGTGTTTTAATCAAGGGACAGCCAAGTGGCCTTATGGATATCCTTATGTTGGAATCTGGTGCTACTAACTGTCATGCTTCGTGCGGCGGCGAAGTCGATCAGTCTCATACCGTTATCGGTGGCTTCGTCGTGGAGACTGAATTTTCCGATCGTCGAACCAAAGAGACTCTCCTTGCCCATCTTGGCATTTAAGTCACCTAACACGATTTTAACATCGTGGCGGGGGCAATGATCATAAGTTTTGTCGAGGAGCTCGTAGAAGTCATCTTTGGTCGTTTCATCCTTCTCATCCGTCAGGGCATGGACACATATTAGGCTGATGTTGAAGAATTTTGCGTTGATGCGGATAGTGGCTAGGCGCTCGTTCACGGCCGTGAACCTCGAGACTAGATGACGCAGTCTCTTCCCAACCACAAATCCAACACCAAATTCGTGTCTCGACCCATGACAGTTGTAGTAGATATCACAGGATGCACTTCTGGAACAACACTGTCCCATTCATATCATTTCCTGTATAGCGGTTATGTTAGCTCTTTGGAGGACATCCACCAGCTGAATAGAGGCACCTTCCCTGTAGAGGGAAGGTGCAGAGTTCTTTATCCGAGGCTTCAATTGATGATACATTGGGGAATATTTTAACGTGGTGGGGTCCAAGCCCGACGCATAACCATTCATTCAAGGCCACGGAGAAGCCCGCTGCACACATTAGTTAACTCAGTGAAGGGTGTCGGATCGGTAGCCAGGGGATGCCATGAGACGACTGTGTGTCGAATTGAAACTTAGAAACGCAAGGATCGAACATGGACGTACCTGCGACTGTCACGAACTTTACCTTGTATCCTACGCCCCTAGGCCCCATACAAATACAATGCTCAAAAACCGATTTTAAAAAAATGGGTAAAATTACAATAAAAAAGAAAGTACCGCTAATCACAATTAATTGCTGAATTTGTGGACTAAAATCTCTCTGTCATTGCCATAGTTACAGCGCTCCAAATTTGACTATTGAAAATGGGGGAAAAAAAAAAAATACACGCTTATGACTATTTTAGATAATTCTTTCTGAATTGGTAAGAAGAGTGCTTGAAGATAATACTGACGTTTTATTTATTTTTTTTTTATCTTTATATATTTTATTTGTAAAAAATCGCAGTAGATTCATTTTTTTCAATACAAATTTTGAAGTAATTGTTTTTCTGAATAGGGAAACTTTTTGTAGATCTGAAAATTGAGCGTTCATATATGGACCTTTGTCCATATATTTTATTTGGAAAAAAAATTAAATTTTAGACCTCTATTTCCCTTTTTCTAAATTTAATTTTTTGTATACTTAATATTTTTAATATTAAGTCAATAAAGGTAATGTGTTTGCATGCATTAACGCTAGTTTAAGAATTATTTTTTTTATAACTTGCAAACTTAGACCATCTACATACAATATTTCCTCAACATTTAAGGAATCTACAGGCCTCTGTTTTATTACAGATTATCAAATATTTACCGTGAGAAGTCTGGTGTTCTATACAATTTCTAGACCTTACCACAATATCAGTAAATTGTGAAATATTAGTAACTGCAGAGTAAAATTTCTAGCTTTGAAATTAATATTGAAAAAGTCCAAAGTTTTTGTTTCGGAACTTCAAAATTATATGTAGAATTTTACCCTTTATATCCAATACCGACTAGTTTGTATGAAATATTATTACATGGCAGTGAAATAATAAACCAAACCTTGTTCCCAATTGATCAATTGAGCGAAGAAGTACAAGAGTGCAAAAATAAAGACTTCAAACATTTTTGGGAAAAATATATATTTCTTCGGACTCAATTATATCTTGATCGCGCTCCTTGCTGTTTTTCAAAATTCAAAATTTGTTTTATTCTGTTATTATAACATTCTGTGTTAATAATATTGAGTCCCATCCTGAAATTTCAATATCAAAGATGCATTGACAAATACTGAAAAAGCCGATGAAATCTTGCAACTGGTGGAGCAAGACATGCAAGCTGTCAGGAGATAGCGGAGGCACTAAACATCAACCACATGACAGATTGGTGAGGTACCAACCGCGCATTCTTTTTATATGACACAATACAAGCTCGGGGCAATACTGACAAACAAGTTCTAACAACAAGAATCATGATACTCGTATTTGCAAGACGTACAGTGAAAAGAAGATAGCAAAGCTCTTAAACACTAGAACTAAGGACACTGGTAGAGACTCCAGGGTGGAACAAAAGTGGTCGGAACTTATACATACTCGTGAAAGGCATCTAATACAGTAGGCTAAACACTAAAATGTTCTATTGGAGGTTGAACTTATAGACGCAATACTTATAGGTCCATGTGGAGGCATAATATATGTTATTGGTCGCAATGCACTCCTCAAAAGTAATAATACTAATAAAAAGTAATAACAGTTTAATTAACAGTTGATTTTTTATAGTTTATAAATGATCGTACTCAACTGCATTTAAATTTGATGAAAATGGTAATCTTCTGTCGCTAGTATTATTATTTGTGTATAAATGTAACACGCACAACATGAGAAGGTCGGCCTAAACCGTCAACGGACTCTTAAGCCATCATAAGTAGTAGTGGCGTTCTGCCGTAAGTTTATAAAGTCTACTTAGTTTATGCTTTACAATTCAAATATTTATTCACAACTTATTCTTCTGAATGGATCAAGAGTATTCATACATATGTATGTAAGCACATACCAATCTGCAAATAAATTTAAAGCTCTAATGTACATATACTTACCATTGAATGTCCCAAATATTCCGCGGCATTATCTGATATATAGAGCAATTTTCCGTTCTGTGTTAACATCATAAGAAACCCCGAGAGTGCCTAGGTGAAAAAAGACTATTTTATAAAATTTATCGATTGAAATCAGCTTAAAAGTGGCAAAATAATATCTTTCTAAAAACAATCAAAGTATAGCGGATATATAATTCATGATATGAATTAAATTTACATTTTGCATATTTTCATATTTTTATCCGGTGTATGTATAGGTATAAGACATCCGACATATAGGGGATCTTAGTAACCCCAATCATGACAATGCTTTTCCAGTATAGGAACAAATTTAGATTCTCCCCAATTAGATAACTTTTACTCCGTAGCCCGCTTAGTAAAAACTTGAAGATGAATAGAGGGAATAAAGGTCAAAAAATGAAGTGCCATAATAACCGTTGTAAGGGAGAACATTATTTTTTGTTGCCCTTAACAACAATACACATAATTAATACCGAAATACAAATTTTATTTTAGTTACTCATATCGTCAATATCGCTGCCAATCAGTTTTTTTGATTAATAAATTAATAAATTTCTATACATTTTTTTGACACTGTAAACAATCTTACCATAAAGTGCACGTCAGAACTATTTTAGCCAACTTAATAATTTTATTTATGAGAAATCAAGATTTGTTGGATAGTTTTCAAGTTCAGATTCCTTTTCAGCGAAAACGACATGTACATGGTGACAGTTAATAAGTGTATACAACTTTCTTCGCGCTAAAAAAAGTATTGTAAGTTTTGTGCAATTTTTATTTAGTTATTTATTTTACGATGTCAAATAATCGGTCTGCTATTATAACATTGCACCAACGCTATTATGAGATTGCGCAACAGCTCCGCAATTCTCGTTCGTTAGTCTCTCGTGCAGTTAAATGGCTTAAGTAGTAATAAGATATAATATTCCTGACTAACACCGACCTGGCTCTGAACATAAGTTCTCATAAATGCTTGTGTCAATCCTTATATGGGAGGGATAACGACTTTGAGAGGGGAACTAATCATAAATAATGAACAAAACAAAAATATGATGAATGTAGAGGAGAACACAAACAAGGATTCGCCGCTTGGGAATCGTTTGAAAAGAGCATAAGATTCGCACGCTCTCCGGAGAGATTAGTGCCTATACAGAGCAGCCACGATCAGATTCTTCGCCGCCATGCTTGCAACATGCCAATGAGGTGGAGAAAGCAAAGCCAATGAATCCGTTCATACTACTGGGATGGAGAATTGAGGAACTTACGGAAATGATGGGCGGTAAGCCGCCACGTAGGTCGATACACCAGCCGATGAGAGATCTAGTAGAAAGGATCCAAGAACTCTACAAAAACGTGGACAGAAGGCAGGAGGTACTGCAGTACCCAGACCTCCCATGGTTTAAAGCAACGATAGGCGCAAAAAGGAAACAGGACCAGGAGGCAGAGTCGCCAAATGGGAAGTGTATCTAAACTCTCTCAGAAAAGAAAAGAAAATTACGGGAACCGCCAAAAACATTTGCGACTAAATCGAATGTCACACCAAAGCACCCGAAGTGGAAGGCGCAAACAATAACTCGTGAAGGAGAACAAAACTGGGCAAAAGTGACAAGAGCAAGAATGAAAAGCCGAGCCATATAAAAGTCCGATGAGACGCAATCGTAATCGAAAAAAAGGGAGATCTTTCTCACGCAGAAATACTTAGGAAAGTAAAGAGTGATCCCAAGCTAGCTGAACAGAAACAGACGACAGAAGAACCCAGAGGGGCGATCTGTTAATTCAGCTGAACGAGGCAGAAGAAAAAGCCAGTGCGTTTAGCGACATCATCGGCGAAACACTGAGAAGTCAAGCAGCAGTCAAAACATTGACACATCCCACCGCCATTGAATTTAAGGACATAAGGAAAGAATGCACTAAGGATCCTGTGTGCATGTTTTGTAAAATTGGCAATCCAAAAAATACCTGGTAGCTGGAAGCAGCAAAGGCTCAACATTCATGAGGTTCATAACCCTCCAATAAAACACAAACCATACAAACGTAAGGGTTAAAACATCTGTATCAGTGACAAGACGAAAAAAGCAGCAATATGGATATGCGGAAAACACGCCTTCCAAAATATAATCGAACACCTAGAATACTATTAACGAAATCGCTGGAGGCTTTAACGCATGGGCAACAGATGGGGCAGCAGAGTCACGAATGCTAGAGAATACAGTCTTCAAGAAACCTTTTCGCCACTAAACATAGTAGTCGCAAATTCAGGCAATAATTTACGTTTCGTATAGCAGGATACGAATCTATTATAGACATCACGTTTAGGAGTAGCTCTCTACCACGTATAACGGGGTGGAGGGTTAGTTAGACTATAGCCATAGTGATCACCAGGCAGTAATTTTTTAAATAAATGAAAAGAGATTATGTCAGAGAGGTGAAATAACCGGCCCTAGATGGAAGGAATCACTGTTCGACAGGTACACCTTTGAAGATATATTAACCACACATGATCTGAGACCTGGATCGGCAGAAAATGCAGCAAGCCAATTATCATAATTGGTAACTACGTATTGTGACGCAGCAATACCCAGAAGGAAGCCCAGCAAACAAGGCTTACCATGCTATTGGTGGAACAAAGAACTAGAAACTCTTAGAGGTGAATGTTTAAAATCAAGGCGTAAAGTTCAGCGATCTAGAGGAAGACCTGGATTTTAACAGGTGCTTGAATCTTTTAGAGAAGCTCGAAAATCTCTGTAGAAGGCGAAAATAGCAAACGAATTTGCTTTAAAAATATATGTGATGACCCAGATATAAACCCATGGGGCACTGCTTATAGAAGCGTAATAACGAAATTGAAAGGCCAAAGATCGCCACATATATCATGCCCGGTAATGTTGGATAACATTATAAAGACTTTATTTCCACAGTGGTAATCTTCACATATGTATGATGACGGCGAAACGAATAGTGAAGAAATCGCACCGGTTACCGAATAAAAGGTGCTCGAAGCATGCAGGAATGTAGGCGACAAACATCTACCAGGACCCGACGGTATTCCTAATAAGGCTTTGAAAACGGCAGTCTACAGATGATCGGATATCTTCGCCCAAGTAATTGAGAAATGTTTAAAAGAAGGAACATTTCCAGATCAGTGGAAGCTACAGCGATAAGTTTTGCTAACGGAAGGAAACAAGCCGCCGGGAGATCCATCGTTATATCGGCCAATTTACCTGCTTGACACATTGGGCAAAATACTGGAGCGTGTAATTTACAGCAGGTTACTTCCCTTCGTGGAAGAGAACGGAGCACTGTCAAATTGTCATTCGGGTTTCGGAAAGCTCGATCCACTGTAAGCGCCATTAAAATGGTGGTACACATTGCAGCGGAGGCTATAGAAGGCGCTAGATGTAGAGGAGAAGTGAAACAATATTGTGCAGTGGTTACACTAGATGTAAAAAAACACGCATTTAACTCTGCCAACTGGATGCACATAAAAAGCTCTCTAACCAGGATGTATGCACCGAAATATGTAGGCACACAAACAGAAAGCAGGAGTATGAAGGCGACGAGGGATTAAAATACGCTACAACATCTCGGCAAGTGTTGCAAAAGAATGTATGCTAGGACCTCTACTATGCAATATCATGTACGACGGACCATTAAGGCTACCATGGAGTAAAAATAGTGGGATACGCAGACTGTATTCCGATAGTTACAGTAGCAAAACATATCCAGAAAATCGAAACCGTCACTAACGAATCGGTTGCCACAATAAACCAATGGCTACAATCAGTTGGGTTTTAATTAGCGGCACAAACAGAGGCGGTACTAATTAGCAGTAGAAAGGTTGTCGAGTATGGCAAGTAGGCAACCAATTAATAAAATCGAAGTCGTCGATTAAATATCTTGGAGTGATGATAGATAACAGACTGAACTCCAAACTTATCTTGGACTACGTACAAGAAAAGGCGTCTAGTATCCAGCCAGTACTGTCTAGAATACATATAGTCAAACGTACGTGGACCAAAATATGGCCAAAGGATTTTACTGTCTACAGTAATAAGCTCAGTCTTGCTTTACGCAGCCACAATCTGGGCCGGATCTATGGTGGCAAAGGAGTGCCGAAAGAAATTGTCATTGCTTTACAGACTAAGTGCCCTAAGAATAATTAGTGGTTTTCGGACAATTTCGAAAGATGTGGCGTGCGTCGTAGCAGGTGTGATACCGATTGATATACTAGCGGATGAAATGAATAGAATCTATTGCAGAAGGAATACAAACAGCTGCACCTGGAAGACATACAAGCGAAGGAAAGCTAGCTTCATTATCCATTTGGCAGAATAGGTGGGAGAATTTGCCAAAAGGCAGGTGGACGTATACATTTATTCCAAAGATTGAAACATGGATAAATAAAAAATATGGATAGACAAACTATTATATAACATAGTTTTTAATGGGTCAAGGAGGTTACAGAGCGTACTAATATCCATAATGAATATCTCATATCATATCAATAATATAGATATCGAAAATATAGATATTGCTTATAATGATATCACTATTCAATTTTGGCACTACCATTTTTTCTTTGAATTTTGAGTAATGTGACCAACCGTTCTATTTTTTAGTCTGTTATACAGTGAACTGCGTAGTACCATTAATTTTGTACTTGTTCGTTTCTCCATACTTTTTAAAAACGAAAGAAAAATAGTTGAAAAAAGTTTGTAGAATTTTTTTTATGAATCGAATAACGGTTCAAAAGCAGAAAAGTTTTTACTAAAATATATACTTTCATACTATTTTGAATCCTTTGAACCACTGAATAAATATTCAGCCCTGTTCTTAAATTCGATTCTGTTAGGAATCGGAATTGATTCTGATCAGGGGGGTTCTGAACTCCGATAAGTCTGAATTTTTTCATTCAAAATAGAAATAGATTCTTATAGGAGGTGTTCTATAATGTGATTATTCGGAATAGTAATCGGATTCTTGTGTGGAACCTTGTTTATTTGAAATGTAACTGAAACAGTAAATTAATACCTAAATGAATATACATATACATGCGAAACAACTGTAAAATCATCTCGAGTTTATTTTTGGTTCGAGAGAGTTAGAGGACGATAATCCAATTTCATCCAGGGACGTATGAAGTGTTACTCCCGGTGCGTCCGAGAGCCGAGCACCTTCACTGCAAGTACCTTTTCCAACATATTCGAAAGTAAAATATAGTTATATAAGTAGTTGTAAAGTTTAAAACTTCATGCGTGCAGAATTTGCCACAAGCTGAGAATGCTACATCAAACGCAGAGCAGCCTGAAAAAGATTTATCGCTCAGTGGATAAAGTAGGCGACACTTCAGCAAAAATGCAACACTATAAAAGGGAGCAACTACAAAGCAGTTCAATGAAAAAAAATTATATAATATAATCAGTTGGAAATTGACGAGATGGGGTAGGAAATTGGAAAAAAAGTTGTCACTTAAGATAGTTAATAATTGTAAGTTTTTTATGTAAAAATAATAAGCCGGTTCTTTCTAACTTTTTCTCCACTTATTGTTTAAGTTTGATTTGATGAAAATAATAACCCTTTTGTGTTAACATTTAATATTTAATAATATTTATTATTTGTATAACTTTGCTTGGTTTGTACTGTAATGTCTGTAGTAAGCAAAGAAATCGAGCTTTCAAGACTCCAATTATATGTTCTACAACATTACGTGCGGAGGAATGTACAATGTTGAATCGATGTTGCACTGATCTGTGTTCCGGGTCCCTGTATGAAGTTATTAAACAGGCATGAATTACAGTTATATCTTTACCTAACAACATTCCGACTCCGACTCAATTCCGGTGTGGATTTCAGAACAGGGCTGATTATTCGATTTGAAAAATTCTATTGCATTAAGTTTGCATTTATAAAAGGCAGTAAAAGAGCAGGTGGTTTTGTAAAAAATTCCCTAGGAAAAATTGTAATAAATCAGAACTTCTGATCAAAATTTCGGACTCATGTGGGACCTTAAATATTATCTGATTTTTACCTATGTGTTCAATGGAATGAGTATAAACTTTTATGAGATTTTTCTTTTTGATTTCCCAACATTCTTCGCTATTTATCGTGACCCAAAAATCTCCAATAAAATTTTGGCATAAAACTTATCGGGAAACGCATATTTTTCAACTTTCTCGAGTTTTAAAATAAATACATGTGTAGGTAGTAGTTACATACATATGGATGTATCTAAATATGATTGTATGTATATCATCAGATACAAAATCAAATGAAAACCAAAACGTCTTAATGATATTTAATATAACAATTACATTATGAGAATTTATAGTTACCAAAAATTTAAAATGTCTTTTAGATAAGCCAGATGACTGCAATTTTGTATTATGTTTACTTTTTTTTTGTGGTACATCTTGAATAGAAAAAAACAAAAGAGAATAGACACCCTAAATATTTAATTCAGTCACGATTACAAATAGATCAATCTTTTGAAATCCCAAATACCAAAGTCAAGTGTAGTGATTTCTGAGGAGCACACCATAGGCAAAGGCATACTGCACTGCAGAAGAATACACAGGTTATTTTTGAAAAATTTATTTTGCTCGTATATATGTATGTACCATATAATATATGTGTATAATGTAAACTATACAAACACACAGCAAGTGGTAGAAATTGTGACAGCCTGCCTCATCGCCAAATAGAGACACAATTACAGCAACAGCGTCAACTCAGTTAGTTACTGTATACTTGCTGCTGAAGTTGTCATTTTGAGATTCGGTTTCCTAAGAACTCACTAAGCTGTAAAGTGGATACTACAATACTCGTACGATAACAATATACCTACATCTAAATATGTATGTATGTTGTATTCCTGTTGTTTTCTACCCATTTATAATAGAGCTGTTTCCGTTGAAGGCATTTCATTAGTGTTGAAATATTCTTTCATTTATGTTTGTGGGCATACAGAGGCATAGTCCGTAGGGGAGCCGACAGTTTATTTATTTTCATAACACCTTGTGTCAAAAATTTAATTTTTATTTCACACATGAGTAAATCGTTACAATCGCAAAACTAGAGTCCAAATGTATATAACTTGTTAACCGGTGCTTTCAGTTTTTCAACACATCCTCGGTTAAAGTGACCAGATCCTGAAATTATTATATATAATATTCAACAAATTAGAAAATTAAATTTAAGGGAATTGAATTATAGTTAACCCTTTCAGACCCGAGGATAAATGATGTATTTTGTTTAAAGTAAAATCCTTACACTTATGTCAGAACCTGTTTTCACTAAAAATGTTGCATTTATTCTGTATGAATAACACTAGCTGCCAGACATATCAGGAAAATGAGGAAATTATGGTATAAACTTTTGAACCAGTATCTATAGCAATGACGAAGAAAGGAAATCTCCCGAACTTTCACAAAAAAACCTATTTTCCACTCATTAAAAAAAAATATTTTAAATTCTTATCATTTGAATTGCTCATAAAATTAGTTTTTTTTCCCAATTTTAGATATCAAAACCCAACCCAAAATACTGTCCACTGTAGAGAACACGGGACTGAATACAAAACACCAACTTAGCTTTGACAGACGCGTTTAGTTGCAGCTGCATTTTTCATTTGCATTATAATAAATGTACTAAAACCAACAAATTTTTCATATTAAGGGTGAACTTAAGCTGTACGTATTACCGTTCAAAATTTAATGCAGTAGACGTGATGTAAATGCTGTACATTACAGCAGAATGATGTACGTTTACCAACCTTATTATGCCAATATGTTTATCAAGTGAAAGAGGAGAATATCTGGAAATGATAAGAACATATTTTTATGAGGACAAAAATGTGACACAAATATGTCGTTTTAAAATTTTATACTTGAATATCTCTAAAGATGTCTAATAAATTTCTTTGAACAGATATGCATACATACATACATACATATGTACATATGTTTAAGGCTACAGTATAATTCACCACTTTCTTAAGTTTTATCTTTCTTGTTTCATTGATTATAAAAATACACTTATATTTTTATATTGTTTTTATTATACAAATTTTAACGATTTATCTTCTCAAAAAATAATTCCCTACAACGTATATGTATGACGATCCCGAAACTCTTATCTTGATTCAGAAACTTAAATCCCATGATTAATAATTTTATCAAATGTAAGACAAAATTCGGATTTATGTAATTCGTCTTAATGCATACACTCATGGTGTGCGTGTTATATTAGTACAATATTGGAAGGGACCTACGGTTTTTTGCCGAATCCGAGCTGCGAAGTGAAAAGCTTTTCATAGGCAATTTTTACTCTTGTAAGTTTGCCATTGCCGGCCAAGAGGTAGTACAGTGTAGAAAAATTGTTTTTTGAAAAAAACGAATATTGAAAAAGTTCTTCGCAACCTATTTCGCTGCAAGATAAAGTTTAAATGACTCAGGCTTAAAGAAGACTTCCCAATCCGTTATAATTTTTGTGCCTGTGGAAATATGGTCGATGTTGGGAATTACACCACGATGTTGGCCATTCGTGCCATCATCTTAAATAATACTATCACCTCTGCTCATAAAATTTCGTTTTTTTTTCAAATTTTGTTAGTACACGCAAATGTTCACGATATGTAATATTTAAATATTAAAATTAAGTGATGTGGCGATTGTTTTTTTTAATACATAAATATAAATTTTAATTTTTGTGAAATCGTAATTTTTTTAATACTGTTGGAATTTACTTCGGCAATTTTTACTTTCGGAGCTTTGGCAGTATGGTGTCCTGCAGAAATATTTTTAAGACCATATTTCTGATTTTTTTACTGCGCTAAATATCGAACTAGGTTCACAACTACTCCGCTACGACTCAATCAATTTTTAAAAAGTTGTGTATGTTTTTCTATTCTATGCACCACCTACTGGTTTTATTGAACTTTTTGAAGATTCTATAATCATAAATATGACTAAAGACGTGCAAGTGTTCGTAACCTATTTTACTTATTTAATGAAGTACATACACATTATTGACTCTTACCATATTATAAACCACATAGCAAGAAGTGGAACGGAGCAACAACGGAACAACTCTATAAAACACCATTTCTAAGTATACATATATAGTATGTGCATCCATACAACTTATAGAACTTGGAATTTTTTCATATTTATTTAGTTATGTAAAATTGCAAAAGTTTAAAAAAAGAGAGATTGCAATTTGTTGCTATATTCTATTAAATACAATTAATTCCGTTATGCATAATGAATTACTACACTCCGTCTACTTTTCTTTGCCAACGTCAAAAAGCATAGAGAATAAATTCTTTAAAATAACTTTAAAATATTGGTCTTATTATACTTAGTATATTTTATTGAAGTGAAACTTCTTACAGCTCTTTCGTAAATTTTTCGTAAATTTCGTAAAATAGCGTTAAGATTTGATTTAATAGCTGTAATTTGATTTAATCCTAAAAGTATGAACGTATGATATAAATTTCAAGAAAGAACTACAACTAGTCCCTCATTTGGTCTTTCCTCATTGCGAACTGGTTTTTTTTAACATTGCGTTGTCCTAAGTAGGCACAAATTGTCCAGGCTTGCATATCTTTTTAACTAATTGGTAGATAGATGTTTTTGGCAGAGTTTGTAAACCAATTAAAATTCGAACTATTTCAGTTTTCTAATCAGCTGTATATCGAAAAATTAAAGTAATTTCGAGATGTTCGTGACTAGTACCTGCTGTAATTTAAAAATGTTTGTTATACTACGATTAATTACTAGATTAAATAAATAATAAACAAATTAATAAATAAACTGAATTATAAATAAATTGTAAAAAAATAATTTTAAATTTGGAATAAATCTAAATTATTCGAATTTCATCCAAATTAGCCGTATTTCGTTTTCATTTTCATTAGTGATCTTTGAGAAATTTCAAAATCATGAAATTGAAAAATATTGATGAGAATTACAGGCCAATATTTTCATTAAATACTCGTTAAAGTGGTTGATCACTGGATTTGTTTTCAACCACTTTAAAAACTAGATGTCGCATAACTATTTCAAAAACTAGTAATTTTACAGGGAAGCTAACCGTGAGCAGTTTTACTTCACCCGTGAAACTTTCTCTATATTTATTTTTTTGTACTTTCATAGTTTTTTTTAATAAAATAATTCGCATTTTTGTTAAACATAAGAAATAAAAATTGTATTCGCTTTTTGGAAATCAAGTATAGACTTAGAGAATCTGCTCGTCAGTTATTTTATTTAAGGTTACGACCCTGTGCGCCACTGTGCGCACACATATGTACATTTGTGCATCAGTGTATATATGAACATACATACATGTACACATACGTAGGTAGATTAATGTGTTTTCACGTTTACTTCAGTAATACTACTATTACACCATACTATGTATAACCCTGCAGTGCAAAAATGAGCCAGTCTCACAAATTACCTAGAATATTACCTAGCCAAAAACGCAACAACAAGAACTTCTTTCAATAATACCATTCAGTGAAAATATTGAATTGTAATTCTCAAATACTTTACAATATTTTCACTTATATGAATTTTTGAAATAGGTATCTATGATAAAGGCAGGAGAAGTAGAACAGTTCTCCCTTTTTTTTTACCTTATATGTGGCTACAGATGTAGAAACATATACATATGTGTATAGTAAATTCTGAAAATATTACAGTTTCTGTTATACGTTTGATATACTTACTCTGAAAAATGTAGTCCACAACTAGTTAATTTTACCTCTTTTACTAGTTTGACACTATATCAAAACATACTAGTTCAATAGATAGCTCAAAAGTTATCGAGGATAGGACAACTGTCTTTCAATTAGGACATCAGCGTGGGAAAAAAATACGTGTACGTTACGTGTAAATGAGATCGAGGAATGAACTAGTTGTGGTTTTTTTGAGCTAGCTTAATTAACTAACTTTTGAAGTAGTTGGTTGCACTGCAAGGAGCGAAGAACAATTGACGATTGATGTAAGAAGATATGCAAAATTTTTGCCGTTTCAATGCTGCTAAATGTAATGCCTTCTGATGTTCACAATTTTTAATAGGTGCTTGGAATGTATGATAATATTTCCTTGAATTAAATGTTAAGGGTCAATTTTAAAATTGTAAAATAACGCAAAGTTAACTATAGGCCTTTAAAATTCTATGCATAATCTAAAAGATAATGCACACTTTTAACATTAGATTTACGGGGTCCGTCAATTTGAGGCTGCAATGTCTGATTTACGTATCACTGGTCCCTGTGATTAATGCTTTGGGTTGCTACGTAGAGTGTTCGGGGTTCGAATCTCGGCACAGGCAATATCGGAAAGTAGAAAAAACAATTTTTCTACACGGCACCACCTCTTGGCAGGCAATGGCAAACCTACAAGAGGAAAAATTACCTATGAAAAGCTTTTCACCTTTCGGATTCGGCATAAATCTGTAGGTCCCTTCGATTCATGTACTAATATAACACGCACAACATGGGTGGATTCTAAGCTCGGCTTAGGCCCTCCATTGGCTGTTGTGCCATTAAAAGTAAGGAAAAAAGAAAGAAAGCAAAGCTCATTCGGCTTTGCAAATCGACACTGACACCACCAGCGCAATTGAGACAGACTTCTACACACTATTTGATACCAAAATAGGTTTCAGACGAGGTGATTCCCTATCGTGCGACTTCTCGGGCGCAGTTCTCAAAAACTTTTAATTTCATAGTATGCGAGCATTGTGGACTCGTCTGATCAATTAGTATTCACACTATAAAGACATCTCTTCGGTCCACATATCATTCAACGAATGTTGAATTCGGTTTACAAAATTCACTTCGATTTCAATAGGAGCATCGAATTCTATCTAACAGTGTCATCAATACACCCGGCCACCTGGGGAAATACGCCTTGACTCAAGAACTGTGTAGCTTTATCGAAGCAGTTTGCATCTTTTGTAACACGTTGAAAACACCGCGAACAGTTGCGGTGCTAACATTAATGGATACATGCTGGGCATATTTGACTTTGAGTATCTGTAAAACCTATACCATAAAAACACACCAATCGAATTCGAACTTTCGCCGTTAATTTCTTTATTTATATTTAAAAAAGGAAAACTATAAACTATTTTATACTATATTTTAAACTATATTTAATTATAAAGTTAATGTAACTTATAGTGCTTGCAATGAAAAAAGCCAATGTATCCATTTTTGCCCGTTTAGAAAATATTAAAAAAAAGACAACCCAAAAAAGAAAAACATTTTTTTTTTTTAGTATTTATTCCAAAGACCCGTTGGCTTTAATAACACTCTTTACTCATTTTGGCATACTTTCAACAAATTTTTCGAAGAGTTGGCGTGGAAGACTGCTTCACTCAGTCTGAACTCGGGACCAAAGCTCGTTAAAATTTGTTGGTGCATGTTCGTACCGTGCCAATCGTTTTTTTTAGCAGAGCCTATAAAGTTTCCATAGGATTTAGGTATTTGGCGTTGGGTATCCATTAATGCTCGCCACTGTATGTCTTCCATTCTGTGCAATGCAGTTGCAGTTGCTCCAAGTGATTTATTTTTTTATTTTTAGGTTGCCTCGATTTGAATTTTTGTTAATCGGAATCGCTCAATAGTTCCAATATGTTTGAGTAATCCATAACTTGTTCTAACTCGAACACACATTTGTGCTATGAGTTTGGTCATCATTTTCTTCATACAAACTTTCGAAACTAAACATTTTTAAAGACTGAAACAGAACTGCTAAGGCAAATTTTTCTTTACTGAAAATCTGCAAAGAGTCCAAATAAATAAAAAAAGGTAAAGATCTTGGTGAAAAAGAAACATGAAGAAACTTTGCAAATCAACAACAATTTCAACTTTGCACTTTGTAAAACCTCGCTTGGTGAAACGATAATTAGCAATTTATCATACTTTTTCAGTTGATGCAGAAAATTCTGAGAATTTGAATAGGGCCCGGTGCTAATAATTGTTTCCTCGACTATCAAAATGAGATTTCGTAATTTTGACCTATCAGCTGTTGGTTAGTTTTAGCATGCAGCATAAACATCACAAATATCATATACATATCTAGAAGAATATTGTTTTACGAACAAAATGTGAATGCCAAAATGGATATTAGTTTAGAGAAACACCGAGTGTCGTCGTTGGTATAGTGGCAGCGGGCTAGACTATCAACCCATGGTTCCCCTGTTAAATTCCCGGCAAGAACATGGCTGTACGCTTTTCTTAAGCAATAATTTTTCATGTTATTTCAGAAAATCCCAGATTTCCACATATCGCTCGTTTGCTGCAAGAGTGTCATAATCAAAAAACAAAATTTTCGAGTTAAGTATACAGAAATAACTGATATTTAGTTCTATATTTTGTATAAAAGAAAATCATAACTGTATTTTAAGACCACTGCACGTGAAGGTGGATTTGTCGTTATCAATTGTACGTATAAATTGAAAAGTTTAAATGTGTTTTACCCGAAATTAAAGTTTTTGGGTTATGATAGTCTTGAAACACACAAGCGATATGTAAGATATACGAAAAATTTAGGTTTATTAAAAGTATCGGCTAAAATATCGGCTATTTTTGGACTATGCCGAAACGATGGCGATTCCAAAATTTTAGATCGACATCGATGCCAATTAATCGGTTGGATCCTAATATCAAGTATATGAATCGAGCAGTCTTATGTTCTATTAATTTTTTTTGCAGCAGATATTTTTTTTAAATATAAAATTTTATGAGTAAATATTCTTCAATTTTGTTTGCACTTTTAATTGCTTACGAAAATAATAGAGCATACATTAATGTATGTATTTCTTAGTTCAAATGATCCCATTTGTTTCCCTTATAAGCATATAATTTGCACTATTGTAATAATAGCTGCGTTTTATTCGCCACTTGCTCCTACTTATGTAAAACTACCAGAGATAATTGTATGGGAAACAACTACAAAATATGCAGAGATAATGCGTATAATTATAGTTGTTACGTAAATTATCATGTTGTTTACCATCCCTGGTTTCTCTAACAATTCTAATGTGAACTATCAGTAATGAAATATGAGTAACAGTTTGGCGAACAAAACACAGCTAATATAGCGCTCTGTGTGCAGTGATTTTGAGCTTTGTTCGGCCGGTGTAAACGGCCGTTGTGTTCGCTATAAAATGCTCAGGAACAATGTTCAGGCGGTGTAAACAGTTATATTCTCGGAAAGAAAGAAAAAATCATAGTACAAAATGTACTAATGTAGTACTAATGTACTACAAAATGTACTACTATTGTGGAAATGAAGTAAAAAAGAAAAAGAACAACTGGAAAAGAAGTAAAATATAAATATGCGAAATTTAATGAAGAAATTTAATGAAAATCTTTAAAACTGTAGGTAAAACAGGGCTAGCCTGATATTGGAGTTCACATAAAGGTTAAAAAAATTAAATCGACGAAAGAAATTTCAATTGTTGGTTTTATGACTAACACTCAAGAAAATTATGCTCTCATTTAAATATGTAATAGACAAACTTGTGGAACAATTGTGGAACAAGGCCAGAAAAAATATATAGAGCGGAAAAATATGAGCAGAAAATGCTTAATAGGTAAACCGCAAATACGTCCTAAAAATTTGTTTATATTATTGTACCTAGGAGTATGTTACAAAAGATCACAGCGCGCTGATAAGGTAACATTTAAGAGTAAAAAATGGAATATCACCAGCAAACCTTCAAACTATTTTAGAAAAATTTAAAAGGTAGCAGAACATTTAATAGCACTATGTGCCATTTAACATACACACACATCCACACACATATCCAAATACATAACACAAGGTATGAACATAAGGCATTAACTCCTTTCAAATAGAAGTGTTGAAATATAAGGAACGGCTAAGAGATAAGTCATGTACATGTGTGTGTGTCTGTATGCCGTTTATTTTGCGTTTTCTTCTTTTTAAAAGTAATGTTGGAGCGGTTGCATTGCTCAAGCAATTTATTTATTTTAATGGCAAATACATTTGTAACAGAGCGTGAAGGGAATTTTTTTCTCTCAGTCGCAGCGTTTTATTGCAAACAGCCGTATATAAAAAGTATATACATAGATACACACACATAAATATTTAAGCAAGAGCTTAATGCTTTGAGTTGCAATTGCTTTTAGCCTTGGATTTTATTTCGTTTAAGATTTTCTAGAATGCTTTATGTGCTTGACCTGACCCAACTTCATCTGGTTTAAATGTTTGAAACTACAAAACTGGATTTGTTTTGCAACGACAGCTTTTTAACAATGTAATGTGATATGTGAGTGATAGATAGATAGATTAAGATAGATTTTGACAAAAGCTTCACAATTTAACTATTGATTAAAAGTTCACTCGGCCTGATATGTCTACATAAATATGGTATTTTTAACATCGTCCTCATATTTACATACTACTGTGGGCAAAAAGTAGTAAGACTTTTTAATTCAAATTTCGCGCGGAAACCCATTCAT
The DNA here is from genome assembly GCA_958295655.1 of Palloptera scutellata. Taxonomy (NCBI): domain Eukaryota; kingdom Metazoa; phylum Arthropoda; class Insecta; order Diptera; family Pallopteridae; genus Palloptera; species Palloptera scutellata. The sequence goes on from OY282450.1 coordinate 59,068,189, forward strand.
CAAAATATTATTTTTTTAAGGTTGGTATGACTGTCGGTGACATCTGTGCCAAATGTCACATCAAAATAATCATTAGTGTTTAGTATACGCTTGTCTTTCTGAAGTACAAAAAGTGCATTCGGCGATTTTCACAATGAGTGAAATTATTCAACAAAGAAGTTCCATTAAATTTTGTGTGCGCAATCAAATTTCTGGTGCCGAAACGTTCAGAATGTTGCAAAAGGCCTTCGGTGATAATTGTATGTCGCGAGCAAGTGTTTTTGATTGGTACAAATTGTTCAAAGATGGTCGAGAACGCGTTGACGACGAACCACGTCCAGGACGGCCATCAACATCAACTGATGATAAACACGTCAATAAAATCAAGGAATTGGTGCTCGAGAATAGACGATTAACAGTCAGAGACCTTACTGGCATCGTTGGAATATCGGAAGGATCAGTGAAAACCATTTTAAAACATCATTTGGGTCTAAGAAGAGTGAATGCGCGATTGGTTACAAAATCACTAAATTTAATGGAAAAACAGCGTCGCGTCGACTGATATCGTTCCGCAACCACCCTATTCGCCTGACTTAGCACCGTGTGACTTTTGGCTATTTTCTAAACTCAAAAAACCGCTTCGTGGACACCGTTACCGTTTTGAGTCAATTGAAGACATTAAACATGAATCGCTAAGCGCATTGAAGGCTATTCCGGAAATTGACTTTAACAACTGTTTCGAGAATTGGAAAAAACGTTGGCACAAGTGTATTGGGGCCGGGGGGGATTACTTTGAAGGGGACGAAATAGATTTGGAAGAAGGAATAAAAAAATTTGAAATTATGAACAAAGTCTTACTACTTTTTGCCCACAGTAGTACTTGCGTAGACTTTCGTAAACACAAGACAATAACAAATTGTGGGAACAAAATTTGTTTCCCTGTAATAGCAAAACCGAAACAGAAAAATTGTAGTAATCACAGTGTAGCAGCAACACCAGAAATTGATTCAAAAGCACAGGGGCAGCAGCAACTTCTGCAACAGCAGATGTAGTTTCATACCAGCAAATGAGAGGCAAAAATTTTGCGTGTCTTGTATGTTCAATAGATCGGCAGTGGTTCTTGAATACATTCTTCCCTTCTTCAACAACAGCCCATGGAGGGGCCAGTTCGAACTTTCCGGAATCATTCACGTTGTGCGAGTTATATGTGTACACTTTTCATGCCTCGAATCCGAAAGGTGAAGTAAAAAGTTTTTTTTTACTTTTAGAGATTTCCCATTGCCAGCAAAGGGAATATTCACTCATAAGGGGAGATAACGAATTTTTATCCACTATGCTTCATTACTTTTACTCTACTTTTAATGGCACAACAGCCCATGGAGGGCCTAGGCCGAGCTTTTCGCATCCACTCATGTTGTGCGTGTTATATTTTTTTACATGAACGGAAGAGACCTTCAGTTTAATGCCGAATCCGAACGGCGAAGTGAAAAGCTTTTCATAGGCAAATTTTACTCTTGTAGGTTTGCCATTGCCTGCCAAGAGGTGGTGCCGTGTAGAAAAATTATTTTTCTTTTCTTTTTGATTTTGCCTGTGCCGAGATTCGAACTACGGACACTCTACGTAGCAGTCTAACTCACTACCACTACGCCACAGCGACCATAACTATGCTTCATATGTATACATATTATGTATTGATGAAAAAAAGTATGTATACCTATAGTCATCCAATATTCTGCTACAGAACTGAGTTCTCGATTGGCGTAGTTACTGGACTTTATTTTTTAGTATCACAACAAAAACTTGGTCTTGTGGAAATCGACCTACGTAGTAACTGTAATGACTCTGACACGAACGAAACTTAGCTAAGACTGAAGACGTTAGGGGTACATTTGTCTTTCCTCACTAGTTTAAGCCTTGCACATTTAAGAAACTTTTCATTAGATAAGGCTATTCGCCACCATCTCTAACCTAACATAACATTGCCGTCCAAAAGAGATTAAAACGAACGCTTCAATTTAAAAGCAACTCTGTTCTCTAATAAATATTCGCGCAACACACTGAGCACATCGCAGTGATACCAGCTTCTGAAAGCTACTTCTCTCTCAATATTGCAAAATTACCCTCCGTTTTAAACTCTCTTAGAAAAAAAACATCTAGATTCTTTTTTTATATGCTATAATTGAATACTATAGTAGATAATAATTTAATAAAACTAATGGATACATATATTATCTAAAATTATGTAAATCAATACTCATGTTTATCGTAGATACATATACATATGTATACTCGCCGTGGCGTAGTTGGTGGGGCGTTGGCCTGTTTCGCAGAGTGGCCGGGGTTCAAATCTCGGCACAGGCAAAATCAAAAAGTAGAAAAAACAATTTTCCACACTGCACCACCTCTTGGCAGGCAATGGTTAAGCTTTTATTAATATTATCGGATTCGGCAAAAATTCGGTAGGTCCCTTCCACTCATATACAAATATAAGTGGATGCAAAAAGCTCGGTCTAGACCCTCCATGGGCTGTCGTGGCATTAAGAGAAAGAATAAAGTTTTTATGTTGCAATAGAAGCAACTATAATAGACGTAAAGTAAAGTGAAGTGAAGTAAATAGTATCTGTAGATATTTGATGTCTTACATTACTCTTCTGAAATTTTACAGTTAATAAAATTGATAAATTTTGTAGAAACTTTGTAGAAAAATATAAATCTGATATTAGTTCAGTTTTTATTTTATAATTTCAGTTTAAAATGTATGAGAAGCTTACTGAATTTGTGCGTCAGAACGACATTTTGTACAACAAGCAGAAAGCCACTTACAAGCTACCGGAGCTAAAGGCGGCTATTTGGAGGAAAATTTCAACAACCCTTGGAGTGAAAGGTGGGTACTACCTGAATAATAATAATGAAGTAATGAAGAAGAATGCTTGAGGCGGTAGGCCAGTCTGGCAGCGGTGTTATCGAAATCGAGCCGTGGCATCTGTTTGATTCCATGTTTTATCTGAAGGATTATGTGAAGCCACGAAGGTATACATATAAAAGTGAAAAACGCAGTATTCACAATCTGGTCCAAATGGTCGTATAAATATGTTGTAATTCCACACTTGTATTACATATGGAGGGTAAACTCTTCACTCTTGATACAACACAGCCCATGGAAGGCCTAGGCCGAGCTTTTGGGGAGTTAAGCACTGATGTGTTAAGTGAAATTCTGTGAAAAAATGTGTTACTACCCTGTACCTACAAACCAAACTAATCCACTAGTTTTGCAAATAGTTATGCAACATCTAGTTTTAAAGTAGTTGAAAAGACCACTTCAATCAACCACTTTGATAATACTATTCAGCAAAAAAACATCTGTGACATCTTAACCATCGATATACACATTTGTTGTTGTAATAGAAATATTTTGCATTTCCAATGAAGCAAGACCATTTGCACCATATTGTGTACTTAAATTTGGTACCACTGCCTACAGATTCTTCAACGCGCCCCTAAAATGAAAAACGCATTCTCAATAACTCGACGAGCTCGTAATAAACGGTTGTTGAAGATTCTTCGTCATTTGTTGAGAGTTGCTCCGGGATAAGGAAGCATTAAAATGTCTGTAAAAACTTACGAAGTAATTACCACCATCGCTGTTGCCTCCATAGTTTCCAATGCTGATCGATGTATGTAATAACCCTTTGCAGATCTCTAAAATTAAGTTTCGCACTTGTAGTCTTGCCAAGTCTCCCCATGCTATCTATAACCTGCCTTATGGGAAACTCTATTTGCCAAATGCTTATACTTAATTTGATTTAATTTTATTTAAACTACAAAGAAATATTTACATCATATCATTTCATCATTGTAAGACGATGTTTTGAACGCATTGGTTCACAAATAGAAGTCTTGGTAAGTTATCCCTGAATCAAAGCCAATAACAGCTGGAATATAAGAACAGACATGCATGTACAAAACTATTCTCCGTCATTTTTTTCATCGCAAAAATGTTTAGGGAAACTTTTTCTGTCCCTATCAAACTACGATGTTATTTGCGTATTCAATGCCTAAATGTATAAAACTATTACTTACTTACCTGGCACTACAACCAATGATCGGTCTTGGCCGCATCTACAAATCTTCGCCAATCGCCTCTGCTATGCACGTGCTGGCGCCAGTTGATAAGGCCAAGTGCAGGCAGGTTGCCCTGCACCTGGTCTTTCCAACGGAGATTAGGACGTCCTCTTCTGCGTGTTCCTCCACCGTGGTTCGAAAAAAATACCCTTATAGCCGGAGAGCTTCCTCCATTCGCTCAACATGACCCAGCCAGCGAAGCCGCATAAGCAGATCAAAATTTTTTCTACTTTTTGCAACATTTGTAAAAATTTATCTTTTTTAATGAAATTGACGCAAATTCTATTTCACTTCTTTTTGTTTCCTTTTCTTTGTAAAAAAAAACAGCTTACAGCTTTTGTATGCTTGTATATGTCATGTGACGTAGCAGTATAACTAGCCCTGCTTCAATCAACGACAAAGAGACACTTCACATTACTTCCCCTTACGTCTATTATTTATACCCAAGGCATTACTCCCAATGACATCATGTATCAAAAAGATATGGACTGGGATACGGAGAGTAAGATTCCACACTGTGTTGGAAGGCTTCTGGAGCTGCTTTAGAAGCCTTAATTTCTTGATACATATATATGTAATATGATAAGAGGGGTAGTTAATGCAAGAAATAAATGGTAGGTAAATGTATAGAAGATTATTCATTAGATGCCGTTACTTAAGTCTTCTCTCCCTCATTTATTATTTACTCACACTTTTTACAACAATGAATGCAATACTTTATTCAATGAGCGAATTTTAAAAATCTTCCGATGCAAATATTTTAAAAATACCTTTACTGATTTCAATTATGATAAAACTGGGCAGACTTACTCGTCAAGCTGTTTAAATTCATATGTAATATGATAGCGCAGTACTTCAGGATCTTCTGGAATAACAATGTGCAAATTTTTAAAATTCTATTCTTCAATTTGATTTTTTTTTAAATGTTAATTTCTTACTATTTATGTATTTTTGATGATGACTATTTACTGTTTTCAATTTGTTAATTAAATTCTCCTAGTGGTTGAAGTGTTCACTTTGCCGTATACGATCGACTTAAATATCAGTCAAATTTTAATATTTTCGACCGAAATCGTTAAAAAATCTTGACTTAAAATTTTTTTTATATACCTTATGTCATCTATATAGTGTCACATGATATTTTGTACTATTCACTAGAGCAAATAGATGCGAGATGATATTTTTGAACAGTCCCTTTATCAGACTTGGCAGAAACTCCTTTGACTTTGTTTAAATACAACAACCGCAGTAACAATGGACCTTTTCTATATATGGAAATAGCTATGTATATAACTAAGGACTTGACTCATGGAAAGTTAACATCCGTTCAAACTTTTTTATACGTTTGTTTTTGCATATTTACAAGGATACATAAGTATATATGTAGTATTATTTCTAAAAAAATATGTGGATTACGTAGCCAAAAAGATTAAAAACTTTAAAATGCATGGAACTCCAAAAATTAAATAATAATAATAAAATTTGGTCTATTTGGAACCCCGCAACATTTTCAGCAACCAGCACCGAAACTTAAAATTTTCCACGGACTTCGAGAGTGTTTGATATTAAATGCATTAGGATGCAAAGGAATCTTTATATGCCTGGCCCGGGAATATCAAAAAAACTTAAAATTTTTCCATACAATTGTTGCCACCTTTAATGTAATAATGCACAGATACTGGTATGATTCCCTCAACAATCAAGAAATTCATTTGTGAAGCACTGTCGTTTAAATTTTCTAGTTTTGTTTTGCTTTCATATGCCACACAAAGCAACATTTGCGAGAAATGGAAATTACTGATTAGAAAATGCATATAATTTTACAAACGATTTACGTACTTAAATGGATTCTTAGAGGCGGATTATTGAGATTAAGTTTATAGCAGTGAAGGCAGAGGTAAAGACTTTAAGAAACTAAACACAAATTGCTGCACTAGTAATAATAATGAAAATTGAGCATTTGCTGAACTTATGCTATGTATTGTGATAGAAGTGGTTGGCGCATTGTTTTGCGTATCCGTGTTGCAAGTGTTGGTGGTGTTGATGGTGAATGCATCATATGTGCATCTATTATTAAATTAAATGTAGCGACATGTGAAGTAGAAATATGCAACAGGAATGAATAGCTCGCTTTTATTTATGTATGAAAAGAAAAAGGGGAAATGTAGGAAGTTGATGTGGGTGTGGGAACGCGATGATGTGTGTTCATTTGCACATGTGTTGCGTTTACGGAACAGTCTGTTGTTTTTATTCTTATTATGTGCTATAATTCAATTTACCCGAGAACTTGTTCCCCATTTAATTTGGGCCAAGAAACAGAAAGATTATCACATCTCCATTCTTAATATTTATAGTAAGTAATTATATGTAATTAATGTAAGTATCAAAATTGAACTACCATAAATATACAAAGGAATCGCATGTAGATGGTCAATACAAAGTGAGAGGACGGCCAAATCGTATATATTTGTCATCTCTCGCGAACTTTAGAGGGTAAGAAAGGGTAAGCTCTACACACTTGGTCAGCCTATTTGTTATAATCTTTATATATCTATATAGAACAATCAGTTTTAAACGATCCGAGATTTACCTTTATGCTCACCGTATAGGAATATTAGTGGATAGCGCTTTTCATGAGGAGGTTGGTATCATTAACAAGTTAATGGAATATGTATATGACAAATAGCAAACTATACTTTTGAAAACATTGCATTTTTATACATAACTAGTAGTTAAGTAAGGATCTCCATGCAAATAAGTATATAGCTAATTGTGTATAAGCGTCAAAAGATATAACCCTAATATGTTTACTTCTTATCTTTTATTATCTTATTTGTTTTGCTATCAAATGCCAAAAATATTATTATTTTAAACTGGTGCTATTTCTTTCAACTCAACTGAAAGTGGTTGTGTTTCGTAATACCAAAGAAAATTTAAGTTGTCCTAGAGACAACTCAACTGAGTTGGCGAAATTTCCGAGTGGGCTCGGCGGAAATGCTTAATACTACAAGGCTACAGATAAACGACTCCATTCACGTTTCTTCACAAACCTAACATAGATAACTGATATGGAACTATCGGATCCCCTTCTTTTCATCTGGAGAACCAATTGGTTTACTAGGGATAGAACATTGACATTTAATGGAAACTACGTATAGGGAAATATGCCTCCTCCTGGTAATTTCGAAGGCAATCGCAATGGCATAGTTGTCTCCGAGTGGAGGGGCGGATATTTTCTTAATAATATTTAGTTTCGTATAATAAAAAATTATTTTTCGATTATATGATGTGATCAAAAATCTTGACCTGCCCTAATTCCTATGTATGGAAACACCGAAAGCAGACGAAATATACTCACACAACTTGTTAAGTCCAATGGTTGACTTACCTTGGAAAATCCTATATTTGGTGTTGGTGCATGATGCACAGAAAGATCATGTCTTTTGAAAACTGCAAATGGTACAAAAACAAAAGTAATTGTCAGTTAAATGTTCGTAATGAATGAAAAAAGTAGAACCTAAACACATGTTAATTTTATTGCCAAACTATGTTTAAAAACATGAAAAAAAAATTATGTCAATAATTTATTGTTGAAGCCGCACAAGCTTACACAAACCAACGACCGCAGCAACAATAGTTTTGTTAATAAGAAATCATACATATTTCCAACAACAGAGCAGTAGGGGGATCAGAATGTAACGTTGTAAAATGTTTTCAATATTTTATTGGACTTAAAAGCTAATAGCAACTATATTTAAATGAAACTTTTTTACTTGTTGGTTGGTTTTGGTTTGTCTTTTAAATAATATTGCTAAACTGTCATTTTGCCATTTAGAAAAATGATTTACAACAAGTATGCATTGTATAATTTATAATATCTAAAATGCTTCAAGTTGCCTCTATGCTTTTAAACAAGAAAAAAAAAACAATGTTAAATAAAAAAACATGCTGTCAGCATGTAAACGACAGCGCAGCAAGCGATCGTCAACATGTTGAGCACAACTCAATAGGTGCCTAGTAGTTGCTGGGGTTATTGAAAAGCGATTGTAATTTAGAAATGCACGTACTTGTATTTAATTGAGAATGTACCTACTATGTATGTACATATATACTTTGCACATATACATATCATGTGCATGTACATACACATACACAAAATATATACGAGTAGATATGTATGTACTTTCGAGGGAAGAGTCTGAAAGAATTATTTTAAATTATTCATACTAACATTAACAAAGGCTTTGCAGTATTTTCTCTACCTCTAAGCTTATAGTGCAATATGTAGGTACTTTAACTAAAAAAAAACACTGTTACCATGTTAATCCGCCGCTAAACTCGTTTGCTACCCAAAACCAATTTTTATTCATTCATGACTGTTTATGAGCACAAAAATCTAACGTTTCTCTCACAGCAAGCACTTAGAAACGTTTTGAGTTATCAATTAGGTTTGAAAATCGGAAAATGAATTTAAACTGTTAGCTTTGCGTTTTCCTGCTATATTTGACAGCTTTTAAAATATATATGAAATATATGGATTTCCGGATATCCTAAATGCGGAATGCTTTTTTATCACGTTCCAAATTTTCGCAATTTATGTAGCAAAGCCAAGCTTTTAAAAAAATCAGGCAAAATTTATTTAAGGAAAATTAAATTATGTAGTAAAAGAATAATAATGGTATATTTTAGTCTCACAGCACTCATTTATTGCTGTTGAAAATATCCAAATGATTAAAAGCTATAAAGATAAGTAAATACATACTTAATTACTTACATTCATCAAAAACTGATTAGAAATAAATATTTTTCCTTGTTTATATCTGGTTTCATCTCCAATAGTTTGAGTAGAAGCCGATGGCTTTGGATTCACATATTTATTTTGATTTACAAAAATTAAAATTAATTTTCGAAATTAAAATTAATTTTAGCAAATAGAATTGATTTGAGTGTTATAATCTTTAACCTTGTCTTCTCTACAGACTATAATTTATTTATCGCAGAAAACACTCTCTCTACTGGAGCAGAGGTTCCAGGTTTTTTTATGATTAATAAATGCTTTCATAAAATTGAATTTGCCAATGCTGTTGCTGTATTATCTAAAAATTTTATAAATTATTTATTTACAAAATAAAACTGTTTCTATTTTTTCTGTTTCATGAAAGGTAATTTCAAGTGTTTATTTTCAACAAGATATTCAGTTGATTGATTCGAGAATTCATTCAATGGATTCCACATTGTTGTGTTCACACCAGAAATTTAAGTAATCATAACACACAGATCTGAAATCATATGCTTCAGCTTTGAAGCCCCCTAGTTCTATGTACTTTATTTGCCAGAAGAGGTATATGCGGCTGTGTAAAGAGTTAATTATTAAACCTTATTTTATCGGCAAAATTTGCACCTTTAAATTACCGGGAAAGTACACTTGCACCTCAGTACGATTTATGTAGCATATGGTTTTTGATTATACTTTTTACTACTTACATTCATACAATATTTTAGCATTATTGCATTCATAAAAAAAAATCCGCAACGCGTGCACGATTGAAATTTGAGGCTTCTCATAAACGTTTATACAGCGTATACTTTGACATTTGGCAAGTGTAAAGATCATTTGGTTTTTATAGTTGGATTAGATATTTGTTATTTAAAAAAAATGCCTGTACAACTTAATACTTCTACACCTAACGTGCTTCGTAAAAGGCAAAAATATTACTAATATTTATGATTATTAAGATTAACAAGAGGAAGCATTTACTGCTTCTGACGAGGACGAGTGTATTCCAAAGTTCAGTGAAGAATCAGACGCTGAATTTGAAAAAAGTGTTCTCATAAATTATTTCTCTGAGACACTGTGTCTGCGACATTGAGCAGCAGAATATTATGCGTAGTAAGCCAGGAGCTGCAAATTTCAATAAATTGTTTATGGTTAAAGAAACATTTAAATTAATCCATTACTGCTGAGATGTGTGGCATACATAATTTGGACGAATCTCAAAGGACAACAGGTACTCAAAGGTATAATAGAATGCTAATGGAAAAATATCCTAATGATGATAAGCGGCCAAACCTATCCCTGAATTCATGGGAATAATTATAATAATGGGTGTTCATAAATCAAATGAAGATCATACTTATAACTGAAATCTGGTATTCTAATGCTTGACTTCCAGTACGTGCTACTATCAACCGATATCGCTTTCAGCAGTTAGTCAAATTAATACGATTTGACTCGAAATGTAAGACAGCAAATAGATAAAGCTGATCAAATTCGTGATCTTTGGATAATGCTAAATAGAGGTCATGCAAAGTTTACGCAGTACATACCAACCAAACCTGCTAAATATGGCATACATATTTTTTGGACTTGAAACTCTGAGACTGCATATCCTTTACAGGGAATAATTTATATAGTAAGTTAAGGTAGTAAAGTTGTCAACAGACAACTTTTTTACTTCACTGCATGTAGCCAGTGTGTTGTTGGAATATGACATTGGTCGGAACAGTGAACAAAAACAAGTGTTTTCTTCCATCAAATGCAATGCAATCTTCCAAAACCAGGGAAATACTTACTATATTCCAAAAATTTTGCATTTTCAAATGAAGCAAAGATATGTTCTTAAAAAGAATAAATCCGTTATCTTGTCAACGATAAATTTCAAATACTCCAGAACTAAGACCTGAAATTATTCTTTGTAACAATAATAATAAGGTTGGAGGACCAAATGTTGTCAAAGCTTTTAACTAAACGAAGAACCCGCCGTTGGCCACTCGCATTTTTTTAAATATATTGATGCATCCGCTTTAGCTGCATAGGTTATATACATTCTATGAAAACACAAAATATTTAGTATTCATTCTCATTTATTGTGTCGCCTTCAAAGTAGGCCCCTTCTGAAATAATGCACTTATGCCAACGAATAATCCCATTACCAAAACATTTTTCAAACGCTTTTTCCGGAATAGACTTCAGTCTTCTATCGACTGAAAACGGGTGTCTCGAAGTGGTAGTTAGTTTTGGAAAGAGAAAAAAGTCACCTGATATCACCTGAGATGAAAACCTTTGTCAAAAAAAAGTTAAAAATCCCAGCACAGTGTATCCAATATTTTAAATTTAACTTTTCTTCACATTCTGTTTAATTTTAGACTTTTTGTGGTTTTTCCATCATATAGCGGTTTTTAGCAGTATTTTAAACTGAATCTAGCTTTTTTCAAAATAAAATAGCTGCCAACACTGTAGCTTCTGCTATCTCGACAACGCAGTTGCAACTACTCGAGGAGCCAGGTTCCGCAAAGCTAGGTCAGCATTTGGGCGGCTTACGCTTATGAAGAGAAGCCAGCAGATCTCAAGAAACACTGAACTGGGGATCTAGAACGCATGCGTTAAATCAACACTGATATACGGCAGCGAAACATGGCTGGTTTCAAATCACGTCACGCAAAATCTACAAGTGTCTGTGAACAAATGTCTGCGGATCATCTCTGAAGCCACAAAGAATAATAGCTCAACATGAGTTAAAAAAAAAAAATTATTGTTTATTTTTCACTATAAATCCCAAAATGTTTCGAGTTCTTGAAAAATATTTCCAATTTTCATAGTTTTTTATTAATTAAACTTCAATAATTATTACGAATAATTTATTTTCAATGTGCTTTTTATACTCGAAAGTACAATCCTTTCGCTTAGTTGTGGAACACTATTTCACTCAAATAACTTCCTCGGTTGGCCTTGCAGTAGCCCATACGTATAATCAAATTTTTAATTTTCGACTATTTAATTTCTTCCTTAAGAGACTCAATCTTTGCTGGATAGTTAGGCCGGGGTTATGTTCAGATTTGGCTCAGCTAACACCATGAAATTGTTGTTGCACCGAACACGAAGAGAGAGCTTTTACTCACTCTCAGAACGAACACGATATGCTGATGAGTTATTCTATTAAAAAGGAATAAAAATGTATGTAAAAAAGTACGAAAACATGCAAACCTGTACATTATTATTTTCATTTGCAGAAAAGCGAAGTTGCGTTTATTTTCACTGTTTGAAAGTGAATATTAAGTATATTATTTATAAAACTAGTGAAGTAAGTATGAAATGTATTTCTACAACATTTTAGCTGTATTCACGATGTGATGCAAATGGTGTTTATACGATTCTTGCCTTGAAGTTCAGACAATTTGTTCGGTTATGCGCGCTGTAGGAGTAGAAGAACGGAAACAATTATTGGCCCCTATTCTGAAATCCATCGTAATCTTTTACAAATCGTAACTTGGGTATTCCAGAACCCGTTTGATGCATCGTAATGTTCGAAATTCGTAACTTTACTACTGAGTTTTGGGATATGACATACCCTACCACTAACGCAACATTTTCCGCCACATCACCGTCGGGTTCAACATGCACCAGAGGAATTCTTTGAGCAAAGACATTTAGCCTGGCAGTGTCACAGGTGCCATTGTCTTCCTGTGAGGCTGCATGCTTGTATGCGGCAATGGCATATGAGGTAAGCGACACGGCGAAGGAAATTATGTCCACTGCAACCACTACGTCCGATTTACGTCAATGCCGAGAATTTGGGAAATAATTCAAAGCCCAACAACTATCTGAAATATCAAATAGATCTTCAGGAAAAATTGTATGCGGAAACCGATAAATACAATCAAAACAAGTTGACAGAAATCTCCATAAATTTAACGAGAATAGTCAAGCGATGTTACAGGAGGAGTGCCACAAATTTATTTAGACTTTAGACCTATAAAATTTAAAATATATTTTGAAACTATAATATAGTAGTACAAATCAATTAATTTAACCCCCGTTAAGTACCTTAGCTTAAGATATATGCTTTTGAGCACCTACAGGCCCTTTCCATTCCTGTGCAAATATAGCACAACGATAAGAATGGATATGAAAAGCTCGGCTTCAGTCCTTCTTGGGCTGTCATTAAAGAAGAAGAAATAACCTGCAAAATGTTTGATACAAATTTTAAATTTTATTTTATTTAAATCTATTTAAATTTTCTTATATTTTCCTTTTTTATTGTATTCATTCATTTTCTTTATTTTACGTTTCAACTCTTATCGGGATAAAAATTTATACGAAGATCGTGCGTGTGGTCATTCAGTTACTACGCACAAACAAAAAATGTAAATCGCTCTAGCACAATATTTTACTTGACAGCCTGATAAACAGTAGGGACTAAGAAAAGGTGGTTTTCATAAATTTTGAATATTTTACTGATACTCTTTGAAAAGCGTTTGGAGAAAAGCTGCCAATAACATTTAAAATAATATTTTTTATGCTATTTACTCCATGGGAAACTTGTTCCTCCTGATTCTGTGATTAAACCTGTTTAGCATTGTCGAACAATTGGATACATTATTTACTCAAGGAGGATAAAGAATACATTTTTTATAAACCGCGTCTGAAAGTCTTTCAAAATTTTATCACGCATTTCGGTAGCTGTACACGCTGGGTTAACATATATGTATGTATAATGTTAAATGACATTTTATCATCATCATATTCCCGTAGTAGAGCACACTTTTTGAAAAATAGCATAACTTTTGCACATCGGTTTTCTAGCCGAACTTACTTACTAATTGTTTAAATAAACTATTAACTCACATATGTACATTCTTACATATGTATATATGCATGTATGTACGTATGTACTCGTATCTATTTAAGTATCTCTAAGCAAACATGGATATAATTTTGTTTGTTTTGTGTCTACATAAATACATATATACGAGCATACATAAGCATGTGTGTGTGTAGCAGATGTGTCGCGTGTTCTTTATTATCTCCATAAACAGTTACAGTGGATACCCAGCAAAAAAAGGTAACTGGTAATTAACCGGTTAGATAACCGTTAATTTGTAAGTTATTTTAGCAGTTATTTTTGTTAGAGCATCTTGAAAAAGATAAAGAGTGATAAGTATTTGTAATAATAAAAAAGTAATAATAAAAAGTTAACAATATTTTCGATACCAATAACCTTTAACAAAGAAATTAAATGATATGAATAAGAATAATATGTAATAGAAACAAATAATGATTTGCAAAGGACAAATAATTACAAATATATATTTTTTTATTAAAAATATTTTAAAACCAATTTTTACATATTTTTTATATAAATTCATTGCGTTTATACCGACTTTTTCATAAGTGGTGATAAAGTTTTTACGTGGTGTCAACGTATGATCATCGATATGAAGAATTATGATCCCTTTACCAGTTACCAATTCGTAGCTAGATTTGTAGAGCGATCTGTTTGCATTGAGTCAACATTAAATTGTATTTCAATTGGCTTCCAGTACTTCCTCTCCTCGACCGTGTACAGAACATAAGTATGTATTTACATAAATTCATACGAGCGCCAAATGCTTTTCCAATAATATGTACATACATACTTCGTTACATACAGCAATTTTTGTTTTAATGCGGTTTAAGTTAATGTGACCATCTCAACCGCTTTTTTCAGGTAACCTGGTTTTTAATCCTTTAAATTTTCCGTGGTGATTTTACGGCAATTTGGTGTTTCATTTGTTATGATTTCGAAGGAATATATAGAAAAAAAAATTGTGTGCGTCAGTGGAACGCCCTACAGAATTTTACTTCTTGAGAACGTTTGATTTTGTGTTATATTTAGTAAACTTGTAAAAACCAGAGTCTATCGCAGACATTAGGGGCATCGCCGATGGAATTTTTAAAATTTGCCACTTACCGGTCTGAGAACTTGCGACTGTTATGAGGTTGACTAGAAACTTGGCAAATCTCGTCTATGTTTTGTTGTGCTGAGGATCTTCCTCTGGAGTCAATAATATGAGTGTTTATGCAATTATTGGCTCTAATGAACTCATTTGCAATTCATGCTGTCTCTCCTCATTAGTCTTTGCGGGTTGTTCTTCAATGAAATTCTAATTCTGTTGTGCCTCAAGTTGCTTGCGAAGTCTACACTCTCTACGATCTCTCAGTACTGGTTGGTTTGGGGTTTTTGATTTTTTCTACAGTTTTTGCTGGAGATTTTATTATAACACAATCGCTATTCGTTTATGTCTCGCGTTTTGTTGTAGAAATTTCTGAATGTTTTTGTTTGAAATGTAAAATTTGTATTGAAATTTAAAATTTTACGAGAAACTGAGGACCTCTATCAATCAAGATTTTTTCATACTCGATTGATAGGTGGCTCTACCCATCACTTCCTTGTCAAATTTCCATGACAATTTTCGCTGCGATGATCATCTTTTACCCCCAGGGTAAATATCAAAAATGATTTTAAAGAAGTGAACTTAAAAAAATTATTATATTGATATGTCAAGTTCTAGCACCGCACATTCCAAGTTTTAAGAATTTGTATGTACCGATAGCAAATCATAGAGGAAATCCCATCACATCATCTACGTAAAAATTATTTAGATTTTTCTTGCAATACATTTTTTGATTATACTATTTTACAATTTTTAAATTTTTTCTTGTACGTATGATGTTCAATGTATGCAATGCCTATGTAAAATTGGTTGCTGAATTTTAAAATCTTAACCATTTTAATTACTATGGTTTGATTTCCCAGATATTGATATGTCTCTCCATGAACAAGAAGGATAAAATTAAAGCTATTAAAATATACATAATTTTGCTTATACACACATTATGATTCAATGGAATTGACAGTTTAAACAAAATAAAATAAAATCATATTGCACTTGAAACCTGTACTTAAAAATAAAAAAATCAAGCTACATAAATATAATCGAAAAATCTATGAACAAAAGGAAAAGTTATACACAGTCTAGTGGGAAGTAGATTTTTTCACTTTATAGTTTTTTTTGTTAAGTATGTAAATTAAAATCGCCCCGATTTTTAGATTCTGCATAAGGCAAGAATGGCGCTTTGGACCAGTAGAAGCCTAATTGGTAATAACTGGGGACTCAGCCCAAAACTCAGTCTTTGGATGTACACAGCGATTGTTAGGACAATTATAACATACGGAGCTGCAGTATGCTACACAAAGGCTCAGCAAAAACCACTAATTCAGAGGCTTGCCTGCGTCTTAGTAACAGGTGTCATGAGAACAACACTAACAGCAACATTAAAAGTTGCATTGGGTCTGCCATCACTACACCTAGTGATCAAACAAGAGGCATTGAGGTTCACTGCTAATCTTATGTTGCAAGACAAAGGTACTGAGAGAAAAGTCAAACATTCCGCCCTTGGAAAAGAATTGACTAAGGAATTAAAGTTTAACATCACAATAACGGTGATATCGTGCCTACCTCGATATAACTTCCAACACAACTTTTAAGTTACATTCCCTAGTAGAGATACTTGGGAAAAGGAATGTGCTCGCTTTATTGGAGACTACCATCTGTGGTAAACAAACAAGAGAGTTGGAACGGGAGTTTATAAAATTAGGCTGAGAAAGAATATTATTGCTAGTATGAGCCAAGAAAACTGAGTTTTTCAGGCGGAGGTACACGCAATTGAAGTATGCCTTAGAAAATATGAAGAAAGGCCGTACTACTGGCCTTAAACTCCTTCAAAATTAGTTCAAAACTTATATGGGAATGCCTTCAACTACTGATCAAGCTAGCATCACAAAATAGAGTCCACCTAATTTGGGTGCCTGGACATAGTCGTATTGACGAGCTAGCCAGAAAAGAGGTATCCGAACCCATGTTTGGACCAACCCTATTCTGCGGCTCGCCATGGAGTTTTGTAAAGCTCAATTTTAACACATGGCTGAACAGAAAGGTCCAGGCTGCTGGGACGACACCTCAGGCAACAGACAAGCAAAATCATTCACGCCAAGTGTATCAAAGTTAAGAACAAAACAACTCTGCCAAACAGAAACGGAATCCGAGCTGTCACAGAATTTCTTACTGGACACTACCTTGTTTGGAAACATATTGCTAACATGGAGATAATCGGGAAGAATTCTGTAGATTTTGTGACGAAGACCAAGAAACAGCAGGGCATATTCTGTGCGACTGTGACAAGCTTACAAGGCTTAGACTTCGACACCTTACTATTGCATACCCAACTACGGTTGAAGTGGCAATATAACTCCCAGGGATATTTAGCATTTTTAAATGATATAAGCTTAGGAAGTGTATCTTAGGATATTCAATGGGCTCTTCACAATAGGCCTTTTTAGGTGAAAGGGATTTGGCGCCTTGTACCCAGCTCCTGTTTTAATCTAATCCAATCTAGATTCTGCAGCCGACTTTACATGGGTATTGGATAGTAGTGTTCAATGCACTCTTTTGCTGTTAACGAGTGCTAGTTATATAAAAAACTCAATGAAATACTTCGCCAAATTGCTGCCCAAGCAAAATATGGAAATATATACCGAATGTAGTTTTATACGCTGTAGCGTAGCGGTAGTGCGTTGGACTGTTACACAGAGTGTCAAAAAAGCTTGGCCTTTGGCGCTACATGCGGTCATAGTCGACACTGATAAACTGAAGTTCATTGTGGTAAAGGCATAACACTTGCCACAATAGCTGTCTATCTCTTTATCGGTGTCCTGTGTGATTGCATTCCCTCTCTCATTCTCCCTCCTTCTTCCTCCCACCTATCAATCTTCCTTCCATTCAACGCAATGCTCTGCATTCATAGGGGTACACCCTGTGTGTTGAATGAATCAATAAAAAAAAATGTGTACTGGAATACATTTCAACCAGATATGTCAATTCTTGCGTTTCATTTTTGGCACTTGAAATAATTCACTTGCATGGGAGGTAGGCGTGGTTTTTACCCGATGTTGCCAGTTTTAACACCATTTACTTTAGAGGTTATTTAAGCACAAAGAGAAGAAAATCAGTAATCATTTTTATTAAAAATGAAGTATTTAATAGAAAACCCTTAATAACTAAATACTCGTATGTAAGTGGAGAATGTTGTTATAAATTCTGGGCACAAAATCACAAAAAAAAAAATTTGAAATGGTAGTGCTAATTTAGTGCCTAAAATAATAGTTATTTCCGCATACTCAATAAAATTTTTTTTTTGGAATATGGTAATCTTGTAATAATCGAGTGATATGCCGATTTCCCTATCCTATTAGCTTTCGCCTTTTTGTAAAAGAGCTCCTGCATCACGCGGTATATGGGCGTTGCAAACAACCTTTACTCTATCTAAACTCGCACACCCTGCACAGGGTGTGTACGATTCACGTAAATGCCAAGGCACAGGTGTTCACTGAATACTTTACCGGTCACTGATCACCTTGATTGTGATCAGAGTTGTTGTGACAAATATTCATAGTTATGTATGCACACAATTGTATGCATGTAAGTATTATATTGACGTGAATATTAAATAACTAAGTAGGTGCATACGTAGGCACCTTAAAAATCCGGTTCATATCAATGGGAAAATTTCCTCAGAATAATAGTTTCTCTCTTAGTTAAATTACAATTAGAAACAATTAAGTGTATTTTTAGTAATTTAACAATTTAAATAAACAAACGATTACAAAACGCAGATAATAAGTATAAATTTACAATTTCTTTGAATAAACAAATGAATCACAATAAATGTGTCATTGTCATTAGATACACACACATACACACACACACATGTATATACAAATGTATGTATGTATGTATGTAGCAATAGCAGCTGCCCGACAGCATCATCATCATCATCACCAATAACATCAACGGCAACAGCAATTGAAGGAACAATTATTAATTACATTGAACTTGCAGCTTGGCAAGAAAATCACAATAATAATAACAGCAACAATGACAACATTTTTTTCGCTTTTTTCCATTTGATTCTAAAAAATTGCACAAAAATTACTGACACGTTGCTAGCAACTTTTCAATTTCAATTTCAATACAATTACATAAATACATTTTATAGGTAGGGCTGTGGGAGGTACACACATTTTCAAATTCAAATTTTCGCTTCTTCCTTTTATCAAGCACTGTGAATTACTGTATTGAGCTGTAGTGCTACTGCTATATCTATGCACATAGTATAAGTACATACATACTACATACATATGTGCAAACATAACTATAAATATGTATGTTTGTATGTGTGTGTGTATGTTGAATGTTTGCTATTATTACTCGTAACAAATAAAAATGTGGTTAATGTATCTTAAACTCAACAGATTTATGTGTCTTACCAATTTATTGCTCTAAGAATATCAAGCAGAATTTTAAATTGAATATGCAAAATAAATATGAACTCTGAATTTTTGGTAAATTAGAATTTTTAAGAAACTAAATAATATGTACTAATGAGATATTAATGCACATATTGCATCGTATTGGGTTTCAGTGGAGATTTGACATTGATCAACATCTCTTTCTTCATTGAGATTTCGCTTCCACCATCTCTCAGGTTGGCAATGGCTGGCTCATATTGTCATAGTCAGAACTTTTTATTATCAACGCAGTAGGCACACCTAAATTATTGTAGCAACACAGGAACAATTTCCCATGGCGTGGCAAGTTATGCTTTCGATTTGTATGTGTGTGGCTGTTTATCATTTGGGCGATGTTCTACCAAACCCCAAAATGAAGAACTTTTTTCAAAAGTGTTTTCATATAATTTACAAATACAACTTTATACAGTGCTGTACAATACATTTGCAATAGAATAAAGATGGACTTTAATGAAACACGTCCTAAAGGTGGCCTGCCACAATAAATAATTTGCACAGTTAAACTTAAAATCAGAAATTAATAAATACTTACAATAGTGACATAAAAAAAAATTACATGCAGAAGTATAGTACTACTGTGGGCAAAAAGTAGTAAGACTTTTTAATTTAAAATTAGCGCGGAAACCCATTCATCAAAATATTATTTTTTTAGGGTTGGTATGACTTACGGTGACATCTGTGCCAAATGTCACATCAAAATAATCATTAGTGTTTAGTATACGCTTGTCTTTCTGAAGTACAAAAAGTGCATTCGGCGATTTTCACAATGAGTGAAATTATTCAACAAAGAAGTTCCATTTAATTTTGTGTGCGGAATCAAATTTCTGGTGCCGAAACGTTCAGAATGTTGCAAAAGGGCTTCGGTGATAATTGTATCTCGCGAGCAAGTGTTTTTGATTGGTACAAATTGTTCAAAGGTGGTCGAGAACGCGTCCAGGACGGCCATCAACATCAACTGATAATCAACACGTCAATAAAATCAAGGAATTGGTGCTCGAGAATCGACGATTAACAGTCAGAGACCTTACTGGCATCGTTGGAATATCGGAAGGATCAGTGAAAACCATTTTAAAACATCTTTTGGGTCTAAGAAGAGTGAATGCACGATTGGTTCCAAAATCACTAAATTTTATGGAAAAACAGCGTCGTGTCGACTGATATCGTTCAACTGATATCGTTCCGCAACCACCCTATTCGCCTGACTTAGCACCGTATCACTTTTGGCTATTTTCTAAACTCAAAAAACCGCTTCGTGGACACCGTTTTGAGTCAATTGAAGACATTAAACATGAATCGCTAAGCGCATTGAAGGATATTCCGGAAATTGACTTTAACAACTGTTTCGATAATTGGAAAAAACGTTGGCACAAGTGTATTGGGGCCGGGGAGATTACTTTGAAGGGGAGAAAATAGATTTGGAAGAATGAAAAAAAAAATTTGAAATTATGAACAAAGTCTTACTACTTTTTGCCCACAGTAGTATGTGTTTATTTTGCTTCATTTTTTATTTTCAAAATTAGCTCTCAAAATTGTGTGTCGTTTTATAAAGTATTTATGACACTAAATCTGAAATCTTAGAAAAATTCAAATAAACACCGAACAATTTATTAAACAATTTCAAATAAAAGATCACATTGCGATAGTATTGCATATGCTTGCAATAGCCGTATTTGTTTGCCATCCCCGTTCATTGCGCATACTTGCTGAGTGCGTTTTAGAGACTTATTGCAAGCTGCTTCTCATTTTCTTTTTATATTTTCAGCACAAGGAATAGAGAACTTGGAGATCTCCTTACCCAATGTACTTTTGCAGAGGCAGCAGTTATTTCCTGGCATTTTTTATATTTTTGTTGTTGTAAATTTTATTGGCTACAGTGGATCAATTTATTTTATATTTACTTTTGAAGTCACAATAATTTTGGGAGAAAATTGATAGCAATTTTTAGATTTGGCACATGTCAGGGAACAACAAGGAGGTTGTCACTTCTAGTTATTTCACTTTATTGATTTCACTATGCACCATACTACTGTGGGCAAAAAGTAGTAAGACTTTGTTCACAATTTCAAATTTTTTTACTCATTCTTCCAAATCTATTTCGTCCCCTTCAAAGTAATCCCCCCCGGCCCCAATACACTTGTGCCAACGTTTTTTCCAATTCTCGAAACAGTTGTTAAAGTCAATTTCCGGAATATCTTTCAATGCGCTTAGCGATTCATGTTTAATGTCTTCAATTAATGATGTTTTAAAATGGTTTTCACTGATCCTTCCGATATTCCAACGATGCCAGTAAGGTCTCTGACTGTTAATCGTCGATTCTCGAGCACCAATTCCTTGATTTTATTGACGTGTTGATCATCAGTTGATGTTGATGGCCGTCCTGGACGTGGTTCGTCGTCAACGCGTTCTCGACCATCTTTGAACAATTTGTACCAATCAAAAACACTTGCTCGCGACATACAATTATCACCGAAGGCCTTTTGCAACATTCTGAACTTTTCGGCACCAGAAATTTGATTCCGCACACAAAATTTAATGGAACTTCTTTGTTGAATAATTTCACTCATTGTGAAAATCGCCGAATGCACTTTTTGTACTTCAGAAAGACAAGCGTGTACTAAACACTAATGATTATTTTGATGTGACATTTGGCACAGATGTCACCGACAGTCATACCAACCCTAAAAAAATAATATTTTGATGAATGGGTTTCCGCGCTAATTTTAAATTAAAAAGTCTTACTACTTTTTGCCCATAGTAGTACTTAATTGTCAACATCAGGCAAAAATTAAGAGTCATAAACAAAATTGTTGTTAAAATTTATTGAGCGAGCGTATTGTCATAATTGTCAAATCTCAGAAGACCTCATAATATCTCAGAAGACATTTTGCTATCTGGCATACTGTATACTGTGGTGTGGTGTACAAACTCATCATACAAGTATAAATTTTATTTAATAGGTTCGAGTATAATTTGTAAGTACTTTACTTACTTTACTTTTAATGGCATAACAGCCCATGGAGCGCCTAGGCCGAACTTTTCGCATCCACTCATGTTGTGCGTGTTATATTTGTACATGAATGGAAGGCACCTACAGTTTAATGCCGAATCCAAACGGCTAAGTGAAAAGCTCTTCATAGCAATTTTTACTCTTGTAAGTTTGCCATTGCCTGCCAAGAGGTGGTGCCGTGTAGAAAAATTATTTTTTCTACTTTTTGATTTTGCTTGTGCCGAGATTTGAATCCCGGACACTCTGCGTAGCAGTCCAACGCACTACCACTACACCACAGCGACCAATTTGTAAGTACATATAATATTTACTCTTGTGTAATGCACTTTTATAATGAAATTTTAAACTTTATATTTTTAATTGAGGATGATATTGTGTTTCAAAGACGAAAGGCAGTAATTAGGAATTGGTGCTCAGATGTCAAACTGCTATATTTAATTGATATCAAAGTAATATTACGTTTAGAACGCGTAAAGTTGAGTAACAGTGCAGATAAGATAGTGTATATTATTTTGTGAAGCATAGTCTAATGCTCTGCATGTTAAAAGTGATTTAAAGGTCATTTCCATCATTTATTTTGAAAAATGAAATATTCGGCCATATTGTCGAAAACAATCGTATATTAATGTATGAATTAAGTACGATTTAGCGAGGAGAAAACGGGCATTTAGAGGAGTGAAATGTTTGGTTAACCATAACAGACGTAACCTACCATAAACTTTTCCTACACCAAAGCTTATGTGATTATTCCGGGATAATGTGCGATTAATTATCATTTATCAGTTGATTCTTGTTTACAGCTCGCATAAAGTTGGATATCGTCTGCATAGATATGAAGAGGCCCCAAAATTGAGCCTTGAGGAACCCTATATTTAATTGGCAACAAACTTGAACTGTTAGTGCCAACATCAAGCAATCACTATTGCTTGACTATTATAATTCTATCACCCAGGTTCCTCTGTTTTATTATTTACCTGGCGCATTAACTTATACATTTATTACCAACCATAATATTTTCGAATAAAAGTGATGACAACAATTTTTGGCCCCTACTTCGAAACTATTTTTATTAGATTATTAAATTGACACGGTGCAAATACACAAATACTATACAAAAGTTACAATGGGTTCTCGCCGTTGTATTTTTGATATCTATTGTATTGAGAATGGCATGTGTGTTATTTTTGCAAACATTTTTGCATATGGTAAACATTTGTAGTAAAAATGTCAAATTTATCAAACATACGGAATACAAGATCATTTGCTCCAAATCGTGAATACCGCTAACTAATACATACATATAAGTAGTATTTTTACTTGATTTTATTGTTCGGTATAGTATGTATAGGTATGCAGTTGTTAAATATTCAACTGCACTGTATGAACTATGTGAATATGTGAAATCAAGTTCAATTTAAAGCTCAACTAATTGCTCGTAGATAAGTTAGCATAAACCTTCAAGTACGTAAGTATTTCTAAAATAGTTAATTTGAATGGGCGCTTGTTTTTATTCAGAATTGCATAGTAGGACCTTGTAGCAGAAACCTTGTAGCTTATAAAGAGTTGAAAAATGTACATTTATTGATACATTGTACATACAAGCAAAAGGTAAAACGATGCGAAATATGAAAATGTCGTTACACTTTCCCATGCCGTGGCAAGTTATGCTTGAGATTTGTATGTGTGTTCTTTCTTTTGGTTTGTTTTTTCATATTTATGCCATTTTTGCATAAGCGATTTATTATTTAATTGAAATTAATAATTTCGCGAGCACATAATATATTGAACTGCTGCAACTTCGACGTCTGAGGTCTAACCAAGAGCCAACGATGGGGAGTTCGGGTGTTAAGACCCCCAAAAACTGACAAATTACAAACATTTATCAAACACTTTACACTGAAAACTAAAATATTTGTCTATTATCAAAAGAGATCTTCCTATCGTGCAAAATTATGTATGTACTATATATTAAAATTTCTGCCTTATTTTCGTCGCGATAAATGGTCAGTCTTTTATGAAATGGACTACATACAAACGTACTTGCGCATAGCACCTACATACATAGATACATACTTACAGTGTCGGAAAATTTAAATAAGATTGTTCTCTAGGCTTATGATAAATCTAAAGTTATATACTTTTATTCATTTATTCCATAAATTTAAGTTTTTCTTAAAACAGAAACAAAATCAATTCAGTGTTAAAAAAGAAATTTAAAAGTTATACATACTTAAAATCACATTTCAAAAGGACAAAAACATAAGAACACTTCAATTAAAAAAATTATAAAATATTGTCTCAAATTGTTCTCTAATGCTAATATTTTCTGGAATAGCCTTTGGTATGGAATACCACGCTCTTTGAATGCTTTGCCACAATTCTTCTTTGTTTTTAGCTCTGGTACTGCCAATCTTCTCTTTGACAATATTCCACAAGTTCTCGATTGGATTAAGGTCAGGAGATTGTGAAGGCCAGTTCATAACGGGAAATCCATCGTGGGAAAACCAATCTCGCGCAAGGATTGAGGGTTGCTTTGGGTCGTTATCCTGTTGCATTTGCCATTTCAAGGGCATTCCCCATTCAGCATAAGGAAGCATCACCTCCTGAAGGATGTTTACGTAAAGAAATCTGTCCATCGTTTCTTTTATCCAATACAGAGGGCCCACACCATACCAAGCGAAGCATCCCCATACCATGATGCTTCCACCTCCGTGCTTAAACGACTTCCTAGTATATTTTGGGCTCAATTCTGCATTTTTCGGGCGTCTAACTCAACGTTTGCCATCACTTCCAACAAGATTCACCTTTCTTTCGTCTGTCCATAATACGTTATGCCATTTTTTTGCATTAATTGAACCATACCACTCAATGTGCGCTTTGGCGATTTTTATGCGACACTTTCAATGTCTTTGTGTCAACATTGGTACTTTTCGTGCTGTTCTCCCATAAATTTTGTTCCCCACCAAACGTCTCCTTATTGATCGAGCACAAATATGAACCCCTGTCTCCTCTCTAATTGCGGCAGCTGACTTAAATGGATCGCGTACCGCCAAAATTTTTATGCGATTGTCATCTGCACTTGTAGTTTTGCACCTCTCTTGCAATGAAATTTTTGAGGTAATAAAGATTGGTATACAAATGTCGAGGTTCTGCTAATAGTTTTAGCTATTTGGCGGATGCTTTGTCCCTCATTTCGCAGTTTTTTCACCAAATCACGCTCCTCCCTTGCTACAGTGCTTTGCTTGACCCATTTTGCTGTGACATTACGGAATAGTTTACATTTAATTTGTTGAATTACCCTCAATGCTACCATTTAAATGCTTACCAGTACAAATTATAAACAAATTTAAGTTTTAATTTTAAAATATAAATTTTTTCGTCTGCTGTTCCTATTAGATTGTCCGCCTTCGAATGCTTTGCTTCAACTTTTTTGTTTGGCAATACCCAAAAAATATTTAAATATGGTGTTGCCACCTAGAAATTTATAAAGTATATACAATACCATTTTCTTCTCTATAAAAATTGTATGCCATAAGCAGTCCGATAAAAAAAAAATAAATGGAAGTTTTATAGTGCAAGGTGTTCTTATTGTATTGTCCGACACTGTATGTATGTATATTATTTGCCTTATGAACGAAAATATTAGGTTCCTTTTTTTGTTTTTTCTACAAATTTGTATTGTACATAAATATTTTATGTTCAATATACCATAGTGTATTTATTTAGTATAAACTAAAGTATAAGAAAATCTACACTTGAGATAAATTTACAATCATGTTCTTTATGTGAGAACAGAGCTAATTAAAGCGAATTAAATTTCTAACCCCACAAATAAAAATAAAAAACTTTCATACATACATACGATTACATAGTTACATACATACTTATACCTACCTGCCTACATACATACATATGTATATGTACATCGTTATAATTCTAACTAGTAAAACCTAAAATAAAAATACTTTTTAATGTTTAATTCAGCAATTTACTTGTTAAATCGCACACAAATCGCATTATTTATTTATTACATTTCTTGTGTATTCTGTGTGTATGTATGTAGGTATGGTACTTACTGGGTACTTACATACAGTTCCTTCCTAGACACCAAGTGTTCAAATCATTCATATTGCATGGCAAAAATTATCTAACTACAAATGCGAAATTGTGGAAAAGAAAAGGCAAAACTGTATCTCTAAGTTATATCCACACACTAATTTGAAAAACAATTTTCGTAATTACCTGCGAAGGAGAAAAAGGAGAGACAAAAAAGTGTATGCAATATGAAATGAAAACCCAACCAGAATCCAATATGCAATTCCCAGCCAGCATATTGCAGTGTAAAAGTGGCACAAATCGTTGACCTTACAAATAAACAAAAAAAAAAAACCAAATAAGTATGATGAAGCGCATACGCTTCGCATTTGCAGTTACAAACAAAATTCACACAGGATTCTCTATATGTATGCATGTAAGTATGTTTGTTCAGAGGCCACTCTAGTTGTAATTGTACGATGCTCTGCAATTTCATACACTCACTCACAATAACAAGAATCGCAATAAGTTGAGAAAAATATAATTTTGTGAAGAAGTTAACATTTGCTTGTGTTTTTGTAATATTGATATTTGCTTATATACTACATACTCGTACATATGCACGTACTCGAGTATGTACATAACATATACATAGTATATGTATACTACATAGTATACTACATAGTATATGTAATCGTACATGTCCGGCGGCAAAAATTAATGAACTTTCAGTTAGTTCTAGTATCAGGAGCGAAGGTGGAGAGTTTTGGAAAACCGAATGTCGATTTGAAGTAAGTTTAATTTACTTTTAAGAAATTAAATTAGGTTTGGGCTACCATCTAAAATGATTATTGCAAAATTGTCAACATCAGGCAATAACCACGTCTACCTCCAATAAAAGTAAAATCCTCAAATATTAACACGGTTTAATTAGTAAAAATATTTAGACCAGCACGCATTTTTCAGATTTCAAAAATATTTCAGTTTAATCCCAAATTTTACAGTTTTTGTAATAACATGCAATACTAGATTTAAATATAATTTTGTTACAATGAAAATTATAAATTATATGTAGCGGAATATGAGGTAACACTTCTGTTTAGCCACCCTTGTGTACCTTTTCTTTCCTTTTCATTTTTATTCATTTTCTCTTTCCTTGTTTCTTTTTGTTCTATTCGTTTCTTGCTTTCTGCTTTCTTTCATTATTTGTTTTACATTTAAAATTTCCAATTTTTCATTACAATAAATTAATGTTGTTAATTCCTTGTAATTCCATGTGTTTTAATATATCATTTATTCGCTTCTGAATTAAACAACTTCAGTAATTATTTAAATGCACCTCTGAAATATAAATAAGTTTCTTCTTTTTTTTATTAACTAATATGATTTTTTGTTTATTTATGTTATTTAATTTTAATTGAATTAGTTTTCTTGATTTTAAATATTAATATTATTACATTTTTATTTAAATAACTTTATTTTTTCTTAGTAGGGACATAAATACTGATACACACTTTTGATGTTATAAAATTAAAAATAATTAATTTTTTTTGTACCAATTTTTTATAATATATTTATTGATATAAATGTGCTTTGGCCTTCACGCACGCCTTAAGTCGCACTAGCCAATCATCAGAAGATCAAATGAAAGCTGGCAAATTGTTTTGAAGCCAGGTCTGGGTCGCATTAGCCTTATGAGCTGGCGCAGAAACCTGTTGGAAAGTCCACGGCTAGTTTTGGGGCAGGGAATGGTTAAATGGTTTCACAACAGCTTTCAAAACGGTTTTTCGGTAAACTTTGGCCGAAGTTTTGACCTCTTGTTCGCAGAAATGCAAGTCAGTGTCCGCATCGTAAGAGTCACACCACCAAACCATGACTGAAGCTGGGTTATGACCCTTTTCGACCCGTGTGACCAGTTCAGATGCTTCCTTAGATGACCGTTAATTTACCCTATCATTTTGCTGGTTAAATTCTTCCTGCACGGTTAAAATTTGTTCATCCGCAAAACGAGATTTTTCTGTGCAAGTTATCTGCGTGCTTCACCAAAAGACGTTTGGATTTTTCTACCCTATTTTTTTCCAAAGCTGCAGTCAATAAATGTCCTGTGTGATGTTTGAAGCCACCAAGTCCCAAGTCTTTTTTAATAATTCGACTAATGGACTTTTGCGAGATATTCATCTCACGGGCCATGATTTTCTGTTTTCGGAGTGGATTGCGCTGAATTCTTGATTTGATGACTTGCGGCGTGCGAACTGTACGTGGACGGCCTGACCGGTGGCGGTCTTTGATATCTCCGGTCTCTTCAAACAGTTTTATTTTATCGGTAGACGAACATGCGACTAATCCCGAGTGGGCGGAGCGTTTTGAAAATATCGCCTTTTTTCATTTCACACTTAAAAAGTGCTATAACAGCGATACGCTTCTCATTATCATGGTGAAAGCTGACACAATTTTGAATTCCCGTTACAGACTAACGCTATAGAGGATAGCTTTCATAAACCATGTAGTAATAACAAGGTATGTTCAATTCTACTATCGGAATGGGTGTGTTCAATGTTGTAACAGTATTTATGTCCCTACCAAGTAAAATGAAATAAATGGCTTATTTATTTAATATAGAGGGGGCGCCATCTGTCGGTATTTTATGACTTGAGTAAACATGTTTTTGAAACGTCAATTCAGTACAATTTTAACCATGAATCGCTTCACACCGAAACAACGCGCCGAAATAGTGACGCTGTACATTGAAAATAGTCGTTCAGTTGTGTTAACTCAACATGCATATCGTCGAAAATATCGTGGCCAACAAGCACCGCCTGACAACACTATTCGTCATTTGGTGTCGAATTTTGTTGAGCACGCGGCAGTGAGAGATGGTCGATAAGCCGTTCATCAACGCGTTTCAACTGGTTTCAACAAGACAGTGCGCCATGCCACACTGCAAATCAAACAATGTAGTTTCTGCAAAGAAAATTCCCTGGACGTGTGGTGTCCAGAAATGGCGACATTGACTGTCCACCCAGATCTCCAGATTTGATACCTCCGGACTTCTTTTTGTGTGGTTATTTGAAAAGCAAAGTATACGCCAGCAAGCCTCTGATCAGTGACGAGAAGGCAAACATTCGTGCCGAAATCATTGTTATAGCGACCGAAATGCTTTGAAAAGTGATTGAAATTGCAGCAAAAAGGGCACAAGGGCACTGCGGCCGCTTGATTGATGTTGTATTCAATCAGTACAAATAAATTGTAAAGGGCCAAATTAAATAAAAATACCTCATGGAAATCGGTTGTTCCCTTTTTAAGTTATTCAATATTCACATCACACACCGTAATAAAAGACACATATGTGCATATGTATGTTTCGGATGATTCTTACCTTGCTGAAAATAATTTGCCTTTCGAACATATACACACACCAATGCCATAAGCTGCAGTTGTGACAAACGTTGCCGCGTCGATTGTGGTAATGGTAATAAATCGCGTAAGTTAGCTATTTCTGCATTGATTAGATCCCGACGCAGTTTTGAAGCCCCTTTTGTTGATTTATTTGCGTCGAATCTGTGTGCAAAAGGGAGAAAGTGAAAGTTATAAAAGTTGTTGCAATGGATGTTGGTAATATATAAAACTAGACTGATAATTACTTAATAATATCAAAACAACTTATAATAATAATGGTAGAGCATTGGCTTAAAGGTTGCCACCCAATAGCCTTTTTGATCAATACTCGTCATAAAATCAAACGTTGGAAAGAGGAAGTGAATAGCCGCAACCCTAAGCTACAATATAAATCATTGTATTTTAAAAAATAAAAAATATTACAGCAGTATCTAATAAAAGTATCTAAAATCTACTCATTGCAGATTGCCACCTCTTGAAAAATTGCTGAAAATGTCTGAAAAATCAAATGAAAACACTTGATTTAGAAAAATTATGAAAGTTTATTGAATTTTTTTTGCACTCAGTGTTAGAAATTGGCATGAAAAATCAAATTAGCGAAATGGCATGGAATCAGTCTAAATCGTCATCGGAATCACAATTCGGGCAAGTGAAGCGCATATCAGCACATTTCGCGTGAATGTATTTTTAGTATTAGTGACACTTAATAGAATTGTTTCTACCAAGTCTTTTGGGCATTTTCTTCGAACAAATCATACATTCATAACCGCTTTCAACACTTGATGGAGAAGCCTGCTTTTCATTCCTTTTGCTGGTATTAAGTATTTTTGACTTTCTGCGGAGAATCTTTGCGTTCTCCTTCTTCTCTTTGAAAGCCGTCCGTATATAAGTGTAAGTGAGATATAAGAGTAAACAAGTGAAAAAGAGAGAGGTGGCAACCTGCAAGCCAACAAAGGTGGCAACCTGCATTTTGAAACAGTTTTGGAATACATGAAAAATACATATTTGGATTATGTAAATTGAATGAAAAAGCAACACAGCACAAGTATTTTCCTTGAATTGTTGTCAAAAATGTTTTATTTATGAGCACAGGACAATAATATAATTACAATTTTTATATTTATTAAGAAATAATATTTCACACTTTGTTCAGCAAACATTGCATTATTGCGTCTGTCCGCTCCACAAGTAGATTAAAAGTGATAACTACTCTTTTAACGTCGATGCCAGTCGGAGTTTAGGTTATGACACTGCTAGAATGTCGAAATACAGCAGTGGTGGGTACATAAAAACTGTGGCAACCTACAAGCATTTCCCTTAGGCATGTTATTACTTGCCAACTTTTATGAGCGTGTAAGTATGAGCGTGTATGAGCGCACCTTGCAAATTACAATGTTCATTTGGGCACATATGGAATTTCCTATCGTAAAATTGCGAAGTTAAGCGAATTTTTCACTATTGAATAAAGCTTCAAAAAAAAGTCACTCCTATTCCCAACCCAAGAGAAGTAATTGAAATTTGGAGCATATCGAACCGTGATTCGATCGTATATGTACAAGGGCTGAACAAAAGTCGAAGATTGTGTCGGTCAGTGTCATTTTGCAAAGACGAATGAGCTTTGCAGGGATACTAAAATCCGGCTTTATGATTGAAGAATACATAGTTGGTGTCAATTTGTTCCTAGGGTCTTTTCCAGGATTTGGAGTAGTGTGAATATCTGGTCGATGGTGGATTTACCAGTCCTGAAGCCACACTGATAAGATCCAATCAGTTTGTTGACGATGGGTTTCAGTCTTTCATACAGTAAACTCGATAGAACATATCTTGTGGATTGGGCATAGTACGCTGAGGTTCCAATAACTTGGCATGCTTTCATCCGACCATATTCTGCATAAAAGCTCGTGCATACATTTTGTGAACTATTCGCCTTCGCACAGAAGCTTGAGAGCAGCGACCATATGCGATTCAGATTTATCAACGTGTCAGCGCAATGAATTTTTAAAGTAATATAATATATTGGAGCTTAAAATGTGTGAGTAACGGTATTGGACAATCTTAAAAGGAAGTTGATTTCTAGTACTTAAATTTATCTGACACACATTTGACTCTTTTTTATTTGTATTTGCTGTGCAGTAATGAAAATGTAAGTTGTTCATATAATCACAAAACCAAAACGCATAAATAAATCATTGCAGAGAAGAAAAAATTAAATAAACCTAAGCAACATGCACCTTCAATAGCATGAAAAATGCCGCCTAGTTTAAGTTTACTTAGGATAAACTCTTTGTAAAGGCGCCTGTCTTGCTGGAGCAGTTGTTTTTGTTTTCCCTGCTGCTGGTGCTGAACGAAAACGAACAAAAATGACTCCAAAAACACTCCATTCATAAATCATAAATTTGTCTTTGTGAGTAACGAAAATTTACGCTGCCTTGCATGTTTGTTACTACTACTGCAACTACTAGTAGAAACAACAACATATATTAATATGTATGTACATACTTGCCTGTACACCACATGTTGTTTCTGGTGTTATGTATCTATTTCATGCAAATCGGCAAGAGATATCGCAGCGCAGGTTGCATATGCAGAATATAACACTAAAAAAACAAACGTTCTATGCTTTAATGGTCAATTCAGCGTGGTGCACGGATATAAGTAAGTACGACTGACTACGTTGTTGAAATATTCTTTGAATTTTTGCAACTTTAGCTGCTTCTACTTTAAATGGAAACACTATGTTGTTAGGAAACCGAATTCGAATTAAATGCTGGGCCCACCACTTTTAGAACATGCAAATGCAATATATCCTCGGTAAATATGGAGAGGGAAAGTGCTATTTATGGCATTATCTCATAAATAAAATGTGAATGGAAATGTAAGTGTGGTCTTTGGTGGTGGAATGACCATGAAATCAGTGTACAATTTGGATGAATACGCAAATATTCCAACAAACCCGAGAAACCCTTAATCTGATCTAACACACATGCTAATGATTTCAATTTCTCAGTTAATACAAAAAATGTGAAGATACTACAAGCAAACTAAATAATTGTTCTTCATAAAAGTTATCCAACAAATGTATAACATTTTTATACATTTCGGAAAGGCTGTCTTTAAAGACGCCATAAGATTGCTTGATCCCTTAAATTTTTAAATTTTTCGGAAACTTCAACTTTGAAAACGAACATTTTATAAA
Source organism: Palloptera scutellata (assembly GCA_958295655.1). NCBI lineage: Eukaryota > Metazoa > Arthropoda > Insecta > Diptera > Pallopteridae > Palloptera > Palloptera scutellata. Next base: position 59,101,112 of record OY282450.1, read on the forward strand.
TTCTTAGCAGCATTTAATGCCATTCTCACTCCAAATGAATTCTGTTTCAAAAGATGGCCAAATATGTAAAGTTATCACTTAACTGTTTAATCGAGTAACTTAAAAATAAACATTTTCTGAGAAACTACTTTGATGAGAAACTACTTATCAGCGTTCAGCTTATAATGCTAAGGATTGCTCTGAGGTCGCTGTGGCGTAGTGGTAATGCGTTGGACTGCTGCGCAGAGTGTCCGGGGTTCAAATCTCGGCACAGGCAAAATCGAAAAATCAAAAGTAGAAAAAAATAATTTTTCTAACGGCACCAACTCTTGGCAAGCAATGGCTACAAAAATAAAAATTACTATGAAAAGCTATTCACATCGCCGTTCGGATTCGGCATTAAATTATAGGTCCCTTCCATTCATGTACAAATATAACACGCACAACATGAGTGGATGCGAAAAGCTCGGCCTAGGCCCTCCATGGGCTGTTGTGCCATTAAAAGTAAAGGAAAGTAAATTAATTGTTCTGAGGATTATTGAGGGGGATAAGCTATAGTCAAGTTATAGTTTAAGATTGAGAAAAAGTGCTAATAAATTCTAAAATATTCTACCATAAAAGTAGCTGTGGCTATTCACCAACAAGCTGATGCCTTTAAAATCCTTTCATAAATAATAGAGACAACGAGAAAATATGAACGGCTATTTGAAATCTTTTCTTAGGCAATTTTTACTCTTGTAGCTTTACCATTGTATGCCAGGATGTGGTACACCTTTTTTCTACACGGTCTTTTTTTATTTTGCGTGTGCCGAGATTTGAACCCCGGACAATCTGCGTAGAAGGCCAGCGTACTACCAACTACGCCACGTCAACCTCACGAATTATTAACAGTTACGACGTATTCTGGAATAGAAGTGGAGACAAAAAATTTAATTTCAATAAGAAATAATTTTCAGAAATTAAATACCATTTAAGTTAATCATATATATTTATTGCAAATCAATTTATGTTTGAAAGGGAAGATTAAATTAATACTGATTAAAAATACATTAGAAAATATACGTCCTCGCCTCTTTCACATTAACTGTCCTTTGTTCGTTTGTTTTCCCCTTCCGTCTCTGTCAGTCCGTTCCTTTTCAGTCCTTGGTTTACTGTGTTGCTTTTACTGCAGTGAAAGCTTTTCATGGCATTATTTTCAAGTTTCATTTTCTATTGTGATTTTTACAGATCACGATTCCTTCGTATCTCATTTAAAATTATTCTAAGAACGATAGTTCTAGGCCAACTACTTTAAAGTTAGGCCAACTACTTTAAAGTTTGTCGATCAATTGGTTTACTGAACCCACAACTAGTCCCACATTTGGTGTCTTTTCTCATCGCGAAATAAACATTGCGTTGTCCTAGGCACAAGTCGATTGTTCAGACTTGCATAGCTTTTCAACTAGTTGGTTGATAGAAATTTTTGGAGTAGTTTATAAACCAAAAAATTTAAACTAGTTGGAAGACACATTTTTTTTTTATTAGTTTGTAGACTAATGGAAATGTTTCAGTTTTCCAACCAGTTTTTTAATAAAAAATTCAAGACATTGTTCAGTTCGTGACTTGTACCTACTACATGTAATTTAAACATATTTGTTGGTGAACTAGGATTAATTACTATATTAAATAAATTGAATGATTAAAAAAGGTAAACCTTCAAAAGGAAAAATAATGTTTTACAATTTAATATTTTTTAATTTCTTCTAAATTAGACCCATTTCTTTTTTATATCCATCAGTAATCTTTGTAGCAATGGGCGATATATGTACATCGATGTATAGAAAACATAGATATTTTGGTGTCGATGCAACGTAAATTTTCGATGCAATGGCAAAATGTAAAATTAAAGCAAGATCTAAAATTTTTATGACAACAATGTTATGTAAATAAAACACAATAAAAAAGTTTGTTGTTGGTTTGGTACATAGACATACATTTAATATATTTAATTCATTTAACACATACAACTAACAGACGAAAAAGTGCTTCCTAAATGAGATTCCTTCAGCCAGTTTTGTAATTGCAAACTGCATAATTTTTTCAGACTTCCGGGAAATCGGTTGCAGTGTCATTGTCTAGAGAGACTCACATTAATAAAACTGAAATATTTAGAACATTTCAGAATCGTCTAAAACACTAAAAACCTAATAGATTGAACAATCATTGTCTTTGCTAAAACAAAGAAATTCAATTATTTTCACTTTTTAAAGTTTTTTGCCAGTCTTAATTTTTAATGATATATTTACTTTAATATTATAATTTGATATAACAATGTTAAACGGATAATAATCAATTTGAAAGTTTTAATATAAATTTATCACAAAACATATCAGTCTGAAATTATATACCGTAAAATCAACGTTTTTGATTTTACATTGAAAGTTACATTAGAAAAATATTAATTTTACATTTTGAGTGCATATTTGAATAACAAAAACGAGAGCAGGAATGATTTTTAAAGCCCTTAACTTTATAAAAAAAAAATGCATTTAGGAGTGCACAATTTTGAGTTACACCAGTGAAATATGACTTGGGAGGGGATTTTCAACTAATGTAGAACTTGTTGAGTCCTTTACAACAATACATATAAAATAAATAAAGTATGAGGAAAACTAATTTTTGTTCTTTTTAGTAAGCTATAACTCCTGAACTCGAAGGACTCGAGTTTCAGAGGTTGAAAAGCAAAAATTAATAACAAATATCTCAACAGAATAATCATATGTAATTTTTTACATATATGTGCATATGTACTACATACATACATATATGTATTTGGCAAACATATACATATATAATATATAGCTAAAATGTTTAAAAGTACCTATACATTCTCTTTCTTTTTCTTCTTTTAATTGCACAACAGCCCTTGTAGGGCCTATGTCGAGCTTTTCGCATCTACATACGTTGTACATGGTATTTTTGTACATGAATAGATTTTGCCTTATTTATTTTGAGTTGCATTATCTATGTAAGTTCTTAATTTTAAGTTCTAAATTATAAAAAGTTACGAAGTTATAAAACAGAAAAATTATAGTCGGATTCATGTAAATTCAAAAATGCTTCTTAAACTTTGTAAACTGTATAAACACGTACACATTTCAAACAAATTTTGTCAAGTTTATACACTTTTAAACTTATGAATCATTTACGAGTTTATATGAGTCCGCTGATTAATTATTTGCCTAGTATATCTCTCGAAAGATAACCGAATGTAATAGAAGGTATGAAAATTATCATTTTGGAGATATAAATTCAACCAATGCATCCAAAATATCGATGTTTTTGTTCGATTTATCGATAATTATTGATGTAGGCCCATGATGCTTTTCATCGCAAAATCCATCGAATCCCATGCCAATCACTAGATCTTCATGGTTTTCAACCACTTTAATAACTAGATGTTTCATAACTATTTGAAAAACTAGGTTTGGCGCTACAGGGTAGTTATTGTAGTTATTCCAGGGAGAAGAAGACATTTTAGTTTGGATAGTATGCACTCGAAAGCATATGAGTTAATTTTTGCAATATAAACAAACAGATTATGTATAACAACGCCACAAGAAAAAACATCTACTTAAGAAAATCAAAAGTACTCGTACAGACAGAGACATTTTACATACATACACACACACACACACACACACACACACGCACACACACACACGCACACACACACACACACATGTACATATGGAACATAAATACAAACATGCATAGATACTTGACTGCATGTCAGTGATGGCGGATCTAATGCAGATTGCCATCTTTTCCTAAGTCGTTGTTAAATTGCTTTTGCAGTAGCTGCTAGTTGCTGTTGGGCTATATTTATTGTTGTTACTCATGTTGTCGTTGGCGGTAGTGGTGGTGGAACTGCTAATTAAAAACGAAAACACGAAACTTGGCAAAGCGTTACACATACTTCCCTATTCGTACGTGTAAATTGTTTGTATGTGGGTATTTAGCTAGGTACTTCTTTTTTATTGAAAGATCTTAATCAAAAGTTGCATTGATGCAGCATGCTGCGCATCAGCACATAGATCACCACCATCATTAACCACTAATCAACCAACAACAATAATATCTCTCTAACATTTACAAAAGATTCCAAGCACAGCCATTGCCACTGATGCTTAACACATGACTGCAATAAAGAGATTAAGGAAAAGGCGGACTAGAAGGACAAGACTGAGATTGCTGATGATGGATAAGCAAATAATGGATTTGCTGCACTGAAGTTTTAGTTGCAGCCATGTAGTTGTTGTATTGTTTTTTTTTTTTGATGTTATTGCTTATGTTCGAGAATGCGATTTGGCGATTGTGAAAAATTCTTCGAATTTCAATCTTCACGTGAATATCTTTCAATACAATTTTCTTGTTTGTTTTTTTATATGGACGTACTTTGCTTTTTGCTCTGTGAATACTAGTACAGTGAGCTATTTGTTTTTGTAATTTTGTTTTTCCAATGTTTACGATTTGTAGTGAGCAATGTTGTCTCGATTGTTGTGATCAAATTTGTTCAATTGGCTTATTTCGATTGTCATACTTATTTTTCAGGATACGGACATGCTCGAAACGAACAAGTCGGAAGGAACAGCGTAAAATTTATGACAATAAAATAGGAGTTTGGCCAAGTTTTTGCTAAAATATTCTTAATTTCTTTGCTATAGAGAGCTAAACCAGCTAGACCATCTCTTAGATGGCTTTGAAAACCCTCTTAGAGCCCAAGATTGCCTAATAAAAGCGGTATAAGACTATGTAATGAGATTTGCATTCTAGATTGATCGGACGAGCTTTTCAAATTAAATTCAAGTACAGTTTTATTGCGAAAATTGGACAGCTTTTCTGTTAAAATGTATGTAACTCGCGCAATATGAATGGATGCGAAAAAGATCAGCCTCATAATCAGGGATTTTCTTCTTCTTATTTTAATGGCACAACAGCCCATAGAGGGCGTTATATTTGTTCATGAAGGTACCTACTGATAATATTAGTTTTTGACTCTTACCTCCCTCACTTACTCTACTCTTAGTAAGAAGTATAGTAGAAAATAGAGCTGAGACAAGATGAACTGTTTACCCCCTCTCTCTTCAGTTATTGCTCATGGAGGAGCTACAGTTGATTTAGCAATTTTTTCTTTACACCTAGCCGGAATCTCTTCTATTTTAGGTGCTGTAAATTTTATTACAACACTAATTAATGTACGTTCTACTGGAATTACATTTGATGGAATAACTTTTTTTTGTTTGATCAGTTGTTATTAATGCTCTTCTTTTTTTCCACTTTTTGATTTTGTCTTTGCCGAGACACTCTGCGTAGCAGGATAATGCACTACCAACTTCACCACGGTGACTACAGTGAGTGATTTTAGCCTTCAAAATTATTCTTCTTCTATGTAATAATATATCTTTTGACGGAGTTAGTATTATTATTCCCGAACTGAAAAAAGTTAAATTAATCCAACAAATAGTTATTCGTAGTATTTAAGTATTGGTGTAACTTGATAAGGGCGACCATACTTAGCCGATACTAGACACCATGAATTAATAAGCTACGGAAAGTTAGATACAATGGAAAATTATTAGGTTGAGTTAAGTGGCTGTGCAGGGACACATTTAGGCCGGACGTCCATTGTGATACCACATGGTTGAACCTACAGTTTAAACCAGTTCCGAACAGTGGAACTGGTTTAAACTGAACGTTGAGTGATTAACGAACTTAGAGACAGTGTGTTAATAGACTTCGCAGAGCAAAATTATGACGATAATTAGACAACATGATAATCCACCAAAATACAGTGAAAACTTCACAGCAGAGAAAAATGCTAGTACTGAAATGGCCAGCAACCAGCTTGGATCTGAATCAGATTTAAAATTGATGGGGTATACTATCCCAAACAGCTTACAAAAATTGACAGTTGGGCACATTTAAATTTCCATTTATTTGTTTTTAATTGTAATATGTATTGAAAGCCGTCTTGGCAAAGATATATTTAAAGCAGTGTGTTGAATAAATTTTAATAAAAATTAAAAAACATTTCAGCAAAAGAAAGTAAAATAATTAGAAGTGTGGTTTTCAAGAAGAAATAAAATGCATATAATTTAATATTATGGCCAAGAATTTAGCTTTGTTATAAAGATAAGGATTTGCCATTATGTTTTAAAAACGATTTAAGGCAAGTGGCCGCCGCGGCTGGTTCGAATAAATTCCAGCCGACCACTTTTTGCAGCAATTGGGGCCGCATGTCAGTAATAACGCGCCGAATATTCTCTTCCAAGGCGTCAATCGCCTCGGGCTTATCTGCGTAAAAATAGTCCAGCGGCGTTAAATCGCACGATCTTGGAGGCCACGCCACAGGCCCACGACGTGAGATAATGCGCTCACCAAACGTTTCTTCAATAAATTAATTGTTGCATTGGCTGTGTGGCATGTAGCGCCGTCTTGTTGGAACCAAATATCGTCCACATCAACATCCTCCAATTCAGGCATGAAAAAGTCATTAATCATGGCTCTATGGCGTTCCCCATTGACTGTAACATTATGACCGGCTTCATCTTTGAAGAAATATGGACCAATGATTCCCTCTGCCGTAGTGGTAGTGCGTTGGACTGCTACGCAGAGTGTCCGGGGTTCGAATCTCGGCACAGGCAAAATCAAAAAAAAAAAGTAGAAAAAATAATTTTTCTACACGGCACCACCTCTTGTCAGGCAATGGCAAACCTACAAGAGTAAAAATTGCTATGAAAAGCTTTTCCTTCGCCGTTCGGATTCGGCTTTAAACTGTAGGTCCCTTCCATTCATGTACAAATATAACACGCACAACATGAGTGGATGCGAAAAGCTCGGCCTAGGCCCTCCATGGGCTGTTGTGCCATCAAAAGTAAAAGTAAAAAGATTCCCTCTGCCCATAGAGCACACCAAACAGTGACTTTTTGAGGATGTAACGGCGTCTCAACAATGGCTTGTGGATTATGATCACTCCAAATGCGACAATTTTACTTATTAACGTACCCATTCAACCAAAAGTGAGCTTCATCGCTGAACAAAATTTTCTTGTGAAACTCGGGATCGGTCGCCATATCGTTTTGGGCCATTCACCGAAGGAGCGACGCGCTTGATGGTCGTTCGGCTTAAATTCTTGCACGAGTTGGATTTTGTAAGATCGCCAAATCTTCCATAAAGTGGATGCCCACAGCTCCAATTGTTGCTCGCGATGGCGGATGGACTCATTCGGGTCTTCTTCGATACTCTGCTCCACAGCAGCAATAGCATCTTCGGTGCGCACTATACGGCGTCTCTAAGAATGCGCATTATCCACTAGAGTAAACGTGGTGCGAAATCGATCCATGGTTGCTCGAGTTACCGACTCTGCTGGGCGACTATGTCAACCGAATATTGGAAGCAGCGCGCGATGCGTCGCGCGAACCGAACAATTATTTTGGTAATAAATTTGCACGATTCGCAAACGTTGTTCAGGAGTAAGTCTATTCATTATGAAATGACAAACCAAACGGAGCATAAATCAAGTGACAGCTGTCAAAAAGACCAACTCCGAAAAAAGATTGAAAACCAGATTGAAAACCAAACTTCTAAAAAAACACCCTTTACATAAACCACATAATGCCGATTTTAAATTTAAAAGGGTATTTTTAAGTTTTTTAACCATATGAAAATATGTCAAAAGTTAACTATTAAATTTAAAATCGTCTTTATTTCCTCTATTACCAATGTGTAAATAAAACAATGTACATACTATATATAGTAATATATGTATGTAAGACTCTTTCGCACCCACCACAAAACCTAAGTTGACTTTAAATATTGTATATTTAGCAAGGCACCCGACTGAATAGTTGATTATGATTTTAAAATTTAAAATGTAGAGTCTGGAGAATAAACAAACAGGAATAAACTATACACTATCAGTAGCTTCACCCAGAATACAAGCTGATATCCAGATAAAGAACGTAATTCATTTGGCAATTTATTCACTTGAAATGAATATGGTATACTCGTACATAAAAAATTCAAAATTAAGGGCGTGACCCACAACTATTTAACCACTAATGCCGCGACCCTTTGGTTTCAATGAATAAACGCTTCAAGAACCAAGAAAAAAAAAATATTTTTAAAAACAAATTTCAAAAAAAGAAATGATACATAATTTTGTAATTACATTACAAATTTTACAGTTAGTTTGTGAAAAAATTTTAAATACTATATTTCGTAAATTTTACGAACAATTGTGTCAGAATAACCTAAAATTTTTCTAATCACAGTAAACCTCGGTTAAGTGCTGTAATTTGCTATTTTCTTCTGCAAATATCCATAGAAATTTACATTTTCTAAGTACATACTTTCCCCGCTTAGGTACCTTAAAAGCCTGACATCTTGAGCTGAAGTACTTACCGGGGTTTACTTTATAACAAGTTTTCGATTATCTGAACTATTTACCGTCGACTTTTTAAAATCTATTTTAATTATTATTATTTTTTTATAGATTCAAATTGGTAATGAATTTCAAGTTTTCACGCTTTTTAAAAAAAATTTTTTTTTTTGCTTTATTTAACGTATTTTTGTGTGTAATTACAATATTTTGAACTAATATTTTTGGTCGAAGGCCATAACTGGAAAGAATTAATATTAGCAAGAGAAATTGAAAGTTTGCTAATCAGTTTTTTCACGTAAAACCAAGTTCCTATGGTATACGAGTAAATTTACATTTGAATCATATAATTACTTCAATATTCTAGCAAATTACCATCTCTCAATTATTGATAAATTCCCTGAACATGTCACTTATCGCAGAGGTCAGTAGCGACTTTTACAAACAAACTCATCGCTTGATTCTGCATTTTCTATCTATGTATGTGCTCTCTGTCGTTAATAATAAAGAATAATGAAAGATATTATGTGAAGTATGGTTTGATTATATTCATTTTAAATGTTAACTATTAATTGCATTGCAAAAATAAATTTTACCTCTTTTGACCAACATTGGGACATGGCGTTATTGTTTCACCATTATATCCGGTGCTGTCTTTTTCTTTTTGCTAAACCTTAATTTTGAGTGGGTTCAGAGTAGCATATTAAAATTAAATTCATATTAAATTTCTGTATTTCTGTTAACGCCGCTTTGAACAAATTTTATTATTCTGGAAGCCTTTATTTACCACCGCAATTATTTTTATGTTTATGAATCATAAAAATTATGTTTTTCTTTCTTTTTCCTTCGTTTTTTAGACTCCCTTGTGCATTGCCAAATGTAAAATGAAAGTATCAGTTATGAATCTTTGCTACTGCTACTGAAGTGCATCAGTAAAAATAACCAATATCAACAAACTCAATAGGCAGGAAAAGTAGTAGATATCAGGGATAACAACTAGGGCTCTTATAATTATTCGAAAAATGTAAAAACCGGTTAATCGAATGTTCGGTTAGTAATCGTTTGCACAAATACTAACCGTTAATGATATTTGGCTAGTCGCTTCGGACAATCAATTAACGCTTTAATTTCGGTTAGCCGAATAGTCGATCAAACCGACTAGTCGAACACCTTCGTTTCCTGATGGTTTTAACTGTCAAAACAAAGTTAGTGAATTTCTTTTTTGGCTTGTGTAAAAAATGTCCGGGGTTCGAATCTCGGCACAGGCAAAATCAAAAAGTAGAAAAAATTATTTTTCTACACGGCACCACCTCTTGGCAGGCAATGGCAAACCTACAAGAGAAAAAATTGCTATGAAAAGCTTTTCACTTCGCCGTTCGGATTCTGCATTAAACTGTAGGTGCCTTCCATTCATGTACAAATATAACACGCAAAACATGATTGGATGCGAAAAAGCTCGGCCTAGGCCCTCCATGGGCTGTTGTGCCATTAAAAGTAAGTAAAGTAAAACATTTCTTTGATTTATTTTTTGTTTTTCGTTAGTTTTCAAAAAACACCAAACTTTCTTGTACATACATATATTTTAAAATAAGGCAGTTTCTCTCACTTATAAATTAGGATTTCGTCAAAAAATATAAGTAACGGTACAGCTTTTGTACATTACGGTTTTTGTACATTAAAGTGATATTCTAACCAACTAACAACGGTTAACCAACTAGTTGAAAGTCATCAGCCAGTAGAGCTTTCAGTGTAGTTTTTACACATCTAGGGCTGTCTCTGGCATACATTCCAATTCTTTTGTACCTGTGCATTGAATTTTTATTAAAAAAGCGCTCTAAAAAATATGTCCTAGATTTTTAAATCAATCTATCTCATATATTTTTAACTCTGTATACTTGACATTTTATTATTTTGATAACGCATACGATTTGAGCTTAATTATAATTAAGTAAATAACTATATAATTTGTAGTTGTTACAGTTATTATAATTTATTATTCGCTAACTCATTTAATATGTGCGACTAAAACGACCGCTGTTAACCCTCTTTTTCTTTGTGTTGTCATTCACAATAAATTTGCTCAATAGCAGCTGGAAGTGATTTTCCAGCCTTATTATATGGCTGAATCCGTTCTTGTACGGGTCGTTGTAGTGCAGTGGTAGTGCGTGGGTCTGTTAGTGTCTAGAGTGTCCGGGGTTCAAATCTCAATACAAGCAAAAACAAAAAGTAAAAAAAAAATATTTTTCTCCGCAGCACCACCTCTACGCAGTCAATGCAAACCTACAAGCGTAAAAATTGCCTATGAAAAGCTTTTCACTTCGCCGAATCCGAAATTCGGCATAAAACCTTACAAATATAACATGCACAATATGAGTGGATGCGATAAGCTGGGCATAGGCCCTCCATGCGCTGTTGGGCCATTAAAAGAATGTCCCACTTTTTTCCTCTAGGAGACATTCTGACACATTTCTTCGTTGGTTTTTTGCGACACTGCTCATCTGCTTTCATGATTGTCAGTTTACAGTGGGATTGTAATAGAAACTAGGGATGGTAAACATGTTTTACAGAAACATAATGTAAAAGTACAATAAACGATTAACAGCTGACGAATTAAAGAGGCAAAAAATAGCCCCATTTTTTTTTTTTAAAGCGGTGCTACTTTATGTTTACAACTATTTCCTCCCAAATTCTAATATCCCACCAGTTATGTACTACTTTTGAATGTTTCAAAACGATACAACTGATAACCACTTGGAGAGCAACAAAGATATATTATACAAGAAAAATCGATCGCGAAGTGTAGCAGCGCCAGTGGAATATACTGCACCAACGGCAGCAGAACCACATAGTATGCATTGATTTCCTGCATACATAAGTTGAGTTTATTTCTTTGGCAAGAATTTCATATAATTTTATGATAAATAATGAAAAGGAAAAAAACTTTTTGAATGAAATCATATGATGGGTAGTAAAATGTGCATGTAGAAATTAGAGCGCCCTGCGGCCGCCACTTTGGCGAAGTTTTCGATTTTTTCAGTTTTAATTCTCTTTTGGGATACCAAATATATTCGAACGATGGTTTGGATAAGCTCCACATGCATGCAAACCATATTTTATATTTTCCTTTGCCCATATATTTTTAGTTGGCTCTGCTAATGATGGGAAATTATTGGCAAATTTTCTACGATACAACTTTTCATGGTTTGATTTCACATGATATTGTTTGGTGCTGCAGAAAGATGATTTTGCGGCAGTCGAATAACAAACGGGTGACAATTAATAAGTGGACAAAACTTTCGTCGCGCTATAGAAAAAGTATTGTAATTTTTCGTAAATTTTCTTCATTCTTGTATTATTCTCCGGAATCATTTCCATTTAGTTATTAATTTTACAATTTCAATTGCACCAGCTATGCAAACGGTTTAAGGTGCTGGATCATGAAGGTGACAGGTTCAGGAAGACACCCCTGATATTTGTGGAACAAGGAGTCAAAATCATGAAAATTATGGTGTTTGCGGTCAAGGAAGCCATGATCTCGATGATGAATTTAGTTTGCAGTTTTATTATTTAACAATAAACGTAAAGTTTTCCATGGTTTAAGCTAATTTTACATATGATTCAAATCTGGGAATGTTGCCAATTCATTTGACAATCAATAGAACTGCATCCACTGTAACTAGCGCTAACTAGCTAATTTACGTGATGCATGGTATATTCTTTTAACATAAATTCTGGATACTGATTTCACCAGTACCATCCGGGCGGATGGTACTGGAAGAGGTACCTTCAATATTACACAACCCTACTTATGTTTAGAGTACTTACCTGTAGTCGTATCTATGAATAAAAATTAAAATCTTTTATTTGAAGATTAATTAGTGTGGACTTTAAATTAGTTTTAAACTTCAAAATTTTATTAACTCCGCCTAGGAATATTTGATTTACTACAATCAAACAAATCGTCCTAGAAATGGGAAAATTTTTTTTAAAGATTCTCATTGTAATTTTTTGTGGTCATAACATTACCTTAGCTTCTCCAATTTTTGAGATATAAGACATTTTGTTCGAAATATAATACATAATTAATTAAGAATTTTTAATTAAAATTTTATAATTTTTTTTTACTTAAGTATTACGGAAGAAACTAGTTTACGAAAAAAAAGGAAAGGAAAAATGAAAAAACCTTACTTTGATTATTTTTTTTTTGGAAAAAATAATTGGGGTAACCACATTCCAGTGGTAAAAGTGTGTTTGAAAAATACAAGTGGTAGGTGCCAAGGTTAATAATATTAACGTTTTATTTAAAGGGCAGTTTGACAACACGCAAAACTGGCCATTGAAATTTCCAACGACCGTAAATAGTAATAAACGAAATGAAATGTAGCCACACTTTACAGATATGAATAAAATTAATATGTTCAAACGCTTGCGTAAATGCTCGATTGGGATTTGCTATTTGTTTCATTTTGGGAAAATAAAATTATCATGCTACAACTAGAATTATCGTACATCCCACGCGTGATATTGTACATTGTTCAGGCAATGAAATTATCATACGGGTAAGATAAATATCATACGGTCGGCAACACTAGAACCATGACACGAATGATAATTCCTCATCTTGGTGTGTTTCACAAGAGTATATAGCCCCATATAGTTCTCAACTATCCCGGATTTCGCGGGATGCCCCGGAATTAGGATTAGTTCCGTAGAAAGCATCTGCGGGACGCCAAATATCCTGTAATACAGATCCAAATTACATACATCACCACTACTATTACATTACCTACTATTGAATTTCCGGTTCTTAGTGGAACACCGATGGGATTTAATATTAATATTTATTATTTCGAGGTTCCAAAAATTTGATGCCTTATGTTGTTCTTTATAGAAATTTTTTTTTTTCGATAGATAATTCTGGTTATCATTTTTGGGCACCTGCTTGATGTTTGTCATTATTTAAGACATTTACCTCTATGATAATTTTTAATAGAATTTTTGGGTACCAAATGCTTCCGAAAAGTGTGGGGAGGATTCATACATATAACGGAAATTAATATTCAGGAATATGAAATTATCTTATGCTTGTTGTCAACTAATTCTATATTTTTCTAAAACATAAATCCCAAATAGCAAGGACATTTGACGCCATTCGAAAAATTATGGCAAATTCACATTACGACATTACTTTTGCCCTACCTTGTATAATATCATAGAGGGTTCCTTCAAATTTACTTCTGGCTATGAGAATATCCGCAATATCTTGGCAATCTATACCTGCCTCTGAGTGTTCGTCTATTATCAGGCTCCACATTAGAGGTGATAGCACTGCTCCCTGTAGGCATCGCCTGTTTGTGCTGAGTGACATGGTACCTAGCCCTGCCATCATATCTTCTGTTGCAATTCTAAGAGAGATATGTTTAACCGGTATAAAATAGCTCATAATTAAAAAACGAGTTGGCGCTTGTTCCAAAGTATTCTATTCAGATTCACTCAATTCGCCTTGATCGCCTCTACGATTCCTGATTATATCAAACTCATATGCATGAATTTGTTTAACAAAAATATTATTGGTAAAGGATAAGAATTCTGGAATTTATTGCATTTCAGTGGAATGCAATAAAGCACCCGCGCTACAGAAACACATAATTACCTATGTACATATGTTAAGATACCAACACCATCGCTTATTGAAAACGTATAAACGTACATGTGTACTCGTACATATGTCTGCATAGGTATGTACCTATATGTATGAATTCAACATTACGCTCTCTGTAATAATAATAATATGGCAAAAGCTGATGCAGTTGTTGTTGATGAGTTTGCTGCATGCCGGCTTCAATGTTGCTCTGTTGCTGTTTCGCGTTGAGAGACTATAATTTAAATTTCCCATGAATTGAGCACAGCCTTTTGTTTTATGTTTCATTTTTTCGTGTGAATCTTGTACTTTACTCCCGCCGGCCGTTAGGATAGCAACAATAACAACCAAACCATAATATAGAAAATTGCTAACAAAATATTCTATAAAGCGAAACACTATTGAAACCTGCTGTTCAACATATTTATCTTAATTTTTGTTTCTTTGTTCAAATCATTTCTTTCTTTCAAATTCCAGCAAAAAGAAAAGGAGGAAAACTAAAAATTGCGCGTAACTCTGGTAGCAATGTCGCTTATGTTGCTTGAGTAATCTGAAGCTGCGCTTAACAGCATAGATTAGCATCAGAGAGCCTGATATGCAAAAAAAATATTTATAGAACGGTGAAGAGCATCAACAACATCAGCTATACTCGTAGTTGTGGCAAACAATAACCACGGGGTGTTGTGCTTGTAGCACCATGAATCCAGTACAAGAGCAGCTTACTGAATTATCCTTTTTGTGTGTGTTATTGTTGGTGTTGCTGTATTTACTGTTTTTCAGTTATACATACATACATATGTACATACATAAAAAACGTATAGCTACTGGTTTTATTTTCATCTTTTCGCCGATTCGCTTTTACGATTTTTTCTAAGTTTGGTTGAAATTTTATTTTAGCCTTAAACCAAAAACTATCCACAGTAGTCAGTAGTGCGTGATATTGATCGATTTTTGTATGTGCAGCAGCAGCATTTCAACAGCATTTAATGATGGACTGCTCAGTATTTTTCATATTCGTTTTTGCCTTTAAAATTTTGTATGATTCATTGCTAATAGGCAATGTGCAATAGTGGAAACAGTTGCTACTGTTCTCCTTGTTGTTATAGTTGTGCTTTGTGGTTGTAATTATCTTAATTTGCGTGCGAAACTTTTGTATAACATTTGTTCAGGGTTTTTTCCCATGATGTTCCTGTTTTGCTGATTCTGCTCCTTCTGCTGCAATTGATATTGATGGAAATACCAGTGTTACTTCTGATGTTAATATTGTAGGTGCAAGCGAGTGCAATTAGCTTAAGACAAGTTAAATTAATTTGTTTGCCCTTGGCATTGCTTTTGGGTGGATGAGCATTTTAATGCATCGCTTTTACTTATCCATATTTGAAAATTCCAATGCATTTGTTTGTGGGACAGGTGAAGTTGTATCAATGTTATTGTACATACAACATTCATGGATACTAAATACATATGTACGGGTATGTATGGATGTAAAATAGTTGTGCCTTCTGTAACAAAGGCCGTAGCCATAACCAAAAGTTTGGGTAGCTAGACATACCATACATATGTATATTGCTAGCTAAGGCAGTTTCTGTAATACTTGGAAGCTAAAATTTGTATACTCAAGATACTTGGAAGCAAAAATTTCCATAATTTAGGTAGCAGCGGTGTAGTCGGTAGTGTGCTTGCCTGCTACGCATCGGGGATTCAAATTTCGGTAAAGGCAAATCAAAATAAAAAAAATATTTTTTGTACGGCACCACCTTTTGGCAAGAGTAAAAAATGCCTAATAAAATCTTTTCATATAGCAGTTCAGATTCGGCACAAAACTGGGACCTACAGTTTCCATTCATGTAAAAATATAATAAATAATATTATCTGGGCGTTATGCGGTGTTTGAGAGAACAAATTCGTCGAAAAATTCCAAGTTTGTGGCTGACGTTTTTCTCTTTCCAACACTCGAATAGGGTATGCAGCGGCGGATTTACCAGTAGGTAGATTAGGCATTTGCCTAGGGCCTCCGATTTATAAGGGCCTCCAAAATCAAAAAAAAAAATTTTTTTTAAATGTAAAAACAATAAAATAGTCGTAGAAGTTGAGATTTTAATTTTGGAGAGTTTAAAACCTCCAATTCAAATTTAATACTATTAACTGAACTATATTTATTATAAATAGGAAAAAAAGAACCGAGCATAAGCAAGCTTTACGTTACTATATTTCGTTTGAAAAATGCAATTTCATTCATTTAATTTCATTGTTTGTTTGAATTTTGTTGCGTTAACATCAAATTTTCGTTGCATGATATTGAATATTGAGAACAATTATTTGTGTTTATTGAGTATTTATCTTAGCATAACTTATATAACCACAGTGGTCGCTGTGGTGTAGTGGTAATGCGTTGGACTGCTACGCAGAGTGTCCGGGGTTCGAATCTCGGCACAGGCAAAATCAAAAAAAAAAAAAAGAAGAAAAAATAATTTTTCTACACGGCACCACCTCTTGGCAGGCAATGGCAAACCTACAAGAGTAAAAATTGCTATGAAAAGCTTTTCACTTCGCCGTTCGGATTCGGCATTAAACTGTAGGTCCCTTCCATTCATGTACAAATTTAACACGCACAACATGAGTGAATGCGAAAAGCTCGGCCTAGGCCCTCCATGGGTTGTTGTGCTATTAAAAGTAAGTAAGTAAGTAACTTATATTTTGATTTAAGTTTGATATTTTCAGAACAACCAACATTTTTTTTTTAAAACTACCAAGACCAACGTGGTTGTTTTTATCATTTAATAATTCTTAATTCACTCAACAATTATACCATTTTCTTTTTAAAAAAATTATTGAAAAACATACTTTAAAATGAAAAGAACTTTCGAGTCTGGCGCATGAAAGCGACTACGAAAAAAAATTCAAGTGAGGGAAAATGAAAAGCAAAGAAACTCCTTGCAAAATTTATGTCTTGGGATGGAAATTTTCCATCTACCAGTACTGAAGCGGCAGATAAAAATGTTTCACTACAAGTAATAGCTGATAACGATGTTAATCTTTCAAATAGGAGTATTTGTGTAGAATAAGGTGCAAATGATAATTGCGTTGCCATTAGCAATGACATAGAGATTGAAATTGAGAGTGAAGTAATAAAATGTACAAATACTTATCCTAACTTTACTGACATTGGTTTATGGCCAAAAATAATTAGGAATGATTTGATTGAACAGTGTATTTGTACAAAACCCAAAAATGTGGAAGATTTAAAATATTCTAAAAAATTTTATAAAGATAATAATTATCAACAAATATACCGAAAAATAAATGAGGTAAATTTTTATATGACTAAAATAAACGGAGCCCAAGAGCGAAGAGAATGTTTGATTTATTCTGAAACAACGAAATATGTTTATTGCTTTGCTATTTAGTAAAAAATCTAATGGTTTAGTTTCAGGATATTCCGATTGGAAAAATATTGTAGACGTTTTGAAAAGACTTGATGAGTAACAAGAACATAAAAGTTGTATGTGTGCTTATGTTCGTCGTGCTAAAATAAGTGGTCGTGTCGATTCCAAACTTTTAGAAGTAATAGAAAAAGAGGCAAGTTATTGGCGTGAGGTATTAAAACGAGTCATTGCTACAGTCAGACTTTTGGGAAGTTTGGGCTTAGGGTTTAGAGGACATGCTAATTCTTCCAAAGGTAATTTTCCCAGCTGTATTGAATATTTGGATGAATTTGATGACTTTTTAAAGGTTCACTTATAAAAATACAGTAATTGCGGGATTGGACATGTTAATTATTTATCTAAAACCACGTGTGATGAATTCATAGAACTTATGGGCAAAAGTGTACAAAACTCCATTTTTGATGAAATAAAACGATTAATAAAACGAACATTAATAATTGCCGGGGACAAACGTATGACAATGCTTCGAACATGTCAGGCATTTATAACGGTCTCCAAGCTAAAATTAAAAGTTACAGCAAAAATGCTGCTTTTGTGCCTTGCGCAGGACATGGTCGCTGTGGCTTAGTGGTAATGCGTTGGACTGCTACGCAGAGTGTCCGGGGTTCAAATCTCGGCACAAGCAAAATCAAAAAATCAAAAAGTAAAAAAAATAATTTTTCTACACGGCACCACCTCTTGGCAGGCAATGGCAAACCTACAAGAGTAAAAATTGCTATGAAAAGCTTTTCACTTCGCCGTTCAGATTCTGCATTAAACTGTAGGTGCCTTCCATTCATGTACAAATATAACACGCACAACATGAGTAGATGCGAAAAGCTCGGCCTAGGCCCTCCATGGGCTCTTGTGCCATTAAAAGTAAGTAAGTAAGGACATTCCTTAAATTTAGTTGGAAATACAGCTGCAGAATGTTCTTCTAAAGCTATTATATTCTTTGATTTTATTCAAAATTTATTCGTCCTTTTTTCCTCTTCAACAAAGAGAAATGAAAACTGATCAAAAATTAAGCCATACCTTAAAACGTATATGTGACACTCGATGGTCATCCAGAGCTGAAGCTGTGTTAACTGTACGAAAGAATTTTTCTTTCATAAGAACCGTTCTTGGTGAAATTTGTATTAACCCATCTAATGCACATAACAAAAATTCAGGCGAAAAAATTACATAGTAGTTTTGAAGATTTAGAGACGGCACTGTTATTGATTTTTTGGAATACACTATTGCAAAGAATTAATGCCTTCATTTTGTAAAATTGGAAAAAATATTAACACTGCCTGAAATGTAGGCGTCAATTCTAGAATTTCGACCTGCAAACTGCCTTTTTCAAGCTTGACCCAACCATATGGAAACACAATGATGAATATCAAACTGCTTCGGTATACTTTCAAAATTTATTAATGGTTAACGACGCTGCAAAGCGTGGCGTTAAATTTATGAAATAAACCGGCATTATCTGACCAACTGGCAAAGTTGACCAAAAGCACTTTATATTAAAATTTTTAGTTTTTTCATTGTTTTTCTTATATAAAGTGCCATTAATTATTCTCGCTTTAGATTTTCCATGTGTTTTTTATAGGTAAAAATAAACTTTTTCAGCTAGACGCTATTAACATAGCCATCTCTGGAAACTTCCTAACAAATGCGGCCAGACTAATTTCTAAAGGAAAATACGTACATAAATTCGAATGATACGAACTTATGTACGTACATAAACGTTGATACGTACATAAACGTTCAGATATATTTTTAAAGGAGAATTCCCGTTCCCTCTCTTGATGGTACACCCCAGTGATAAATACGAAGGTTAATTTATACTAATATGCTCACTGACATTTCATTGTTTGTTTCAAGTTAAAGAAAGAAGACGTAAGTTTTTAGCTCCAAGGCTCATCATAATTCATTAAAAACTAGATTTCGAAAAATTGTATGTTAGGGCTTTAGCGAATTAATTCTTTTAGCAAATCCACTGTCAAATAATGAAAAAACGAATGCGAATACAACTAATTAAAAATAATTTTGTCTTCAATTTAGTGATGCCATCTTTTATTACATGAAACAAATTACTCACAGAAATTATTCACATAAAAAATTGCGAATGCGAATTATTCGCACATCCCAAATGTAAAGCGACCACAGATTGCTTCTATGTAACTAATCCATATGCTCAGCAATAAATTCATAGAACTAAACGCCATTTTCAGATTTTTGCATGGAAAAACTTCAATTCATTTGAAGAGCTCTATTATAAAAACTTTAAGCATTAATTATAAAAGAAACGAATTTAATGCTCTGTGATTGGTCACTTTAACATCATCGTTAAAATCAGTAAAATAATCAGAAGACCATGGAAAAAGCAAAAGCAAACATTTGTCCACATTAAGCGATTTCTTTCAAGCTTCGTTGAATCTGTATATACGATATGTACGTAGTTTATATGTATGTATAAGTATATGTGTGACTATATGCACGCGCAAAAGCTAAAAAAGGCTGAAACAAAATCGAATAAAAAAATGAAGTGGTTAAACCGAACGTAACATGCGCATGCCAGCACCAATACCATCACAACACCAACTTAAAAAACATGACATGATGATGAATAATGTTGATTGCATGGGCAGCGACAACAACAATATCGTGTAAAACCACATAAACGAAGCCATCGAATACGACAACGACGCTGATGATAATAGCTAACAACGCAACGACGCATTTGACGTATTTATCAAGCGTAGCAATAAACTAATTGGCTGACGTCATAACAAAAAAAAATAACTAAAACGACCGCAAAGTAACAAAAAAGAGTGTGGTGTGTGGGCTAAGGTGCCCAGGTTTTTCCTGAAGAAATAGGAGGCATTTCGTATGCGTGTTTAGTGGGAAAAAGATGTCAATATTTTACACTTTCGACACGTCGGCTAATCAAGGGACAATTTTTATACCCTACACACTCACTTGATTTTCATTACAAACAAACCGTTATTCGACCAAAGCTTATAAACCCACTAGATAGTCAGAGTGTGCCGGTAAAAGAAATGTGAGCATCACTGGGACGCCCTACGGAAGTTTACTTCTTCAGAAGTAAAGTTAGCTTTTTGTGTTTTCAAGTTAGGTTTACTAAACTTGTAAAAATCAGAGTCTATCGCAGACATTACAGGCGTGGCCGAAGAAATTTTTAACGATGTGTTTGATGATTCTCTAATCGGAGGTGTGCTACATCTGGATTAACTTCATTTTTATTGTTTGCATTTCCAATGCATGCAACGCCCTCTGCAAAATCATCATCTCCATCAAAATATTCATACTTAACCTAATTATAATTACAATCTTATCATTATACTTATAATCTTATCATCATTATTAACATCATTATATTAATCATCATCATCATGATCATCATCAAAATATTCAGGTCTCAATGAGATGAGTGTTGATGCAAATATGGGCTCTTATGAACTCATTTGCCATTCAAGCTGTCTTTCCGCATTAATCTTTGCGAATTGTTTTTCAATGAAATTCGAATTTAACTTGCTTGCGAAGTCTACACTCTCGCGATCTCTTGGTGCTGGCTTTTGGGTTTTTTACATGATATAAGAATCTGAATTTTGTGGGCCACCATTTTTCGACGAAGTCTACATTCTCGCTGTCTCTCAGCCGCAGTTTTTGCTAAAAATTTTATCTTGACACAATCGCCATTTGTTTATGTCGGTTTATAAACATTGAATAATTTTAACATTAGCAACCGATTGAATTGAGTAAACATGTTTTTGAAACGTCAATTCAGTACAATTTTAACCATAAATCGCCGAAATAGTGACAGTGTACATTGAAAATAGTCGTTCATTTGTGTTAACTCAACGTGCATATCGTCGAAAATATCGAGGCCAACAAGCACCGTCTGACAACACTAGCCGTTGGTATCGAATTTTGTTGAGGACGGGACAGTGGGAGATCGTCGACAAGCCGTTCACCAACGGCCAAGATTTTCCAATGAACTGATTTAAGCGGTAAGAGAGAACCCACAGATTATTTAAAAAGCAAGCCTCATACCATTGACGAGTCCAAGGCAAACATTTGTGCAGAAATCATCGCTATAGCGCCAGTTATATCTGCAGTTGCATCGAAACACAGGATGCACCATGATCCACCACTCAAAACAGTCACAAAAATTTCAGATGTATATGACTTTAATGCACATTCAGCTAAAAGATTTGAATGTTGAATAAAATAATCATAAAATAAAAAGAGAAACAAAAAGATGATACTTATGTTAGATTTTGACCAAAGTTTATAATAAAGTTCAGTTGATATTTTCACAGCAACAACTGAAGTCGTGTTTTTATTTAAAATACGTAATTGGCGCAGTTGGGTTTTTCGGACCAGCTACTAATTTTATTAACAATAAAGTGAGCAACGAAGTACTTCTAAGTAAAATTTACAGAAGTACGAAGATACAACACTAATTATTAAAACAATAAAAGTTTTTTTTCAAGTATATCAGAAAAAAACAGTGAAAAGCTAAAATCAAATATTGGTGAAAAACATTGAAACAGATTTTTTTTTACAAATTAGCCTCGGATATCACAAAAATTTTTCTTAAAATTACTTTATTTGAAAAAAAATTTATTGCTTTAGTAGACACAGGATCTACTATTACTTACTTTACTTTTGATGGCACAACAGCCCATGGAGGGCCTAGGCCGAGCTTTTCGCATCCACTCATGTTGTGCGTGTTATATTTGTACATGAATGGAAGGTTTAAAGCCGAATCCGAACGGCGAAGGAAAAGCTTTTCATAGCAATTTTTACTCTTGTAGGTTTGCCATTGCCTGACAAGAGGTGGTGCCGTGTAGAAAAATTATTTTTTCTACTTTTTTTGATTTTACCTGTGCCGAGATTCGAACCCCGGACACTCTGCGTAGCAGTCCAACGCACTACCACTACGCCACAGCGACCACCAGGATCTACTATTAGCATTTTAAAAAAAGCAAGTTTTTTAAATATGAACCTTCTATAATTAAATGAAAACCAAACCAAATTACTTAAAACCATTACAGGGGATGTGTGTATATCAAGTACGAATATAGCAACGCCCATGTCCAATTGAATTTAATTATCTAGCAAACGCTAAAATGAGGTCGGCAATGGTGTATTTTGATAAACCTTTTGATATTTTATTAGGCATGGATCGGATAAAAAATAACGCTTATGAAATAAATATTCAGGAAATGGAACTAAAAATGAACAATGGAGTGAGCCTTCCTTTTCTAACAAATTTGTTCAGAAGCAGATAGAAGTTTTGGAAGTAAGCGAAGTGCCAAATATTCAATTAAACCATTTAGAGAACTGAGAAAAATATGTTATCTGTAGACTTTTGAAAAAGTGTAAAAAATTAATATACTAAGAAGGAGATAATTTAAAAAATACCAAATCAGTAGTTCATGAAATAAAAACAACAACGGACCAACAAATTAATTCAAAAATTTATCGGTTACCCCAAAAACATGAAGAGGAAGTCAAGGTGCAAATCAATAACATGGAGAAGCAGGGAATTATTCGAAAGAGTAGAAGTAAATACAGTTCGCCAATAATTGTAGTTCCTAAGAAAAAAGACAATTCAGGTATTACAAAATTTAGAATAGTTGTAGATTATAGACGATTTAACTATGGATTGAATTCTGGATAAACTTGGCAAAGGCCAGTATTTTAGTACTATCGATATAGCCAAAGGCTACCATAAAATTCTGATGGCGGAAAAGGACATTGAGAAGACGGCATTCGTTACTCCGATGGGATTATACGAATATGTAAGAAAACATTTTAGGCTTAAAAATGCCCCCGCCACATTTCAGAGACTAATTAATGAAATTCTTAGAGAATATATTAACAAAATCTGCGTGATGTACCTTGATGATATTCGAATTTTTTCCACCTCACTCGAAGAACATGCCAAGTCATTGGATAAAATTTTTGCAAAGTTACAAGAACATAATCTTAAATTTCAAGCTAACAAGTGTAGTTTTCTTAAAAAATAAACTAATATTTTGGGTTATATTCTAACAAAAGATGGAATCAAACCTAATCCTGATATAATAACAACCATTCAAGAGTTAGAAATTCCAAAAACAGAAAAGAAAATAAAAGGGCTTTAGGAGTGACAGGTTTTTACAGAAAATTCATTAAGGACTACTAGAAAATAGCTTAATCCATGATAAAATATCTAAAAAAAAAGGTAATAAAGTTAATGTATATGACCCACAATACATTGCAAGCTTTGAAAATCTTAAATCATTAATATCGTCCCATGCAATTCTCAAATATCCGGAATTTGATAAAGAATTCACAATTACTACTGATGCAAGTGATTATGCTATTGGCGCTGTTTTATCTGAGTGTGCATATCCAATTTTTTATATACCAGGAACGCTTAAAACCATGAACAAAACTATGCGACGGCGGACAAAGAATTTCTAGCAATTATTTACGCTGTAACTTATTTCAGACCTTACATCTACGAAAACAAATTTTAAATTGTGACAGACCATTGTCCAATTACCTACTTAAATACAAAATATAAAGGTAAATAATTTTTCCAGCGCCATCAAAGATGGCTACTGAAACTACAGGAATATAACTACGAAATAGAATAAAGGAAAAGAAAATATCATAGCAGATTTTTTGGGTCGTTTAGAAAATTCACCAAAAATCAACGAAACTAATTACCAAGAATTCCAATTTAGAACTCTCAGAAACCATGCATTCGGCTGATTAAGAGTTATTAGACCATATTGGTTATAAAGACCAAATAGTAAATAAATACAGAACTCAAAAAATTTTAACTTATAGTCCAGTAACTGAAATGCAAACAATTCATAACATAAAAATTGTAGAAATTACCCCATTAGAAAATGAAGCCTTTATTAAAGAAATTTTGCAAAGACATATAAAAGGCCAAAGTATTTGATAGAGACCACAAAATTCAAATTATTATTATTTCAATGTTCTCAAATAATAATAAAGTTTATACGATGCAGAAAACGAACAACTGAGATAATATCAGAAGAAGACCTACATAAACAGTTATCTCTATAACATATTAATTTTAATTTTCTATAATATTAATTTTAATTATATTTTTTTGACATCTTCATATATCACAGCAGCGAAGAAAACGTACTTTTTTATCAAGCACGCGTTATACTTTAAGACTTTTTTACTAAGGAATTTAATGTTTAAAAATGACAAGTTCTCTTAGTAATGAAAATGCTCGTTCCAAAGATAATACTTTCAATATGATAAGAATACTCTCAAAACAAAAGACTGGGTTAAAAGTTTGCCACTTAAATGCGCAAAGTTTGATTAATAAGATTGACGAAATGCGATACTTGTTTGAGGGTTCTGGTATGGATGTAATTTGTGTTAGTGAAACATGGTTTAATAGTGGTATGTCTGATGCTTTGTTCAGCTTAAATGGTTACAAAATATTTCGTGCGGATAGGGTTAGCCATGCAGGCGGTGTTGCAATCTATGTAAAAGAAACGTTTACGTGTAAAATACTCAGTAAGTCCCCACCTGATAGTCTTATTGAATATATCTTTGTTGTAGTTTCAAATGTAAATCAAAAATTGCTTCTTGGTTGCGTTTATCGTCCAAACCGTTCTGTTGATTTTTCACCTTTTCTAAGCACATTAGAAAATATTGCACTCTCGTTCACTGACATAATTATAGCGGGGGATTTTAATAGTAACCTCCTTGTAGAAAATAGTCTAGTACCCGATATGGATAGCTTAGGTCTTTCTTCTGTTAATACCAGTATGCCAACTCACTATACAAGAACAACTAATACTGTCCTGGATTTATTCTTTGTAAGTGCCAAGACTAGAATTCTTCTGTATGATCAATTATCTGTATCTAATTTTTCAAAACATGATCTTATTTTCCTTGCTTACGACTTTACACTCAGTGATACTGCAAACTGCTTCAGTTATCGTGACTTTAAAAACATAGACTATGCTCGACTTGAAACTGCTGTATCTGATATAAACTGGGAACAAGTTTTTTATATTAACTCAGTTGATGATCAAGTAGCATTTATTCAAGGCAATGTCAATCATCTGTTTAACGAGTTCGTCCCTATTAAGCAAAAAAGAACTACTCATAAGCAACGTCCGTGGTTCAACAGAACTATTGAACATCTGATTTTGATGCGCAATAATGCATATAATCGCTGGAAACGCTTCAAAACTCCAGAATTATATGAAGAATTTAAAATATTGCGTGAAAATTGCAAAAAGTAATTATTATAGGGACAAGTATAGTTCAGTTGTGAATAGTAAGCAGAAATGGCGTGAGATACGCAATATAGGGCTTTGTAGAAAATCATTCGACTCTTGTGATAACGTAGACGTTGAGGATTTAAACAAAAAATTTGTTGATATACCTATGCCTTTTGTCAATCAAAACGTTTACCAGACTATTGAAAGTTCTTTTAATGCCAACTCTAGCTTCAGCTTCAATTGTGTTTCTCAGGCTGATGAACTGCAAACTGTATTATCAATAAAATCGAACGCTCTAGGGTATGATGACACTAGTCCTATTTTTCTGAAAATTTTGCTTCCGAAGATTCTCCCATATCTAACTCACATTTTTAATACTGTGCTCACAAAGTCAATTTACCCGATAGAATGGAAGAAAGCTAAAATAATACCAGTACCAAAATCTCATAATGAGTACCGCCCAAAAGCTATACTCCCATTTATATCCAAAGCGTTAGAATCGTTACTTAGTCAACAAATTAACACACATTTGAGTAAAAATAGTTATATTACTGAAAGGCAATCAGGCTTTAGGGAAAAACATAGTTGTATTACTGCTCTAGTTGATGTAATTGAAGACTTACGTTCTAGCATAGATGACAATAAATTTGGGTTCTTAGTTCTGTTGGATCACTCCAAGGCTTTCGATACATTCGACCATAATATTTTGGAGACAAAACTAATTAAATTATTTAACTTCTCGCCATCTGCGACGAATCTTATTGCGTCATATCTTTCCAATAGGTCACAAGCTGCCTTCGCCAATAACTGTTCATCAGTCTTTCTACCCATTATAAGAGGTGTTCCTCAAGGTTCTGTCTTGGGTCCCCTTTTTTTTCTATGTACATAAATGACCTACCTAGTGTTTTGAAAAACTGTAAGATCCATATGTACGCAGATGACGTCCAGTTGTACGTCAACTGTAAGCGTGAGAACCTCTATGACTGCATCAACAATCTGAATAGTGTTCTTGAAAACATTGGTAATTGGGCAATAAAAAACGGCTTAAGCCTTAATCCTTACTTTACTTACTTTTGATGGCACAACAGCCCATGGAGGGCCTAGGCCGAGCTTTTCGCATCCACTCATGTTGTGCGTGTTATATTTGTACATGAATGGAAGGGACCTACAGTTTAAAGCCGAATCCGAACGGCGAAGGAAAAGCTTTTCATAGCAATTTTTACTCTTGTAGGTTTGCCATTGCCTGACAAGAGGTGGTGCCGTGTAGAAAAATTATTTTTTCTACTTTTTTTTTTGATTTTGCCTGTGCCGAGATTCGAACCCCGGACAATCTGCGTAGCAGTCCAACGCACTACCACTACGCCACAGCGACCTTAATCCAGCAAAGTCAAAATGCTTGGTAATAGCGAAGAAAATCATTGACATTTCCACTGCCCCTAACCTTTCATTAAACGGAAGCAATATTGAATACGTAGACTCTGCAAAAAATCTAGGGGTAACCTTCAACAGAACTCTAACTTGGAATAACCACATAAGTAACACGGTTGGGAAAGTCTACAGCATGCTTCGTGTTCTTTGGACGACGCAGTACTTTACTCCTCTTCATATTCGAATGCTACTTGCTAAAGCATATCTCATACCAACAATGCTATATGGCTGCGAAATATTTGCAAATTGTGATAGTCTAAGTAAAAATAAATTAAATATTCTTTTCAATAACATTGTTCGTTATGTGTTTGGACTAAAACGAAGAGATCATGTTTCCCAGTATGCTAAAAGAATCCATGGCTTAACCTTTGATAGCTTACTGAACTATCGAACGGTTTTATTGTTGCATAAAATTATATGTAATGCAGAACCCAGTTATTTGTTTTCGAGATTAAACTTTTCTATATCCAATCGAACTAATATGATTAACTGTTTACGTGTTTCTTGTTTAACGTCTGAAAGGCAGTTTTTTGTACACTCCGTTCGTCTTTGGAATGCACTTCCTAATAGTTTAAGATCTGGTAATAATGCTGTGCAATTCAAAAATAAACTAGCTTTATTTCTTTCTTCGCTGTAATAGGAAATAATGAAATATATCATGTTATTAAAATTTTTACGAATAGATGAATAGATGTTTCATGTTTAATTTTTAAGTAAAGTTTAAATTTGTATGTCATGCAATATATATTATAAGTCGTATTTAATCTTGTTTATGCTACATGCTGCCGGTACTGCTAATAAGGTTTTAAACTTTGTTGTGCCGGTTTTCGAAAAAATAAAAATAAATAAATAAATAAATAAATAAATAAATAAAGAATCTTTGCTTAGTGGTATAAATGAATGGTATTATACTCTAAAGAATTTTTTTTTTTTTTTTTTTTTACTATCCGCATCAAGGCAAAATTCTTCAACATCAGCCTAATTTGTGTCCATGCCCCGACGGATGAGAAGGATGAAACGACCAAAGATGACTTCTACGAGCTCCTCGACAAAGCTTATGAGCATTGCCCCCGCCACGATGTTAAAATCGTGTTAGGCGACTTTAATGCCAAGGTGGGCAAGGAGAGTCTCTTTGGTCCGACGATCGGAAAATTCAGTCTCCACGACGAAGCCACCGATAACGGTATGAGACTGATCGACTTCGCCGCGGCACGAAACATGACAGTTAGTAGCACCAGATTCCAACATAAGGATATCCATAAGGCCACTTGGCTGTCCCCTGATCAAAACACACGAAACCAAATTGATCACGTTGTGATCGACGGAAGGCACGCTTCCAATGTACTAGACGTACGCACAATACGTGGTGCAAACATCGACTCAGACCACTACTTGGTTGCAGCCAAGGTCTGCACACGTATATGTGTAGCAAATCGCGTACGGATAGGTACAAAGAGAAAGCTGGATGTCGAAAAGCTGCAATCACAACAGACAGCCAAAGTCTTTGCCAACCAACTTGCACTTCTCCTTTCGCAAAACACCCCTCAACTTGATGATATATGCGCACAGTGGACGCACATTTCCCGCTCTATGCGTACGGCTGCCGAAGAGGTGCTAGGCTACCACCGTCGACGGAGAAATATGTGGTACGACCAAGAGTGTCGCGATGCTACTGAAGCAAAAAACGCAGTATACAGAGCCACCCTGCAGTCAGTTGCAACGCGAGCTGCTAAGGAGCGATACAGAAAGTTGAGGAGGGAGGAGAAACGTCTTTTCAGGCGCAAGAAAAGAGATGAAGAAAGACGCGAGTTCAATGATATCGAAATGTTGCGGGACAGGAACGAGGTCCGAAAATTCTTTGAAAGAATAAGACGCCTGACTCTTGGTTTGAAGACCGGGGCCTCTTCCTGCAAGGATGAAGATGGAAATCTGGTGACAGATATCCAGGGCATAATGAGATTATGGAGGGAGCACTTTTCGCAGCTGCTTAATGGCGAAGACGGCAATAATCCCGCCACTGCGGAACCCACTCCGGAAACCCCAATCACTGACGGCGTTGAAGTACCGCCGCCTGACTATGAGGAGGTCTTAACAGCCATTGCTCGGCTGAAAAACAATAAGGCTGCAGGTGCAGATGGCCTGCCTGCTGAGTTGTTTAAGACCGGAGGCGAAGAGCTCAAAAAACGCATGCATGAGCTTCTATGCAGAATATGGTCAGATGAAAGCATGCCAAGTGATTGGAATCTCAGCGTACTCTGCCCAATCCAAAGAAGGGTGATTCCACGATCTGCGCCAACTACCGTGGGATCAGCCTTCTTAATATTGCATATAAGGTTCTATCGAGCGTACTGTGCGAAAGACTGAAGCCCATCGTCAACAAACTGATTGGACCTTATCAGTGTGGCTTCAGGCCTGGTAAATCCACCATCGACCAGATATTCACACTACGCCAAATCCTGGAAAAGACCCGAGAAAAACAGATCGACACCCATCACCTATTTGTCGATTATAAAGCCGCCTTCGACAGCACGATTAGGGATCACTTGTACGCCGCAATGTCTGATTTTGGTATCCCTGCAAAGCTCATTCGTCTTTGCAAAATGACACTGACCAACACCACCAGCACAGTGAAAATTGGGACAGACCTCTCCGCACCATTTGATACCAAAAGAGGTTTCAGACAAGGTGACTCCCTATCGTGCGACTTCTTTAACCTAATGCTGGAGAAAATAATTCGAGCTGCGAACATCGACATCTCTGGCACTATCTTCTACAAGAGTGTCATGCTGCTAGCATATGCTGATGATATTGACATCATTGGCAAAAACGCTCGAGCAGTCAGTGCAGCATTCTCCAACCTGGAAAGGGAGTCTCGTCGTGTGGGTCTAGTGGTGAACGAGGACAAAACGAAATACCTTGTGTCAACAAACAAAGAGTCACGGCGTCTTGGACAAAATGTCACTGTTGACAACTACACTTTTGAAGTCGTCAAGGATTTCGTTTATTTAGGATCCAGCATAAACACCAACAATAATGTCAGCCTTGAGATCAAGCGGAGACTAACTCTTGCCAACAGGTGTTACTACGGGCTCAGTAGGCAATTGAGAAGTAGAGCCCTCTCTCGACCGACGAAAATAACGCTCTATAAGTCCCTCATCCTTCCCGTCCTAATGTATGGCGCAGAGACGTGGACATTGACCATCAATGATGAGAGACTGTTAGGAGCGTTCGAGAGGAAGATACTCCGTAAGATCTACGGTCCAGTATGCGTGGATGACGTGTTTCGAATAAGATGGAACAATGAGCTGTATGAGCTGTACGCCGACACTGACATAGTCAAGCGTATAAAACTCCAGCGGCTTCGCTGGCTGGGTCATGTTGAGCGAATGGAAGAAAGCGCTCCGGCTAGAAAGGTGTTTTATTCGAACCACGGTGGAGGATCACGCAGAAGGGGACGTCCTAATCTCCGTTGGAAAGACCAGGTGCAGGGCAACCTGACTGCACTTGGCCTTATCAACTGGCGCCAGCGCGCGCATAGCAGAAGTGACTGGCGAAGCTTTGTGGAGGCGGCCAAGACCGATCATCGGTTGTAGCGCCAGCTAAGTAAGTAAGTATACTCTAAAAGATAAAATATATTTTCCCAAACTACAGGAACACATACAATTAATAATAAATAATTATCGGAAATGTAATCAAATAATGTATGATAGAAAACCAAATTTTTATTAACTGAAACTCCAATAGATAAAAATGCTGTAATACATTTAGATATTTTCCATTTTAAAAAAAGGGCTTATGTCACGACCATTGACAAACTTACAAAATTTGCTGCTGTATATAGCAGAAAATGTAGAAGTTCATTTAACTAAACCAAATAACCATACAGGAAACTCTGATATAGAAAGACTGCATTCAACCTTGTTAGAAAAAATAACAGGCATTGAGAGTAGTGAGCTTTCCGTTGAAATGAAGATGCAGATAGCTATAGCAAACTATAACGATCGATATCATTCTACAATTAAATGTTCCCCAGGTGAAGCAAAAGAAACGGTTAATATTGGGGAATTGCGAGAAAGGATAGACCAAAGCAAAGATTTAATTATTAATAAAAGAAATCTGAACAGAGAAAGTTACATAGAAAACAGATTAGAAGGTCCCATTATAAATTATAAGAGGCTAAGGCACAAAGATGAACCCTATTACAGATACAATACCTTACAAAATGCCCATTTTTCAAATATTAAAAGACCATTAAAATTTACAGGTATACATCCGTACATTGATATTTCTGATGACAATCATAGCAGCACAAGGGCTATTGCAAGTGAACCAACTTAACACTAATACAGGATACACTATTATTCGATTAAGGGAAGTACAAATAGTAAATAATACAATTTCAGTCTTACACATTATAAATACTGAGGACATTGGCCAGTTAATAAATGTACTAGAGAAAAATATAGGAAATATGGAATTAATAAATAAAGACTTGTTGTAAAGATAAATAATTTTTTAAAAGCTAAATTGAGATCTATTACCCCACGTAAATATAAGGAAAAAACGCGGTCTAATTAATTTTGTAGGTAGTATACAAAAATGGGTGTTTGGAACGATGGATGATGAAGATAGAGTAGAAATTGCCGAACATCCAAGGATAATAGAAACTAACAATCATAATGCTATTGACACTTTAAATAGATAAATTGTTATAAATCAGAATTTCAATAGAAGCATTGACCTTTTAAGAAAAACCATAGAATCAAACAGAACAATAATCGAAAAGTCACTTCGAGATGTACTATAGAAATCAGAAATAGTAAAACATTTACTGTACTCTGACCAAATGCATAAGTTAAAGTAAGTAAAGATATAATATTGATTTTTTAAACTTAAATTAATTAAATTAGGCGTCCTTACTCTTGATAATAATAAAATCGTAATAGCTATTAAGTTACCAGAGGATTTTATAAGTGTTGATTTAAAAACAATTGTACCAATACCAAATGAAAACTTTTATGAAATTGATGAAAATAAAGAATTTTTCGTAGAAATTAATAATGTAAAGTACTCATATAAAGAAAATGAAATATTGAAAGATTTAAAAAGAAATAAGAATTGCTTTGTAACGGAGAGTTGTAAATTTAATTTTAACAACAGGTTACATATAGAGGAGATTAATAAAGAAACTATTGTAGTAAAAAATGCTAATAACACCGAATTAATCCAAAATTGTAACTATAAAAAATTTTCTATTAACAGAAACTTACTTATTGTATTTAGTAATATTTTAAAATAAAAATAAAGAGCCAAATATTCCAAAAAGAGAAGAAATAGTCCAAGAAACATATACTTATGAAAATGAAAAAGGTCTAAATTTCACTGAAATAGAACAAATAAAGTTTAGCACAATAATTCTGGAACATTTGGAAAACATACAACATATCAAAGAATTAAAATATCAAACACATGATAACACATGATGTTAATGTAACAATTGTATTTATAGTTATTAGTAAGTATTATCATTGTTTTAATTACTATATGGTTTAGGAGAAGAAACAAAATTCAAATACAAATTGAGAATAATGAAGAAATTCCTTTAGAAAGAATTCAGGAGAATTCAGATAATGGCGGTAGAGGAGTTATGTCTGCAGTTGCATCGAAACATAACATGATGCAACATGATCCACCACTCAAAACACAGTCACAAATATTTTAGCTGTGCGTGACTTTAAGGCACATTCAGCTAAAAGATTTGAATGTGGAATAAAATAATCAAAAACAAAAAAGAGAAAGAAAAAGATGATACTTATGTTAGATTTTAAGCAAAGTTTATTAAATAAAGTTCAGTTGATATTTTCACAGCAACAACTTAAGTCGTATATTTA
This sequence comes from Palloptera scutellata, assembly GCA_958295655.1. Classification (NCBI taxonomy): domain Eukaryota; kingdom Metazoa; phylum Arthropoda; class Insecta; order Diptera; family Pallopteridae; genus Palloptera; species Palloptera scutellata. The sequence goes on from OY282450.1 coordinate 59,134,189, forward strand.
CTTAAAATACGTAATTCGCCCGAGATGATTGAAAAAGTGAAAAGGGAATACTACTGTGGGCAAAAAGTAGTAAGACTTTTTAATTTAAATTTCGCGCGGAAACCCATTCATCAAAATATTATTTTTTTAAGGTTGGTATGACTGTCGGTGACATCTGTGCCAAATGTCACATCAAAATAATCATTAGTGTTTAGTATACGCTTGTCTTTCTGAAGTACAAAAAGTACATTCGGCGATTTTCACAATGAGTGAAATTATTCAACAAAGAAGTTCCATTAAATTTTGTGTGCGGAATCAAATTTCTGGTGCCGAAATTTTCAGAATGTTGCAAAAGGCCTTCGGTGATAATTGTATGTCGCGAGCAAGTGTTTTTGATTGGTACAAATTGTTCAAAGATGGTCGAGAACGCGTTGACGACGAACCACGTCCAGGACGGCCATCAACATCAACTGATGTTCAACACGTCAATAAAATCAAGGAATTGGTGCTCGAGAATCGACGATTAACAGTCAGAGACCTTACTGGCATCGTTGGAATATCGGAAGGATCAGTGAAAACCATTTTAAAACATCATTTGGGCCTAAGAAGAGTGAATGCACGATTGGTTCCAAAATCACTGCATTGGTTTTACGAGACCATTTTGGCAAAAATTCGACTGATATCGTTCCGCAACCACCCTATTCGCCTGACTTAGCACCGTGTGACTTTTGGCTATTTTCTAAACTCAAAAAACCGCTTCGTGGACACCGTTACCGTTTTGAGTCAATTGAAGACATTAAACATGAATCGCTAAGCGCATTGAAGGCTATTCCGGAAATTGACTTTAACAACTGTTTCGAGAATTGGAAAAAACGTTGGCACAAGTGTATTGGGGCCGGGGGGGATTACTTTGAAGGGGACGAAATAGATTTGGAAGAAGGAATAAAAAAATTTTAAATTATGAACAAAGTCTTACTACTTTTTGCCCACAATATATATTGCTTTGGTTAATTACGGCGGCCGCTTGATTGATGTTGTATTCAAAAACTAGTACAAATATATTGTAAAGGACCAAATTAAATAAAAATACCTCATATGGAAATCAGTTGTTTTTATTCAATATTCACATACCGACATAAAAGATGGTGCAACCTGTACACTCGCTCATTCTTTCAGCTCCAGAAATTTCTAACGATTTTTGTTTGATATGTCAAATTTTACTAGAAACTGATGTGCAGTGCCCTCTATCAATCAAGTATGATTCATATTCGGCGCCTCGTATCAATCAAATTTGAAGCATACGCTAATCAGCGCCCTCTATCAATCAAATTTGAAGCATACGCGAATCAGCGCCCTATATCAATAAAGTTTGAAGCATACGCGTATCAGCGCCATCATTCAATCAAGTTTGATTCATTCTTGTGGATACATTTGGATGCGTATGTGCTGCCCATCATTTCCATAACAATTTTCGCTGCGACGAACCCCTCGTAAATATAAAAACGATTCTAAAGATATAAATTTAAAAAAACTACTCCTTGATGTGTAAAAATAATTTTTTTCTTATAATATACTATAATTGGAAATAAAATATTATTCCTATTGGATATACATATGTACTAATTATTACATACTTATGTATGTATGTATGTATGAGTTCTCGGCTACTAAATATGCAAGACTGAGCATTGAGAACAAATTGATTGAACACAACGAACGCATTAATTAGGGAGATTTTAGTTCATATGGCTTACTATTTAACACAATTATTAAGGCCAAAATGGAATCATTTTCATATAAAATAAAAATTTATATCTCCCCCGGCTTAAGAGATATATGGTGGCAAATCCGAACTAGACGCTTAGTCAAGATGTGAGTTGCATGTTGCGTAGGGTATGGAGTTTAAAAAAAAATTCAATAAATTTGTCTTGTAGTTCTTTTCTTAACATCACGGATACTGATAAAAAAACAGCGATTACGTAGGTCCAAATTTGAGATTCAATATATTACTTTACATAACTGGACACAATAATTGAAAAGCTGTTGCCGAATATGCTGAATCTTTTAATTCTAAAGTAATTTTCGATGCCTGTATTACAACATGTGGCAACTTAAAGTATGTGATCACAGCTTCGCTTCACTACGCTTTAGGTATTCATCTTGTGGAACACACTTTCTGTATTTACACGGTTTAAATTTCTATTTGAAATTAAATTTAACACATTTTTTTAACGTTTTTAATTTCTTTGGAAACGAGATGGCCCTAGTTTTCGTACAAGAAGTCTTAACCTTAGATACCGATTGTTCAAATGCTTTATATAATGTATTATTAAATAGAGATATGGAGGCTGTCAATGTCCAGATTATCTAAAAGCCAAGATGTAACAGAAATAATAACCTTTTTATTACAATTAGTTCTATGAAAATAGTATTTTAATTTAATAGGTTTTGTATCAATATTTAGGCTATACGGTAATTTAAAGGATAATGCCAAGATAGGAAGATTACCATCCTCAGGAGATGCGTAGAGTTCGGAACGAGAAATATAAATATTTGAGCCATCATCCACATAGACAAGATCCAAACATTTTGCATTCTTATTAACAATATTATTAATCTGATACAAACTTAGTTCAGAAAGTATATCCAAAAAGTTATTATTGATTTCTGTAGGAGTGCAAGGGTAAAGATGCAGAACTTCTTCACAAAAGTTTCAAGTAACACTTGGCATATTAAAGTTACCAAGGGCAATCAACGAATCAGTTGTTCTCATTTTAGAAGTAATTATTGCCAAGAAAGAAGCATGCTTAAGATAAATATTATCAGTTGAATTAAGCGGGATGTACGAATATTTAATAAATAAATAATGCTTTTCGATCATTATACGGACACGTCAGAGTTCAATATCATCTGAATAATCTAATGGGTAAACCTCAGGTGGATATAAAAACTTAACGGCGATCATAATGCCACCACCATGTTTATGAACATGGTATTTTCTAAAAACCTCGAAGTTATTACAAAGTACCATATTTCGGTATCATATACAGAGTGTTTAAGCTAAGTTTCAGTGAAGGCTGAAATGTCGCATTACAAGTAACACTTTTATGATACAGGTTGTTTAATTTTGAATTTAACTCTCTGACAACAATATCAATTTTAGATTTAATATAGAATTTTATATCATAGATGGAAGTGTCGTTAGATAATAATATAAACATAGATTTTTTAGGTACAACTACTCTCGGTTTGTTTGTAGTTGGTCCAGCACATTCGGCTACTATTAGTTTCTTAGGTACTACGACAGGTGACGGATTATCCACTGGAACCACTGACAGGTTCAACAAGGGTACCACTTCTTTGCAAGGTGAAAGAATAGGAGAAGGTATAGCATCAGACCATACAACAGGAAAATTTTCTTTGGTGTTGCATTTCGAGCAACATTGATTGTGCTAGCTGGAAAAGGTGACGGCACAGTGAGAGTCTCCACTGAAACCACTACATCAGTATTATCAGCAGCAACAGCACCACCAGCTTCAACGACGACGTTAATATTAACAGCAGCAGCGACTTGCTTAGATGGTCTGGTGGGTTTTTTATCCACCTTAGGTGATGGATAAGATGAAGCAGTACTAGATGCACTAACCGAAGAGTATAGAAACTCATTTAAAGAATTAAGTCTATCCATTAGACAATTTATTGATTGAGAGAGCCGAGACATATCAGCAGTAATGTTAGCGGCATCCTTCTATAAATCTGCAAAACAATTCGACAGAGCTGCAGAGGAAAATATACGATACTGTGCGCAAAACCACTCAAGATCATTATGGGCTGGGCCGCGCAGAGCATTACCTACTCTAGCACTATGGTTCACACATTTAACGTGGTAAGTGTTTTGACATGCATCGCAAGATATAAAGTGGTCATAAGTATTCCCTCCGACTTGCAGATTCCACAGATCGACATTAAAAATTGTTAACGTTCACGTCGAAGCTAATCATCAGCAAGCACGGTAATATTACAAACAAGATTAAGCGTGAAACAGTAATAGCAGCGGTTAACAACAAAAGCACAAGAAAACAAAAAGCAAGCTGCAGCAGCAGAAGCACGGCAAAAGCAGAAGTAGCGCCATGAGCCAGTGTAGTAAAAATTTAATAGCTCTCGTACAAAAATTGAGATCATGTATCAAAAATGGTACAGAAAATTTGATATTTGTATTTAATTTACTCAAAGAAAGTACAAAAATATTACTATTGCAGAATAAATTACACATTTATAAATTATATTATTATTTATCGCTGTGGCGTAGTGGTAGTGCGTTGGACTGCTACGCAGAGTGTCCGGGGTTCGAATCTCGGCACAGGTAAAATCAAAAAAAGTAGAAAAAATAATTTTTCTACACGGCACCACCTCTTGTCAGGCAATGGCAAACCTACAAGAGTTAAAATTGCTATGAAAAGCTTTTCCTTCGCCGTTCGGATTCGGCTTTAAACTGTAGGTCCCATTCATGTACATATATAACACGCACAACATGAGTGGATGCGAAAAACTCGGCCTAGGCCCTCCATGGGCTGTTGTGCCATCAAAAGTAAAAGTAAAGTAAATATTAATTAAAAACACTTTGGTGATTAATTACTTCTAAAAATAATATTTAGGCAGAGATCAAAAATTAGAATTACAAAAAAAAACACGTCAGCTCGATGTAGTGTAACCAGACTTACATGACTAGACCCTTTCAAGTTGGTATTGCTTTGGCCTGCTACGCAGTGTCCGGGATTCACAAAGTAGGAAAAATAATTTTTCCACACACACCACCTCTTGGCAGACAATAGCAAACCTACAAGAGCAAAAATTGCCTATGAAAAGCTTTTCACTTCGTCGTTCGAATTAGGCATAAAACTGTAAGTTCCTTCCATTCACAGAAAATAATATCACGCACAATATGAGTGGATGCGAAAAGCTCGATCTAGACCCTTCGAGTGCTATTGTGCCAATAAAAGAAGAACAAGAAGTTTCTGTGTATGTAGTCACCATAATGATTATCGATACTGCTTTTGTGTTCTTTAGTTACTCGACTTGCTATACACAGAAGGGATTATTTAAAGATAGAGTAGCTTATTGGGCTATTATGCTAATAAAAAAGATGCAAAAAAAGAACTTCGCATGTTTTTATAACAGCTGCGCATCTCCTTGACATACGATTAGATTATTTATACATGATTTGGAATGTCCTTCCACTGTTTTTCATCTTCTGCAAAAAGCTTTTCCGGTTTCTTAAAATTGCTGTTGCCTATTCGTCGTTTTACAATCTCCCAGATATTGGATTTAATGCTGGCGACTGCGCCGGCCATTGAAGAACATTAATATTTTAACCTTTGATCCAATCTTTTACCACTTTCGACGTGTGTTTGGGATCGTTATCATGCTGGAACCTTCAAATAAGTGGCATTTTTAATGTTGCATATGGCAGCATAGTATTTTCTAACCGATTTCTTTTTTTTTCGGACCGATTTCTTGTGCAGAGAAGCAACCCCAGACCATGATGTTACCACCTTCATGTCTGACGGTTCCTTTTTTATGTATTTCGGGTTCAGCCTTTCACCCTTTGGTCTTCTCACTAGAATTTTACCATCCGATCTGCACAAATTAAATTTTGACTCATCAGAAAATAGAACTGTTTTCCATTGGCAAGAAGTCCAGTTTAATTCCGCGCAAAATTAACACGAGCCAACCGATTTTTCGCTGAAACAAATGGTTTTCTCACTTACCATAAGTACGAAGATTAGCTTTTAAGGCTCTACGCCTGATAGTAGAAATGGCCACATTTAATTTGAATGTTTTTTGATTTCTTTTGAGGATGCCTGAGGATTATTCTTTATGAATTTTATTATTTCTCGATCGAGTCGGTCGTTTGTCTTGCGAGTTCTTTCACCTTTATGGCATGACTCAACATTTTCGTTGTTTTGATTTATGTATAAAGAATTTTACCGAAATTTATTTTTAAATCCTATTTATTATTTAATATTTTTTTCCACCCATTTTTTTTTACACAATTGTCTAATTCAATTCTATAACTCCCAAAGATTTAATCACTACAATAATAAATAACAAACTGACCAAATAAAAAAAAAAAAAATTAAAAGCAGTTACACGAAAAAATGCAAATGAAATGAAATTCTTCCTTTTTATGAAAAAAAAAGTATACATAAATAAATGTCAAATGAAACCACGGAAATATTGCAGTTTCGCCGAAACCACGTCGAAATTGAGTTGAAAATGATTATAGAAACAAATATTTTTCATGTTTCACTGTGAATAGCATATTTAAGAAGAAGATTTTTATCTGAAATTTATATTGTGTTTTCTTTTAAATAAAATTGAATTGATATTTAATTGATTCATTGATTTTTATATCACATTGTATGTATATTTAGAATCTTTCAACATACTATTTGCTTTGAACCGTTGCAAGCGTCATCCATTATCCATTAGCAATTAGCAATTGATGCTTTCTCTGATGCTTTCTCTGATGCACTTTTATATCGTTACTAAATATTTCGCCTATCATTTTGATTCTCCTCGCATTTAAATGGTAAAAAGCGAGGTACTTAGCAATAATTAAAATTTTTATCGATAAGAAAGAAACAATGAACTACCAAAAACCAAGTTGCCAATGGCAACGGTTGCAATTTCAGTTGAAAGCATTTGTTGAAACTTCACATGGGAACATGGTATAAGTTAATTTATCTGAACAAAATTTTACTAGACACATGCAAGCTAATGCAAAGGAAACTTGCTCAAAAATCAAAGAAACTAAGTTTTTCATTCAATTGTATTGCAATAAGTATGTACATATTTATCTATTTCTCGTATATGTGAATAGGTAGAAGATGAATATTTTTTTTTGTTTTCATTCCATTGCAAATATTTGTCTTAAAAATTATTAAGTTACAAAAATTGGTGCATTCTTCTTCATACAAAAGATATGACGAACTCGCACACAAATGAAGTTCAATGCAATTTGAGCGCTTGAAACATTTTCACCAAACAGAAAAAGTGTTAATGAGATTAGCAGTAGGCATATGAATGTGTATGCATGTGAATATTCACACATATCCATACGTATGAATAGGTATGTATGTATGTAGAGTGTGCATTTCCAGCGTTAAATATACCGGAGCTTCCAATATAATGAGCATCAAATGCGCATCTTTAAGAAACGTACTGTAAATATTGAAAGCACCCTTTCTTTCACTCTCTTTGTTATAGTGCAGATACAAAGGTTCTGCATGTCAGTTGGATTTTGGATTACAAGAATTTATATAAGTAGATACAAAACGTTTTTATTGTCTCCAATATTTTATATATCTTTCTATATTATTTTATTTATTTACAATCTTTTCTTAACAATCAAACCAAGACAAGCTGTTATGAAAACAACGACTATTCTATGCAAAATTTCAAAAAATTGTAATAGATCTCACTTTTTGTATGTTTGTGGAACCATGTTTGCAGATTGCAGCAATCCTTTTCGCGTTCAAATGTATTTCGCCGAAATTCAAAATTTCAGTTGACAGTTGTGGCATGGCGTGTCTGTCAGACGAGAAGTCAGTCGGGACTGAGCATCAAGGGCTTTCATATACAATATTTAAGCATCAGCATTAGATTTTCCGAAAATGAATAAGCGTTACATGCCAGCCGACTTTTTTGCATCACGAATAATAAAGTCAATCACGATTAATATGTAATAGATTGTAAAACAAGAAACAGAAAAAAAATTTTATATCACGGATAATAGAGTCAATTTGAAGAGCCAAAAAGGTGCGCAAAAATCTTTTGACCGCTGGCCGGAGTTTGCTGCCGTTGATCTCTACTGCAAAGTGTAAACATTTACCGCTACCTTAGAAACATTTATGCTGTGACTACAATTTCTATACTCGTCGCTGAGTCTGCCTGTTTATTTTAGCCTCTTTTTTGTGAAATTTCTCTCTATCGTTACCAGCGGATGGATTGAACTTTATTTTGAAGGTGATAATTAATAAATATAATTTTACTGCCGTTTTTCGAATTTCTTCGAATAGTAAAACCTGCTGCTTCAACTTCTGTTTATTTTCTCCATTTAATTAGTGCAATTAAATATTTAGAGCGCATTTGTTTCCAATTTATGTATATCTGTATTTATACTTATATGTGTTTAACTTAACTTAACGATTGACTTTTCTTATAGAATTTCTATAATTTATGTAGTGCAAGCAGTTAATACCTGACACTACTATTCGCAGCAGGGCAATTTCATAGAAATTATTATCCAGTCTTCTAAATAAGAATGGATAATACTAATGTTGGATTTACTGGATAAAGTATAGAAAAATGTATTTTTGATTATAATATTTAAAGATTTTCTGTACACATACTAGTACATATGTATTTACAAATATTCAAACAAAACCATAAAAAATAAACTCAAAGGACAAATAACACCGTCAGGTATGATGTTTGAATTTAGTTTTTTGGCTGCTGACTTCTATTAATAATAGTAGTTTATAAACAGATCGGGTCACTACAGGTTCTCTGTATATCCATTATTTTAAACAATTGGTGAACAGGCTAACTACTTTTAATTAACTACTATGTACTAATTGATTAACTACTTAACATTTAAATTTTAAAATGTGTGATGTAGTACGTAGTGCGTTGGCCTGCTACGCAGAGTGACCTAGGTTCAAATCTCGGCACAGCCAAAATCAAAATAAATTTTTACACAACACCACCTCTTGGCAGGCAATGGCAAACCTACAAGAGTAAAAATTGCTTTGAAAAGCTTTTCACTTCGCCGTTCGGATTCGGCTTAAAACTGTAGGTTCATGTAAAAATATGAGACGCACATTATGAGTGGATGCGAGAAGCTCGGCTTAGGCCCTCCATGGGTTGTTCTGGCATTAAAAGAAAGAAAGAAGATGCATAAAATGATTAAAAATTTAAGAGTTGAATTTTTTTTAATTATGAAACCACCAGCTGGTGGCCCATTAAATTCAAAAATTCTATGTATATATAAAATGAATTAATATTTTTATTTTCTCTTATTTTTTCCAAATATGTATAAACCAGCTTTTTTTTAATTAAATTTCTATCGTACGTTTTTTGAAGGAAGTTTTTACGGTTTCAGTAAAAATTAAACGATGGTGGTGTAGCGACTACGCATATTCGCATTAAGCAAAATGTGGACGATTTTTGGAAAAAAATTTTAATTCCATATTCATTTTAAAGTGATATTACCTAAATAAAATTCCAATTCATTCTGAAAACGAAAAAAAAAATTATAAGTAAACAGTGTGTCAGCAAACACCAATAATAAATTTAAATATAAATTGCTAGCACTTTGGAAATCAGCTGGCAATGCATGTATAGGAAAAACGAAGGAAAACGTTACAGTGAATGAAGTGTAAGTTTCTTAATATTTTCAGGATGATATTAAGTTTCCATATTCTCAATACGCAAATTCGAGGGTACATCAATAAGAGTCTTCCATCATGGGAAAACTTGATTTTTGAAGAAAACGAATGCCGGATGAATAAGTAAAAGTAACGTGTAACAAAATACATGAATTTAATCTGCGTTAGATTTGAAATTCACATTTGAAGAAACGAAATTTGAAATAAATTTTAGATTATTTACTTTTATTTTTGTGAACGCAACGGCTATTTACAATATAAACAACGAGTAGCTTGTATCAAATATTTAAATTAAATAAATAAGTAAATTTTTATCAAATCACTAAAAATTTAGACATTTGCCATGTCAGTGCCATTTCGCCTTTTGCGTTGTCCGCAAGAGTTCAGTATATTAACATTTTCTGTGTTGACATGTTGCTATAGACTCAATTTGTAGCATGTTGCCTTGGTTTTGATTTGTTCAGCAACAATGGAATTTTCAAATTGCGATAAATATCGCTGTTACTAACCTACCATGGTGCATTTAACATATTCCGCAGAACGTTATTTGGAAAACGTTGAATGATGTCGATGTTTGTTTGACTAACGCATCCCCAAAGTTCAGCGCCATACATCCACACAGGTTTTAAAATTTGATTATATAGCAATATCCTATGGGATGTTGAGCCATTAATAATTCCAAAATCATATTTTTCATAAATTTTAGATTGAACAATTTTTCCAAATCTAGAATTAATTCCCCTTTTTATTGAGAAACAAAAAGTTTTAAAAAATTTTACATTTGAGAAATTGTCGAAAATCAAAATCATTTTCAAATGTACAATATATCAAACATAAATATTTACTGAATGTTTGTGTTTTTTAACAATTACATGTTTTATTGAAATTGAGGACCGAAGATAGGAAAAAATGCGAAGTTAGACTTCGGCTTCGGCAAAAAAATCAGATTCGGTAGCGACACATGTGGAAACTCCACGGCGTTCTATTTAACTTTCCTTTTGAAAATGCGACGAGTTCCATCTCGATATTTTCTCCGACCCTTCGACGATTTTCTGCTTTCGGAAAATTCGGAAAAAGAAGCCCTATAAATACTGCCCAAATATTCTGCAAGTTGGTCAGTCGAGCACTACGCTCAAATTTTAACAATTTTTGGTGAAAAATTTGTTCATTAGCACTTCTCCTGGATGCACTTTTCGAGGAATCATGCGATTATCTAAAGAAAATAATACGTTTAAGTTGAATTAACATCAACATGTAAACAAATTATCGATAATTTCGATTATTCATTTTCTCTTATTACTAAAAGCAGAGTTATTCTGATTGTCAAACAAATTCAACTTATAAAGTTTGATTGTCAAAATCTTACTTGACTTTGCTCTTTCGTTATTTGTAAATTAACTGTTACTAATTTAAGCGATTTGCCATTGAAGTAGTACGTGGTACTCGTATGTAGCGCAGATGGAAAATGTTCTCGGTGTAACTTTTTTGGGTTCGATAAATTGGCAATTATGTCAAATTTTGATTTCCTTCTCCGGATGAGTCTGTATTTAACATGGTAGGATCAACAACCAGCAATCAATGCATGCAAAGGAAAAAGTGAATATTGCAAAAATAGTATCGGTTTTGACCTCAATATATTGTTTGTCGGAAAATTTTAAATATTTTTAAATGTTCGAAACGTTGGAGAACTTTTTACTCACCACACATGTACATAGTAAATATATAAATAAATTTGCGCTTATGCCACAAACCACACCTTTAAAAAAGTAAAAACAGAAAACTTGGAACAACAAAAATTGTAACGAATAGATTAGATGCAAGTAGAAACACGTCAGTGAAACTGGAAAGGTATATGAGTATATGTAACCTGTGTTAAAAATTATTTATGTGTGAATACATATGATTGTTGGTACATGCATATGTTCATATTTGCATGAGCATGTGCTTGGCATTGTAATGTAACTTTGGCGTTGCTATTAACCGTGTGACATTTGTGATAAGCGCTTAATTTTATTTGTCTTAAAAATTGATTTTACAAAAAAGTTATTATTTTTAGTTTATTTAAACTTTGTGTTCTGTGCATGTACATATGTATGTATGGTAAATACGACATAAAGTTTATTTTAAGTGTTAAAGTAACATCAATAGTTAGGGTTAAATGTTACCATTTAAAACTGGGAAATTATTTGTAGTTCTAAAATTAATCATACACAAATTTCGAGGTCAATAAAAATATTATGTACCCTTATTATAAATACTATGCATATGGTACAAAAACCTAGGCAATATACATATTACTTCGTTTTTAATTGGCATAAATATAAAATTCTACACAAGCACATTTTAATTTCAAAATGAACGTTCGTTCTTGAGTTTTTTTATTTGCTTTTCATTTTGGTTTGGATTTACATACTGCATTTGGCAAAGAAACTCATTCAGAAACCAGCATTCAAACAAAAAACTGCTAATAAAAACATATATGGAAACAGCATACATTCAACATACAACATACATTCGTACCAACATGCAAGTGTGCCTGGGTGACCGCACATACATTCATAGATAGATATGAGGTCATTGATCAAATGTCAACAATAATCCTACAAAAAAAAAGCCTAAACTGAAATTTTTTCTGCCCATATCTCGTCTCAACTCTAACCAATGCAATAACAAATCATAAGTACCTATGTGTACATGTATGTATGTACGAGTACGAATACAAACCGATGCCTATGACCGCCTTTCAGCAAAAGTTTGACCGAAGCCGATGCCGATATCAATAAATACAGTAAAAAACTAAATTTTTTAATCATTCAATTTTTTTCTGTGTTTTTTTTTTCAATATTGAACTAAAATAAAAATAAACATAACAATCGAAAATAGAATAAGAAACAATTTACAAATGTTTAATAGCAAAATAATTGTTTTTCCCCATCATATAGGTAATTTTTGGCCAATGCTGGATCCCACATTTTTAGACGGATACGCATGCCGATAAATCGGTCCGATTCTAGTGCAAACGTATCGCATATTGATTACCAAACTTATGCAAAAATGTATAAAATTAATATTTTCACCTTGCTGTAAAGTATGTGTGAATAGTTTGTGCGATTAATGAAAAATCGAAAGCGAATACGAATAATAAAAATATAAATTTGTGAATTTTGCGAAAATGCGAATAATCTTTTTTTCTTAAAAAAGACAAAAAAAACAAAAAAGGCAATAACTTAAAAACAGATAACTTTTATATCTATTTTGAAAATTACTTACAGAAATTATTCAAATAAAAAATTGCGAATGCGAAACCGAAGCGATAGTATATACTTATCGTATAGTATATACTTTCAAACTAGATACCAGGTGTACACGTATGAAACCGATCATTTTTTATGAAAATACACGTTTATTTAAGGAAAATGTTTATACATTCAATCTTCAAAGTAATGGACACATTTTCCCCATCTCTCTGGCAATTTGTAAGTGCCTCGCCAAAAAAACTGTTCGTTTTTTGAGTCAAACCTGTAATCGAGCCATTTTTTCATTTTTTCTTGCGAATCGAAGTGCTGCTCAGCAAGTGTGTGCTCCATTGATTAAAATAAGTGATAGCCAGATGGAGCCAAGTCTGGTGAATAAGTCGCATGGGGGAGGGCTTCCCAGCTGTACGAACCTACTAATTCCCGAGTCTGTTTTGTTCGATATGATGGTGTATTGTCATCAAGAAAACTCACTTTGTGTTGCCTAGCTTGATATTCTGGACGTTTTTGTCGCAAAGCACGTTTCAAATCGGTCAATTGTTGTTGGTAGCGTTCACCAGTAACTGTTTCACCTGGTTTCAGAAGGTCAAACCACCTCGCTGCTCCCAGAAAACACAGAACACAGGATTCTCGAAATAAATAAATTTTTCATCGCCAGTAACAATTCGATTAATATATGACTTTCTTTTGTACCTAGCGAGCAACATTTCACAGGTGGTTTTTCGATTTTCTTGCTGTCTTTCAGTCAATTCATGCGGTACCCTCTTCCCACCTTCAACATCAATCCCATGGCGTTAAACGTTGAGAAATGCATTGTTGGGTCACATTAATTTGTTCTGCAAGTTGCTCTTGCGTTTGACCATCATCCTCATCGAGTAAAGCTTGAAATACGGCATCTTCAAACTTTTTCGGTGGTCTTCCACGTCCTTCATTTTTCACATCAAAATCGCCACTTTTGAACTTATTGAACCACTTGTTGCATTGTGTTTTGCCTAGAACGTGTTGGCCGTAAGCTTCCATAAGCATTCGATGAGATTCCAAAGCAGGTTTCTTCAATTGGAAACAGAAAATCAATGATCGCAGTTTGTAGGCACAAAATTCGACATTTTTACGAGCCACAAAAAATATGTTGTTGTATGAAACTTGATTGTTTATGAACTGAATATTGTTGACATAACTAAATGCGAATGACGCCAATGATTCGGTTTGAAACAGCGTATAGTTTTACCTAGCGACACAGAAATGTAATTTCCGGTTGTACACCTGGTATTACTTAATGCTTTAAGGACCTTTATTTTTTTTTAGATGACGGTGTGGTAAAACTAAATATTAAACTTATGTGGATACGTAGATATTACACAGTTTTTTTTCTGGAAGTTATGTGACCAAAGTGAAAAACGATTGATGTTATGTAAAAAGTTGTCTTTCAGTTGTTATTTATCAGAGCGTAGGCAATTCGGAAATGAATTAGCAAACGAGTCACTAGGAGTTCAATTAAATATATTCTAAACCAGTGTGTGGCTGATAAAAATAGTGGGAAATAGGGACAAACTTGAAGGATATTTTTATATTCTAAAAAAACATGTCATCGTAAAACGAGGAAAATGCTACTACGGTTAATAAACATTAAAATATCGTTGCCTGGATTATATTGTCACTTGTATTCGTCGTACACACATATGTGAAAATTGGACAGTTTTGAAATATTGATGCAGTTATATGTATTATATGTACTCAAACGAGATCTTTCTAGCGTGTTTTAACTTTTCGATATCGCGTTTAGTTTCTGAGATATTTAGACTAATTTTGCCGCTGTAGTCATTTTGTCACATGTTTTGTTTAACCTTATTTTTCTGTAAGATATACATTGAAGTAAAAGTTTCCCATCACATAATCTATTTGTTCTCTACATATGTAATAATTTTGGAAAAAACTACTGTATCGTTTTCGAGAAATCGGGTTTTAAGCTTCAAAAAGTGCTCACATGTAACATACGACAACAATTTATCCAGGCGACGATATGGAAAGGAATAAATAGTATAACATGTTCTGTTGTTTTCAAGGTTCTGCCGTAGCCAAGGGGAACCGTATGTATAAAATTATGTCAAAGTTCTTTCTTGTATATAAAATCTATTTATGAAATGGGCCCAAGAATTGACTTTGAAATATTTTTTAATAGACAACAGGAAAATGCTATATTACAATATTGCAGTAAACGGTATAGAGTGAATTCTCTGATTCTTCCTTTTAAAATGGATTTATTAAACTAATTTACCAAAAAGGGATGAAATAACTAAAAAACTTAAATTTTTATAAACAAATTATAAGACGGAATTAAACATTTGTTTTTATCTTCCATTAACGGGTTCGGTCAGGCTTCCCACCTTGGCAATCCAATATCGTGGTAATCCAATATTGTTGCACATATTATGGGCAAAAGTGCACTGTGCCTTGAAGCTGAAACTTTAGATTCCTTTTCTTCCTTGCAATATCTAAAGGATATTTGTGGTACCCATGCATTTCATTTTGTCTCCAGTCTGAAAAATCAATCAATTTTTAGCATTCATCCATTAACTGTACCTGGACTACTGAACCGATCGGTAAACAATGTGATAAGTTGTTGACGAATCAATAGCCAAAAAAATCAAAATTTTTTCAAATAACGCGTTAAGTGTGATTTTTGAGTTCAGAGAGTCAGTTAAATAAATAATAATAATACCAACTGCTTCAGAATATTTTTTTTTTTCATTTTGTTAACTAGTGTAATTAATATCTAGAACTAAAAGAAAATTTCTACATTTAAGTAGCTCCGCTTTACCGCTCACATTCTTTTGCAATTAAAAATTCAAATAACAGAATAAGTAATAACCAAATTATTCTGAAACACTGTAAATTTTAATTTTTATTTTTATTTTGAAAGGGATACCCTTCTCAAGAATTTCGAATTTTTCGTTAAATTATCGTGGACACGTCGGAATTATTAATACCAATTTTTGGTGCGATCCGATTTATATATGTAGTTAAAATTTTGTACATAAAAATGTTCAATTGGTAGAAAATAAATTTCTAAATTTCTAAAATAATAATATTGTTTCAAAAATTTCAGTTTTACAATACATATTAAATCTTTTTTTACTTTTTTCTACTCAACCATTGCCAGAAATATTTCCCATATGAAAACTTTCTTTTCTGTGAAGCTCTTGTTTTTATCACAAGAAACTTAAATGGGGATTTTATTACCCGACTTACAATTGAAACACAGTTCCCAGGTTCATATATTTTTGGTTAGTGATTCTTTACTTTTCTGAGTTTTATGATACAAGCACTGGAAATGTACTTACGACGGTGTATAATATTTGCACGCGCCACTCATTCGAGTGAGTAAATCATTTTTAATAACATTTATTTACATGCGCATGCGCACATTTATCCTTGCTGCTGCTGCTGCTTCTTATGCTGCTGTTGTATAGTCTCGCCTTAAGTGGTTTTGCTACAACAACTTGTCGAGCACTCTTAAAGTGGCGCGTCTGCCTGCTTTGAATTGTTGCCGTTCGCCGCCGACCTGTCATGCGAAAAATTTTCATTGCTCTTTGGGATTCAAGAAGGGGCACAAACATAAGTTTTAGGAAAGAAGGTACAGAGTAGTTGTAGATGTAGCTTACAACAAATGTGCAACATGTTATTGTTTATAGCAAGTAATTTCGGCCCTGCATTTGTTTGTTGCGAAATTATAATGCAACAGTTCAGTTAAATAATGACTGTGTGTGTAAGAAGCATACATGTCAATACAAGTACACTACAACAAAACTAAATTCGCTTTCACTTAGCTGAGCCGCTAAGCAAATAAGCATCATTTGCATCAAGTAAGCATCATTTGGAAACAGTTTCAGTACACCGCACAGTGGCTTATTTTTGTAACAAAAATTTACTATAAATACTCTAAAACGAAACCATTTCGCTACATAAATATTTACATATTTTAAATTAATTGGTAATTAAATAGATATACACAATTTATTAAAGCAACTAAAAATATAATTTAGTTTTAGAATTTGCCGTCGCAAATCCGACAGAGAAAAATACGCCGTAAATCACTTTTCTTGTTTCTGTGTCCTAACATTTGTTGGCCTGTGTAAGCAGCGCTTATAGCGAAGATACGTTTTTTTGGGAAACGTGTTTCCCGAACAATTTTGTAAAGGCCACTTTTTCAAGTTTCTGCAAAATGTAAGCGTAGTTTTATCTCGTGATCTCAACTTGTAAGTACGTAAAAATCTTATTTATGTTTATTCGAAAATTTAAAATATACAAAAAAGAGAGAGACATCATGAAGCCGTTGGGAAAGTATTTTAATCTTATTTTTAAAAGAATTTCAGAATACCCTTTTTTAATTGATCTTACTATATTACCAAATGGTAGACGAATTGGGACACACAAACAAGAAGAATACCCACTTTATTGGTATATTTATGTACATAAATGTTGACATATCCAAACACGTAATTTTTCACACCTTTATGCCCTGATCTGAAAAGTGAATAGAACTTTCCAATATTTTTAAATACAAATGTCTTAAAACCCTTTCGTGATAAACTAAGTGAGCCTACGAATTAATCGGACCATTTCATATTTTATATACTAGGTATAAAGTTGGATCAAGAAATATTTACACACATTTAAAACGAATCAATCTCTTGTGTGATCCTCGATCCATTTAATTTTATCTTAAATTTAAATTAATTGTTTCTGTCTAAATTAGCCACAAGTACATATCTATCTAATTGAGTTATAATTATTTTTTTAAGAAGTCTTCCTTTGCATAAATAATTTTATATTCGGGCCACTTCTTAATCGAATCAGTTTCCGTGGTACCGAGCAGTAGCGATACGACCAAATAAGCCCAAAAACTAACATTTTGTTCAGTGAGTCAATACATACATATTTGCAAATGTGCTGTTTTTGCTTCTACTGAAACAATTTTTTTTAAGTTTTAATTTGTGCTACGCTGTTTTTAAACAGGCATTGAAACCGAAATGAATATCGGACATCGAACACGGTACTTATAGTGGAAAGTTAAAAAGAACATATAAGTAATTAATACCTGCCCTACTCATCTGGCATTTGGAAAGTATTGAGATATTTATATAGCTTACATTTTATTTTGAGAAATTATCATTAACGACGGTTCGGTAGCGGTATTTCAATCCCTGTTTTACATAAACAGCTGAAATACTAGAATGCTTACATGTATTCGACAGGTCCCCATGCAAAAATTTATATTTTAATTTTATATATTGAATTTTAAATTATAAGAAACAATAGATGGATTCATAAAAACTCGTAAATGCCTCATAAGTTTATATGTGTATAAACTTGTTAAAATTTGTATGAAATTTACCCGTTTCTTAAAAGTTTATAAGGTTATACGGTTTGTGAGGAATTTACGAGATTATAAGAATCCTACTAATATAAAAACTATAAAAATATGAAGTTAAACCACTATTATATTGAACGATACACATATAATTATAGCCTTTTGAAAAAAATATGTATCTAGTTTTAGTTTAAGCTATAACTCTTGAACTAAAGGGACACAGGAATTTAATAAGGAAAATCGTGCAATTTAGAAGAGAAGATCAAACTTCTTATCTGGAAACAGGTTATTTTGTCAAAAGTCTACAGATATGTATTTCTAAAATGTTTAAAAATGGATTTCACATGATGTATTCTTAAGTTATATTTTACAAAACGGAAAAATAATAGTCAGGTTCATCTACACCTCTAGGCAGGAAATAGCAAACCTCCAAGAGAAAAAATTGCCTAAGGAAAGCTTTTCAATTCACCGTTTGCATTAAGTAGATACTTTCCCACTCTCAATATGACTGGTTGCTCTAGGAAAGAAAAAAAAATAAAAAAAAAGATAAGTTCCATATTGTTAGAGGGTCACAGAATTCACCATAGGTTCCGTTTTTTTTCTGTATAGCAAACAGTAAAAAATAAAAAATAAAAAATTTTAATTTTCATGTAATGTTCCACTTTGTTGTATCCCAAATATTTTATAATAGTCTATCGATATTATCGATTCTTTTATCACTATAGATTGCTACAGAGATGAAATAAACATATATTACATTTTATGTATCATTTTATGTTTTTTCATTCTTTTACTTATTAGTATTTATTTAATATTAGGCAGATAAAAAATTTTACTGTATGTATTAGTTAACTATGGTTTTACATACATTATGATTATCCAACTGATTGATTAAGTAAAGTGCTGTCTGACATGGTAAGTCGTTAAATATGTTAAAGTGAAGTAAAGTTAAATTAAAAAAAATCTTCTTTTCTACCTAAAATCTTTTCATCTTTTTCACTTACATCCCGTCAAGGGACGAATTGACGAAGATGAATAGTCAGGTACAGCCAAAGGATGCACCAATCCAAACTGGATGAAAGGATGGGGTATTCTCTGAGCAACTTGGATTAAGCTTACATTTTCGAAAAACCGATCACTGTAGCGATTTTCAAGCTGATGCAGGCAGCAGCAGAATGGCTAAAATGTAATAAATCCGTGATGTATTCATTTTTAGTGATAGCCAACATGCCATAAAAATCCTACCAAGTATATCACTTAACTCCAAGGTGGTTTCTGATGTGGTTTCGGCTTTTACTCAATGAAGTAGCCGATAAACTTAATATATACCTTGTATGGGTACCGGGTCATAGTGGTATACAGGTAATAACAAGGCCGATGAGTTCGCTAGTCCTGGCACAAGACAGTCAATTTTACAACGTAAAAAATACCCGCTGGTAACCTGTAAGCATAAAGTCCAAACAGCGTTATTGAACCATACAAAAGTTAAATTGCTGGAAGAACCCCTTGCGAAGTTAGAAAGCAGATTAAGCCCAGAGTTAAACCCCAAACGCTTCAAAAAAGTTAATATTCCTTGTCAAAATTCAAATACACAAAGGGTGGCAGCTATTACTGGCCAGTGGCTAATGAGCTTACATGCCATTAGACTGGGAGTGCCCTCAAATGACCCTTTATGAAAGCTGTAAAGCCGATCGTCATTACTTCTGCTTCTGTTCAGCCAAAGTTATCTGTAGAAAAAATACCTCATGAAAATACTTTCTGAATAACCTATTTGTCCAAGGGTTAGTTGATTTAGGGAACCTACTTAATTATATAACAAGAGCCAAATGGTTTGAATTATAGGGTCTGTTGTAAGAAAGGAAAATATGAGAAATTCACGTGGGCAACCACTAAACCTAACCTACCTAAAAACTAGCGATACTATCGTAACTACTGTAGATTTTTAGCCAACACCAATTCACAGTGAACGCCGCGTTTAGAGTTCCAAGGTCAGTTCAGAGTTCACACCGTCAGTGTGGTTGTTTGCGCATTGACAGACTCCGCCATATCAATTTGAATATTGATAACAATGATAGATTTCAAACATTGTAATCAATATTTCAAAGTCTTGCATAAATGTTTACTGGGATAAAATAATTGCAAATTACTGGCGCCCTAATTAGTTTGAAGACTTTCTGCAGCAGCATGAAAAGGCAACAACTATCAAAACAACAGCCAACATTTAAAGTCAGTATCGTAAAAACATTTTGAGGACTTTTAAGCTATACACTACCTACATACATATGTATACCGCCGTGCCTGGCCAGAAAATAAAACTCAACAGATGGAAAAGAAGAAAAAAAGACAGTAAATATTCGCGCAGATTTTCGTGCGAAAAAGAACACAAAAGACAATATAAAAACTGCACTAGTATGATGAAAATAACCTGAATCATTGTGAAGGTGGAGTGCATTTTTTGCATATATACAGATACCGTATGCCTTACCATTTAAAATCCAACTGAGAAATGAGTGAGAAAGATTTTTGGAAATGTATTAAAAATGCTGAAAATATAGATAATTATATGTGTATCTAAAAAATAGCTAGTCTATCGTTACCTTAATGTAGAAAGGCCCTAATTGTCGTGTTTTCGGCAGATCCTGATAAAATTGACTATGGTCTATTCAAATAAACAATCCGTACGATGTTAAAAAAAAATTCAAATAAATAATTAAGCACTACTAAACTGGTTAACTATTTATGTATTTCTGTTTTATGTAATTCTGTTATACAAGAATACAAATGTACATAGGTAACACATCGTCAATCCAGGGCCCACACATCGTCTCCCCTTAGCAGCCAATATGTTTATTACCATAAATCCCAAAGTTATTGTAGAAGTTAATTCTTAGCCATCTAAAACCAATCGTAGAATCATGTAATTTGATACTATTACATCAATTTGTATTTAGTAGCTAGTCTACCCTAGACTCGCTCCAGAAATCGAAAAATCATTTGAAGAATAGAACGTGTGCTCAATAGTCTTCTTAGACGTAGCAAAAGCGTTCGACAAGGTATGACATGAGGGTTTAATTAACAACAACAACAATCTCAACCGCCTTCAACTCCAGTACAGTTCTCTTATTGCGTCATACATAGTACAGCGATATTTTCAAGTGAAGCAATGATATTAATACTCAGGTTTAGATGAAATACAAGCCGGTGTGCCACAAGGAAGGAGACTATTCTCAGTCCGCTTTTGTACCTTCTCTACACAAACGATTTCGCACTGCCTAACACCATGATCTTTACTTTCGCTGAGGACACAGCAATACTAGCAACTGAAAAAACTGCATCTAAACGACAAACTGCAATCAATGCGATGACAGAATGGACCAAAACAATAAATTATTGTCTAAATCTTATACGCTAACACAGCACAATAACTTAGCTTTTACCCTCGATGCTGGGCTGCGATGGAATCAAAATGAAAAGAATTGAGCTTAAACCTCAAGTTAACAAAAATGAATTGGCTCATTGGTCGGGGATGAAACTTATCTGCATATAATGAAATTATGTTATACAAATAAATTGTGAAACCTGTGTGGTATTACGGTGCGTGCGCAGTTCTGGGGATGCGCCAGTCAAAGTTACATAAAACTATTCCAACAATTCCAAAATAAAGTCCTAGCGGCATTCCCAAATAAGGTATTCATCATAACCTTAATTTCGCTATGGTTACGGATGAAATTAAAAACCTAGCAGAAGCCCACTACTCCAGGGTCATGTGAACGAGGCAGGTAGGACGTTCCTTTATATCTCAGCCTAAGCAACATAATCTTATTGGTATCTAAATTAAAATTGGGATTTTCCTTGTAATTTACACAATATGTACAACACTATTAAAATCAAAATGCTCGTTAGTTTTATAACTAATTGCAGTGTTAACAAACATTGTACCTATAAGGTATACATATAAAAAATGCATGATAATAAAAAAAAAAAGTTTTTAATGCTTAATAAATCTTTATACCTCTACATACGAGTATTTTAAAAAGACAAAAATGGTTTTTGCAGTGTACGTACCTTTTGATTTTCCAAGAAATCTCAAGTACTCTGGAAAATCGTGTGAATTTACAAAATTTAAAATAAGAATTGCACACAAAATGTTTTTGTGCCAATGTAGTGGCAAAATCCTAAACACATACAACCATTAACCCTTCACTCTTTTTCATTCGCTTTAGAATATCAACATCCTCACTTAAGTTAAATAAAAAAAATCCTAAAAATATCCACTATGTGTATTATGTATTTAAAAATACTATGTATACACAGAGTGGCTACCTACCATCTACTAGCTACTAAACGTAGTTACAATCTGCAAATAGGAAGTGTTAAATGTTTCCTGCATTTCCATGTGCTGTTTAACATTTGTACAAATAAAAACGCGTGAACTTCTGCTACTAATAGCAATAGCATTTAGTGTTACCACCATTAGTTAGATTGCAACAAAAGTAAAAAATTGCATTGAGTATAACCATTTTCGGTGATTGCATAAATTAGTAGGTACAAAGGGTAAGAATACACTAAAAAGGCGGGATCCAGTCTATCTGATGAATTTATAAAGATTTAAAACTCTTAAAATTATAATAAAATAGTCGATTTGTAGAATATTTGAGAAGTTCTTTTCTCAAATACGTGGCTGAAATATTTTACTCACATTCCCATGTAATTTTGAAGATACAATCTTTTTTCTAAGGATATATTAAACTAAATAAGTTTTACCAAAAACTGGTAATGAATTTCAATGAATTTAACATAATATATCATTTAATTATTTTTAAAGCAAATTTGAGTTAATGACCACTTAAAGGTTAAGTGCAATAATTTTATGCGAAACATCACTAAACGACAATAATATTTTAATGTAGAAATCATTTTAACGGCCGATTTTTTTTCGAATTCTTTCTTCTTCTTTCTTTTAATGGCATAACAGCTCATGGAGGACCTTGGCCAAGTTTTAATAAAAACTTATCGAGTACATAGAAACTGACTATTCACTAAAATGCTGAATAACAAGTCAGAAAAGTAAAGTCTACTCTTAAAAACCATTCCTTTATAACGTGCGTTTTGTACTTTATTAACCTGTTAGCCAGAACGTTACTCTACAGCGTCAATGAACTATTCTTTATTTTATTTTGTTTTATACTTTCAAATCTATTTATTCTGTTTTTTGAGAAATTACTTTTTTGCCGCAGTTTAAAACGAGGAAGAAACACCGTTTAATCAAAACAAAGGTTTTCCCTCCACTTTGCACCCCTACTATGTTTGTACACGAGTGCAATAGCTTTTCTTAGTCAATTTTTTCTATTGGAGCTTTGCTATTGCCTGCCAAAAGATAGTGTTGTGTAGAACATTATTTTTCTACTTTTTAATTTTTACTGATGCCTAAATTTGTACCTGGCCACTCTGCGTAGAAGGCCAGCGCACTACCAACTACTCCACGGCAACCCTCGCATCCATTCATGATATATTTGAACAAAAGTTTGAGTGTTCTACCGTTTTGCACCGAATCCGAACGGCAAAGTGATAAGATTTTATTATACAAATATATCTCTTGGTTGTTTTCCATTACATGCTGCCAAAACAATAAAAATTTCCTTCTCACTTTTCATATTAAATAAAACAAAATGCTTAAAATTTCACTCAAAATTCCAAAAGTCGAAGAGTGCCTTCTTCTTGGATTGAGGCACCAATGCTAAAATGCGTTTTATTTAAAAAAAATTTTAAATGTTTTTCGGCTACCACCTTCTACTTTATCTTTAAACGAGTTACTTGTACTCTTAACCATTTTCTCGTTTAGCAATTATTTTTCAAGAACGTACTACACACAGTGGTGATCGTGGCACAGCAAATGGTGCTATACCAGCAATAACATTCGCAGCATCAGCACCAGCAACGACATCGGCCTCAATATCGCAGCCAACAGCAGCAGTATCGTTGCCAATGTTTGAGTTAACTTATGGGATTGCATTTGAAGCACTAATTAATTGGAGCTAAATAAAAATGGCTCTAAAACGTTTCATTTGCGCAGCTTAGCTTAACTTAACGTGGTTTACGTACATATGTAGTATGTATCTATACAACAGTCGCACAACTATGACATGAAGAAAAAGAAGCCAGAGCCAAGGTACGCAACATTATGTGAGTGCTGACGAAGAAAGATTATAAAACGCTGATAAATATGGGGAACAAGTTGATGCGGTACATAAATGTCATTAAATGTAAAAAACATAATACACTTTATAATACAGAAAACTTTTTAATACCCAACAAATATTTGTTCGTGTTTATTTCTATACTTAAATAGAGTAAGTATAAGTTCATCATAAACCTAATAATATCTTTCAAACCAATTTGACAAATAGCTATTGTCACTGCTCAATAAATTGTCAATAAATTGTAGAATATGACAACTTTGGCAAAGAAGGAGAGCGACTGGAAAAAAGGTGTGATACTTTTTTGTTAAGGCTGTAATGGAAAATTCTTGCTTCAACTGATTGAGTACATGGGTACACATACAAAATTCTTTGAACAAAATTTTTGTTCTCCAGATTGTTTGAAGTGGGCGCGTAACAAAATATATGCTTCTTTCCACAAACATCACACACTCACACACGCTTTTACGCTTTTACAATTAGAAACAGACTGACACCTTTTTCATGCATGCATATCATATAAAGGTTCTTATCGGAATTTCTAAGTTCATGTAATTGTTAAGGTTTGTCAACTATTAATCTGAAAAGGGAATAACTTGTTATATTACATAATTCACACTGTACGGTTACATGTACATTTTATTGCAACCTCTGGAGACATACATGCGAGTATATGTATCAGGCTAACTTATTATGCATTTTCTTTAAAAATTTAACACAGATAGCAGATATTCCCACACTTAACTTTCCCGCTCTATGCGTACGGCTGCTGTATAGGTGCTATGCTACCACCATTGATGGAATATGTGGTATGACCAAGAGTGTCGGGATGCTACTGAAGCGAAAAACGCCATATATAGAGCCATCCTGCAGTCAGTTGCAACGCGAGATGCTAAGGAGCGATAGGGAGAGTTGACGATGGAGGAGAAACGTCTCTTCAGGCACAGGAAAAGAGAAGCACAAAAACTTGAGTTTAATGATATCGAAATGTTACGGGACAGGAAGGAGATCCTAAAATTATTTTGAAAGTATAAGACGCCTGACTGATGGCTTGAAGACGTGGTCTTCTTCGCAGCTGCTTAATGGCCATGACAGCAATAATCCCGCCACTGTGTAATCTGCTCTGGAAACTCCAATGATTGACGGCGTTGAACTATGAGAAGGTTTTAACAGCCATCGCTCGGCTGAAAAACAATATGGCTACAGATGCAGATGACTAGCAGACTGGAGGCGAATAGCTCGCATGCAAAGTGATTGGAACCATAAGAACGGTGATTCCACGATCTGTGCTTAACCCACTTCTTAATATTGAATATAAGGTTATATGGAGCGTACTGTGCGAAAGACTGAAGCCCATGGTCAACAAAACTAATTGGAACTTATCAGTGTGGCTTCAGGACTGGAAAATCCACCACCAACCAGATATTCACATTAGTCAAATCTTGGAAAAGACCCGAGAAAAACAGTTCGACACCCATCATCTATTCGTCAATTATAAAGCCGCCTTCGACAGTACGATTATGAATTACTTGTATGGCGCACTGTGTGATTTTGGTATCCCTGCAAAGCTCATTCGTCTTTGCAAAATGTCAGTGAGGAGTGCAGTGAAAATTGGGACAGACCTCTCTCCGCTAATTGATACCAAAAGAGGTTTCAGACAAGATAACTCTCTAACGTGTGCCTTCTTTAACCTCATGCTGGAGAAAGTAATTCGAGTTGCAAACATCGACATCTCTGGAACTATTTTCTGCAAGAGTGTCATGCTAATACAATGAAACAATGAGCTGTACTCCGTTGTTGAGCGAATGGAAGAATGCGCTCCGGCGAGAGTGATTTTTTATTCTAGCCATGGTGAAGATGCACACAAAAGAGGACGTCCTAAACTCCATTGGAAAGACCAGTTACAGGGACACTACACTTGGCCTTATCAACTGACGTAAGCGCGCTCATAGCAGAGGCGACTGGCGAAGCTTTATCAAGGCGGCCAAGACCGATCATCGATTGTAGTGCCAGCTAAGTAAGTAAGTAAGCAGATATTCCCATCTTTTCCATGCTAAATAATATCTAGGTCACTAAAATCACTCAGTCAGAAAATATGTAATTTAGAAGGATGTAATTTAGATGTAACACAGAAGGATACGCTTAATCATAATCCATTAAAAACTCGATTTTGAAAAATTTACAGTTAGAGCTTTTGCGAATTAAAGTAGCGATATGTACATATGTATATACACCTATCCCCCGATTTACACGGTACTTGTTTTACACGTTTTCGCTTTTACACGGTTTTCCAAATAAGTTTTTTTTTGTTTTTATCGCACTCTACTAAATGCTACTTTTTTTGTTTTTATCGCACTCTACTAAATGCAACTGTGTTTGAACACGTGCGCTGTGTACACATCTCACGGGGAATCCCGAGCTTATGTGCTGACTTGCTGCACATGCATACTGTGTCTGTATTTCTTCGCATAAAATTAAAGTTTTATCTACGGAAAATTGTATTTGAGTGAAAGTCTCACAGTTTCAGAAAGATTTAATTTTCCATATTCGTAAATTACAAGTGAGTGCATAATTTAGATTATTATAAATTAACATAAATTAAAAAAAAATTACATATAGGCTTATAATGTCGAAAGAAGTTAAAAGAAAAGTTATTTCTTTGGAAACTAAAATCGAAATTTTGGATCGCTTACGAAAAGGAGATAGAGTAGTAGATGTTGCAAAATCATATAGCATGAACGAAGCTACAATAAGAACTATTAGAACAAATGAAAACACAATTAGAAAGAGTGTTGCAGCTGGCAATACCACGAGTATGGGCACAACATCATAGAAATATCGCAATTGAAAAAATGGAGAAAGCGTTAATGCTTTGGATAGAAGATCAAACACAAAAAAGAGTACCCATTGATACGGCCGCTATGACAAATAAAGCATTACGAATTTACGAAAAAATTGTAGAGCAATTACCATCTTCTTCTTCAACTGAAAAGAAGCCAAATTTTTTGGCAAGTCATGGCTGGTTTGACAGATTTAAAATAAGACATTCTTTACACAGCTTAAAATTAAATGGTGAACTGGCTTCTGGCGACGTAGATGCAGCCCAAGAATATCCAGCAAATTTTGCAGAAATTATTAACGACAATTCATACACCCCTGATCAGGTTTTCAATGCTGATGAGTCAGGGTTATTCTGGAAAAAAATGCCTGAAAGGACTTATGTCTCAAAATTTTATAAATCGGCTAGTGGTCATAAAGCAGCAAAAGTTCGCATAACAATTCTTTTCTGCAGCAATGCTTCAGGAGATTATATTATGAAACCATTAGTGATTAACAAGTCAAAAATGCCCCGTGCCTTTAAAGGAGTAAACATCAATAATCTTCCCGTTTATTGGAGGGCTAATAAGAAAGCGTGGGTTACTGCTGCAATGTTTACTGAATGGTTTCATGAATGTTTTATCCCAGATGCCAAAAAATATTTAAGTTCAAAGGGATTGTCTTTTAAAGTGCTTTTGTTAATTGACAATGCGCCTGGTCACCCACAAGATCTAGAATATGAGAACGTTGAAGTAAAATTTTTACCAAAAAATACAACTTCATTATTACAACCATTGGACCAAGGCATAATTTCTACTTTTAAAGCTTTGTACATAAAACGAGCCTTTACACATATTTTGGAACAAATGGAGAACAATGAATCTTTAACAGTTATTAGTGCTTGGAAAAATTTTACAATATTAGACTGTGTGAAGCATATCGCCTTATCATACACTGCGATTAAGCAAAGAACGCTCAATAGCTGTTGGAAAAAATTGTGGCCAAATGTAGTCAAAAATGAACATTCCATTTCAACGTTAAATGATGAATATTCGCAGATAGTACAGATGGCGCATTCATTGGGCGGAGAAGGTTTTGATGATTTTACTGTTGATGATATCGCAGAGTTAATGGCTGATAAAGAACTAAGTGAGGATGATTTAGTTAACTTAGTTTGCGAAAGTGAGTCTGACAAATCTGATGAAGAGGAATTAGTACCAGTAACATTCACTGCTAAAGTCATCCGCGAAGGACTCGCATTGGGAAGAAAGCTGGGTAATCATTTTATACAAAATGACACAAACGTTGAAAGGGCTTTACGATTCCAACGTGATATAAATCGCTGCTTGGCTCAATAAGAAGAAGTTTACAAAGATCTTACAAAAAATTCGAAGCAATTGTTAATAACCGATTTTATTACCATCTCTCAGAATGAAAATATTTCTGCTTTAAACATCGAATCGGCACAAATAACTTCGAGTGATGAAAGTGAATTCCAACCTTCGATTCCGAAAAAAAGAATGAGAGTAATTTCTGATAGTGATGAAGGATAATAAAACACCTTTGGTTTTATTTTTTGTTCTTCTGTTTAATGTATTGTAATTAAATAAAAAAAACAGTGTTTCCGTAATATATTACATATTTTAACCTGTCAATGCCTTTTATTTTTATTTCTGTGTACACCTAAAAATATTGAAAAAAATCACAACTGTTAAATAGCAAAATTATGCATTTTCTGCAAGCTTTTCGATTTACACGGTTTTGACTTGAAAATTTTTAATTTTCGATTTACACGTTTTTCTCAGGAACGTATCTACCGTGTAAATCGGGGGATAGGTGTACTAAAGTTCCAGGGATGAACAAAGGGCTACTAACATTACATATTATTATTATTATTTGTCGAGGTTTTTATTCAACCGTTTTAAGATGGATAGGTGATGGATGCCTAACGCATTAACATGGTATTTACAATTTATTTTTTTTTTCAACATTTTAGAAATATACTTGTATAGTCCAAAGCCATTAATTAATATCATATACATACAAGTACATACCATACATACTTACATATATAGACACACACATATACATATGTATGTATTTATACATATTATTCTAATTTCCAAGAAAATGAAATACATATGTATGTATGCAAACCAAGAACATAACTAAAATGGATGAATAAATATAAAAAAAATTACTTTTTATAAAATTTTGTAATTAATAATGAAATTTTTATAGAAGTGATCAAATAATAACAGGTGTAGTACAGCTGCTCAAAATAGAATAATTTATTCAATATTTTTTGATGTTCTGTTTCAGCTCTTTAGTTATCAAAATAAAAGTAACTTTAAAAATACATTTGCTATCGAGACTTTCCACAGTCTCTTTTATTGCATTAATAATTTATCAAATAGTTTTATGGTTTCAAAATATTGCAATTAAGTTTATAAATCTATGGTGAAAAGGAAAAACAGCTTAAGTCGACTTAAGATATAAAATATTTGATCACATATTGTTGACTACAAATAACAAACTGTGTGCTATTTTTAAATAAATTTTTTAAATATATATTATTATGAAATATTGCTAAAATTTCCAATCAAAGCTATCAAACTCACCCTACAAACTAATACACTTATGGTAAGCTGTTTTCACCATTTATTGCATTTTGCAAATATAACAAAACTTGAATATTGATGGTTAGAATGTCGGAACAACGTTTGGGAAATACTGAAACTTTATTTGCAACATGGTGAATCTTCTACCGAAAAAGTAAGAAAATTATGTTCAAAATTTGGTAGAAGAGACGCTTCTTTCACTTCTTTTGTGAAACGTGTGCCTGAAACCGGATTTTTATTGGATAAAAACAGTGCGCACAACCGTAAAATTGCTGCTGTTCTCAGGAATTGAACATTTCTCACATTTCTTTATTCTTCTATTTTAGAAGAAATTGACTTAGACAACATTTGGTTAACACAAGCCATGCAACAATCGATCTTGTGCGCGGGAAGTTTGAAAATCGCGTTATTAGCCGTTTTGGTGATGTGTTCATTTCTTATTTACACCAAAATCAAATTCCAAATTATAAATGGTCCACCATGTACTACGTATAGTATGTACTTTTGCCAATCATTTCTTTTTTCTTTTAATGGTATAACAGCCCAACTGGTACAACAGTAATTTTTACTCTTATCTAGGTTTGTTTTAAAGCTGTTCGGGTGTGGAGCGGTAAAAGCTGGCCAATAATGACAAAAGTCAAAACCATAAAGGTTACAATAACATCGACTTTGTAATTGATATTTATGGTAAATACCTCCTTTATTAGTATGTAAAATTTCATAAAGATCTAGAAACTCCTTCGAGGCTGCGACCATATTAAACATGGGAGAAATGCCATTGGCTTACGATTATATTCAGACAATTCAGCATGGTAAAGCTCCAGCAAAATTTTTTTATAATACTCAACGTTCACTATCTGATATTTATGGTCCGCATAATCGGCCAACTGTACTTGTTATTCTTTGAATCTTTGAAAAGTTGGTAAAAGATTTTAATCTACACCAGGAATGCCAGATTGTGGGGAATTCCCCAAATTACGGGGAATATTCGCTCATGAGGGGGGAATGGGAATTCATAAAAACGGATTGTATAGTCGTCCAAAAAAGACCGCCTCCCTTAAAAGTCAACTTTATTCTCAAATAAATACCTACTCGTGCAATGCAAATAATGGCTTTCAAACGTCAGAATTTCAAACATCTTTATAAGGAATAATTTAAATGCTATAAAGTCAAAATAAAAGTCCGAGCTAAAGGCCACTTATATAATGATCGTCTTAGCACACATTTGGATAATTTTTTTTAACAGGTTTTTGTAGTTCACTGTGTCAAAAGCTTAGGTTATATGTATACAAAAAAAATGTTGCAGATTGTTCTTTATTATTTAGATTATTTTCAAATATTATAGGGGAAAAAATTTTTTCTTTTCTGCGACATAAATTATTGATTCAATTTAGATACATATGATTATGAATTCGACGTCGGTACCATCCATTCATGTGCAAATATACTTATAATATAACACGCACAACATGAGTGGATGAGAAAAGCTCAGCCTAGGCCCCCCTGGGCTGTTGCGCCATTAAAAGGAGAAGAATGATAATGAAGCTCAGCCTATAAATTATTTTTACTCTGGTTCTACTGATAAACTAATTATTCTCATTAACATGTATTTTTCGAAGTATAACGTGAGAAATACTTACCGTTGTCCAAGATTTTAACGAACACCAACTTGTTCATAATTTTTGAGTGCCAAAAAATTCCAGTTGAATTTATTAGGAAAGTTACGAAGGAATATAAATGATTTTGTAAAACAAAGTTATCGGGCATATTTTGAAAAACAACTTGGGCAACAAGACAATTGTTGAGATCCACATACAGTTTGTAAAACTTGCGTGGAGTCACACCGACATTAGACTCAAGGAGGACGAAAATACCCATGACATGGACATTCAAAAAAATATACTCCTCTTTTTGAAAATTTAATTTCCAGTATAAATAGATTGCCTTTATCTCAAAAAGTAGAGTCAATTCAACTAAAATATTATTATTTTTGTATCGACAGACCAAAATTACTTGAAATTGATTGATTGCCGCAGAATTAGTGTTCCCCTGTGTAACTGTTAAGCACTCTTTTATCACCTGTCTTAAATAATGAAAATACTTACACTTTTTTCTATCTTTCTGCAAAAATTCCTACCTCAACATTTCTTTTAGTCAGATGACAGAGTTTTTTTTCAGTAAGAGTTGAATTTTAAATTATGAATGTAAAAATAAATTTTTATGGTGAAATTTTAAATTTATAAATTTTTATTTTATTTTTGTTTAAACTCGAAAATTTTATAAATAAACTAGGATTAGATACCCTATTATTTAAAATGTAATTTTTTTACTAGAGTAGTAGTAATGTTCTTGAAACTAAAAAAATTTGGCGGTATTTTAGTCTATTCAGAGGAATCTGTTTTATAATTGATAATCCACGATGGACCTTTCTTAAATTTGTTTTTCAGTTTATATATTTTATAAAAATAATAATTTTCAATAATTTTTGTGTGTACTATCCTTTTTATCAATTTGGGAGACATTTTTGTTCATTATGTGCGTTTGAATTTTGTAAGGACTTTGTGACCAGTGTGTATCGAGAATTGTCAGCAATCTCAATGTTAGCCACATTCGCAAAAAAAAGTGTTAAATGCATTTGCTTTATCAAATTATAAAATTTCTCGCTTTTAACATTTCTCTTTAACATATTTTTAACAATATTCCATTAATTTTTAATATTTCCCTTTATGTATGTTTATGTGTTATCAAATTTTGCTTGAAGTTGGAAAGTAGGAAGGGAATCTTATTAGTGAATAACGTGTTGGTAGTGCGTTGGATTACGATACGTGCCCTGATTCAACTCACGATAAAGTAAAAAAACAAAAAATAAACAAAAGTAAAAACTGCTTAGTAAAGCTTTTTGATGTTTGGATTCGCAATAACACTGAAGCTCCTTGCCATTCATGCGACTCCCACATCTCCCATACCGAGCCGTGGAAAGAAAATACGATTCTCCGAAGGGAAAAGGATTATTAACTACGGGCCTCTTATTTTCGAAACGTGATTCTAAACATAAAGCTTAGTCTTCAAACCGTATTCTTCTTTTTTTTTCAAGCGGATTAAATAAACTCATTGCCATATCCAAAATATTCTATTAGCCGATTTTGAGAGGGGGAAGAAATACACTACTATACCATATATAGTTCTCATAAGAATTTTTCTAAGGAGTGCAAATATTAGTGCCACAATTTTCTTCATAAATAATAGACAAACAGGAGAAAACCCCCTGCCACGGATATATATTTTTTATATTCTTCCCCTCTCAGCAGAAAGACTCGGCCTAGGCCTGCATGGATTGTTGAGCCGTGAAAGAAGTCGTGGTGTTGTATTGCTAACCATGAGTATCACAATTGAGTAAACACTTCGGCTTTCATACATAGTATACTTATACATACTTTGTCTATTTTTTCTTTAAAAATTTTAATTATGGCACTCATATTTGCACTCGTTGAAAATTTTGTTTGTTACAAATATATGTACTTGTACTTGTACGTATGTGTGCATGTCTTTTTGTATACCTAGTACATACATACATACACAGAAAATATTTATATGTATTTCTATGCATACGTATGCACGTACGTATATTTCTTTGAGCCTTTTTTTAGCTTACTGCTCGCTCAAATCTTGATAAACTTTACAAGAATTGCTGTTGAGAATTTTTTTCGAAAACAAACGAAGCCAAAATGAAAAAATAAAGGCAAATAAAGCAAATATAATCTGATATATTTTCACTGCTTTTTTCGGTGTATAGCAGGCAACATGGTGCAAATATCGGCAGCAAATGTTGCACATTTAACAGCCAGCAGCAGCAACGTCAGCACCAGTAACAAAAGTAAAGCACTCACTTTGTGCTGCATATTGCTTTTTTTATTTAACAACCAAAGAAAAAAATCAAACTCAATTCTTTGTTTCTTTTATTTAAGACTTTTTTGCTTGCCTTGTAAAAGACTTTAACAACAAACTCGCAAAGAGCGAGAAAACCTTATGCTGAAATACATGAGAAGATTGACAGAACATTTACTTTTGCTTATTATTTTTATTTTTTTCTTGCTATCACCGCATATTGCACACACATTTCCGTACTTATTTCAAGCTACTTCTTTAGATTGGTTTCTAACTGCTCGAATGCGTAAACTCATTCATTGTTTGCATACTTTTTTATGCTTATGTAACATATTTTTTGTTTTTACCAAATATCGACAACTTTTAAATGCCAATCCGATTTTACCTATTGCTGCTTAACCGTTTGATGGGTGACGGGATATCCTGGTATCCAGCTACTTATAAAGCATAATTTTTTTATAGACGTACTTCACGAGGACGCATCACTTTTCATAAACTTTTGTTGTGGTGAGTACTGTTGACTAAAACTTTTTTTTTTAGCAGTGGTGTAGATAGAAAATTCCCCTTACGAAAATTCTTCCATATTAACCAAAGTTGAAGAGGTTGATATTTTCGAGCCATTGTATGAAATTACAAAATATAGCATCCACGATTCCAAAATTACAATAAAAAATGTATAGGAAAGACGTTTCTTAGGTATAACGTGCCATTTCGGGAATAAAACTGGCACCTAAAATGCCAACTAAAAAAATTAAATGTCAAGAAAGGTGGCATTTTTCTAATTAAGTAAATTGAGATCACTTATTGCACTACCTTTTTATTTATGATAGAAATAAAACAGCAAATAACACAATAATTAAAAAAAATAGATCAGCTATTTTAAAAATTAAAATCACATTTAAATGCAATATCCAGCGGGGTACATACATATTGGCCTTTTGACCCAAAAAAACACCTGATTTGATAGACTTCAGCATAATAAAAGGTATTCCTACACAAAACACACAGTGTACCATAAGTCACTCTATGAGAATTAACAGACTCACTAATTGGACATCATTCAGAGAATTTATTTTTTTTATTATTATTATATAAAGCAAGCTGTCTTTGAGACATTTAACAATAGATTTGTAAATAAATTGAATTAAATAAAAACATGTGTCCAGTGACACACCCATATTTGACATTATTACATTTACATATTTATGTTTCGCAATTTTCACCTTAAATTATGAGATCTTGAGGTGTTTTCGTTCTAGTCTGGAGAAAGTCCACTGCGAATTCATCAACTTAGATGCTAGTTGATTTGGATGGTTCAAAATTCGTATTTTGTACGTATTAGATTTGGCCTCAATTTCATCTTTGACGAAAGGAACTTGTAAATCACGATGTAGTTTAAGTTGGTAACATACCAAGGTGCGTTCACAATCATACGAAGCATTTTGGACTGATAGCGTTGCAATATTTCGACATTTGAATTGGCGGCTGTACCCCACAGTTGTATGCCGTAGGTCCATATGGGTTTAGGGATCATCTTGTAAAGGAGCAGTTTGTTTTCGACACGATTGAATAGCCAGAAGATATTTCTCAGTTTAAGACCTAGAGCTTTGCGCTTTGTAAATATGTGCGATTTCCATGTGAGACGTCTATCCAGATGCATTCCTAGGTACTTGGCATTGTTTGCTTGAGGGATTGTATTGCGTTTAATTGCACAGGTGGGCAAGTATTGCGCCGTGTTGTGAATGTTACTTGCACCGACTTGGTTTCGTTGGCCACAATTTTCCAGTTTTTAAGCCACGAGGATATTTTATTTAAAAATTTTTGGAGTTTGAGTGAGGCAGTGGCAGGATCATCATCAATTGACGAAGCAGCAGTGTCGTCTGCGAAGGTTTCAATAACAATTCCATCAGTTGTCAGCAAATCAGCATTGAAAAGTAGATAAAACATTGGGCCCATAACACTGCCCTGAGGAACACCGGCTTTTATATCATATAGATATGTGATGTCATTGCGTTTGACAGCGTTTTTCTAGCTTTGTATAAAAGCCCCTCGTGCAACACACGATCAAAAGCTTGCGATATGTCTAGAAAAGCTGTGATGCAGTATTTTTTGGATTGGAAGGCTGCGTTTATTTGTTCAACAAGTCTATGAATTTGTTCAGTTGTACCGTGACCTTGACGGAAACCGAACTGATGATCAGGAATGAGATGTTTTGACACAATAATAGGCATTAGCCTTTTCATAAACAACGATTCCAAGACTTTGGAACGGATTGGTAGCAGACGTATGGGGCGGTATGACTTTGCATCTCCAGCATTTTTACCGGGTTTTTGAACCATTTTTATTTGTGCAACCTTCCACTATTTTGGGACAAAGCCAGTTCTCAACACAGCATTGTAGAGTTGGGTTAGGAAGGTTATTGCTTGCTGTCATCAGATCATATCCTGGAGCCTTCGCAGGTTTCAATTTGTTTATAATTGACCGCACTTCGTTGTTTGTGAATTGAGATATCGGTAAATCTAATTGATATGGCTGAGCTAAGAGCTCGGATACTTCATCTAATATTTCCACTGGTGGTTCGTCAGGATGAGGAATAAATACATTTTTAAGATGTACCGCGAAAATTTGTGCCTTTTCGTGGTCACTTTTCGCCCACGTACCATCGGGATTTCATATTGGCGGTTGTAATTGTGTTGGTCTTTTCAATTTATTTGCTGCCTTCCAAAGAGAATAATCAGTTGCAAAAGTTGCTTCGAGTTTTTCAATATAATTTTTCAATATAATGTTTTTGTCCTCAGGTAACAGTAGTTTTAACTATTTGGTTTTAGCATTGAAGTGCTTTTTATCGCCTGGGAACCGTGTTTTTGGCAAATTTTCCTTGCTAACTTGTAAGAGTAATACCTCTAGTTACACAAAAGACAGTAAGATCAATGATTTTTTTAGGATCTGTAGGCCAATACGTCGGTTCTCCTGTTGAGATGGTGCTTAGATTTAAACTTTGAATAGCAGACCGGAGCTGTCGCCTTTTTGTAGTTATTAGTCGCGAGCCCCAAGCAGTGGGCTTCACATTGTAATCTCCTTACTTTACTTTTTACTTTTAATGGCACAACAACCCATGGAGGGCCTAGCCGAGCTTTTCGCATCCACTCATGTTGTGCGTGTTATATTTGTACATGAAGGGAAGGGACCTACAGTTTAATGCCGAATCCGAACGGCGAAGTGAAAAGCTTTTCATAGCAATTTTTACTCTTGTAGTTTTGCCATTGCCTGCCAAGAGGTAGTGCCGTGTAGAGAAATTATTTTTTCTACTTTTTGATTTTGCCTGTGCCGAGATTCAAACCCCGGACACTCTGCGCAGCAGTCCAACGCACAACCACTACGCCACAGCGACCACTTTGTAATCTCCACCACTCATAAATCTGTTGCCAAGTGTCTTAAAGAATATTTCATACTCATCTTTTTTTATGTTATGTTTTGGGGGTCTGTATATAGCAGATATTGTAATTGGCCCTATTCAATCTTCTATTACAATATTTGTAGCTTGAACTAGTTGTGTACAAAAGGTTGTTGTTTCGTGATGTTTTATATTACGTTTTACCAGTATTGCACTTCCGCCGTAAGCTTTCCCATCTGCATTGTGTGGTAAAAGTTATAAGTAGTTATTGATTTTAAAATGGCTGGTGTGAGTGAAGTGTTTTTTTGATATCAGAAGTATGTAGACTTCATTTATGTCTAAGAACGATTTAATCTTAAGGATGTGGTGTGACAGACCATTTGCATTCCAGATAACTATTTTTAATTTACCGATTTTGAGAAGAGTTTGATGTTAGGTTTATTAATAAGTTTGTCATGGTGGTAAGTTGCTGGATTATCTGTTGTAGTAATGACATCATTTCACGCATATCAGGTGAATTGTTTGGATACTGTTATTTGTACTTTCTGATGCTGTAGATTATTTGTCGCTTCAGTCTGTGGGGCTGTTGTTATTTGTTGTCTTAAGGGAGCACATCCTTTATAATTTGCAGGATGATTTCCATCACAGAGAGCACATTTTACATCTTTAGATCTATTTCTTCTTGGATATTTGGCGGAGGAGTGACTTTCAGCACATTTAATTCACCTAGGCTTACGTCTACAATATGCCCTTGTGTGACCATATTGCTGGCAGTTTGCGCATTGTGGTAACTCGCGCTTGGGACGTGGTGGTTCAAATACGATTGTGCTATGTAATAACTTTTTAACTTCGTATATTTGTTGAGCGAATGTTGGGCACTCATGGTCCGCTGCTGTGTTTTAGACAAGTTTGTGCTAAGTTCGTACACAAACATAAATAGTAGACTGGTGGCGCTAGTAGCTGAATACCGTATTTGAACTCCGCGTTTGAGTGAAATTAATATAAAATATTGGGAAACGGGAATATTGCTCGGTAAAATGTTTTTTAGAGCGAATTCAATTAAATTTTAATTAATTAATTAATTTATTTAACAAAACTTAAAATATTAACAAAATTTAATAATTATTTTATGTTTTTTCCACAACAGTGTCCAGGCTAACGATTTGGAATAGCTCAATCGTGTCATTAAACCTTCGCACATCTCCTCAAGAAAAAATAGATTTTAGTATGCAGAAATGCTGTCTAAAAATCACATACAATGGGAGCCGACAAAAATCACACCCGAATTCAATTGAATATTCACTCAACTTCTTCAGAGAATTAGTAAGAAAATCATTGGACATTCAAATGCTGCTAATAACGGAGGAGGATATCACTGAAGCAGTAGAGCATTTTAATTCTACGATACACGACGCGGCTTGGATTCTATGCCTTCAACAAAAAACAGCCTTCCTCAACATGTTCCATGACAATAAGAGAGTCTTTAGCAGACAAACGCCGAGCAAGGAAGCTATGGCAACTATACAGGTCTCCAAGCCATAAAAGGAATCTAAATTAAATTACTCGGTTACTAAAACGTCAACTTAGCCAAGAAGGAAATCATGGGTTTCAGACTTATTTAAGAAATCTTGACGATACTGTGAAAACCAATTACTCTTTGTGGAAAGCTACAAAAAAGCTTAAAAGGCCAATTCTGCACAATACCCCTCTTCGTAAAGTAGACTGCACTTGGGCAAAAACAAGTACCGATATCAGAGTTAATAAATATCATACAGTATCTGAAACTGGAGAAAGCTCCAGGGTATGATTTAACAGCCGCCAAAATTTTCAAAGAATTACCAGAGAAACGTTTCTAACACACATTTACAATGCTGTATTAAAAGAAATACCATCGCACAGCAATGGAAGGTTGCATAAATAAGTATGATAACGAAAATCTCATCGGTTATTCAGCTTACTGCCAGTCGCTTAATAAATTTTAGAAAGTCTATTCCTAAAAAGATTATCCCCAATAAACAATATTCGATACCTTTATCTTGAACACCAATTCGGTTTCAGAGAAGGTCACGCAACGATAGAGCACACTCACAATAGTAGAACGAATACACTACGCTCTAGAAAATAAGAAATATTGCACAGCAGCGTTTCTCGACGTCTCTCAAGCTTTCGATACAGTATGGCACGAAGTCCTTCTATACAAAATTAAAAAAATACTCCCAATAAAGTTTTATTTTTTTATTAAGGCGTACCTAAGCGATCAAATTTCTTCGTTAAACACGGCGAAGAGGTGAGCGACCTTTACAATATTCAAGCTGGTGTATCGCAAGGATGGGCCCAGTTCTACTACTGTGGGCAAAAAGTAGTAAGACTTTTTAATTTATATTTCGCGCGGAAACCCATTCATCACAATATTATTTTTTTAAGGTTGGTATGACTGTCGGTGACATCTGTGCCAAATGTCACATCAAAATAATCATTAGTGTTTAGTATACGCTTTTCTTTCTGAAGTACGAAAAGTGCATTCGGCGATTTTCACAATGAGTGAAATTATTCAACAAAGAAGTTCCATTAAATTTTGTGTGCGGAATCAAATTTCTGGTGCCGAAACGTTCAGAATGTTGCAAAAGGCCTTCGGTGATAATTGTATGTCGCGAGCAAGTGTTTTTGATTGGTACAAATTGTTCAAAGATGGTCGAGAACGCGTTGACGACGAACCACGTCCAGGACGGCCATCAACATCAACTGATGATCAACACGTCAATAAAATCAAGGAATTGGTGCTCGAGAATCGACGATTAACAGTCAGAGACCTTACTGGCATCGTTGGAATATCGGAAGGATCAGTGAAAACCATTTTAAAACATCATTTGGGCCTAAGAAGAGTGAATGCTTGATTGGTTCCAAAATCACTGCATTGGTTTTACGAGACCATTTTGGCAAAAATTCGACTGATATCGTTCCGCAACCACCCTATTCGCCTGACTTAGCACCGTGTGACTTTTGGCTATTTTCTAAACTCAAAAAACCGCTTCGTGGACACCGTTTTGAGTCAATTG
Source organism: Palloptera scutellata (assembly GCA_958295655.1). Lineage (NCBI taxonomy): Eukaryota > Metazoa > Arthropoda > Insecta > Diptera > Pallopteridae > Palloptera > Palloptera scutellata. The sequence continues at coordinate 59,174,215 of OY282450.1, forward strand.
AAGACATTAAACATGAATCGCTAAGCGCATTGAAGGATATTCCGGAAATTGTCTTTAACAACTGTTTCGAGAATTGGAAAAAACGTTGGCACAAGTGTATTGGGGCCGGGGGGGATTACTTTGAAGGGGACGAAATAGATTTGGAAGAATGAATAAAAAAATTTTAAATTATGAACAAAGTCTTACTAACTTTTGCCCACAGTAGTATACCTCTTATTTACATCAGACCTTCCTTTGATTGGAAGAAATGATTGGAACTTTCGCCGATGACACTGCTGCTTTGGCAGTTAGTGAAAGTCCCGTAGCAGCTTCCAATTAACTTCAGAGAAGTATTATTAATATTTCAGAATGACTGAAATGTTGGCGAATAACCGCCAATTAAGCGAAGTCAAGTCAAGTTACTTTCACAACAAGAAGAGGTACATGCCCTGCAATTACCATACAAAGAGTGGGAAACAAGTTCCACAAGCAGATAATACCAAGTACTTCGCTATTATTCTCGATCGACGCCTCACTTGGAGAAAATATATATTCACCAAACGCAAAGCATTAGGTCTCCAGATGCACAAACTTTACTGGCTAAGTAATATCCCAAAACTCGCAACTTACACTGCACAATTCATAAAGCCGTTTTAAAACCTGTGTGGACTTACGGTATTCAACTGTGAGGCACAGCAGCAAACAGCAATATTGAAATCTTGCAAAGATTGCAAAACAAAGTCTTAAGAATTATTGCACCGGGACTTAAAAATTCCAACAGTTAAAGAAGAGATCAACTTTCAAGTCATCGCCAACAGAAGACGAATACAAAACTGTTTAAAACTCTGATGACCTCAAAAACACCATTTAAACGTCTTAAACGTAAAGCCACGCAAAATCTCCTTAATTAATTTTATATTTTAATGTTACAAAAATTTAAGAAAACGAACATAAATGTAAATTTGCTTATTTATTTATTTGGTTGCATCACTGGAAGTATTCCATGCAAGTTATTAAATTTATAACATCAAATATTAGACATAAGTATTGCTTATTGTTAGCATGAGCAACAGATTGCATATATTAAATTTTAATAAAAAAAATAAAATATAAATTTAACTGCAAAGTACATACATAATGTGAAGGTTTGCACAAAAATGTAATCCTACAATTGCTACATTTTAATACATACAGTACAATTTAAAATTATTTCCGAGAAAATTACAAATTCTTCAAAAAGTGCCATTTGAAGCAAAAACGGTCCCTGTTTTGTGTCAATATAGCAGCTTTGAACACAAATACAAAAACATTTGAATCGGGAATATCCACGTCGCACATTGGTCCGGACCGGTTATATGAAAACAGTGACCAAAATTGATTTTTTATTTGGAGAATTTGATGCAGTTTTAAAGCCAAGGATATATCTAATACAGATCTAAAATGTGCCATTCCAAATCCAAACGACTTTTTTTGAATTCGCGCAACCATATTTACAAGTTTTAGTAAAAACGTTATCTTAAGGCATTTGTTAATTATGTACTTCCGAGAATTAAAGAAATAATCGTTTTTAAACTTCAAAGTCGTTTTTAAGAAAACCCGCTATTTAGATATTTTGTTGTACAAGTTTTTACTAAATTTGAAAATGTTGATTCTAAATCTGGAAATTTCTTTTGTGATGTCATGCTACTTATTTTTCAAAATTCCTATATCATTTTGCCAGTACTAAGTTATAACTATTATTAAATAATAAATAGTACCTAATAAAAAAGGTTACACGAAAACCGGATTGTCGATTGTTACAGCTCTATGTTATCATTTCTTGCAATCTTCTTTCTTGGATGGCGTGGCCAACATAAGTTAAATGATATTTTGGTAATATGAAAAATGCCACACCGTTAGTGAACATAGCTGGTCACGATGCCGTCTTCAAAATAATATTTTTTGAAGAATACAGAAGTATTTGGTAAGGGGTTTGGTGTTGTCAATCGTGTTGATGTAAATTTATAGCGAACCATTTTAACCCTTTCACTAATCTTATAATATTGTATTGAAAGCCAATGTTATTTTAAAACGATTTTTGTTGTTTTTCGTTGCCCAATGCTATTACTTCAGTTATTTTTGGCCTTATAAACCGTTCTCGATCACTTTTGTTCCGACCTTGAAACAATTTTACAAAATTCTAACCTTGAAATGTAAAATGTGGATTTTGTTTTTTCAAGTATTTATAAAATTTACTTTTCGAGCTTTACCACAGTTTTCATATTGAGAGACTATCACACACCGTTTTTAAGGGTTGCTTTAAAATCTTAAGTTTTGAGTGTCAAAAGGAAAATGTTAGCTAGTTTTATAGACGATATAATTTAACTTTTTCGTACTCTTAATTTTCCAGATATTTCGATTCAAAACCTAATCATTTTTAGATATCTAGTCTAGACAAACGGATATCGAGTCGAAATATTTTGATAGTCCACATAAAATAAAAAAAATATTATTTTGTAGTAGGGTAAGGCACCTTAATATGTAATATGTCTGTATATATGTACAAAGTATTGTACATACATATGTAAGTATCTATTTTGTAACTAATATTATTGACAATATATTGAATTAATTTTAAATGTTGGTCAGCATTTTGCACTTACCTTGTAAACACGGCGGATTGTTGTTGCTGCTGCTGCTGTTGCGGCGGCTGTTGCGGGTGTTGCTGCTGATTAAGAGTGGCATGTTGCTGGTTTGTTGCATGTTGTTGATGATGCTGTTGTATTTGGTGTTGGTGTGGTTGTTGTTGTGGTTGTTGTTGTGGTTGTTGTTGTTGCTGATGCCGATGCTGTTGCGGCAAATGCTGTGGGGTTGTTAGTGCCACATGCAGTTGCTGCTGCTGATGTTGATGCAAATGTTCCATCTGCTGGACAACATGATGCGGATGTTGTTGCATGGAGTGCGTATGCAGGTTATGTAAATGTGTTTGTGTGTGAGTATGTGTTAAAGGATGAGTGAGATGTACATCGCCAAGAGGAGCAGGGGAAATAGGCGTTGAAGTGGTCAATGATTTTTCCAAACGTTTGTCGGTGTACATGGTATTTCCTTGCTGCTTGATATTGATGTTATTAAAGTAATATATGTATGTATGTATGCCCTCTTAGATCCTACTTAAACCCGAAGCACATAACATAAATTCAAAGTCGTTTGGTGAATACAATCAGACTGAAAAAAAAAATATTATTAAATTATTAAAGTCTAAAGATGTTCATGAATCTCTAGGTACATAGAATATTTAATAGCAGCAATTAAATAGGAAACAACAAAGAAAATATGTACATATATTTCAATGCAATGCAGCTTTGTGGGTGGTTTGGTTTTCCCTTTGAAATTGCTCTCAGTGCATTTTTTGCTCAACAACAACATTTTTCTCAATAACAATAAGAAGGTTTAGTTGTTATTGCGGTTTTTTATGTCCAAGGAAATATGCTCGTGTACTGTACACAAAGGCTATTTAAGAATGAACGACAACAGAAATTAATAATTGCCATTGTGTTGCCGGTGTTGTATGCAGCGAATGCCATGATATAATAATAAAAAAAAGAGCTCGCAATAACAACAAGCAAAGCAAAGCAAAGCACACTTGTCACACACATATACAACATTACAAAGGTACAAAGTAAAGGAAAATGCAGTTGGCAAACAAAAAAAATTCATTTACTCGCACAATGTAAATGCAAATCATAACAACAATAAAAATAATCAGATAATGACCACGATATTCTAATATTGCTGCTTACCGCTGTTAGCATCTAAAATAAAGTCAAGTAGTTTTTGTTGTTGATAAAAAATATTGTTCATTTTGGTATTGCATTGTTTTGCATATATTTTTCGTTAGTTCTCAATATTTTTTATTTGTTATTACCACTTTGCAGTTTACTTAATATGCACATAAAGGGTTTTTCAATAGGGACATAATAGCTTTTTATTAAAATACAAGCGCACCCTTAAATGTTTTTTTGATCTGGCAATGTCGAAACGCCATTCAAGGTTTACATTTTTATGGTGAAGTTCAGGAACGAGCAACGTTTGAAATTATTAAAAAATACTAACGAAATTCTAAGTCGGTGGTCGCAACTTTAACTCTCTACCGACCAATTGTTTTTTTTTTATGGTAATAAATTCAACAAAAGGTAATTTTGGGTTGCTGAATACGAATCTGAAACCCATATTTCATTTGCAAATCATAAAAACAGTCTAGGTACGAGAACAGATAACAGGCGGTGTTCACTCGGTGGCGTGTATTATCTCATGTGCATTTTATATTTCAAAACCAACACAAAAATAATAAAATATACATATGTACATTGCATTCCATTTTTTTTATTCTGTTTGGCACGGAAATTGTTTTTTTTATTTTTAATTTCACCAATTTAACTTTTACTGCGTAGATATATTTTATCACACTTCACACTTTTTGAGTTCAACTAAAAATTACTTCTAAATAAAAGAAGATAAAGGTTTAGAACAAAAAAAGTGACCAAGTGCAACATCGCTCATGCGGTTTAACGTCGTTGGATTTCTTTTTATGGGATTACGTTAAGTCGCTGGTTTATGGCAACAATTCAAGAACGTTAGAAATGCTGAGGAACAATATCGAACACGAACTTGCCAACTTCAAAGATACGAGTGTTGCAAAAGTGCTCAATGTTGTCATTTGAGCTATGTCGAATTCAATACTTATTATGTGTACTACCTCTAGAATAAATTTTAGCCCGATATCTCAATTATTCGGTGTTTTATTTAACTCCAAAATTTTTATGTCCATATTGTGATCGCTGTGGCGTAGTGGTAGTGCGTTGGGCTGCTACGTAGAGTGTCCGGGGTTCGAATCTCGGCACAGGCAAAATCAAAAGTAAATAAAATAATTTTTATACACGGCACCACCTCTTGGCAGGCAATGGCAAACATACAAGAGTAAAAATTGCCTATGAAAAGCTTTTCACTTCGCCGTTCGGATTTGTTTTGTACAAATATAACACGCACAACATGAGTGGATGCGAGAAGCTCGGCCTAGGCCCTCCATGGGCTGTTGTGCCATTAAAAGTAAAAAGTAATATTGAAAAACGCTTTATTTAAATTAATACCGATCTTATTTAAGTTAGACCTAGAATACATATGTATTACTTAGGGTATCTCTAAACGTAAATGCTGTTTGGTTGGCTAGCAGGCAAATTCACGTGTTATTAGCTCTTGTAACTAATTTTCCAACTTATGAAATGAAATATGAAATTTCAAAAGGAAAAAAATTGGGGTTTTTCATGTCTAATGATACTAAAGGGTCAGCAAAATGATTAGCCTCAAAATCCAAAAGTTTCTAAGTTATAACAAATGAACTCTTATGTAACTTTATGCTTGCAATTAAATATCGATAATTTTTTTTATATCATTGTTTATAATTGAACCTCTCTTTTCTAAAACCCTACATGTTACAAGAAGTAATTTTTCAGGAGATGAGAAAAACTCTTTAATTGAAAAAAAAAATTTAAAGTATAAGTCTTTTCTTTTACTATAAATTTAAAATATTAGGCATATACATAAAAATATTGTTCGAACATTTTTCGAAAGATTGAGCTATTAAAGGTAACAAAAACTCAATTATATTTATAATTTTGCAAGTATTACTTTTTTTCAATAGGTTCTGTTAAGAAAACCCTAAAAATAAATCAACAATAAGAGTTTTTATTGTCTAAAATTAAAATTATTGGTCCTGAAAGAAAATCAGTAGAAAATATCTTGTCAAGTTCACTCCTTAAAAATACTAAAATATACTCGTACATAATAAGCCTTTTTCGAACTTTTAGAATACTGCTGGGTTTTTAGAAATAACTGATTCAGTTTATATGTATAATGAATCTTTAAATTCTTTATAAAAGATTTATAATTGTGTTCTCGGGCTCTGAAAAAATCGCACTTCATAATTCTATCTTTTCGAATCAAATTCCAAAAAAAAGTTATTATCAAACTTATAAGCGAATAAAACAGCATTGTAAGTCTCCAAAATGCATATTGCATGCGATCTCACTACATGCGCTCTTCGCTAAATGAAATCGGTTCTCTTGTTTTTGAGATGAATCATGTTGCTGACCATTTAGTATCATTAGGGAGTAACGATTTTTCAACATTTCATTAAAAACAAGTCAAATTTTTTGGAAATTTCTTAGTGTAGTTACCCACATATTCTAACTCAATTCTTTTTAATTGTAAACTTCTCCGGGATACCATTCCAGCCACTGGAGCATATCCTGGTAAACATCATTGGTTCGAATTATTTATCTCTTTTTTATTATTATTCGCTGGGTTTCATTTGCCTCTCGTTCCTTGTTATGTATAACTAGCAGCGATAATTTTACATATGACAAATGTATAAATAAAAGAGCTTAAATATATATCTTGTAATAATATATATACATCTCTGTCCGATATGGGTCGGTACTTTTTCCCATAGATCTTGATCAGCTGATTGGAATCCCAAGCTGATATTTTCCTAAGACGTCAGATTTTTGAGAAAAGTCGACTAATAGGGACTAAAAATCGTTTGAGCATTCCACAAAAAATGAAAATGGAGAGAAACATCACGTTTCGTCCCTATTACCACACATTACCCAAAATCTGTTGTCATAAGGAAATTTCGGCTCTGTTTTTGCTATTCGCAACTCCTGTATGCATAGGTGCTCCGATTTTATCGCCGTCGGAATCACCGTCGCTGCTACTAAACAAATATTTGTAATCGAATTTTGCCGAATATTATGTAGAGTTGCAAACACATTTTTTTTGATAGGAAACAGCATTAAAAAAGGTTTACTCTATTGACTGAACAGAAATCGAGTTGAGAAAATAACTTCAATTAAATTGTACAAAACTGATTAAATGCAGACAAAGTTATCAATAAATGATATCTATAGACCGATTCACAATTCAACTTTTTGACGATGATGATGATGAATAGTCGAAATTTTAAATACAAAACAACAGAGAAAAATTATACATAGAGCTGTGGAAAAATAATATATCTTTATATGTACATACTACATATACACAAACATATTTACGAATATTTAAATTGTAAAAGAGAAGTTTGCGCTGAAAATTCAGCTGAAAATTTTAAAGAAATAATCGAATTGAAGTTTTTTTTATGTAAATGTAATTGTAATAAAATTTTAAATATACAAACATATGAATGCAGCATAGAAAACTCATTCACTTACGCTATTGTAAGTAGCAACGATGCTTTTTTAGAAGGAGCAAAGAATTCATGGCAGAAGATCAATAACACTATGATCGATGATAGTCTTGACGTTCGTACAATATGCCTCTAAAAGCATAGACGAATGAAACCTGCACAGTTTCTTATGCCCTCAGGTACATACATAGCCCAATACGTATTTTCTATCGTAACAATTGTGGCTTAGATAGGGTACACTTCTATACATGCAGATTATCCCATTGATAACACAGCGCACAATAAGCCTGAGCTTGCGGTGATAACTACTTAAGTCAACTATAAGTTTAATATAGCAACCATAATATTAAATATAAAATACATATTTATTTTTGATTCATTTCTTTTGGCTGTACTCATATCTTCTAGCTAAATTGTAACACCAAAATTCAACAATGATTGTGTATATGTATTCATCTACGTACATACATGTATACATATGTATGTAGGTATGTACAGAGGTATTCGTTATGCTGCAGTAGGAACACTTTTTTAATTAATTTCCTTTTATATATGTTTATTTTGCCCCTTTTGCCACTATCGATTGTTGTTGCTCTCCTCATTGTCAAGTAACTTCATCAACAATGGTCGAGTTGACGTTTCAAGTATCATTTATGTGATCTATATGATATGACTGGAGCCATCATTCAGAGACCACCACAAAAGTTATTTGGGTTTCGAATTTTATGCTTTTTTGAATAAATTATTTATTATAAACGCATGCACACAAATAAAATAACAACAAATTTAAGAGAATAATATAAAAGAAAAGTAGTTACACTTGAGTGTAGTTTTTGATGTTGAACATACCCAACGGCGGTGAGATGCGCATCACAATGTTTTGTGATGCGCATCTATGGAAGCAATAAAGAGCATCTGTTAGAGTGGCTCTTCTATAGTAGGACACACTTAGGCCAGAACAGCACAATCTGACACCATAAGAGGTGGACTTGTTCACTTTCTTATAATTCCCATTTACTTCGTATCTGTACGAATTTAAAAAAGAGAATATTATTAAAGATAATTAACCAACGGGCTAAGGCGAAAGTCGAACTCGAAAACTCACGGATGAGAGTCAACCCATTTCTTTCTTTTTGTATACATATGTACATAAATTTACTTTACTTACTTTTAATGGCACAATAGCCCATGGAGGGCCTAGGCCGAGTTTTTCGCATCCACTGATGTTGAGCGTATTATATTTGTACATGAATGGAAGGGACCTACAGTTTAATGCCGAATCCGAACGGCGAAGTGAAAAGCTTTTCATAGCAATTTTCACTCTTGTAGGTTTGCCATTGCCTGCCAAGAGGTGGTGCCGTGTAGAAAAATTATTTTTTCTATTTTTTGATTTTGCCTGTGCCGAGATTCGAACCCCGGACACTCTGCGCAGCAGTCCAACGCTCTACCACTACGCCACAGCGACCACCAATAAATATTTATGTATATTATGAGAACAAGAAAAGTAAAGCTTCCAATCTTCTTCCTGCCACTTTCAAAAGAAGCTCATTAGATGCGCAGCAAAGTGACAGTGCATTAAGTATTGTATATATATACAAACATATATGTAGTACATATGTACATACAATGTATTGCAGTATTGGCTGCCGTACGGTATTTTATATTACCATGAAGTGGTACAATTTTTTCTACAACGTGGTTTGTAGCTCAATAACAAGTAGTAAATAAATAAACAAACAAAAATACCCACTTTTTCTCTTGTTTCTTCAATATCAAGTTTACTTCAATAAATTTATTGATTCAATATATGTGTGTATACTACAAAATAATTTTTAATTTTTTAATAATTTCGATAACTTTTTAGCGTGCAACCATTTAAAAAAGTAAATTGTATCTCTTATATTTAATGCGATATCCTTTTGCGAAAAGTTCACTTAAAATTCTTCAAAAAACAAAGGTTTCCTTGAAGTAAGGCAACTTGCGAGCATTTTGGAATTAAATAAAGAAAATTGCTGTAAAGAAAACTCTTAATTTTTAGTACTTAGCAACCAGAAAGCAAATTAAATTGAATGCCTAAGTAATACTTACGATCGGTAAAAAAAATAAAATATTGCGTATGATATGTCCAAAGATATGTCCGTATGTCATAACTTTTCAGGCCCCAACACTCTCGCACTTCCTCTCAAATAATACAGTTTATTGATTGGATTAGTTACTGGTTTTTGATGTGTCAGCCAAAATATTAGGTTTGGTGGAAAAATACCTTGGCACTATCATAACTTTGAGAGTTTCTATTTTTGTTATGCGGTTTTCTGATTTGTGTAAAAGGCCACAGACTGTAGAGTTTATAGAAATTATTTTCAGTTTTGATGAAATTTTTATACAATATTTAAAGGTTGAATAAAGTTAAAAAAGAACAGCTTTCTGAAATTAATTGTTTTGCTTTCTATTTCTTAGATATTCATAAAGCTTTATATTTCTAATTTTAACTTATCAGTCCCATATTTTAATAAGTTATCCCGATAAAAAGTGTCACTTTTTGTAATAAGGCTGCCATCCCAGAGTATACACAAATATTTAAAAGTTTTCGAATGGGTATCGATACTTAATAAATTGAAATTGCCAGCGGTAAGTGTAGTACAATTTTGGAAATCAGCTTAATTTACACAGGTGGAGGAATTTTATTGGCAATTAGTAAGATTGAGGCCACCCGACTGAGTTTGTGCTTTCCCGCAAGCTTCTCCTAATAGCTCTTGATTATTGCTGTTCTTCCTTTGCAAATAACTTTTTTTATAATTTAATTACAAATTGACACAAACAGCTGATTCAAACTTTCATTCGAAGGAAAAAAGTTCTCCCGGAGATTTTGAATAGGAATATTTTTCTCCCGGGAGAAATTCATTCTGTGGGAGACAAAATATGGGAATATTTAGAATCTGGCTGAGTGCATGTATAATGAAAAAAAATTGACTTAAGCCTAGTTTACAACTCCCCACAGTGGATGGACTAGAGCATACTAAGTGGACAATGTACTTATATGTACTTTAAGAAATATAACGTCACTTTTACAATATATCTACAAATGGTCAGATCAAAGTGTAACGGTGTAAGAGTAGCAGAAATTCAAATATTTTGACACAATAAAAAAATTTGTTATTTTTGCACCACAAGGGCATATGCTAGACTTAAAGAATCCACATAATTCAATAAAAATTTAAAATATATGAGTTGCTCTATCATTTTCATTTAAATATATTCTGATTTGTGAAATTTGCATATGTTATGGATTGCATAAACAAAGGTATCGGGTGCTTTTTTTAGAGGCGGAGAGCTTTAAAGTTAAATAAAACATAGAAAAATGTTTTTAATATGAATGAAATCGGCTTTACCTTAAAGATAATTCTAGATTTTCTATATTTGAATATCATTTTGGGCATGTGGCCGCCGCTCTCGCGTACCTGACGTAATCTGGAGGTCTTGCTGGAACCACATATCTGCAACATTAATGCGGTTCTGACCATCATAATATTTGAAGACATATGGACCAATGATTGCGCCGGCCCATAAAGCACACCAAACGATGAATTTTTCCAAATACGGCAATTCTATTTATTGACGTAGTCATTTAACCAAAAGTTAGCTTCAATTCCTGTAAACACATAAACCTAGATCATTACACAAAATTGTTCATAAAATGGATATACACAAGTTGTTGAGCACGACGACGAATTGACACATTTACATCATCATCAACACTATGAAGCACACCAGCAATCGCTTTTTGCGTGCGAACTGTCGCTCTGATGGACCATTAAGAGCACCATAAAACGCCGCTAATACCATATGCGTTACTCGCATTGAACCGTGTTTTTCAAAATAATTTTAACAATTTCCAAAGGATGCTCCGGCGTAATTTATGATGAATTGCCAAACCAAACTAACTTTAAAACAACCGAGAACTGTCAAATCGGCTCTCACAGAAAATAGTGTTGCCAATTTAAAGTTCTCCGCCTCTAAAAAAAATACCCAATATTACCTAATTTTAAGAATAATTATTTTTCATAAGTATTTAAGAATTCTAAAATAGTTTATTAAACTTCAAAGATAAGATGATTATTGTTAAAAAATATTTAATTTAAGAATATTAATTGGATATTCTAATCATGAGTACTCATTTGTACCAGTCCAATTTTCTTATATGTTGAAGGGTCACTGTTGTAGTTTACAAAAACAAAAAGCGTTGAATGCGGAAATATAAAAAATTCCAAGTAAAAAACATTAGGTTAACATGAGCGTAGTATAAAAGCAAAGTTAAAGTGACGTTTCTCCAAAATTGCGAAAATGTGGAAAGAAAGTGACAGAAAGGAGGAGTATTATAAGAAAATACAAAGAGAAATGGTTGAAATGAATTGAAATTGCTGAAATTTAAATTATATATGTACATTTAACCATTTTGATGCCAAATATTCGAGCTATCTACACCATAATCAAACTGGACTAGGAAGACCACTGACAGACATAATTCATAGGTTACAAACTAAATTTACATCTTCATCAACACAGCGAGCTTTTAAAATGTAAAAAATGTTCTGCCATGACTGGACTTGACTAAAATTTAATTTTTATATTTGGTACAATGTTTTGTGTGGTACGTGGTTGCCTTGGAGTAGTTGGTTGTGCTATGCAGAGTGTGCAGCGTTCAAATATCGGCACATACGAAAATAAAAAATTTGAATACAAAAAAAAAAAAATCTACACGGCACCTTCAAGAGTAAAATTTGCCTAAGAAATCTTATCAATTCGACTACAAATAGAACACACACAAAATTAATGGGTGCGAGAAACTTGGCTTAGGCCCTCCATGCGCTGTTGTGTCATTAAAAGAAGAAATAAACTTTTTACGCTTGCTATGATATTGACGTAGAAAAGCCTTTGTATTTGAAACTACATATACCCATGGCGCTACATGCCAAGCTTTTCTATCATAGTAAAGAGAAAATAAATGTCCGATTGGCCTACTTTCCGAGAAGAAGCTCAAGAGGCTCGAAATAAAGAGGTACGTACGTTCAAAGAGCATCACTCCAGCAAATATTGATGTGTTGCAACCAGTAAAGACTTGTTGACCTTTACGGGTCAAAAAGTGTATTGAATTATCACCTGAGTGTTCGCGCTTTTGAAACCTTTACATGTGCCTATATCTAATACACATGCTATGAATATACTTAATTACATAGTTGGCAATACAACCAATGATCGTATTTGGCCGCCTCGATAAAACTTCTCCAGCGGCCTCTGCTATGCGCTATGCGCGTGCTGGCGCCAATGGGTAACGCCAAGTGGTTGTGAATATGGGTGGCGAAAATACCAAAGAAGTGAAGACAGATATACTGCAACAGACTCAGAATATGGCGAAAGTAGCTAGTTTTCAATAATCATTTAATCTTTGCAAATTAAAATAGAGTACAAAAAATGTATTTCCTAAATTACATTGTAATATTATTATTAGGTTTTTTTTGGTTATTGTTGCATTATTGTTTTATTATAGGTACAATTAAAAATTTTTTTTTTGTTTCGTATTATATCCTGAAAGACCAAATAAAGAGAAGTAAATATTCGTCATAGGCTAAAATTGTTTAAGACCAAAGGAACTAAAAAAATACAAAATATAATTTTGTTCAGCTAGTAAGTATGTTCTAGTAGATCCACTGTGCTCCCGTACCAAAAAAAATTTTTTATGTAAAATTTTTTTATTTACATTCAAAAAAACCTACGTTCACTTAAATTTTTTCTTATGGCCATTTTTTCTTATTATAAAAAAAATTGCATTCACCAAAAAAAACAATAATTTCTATTTCTAGTCCTTAAATTTAACTGATCAAGACTAACTAAGAATTATATTCTTTGGTTACGTCAAGACAATCATTTTGGTCTTTCAAATTTGGTAATATGATGCTCAGAAATGGTACAGAATGGTTTTGCAAATTGTAATTTTTTTTCATGCGCACTGTAAACTAAGGATTAAAAAAAAGAGGGTTTAAAAATTAAGACGATGTCCGGAAAAAGAGTTCGGATAACAGCTGACCACACTTCTCTTATGTAGTAATCATTACAAATAAAATCAGGTATTTGTATTTCAAACACTTTTTTACTCGATTTTTGCAGGTACGAGTACATGCCACTAAATAAGTAGTTATATGAATATACTTATTTCACTTAAAAAGAATAATCAAAAATTGTATAAAAAGAGTTTGAACATAATTACTTACTTAATGTAATATCTCTACAGAGCACGTATTTATTAATCCAATTAAATTTTGACTATAATCCAAGCAGTATGTTAAGACGCATTAGTGTACAATTAATTATAAACAGGATATTGCTAAGTTAGCAAACAATTTAAATCTCATTAAGTATTACGGTAATAGAAATTGAATTGAGAGGACTTTTCGCAAGTAAGTATGTAGCACTCATTCTGAACTTTGCTGGCAAATTTAATATAAGTAATAAGTTGCAATAATTTTATTACTCGAACAATAATTTATTGCATAGAAACTTTATAAATCATGTTCACACTTTTTACAAGCACATATAATGCACAACAAAAATGTAATGTAGATTTTAAATTAAAACTTCAATCATTTCACAGCTGGCACATAGTATGTGGTTAATTCATTAGATGATTGATTGATGGAATTGTTGAAATGATTAATTTAGTAAGATTAGTAGCCGGAAAACTAGCAAGTTAAGTGCGAAAGCCACCGTTTAACACACATGCAACCACAATGTTGCATTTTAGCGGAAAGAAACAGATATTTTAAAGATATTAAACACTCCAAACACTCAACACTATTGTACGCTGTTCAAGCAGTTTCCGAAAAAGCCACTTTTAATTAATAAACTTTTAATTTCTTTAGAGAAAGATCTATTTAACACCCAAAAACTGGTACAAAATCACAATGTTTTCCAAAATTCGTTCACGCACGCTTACACGAAAGCTTCTTAAAGGTTAATAGGCAAAGAAAAAACCGTCTGTTTACGCTTCAGTCTGGTTTGAAACTAAAAGTATTACCAACAAAACTAACTAAAACCACCAAAAACCACATGAGAGCGTAGAATCCTTCCTTTATGTTATTTCTTAATTGAAATCGTCTTCATATTCCTCTTTTACTTAATGCCAACACAGTGACGCGGCGCGGCGCGGCGTGGATCGCGACGAAGCCGTCAAAGTATCATCGCTAAGAAGCGCCAAGTTAAGACCGGAATAACAACGCCACAGTAGAATATTGGTATGACGCGATCGCAGCAATAAGCAGACACGTGCGCGAGCATATAAACATGCATGTTCGACGACTTGAACGACTATGAGAAGCCGCACGGTAAACCTAATGGATTGAACTGTGGTAACAACAACGGAGAACAGAACAGATTTGTGTTGTTAGTACAGTAACCTGGTGCTGCCGTGATCACTGAACACAAAAACTCTCTACGTGTGTGCGAGTAAATGAGTGGGTGGTTAAGGAAGGCAAGCTTAAGTTTCCAGAGAAGCAGATTGGTAACACCCCATTTAAGAGAACAAGAGATATCGCCAAAGAGAACTCAGCACGTAAGAGTAAACTTTACATTATAAACAAAATCTAACTTATAGACGTACTTCATATATAAATATTAACACATTAAGCTCGTTCGCGACCGGTGGCACTCTACGCTCTAAACTCTAATGCTCGCAATTTTATTAAACGGTCACTTGGTATGTGTGCGTTTTTGGCTCAACTCCGATTGGCTGCCTTCACTGTTTTATAAGCAGCATTTCTAGTATTTTGTTTTATTTCTAAATTTCGTTTCTCTTTCCAAAACTTTGCTTAATAGACAAACTTCTTTGTGGTTTTGTTAGCTAGCAAAACAAGTTATTGATTCGTTTGCAGTTGGTAGTTGTTGTTTTTTATTGCAATATTAACATAAAAGGCGTTGTTTGCAGCTATTCTCTTCGTCATAAAATTACTAATATAAAAACCGAAATAAAATGAAAAATTTAATTTAAAGCCAATTACGATAATTAAAAGCTCGTAATTTTATTCAATACTCATTTACTTAGTAACGTTGCTTACTTGCGTCAATGGGAGCAAATCAGCCATTGTGAAATAAAGTTTTAATTTTTTATTTTGTTGTAGTTTTACATAATTCCCAAGTTTGCTTAAATAAATATGATATGAATCTATTAGAAATGAAATTCAGCATGCATCGAAAAGAAACGGGCAATAATTAGATTTTTATTTATGCTAGGATTTTACATATGTTATCTATGTAAATAAATTATATTATGGTATATACTTATTTTGATGTTTATACATATTTTACAAATCCCGTACTTACATTAAATTCATTTTTCTGCATTTTAATATTTTATTCAGACTGGGGATTTTGTTAATAAATTTCTCGCCACTACATTTAGTGCCAGTGGGAGTAAGACACCACTAACACAACAGGTTTAGTGGTAGTGAACTCCAAACCGTTAAACTATGACCCCTTATTAGTTTGCTGTAGTGCAGTAGGATTTCCAATAGTTTAGTGGTAGTTGGGTTTGATTTCCCTTCCACTAAACGTAAATTAAGTGTGAAATTGAGTTCCACTGCCACTAAAGGTTTAGCGGTATCAAACCCAACTATTACTAAACTAGTGGAAATCATAATCGAGGATAAACCGGTTGGTGACGAAATTGAATCCATAGGAACCACAAGTTCTGGAAAGCTGCAAATTGAAGATGATCTGGAGTTTCAGAATGAAGAAACAAGTGATAATGAAATCAAGGAGGAACCTAATATAGGCGTCATCGACCAAACTACGTAATCGATCGCGCGTTGCTCCAACTACTTTCAATCTTTCCATAACAAATAGTGAAGGAAATGTGGTTGAAAATCATATTTTTCGGTAAGAATACTGCTAAGTAACAATTTAGACATAGTGAATGAATGCACCAGAAATTGGAACTGAAATACAGCAAGGAATTTATGACTTGGAAAATATAACTGATAGAACTGATATTCAATGCCAACATGCCCAAGCAAACTAAGCACTTGCTAACCAAGCAAATAACTTGTGTATAATTTTTTTTATTCTAAATCCGCGATTTTCAACAGTATTAAATTTTTTCCTTAAAGGGGATCGACCCAAGCTTAACTGGACACCTCGATCATGCGATTTGACTCCATTAAATTATTTTCTTAGGAGATAAGTAGAGTCGAATGTTTACGCCAATGAACCAGAAACAATTGAGCATTCGGAAGTCAGCATTTGAACCGTTGTTACCGAAATACAGCTTGATTTACTGCGAAGAGTGTGTGAAAATTGGACTTCCGGATCACGCCATGTACACACCAGCAGCAGCGCCACATGCCCGAAATCATATTCCAACATAAATGTCAAATTATCTTTAAAATAAAGCCAATTTCATAGATATTTAAAAAAATGTTCTGTGTTCAAATCTCGTAACAGGCAAAATAAGAAAAAAAAAATTGGAAACTTTAATTTTTAAGCAATTTAATCAATTTAAAATTCTCCGCCTCTAAAACAAACCCAAATTTCGACATAATTGGTTGCTGGATGATTAGCCTAACACTTACCTTTAACGGCTCCCTACAAATAGTAGTCCAACGGAGTCAAATCGCAACTGCGTTTAACAGTACATTCTACATTCATTCATTCATTTATTTGACAATCATTTATTATTTCGTTATTTCCATGGCAAAAATAATTTACATACGTAAGATAAAAATCTTTTCGTACAATGATAACTAAAATACAGACTAAAGAAATATAGAGTACTTAACTTAAATTAAATTTAACTCTATTACACGTTACATACTTAAAATTAAATCTAAATAGAGTAATATGAAATACGTATTTGGTACCATATTTTCCTTTTTATTGGCCAGAGTAGTATTCAAAATGGAGTGCTTATATTTGCTTCCGTTGGCAATACAACACAGGCAACGGGGCAGTGCATTCCACACCCTAATGGTGTTAAGGAAGAAAGACCGTTGATCGATTATTTTAGAAATCATTTTTTGCGAGAAATAATATATGTGTGGTTTATAATTTATTATTAATAAATTTTTTAATAATATTGAACTGGAACTATAAAAAATAGAAGTGGATTGTCGCCAAAGTGGTAGTGTGTTTTATTCGAGCCTCGGTGGAGGAACACGCAGAAGAGGACGTCCTAATCTGCCTTGGAAAGACCAGGTACAGGGCGACCTAACTGCACTTGGCCTTATCAACTGGCGCCAGCGCAAGTTACGTATATAAATACAGACAATGCACCTGATAAATTTACCAAAGCTATAGTATAAATTATTATGTACTTAGAGTATTGAACCCTAATTAATGCATTGTCAGCTATTTAATTTCTCACCAATTTTAAATTGACTTTGCATAATTCCAATATTGCAAAAAGAGCTGACAACGCAATATTTAGCCAAATTAAAGCTAGATGTTAAGTTATATCAAAATGTAAAATCAGTCTTGTACTATTCTTATTGGCGAAATAAATCTTTGTTCTTTTTTAAAAATTGGTTCGTTCCACGGTATAATTTGTTTCACGCATAGCAGAGGCGACGGGAAAAACTTTATGGAGGCGTCCAAGACCGATCATCCGTTGTAGTGCCAGCTAAGTAAGTAAGTCGATACGTTCTTGAAGCAGTTCGATAGCTTTTAATGTAAATATTATAGAACTATTGCAATATTTTAGAAGACTTCAGGTCAAACACCAGTTTTTAAATTATAATAAATTGCAAAAGAAAATATTTGATAAAATATTTCATGCCATCGTGACGTAATTGGTAAATACTTAGTGTGCATGACTGCAAGCTTCTAAGAGTAACTATTGTCTAAGGAAGTTTATCAATTCGCCGTTCGGATTAGGTGTAAGTATCTAAGGTCCCATCCCTTCGTGAGTTCGCACAACACAAATGGATGTTAAAAAGCTCTTCATTAAGGAAGAAGATTATTTTATGCCGTAAAGCGATGATCACTTCGAGGACATACACCAAATGTTGTGATTAAATATTTTTCTCCTTCTTTTTCTTGGCGCCAGTAGAAACTGTGGCGTTCCATTTATTCTCTACGCCAGCATGGATGGTAGCGTCACAAGCATCAGCAAGCAAAAACAGCAACAAAAACTGCTGTTTTAGAAACTTTTAAGCTTGAAATTTTGCCAGTTGCTTGGAAGTTTGTAAACAAATTTTACCTGTAAGAAAGTCTTAGAACACAACTACTTAGTTACAAACATATTAACAATGCAAGTAAGGATTTCCTTACCTAGCCTGGGAAGACCGTTTTCCTGTTCTTTTGTTCTGCTGCTGTGTTGTAAAAAAAATTAATGTGCTACGGTTCCTGTAAAAGACAAATTATCCCACACTTTAATGTTACATTGCTACTGTTTGTTGTAGGATTCTCCTTTTTGGTATTTTGTTTTCATTCTTGGAAAACATATTGAGAACTTTTTGCAACAGTCTTTCTTTTACATATACCTACAAACACACACACACACATACATATATGTTTATATTTGATTTATTTTTAAGGGGCCCAGAAATTTTATTGACGCCATCAAGACACATAATATTCAACTTTGTTGCCGCTACACCCGCTGCATGTCTGTCCGTTTGACATTACTGTAATATCTTCTATTCTTCTTCTGTACAACAGTGAAACGCTATTCACCACAAACTACGCTAACTACTATTGTGTTAGTAAAACACATAAATGTTGTTTCCTAAATTTTGCCCATTTTTATTACTCATGCTTTTCGTTGTTGTTGTAAAGAAATGAAATTTTTCTTTTGTGACACTGACGCCAGTCTACTGGCGCGTTTATCTTCCCCAATTGTACAATGTGATCGAGAATATGCAATGGAAGTATCTATATTGGATAGTTGAGCTAAATATTGCAACAATAAGGCCAAGTTCCCATATGTCACTTTGTAAGTTTGCTGCTTAAATCTTTTGATTGCTCTCATCTACTTTATGATTTTAAATTCGCGCTTAAGGTTAATATATGTACTTTCAAAATATTCAGAGTTCAATACACTGTAAATTTCTCATTACAATTTTTATGCCCAACAAAAACCGGAACACTGTCACCAACACTGTCATCAAAACCCATTGAGACGTTGTAACAAGAAAAACGTGCATTTGTTGGTGCTGTCGAAAACGTACTAAATTCCAAAACAAAAAAAAAACAAATTATATGATTATGTTGAATGCAAATTAGGTAAAATAGGTTAAAACAAAACAACTTTTCTGATTTGCATTCTACCAAAAGTAAGTACTCTGTGTACTCGAATTGCTCATACCCTACCAATATGATACATACTATTTTTAAATTTAAAATACTTAATAGACGGTTAGGCGGTCGCTGTGTCGTAGTTGGTAGTGTGTCGGCCTGCTACGCAGAGTGTTCAGGGTTCAAATCTTGACACAGACAAAATCAAGAGTAGAAAAAAAATTTTTCACACCGCACAAACTCTTTGTAGGCACTGGTAAACCTACAAGAGTAAAATTTGTCTATGAAAATCTTTTAACTTTACCGTTCGGATTCGGCATAAAACTGTAGGTATAACACGCACACCATGAGTGGATGGGAAAAGCTCGGCGTAGACCCTCCATGGGCTGTTGTGCCATTACAAGAAAGAAGAAGAATAAGTTAGACCGACCACATCTTCGATTTCGAAAAGAAAATTAAATTGTCTTTCTTTAGATATGCAATATTTCCATTAAGTATTCCTTTTTCAAAACCAAATACAAGGATTCTGTTTTTTCAATTTAACTAACTTTAGAAAGATATTGCAATCACCCTATGAGCACCTTATTGTGTTGGTGTTAAAAATTTTTCAATATAAATGCCAAGGATATTGCCTAACCGGTAAGGATGAATTATTAAAAACCTTTGTTTGACATGAGGCGCAAGACTCAAGTATTAAGTAGACAATAAACGACAAAGTATGGCAATTTTACCACCTAGTGGTGTCTCTCCTTAATATGGAATACCAAAACATTTTGGGGATATTCTCAAAGTCTTGCATCAGGCAAAATTTTTTGTTTCTTGGTTGTAGGTATGGCAAAGTTTTGCAGTTCTGGTACTCAGCTCAGTGCAAGAGCAGATGCTATACTTAGAGAATCCCGCTAATTAGTTACAAGATGGTAAATTGTTCCATAGTTAACACATGGCAGAGTTAAAGAACACACCAGATAATATCAAACTGTGAAACTGTGAACTTGGAATACATAGTTACATGAAATTCGCTTTAGTGGCATTCAGATGTTTCTCCATATTTGTAGTTTAGGCTTGTAGCCATAATTTGAATGTTCATTAGGTTTAAGTTCATTTTTTGTAATCCTAGCAAACCCTAACCAGCTCGATTTTCCCATTGTTAACTTAGGAGAGAATAGCGGGGGTATTTTGTCATCTTTAGACAATTTACCGAAATTTTAAAGAAGAGTTCATTATTAATTAAGAAGTCAAAGGGTCCAGACATCCTAACGCAGCAATTAATCTGTGAAGGTCCGTCACCGTCAATAGAGAATGAAAATTGAGTTGGAACAGGTACGTCCCAATCAATTTTATAATTTAATAAATTATTCTAAGAACGTATACTTCTGCTGTTTTTTCTTCACGGTTATTTCAACTTTCCCTCGTCCCCTTTCATATGTAAAAATTCTCAAACTACCGTAAACGACTTTTTAAAATCACGCTTTTTAGGATCAGCCTCCCAGTTTAGCAATTTTGAAATTTGTTTGGTTTTAAGCACACTATTTTCAAATTCTGCTGGCAAAAGAAGGACCTCAAAATCCTTTACTTTAGCAATGTCCGCTTATGACAGCTTTCACTATGCTTGTACATAATACATGAACTGTCGTCTAAGACGTACTTCATATAATTTTACAATAGTTTGTCGTTGATCTGCAACAAAATACGATAATAACTACAACAAATACAATTACAAAATTTTACCCACTTTCATATATCGCTCGTTTGCTGCAAGACTGCTATAGCTCAAAAAAATACATTCTGTGAAAGACACATTTAAACAATTTAATTTACCTATCACTCCATTCAATTGATAACGACATAAGATACAATTATGATTTTTTTACACCAGAAAACAGTTTTTTCTCATAAGTTCAAACTTTTGTAAAAAAAACATATGGGAAAAAAGGCAAAACGTTTCTAATTTAACAATTAAAAACAACAGAAAAAACACTTTGCTTTGAAATCAGCAGTTGTCTCTTCCTTTCACATGGTGAAATACAATACGTAAACGGCAGAAACTGTATTCTCCAATACATACCATGCTGCCACATTTTACTTTATGGTTCTACCCAAAAATTTTCGAATTATTTCATCGATATTTTGCTTTGGTTATAAACATAGCTTTTTACTTTATTTGAAAACCTTGTATGGTATTTATTGGTGCTGATATTATCAGTGCTTCTAGCTAACGTTTAATCGGCCATCCCTAATAGTAAATGTAGATATTATTATTATGTATCTACATGTATAGCAGAACTTGGCTGCAAAGTTATTTCCGTATTCTCTTTACATACATACATGTATACTTATAAATTGTAAATATGCATGCACCTACTTTTAAACTCAATAAACTCAATTCGTAAGTAGTTTAAAAAACATGCATAGTTACAAAAGTGTAACGGCAATAAAATGAAAGCATGTTATTTTAATTCAACCAGTTGATTCAAATACAACCCAACGGTCATGAAAAGCGCGTCATATATACACTGAAAAATTCACTAAAGTTCAGTGACTAAATTGCTTCTTTTTTTTCTTTGGGTAGAAGATTCACTATTTTGCAAATAAAATTCCAACGTTGTTCAAGCGTATATCGACCCATTTCGTTAACCCCAAATATAAAACTATTTTCCCCACATAATACGAATGACATTCAAGTGGCCACAGTCAACATAATCAAATTTATATGTACTATATGCAGAACAAAGAAGTAATACTGAATTTAATTTCACTCCTTTTTATTTACAATAGCGATTACATGTGGATACATTCTAATTGCATCCAAGTTTCCAAAGGAAATAGTCGAATCGCACGAACGTGTGTGACCAGTTAACAAGTCCATTTTATGAAATTAATTGTTCGTCAAATATTTCTTTCACGAAATTAATTGTATCACGCGCTTTGTGGCTTGCGGCATCGCCCTGCTGAAAACACATGTCTGCAACATTAATGCCTTCCAATTGAGGCACGAAAAAGCTAGTAATCATGACTCTGTTCCGCTCACGGTTAACTATAACGTTTTGCCCATTATCATTTTTGAATACATATGGACCAATGATTCCACCCGCCGCCCATTAATCGCACTAACCGGCGACTTTTCTGGATGTAATGGTGTTTCGAGAATGGCTTGTGGATTATCATCGTACTCAAAAATTAAACTTGTGTCGATCCTCTTTATAGAAAATTTTGCTAAATTATTTTTAAAATAAAGCCAATTTTATGGATATTAGAAACATTTTTCCTTGTTTTATTTAAAATTAAAGTTCTTTGCCTCTAAAAGAAACACCCAATACTTCTAAATAACTTAAATTTAATGTTTTCGTGCATATAAAGCCACTAATACAATATAAAGAAAATTCCTTCCTCATTATACTCCATACTGCAAAACTGCCCAATATTAATATATTTTCACTTTCAAAAAATATAATTAAAATTACCCTTGTAATTAGAGACACTCCACTTAAGAGACACTTACTCGCGGTTAATGTAAATGATGACTCTCGACTTAGTGAATAGCGAGAGAGAGAGAGAGAGAACAACACATTTATGAAACTACCGTTATTTGAAGCCAGAGTTATTATGTAATTAGGAAAATGTGTACTAGCCAGCATCAACTAAAAAAGCGATTCAATTTGCTATCAACATTAATAAAAAAAGATAAACAATTACTTACCGAAGAATTCCTTGTCAGTGTTGGTTAGCATTTCGGATTCATATCCCTCTCTCAGAATTGATTTTATCTCTGCTGCTGTTGTTGCCGGTAGGAAATCGTCCTTTGCATGTTCAATGTAGTGTTTAGTTAAATTAAATATTGTAAAATTTCAAACGTTGTGACTTCATCACCTTAAATTTTGCGCACAGAACTCGCCCAGAACAACTCCGCCTACACATTAAACGGAATAATATTCATTAAAAATACATAAATTATTATTATTACTTGCTCTAAAGTGATCCTTAACGGATAACTTAAAAACTGATACAGCATTTGTTGTCCGTTCTGTAGCGATGTGAAAAGCATCTTCAAAGGATAATACAGTCACAGAACACGCTTGAAAAACAAAAAGAAAGCGAGTCTTCGCATATCCCTGCATATGGCATATTGATATTTGTTTTCACACCTTCTGTTAGGCTGTTAATACATACATACATATGTATGTATTACTGTGGACAAAAAGTAGTAAGACTTTTTAATTTAAATTTCGCGCGGAAACCCATTCATCAAAATATTATTTTTTTAAGGTTGGTATGACTGTCGGTGACATCTGTGCCAAATGTCACATCAAAATAATCATTAGTGTTTAGTATACGTCTTTAGTATAGTCTTTCTGAAGTACAAAAAGTGCATTCGGCGATTTTCACAATGAGTGAAATTATTCAACAAAGAAGTTCCATTAAATTTTGTGTGCGGAATCAAATTTCTGGTGCCGAAACGTTCAGAATGTTGCAAAAGGCCTTCGGTGATAATTGTATGTCGCGAGCAAGTGTTTTTGATTGGTACAAATTGTTCAAAGATGGTCGAGAACGCGTTGACGACGAACCACGTCCAGGACGGCCATCAACATCAACTGATGATCAACACGTCAATAAAATCAAGGAATTGGTGCTCGAGAATCGACGATTAACAGTCAGAGACCTTACTGGCATCGTTGGAATATCGGAAGGATCAGTGAAAAACATTTTAAAACATCATTTGGGCCTAAGAAGAGTGAATGCACGATTGGTTCCAAAATCACTGCATTGGTTTTACGAGACCATTTTGGCAAAAATTCGACTGATATCGTTCCGCAACCACCCTATTCGCCTGACTTAGCACCGTGTGACTTTTGGCTATTTTCTAAACTCAAAAAACCGCTTCGTGGACACCGTTACCGTTTTGAGTCAATTGAAGACATTAAACATGAATCGCTAAGCGCATTGAAGGCTATTCCGGAAATTGACTTTAACAACTGTTTCGAGAATTGGAAAAAACGTTGGCACAAGGGTATTGGGGCCGGAGGGGATTACTTTGAAGGGGACGAAATAGATTTGGAAGAATGAATAAAAAAATTTGAAATTATGAACAAAGTCTTACTACTTTTTGCCCACAGTAGTATGTCAAAATTTAACGTATTTGAAATAATTAAAGCAAGTTTATTTTGAAATCTACATATCTATAGTTACAAAATTGGGTATCGTTTAAAGCTTATGAACTAATAAAAATAAAAAATTATTTCACTTCATAAAATTGGTTCTGTATACCCAGTTTTCATAGAAATTCAGATTATTACTGAAGGGCCTTCTGCATTTACAACCGTTTGGACACGAGGAGGCATTGATTATCTTGATTATCTGTCCTTTTATGTCATCGCTGATGCGTGGGCTAACATTTCCCATTATCGATTTTACTTTCCTCACAAATGTGAGTAGTTTGTTTGCGGTTGTTGTAGCATGGGAACCAATACAAGGCAGGCAGCTTAAATTTTTGAGAGCTTTGGTGTAAATTTCGCCATAGGATGTCTCCTTGATAATCGTTGCTTCAACTCTTGGTTCCAACACCAATCGCTGACATAGAACCCCACAACATAGCTATCAAATTCTTGGTTTTTAGCGCAATGTTTGCTTCTCTCCGAACAATTTGTGTTCCATGCGATAATTACTAAGTTACGAGAACGCATTTAATGCGAGTGCCCAATTTGAGTGAAATAAAATATTTGTTCTTTTTATGTTCCTTAACGAATTTTTAATGGAAAACTATTTTTGCAAACGATGTATCTTTGATTTCACATTCTTCCTGCATCAAAATCGAAGTTTTCATAATAAGGGGACTTAGTGCCTTTTCACTCTAAGCTAGCGCTATAAAACCTTTTTCAATGCATTAATTTACCTTACTTTTGTTTTTTTTATGTTTTTAATTTGGAACATTATTTTTCCGAATTTGGCAAGTTTCATTTTGTTAGATTTTTGAACCCTGGACACTCTACGTAGCAGGCCAACACACTACTAACTACGCCATAGCGACCACATTATTTTCAATACTATTGCTAAAAGAGTTTCCAATGTAGTCATCTTTTTATAAACGATTGTGCGTGTTATATTTGTACTACTACCTATGCCCGGGCGAAGTTAGTAGTGTGAAATTAAATCGAGACCTCTTCTGCAGAAGTGGCCAGTCTTAATCTGCTGGCATGCCTTCCAATCACACAATACCCAGTGATTATTGATTACAATGTTTCTAATAGAGTATCTATTTAGAGAGGCGAGAGAGTCTAACCTCCCCGAGTTGCAGGATTTTCATTTTTTTTTTTGTTTTTAGTGGGAGCACGTGTTTGCTTGGGTCCACCTACTGTTAGCTATGTTAATCATTTGGCTATGTACTATATGTTCAATATTTGTAATTTGTCACAGGAATACTATGCGTTATAAACTTGGTATCAAAAGAGGGTTTAACAAGAGTGTAGTCAACTTTTTTGAGAGTCGTATCTGGAAGTATCCTGGAATGCCCGTAGTGCGGCCATGATGAGACTGTATGTAATCTTACGGCTGCAGTTTTTGTTGTATATCTACCCATAAGACCCATTGGAAGCAGGTGGAGCATGGTTTCTAGGGCTTTGGAAAGTGCAGTCCTGAGTCCCCCTGTTACCAGTAGACACGTCATTCTCAACGCCTTAGACAAAAATCGGCAGCAGACCTTCTTTTCAAGAGATGTGCATTGCAGGTTGTACCTTAGGTTGTAAGCCCCACCTAATTCCAATAGCTCTTTTGCAAGAATACAGCGCGTCTGAGATTAATGGAATGTTTTGTTCCAGTTTAGTTTCCTGTCTAGTATGAAGCCTAAATATTTGGCTTGCTCTACAGCTGAACTCCCTTCAGTGTGGGTGGGTCGAGGAGGAAAATTTGTGGTTTCTTGCAAAGAGGACAAATTCCGTTTTATTAGGGTTGATGCTTAGGCCACATCTATTGCACCATCTATCTAACATAGCGAGACCTCCGTGAAGCATCGTTACCTATATTCCTCAGTGATGATATGATTGCTTAGGATGTGATATTATTGAAGGCGCCTTCTAAATGATAATTTTTTAAGAGCTTGGTTTTTGATAATTAAAAAAAAAACAGAAATTTTACAAAAGTGAATAAAATTTTTATTTGAATCGATAAATCAATTCCTGCCATTTACTTTTTAAAGATAATTTCACTTAAATTTTGCCCGCGGCTACGCTTCAAGTGGTGCATTCTGAAGGTCCGATTTTGGCACACCTTTTCACATATTCCGGCCGGAATCTCATGACGCGTTCAGTGTAGGCTTCCAAAGCAGCAATCGTGTTTGGCTTTGTTAAATCACACGATCTTGGTGGCCAATTGACTGCACCAAAACGTGAGATCAATCACCAAATTCGACTCTCAATTGAAGCATGGTTTCGCGTGCAGTGTGGCATGTGGCACCGTCCTGTTGGAACCCCATGTTGGCCGAGTCCAATTCTTGCAAAATAAAAGTCTGTTATCATCGAACGGTACCATTCTACATTGATCGTAAAGCTGCGGCCTTCATCGACTTTGAAGAAGTACGGCCCAATGATGCCGCCTGCAATTCTGCTTATTGTGGTCGCTGTAGCGTAGCGGTAGTGCGTTGGACTGTTACGCAGAGTGTCAGGGGTTCGAATATCGGCACAGGCAAAATAATTTTAAAAAAAAAATATATAAAAAAAAATATAAATAAAATTAAATAAAAAATAAAAAAACAAAGCAAAAAGAGCAACAACAAAATTTATACACGGCACCACCTCTTGGCAGGCAATGGCAAACCTACAAGAGTAAAAATTGCCTATGAAAAGCTTTTCACTTCGCCGTTCGGATTCCGCATAAAACAAATATAACATGCACAACATGATTGGATGCGAAAAGCTTGGCCTTTGGCGCTACATGCGGGCATAGGCGACACTGATAAACTGATAAAGTTCATTGTGGTAAAGGCATAACACTTGCTACAATGGCTGTCTATCTCTTTATCGGTGTCTCTCATTCTCCCTCCTTCTTCCTCCCACCTAAAATCTTCCTTCCATTCAACACAATGCTCTGCATTCATAGGGATACACCCTGTGTTTTGAATGTATCAATAAAAACTATAAAAAAAATTCACGTGGGTCGATTATGACGACCATAAAATGGAGCTTGTAAAACACAGAGCACGAATTTTGATAATAAATTTCAATAATTTGCAAACTTGATTCAGGCATATGGTGGTCGCTGTGGTGTAGTGGTAGTGCGTTAGACTGCTACGCAGAGTGTCCGGGGTTCGAATCTCGGCACATGCAAAATCAAAAAGTAGAAAAGATAATTTTTCTACCCGGCACCACCTCTTGGCAGGCAATGGCAAACCTACAAGAGTAAAAATTGCTATGAAAAGCTTTTCACTTTGCCGTTCGGATTCGGCATTAAACTGTAGGTCCCTTCCATTCATGTACAAATATAACACGCACAACATGAGTGGATGCGAAAAGCTCGGCCTAGGCCCTCCATGGGTTGTTGTGCCATTAAAAGTAAAGTAAAGTAAGATTCAGGCGTAAGTCTATTCATGATTAAATGGCAAACCAAATTGAGCATTTTTTACTTTGACACATGTCAAGAATCGCGCATGAACTGTCAGAAATATAAACATCAAAAACCAAGTAGCAAAAAAATCACCCTTTATGTCTAGAAAGACGGCGAGTGTCTATTTTTTTTGGTGCTTTGACTTTTCAATCTGATAAACTAAAGAGTGTAGGGATGTCTCTACGGTTTTGCCGTTGGTGTAGGCATGTTGTGACTTTGATAGCGTCAGGGAATTAATGGGTTCCCCAATACAGATATCTATCAGCCGTTCAAATTCTAGAAGTTATTTGCAGTTCAGCGGAAATTATATTGTCTGGTCCCGGTGACTTAAATGGTTTGAAATTTTTATTCTTTTAACAGTAATAATAGCGGAGATTGGGGGAGCTTTTTGGCCGATTTCAAATACGGTCGTGCACCCAGGGAAGTCAGTATTCACCAAAACCTCCAGAGCTTCAGAACTAGATGATGCCCAATGACCATCCGTTTTCTGAATATAGCTGAGTGCAGCAGGAGCAGATTTTAGCTTAAACAGCTGGTCTCGGATTTCCTCAATGTTACTACTGAAGTTTCTCCTATTCTCTTTAAGATTTCATAACTTCTCTTTTAAAGAGACTGCAGTGAGTTTTGTAGGCTGACCAGTAATTGGTCCGTTTAGCCAAATTAAAGTGTTTACGACACCTACGATATTGCTATTGTATTCTTTTACTGGAGGAGCATGCGCAACCATCAACTTTATTGCGGGATTTAGATAACAAATCGACTATATCGTCAATTTGTTTTCTAGTTTCTGGCGGACCATAATTCTTAGAAGCTAGAGAATTAGTTAGGACAGTTTTATTATTATCCCAGTTGGTAATTTTTTTGTATTTTATATACTATTACTATTTGGTTTTATTATATCTAGATAGAACTCAATATATTGGTGAAAGGAGCGGGTATGTTCCCTGCCGACCCTCCAGCTTTTAACAATGTGTGACGAGTAGTTCGTCACAACAGTAATGTCAAACACTTCCTTCCTGTTACATATTACTCACCACTTAGGTTTAAGTCAGTAGTTCGCCAAATAGTGTGATGGGAGTTTGCGTAGGCTCCGATAACCGCTGCTAAGCTCCGTTCCTTTGATGGCCAATGTTAGGTATGTTGGCGGAGGTAGCCCTGGATGATCGTCTGATGATGGAGCTCCTCCGCAAGTGCCGCTAAGTTTGGTATATTTTGTATTTAATATAAAGGATGCAATTCACAGACTCGTGTAACGTGTACGAACAGCATGATATATGGTACACTGGCGGTCACGAAAACCGCACCACCTCGAAATAACATGAAATTCGAAAATAATGATTTTTATGTTGGGGAATATTATTATGATTTTATAATCATGCAAAGTGTGAGAACGGAAAAATATTTTTTCATTCAACAATGGCTTTTTTGCAGGACTCCTTCTATATAAACCAGCTTCTCGCAGTCTCCTGCGTACAGTTTCAACACTAATACAGGGTATTTTTTTTAAAAGTGTGGTTTTCAAGAAGAAAAAAAATGCATATAATTCAATGTTATGGCCAAGAATTTAGCTTTATTATAAAGATAAGGATTTGCCATTATGTTTTAAAAACGATTTCGGGTAAGTGGCCGCCGCGGTTGGTTCAAATAAATTCCAGCCGAGAGGCCCAATTTTCGACCACTTTTTTGCTGCGATTGGGGCCGTATGTCGGTAATAACGCGCCGAATATACTTACTTTACTTTTAATGGCACAACAGCCCATGTTGGGCCTAGGCCGAGCTTTTCGCATCCATACATGTTGTGCGTGTTATATTTGTACATGAATGGAAGGGACCTTCAGTTTAAAGCCGAATCCGAACGGCGAAGTGAAAATCTTTTTATAAAAGATTGGACCAATGATTCCCTCTGCCCATAGAGCACACCAAACAGTGACTTTTTGAGGATGTAATGGCGTCTCAACAATGGCTTGTGGATTATGATCACTCCAAATTCGAAAAGTTTGCTTATTAACGTACCCATTCAACTAAAAGTGAGCTTCATCGCCGAACAAAATGCGTCGCGCGAACTGAATCATTATTTTGGTAATAAATTTGCACGATTTGCAAAACGTTTTTCAGTTAGTCTATTCATTATGAAATGGCAAACCAAACTGAGAATAAATCAAGTGACAGCTGTCAAAAAGAAAAAGCATTGCCAGATTAAAAACCACACTTCTAAAACCACACTTCTGCATTAAACAAATGCACTAGAATAACTAATTTCTGTTGTCAACACATTTGGAATAATTTAAACCGGTAAATCCCATTTATTGTAGCAAGAAAAAATAAGTAAATTACCCAAATTTTAACATATTAAAAAAATGTTGCCAGTGGTGCGGTTTTCGTGACCGCCAGTGTATGTATCATTGCATTTATAAATGGCAATAACTGATTTTTTTAATTAAAAACTTATAATTTTATTAAAAAAATCGTAATTTATACTTATTAATAAGAATAAGAAAACAAACAACAAATTTTGTATATTTTATAGCGTAAGCAGCCAAAGTATACATTCGAGTATTATGTATTTAATAGTATATTGGTAACAATTACAATAACAAAAATGCATTTTGAAATGTGTAGCTTTCATACCCAGCGAAACAAAAAAAAAGGCACTTAAGCTATTTTGAACAGATTCTGTGTAAATTTTATAGGTGATTCCCCAAATATCGGTGTAATATGCAGAAATCTATTCCGGTATTTTCTTTTCAATAGTTTAGCTTTAATTTTTACACATTTTTACGCAGTGTCAGTATGATAAGCTCCTGCAGTAATATCTTTAAAAAAAGACAAAACTATGGCTAAACAAATTCAACTGTCGTTGTCTCAAAATGCTACAATCTTATCATTAGCTGATCGAACAGTATCTAATCGCAAAATAGCTACTCAATTTCACTTCAATGAAAGCTCAGTTCGCCGATTTTTTAAAAAATATCGTGAGAATGGTCAGGAAAGAAGGTGTACGAATGAGAGTAAACCGGGATATTTTGAGAACAAGCCTTTATTGGCTTGTTCTCAACAGCCATTGATTTCCAAAGATATTTCAACTCGCACAGTTCAAAATTGATTTAAGGAAATGGGTCTGACGGCTAGAAAACCTGCAAAGAAACAACTTTTGACCAAAACCAAAAAATTTAAGAAAAGCGGTACTACTTACTTACTTACTTAGCTGGCGCTACAACCGATGATCGGTCTTGGCCGCCTCCACAAAGCTTCGCCAGTCACTTCTGCTATGCGCGCGCTGGCGCCAGTTGATAAGGCCAAGTGCAGTCAGGTTGCCCTGCACCTGGTCTTTCCAACGGAGATTAGGACGTCCCCTTCTGCGTGATCCTCCACCGTGGTTCGAATAAAACACCTTTCTAGCCGGAGTGCTTTCTTCCATTCGCTCAACATGACCCAGCCAGCGAAGCCGCTGGAGTTTTATACGCTTGACTATGTCAGTGTCGGCGTACAGCTCATACAGCTCATCGTTCCATCTTATTCGATACACGTCGTCCACGCATACTGGACCGTAGATCTTACGGAGTATCTTCCTCTCGAACGCTCCTAACAGTCTCTCATCATTGATGGTCAATGTCCACGTCTCTGCGCCATACATTAGGACGGGAAGGATGAGGGACTTATAGAGCGTTATTTTCGTCGGTCGAGAGAGGGCTCTACTTCTCAATTGCCTACTGAGCCCGTAGTAACACCTGTTGGCAAGAGTTAGTCTCCGCTTGATCTCCGCTTGAAAAGCGGTACTAAGTGGCCTAAAAATAAATCAAATTGGGCTGAATCAGAATGGCCGAGTGTAATATTTGCTGATGAGTGCAAATTTAACCTAATAGGACCTGATGGCTATCACGACGTAGACAAGGCGAATGATTCAAAGAAAATTGGATTCTTCCACAATGAAATATTCCATTTATATTATGATTTCAAAACACAAAGCTGAGTCGATTTTAATAATAGGTTCTGTTATTTCAGAAAAGTATAAACCATAATACTGCACGGAGTAGTTCCCAGCTTGGAATCCTTAAACGAAATTGTTTCAAATCCAGTGTTTCCGGATGACCTTGCTATCGGCCACATTCTGTAAGTAACACCATAACTTTTTATCACTCCCACCACTTTTTAGAGCTTATTGGACTATTTTTTATTTTAGATAGCAAAACTGAGGGAAAATCTCGGCTTATTTCATTAGATTTACCTGAAAACAGTTCTGACGTCAATCCGATTAAAAATTTTTGGACCATAATAAAATACGCAGGAGCCCAAAACAATGATTGAGTTGCAGGAAACTATAGAAAAAGTATGGCATGAAGAAGTTACTGGCGAATATTTGAATACTTTGCACAACTCCATGCCCAAACGAATAGAAAGTGTCATTAAGGCTAAAGAAGGTCCCACTAAAATTTTGTTACGAAAACAATTCAGCTTATGCATTATTTGATAAAAATATTTGAAATATTTATTTACGATTTTATAATTTTTTCTTAAATGGTGCAAAAGCTTTGGAGCAGCTATATGCGGTGATTTTTCCTTCACTTCTTGACCATAATTATTCTTTTTTTTACGCATGTTTATTATAAGAAACATTTAGATCCTGTAAAATCCTTTAAATTCAGAGTTTCTAAACAACACAGTTTTCAAATTATCTTTATATGTAAATATTTATGCTCCATACTCACGATGAAAACGAATTTAAAAAAAGCTATTAACTTTCTGATCAAATACAACAAAAATGTCGGTACTATTAATTTCAGCAAATTGAAAAATAACAATAATTTTCGTGAACACCATTAATCGCCCACTTGCTACTTGTACTGATACTTTTACGAAGAAATGCAATTTTTACCAATGAAATATTTCATTTTTTCCATTTCCAACTCAATGGCATATTTGTAACCATTCGTGCACATTGTATGTAGGTTTTGCATAAGTACCATAACAGTAGCAATAAATATGTATATTAACAATAAAGTAAAACGGCTGGGAAAACCAGTAGCAATAATGCAATCTTACTTTATTCACGAGACGGATCAGAGAGGAAAAATCGAAGAAACCTAAATCATGTCGAACTTGTTCAGCAGGTGGAGCGAAAGACAAGAAAATGGTATTTTTAAGCTATCTTTAGTGGAAGTTTAAAAAGATTACAATCCAACTCACACAATTTAAAAACAAATCAAATAGTTAATCAAATTTATGTACTAGATATATATGTACATGTGTACATATATATAATTCATTCATAAGATGAACCCAATACATAAATACCTACATACATATGTACATATTTAAGTAGAATCATTATTGCTAACCCCTGTTACGAAACGACGAAATTTTAAATTTTGTATACCAGCTTGCCATTTACTGAATGGTTTGGCTTGGGATCTGACCTTGAAATCTATTATCGTAGTAAATGATAAAAAAAAATACAATCGTTTAAAAAACAAAAGTTTTCTAATAGATCTATTTATATATTTTTTTAAAAATTGGGGTGGTTACATAAAAATTAAAAAAAAACCATTAATTCTAAAAGATTTCTCCCTGCCCCATGCTTACGCCCATGAACCCGTACAACCAGTGTCGCCATTTTCAAGTAGTGAAAGCAGTACAATGAAATAAATTCAGTACCATCCTTAAAACTTATTATTTAAAACAAATAACAAAACAGTAATTTTTTTCGTTAACAATTATATATTATTATAATAATTATGTATTAAAAGGAACAACTCATAAAAATAGTACCATCTTAAATGGCTCGCCCTAACCCAATTACTCTTCTGTGCATATATTGAAAAATTAAATTCACTATGACCATATCACTCGTATGCTGCAAGACTGTCATAAATCAATAACAAAAAACAGGTTAAGTATACCGAAATAACTACATATTACCGTAGTTTATCTTGTGTAAAAAGATCACATCTGTAACTTATGAACCCTTTTCGTGAGAACAGTATTTACATCCGGGGTTTCGCAGAGTGTCCGGGGTTCGAATTTCGGCACAGGCAAAAAACAAAAAAAAAGCAATTTTTGGTACACCACCTCTTGGCAGGCAATGGCAAACCTACAAGAGTAAAAATTGCCTATGAAAAAGTTTTTCACTTCGCCGTTCGGATTCGGTATAGGACTGTAGGTCCCTTCCTTTCATGTACAAATATAACACGCACAACATGAGTGGATGCGAAAAGCTCGGCCTTTGGCGCTACACGCGGTCATAGTGGGCACTGATAAACTGACGTTCATTGTGGTAAAGGCATAACACTCGCCACAATGGCTATCTATCGGTGTCCCGTGTGATTGCATTCCCTCTCTCATTCTCCCTCCTTCTTCCTCCCACTTATCGCTCTTCCTTCCATTCATAGGGGTACACCCTGTGTGTTGAAAGTATAAATAAAAAAGGCACTCTTAATTATTATTTTTTTAGCCTTAAATGTCAAAACGTCATTCAACAATTTTATCATGATGAAGTTCACGAACGAGCAACGTTTTTAAATTATTAAACATTACTACCCAAATTCTGGGTCGGTGGTTGCAACTTTAACAGCGCTTACTCCAATTTTCGGTATACCATAATAATAATCTTTTCACCAGCCAGACTGTGCGTGCTATAGTGGATAAATTCGAGTCTTCGTTACTGAAATTGTATATGCCAGTGAGACAACGCACCAGTCAAAGTACCGAACATATCGCAGCCAAAAGTGCTTTAGTTCAAAATCAGCGAAATCAGTCAATTCCACGCCGTTCACAACAATTAGGAACCGCTCAGTCGACATTGTGGCGAATTTTGCTGAAAGATATTGACCTACACCCTTACAAGATAAAATTAACACAAGAAGTGAAGCCTCGTGATCATTTAAAGTGCCAAAATTTATCCGATTGGTCTGTGCAAAAGTTTGAAAAAAATCATGAATTTCATCGCAAAATCATCTTCAGCGATGAAGCTAATTTTTGCCGTTGCATTTTGCAAAGTCGTTGGTTTATGCAAAGTCTACAACGTTAGAGGAACTCAGGAACAATGTCGAATGCGACATTGTCAACGATCCGGCCGATATGTGTGGAAGAGTGGTGGAAAATTGGCTCCAAAGAATCGATCGCTGCAAACGTGTTGGTGGTGGTGATATGAGCGATATCGAATTCCATTCTTAAATGTCACATGTGTACTACACCTAGAATAAATTTCATTCCCATTCGATATTCAGCGACGCCAGGGCGCCCTCACGCTGAGACGCTGTACATAGATGCTATATACATTATTGTGTACTATCACTGACACAAGTATGTAAGACTGTGCGAGAAAGATATGTAGAAAAGTAAGGTATTAAGAAAGCGATAGAAGTTTTGCGTTCTCTTTCTTACTACCTTACGTTTCTACCTCTCTCTCTCGCCTTTCATGCTTGTGCCAGTGTAAAGAGCTCCTTATTACTCCTTATTCAGGGCAGTGATTTTAACTAAAATTATGAAATTATTATTATCATAAATTACTGTTTTTCATCAAAAATTACAGTACACTTAAAAAAGGGAATACAATTCTGAAACATTAAAAATTCAATTACCAGAAATAAACCATATTTTTGGAACAAAAAACTGTTAAATTTTATTTTTTTATAATACTGAAAAACAAAAGAGACTAGTGTAATATTTAAATAAATTTCAGGATATTATGTATGTATTTGCTCTTGTATTGTGTATTTTTAAAAAATCTTATATTTATAGCTGCGTGTTATTTTCCATATCGTGTGTGACCAAGCGACGAAGTTGTTCGTTGTATTGTCATTCACAATGGTTCTCTTAATAATGAGCATAGGCATTTCTCTTTCTCATATGGGTGAACTCGTCCTTGAGCGTCACGTAATATTTTTAATTTAAATTGCCTTATTTTCACACATTTTTTTTTTGTTTTTGCCCAACTGTTATTCTTCTTTCATTATTGATAGTTCACAGTAGTGTTGTTGTAGAAACCAAGATTTTTTAACTATGTACATGCTACCTATTGGAACCTAACAGCTTTAATTATAAGCCATAACTTGGTTAGGCCATAAATACGCAAGAAATACCATAATATAGACATAATATTGTTATAAAAACTACATTAATACTTCTGATCAAAACCATGTTAATCCCAAAAAATATTAAATAATACTTTGTACCTATTTTACTCCATCGAGGAAAATATGATTGCCTTATGTATTTATATTACTAGTATAAGCATGATGTCATTTTTTTCGTTTTCATCCGGTTCAAGAGATGTTAAACAAAATCTCCCGAACAATTTTAATTTTAATTTTTTAGATTCTTTGGGACTTTGGGAATCGTCATATACTAATTTATCTGCAAAATAATATGTCCGTTTATATAACGATAAGATGTACAAATGCAATACAATATGTACTCTCAAAGCTGTCTTATAAATATTTCCTATTATGATGGATAATTGAAAAATGTACTAAAGATTAGTTCTTCAATTACCTTCGATTTGAGTTCCAGATGACGTAAATTATAATATTTTTTTTTAAATTAAAGAAAATCCGTAAGTCCCTTGACTTAAGTGAAAATTCCAGCCAGGGTATGTTCCATTTTCATACCATATGAAAAACTCCACATTCAAAAAAAGGTCCTTGAAACCGCTGTAAAAGTAGGAATTTTTATTTTCAATATTCAGCCAATATTAAAACACCAATATTTACCTACATTATTAAAAACAATTTTTACATTACTGAATTTGACTAGAAAAATGTATAATTGATGTGCAAATAATGTGATTTTAACATTGAAAATGTGAAATAAATATAATATACCAATGATATGAAAAAATGTTTAAAATTATATGTATGAAATGTAACATTAAAGCAAAAGTAATGCAAAATTTATATGACAACATTGTTTAATAAAACACAATAAACAAGTAAATAAAATAAATAAAATAAATAAATAAAGATATAATCTAATCAAAATTTAATTAATATTTCCATGCACAAAAAATGTTTTTATTTTTCTGAATCTGTGTTATCTTAATAAAAAAGTAAAAACCATCGATATTTTTTTCACATGCCTATCACATTGATTTCACAACTGAGAAGTATTGCCAGTCTAAATTAATAATGTTAAACTTCTTAATTTCTTATGCTATATTTATGGTCTATACCATATACAAGGTGTAAAAGTATGAAACAAGTAATGACATCTCTGTGTCGCTAGGTAAAACTATACGCTCTGTCAAACCAAATCATTGGCGCTATTTCTTCGCATTTAATTCTGTCAACAATATTCAGTTCATAAACAATCAAGTTTCATACAACATTTTTTTTTTTCGCTCGTAAAAATGACGAAATACGAACTACGATATGCGGACATCATTGATTTTCTGTTTCCAATTGAAGAAATATGTGTTGGAAACGCAGTGCAACGAGTGGTTCCATAAGTTTAAAAGTGGCGATTTTTCCGCATGAATTGACTGAAGGACAGCAAGAAAATCGAAAAACCACCTGTGAAATGTTGCTCGCTAGGTACAAAAGAAAGTCATATTCATCGAATTGTTACTGGCGATGAAAAATTGATATATTTCAAGAAACCTGTGTTTTGTGTTTTCTGGGAGCAGCGAGGTGTTATCTGGTTTGACCTTCTGAAACCAGGTGAAACAGTTACTGGTCAACGCTACAATTGGTCAATTTGAACCGTCCAGAATATCAAGCTAGGCAACACAAAGTGGTTTTTCTTGATGACAATGCACCATCACATCGAACAAACCAGACTCAGGAATTGGAAGATTCGTACAGCACCCCCATGTGGCTTATTCACCAGACTTGGCTCCATCTGACTACCACTTATTTTCATCAGCACTTGCTGAGCAGCACTTCGATTCGTACGACAATGTGAAAAAATGGCTGACTGGTTTGACTCAAAAAACGATCAGTTTTTTTGGCGAAGCATTCAAAAATTGCCAGAGAGATGGGAAAAATGTCTAGCAATGGCCAATACTGTAAAGATTGAATGTCTAACCGTTTTTCTTAAATAAACGTGTATTTTCTTTAAAAAAATACCTGTTTCAAACTTGTACACCTGGTATATTGAGTGTAACAATTTTAAATACAAATTTAAAACGTAATAAGAAAAATTTTAATGTAACTTTAACATTATAATTTGATATTACAATGTTAAATGGATAATGATCAGTTTGATAATTTCAATGTATTTAAATTTAACACAAATCA
Source organism: Palloptera scutellata (assembly GCA_958295655.1). Classification (NCBI taxonomy): domain Eukaryota; kingdom Metazoa; phylum Arthropoda; class Insecta; order Diptera; family Pallopteridae; genus Palloptera; species Palloptera scutellata. Next base: position 59,212,516 of record OY282450.1, read on the forward strand.
TATCCGTTAGATATTTTTTACCTAAAGTCAAAGTGTTTTACATTGAAAAAGACATTACATAAATATAAAATTTATATTGCATTTTTTTGAGTGCATGCCTGTAAGATAAAGTCACAATTTGCCGCGTAGTGTTAATGTACTTGGATTTTCTTATATTAATTGAAATATTTTTTTTGTTGTTACTAAACAATAAGTACAGAGTACAAAAAAGCTGGGTTTCGGAAGTAACGTTGGTTTCCAGTATCATAATTACAAAACAAAGATCTTTAATGCAGCCCATCAAGAGACTAAGCCGAGCTTTTCACATTTATTCATATATGGTATTCACATACATTTGTTCACAGTTTTACGTTAAATCCGAACAGCGAAATGAAAAAATTTTCTTAGGTAGCTTAATATCTAAACATTGATACCGATACCTTAATATAGATAGTTCATTAAACACCAAAACAAAAAATTCAATTTCACATTATTACTTTAGAAAAAGTGGCTTCGGAATATGAAGATCTTTGAAATTACAGCAAATAAACTCTTATTTGAGGCGCTTTTGCTCTACAGATTGACTTAAGCGTGGATTAACACTTCCAGATAAATTTTAAGTATTTGTAAGCCATTAACTACTTTTCTACTTTTAGTTAAGCTATTACTTAAAAAGCTAATGCTTACTAAAACAAAAGCGGATTTTTACTAGACGATTTGTAGAGTACTTAGTGTTCGGTCGCGTCTGAACTTTTTTCCGTAAAAAGTTACTTCTGACGTCATTAGGTGTTCGCAATTGTGTAATAAAAATAAAAAAATGGATAAAAATTATTAACAATCACTTAAGTTCTAGTAATTTCAATTAATTTCAATAAACCACGCTTCAACACCATCCCATTATGTTTATTCACAATTCAATAACACGTTCAGATGCAGATGCAGGTGCGCTTGTGAAATTTAACACGCATTATTTCATCAGCAGCATTTGGTCAGAGAACTCAACTACGAAATGCATATCTTGGGCCCCCTGCTGTAACTAATGATCGATAAATAATATTTAAGATTATTATTTCAATAAGCAAGACGTTGGCTTATGTTTTATTCTGCAAAAATGGGTGAATGATAGTAAATTATGCAAAACGAAGAGAAAATATACAGTATGTATGTACGTATGTAGGCAGATGAAAGGTATTTTAAGGTAAAAAGATTAATTAAAATTGCTTTTAAGAATGCATAAATACAATATAAAGATTCCCACGTTCCTAAGTTCCACAATTTTTTTTTTTTGCTTTAAATAAGAAAACATAATAAAATATTAAAACTTTGTTAAACTAAAAATTAGTTGGATTTTCATATAAATATTGTAATATTGTGTCAATATTTCCAGAACAATAGCATACGCATGTATTCGTAAAGAAAAGCTCAGCTATTTATATATACGAGTATATCTACAGTATTTCGTACCAGTGTTATTCCATTTATTATTTCAAATTACTGTTTATAGAAGTAATTTATTTTTGTTGAAAAATTTTGTAATTCAGGGGGACACCCTACAGAAATTTACTTCTTCAGAACGTACGAGTTTTGGGTTTTCAGGATTTAGATTTCGTAATCTTATAAAAACAAGGTGGAATTTTTAACGAACATGTTTTGAAATTGTTTATGTGCTGATTTATACAAACGATAAGCATCTGGATTAACTTCATTTTTATCGTTTGCATTTTCAATGCATATATATATATCTATAAAATCATCAACTCCATCAAAATATTCATACTCAAAGCATGCGAATTTATTCTCTATATTGCCATCATTATAATAACACTCATCATCATCATCATCAAAATATTCAGGTTGTATGATCTCAACAGGTGGAAAATTCGCCACTTGCCGGTCTGAGAACTCGCGAATGTTATGACGTTGACTAGAAACTTGACAAATCTCGTTTATGTTTTATTGTGCTAATGCGAGATTATTTCTTTCCACGGAGGAAAAATTTTCAGTAAACCTTCTGCTCTTCAGGCAAATTTTGAAGTAAATCTTCTGCCCTTCTCTTTCGTTGAGAAGCTGAGAATTCGGGCACCTGAATGACTGCCAGAGCACCTTCGTCGGGACACAATGATATGAGTGTTGATGCAATTATTGGCTCTAATGAACTCGTTTGCCATTCATGCTGTCTCTCCGCATTAGTCTTTGCGAGTTATGTTTCAATGAAATTCGAATTCTGTTGTGTCTCAAGTTGCTTACGAAGGCTACACTCTCGCGATCCCTCGGCGCCAGTTTTGGGTTTTTTTCACGAATTTTGTTGGCCTTTGATTGATACTCATGGATACATGTGGAGGCATATGTGCTGCCCACCATTTATGTGTATATACACATGCATCCTCATTTTTGTCATTCTTGATTAATAGAGGGTGCTGCCCTTCATTTCTGTGATAATTTCCGTTTTGATACGATCATCTTTTACCCTCTCGTAAATATAAAAATGATTCCAAAGAAGTAAACTTCAAAAAGTAATAACGCGACCATACATTGACACCTCGTAAGTACTTTTGGAAGAGAAACACAATAAATTTATATAAAAGATATTCCCACCTAAAAAATTAGTTTTAAAATATTGGGTGTATAACTTGTAAATGAGGGCATAACTTATACTAAATCAAATCTGGCAATACTGTAACTACTTTCATGTTTCAGCTGCGTCATGTAACTTTTGGTTTGATTATGTATCAATTTCCCAAAGTGTAAACAACGTAACCTTTTTGCGCTACAAACATGTAGGTACATACGTACCAAAAAATCAGCATTTGGGGAAGTTTTAATTTTTTTCTTTTATTCGATGTCTGAAATGCTGCTTCAACTCTATAAAAATAAGTTGTTTTGGCATGTAATTATTACTGGCGACGAAAAATGGATTCTTTACGACAACCCGACAACTATGTAATACGGGGAGAGCAATGGCGAGAAACGTCCAGAATATGCGACCAGGCATGATACCGTAATTTTTCAATATGACAACGAGTGGCTTCATGTTGTTTCCTCTTTCTTTCGGCGTAGTGAACAGCTTTTCATAGGCAATTTTTACTTTTGTAGACTTGCCATTACTTGAGATGGTATTGTGTAGGAAATTTTTTTTCCACTTTTTAATTTAGCTGTGCCGAAATTCTAACTCCGAATACTCTGCATAACACTACTACTACTCCAAAGTACATACTTCAATAATTTGAATTAATAAAAAACTGTTTTTAGAATACTTTCCTTTTGTATTTTAAACTTATATTCCCTGCATATGTTTATAGAAATTTAATGCGTTGTGGTCATTCTTTCCGAAAGTTGTGGACAATAACTCACAAGGTGTCAACACATTACCACTTATGTGGAATTCTTGTAGAAAAAACAACACTGGTGCATTTATGGGCGGCCTTCGCAATCAGAAAGCAAAACGTGCAATAGTGATGCTGCCGAAACAATCGTTCAAATATGCAGTAACGCCAAAACTAGCGACGTAGTGCAAGCTGTGGAAGAGCTAGGTCAACAATATGGTATATTGAAGACATCCAGAACTAAGACCGCTTTCAGGAGAAAATGTATCCACTGCAAACGAGAACGACATACGGCTCGTGATTTCCGCTGGCGCCTCAAGCGATCTGGGTTCAATAAGTGGTCAGACCCTGTGGAGAATAAATAGGCAGCGGAAAGGGTTAAGTTTACGCCATTTTCGTTAAACTTAAATGAGCCAGTGCAGAGGGCATGAACTGACTCCCTCAACTAACTGCCAGAATGCCCTTATATCGAAAATACAACGACAGTCAAATAGTCTAACCATCCAGAAAAAAAATGTCGAAAATTTAGAGTACGTGCTGATATTGGACACATGTGCATCCCACTCCATCATAAAGAGTGGTTTGGTTGATAAAGTGCAGCCCTTGACGGGAATAAGATAACGTACTGCAACAGGTGAAGACAAGTTATTGAGAAAGTCTCAAAGCGAATAAATAGGCAACACTAGATTACACTAGATTTTCGCCGGAAGCTGCTTAAGTATGCAAACATGGCCATTAAATGTTAACAACGGCAGAAACAGCATTGTAAAGAAGGGTTATGTCCAGCATAAAGAGAAAATACCTCCAAATTCAGAAGAGATACTATGGGCTAAAGACGATGAGGACAATGGGATACAGGAATTCGTGAGTTGAAGCTATCAAATACTTAACAATATCATGCTCGGATAAACCCTTGTTAAATCTAGGCAGGACAAACGAGTACCTGCAAGTATTTTAAACCCAACTAATATGCCACCCATCACCAGCAAAGGAACAAAAATTGGATAATGCCAAGAGGTTTCCGCCATTGTGGAAGCATATAGCATGATGAGAAAGTTTTGGAACATATTTGGATCCATCAGCTAATTAAATGGAAGAACGACTAGCAACTGCAGCACCCGATTCTGTGTAGACTACCGAAAGCTGAATGACTTAACTAAAAAGGACAGTTTACCCCCTAGAATCGATGATACCTTGAACGAATGCTGGAAGCACTACACTGTAAGACCTGCTTGGTATACCTCGATGTCATCATTGTAATGGGAAAAGACTTTGATAACCATTTGGCGAAGTTGGAGGAAGTGTTTCAGCGCATTGAGGAAGCTGGGATAAAACTTAGTCCATAGAATACGCTCTTTTCCAGAGTTGAAAGGTCTGGTTTAAAAGTGAAGCTGGCAGGATGTGCATATCGACGAAAGAAGGAAGCCCCAGTAAAAGACTGGCCACGTCCGAAAAATTATCTTCAATGTTTTCTAGGAAGTTTCCTGCCCGGGTTTGCTCATAACCAGTATTAGCATATCCAAAATCTGGAAAGAAATTTGTTGTTTTTGGCACCGGTGTTCGTGGTTTCGGAGTAGAAGGGGTACTTTCACAAAAATTCTATCTAAGCCAGAGGTCAGCTAGCGCTATAGATACAGCTATTCCAAGCTACGATTTAACAATTGAAATACAAAAAGAAGGTCACCATAAGAACTCTGATACCTATCACGACGCACAGTGTATTTAGTCCAGCCAAAAATTATAAAATTCATGGTTGTAATTGGAAAGATGTTTCAATGCTGATGTATACAAAATATTTCAACTAAAAGCATTTTCAAAGAATTTAAATAAGATAAATTTCTCTAAAAATAAAATAATTTTTTTTTTTAGATTATTTTCTCGTTATTTTAATTTATTTATGGTAATGCTATCTTATTCGATTATTCTTATTTGCCGTTATCTGTAAATTACATTAAGTAACATCAAAATAAAACAACTTTAGCAAACTTTAACAAGCGATTAAAAAATTTGTCCAAAAGTATCCACAATAATATTACTATTTTGGCACGTTTGTCCTTCATAAGTCTTAGCGGGACATTGAACAACAAATTGCATAAATTCGCATTTGCCGACAATATCGATCTAGTTAGCCGAAACATCAACAGTTTAAAGAAAGATTTCGTACGCTTAGCAGCAGCTGCTTATCAATTGGAACTTCATGTAGACGAACAGAAAACTAAATAAAGGGTGGACCATTTATAATTTAGAATTTGATTTTGGTGTAAAAAGGAATCGAATAATTTATTATCAATGTGGTTTTTATTCGAAAGTACAATCCTCCACTTAAATGTGAAGTAGAAGTAGGATTTCTAATTCAATATCTTTTGTTCTCGGGACTACACTGATTAAAATACGGGATACAGCCTGAAAATGAGGGACATATTTGAAACTTATACAAAAAGGATTTTTCACATCTGAAGATTAAAATGTTTTGTAGAAGGAAACCAGCCCCTTCTGTTTAGGAAAGTATTTGGTACCCAAAATTCTTTTAAAAACTATCAGAAAATAAACTACCATATATATATATTTATATATAAAAACTATAAATGACTTGAAATGAAAATTCGCAAAAACTCGCTATTGATAAAAATATTACATTAACCTCAATTTTCCCCATTTATGATAAAAATAAGTGAACGCTCTTTCGTTAAATTTATTGAGTGAATTTTTCGTTAATAGCTATCGCTTACAAATAAATGATCTCGCGAAGCAACTTTTTTCGCTGACCTAATCTTTCTTATAACTGGAATTATTATTTAACTCATATTTACAAAAAAAGTTTTTTTTAATAGTTTATTTCTGGGGTATGCAGAATTAAACTATGATAGTGTTATCGCGGTGAAAAATGAACGGGATTTCTAATGTTGATTCGGAAAACAATAAATCAACATGCCTATTGCGTGAAAAAAGGGCCCAGTGCAACATAACATTAAAACGCATTGCGTCACAATGCTCCAACATAATTTTGAGGAAAATAAGTGAACACTTTATTGCTTTTTTCCAGTGAGCGTATCAAATATTTGAGGAATTTTTAATACAGGGCGCTTAAAAATTATACCCCGTATCATCCATCAAAAACCCTTTGTGTAGGCTTGTAGCCGCAAGCCGCTATTCCGATACAGAAGGAAAATCGAGTAAGCACAGGTACGCCAAATCCATTTTTATAGTTAAATAAATTATTATAAGAACGTTAACTGCTGCTGTTTTTTCTTTCTTCACGAATATTTCAACTTTCTTCGAGATGCCCCCTCGTCAATTCGGAAACACTAAAAAAGTTTAGCATTGCCCTTCCTAGCACTCACTACAATTTAATCACGGTTGTCCTCCTTTACCTACATTTTTTTTGGAGATGTGAAAATTTACCTGGGGGAACACAAGGTAAAACTAGTGATAATTAGACAAACGAGTGCGCCCATTTTCGATCCTTGCGCTTCTCCGTCTCAAGTCGACACCCATTTTCCTCGTGGCGCCCCCTGGACAGCAATCTGACACCAGTCAGTGACCTAACTAATGTGTGCGGCGGGCTTCTCCGTGGCCTTGAATGAACGGTTGTGCATTGGGCTTGAAACCTACTTCATTAAAAATATTTCCAGTTTGGTGTGTGATTTGTGTGATTTACCACACCTAGTCTTAAGGTTCACGCCCGTGAACGAACGCCTAGGCACTATCAACATTAAGGGCAAAATTCTTCAACATCAGCCTAATTTGTGTCCATGCCATGACGGAGGAGAAGAACGAAACGACCAAGACGACTTCTGCGAGGTCCTCGACAATACTTATGAGCATTGACTCCGCCACGATACTATAAGTAAAATCGTGTTAAATGACTTTAATGCCAAGATGACCAAAGCTTCCACTGTCGACTATGTCCAATATGTGGTAAGACCAAGACTGTCGCGATGCTACTGAAGCGAAAAACGCCGTATATAGAGCCACCCTACAGTCAGTTACAACGAGAGCTGCTAAGGAGCGATACGGAGAGTTGAGGATGGAGAAAGACTTGAGTTTAGTAATATCGAAATGTCACGGGAAAGGAACGAAGTCCGAAAATTCTTTGAAAGTATAAGACGCCTGACTGATAGCTTGAAGACGTTGTCCTCTTCGCAGCTGCTTAATGGCGATGACGACAATAATCCCGCCACTGCGTAATCTGCTCTGGAAACTACAATGACTAACTACAATCTTAACAGCCATCGCTCGGCTTAAAAATAATATGGCTGCAGATGCAGATAAATTGTTTAAGACTGAAGGCGAAGAGCACACAAACCGCATGCATGAGCTTCTATGCAGAACATGGTCGGATAAATGCCAAGTGATTGGAATTATAAGAACGGTAATTCCACGATCTGTCCCAACTACGATCTGTGCTTAACCCACTTCTTAATATTGCATATAAGGTTCTATCGAGCGTACTGAGAGAAAGACTGAAGCCCATCGTCAACAAACTAATTGTAACATATCAGGGTGGCTTTAAGACTGGAAAATCCACCACCGACCAGATATTCACATTAGCCAAATCTTGGAAAAGACCCGAGAAAAACAGTTCGACACCCACCATCTATTCGTCGATTATAAAGCCGCCTTCGACAGCACGATTATGGATCACTTGTATGCCGAAGTTTGTGATTTTGGTATCCCTGCAAAGCTCATTCGTCTTTGCAAAGTGTCAGTGACCAGCGCAGTGAAATTTGGGACAGATCTCTCCGAGCTATTTGATGCTAAAAGAGGTTTCAGACAAGATAACTCCCTAACGTGCGACTTCTTCGAGCTGCGAACATCGATATCTCTGGCACTGTTGTCTTGTCTTGGTTTAATTTTGTCTAGGCTTATAAGTGTTGCGAAATTTTAGTATAACTTTTTGTAATATTCGGAGACTTAAATCGAATTTCTTCTCTGTATATGCATTTATAAACCTCCATAAACCCCATATAATGAGGGTCCAGATCCACAGGATTTTCACGTGCCAGGGTATTGGCTGGTGCCATTGTTTTTCCCCAACAGGGGTCTTCCCTTTTTATCAATGAGGATTTCGCGAACCAGTGCTAGCAACAATTTCAAATGACGGATGCTGACTTTAGCTCCATGCTTCTATTTTCAGTGAGTTAACTAATGTGTGCGGCGGGCTTTCTCCATGGCCTTGAATGAATGGTTGTGCGTCGGGCTTGGAACCCAGCACGTCAAAATATTTCACCAATGAATCCTCAAACGAAGCCTCGGATATTTAACCCCCCTAATGTTGACGACTCCCGCAAACGCCCAAAGGACAACGATTTGCGGATATGCACCTGGAATGTCCGAACCCTCTACAGGGAAGGTGCCTCTATCCAGCTGGTGGATGTCCTCCAACAATATAGAGCTGACATCACCGCTATACAGGAAATGCGATAGACGGGAAAGGGTTGCTCCAAAAGAGCATCCTGTGATATCTATTACAGCTGTCATGGGTCGAGACACGAATTTTGTGTTGGATTTGTGGTTGAGAAGAGACTGCGTCATCTAGTTTCGAGGTTCACGGCCGTGAACGAGCGCTTAGCCACTATCCGCATCAAGGCAAAATTCTTCAACATCAGCCTAATTTGTGACCATGTCCCGACGGATGAGAAGGATGAAACGACCAAAGATGACTTCTACGAGCTCCTTGACAAAACTTATGAGCATTGCCCCCGCCACGATATTAAAATCGTGTTAGGCGACTTTAATGCCAAGGTGGGCAAGGAGAGTCTCTTTGGTCCGACGATCGGAAAATTCAGTCTCCACGACGAAGCCACCGATATCGGTATGAGACTGATCGACTTCGCCGCCGCACCAAACATGACAGTTAGTAGCACCAGATTCCAACATAAAGATATCCATAAGTCCACTTGGCTGTCCCCTGATCAAAACACACGAAACCAGATTCATCACGTTGTGATCGACAAAAGGCAAGCTTCCAATGTACTAGACGTACGCACAATACGTAGTGCAAACATCGACTCAGACCACTACTTGGTTGCAGCTAAGGTCTGCACACGTATATGTGTAGCAAATCGCGTACGGATAGGTACAAAGAGAAAGCTGGATGTCGAAAAGCTGCAATCACAACAGACAGCCGAAGTCTTTGCCAACCAACTTGCACTCCTCCTTTCGCAAAACACCCCTCAACTTGATAATAGTGGACGCGCAGTGGACGCAGAGCCACCCTGCAGTTGCAAAGCGAGCTACTAAGGAGCGATACAGAGAAGTGAGGAGGGACGAGAAACATCTTTGCAGGCGCAAGAAAAGAGATGAAGAAAGACGCGAGTTCAATGATATCGAAATGTTACGGGACAGGAACGAGGTCCACAAATACTTTGAAAGAATAAGACGCCTGACTGATGGTTTGAAGACCGGAGCCTCTTACTGCAAGAATAAAGACGGAAATCTGGTGATAGATGTCCAGGTCATAATGAAATTATGGAGGGAGCACTTTTCGCAGCTGCTTAATGGCGATGACGTCAATAATCCCGCCACTGAGGAATCTACTCCGGAAACACCAATCACTGACGGCGTTGAAGTACCGCCGTTTGACTATGAGGAGGTCTTAACAGCCATTGCGCGGCTGGAAAACAATAAGGCTGCAGGTGCAGATGGGTTGCCTGCTGAATTGTTTAAGACCGGAGGCGAAGAGCTCAAAAAACGCATGTCGTCAAGGAATTCGTATATCTAGGATCCAGCATAAACACCAACAATAATGTCAGCCTTGAGATCAAGCGGAGACTATCTCTTGCCAACAGGTGTTACTACGGGCTCAGTAGGCAATTGAGAAGTAGTGCCCTCTCGACCGACGAATATAACGCTCTATATGTCCCTCATCCTTCCCGTCCTAATGTATGGCGCAGAGACGTGGAAATTGACCATCAATGATGAGAGGCTCTTAGGAGCGTTCGAGAGGAAGATACTCCGTAAGATCTACGGTCCAGTATGCGTGGACGACGTGTATCGAATAAGATGGAACCATTAGCTGTATGAGCTGTAGTCCGTTGTTGAGCGAATGGAAGAAAGCGCTCCGTATAGAAGGGTGCTTTATTCTAGACAGGGTGGAGGAACACGCAGAAAAGGACGTCGTAATCACAGGTGGAAAGACCAGGTACAAGGGGACCTGACTGCACTTAACCTTATTAACTGGCCCCAGCGCGCACATAACAGAGACCTATCGATCATCGGTCGTAGTGCCAGCTAAGTAAGTAAGTATTACTTACTGAAATTATCCCTTGTATACGCATTTAAAACTTACTTCTAATTCGTGAATCGAATGTTTAATTTAACTAGTTATTACTGAGTCAATAAAATATTAAATGTTGCACTAGACTATTTTTATTGTTTTATTTTTAGTTACCAACACGAATACAAACAAATCCAGTGCAATCCTATTTTAGTGGCCAAACTTACATGTACTCATAAACGAATTATGCTTGTGATTCACTGCATAAGTACCTCTTCTTAGTGATAACGATTACTGATCATCTTTTACATATGTATGTAGGTAAAAATATACCTGTACAATATTTCAATAGCCTTTTCGATTTGCTTCTGGCGCCTAATATCATCATACATAAGGTATACGATGACTTATTTTTATGTATACCTTCTTACAACTTAACATACATACATAACTGTGCACATTTTATGAGCCAAGAACTTTCAATATGTTTCTTTTATTTTAAGAATGTTTTAAATATAAAAACAAAGAAAATACTAATACCAACTGCTGCTACCATATTTGCTTTTTATAACTTATCTTTAGTGACTTTTACACAGTACCTTTTCACATCAGTTTCCTCAAATTCTTTATGCCATTAATGTAGATATTAACGAAAATTTAACATCGATTGAAAATACATAAAAATATTTTAAGTGCCCTACTCTGCTTCGTTCGGCTCCAAGATGGCTTTGTCAGTTGCTAAGTTGGAATGATATGCCGCAATGAAGACTGCTGACTCATGTTAATTGTATTCAAAATGTATGTATACTTTGAGGTTAATCCAAATACCATACAAATTAACTATCAATTATTCAAAATAATATCTTTTTAATATCATTAGATAGATTGCAAAAAAAATTGTAAAAGTAAAGGAAATTATGGGCTGGACTGCTACGCAGTGTGCCCGGGTTCCAATCTCGGCACAGGCAAAAATCAAAAAGTAAAAAAAGTCGGCAGACAATGGTAAATCTCCAAGCGAAAAAAATGCCTAAGTTGTTTCTATAAGGTTTCCGTTTCGCCGTTATGATTCGGCATAACACTATAGGTAATTGCAAGTGCAGTCAGGTCCCCTGTAGCTGGTGTTTTCAAGCTGATTATTCTCTTCTACAAGATTCATTTATTTGTGCTTTGGGGTTTAAAATTCTGTTCAGAAATACTTGAACCCGATCCCGTCAGCCAAAAATGTGCAGATTCCAGGTGTGATTTAAAATGTGGGTTCAGGCTTACAGTTTTGTATATAATATCAACTCTTTTCACTTATATATTTATGTTACATATGTATATACATATGTATGTATGTATGTTGACTGATTTTAATTTTCAAAGCACTTCAACCCCAACCAAAGTTCATACTAAAAAATACGGTAAAATCAAAGAATTTAAATGCTTTACACTTACCGATCATGTCACGAGCCGCACACGACATCAAAAGCAATTTGAAACGTGCGTCGACCCACTTCCGTTTATTTGTTGTTAACTTTTATTTGAATAAACGTGGTGACTCGAATAAAAACGATTAGGAAAACCTTACACGCGTTCTATTAATACAGTGGAAAGGTGACACGTGCCACTGTTGTTAAGCCACTATTGTATTAAGAGGCAAGCATGGTTTAGAGTGTAAGTATATGTGCATACATTTTTTTAAATGTCTGCAAGAAATATAAATTAAAAATTCTTCATAATGGCCCATTTTCGAAACTTCCCCAATTATCAATCGAGTCTTTCAAATAAAAATACTTGGAAATTAGTTTTAAAATTGCAGCAATATTATTTAATGGTATATCTTAAAGCTAAACTAAAAAAAATTATAATGTTATTTTTAAGCCATGTTCCCCCCTTAATCCACATGCATACATAACTCCTTTAAGTAGTATTCATACGTATAAGAAAAACTATAAAATTTGTAGAATCGTTTTGTTTTTGTGTTTACTGAACTGCATTTGTCCTATATTTTTAATTTCTTAGTTTTTACAGGATACTTTCGAAAACAGAACCTTTTTTCTACAGCATTCTAAAAACGCAAAATGGCAAAAGCGATAATTTGAATTATCGAATTTGGTTATGCCGATTTCTATAATTTTTAATAATACATATGAATCGTAGTACTTTAAGAAATAGAACCTGTGCATCATTACTCAAAAATGCCTAACACTACACACACAATTAAAAAGTTAAACCAAAATCTATTTAATTTTTAACATTATGATAAATTTTGGACATTAATGTTTCTTATTTTACAAGAATATTTGTATTTGTGTTCCGTTATTCTCATTTAGAATATTTTTCGTGTTAGTCGCACTTGTGTCGAGGGTAAAAAAAAATTAAAAAATATTATTTTGGAGGCTACATTTGTAACAATTTTGATGTATTATAGACATTGCCAATATAATTTAATTATATTCTCTCGTGTCCAGTGTGTCTTGAATTTTTTTTTTAATTGTGTGCATATTATTTGTCACAGAAAACGATTCTTTGCACAAAAAAGTCTCAGTGGACGCTACTTACATGACGCTACATTAAAAAAACTCTTTTATATTCCTTTCTAAGTATATGGTTCTAGTCCGGAATGATCCAGAGAACAGGTTCATCAGCAGCACCCACCAATTGCCCAGCTTCAACAACAGCATCAGCATCCACCCTTTGTCCAGCTTCAACAGCAGCACTCACCAAGTGTGCAACTTCAATTACAGCATCAGCACCCACCAACTAGCCTGTTTCAACAGCAGCATCAGCCCCCACCAAGCACCGCCTGGCTTCAAAAGTTATTACTTTTCAATAAAGCAAAATATCAATTTAATTTTTAAACTACATATGTAAACTCATCTTGCTTGGTTTCACGATATTTGTGTTGAGATTTAGGCAATTAGCGTATATTTTCCGATAATATCTGATACAATTTCAAATATTTTTTTTAATATAAAGACATTTACTGTTTAAATTTCAACGAGAAATGATTAGAAAAAAAGTGTGTACATTTACTAGTCGGTTAACTGTTGCCTACTATTATGGCTCTTTTCAGCGAATTTCAGCGAAAATAGAAATGGCCTGTTCGAGTAATTGCCAGAAAGACATGACTCTTTTTGTCTGGAATACAATTATTTTTTTTTCATTAGGTTGGTTGAAATGATTTGTTTTTTCCGATTTGCAGCTTTCGAAAATGAAAGATCAATCGTACGTGACTCCTCCGTACATATTTTTTGTCTCGCCATGGAAGTTTTATTGCACGAAAACGTAAGTTTTCAAAAGTATCAGAAGCCCATGAATTTTTCATAAAATTTTGCTTTACCGTTTGCTGGTCTTCGCAGAATTTGTGACTTGAATATGAAAGTATTTCATATTGTATGCATCCTCCTCTTTGTATAAATTAGGCTGACTCAATATTGTATTGCTTGTGTGACATCAATATTATTATGAGAGGCGACTTGTCCCCTTCGTTTCTTTTAAATGACCGTCTAAAAAAAATTCATTTACAGTAGTGGGGATGCTTAGATTACAAACTCCAACACAAAAACGTTAGAAGTTAATGAAAATGGATTCTGTTTATTAAAAAGCAATATGTATTCTGACCATTTTGGTACAATAAACTTTTGCATCTGAAGTGGTTAGGGTATGCAGCGACTTATAATACATACAATTACCCGAAAGTCTCATTCACTATTTATGGGCCTGCCCACTTTTGGCAAGAGCAAGACTTCGCTCATTTGGCAAACCATTCCTCCAAAATATGAATGAAATCTCAGAAATCGTTTACTCATATACTTGAACCTCACAAAGTGGATATAACTCTTTGGGGTTCAGATGCAGAGACTTACATTAATTACGATCTCACCTTTTACCAAAAGACAATTAAATATCAACAAGTGAGGAATGTGGTAGTAAAACGCGCTTTGCACTAATTATGTTTTTTTTTTTCAGATGAAAACAAACACTCAAACAACAACAACTACCCGTCAAAATAATTTTTAACCTTTTTGACTAGTAATGGAAAGCCATTCACTTGAAAAAACGAAAACATAGAAATTAAAATGGTTTTGCATTCAGCAGCCTATTTTACATGAGAATTGGATAGTGATACTCAATTTATATTTTGAATGTAAGCAAATGCCAATTACTGTAATCTTTTCGACATATTTAATCGATACATTGTTTTACAACCAAGAACAAGGGCTTTGTGCGATGTGACTGGCATTTAAAAACAAGGGTACAAGAGTTAATATACTACTCATGTATGTCTATCTTAAATGTTTTATTGCAGAGGTTTTTAAGAGCTGTACAATTTATGTTATCTTACAAGAAAACAAATCATACTTTTATATTAATCTTCAACCGATGTTTGTTATTTTTGTAGATAACTCAGAGGGGCAAGTTTTTTCAGTTAAATTATCGTGCAAATGCATCCTTTATGGACCCATATATTAAAACATAAGTAGGAAGCTGTGAATATTTGTACAATATTTTGTATTTATTGTCGATGAATATTTAAAAATAAAACAATTTTCTCAATAAAAACAAATTTTTCTTTTAAATTTCCGATTGAAGATCTCGTTCGGACAACCTTTCCGAAACAACTTGTGCAACCTCTAACTGCAAAATACATATATACAAATAATTATTGCCCCGTAGCAAATATTTTATTAGAAAAAAAATAATTTAATCGTTTTGGATACAACAAATACAAAAGGCAATAAATTCTGACCAAATTTATATAACATTTTAAACTCGTTTCCAATGAAAATACTGCACACAAATTGTTTTCCAGTGTAAATTTGTATAAAACAGGAAAAACTCACTTTTCTTGTCTTTCACAATCTTTTTCGTTTATTTTGAAAACAAATAACCGTTTAATTAACTTCCGTTAACTCAAGCCCATTTTCTATAACTAGAAATGCCTGCTAGGTGCTACCTTCAACCCCAAGTTTCGGCTCATTTGGTTAGAGAAGTAAAATATTGACAAGGTAGGTAAAGGGAAGAAAATCATGGTGCGTAGAGACCGATAATTCGAGCAGCAATAACGATACACAGCAAACCTACAGTGCAGTTGAACGTCTGTTCTCTATACATAGTCATAAATCTTTGTTTGTTGGAGAAAAAAAAAATTTTTTATTTTTCCCATACATAAGGTTAACGTTAACTGCCGTTAATCTTCTTTCGAAATTAACGGATTACGTTAACGACGTTAACTTTTCGGTTAACGCTTTTCGGGTTGACGGCGTTTATTTCTTGATGAACGAATCCAGCTCTGCATATGCCATTACATACTCGTACATGTTTCGTGTAAATTACCACAAAGGTCCCAATTGCTTGTTTGTACCCAGTTTTGAAACAAATCTCCACGATGCGCCTTCTATGGATGGTGTATAATTTCGGGATGAATTATTTTAATTGAAAGATCCAACTCGAAGGATCAATGTTTACTTCCAGGGTGAATTATTAATAAGTTGAAATAATTAAATTTAAAACTGAACATTCAAAAATATTTAATATTATACTAACAAAATGAATTTATTAGGGGAAAAAATACAGAAAAATACAAAAAATGGAATTGAATAAAGAAAAGAAAAAAGTAGAAGCAGTAGGGATAGAAGAAGAAAGCAAAATAGAAATAAAAGGGACACTGAAAAAAAAAGTTGGAAAATAGAGAGCTAGAATAGGAAAGAAAAATGGAAGTAAGATGGTCACAATCTGTCAAGTGACCAAAACACAGATGGTCAAAACACATAAGAAAGCGTAAGGTTCATATAAAAATTGTCAGCACCTTTCAAACATTGCAGATCATATTTTTCTGTGATTTTTTTTAAAGCAAAATAGTCTCGGACCTAAATGGTCAAAGATACGTCTGACTGTTTTACAGGCGTTTTATCTGCCATAGCTTGTTCCAAACTTGTCAACAAATAACGCTACTTGAATTATCTTTAAGTTATTTCTATATATTTTCATCAGGCATTAATTGAATTGAATGTAGAAATTTTGTGTACCAATTTTCTTAAGACAAGTAACTTCAATTTAAACTAAAAATTATTCCTGAGGGACATCAGCAGCAAAAGTGAGTAAAAATTTTATAACAGTAAAAATACCGCAATCCTCGTTATTTTTAAATAAAAACCGAATCAATATAAGTTTCCGGTTTTGTCAACTGTTTCGTTCTTCAACATTCATTCAGGTTCCGGTTTCGTTCCGGTTACGGTTTTGAAGGAAAGAGATCAAAATAAGTTTGCCAATCATACATGAAATTAATTACTAAATATCTAGTAATCTTCTTGTAGGATCAAGGAGCGTTTTCCTCAACCGTACGAATTTACAAAAAAAACTAAAGTTTCAAAACGGGGCTTTAATGATTTAAGTAAACAATTCAGAAGCGATGCGTTAGGTTAGCGTTAGGTTAGTAGAACTAATTTATTCATTTATATTTCATTACGTACATAGCATGGATTAGATGGATTAGAAAAATATGAAGTATCGTTTCATATAAGAGACTTAGCATATGTGCATAAGCTTAAGGCAAAATTGAGAAATGAAGCAACAATTTACAAATAAACAGTTTCGAAATAAACCAGTTTTGGGCAGGAACTCTCAATCCATGACACACACAACACTTCTATTGTTTGCAAACTATTGCTCTTAACTGTATTTTTTGATTGTACATATACTTTCTTTGCATATGAGGTGTTGCAGATGAAGAACAATAAATAAAATGATCTGAAATTTTACATTTATTACGATAGAAATTAGAAAGTAAAGGAAGACAATGTATTTTTTACTTTGTAGATTACAAAATCGTCAAAGAATTATGCACAATCAGTGTTGCCAGTGGCGCTGAAATCGGCCACAATCGCCGCCATATATATTGAAGTCAAATTCAAATTGAATAAATTTTGAAATGTAGGAAAAACAGATCCCTTTATAACAATTATCGAGAAATTTGAACTGGTTCCAGTGTTTGAATCGGTTTCGCTTTTGTTTTTTCCCAGAAGAAATAGCCGTTTCGTTTTCGAAAAATTAAACGGTTTTAAACGGTTACAGTTTCTGTCTCATTCCTTGAAAGAATTATATCAGACATCTGGTATTTATCCATTATTCTCAAAAAGCGATGTCATGGAGGGGGTAACTAATTCCATCCACCATTCAAGTTATTATTGGGTTTTATATTGTCCTTGGAAGATTTCACTTGTACGGAAGGTATTTTTTAAACTATTTCAACTATGTGTACCGAATTTAGTTCCATTTCCTTTAATACGCTCTTTGAATATTTCACTTGTATTGGAAGTAAGCGTGGCTTTTACTACAAGGTTGACAATTTTTGCTAGAGATTATTTCAATGAAGTACACATATACTTAACACACATTAGTATGTGTGTGTGCCATTTGTCTTAATTTGTTTTAGAATTTCCAGGGAGGTACCATGCCCACTTGACAGATTTTGAGAAGTTCACTTTTTTTGACAATAAGAAATATCTGTACCAAGATTGGTTGATATATATACATACGAGTATATGCAAATATGTACACTAAGGTGGCCACCAAATCTAAGGGGGAAATAAGTAGATTCTAATTAAAGAGTTCGCACCCTGAAACTATGTGAATACTAGCACTCGAAATCTACTAATTATGAAGTTCTAATCGGAAATCTTTAAAACTCTCATCGAGCCTAAGGTCGAAAAATATTTTATTTTTTTAATGTTTTCGATTTTGTTTAGCTCTACGTTTGTTTTTCCACCTCGTAACCATAGATTACGAAAAGATTTGTATCCTACATCACCTAAGTAAATAAATAAAAATATATTAATTAATCGTTCATTACCTTTGCAAATCGGTACACAACTAACGAATTTATTGCCATCTTTCTCATATTTCATACATACACAATGCATATACTTATGTAAGTTTGAACACAAAGGAAGACTTCAGTTCTTCTTCTTCTTCTTTTATGACACACCAGCCCATGGAGGACCTAGGCCAAGCTTTTCGCACCCACAACAAGAGCAGCAACAATAAAACCAGCAGCAGCAACTACAACTACAACAACAAGTCGAACTACTACAAAAACAACTTAAGCAATTACAAAACGAACAATACCTCAGCAGGAGGATCAATGTTTCGTACAACCACAATCGAAGGTAGTTTATTTATCATTATATTATGTCTATAAACGCATCAGGCGCTTCAGTACGGACTGGATTGGACAGGTATATTACAATTACTAAAAGAGAACGCAGCCCAAAATCAGCAATTCCTGCTAAATAACATAAAAGCTCTGAAAGAATGGTAAGCCAAAATCGGTTTCTACCGCTTATTAATGTTGAAGATAAGAATGTTAATGGAAAGTCTGATACAAAGAGCTCAAAACCGCTATCAATATATCTCAGAGAACAGAACTCTAGTGTTCTAGTTAAAGCGTTATGTAGGGATATTAACAACTTAGGTGTGCACCGCAAAAGTGATTCCCTATGTCAGTTAGCTCTTGACGTCTTAAATGTTTTCTTTATTTCTGTCCTATCCTTTACCCTTGTCCTATCAGCCCTTATGTCAATAATTTGTAGGCTACTTACTTTACTTTTAATGGCACAATAGCCCATGGAGGGTCTAGGCCGAGCTTTTCGCATCCACTTATGTTGTGCGTGTTATATTTGTACATGAATGGAATAGACCTATAGTTTAATGGCGAATCCGAGTGAAAAGCTTTTCATAGGCAATTTTTACTCTTGTAGGTTTGCCATTGCCTGCCAAGAGATGGTATCGTGTAGAAAAATTATTTTTTTTTTGATTTTGCCTGTGCCGAGATTTGAATCCCGGACATTCTGCGCAGCAGTCCAACGCAATACCACTACGCCACAGCGACCACTTGTAGGCTACTGTCCCCTCAAATAAATCCTTTCAGTTATCTGCGGTTGATGATCCGTCAGATGTGTGATGAAGATAAAATCTAATGCTGTGGGTGAAGATGGTGTGCCAATTAAGTTTGTAAAGATTTTTTTGTCTTATATCATCATAATTAACCATTGCTTTACAACTTCTTCTTTTCCAAGTATATGGGAAATAGCAATAGTATTGCCAGTGGCTAAGAAACCATCTGCATGTGTAGTCAATGATTTTCGACCTATTAGTATTCTGTGCTTGTTATCAAAAATCTACTTATTATTTATTTTCAAGTACTGGTAAAGTTGTTATATCTTAGTGGACTTCTATTTTTGTTGAATAAATTTAAATTGCATTCGAGGTGTACCATTAGCTGCCAATAGGTAATGCCGTGTATAAAATTTGTTTTTATAATTTTAGTATTTTTTCCTTTGCCGAGATTTGAACTTTGTAAGAATTTTTGAAAAATAACGATATCTTCTTTTCTTCTTTTAATGGCACAACAGCCCATGGAGGGCCTAGGCTGCTTTTCGCATCCACTCAAGTCATTATATATTTGAACATGAATGGAAGGGACCTACAGTTTTAGCCGATTCCGAACGGCGAAGTGAAAAACTTTTCGCAGGCAATTTTTACTCTTTTAGAATTGCCATTGCCTGCCAAGATGTGACACCGCGTAGAAAAATTGTCTTTTCTACTTTTTGATTTTGCCTGTTCCGAGATTCGAACCCCGGACACTCTGCGTAACAGTCCAAGGCACTACCACGACGCTACAACAACTAACGATATCACGAAAACCAAAAAATTCAACAATAATAAGCTAGTGTAATTTTTCCAAAATTTCGTTATAATAGCAAGTTTCCTTATAAAAAATTAAGGAAATGCAAATATATTTTTCACATCATGTACAATTTCGTGCACGGCTTTGGCTCGGTTTTGGCCTTCGTATTTATTCTAATACATAAAAAAAATTTGATCGTCAGGATAGTACGCTAGACTGCTACGCAGGGTGCTCAGACTCAAATCACTGCAAAAGACGAAAAGAGAAAATAAATTTTCGGGTGTTATCGTTCAAAGGGAAAACAATTTTGACCGAAACCCGACATGTTTGGGGATTTCTTTATATTGACGTTTTCGGCTGCAAACAGGGGGCGTTTATTAAATATTTTCTTTTTCTGGGATGAAGGACCAACGTATAATTCCGAGTTGAAATATTAAATCGAAAGATTGGAAAAGAGGGGATTTTATTTGAAATTCAACACTGGGAAATCGTTTTAATATTAACAAAATTAATTTATTCAGGAAAAAAGGAAATGTAGAAAATTACAAGACTGGAGAACGGTTTGAGATATTCAAATAGAAAAGCGAAGAGAAGAAATATAGAAAGAGTACCAATAGAAGTAGAAAGAAAGAATAGAAATATGAAAAGAGGATGCTGAACAATAGTGTTGAAAATTAGAGAAATAGAATAGGAGAGAAAAGTAGTATTAGGATGGCTTAAATTCTTTTTAAGAAAATTTTCTTTTATTAAATAATGTGGGTAGCTTAAAAGATGTTTGAATTTGTTTAACAACTAAAACAAAATAATATAAAGCAAAATACAATACAAATATTTTTATTGAATAATTTTTATACTATATAACTTTAACGGTCTTACTCGAACTAAACTATTTAATCTTTAATCTTCTTTCTTTCTTTACTTCAATAAAAATATCGGAATCACAAGGTTTAGGTATTCGTGATGTTGAGGTGCGAATTCGCTTGCTTAGAAGCTATTCTATCACTTTCCAATGAGAAGGAGTTAACTAATTTCCCACTGGGAGATGTTAAAAGAAGACGAAGTAAGTAGTTCCCAATAAGCACTTATTCAATATTGCTAACATCTTCACATTATTAATTTTTCAAGGCTAACCCTTCATTACGATTCATTGAGATTAAGATTCGTTTAGATTACTGTCGTCAGCTGTTGTTGTCAAATTGCCAAATATTTCCCATTATTCCAAACTTTACATTGTCGCTTTCTTATTAAACTGTAAACATATTAGCAAACGTGAAAAATCAGAAAAAAAAAAGAATTACAGTTAACTATGTTTTCTTTTATGTCTCTTCTTGGCAAATACTAAAAACAAAATAAGCAATTGGTGAATTTTTAAAGCCTACCCGTTTACTGGGTAGTATTCTACATGCATCCAGACATATGAACATATATGTATACTTATGTACATACATACATTCACCCTCCTTGACTGTAATTAAAATATCCTAATAAAATTCACAGCACGTGCTCTCAAACGACATCGATATCGTCATTGAAATTAATATTATGGGCATAACGTGCAAGCGGCAACGTACACATATGTATACTGTTGAGTATTTAAAGGATATTCTTATACATTTTGAAGCTGCACACAAGAAGAAAAAGAATACTGAAATATTCCAAAGCCCTAAGTCATACAACAATAAGACAAACATAAAATTAAATAGAAAAAATCACCGTTGCACACACATCCACATATTTATGTAAATATATATACGCACGTATAAATAGTGCAAGTGTCATGAAGAATCAAAAGGAAGTAACTTAATGTTGATGGCTTTGTACCATAACATTAGGTCTGCTGAGTTATTTTTCCAGTAAAAACTTGCAGGGAGAGAGTAAAATGAAAATTGAAAAAATTATTGTCACAAAAAGACAAATAGCAGAAAGAGTATGTGAACAGAAAGCTAGTAGAAACTTGCAAGTAAACAGCTGATCGATTATTTTGGCAGCTAATTTAAAGCGCGAAAAAAAGTTATATGTTTTTGATTTTTACCAATCTATATCTATATTTTTTACATTAATATTTTTTTTTATTATATACATATATTCGGTAAACCCCGGTTAAGTACCTCCCTTCTTAAGTGGCTGAAATTTACTGCATATTTATATAAATTTTAAACATATCGTTTTAATCTGACATGGATAAAACCTAAAAAATCATTTTTGCCAAACCCTAGTTGTATTAATTTACATGGTGCTTTTCCGACAGAGGGCGGCTTTCGAGGTTTTTTTTCGTTATTTAGGGACAAGAACATAAAAACATCACAGGACGTAATAATTATAAGATTCATGGAAAATCAGGAAGACATCGCCTGTCTTTGAAGAATGATTTTGGATATGATCTTCCCAGGATCTTCCTCCAAAAACGTTAGTAGATGGAAAAAGGAAAGAATTAATTCATTATTTTAACTTTATATTTTCTTAATCTCTTTAATTATGGACATTTGAATTGGTTTGGATGGACTGGCAGGCGACACTTAGGGGAAAAGTCGCTTATACTAATTCCGACATATACTAAATCCCTTCAACAAATATGATAGTATAGCACAAATCTGTGGAATTTTTACATTGTGGTTGAGGGCATTGCAGAAACTATAGATTTTGGTCTCCCATCAGAGTTCGGAGCAGAGCCAAAGATGTCTTGGAACTTACGAGTAGAGCCTGCAGTACTACCAGCTTAAAAGAGCAAACAACTACAATGAATGGGATTGCGGAGTGGTCACACTATATACATACGCCGCTTTAGTTTTTCTTAAGCATATTTTTCCCTTTGGGCTCTAATTGCCGTAACTATGCACTCATTTTTAGTTTTTATTTACAAAATTAATATTTTTAATTTTAAAATTGGCAGCTATCAGCTGATTCGAGCTTAAATTCGAAGTGAGTGAAATTGAGAAAATTACTCGGTGGAACAAGCCTGAATATATACAAAAATTTATATATCTAAAAAAAATATGTGCGACAAAATTATAATTAATTGGATCTTCACAAATTTTCCAAAAACATTTCATTAAAAACTATTTTGCATCTAATGAATTGTAAGGGGAGTGAGAAACAGTTACTTGGGATCTGCATATACACTGACGGTCACGAAAACCGCACCACCTCAAATAACATGAAAATACGAAAATAATGATTTTTATGTTAGGGAATATATTTTTTTTGTTTAAATATCATTATGATTTTAAAATTATGCAAAGTGTAAGAACGGAAAAATATTACTAGAGCTCAAAAACTTATTATTTTTGACAAAAACTTAAATACATCGAAATTTTTAAGAAAATGTAATTTATTTTTATAATATTCAAAACTAAACAATATTAGTCTTTAAAGTGGTTTTCAAGAACTAACATCAAGCTACAAAAAAAATATCAGTAGAATGTTGCTCCGCTCCTCATTTAGCCCGTATTACAGCCATTATCCTTGACGGCATCGACTCAACCAAAATTTATAGGTTATCTTTGGTAATAACTTCATACCAAACTTTATTTAATGCTAAAATAAATTTTTTTTTATAATCGGGCCAGCAACTTTGCGCTTCATAATATGCCATAAGTACTAGATAGGATTCAAATCGGGCGAGTTTCCTGGCCAAGTCAGGCGTGTAATTCCGATGTCCGTGAATATTTTTTCAAGCTGTAAAAAAAGGATTTTATTTTAAATATTCTGTTTTTAATTTTATATTTTGTAAGAATCAAAAAAAGATAGCATGCTAAATTTATCGATTTTACGCGGTGGCAAGGCGCAGAATCCTCCTGGAAAATTGCGTTCATACTGAAGGATAAATGCTCTTCAAGAGCTGGCACTAAGTTTTCCTTTATGATGCCCATATTTTTCAGCATTCATATTCCTTCTAAAAAGTACAATAGACCACGTACATAGTAGGAAAAGCATTCCCAAATTATCTGGCTCTGTGGGATTTCAAAATTAGTTACTGCACTTTTAAATCGATCCTTTGTGCTAATATTTTTTATAAGGCTATCAATTCTGTTACTGGTTGCACGTTTAGGACCAGATCCTTTTTTCCTCTCCAGGGACTCCATGTCTTCCTTTTTTTTTTAAACGGATAATTGAGGAATGTTAGCAACCCAATTTTTCAGAAATTTTCCGGTAGGAAAGTCCTTGGTCCACTAATGTAAGTACTGCGACTTTTTCGTCATGTGTCAGCTGCTTATATTTTGCACTCATTACTGCACTTATTTCACAAAAGCCATTCGGCTTTAAACAAATGCTCTAGAATAACTAATTTTTGTTGTCAACACATTTGGAATAATTTAAACCGGGAAATCCCCTTTATCGTAACAAGAAAAAATAAGTAAATTACCCAAATTTTTACATAATAAAAAAGTGTTGCCAGAGGTGCGGTTTTCGTGACCGCCAGTGTATGTACACACCAGGACAAAATAATAGGTGTGAACATATTTTTTTTCAAAAAAGCTTGGCTTTCATATATTTTTTATTTTCCTTCAAAAAATAAGTTAGTTTTCAACATAAATATACTTCAGCGTCATAACAAACCATGAAAGGTTTTAGAAAATATAAAAAATAACTTAAATTTTGGTTAATTCATAAAATACACATATTTTTGGTTGGACAGAATAATAGGTGTGCACAAAAAACAAAAATTTAAATTTTGCTAGTTATGGTCCCGTAATTTACTGAAGTAGTAAGAACGCATTAATACCCAGAATATCCACCATTATTCTTGATGGCTTTTTCGATTCTTCTGGGCATTGACGATATCAACTTCCGAGAAGTTTCTACAGGAATATTGTACCAAATTTTTTGAATATTTTCCCATAACTGACTTTTTTTTGGCAAAAAGTTCTCCAAAGAGGTTCTCAATAGGATTTAGATCTGGGGATTGACATGGCCACTCAAGCACGTCTACATTATGCTCTTGGAACCATGCTTTGACAACTCGCGATGAATGTTTGGGATCATTGTCCTGCGACGAACGTTTCTTTCCGCATCGTTACCAAACAAATTTTTGTTTCATCGCTCCAGAGAATATTGCGCCATTTTTTTCTCCCTGTGAACCGCACCACGTTTTATGAACTAATGTAAAATTTTTCATCGAAATCTTACCTTCTGGAACTAAATAACGCTTTAAATTTATTCACTTTTAATTTTTACCAAAACACACCTATTTTATTGTCTAGATCAATTTGAAGGTTGAATAAATAAACAAGCCGCAATATTTATCGAGAAGAACTTTTGTTGCAGGGGTTCCCCCATTTCATTCTAAAACAGTGCCACCAATCTTCCAAATTTGCCTTTTGATTGTGGACCATACCAATTAATTTATTTCGTTCATTTTAAAAGTTTTTGGGTTCACACCTATTATTTTGTCCAGGTGTGTATATGTATATCGCGTATTACGCTTTCAAATTAATTTTCCTTACATATGTATCAAAGTATAATAATATGAATAAATTAAAATTATTAAAACTAAAAACACGCCTATTATGCTTAATACCCAACCCGATTTCAAGAATATATTTTACAAAATCACTCTTTAATTTCTTTATAGCAATGAATAAAATTCTGACAACATGCCTCGTTTGTCAGATTTTTTTACACCAACACTGCGTGCAAGCAAAATTCCAATAAAAAGCGTATAGAAAAACAAGTAGAAAAGCAAGACGTCTTACAGGCAATCGGTGCTTTATTTCATTTGCTGATATTTTTTTGAGCTAAGTTTACACAAGGCCAAATGCCAAATATAATAAAAAGAGACAATAATATCGCTTAAAGGGATCTGAAACAAGCAGGCACACAAACGGTTTATGCGCCTCGACAACACTAGCAAAAAAAAAGCATCTTTATACTGAGCCTTGGCTCGTTTTTGTCTGTTCAGTGCGGCAGTGTGCGGCGGTGCAGTCTATTGATTTTGTAAAATCAATCGATTCGACATTATTATTAATTTTTCATAACTTCTGCGGCTGGGCATCAGATTTTACTATTTCTTCCCTGGGCAAAATGAAAACATGAAAATGAAAACAAATATTGTTGGAAGTTTGATTTTATTTGGATTTGGCTATCGTCTTCTATTCAAACTCATAAAAAACAAACAAAACACAAGTAAGGACGAATAATGTGAAACCCCCCCACCCGAATCGCTTTGATGTTTGCGGCGAAAAAGAGTTAATGTGAACTTTATAGATGACCAACCGGAGAGCTGAACAACGCAGCCAAGTTGAACGATTTATCGCACATTTTTTATTTGCGCGTTAAATGCATGGTGATTTTCCAAACGATCGTGAAATGCTTGCAAATACATACATAGTTGTAAAGTGCCATTCACTTAACTGCATTTAACTAACTTCGCATTATTAAGAATTTGATTTAAAAGAAAATACGAAATAAATAGGACTGGGAAAAACATCGACAACTATCGATTAATATCGATATTTCGTGCACATCGGTAAGTATCGATGATAGTTTCTAGCGTTACCGATTTTATTAACGATGTTACAGTAATTTCACTGTTAGTGTCAAGCACAGAGCATATAAGCAGACCTTAGACGATCAATAATTAGGATGTAATTTACAAATATTGACATTTTTAATGATCATGTAAGGCAAAATATCCCTTAATTACTTGGAATGATGAGTGATGGGAAATAATGACGGAATACAGAAATGTCTGATTTTTCTGTCTTGTAATAATTAATTTTTAATTATCGAATCAATAATTATCTGGCATCAATACTAATATTGTCATTATTAATGACCGTGTAAGGGCCGGTAATAACAGATATTGAAAGCAGTCAACTATCCAGTTGACGTCTCCGCTCCGCGCTATGGAAGAGGAAATTACCAATGTTTATCGATAGTTTTGCAAAAATTTTCGTAAGTAACAATAGTTAGTTTTTTTACCGATGTTGCTCAACTCTAGAAAGAAAGTTGCCAGTGATGAGAATGCAAGAGAGCAAAAATCTATGTAGCTGTGAAAAAATATGCGTGAAAATTCTTTTAAGCCATATATTTTTATAAAACAAAACAGGCCCAAGCATTAAAGACTGGTAAAAAATAGGTAGTAAGAAAGAGATATAAGTTTTGCGTATTTTTTTAATAATTTACTTTTCTGCCTATTTCTCTCTCACAGTCTTTTATGCTTGCGCCAGTGTAAACATCCACTATGGAAATCGATATTTCTAGTGCAAATATCCTTTTTACTATTGTACTGTGTGCTAAGTAAATTTTCTTCTATATAAAGAGTTTTTCAATAGGGAAATAATAATTTTGTATTTAAATACCAACGCACCCTTACATTTTTTTTATCTGGCAATGTCTAGGTTATTCAAGGTCTACACATCTATCATAGTGAAGTTCATGAACGAGCAACTTATTAAAAATTACTACTGAAAATCTGAGTCTGTGGTCTTTATCGAAAAATCAACTTCAGCGATGTAGCTCATTTTTAGCTTTATAGCTTTGTCTATGAGCAAAATATGCGTTACTGAACACCAACAAACCCATATGTACTTCAAGGCACTCCATTGCATCCACAAAAAATGATCGTGTGGTGTGGATTTCAAGCCATAGGTGTGATTGGACCTTTTTTTCGTCGATGAAAATTATATCCATGTTACGGTCAATGCAGTTCGCTATCGTATAAAGTTGGAAGACTATTTTTGCGAAGAATTGGCATCAGTGATATGTGGTTCCAACAAGATGATGCCAAATACCACAGAGCTGGTCTATTGAGCAGTTGATCTATTGAAAGGAAAGTTCAGTGGTCGTGTAATCTCGGGAAGTGGTCCGGCCGATGGGTTGCGTTAAGTTGGGGTTGCGTTAAGTTGTTGGTTTATGCCAACACGCCAAAAACATTAGTGGAGCTCAGGAACAATATCGAACTAGGAATTGATAGCGTTCCGGGCGATATGTGTAAAAGAATGGTGTAAAATTGGCTCCAAAGAATAGATCACTGCAAACGTGATCGCTGTGGTCATATGAGCGATATCAAATACCATACTTAAATGTAACATGTGTACTAGAGGTCTGCACAAATCCATTTGTATTTGCAGAGTACACGTGTACTTTAAAAGTATGAACACTTATTCGAAATGCCGCAAAAAATAGGTACACATTTTTGAGAACCAAATCGTCAAGTAAATACTAGTTGTTATTCGACTGCATTCGCTGCCAGTGAATATATGTTCCTCTTTATCTCTTATTCGAACATACCGAGAGCAATCATGTCGAGTATTTCGAGACAGCGAAACTGCACATTCTACTGCATATACAACGTTCAATTTGGCAAATAGAAAGTGTGGGATTAATAATAAATAGTAAAGGTTCTACTCATTCAAATGAACAGAAGTGGAAACAAATTTTGAATATAAATTAGGTTCAGGTTCCAAAAGTTTCTTGAATCTCCCGAAATTTGGGCAGCAAATTACAATTTTGTAATTTTTTAGCCGAATATTTTTCAAATTCCAGAGTTCAGTTAGTGGCATTTACAAATAGAAACATAATGTAAATCGGATAATGTTTATTGGTCCCACAATTAGTTCAAAGCTTGTAAGTTTTCAGAAATTGGCAAAAAATATTTTACGAAATTCTATATAATTTATTATTTAATTATGGTCAAAACTTTGAACAGCTTGCGCAATAAACAGTATTGGTATTATTTTTTTATTTTACTCCATTCACTTTTTTTTAAGTTTACTTCTTTAGAATCGTTTTTATATTTACGAGGGGGTAAAAGATTATCATAGCAGCGAAAATTTTCACGCAAATGATGGGGGCGCTGCCCCCTCTATCAATCAAGTATGATTCTTACTCGTGGTAACATGTGGATGCATATGTGCTGCTCATCATTTATGTGTATATTAATTTTCATCTTCATTTCTTAGAGAGCGTTGCCCATCATTTCCCTGACAATTTTCTAGTAAAATTTACCATTTCAAACAAAAAAACGATAGTATTTTCTGGAGATAAAAATGGCATAGTAAAACTGCAATGGTTCGGACGTGTTTTTTAACCCTCTCTGAAAAGTCCAAAAAATTAATGTCGTATTAGTCGTCCAAACCATAAAGATCACACCGTTTAATACCTGTGCTGTGATTTGTGGTGTTTGTGAGTGCAAGCAAGCCTTCTTGTTTGCACTTATTAACTTGCTAATTTGTGGACTTTTATTAATCTTAAAATTAAAATTATTATTAAAAAACCGTAAATCAATGAAAATTAGTAATGGTAGAGACAGTCGCATCGGAAATAAATGATAGTAATATCAGCTGT
Source organism: Palloptera scutellata (assembly GCA_958295655.1). Lineage (NCBI taxonomy): Eukaryota > Metazoa > Arthropoda > Insecta > Diptera > Pallopteridae > Palloptera > Palloptera scutellata. The sequence continues at coordinate 59,241,998 of OY282450.1, forward strand.
TCTTGTCACCTGCAATAACTGTCAGCCACTAATAAGGTCCACGTAGGATCCACTAATCAGTGGTGTTACACTGTAGAAAGTATCGCAGTTAATTTAAATCTCAAAAAAAGAAAAATGGGTCTTAACCGCTCACGACTTAGTAAAAATGAACAGAGCAACAGAGCAACTACAACAGCATCGTCCACAACAACAACATCGTCAACAATAGCAACAGCGGCAGCAGCAAATACAATTACACCCACAAATCGAAGTACTACAAAAACAACTTCAGCAATTACTACACGTACAAGTGCTTCAACGTTTTGTACAACCACAATCGAAGACAGTGGAAGGTTCGTGGATGCTGCAATGCACTTACCCCGCCATTAGTTCACCAATAACACCGAGAGTGTATGCTACTATAAGTATGTCTATAAATGCGTCAGACGCTTCGGATTGGCCAGGTATATTATAATTATTAAAAGAAAATGCAGCCCAAAATCAAAATGAGCAAAATGTAAGAATGGTAAGCCAAAATTTAAGAATGTTAATGGACAAAGAGCTGATAAAAAGAGCTCAAAACCGCTATCAATATATCTCAGAGATCAGAACTCAAGTGTTCTAGTGAACCACCTTAAGTATTTACTTGGGTCACATGCCTTTTATGTTACCCCAATAACAAAGGGATCCAGATCCAGATTAAAAATGAAGATGATCATAGAACTTTGAGCTCAACAAAAAGAGCTTCTACTCTTACCAGATGAAATCAAAGAGACAATGAAAGAGGAAGGATATGATGTGAAAAATGTGTATAACATCGTAAACCATAACAGTGTACAACAACCCCTTTTCAAAATTGAACTTGAACCTGGTATGAAAAAATAGGCAATTGGAGATAAACATTCAATTTTCAGTCTCAGATACCTAATTCACCGCAAAATCTCGGTAGAAGAGCCACATCAACGAACAGGCCCAATTCATTGCTTCAACTGTCTAGAATTAGGCCACTCTAAATCTTATAGTAAGCTTCCAAGTGTATGCTTTATCTATGGTGGCATTCACCTCTCCACTCAATGGAGAATATATAATTTAATTTTGTTAACAGTTGTTTTTAATTATAACTCAAAACATTTAGTATATCATGACTCATAAATTGTACCGAATACTTAAATACAATTATCATTAATTTCATCAACACTAATCTATCGATTCTTATCGAAAGCTTTGAATATTATAACGGATTATCACAATTTGCCTATTATCGAATTTTATACATTTTGTAATGTGAATATACATATATACATAAAATAAAAAGGTACTTGAACTTCGGAAGACAACCAGGAAAGGTGTTTTGTTTCTTTCCCCAACATTTTTGGCGACCACGGCAGGACGGTCTATTGGATAACCGCTTACGCAAGTGTAACACATTAGTCAAGTACAACACAGTCGAGATTAATTGCAAGGATTCCACAGCAGCTGCCATTAACGCTGCCACGTAAGAATCGCAATTTGTTCGTTGCTGCTGCCAGCGCTCAAAACCATCGCATAAGTGGTGAACGCTGCCAACATACATACATTTCTGCATTGCCGCTGCCGCTGACAGAGCGCAACGTTTGCATCACAGTTTTATCGATCGCTGACAAATCAAGTCATTTCGCTACTAGTGCTAAATTTGTTAGTAGTAGCTTTCATCGTTCAGCAACTCCGCGAATCGCTGTGCGACGCGTGTATCACATCGCACAACATTCCATCACATAAGTCGTCATTTGGTGCCCCGCTGCCTGACACGTGGACATATCTTCTCTGTCGCCGCCAACGTTTACAGTCGACGTTGACGTCGCTTTGCTGCTGCTTCTACAACACAACCGTTCATCACGAGAGTACCGCTAACAACCGTTAGCACCGTTATCATCAGCTCATCATTGGTACACACTATTGACAGTTACAAGGTAACCGTACTCGCAATAAAACACAAGGATATGGTAAGCTTATGCATTTATCAACTTTATTTGTTAACATACATACATATATTAACAGTCATAAAATAATATTCATCAATCTATACACGTAATATTCCTCTCTTGCCGTTCGCGTTATTGGAATCATACTTCAAGCAATTAAGTAAGCCATATTCAAGGGCAAATTGAGAGAGTGTCAGAGGACAATTGTAGAAACGAGTAAGAGGATTTATTTATTGCAGCAAAGTGAAAAATACTCACCCTATTAAATAGTAAACGCGGAAATAATAGTTTTGAAACCAGTTTTGTAAATTCACATGTACCCTCATCGATTGGTCGTCGCAAGCGGTTACCAAATCTAAAGCTCCCACAGTTTGATGGTAAATACGCAGAGTACAAACGGCTTATAGGCTCATTCTACAAAAAATTTCCCCTATTGAAAAGTTTAACTATTTACTAAATTGTCTTTCTGGTCAGGCCCTGGCAGTCATTGAACCGATCCAGGTTACTGATGACACCTATCCAAAAGCGTTGCAACTTTTGAAAGAAAGATATGACAAAAAAGTCCTAATATTTCTGAAAAATATTACCGCGCTATTCAATCTCCCCACCATGAACAAGGGGGATCCAGTTGGGCTACGTACTATTGTCGATTCTGTATCAGCACTTCGTGCATCGTTATTATCGCTTGGCACAGAAATGGATGTAATGAATGCCATTCTAATCCATATTGTACTATCCAAGATAGACCATGAATCAAAGAGCGCGTATGATGAGAAACAGGAGTTTGAAGTGTTGTGTACATGGGACACCTTCTATAAAACGTTAAGTCGGCGGTGTCAGCTCTTAGAGAGACGCAAAAGGTAAATATATTCTATCGAAAAGCCACAACTTACAAGAAACAACGAAGGGCAACGAGACAAGAGGGGTCATCAAAACTCGAAAATAACTTCACATACATTCCTCAACGCGAAGGTAAATTGCAATTCATCAGAGCATCCACTCGGAAGCTGTTCCAAATTCATGGACCTTCCAGAGGCGGAACGGACTTCATAAAGCGATTAAGTCTATGTATTACCTGCTTACGAAAGGGGCATTTCGTGTCTAAATGTCACTCCCTTTCTCTATGTAAAATCTGCCAGGCATCTCACCACACTCGTTTACACATATTTTTCACAACCTCTAGTTCGAAATTTAATCATGACTATCTATCTATGTCTGCTACTACAGCAGCTGTAGTTGAAACTACCAAAAACCTGAATTCAAAACCATCCATTACATACAGGTTAAACACGGGTGCCATCATACCTACGGTAATCGTGTTAATTAAGGACAAGTTTGGGTTGATGCAACCAGTTCGAGCACTCCTAGACTCTTGTTCGGAATTAAACTTTATTACAGAAGAAATGACAAAACAGATTCAGCTCGACTTTCATCAAAACGATCAGGAAGTCGCGGGCATTGGAGAAGTTCGTACAAATTTGAAATACAGTGTATTCACAACAATAAGATCACGATTGAACGAGTTTGGATATGCAGTATATGCAACATTCGCAGTATCAAAATCAATTTCGGCCCACCAGCGCGGAGATCAAATCAACACCAGGGATTGGGCATTACCAGAGGGAATTAAACTCGCTGATCCACTGTTCTACAAACCCCAGCGCATAAATTTACGAGATGGTAAAATCTCTGTTAGCAAAGATATGCCTTACCTAATCAACACCGTGTTTGTTGGGTGGTTGGTGGCAAATTCAAATCGAAATTCCAATCTCGTGCACTAACTTGTATTATAGCAACTAGTCGCCATTTACCAAATCTAGATTCGACTTTACAGCAATTTTGGGAAATAGAAGACTTTCCAAATCAAATATCATCACTATCAGAAGAGGAGCAACGCTGCGAAAAGCATTTCACTGAGAATGTAACGATGTCAGCAGATGGTCGTATAATTGCACGACTTCCCTTTAGAGAATCACCTGATAGTCTAGGTGAGTCATTTGAAATTGCTAGCCGCAGATTTATGTTACTTGAACGACGATTGGAACGAAATGCATTTCTCAAAAGAATGCATATCGAGTTTATGAACGAATAATTGGAGTTAGGTCACATGTCTCCATCAAGGGACACTGATTTAACCAGATCACATTATTTTATACCCCACCATTGTATTTTAAAACCACACAGCGTAACAACAAAGTTACGTGTTGTCTTTGATGCGTCATCGCGCACTTCGTCAAATCGTTCCCTCAATGATATATTGATGAAGGACCCAACAATCCAACAAGATCTAATGATAACAGTCTTGTCATTTCGTTTGAACAGGTACGCACTCACCGCTGACATCTGTAAGATGTATCCCCAATTTCTAATCGATTAGCGTGATCGGAAATATCAACTGATCTTATGGAGGAGTGGCACGTATAAACCATTGGAGGTTTTCCAATTAAACACGGGCACCTACGGCACATCTGCAGCACCATTTCTCGCTATTCGCAGCTTATACTACATCGCCTACACCCATCTTGAAAAATTCCCAATAAGCGCGCTCATACTGACAGAAGATATATACGTTGATGACTTGTTAACAGGAGCCGATGATTAGCCTACCTTGAATTGGCAAAATGGAATAGTTATCACATTGAGATGTTTCCTGACAGCAAAAGAAGAGATTACCACAGCACTCGGGATGACCTGGAAACCTAAGGAAGATATATTTTGTTTTCGGTTTGAACTTCCAGACATACATCCAGCCACCAAGCGCTCAGTTCTTGCTGTAACCGCAAGAATATTTGATAGATTCGGACTACTGGTTCCCGTAACCATTCGGTGCAAAATGTTGCTTCAGGAAATGTGGATTCGGCTCATTGATTGGGATGAAAACCTTCCTAGTGATCTACGCGAACGTTGGAGTCAGCTCTATGACGATTTAGCAAACATTAATCGTATTGACGTACCTCGATTTGTTTTTACCTCTACAAATTGCATCAGTGAAATCCACGGGTTTGCAGGTGCATCTCAACGAGCGTACGGTTGCTGCTTGTACGTACGTACATGACAACATTTATAAAACTTCGTTACTCATCGCCAAATCGAAAGTGGCGCCAATCAAGGCACAATCATTGCCCAGGCTTGAGCTTTGTGCAGCCGTGCTGCTAAGTGTATTTCTGGACCGATTCCAAATTAGTCCTTCAATGGCTCAAAATGCACTCATCCAAATTAAACTGTTTCGTGGCCAACCGAGTCGCTGAATTGCAGTAAGATACTTAGCAAGCATGTACCATCTGCAAGTAATCCAGTAGATATAATATCGAGAGGTTGTAATGCATTACACATTGCACATGCAATTTTGTTCTCTGGTCACGACTTTAATGATGTTGCGTAATGATTTTAGGTTATGGCCTTCTAGCGATCAAAACTTCGAGCTACTTCCTGTCGACAAGGAAAGCAGTTTCATTAAAATGTAGCAACAGTGGCATTCAAAAATTATCACCATTTCTACATGAACTAGAAATAGGTGAGGACCTATTATTTTATTTTACGTATTTTACGAGTTGGAGAGCGTTTGAGTAACGCACCAATTCCATATGATGCTAGGTTTCCAGCATTATTGCCTAAGGAGCACAGGTTCACTAAACTGTTCGTTGAGCATCTTCATAGAAAGCACTTGCATGCTGGACCAAAGTTTCTCATCGGTTTACTTCGCCAGAGGATCTGGGTAAAAAACGCTGGAGACCTTCAGCTGATAAAGGTTTGCATTTACGAACCATTAAGAAAAAAAGTGTTGCCAGATATTGCATTTTTGAACGCGATGCTTAAGCAAATGCAGCAGTACTGCGGCAGTGTTGCTTTAACGAATTGACCCCTTGTTCGCAAGGTTATGCGTAACTGCGTGAATTTTTTCCACTACAAACCAAGGCTAATTGGTCAAATCATGGGTAACCTTCCTGCTGACCACTTACAATCACAGCGTCCATTCTTTATAAGTGGAGTCGATTTTTGTGGCCCGTTCTTTATGTCATACCGGCTGCGTGGGAAGCAACCATATAAAGTTTATGTGGCGGTTTTCGTATGCTTCATCTCCAAAGCATGCCACATCGAACGTGTTTCTGATCTTTAAACTAATTCATTTTTACTCTGTTTGAAAAGATTTATAGGAAGGCGAGGTATTCCGCAACGTCTTCATTGCGACAACGCGACAAACTTTGTCGGGGCATCCACCAAAATGAAAGAGTTCCAGCAAAGCTTCTTCAATACAGACACAATGTACAGCTTAATTACATACAGTAATATCACAGGCTTCGAATTTTTTTTTATCCCACCACGCGCAACGCATGTCGGTGGTCTCTGGGGGGCCACCGTGAAATCTGCAAAGACACTATTGGTAAAGAATGCTGCTCAAGCCAATCTTACGTTCGAAGAGTTCAACACCCTTGTAATTGAAGTAGAGGCTATCCTCAATTCGCGTCCCATCACTCCAGCGTCGGATGATCCAAATGATGGAGAAGCAATAACTCCTGCGCATTTGTTAATTGGAAGAACCCTTACATCCGACGAAAGATTCGTCGACACAAAAACGTCGTACTTGACACGCTGGCAGCGGATTGCATACCTAAAGCAACTATTCTGGGAGTGGCAAAATCCCGATAAGAATTTGGCACTTGGGCAAATGGTACCGGTTCACGAGGATAATCTTCCACCACGACAATGGCTACTAGCACGCATCACCAATACGATTACTGGTACTGATGGAAAGGTGCGGGTAGTAGATCTTAAAATCACAGGATGCGCATTGCGACGTCCAATTCACAAATTGGCCCCACTGCCAACTGCCGATGATGCTTGAAAGTAGGTTCTTTCAACGGGGGGAGCATGTTCGGGCAGAATAACTATATAATATAAATTTTGTTAACAGTTGTTTTTAATTGTAACTCAAAACATTTAGTATATCATAAGACTTTTAATGGCCGAGCTTCTCGCATTAACTCATGTTGTGCGTGTTATATTTGTGCATGAATGGAAGGGACCTACAGTTAAATGCCGAATCCGAACGGCGAAGCGAAAAGCTTTTCATAGCAGTTTTTACTCTTGTAGGTTTGTCATTGCCTGTTAAGAGGTGGTGCCTTGTAAAAAAAATATTTTTTTGGATTTTGCCTGTTCCGAGATTAGAACCCCGGACACTCTGCGTAGCATTACCACTACGCCACAGCGACCACTATTATCACGCAAATAATTTGATGTGTTTAGGTTTTAGTCAAGTTAATGTGTGGTGTTAGTGAAAATCATCCAGCTATGATAAATGTTTTGTGTAAACAATCTTATGTCGTTAACTTCAATGCGCGTAGTCTAAATCCACAGAAGATGTGTTATGTTAACTTTGTCTTTGAAAATTCTATTGTTGATGTCATATATGTTACTGACACGTAATTTAAGTCTGAATTATACCTTGAAAAATTACACATTTCGTTTTAAAAAGAAAGGTGGTGGTGTTGCAATTTACTGTAAACACTACCTGAATGTGAAGCTGGTCTTTCAATCGGATGGATCAGATATAAAACATCTTATTGCTGAAAATTCTGATAGTAGTACTAAAGTCTTGGTTTCATGTGTTTACAATCGCAACAAGTGTTTCTGCCTTGTCCCTTTCTTTGATAAGCTATATGCCTGCCTTATTGAATGTGGTCACTACTTGATATGTGGAAATTTTAATGTGAACCTGCTCTCGGATGATCAGTATACTTAACTTTCTTGTAAAGTATTTGAATGAAGTATTAGATACGCATGTGCCATACCGTACTGTTCATGTAAAAGATAAATCCTGCCCGTGATATGATTCATATATTAAAATATCAATTAAAAAACGTAATAGAGTTATGTCGGGGGGCCTGGGGCGTAGGACACAAGGTAAAGTTCGTGACAGTCGCAGGTGCGTCCATGGTCGATCCTTGCGCTTCTACGTTTCAAGTCGACACACAGCCTCCTCGTGGCGTCCCCTGGATAGCGATCTGACAACCGTCAGTGAGTTAACTAATGTGTGTGGCGGGCTTCTCCATGGCCTTGAATGAATGGTTGTGCGTCGGGCTTGGAACCCACCACGTTAAAATACCCTCCAATGAAACCTCCAAACAAGCCTCGGATAATGAACCCCTCTAATGTTGACGACTCCCGCAAACGCCCAAAGGACAACGATTTACGGATATGCATCTGGAATGTCCGAACCCTCTACAGGGAAGGTGCCTCTATCCAGCTGGTGGATGTCCTCCAAAAATATAGAGCTGACATCACCGCTGTACAGGAAATGCGATGGACGGGACAGGGTTGCTCCAAAAGAGCATCCTGTGATATCTACTACAGCTGTCATGCGTCGAGACACGAATTTGGTGTTGGATTTGTGGTTGGGAAGAGACTGCGTCATCTAGTCTCGAGGTTCACGGCGGTGAACGAGCGCCTAGCCACTATCCGCATCAAGGCAAAATTCTTCAACATCAGCCTAATTTGTGTCCATGCCCCGACGGATGAGAAGGATGAAACGACCAAAGATGACTTCTACGAGCTCCTCGACAAAGCTTATGAGCATTGCCCCCGCCACGATGTTAAAATCGTGTTAGGCGACTTTAATGCCAAGGTGGGCAAGGAGAGTCTCTTTGGTCCGACGATCGGAAAATTCAGTCTCCACGACGAAGCCACCGATAACGGTATGAGACTGATCGACTTCGCCGCGGCACGAAACATGACAGTTAGTAGCACCAGATTCCAACATAAGGATATCCATAAGGCCACTTGGCTGTCCCCTGATCAAAACACACGAAACCAAATTGATCACGTTGTGATCGACGGAAGGCACGCTTCCAATGTACTAGACGTACGCACAATACGTGGTGCAAACATCGACTCAGACTACTACTTGGTTGCAGCCAAGGTCTGCACACGTATATGTGTAGCAAATCGCGTACGGATAGGTACAAAGAGAAAGCTGGATGTCGAAAAGCTGCAATCACAACAGACAGCCAAAGTCTTTGCCAACCAACTTGCACTTGTCCTTTCGCAAAACACCCCTCAACTTGATGATATATGCGCACAGTGGACGCACATTTCCCGCTCTATGCGTACGGCTGCCGAAGAGGTGCTAGGCTACCACCGTCGACGGAGAAATATGTGGTACGACCAAGAGTGTCGCGATGCTACTGAAGCAAAAAACGCAGTATACAGAGCCACCCTGCAGTCAGTTGCAACGCGAGCTGCTAAGGAGCGATACAGAAAGTTGAGGAGGGAGGAGAAACGTCTTTTCAGGCGCAAGAAAAGAGATGAAGAAAGACGCGAGTTCAATGATATGGAAATGTTGCGGGACAGGAACGAGGTCCGAAAATTCTTTGAAAGAATAACACGCCTGACTCTTGGTTTGAAGACCGGGGCCTCTTCCTGCAAGGATGAAGATGGAAATCTGGTGACAGATATCCAGGGCATAATGAGATTATGGAGGGAGCACTTTTCGCAGCTGCTTAATGGCGAAGACGGCAATAATCCCGCCACTGCGGAACCCACTCCGGAAACCCCAATCACTGACGGCGTTGAAGTACCGCCGCCTGACTATGAGGAGGTCTTAACAGCCATTGCTCGGCTGAAAAACAATAAGGCTGCAGGTGCAGATGGCCTGCCTGCTGAGTTGTTTAAGACCGGAGGCGAAGAGCTCAAAAAACGCATGCATGAGCTTCTATGCAGAATATGGTCAGATGAAAGCATGCCAAGTGATTGGAATCTCAGCGTACTCTGCCCAATCCATAAGAAGGGTGATTCCACGATCTGCGCCAACTACCGTGGGATCAGCCTTCTTAATATTGCATATAAGGTTCTATCGAGCGTACTGTGCGAAAGACTGAAGCCCATCGTCAACAAACTGATTGGACCTTATCAGTGTGGCTTCAGGCCTGGTAAATCCACCATCGACCAGATATTCACACTACGCCAAATCCTGGAAAAGACCCGAGAAAAACAGATCGACACCCATCATCTATTTGTCGATTATAAAGCCGCCTTCGACAGCACGATTAGGGATCACTTGTACGCCGCAATGTCTGATTTTGGTATCCCTGCAAAGCTCATTCGTCTTTGCAAAATGACACTGACCAACACCACCAGCGCAGTGAAAATTGGGACAGACCTCTCCGCACCATTTGATACCAAAAGAGGTTTCAGACAAGGTGACTCCCTATCGTGCGACTTCTTTAACCTAATGCTGGAGAAAATAATTCGAGCTGCGAACATCGACATCTCTGGCACTATCTTCTACAAGAGTGTCATGCTGCTAGCATACGCTGATGATATTGACATCATTGGCAAAAACGCTCGAGCAGTCAGTGCAGCATTCTCCAACCTGGAAAGGGAGTCTCGTCGTGTGGGTCTAGTGGTGAACGAGGACAAAACGAAATACCTTGTGTCAACAAACAAAGAGTCACGGCGTCTTGGACAAAATGTCACTGTTGACAACTACACTTTTGAAGTAGTCAAGGATTTCGTTTATCTAGGATCCAGCATAAACACCAACAATAATGTCAGCCTTGAGATCAAGCGGAGACTAACTCTTGCCAACAGGTGTTACTACGGGCTCAGTAGGCAATTGAGAAGTAGAGCCCTCTCTCGACCGACGAAAATAACGCTCTATAAGTCCCTCATCCTTCCCGTCCTAATGTATGGCGCAGAGACGTGGACATTGACCATCAATGATGAGAGACTGTTAGGAGCGTTCGAGAGGAAGATACTCCGTAAGATCTACGGTCCAGTATGCGTGGACGACGTGTATCGAATAAGATGGAACGATGAGCTGTATGAGCTGTACGCCGACACTGACATAGTCAAGCGTATAAAACTCCAGCGGCTTCGCTGGCTGGGTCATGTTGAGCGAATGGAAGAAAGCGCTCCGGCTAGAAGGGTGTTTTATTCGAACCACGGTGGAGGATCACGCAGAAGGGGACGTCCTAATCTCCGTTGGAAAGACCAGGTGCAGGGCAACCTGACTGCACTTGGCCTTATCAACTGGCGCCAGCGCGCGCATAGCAGAAGTGACTGGCGAAGATTTGTGGAGGCGGCCAAGACCGATCATCGGTTGTAGCGCCAGCTAAGTAAGTAAGTAAGAGTTATGTGCCCCGCAAAAGTGATTCCCTATGTCAGTTAGCTCCTGACGTCTTAAATGATTTCTTTATATATGTTTATAACCATAGTCCTGTCAGAACTAATAGCAATAATTTACTTCTACTGCCCCCTCAAATAAATACTTTCATTTCTCTGCGGTTGATGAAATTGATGTGGACAGATGTGTCATGAAGATAAAATCTAATGCTGTGGGTGGTGCCAATTAAGTTTGTAAAGATTGATTTGACTTATATCATCACAATTAACCATTGCTTTACAACTTCTTCTATTCCAAGTATATGGGAAATAGCAATAGTATTGCCAATGGCTAAGAAACCATCTGCATGTGTAGTCAATGATTTTCAACCACTAGTATTCTGTGGTCCTTATCAAAAATATGAGAAACACTCATATCGGAGCAGATCTGTAACTATTTAAAAACTATCTTATATCACCATTTCAGTCTGGCTTTCGGAAAGGTCATAGCTGCTCCACTGCCATGGTGAAAATCATGGATGATATTTGGCTACCATTTGACCAGGTTGATCTCACTCTGCTTTGCCTCTTGGACTTCTCTAAAGCATTTGGTTCTGTGGATCATGTGTTGTAATGTGTAAAGTTAAAATCCTACTTTGAGTTTTGTGAAAGCTCATTAAGGCTAATGAAGTGCTATCTTGAAGGTAGATTCCAACGAATAAGAGTAGGCAATTCCTATTCTCAATTTAAACCGGTGGCTTCAGGTGTTCCGCAAGGATCTGTTCTTGGTTCGTTATTGTTTAGTATATAATATTTGTCAATGATATATTTATTACTTTAAAAAATGTCCTTGTGCATGCGTATGTTCATGATATACAGCTTTATTTATCTAGCCGTGTTGGCCTTGTTGATGATCTCAGTGCAAGAATAAATGATGACTTACTATCAATTTTTAATTTGGCTTCTGGCAATGCTTTGAGTTTAAATGCTGATAAGTCATTTGTTTTTTCCTTCTCAAAGGAAAAAATTGTTCGTATTAATATTCCCCCTTTATATTTAGGAACTGTGCAGTTGAAATTTGTTGACAAAATAACTAATTTAGGTTTCTGTATTAACTCGAGTCTGTCTTATGTCGATCATGTCAATAGTTTTTTTAACACTCCGTAATTTAAGAGACTCGCTGCTTGTACTCCTATGGAAACCAAGCGGAAACTACCAATCCACTTAGTGTTGCCTATTATAACCTAGGCTTGTTTACAGTAAGCTTGACTCTCATTCCCTCCACAAGCTTGAAATGTCTTTCAATAATGTAACACTATACGTCTATGGTTTAAGTAGGTTTGATTACATAACTTCATGAAGGAATCGGATTTTAGGCTACAGTATCTCTTACTATCTGAAAGCTAGGAACTGTATTTTTTTATTTAAATTAATTATTAAAAAGACTCCAATATATTATAACATATGATAAGCTGATTTTCTCTATCTTGCGACTTCTTTAACCTTATGCTGGAGAAAATAATTCGAGCTGTGAACATCGACATCTCTGGCATTAATGCTGTCAATGCATTCTCCAATCTATGTAGAAAAGGAGTCTCGTAGAAAGCGCTCCGGCTAGAAGGGTGTTTTATTCAAACCACGGTGGAGGAACACGCATAAGAGGACGTCCTAATCTCCATTGTAAAGACCAGGTACAGAGCGACCTGACTGCATTTGGCCTTATTAACTGATGCCAGCGCGCGCATAGCAGAGGCGACTGGTGCAGCTTTATAGAGGCGGACAAGACCGATCATTGTTTGTAACGCCAGCTAAGCAAGCAAGCTGGTTTTCTCAGTCGGCAAGATCCCAAAATTTTATTGTTCCTAAGTTCAAATACCTTAACTCATCTCGGATGTTTTTCATGAACACCATTAGACTATGGAATGATATACCTTTACATCTCAAAAGAAACCTAAATGTGATTAATGTTAAATTTTACTCAACAGCAAATTTGTAAATTGTAATGAAATGTTATATCTTAGTGGGCTTCTATTTTTGTTGAATAAATTGAAATTGCGTTCTCTCTTAGTAATTTTTTACTCTTGGAGGTTTGCCATTGGCTGCCAATAGGTGATGCCGTGTATATATTTCAAACATTAAAAATATACGCAACTCCGCATTTTTGCAAATGTAAATAATGATTTACAAGTTTGCATGTTTTCGAAATATTCTACATACATACAATTTTGTTCCTTTTTGTAGAATAACTCATTGTCATTGTGTACATTTCACCCAGCATATCGTGTTCGTTGTGAGAGCGAATAAAAGCTCTCTCTTCGTGTTCGGTGAAACAACATTTTCATGATGTTCGGCGAGCAAAATCTGAACATAACCACGACCTTACAAACAATATATGTATGTATGAATGTGTGTATATACAGTACACCCCGGTTAAGGACCTCAGCTGAAGATATTAGGCTTTTGAGGTACTTAATCGAAGAAGGCCTTAAAAAGGGAAATTTATGTGGATATTTTCAGAATGGCACTTAAGATAGATAGATTAACCGGTGTTTACTATACATACATATGTACACATAAATATATTCATGTGTATAAACCAAACAACATAACGAGCAAAAATTATTGTTTGTTTCCGATGCCGCATTGGAACGAGGCTTTTTACGGTGGTAAACAAAAATATGTCGCAGAAAGTGCGCACATGTTAAGCGGGGTCTACCTGTATAATATAACTGGTGAGAAAGCATACATTTAGGCTGAGACTAATAAATGTTGAAATATTTTAACAGTGTGTTTCAAAGGCAATTAGGTTACGTTTTGGTTATAAATAGCCAAAATATTATAACCAAATTTTGTGGTTGTACACATGTGTACTTTTTTCTCATTTTTATTATTTCTTTATTCACACAAATAATTTAAACCAACAGCATTATCAAGAAATGTTAATATTAGCGTAGTATTTTATTACTCAGTTCCATTATTTTTAGTTATGTAAGTAATCCCATAATTATTATTTATGCTTTTGACCATGGTTTTCTACGTTTTGCATTATGATACATGATATGATACAACTGTGTTTGATTTTACACCGAATAACTAAATATGTGTTCGTAAAAATATTCTTGATTTAACACCTAATCTGTTCGATTAAAGTTTAAACCTGTTAATATTTAAGCACAAATTGTATCAAATGAAAATCGATTACACTAAATTTATTAGAGCTTGTTCGTGCTGAAGCTAAGCTTAAAATATTTGGAAATGTATAGACACATTATAATACATTTCTAGTCTAATTGGCTAATAGACATAGTCAAAAATAAAATGTACTTCAACTAAACTATACTTTACTACCACGTATTTTTAGTTGTTTGTTATTAGAGTCCGACCGCATACGACAATTTTTTTGGGCGAATCGATGCCAATGATCGGCTAACAACAAATTTCTACCGAAGCTGATACCGGTGTTGATATAGCAAAAAAAATATTGTTTTTTTATTTTAAAATGAATTAAAAGAATGAAAAGAAATCGGTCTAATCTAATAAGAATGCCAATACTGAACCGTTGCGCAAACAGGAAATAAATCGCTGTAATGCTACTCTAAAGCGCAAAAATTTCTACACGAACAGCGCCTGACGCACAAAGTCTTACAATTCCATATAGATGGTAAGAACTTTTGGTCATTTATAATGAGAGTAACGAATCAAACGTCTTCGTCAATTCCAACTCTTTTTACAGGTGATCGCCTCGTCAATACCTCGGTTGATAAAACGAACCTATTAGCTGTCGATCAACCACTGCCCGTTATCGAATCTGTATCTTGTGCTATACTTGATCGAACGGAAGTAGTTAAAAGAGTTCTTGCAAATCTTAACATAAACAAGGCTTCGGGACCCGATGGCACTCCAGCCCATATATTGCGAGCTTTTGCAACAACGCTGGCGCGACATTTGCGCAATATTTTTAACATTTCACACACAACTTGTGTGTTTCCGTCTTGTTGGAAAGTTTCCAATATCCAGCCAGTTCATAAAAAGGGCAAGACTACAGAACCCGCGAACTTCGCCCCAATGCAATCTGTTCTACGCTATCCAAAGTCATGGAAAGTGTAGTTAACTTATACTTGGTCAAATATCTTGAACAAAATGAATTGCTTAATGACCGCCAATACGGTTTCCGTCAACATCGCTCTACGGGCGATCTCATGGCGGTCCTCACCGAGCACTGGTACCATAGTGTCCATGGCTTCGGTGAGAGCAAGGCGATTGCTCTGAATACTTCATTGGCGTTTGAAAGAGTGTAGTATAAAGCACTGGTGTCAAAAATGATTGCTCATGGGATCGGGAGTAACTTCACACGATGTATCACGACCTTTCTAAGCGGCGGTTGTTATAGACCGCATTGTTTCGGAGGATCTTGCCATTAATGCTGGAGTGCCGCAAGGTTCGGTCCTCTCCCCTACAATTTTCCTTGTCTTCATTAATGACCTTCTGTCATTAACGAAGAATTCCATTTACTCGTTAACAGATGACAGCACCATTCCTCATTCATATACCTGTTCAAAACGCCCTAACTCTTTGATTGAGAGAAAAATGTTATGAATGACTCACGTAATAGAGATCCCCAGTCAATCCCTGAGTGGGGTCTTACGAATAGAGTTGAGTTCAATGCGCGTAAGACCCAATGTTGTCTGTTATCTCACAAACGATTTTCCCAGCACCCTGTTAACCCTCTAGATATGGGTGGGGTAGGTATTGCGGAGACAGCAAATAAACACATTTTGACGCGTCGAAAAAAGCCAAGTGTCTCGGCATTCTTGGGCGGTGTAAAAAATATTTCACTCGGGTTGATATACGCATGATTTAAACCACATATATACGTCCTAAATTATAGTTTATTTCGCACCTATGAACTGGAGCTTCACGAACGCTACTGGAGCTCCTGGACCGTGGTCTACCGCATTACAGAGAAACTTATTTTATCTATCGTACCGCGCGTATTTGGAATAAGCTCACTGCAAATATTTTTCCAGATTATTATGACCCTTGCAAATTGAAAGTAAACTCTCATAACTACTTCTCCCTCCTTCTTCCTCCCACCTATCAATAATTTGGCCACCCTTTGTACATCAGGTACAGTTTAAATTACATTTGTCCATGTACATATGGGCATAAAGTTTAAACTTCCCTTTTCCTAAAATGAGGACTGGGTGAAGGAACTTCCTTGAGATCAATAGATTCATCCAATGTATTTTCGTCAATTTGTTTCTCTAGATGAAAAATGGTATGGTAAACTGTAAAATTTTTTCAAGAAACCTAGAACCAAAGGGTACTTACATCGACAATGTTGGATGTTTGTTGTCTTATAGTGCCACTTTTTGTGTTCGTAGTCCATGTACTTTTTTCTTTTTTTTCTTTGATGCATTCTAAGGTAATTGAAGTGACAAAATTTCTCTAGTTTTCAAAACCAGCGTATGACGAATCACATCCTTTATATTTATATATTCTTTGAAAGCCGTGTCTTATAAATTTAGATGCAATTGAAAATTTGCTATCGAGCGTTCACTTCTTGATTTGCTCCAAGCAACTGCAAATTTAATTTATGATAATATACTTACTTACTTTTAATGGCACAACAGCCCATGGAGGGCCTAGGCCGAGCTTTTCGCATCCACTCATGTTGTGCGTGTTATATTTGTACATGAATGGAAGGGACCTACAGTTTAATGCCGAATCCGAACGGCGAAGTGAAAAGCTTTTCATAGCAATTTTTACTCTTGTAGGTTTGCCATTGCCTGCCAAGAGGTGGTGCCGTGTAGAAAAATTATTTTCTACTTTTTGATTTTACCTGTGCCGGGATTTGAACCCCAGACATTCTGCGTAGCAGTCCAACGCACACATTTCACAAAAAGTGTACTATTTTCCACCTAATACGTTTTATATTGAAGCAACAGTTCGTGGTGATAACGTGACCGACCGTATGCATAACAAGGCACTAAGTTTCTTACCAAACTTATTTTGTAGTTATGCTGCAAATTTATAGTATCGACATTCTTTGGCTATTTGTATAATTAAAGAAAAAATATTAATACAATACAATTTTATTGAGTAAAATTTATTCTTCTTAGCCGGATTTTGCTACTAGTAGTTGGCAAGACTGATAATAAATTAATGCTTCACTGTCATTTGATGGTATGAATACACTAGGCGAACGGAGTAGTGATGGGCATGTGACAAAGATATCGATGGTTTTTTCGATGCAATGCATCCTGGGCCTACATCGATAATCTTCGTTACATCGGGTAAAAACATCAATATTTTCGATGCATCGGATAAATTTATACCCACAAAATTATCATTAACATCTCTTGTAAGTTTGGCTATTTTCAGCGTTTTAAAGATTATGTAATCATAATAAATACGTTTTTGCTGTCAGAGTTATAATTTCTAGGTTGCATCGAAAAATTCCAAACAAGAAACTGGAAGATTTAACTGAACTTCGGTGATTTTTAGCAATGTCTAATTTTTACCGAAAATTTTTTCGTCGAGAACAGAAGTTTAAGCAAACCTCAACGAGTTGATCAAAGGTGTAATCAAGAATGATAAGACAAATATCCAGTGGACGGATGAGTTAAATCAATTTGCAATTGGAGCAAAGACAAGGTACAGTTCTTAAAACGCCGCTCCTCGCCAGTATCGTCATTTATCTTTCATCGCTCAATTTACGACAGATATATGCCATATATCCGGTAAAGACAACACGGTCGCAACACAGTCAGATGACGAACTCAAATCGCTACTTCAAAGAAAAGTATGACTTCAGCTGAAACTCCCTGATTCCTGAATCTGAAGTGGAGTTATATTGTGAAGTATCGACCCAGCATGTGAGAATTTTTAACATTGTTTTTGAAAACTTACATGGTCTGCCAGATCCTTGATCTAGAGCAACACAGCATTTATTGACCAGAAGATTCGTATGGCCTTTGATTAAAAAGCACTGCAATTAATGGATAAAGTTATGTTCAAAAGGCCAAGTATCAAAAGTTAGTCGGCACAATAAATCGTCGCAAGGAACTTTTCCAGTACCAACACGGCGATACGCACATGCTCATTTTGATTTGGTTGGAATGCTACCTCTTTCTGAAGAGAAAAGCTATTTTCTGACTATACTCGTATTAGATCGATTCACTTAGCGGATGGAAGAAGCACAATCACAGCCGAGGAAAACTGTCGATCATATTTTGATAATTTGGTATTGCGTTTTGACTATACAAGTACAATTCAGACGGATAGAGATAGGCAATTCATTTCACATTTGTTTGGTAACCCTGCGAGAGTTTTGGGATCGCAGTTGTATCAAACAACGTCGTTTCATTCTCAAGCTAAAGCATGGTCGAATGTCTGCACCGAACTCATAAATTAGCCTTGACAGCACACGATAATTGCCAATGGACACTCACCCAACTTTGTTCCTCTTTAAAAGAAGAAATTGAAACATCCGAGCAGAATTAGTGTATGGTAAAGTCTTACATTCCCCAGCGAGTTTTTCCACGATGTCATTTTTGAAAGATTGATTGGAAACGTATGGAGAGTAAAGTAAAGATTCTTCCAGCAAGCAATCATTCATAAAGACTTAAAAGATTGCACTCATATTTGTGTACGATGTTCAGTTCGAAAAGGATTGGATTTTAAATGTTCACAAAGTATTTACATTTATACATTTTTGATCACTTTCAATACCTAAAAGTACTAAAATTTTTTATTATTTTTAGTTCATTTAACGAGTTAGTTATAATAATAATAATAGTATATAAAAATTTATTATTTAACACGCATTTTCAAATTAGCTCGAAGCAAAAACATTTTAGCGCATTTAACAAGTTAGTTATAATAATAATGTTAGTATATGGAAACTGTGTACATATATTTATTTAAAAAAATATTTTTTCTTAAATAATGGTTGGGAAAATTTTTTTAACTTTTTCACTAATTGGTACATTTTTTTTATATTTGACTCAAAATTGTATATAATTCCGGAATGAATTACATAAATTGAATGATTGGTAAAGGATTTTTTTGATTTGAAAATTAAACACAGGAAATTCGTATTTAATATTAACAAAATTAACTTATTGATAATCAAAAATTAATGAAAATTCAAAATGACAAATTATGGAAAAGCGCAACCGAACGGAATGAAAATATTCAAAAGCACAGCGAAAAGAAGAAAGGTAGAAAGAATAAGAATAAAAGTAGAAAGAAAGAATAGAAATACGAAACAAAGGAGTATGGTGTGGTATGGTAAAACTATAGTTTTGGGAAAACTTTTTTAAATGGCAACCTTTCGTAGTAGAGCAGCATAAATCCTCACAAGCTTCATCGTTAGGCGAGATTGGAAGAGCTAGTGAGATTTCTTATTGCTCCCAGAATTGCTTTAGTTAGGAGCTAAGCAATTCATTGGAGATGGGTTCTACTTAAGTCGAATTTGAAGATACTTGTTCTCTAACTGAACCACTGATAATACAGCTAAATATGGTATTCTGTGCTAAGAAATTACAACAGATCTCCTTTTCTAATCCTTTTAGACGAATTACTATATAAATTTGGAGCTGCAAGATTTAACGTGGGTAAATGCTGCAAGTTAAATCTTCTAATTGTAGTTAACTGAGAACGAACTATAGCCCGATAGCCCGAGCAAATATTCTTTTGTTAGTTTTGGGAGTAACTAGCGTGAAAGAAAAAACTCGAGTGGAATTTTGAATAATTCTACTTCCCATAACTGAAGTACGCTTATGAACTTTTGAAAAATTAAAGTTGTTTTATTTTTATTTCGGAAAATAATTTTATCGAATTTATTAGCAAGTTCATTAATTAGAGAATATTCTATGTTTGAAATAAAGTAATTCTCATAAACTTGCACTGAGGTATTGCAGAATTCTGTTGCGTCGTTCTACTACTTCGAATCTATGTACCTGTCAGGAAATCATCTAGCTGTGACCAAAGAGGTTAATAAGGTCAGCCTTGAGATCAAGCGGAGATTAAGTGTTGCCAACAGATTTTACTAAGGGCCCTATTGACATCAACAAATTAAGTTCAATAAGCACAGACGTCGCGAAGGTTATGCTAAACTAAAAAAGGGCTCGTGGGTTGTTTACTAAACAAAAACATAAATATGCCAAAATTCTGCTGCATTATTCACCAACAAGCACTTTTTACGAAAGACTTTTGTTTGAATAATGCAATAGACATCGCAGTAAAAATTATGAGTGTAAAATAAAAATTGGCCATAAGTTTAAATCCATTCTTAACGAAGTTGACCTGACTACGGGGAATTACTTTTATATACTGAAGTATGTTGTCTTAGTAGAGGGAACTGCCTCCAAAGATTAGTTAATTTAAGAATAGAAGTAAAAGTTTTTTTTTAACAGAATATGAGTCCAGACGCCGAAAAGTTTATTTTAGCTAAATAAAATTTACTGCTTCAGAATAAAAAAAAAATCATTTAGTAAGAACCATAACGCTTTTTGAAATATCATAAAGAATTTAACCAAATGGAACCAATGAAAAATAGAAACTCTTTTACAAAATTTTAGTCTCAGATTTAAGGATTTTGATGTTTTTGCACGATTACCCTCAGAAACTATTGAAAATTTTTAAAAGCAAATAAGAGATGATAAGTATCCTAAGCCTAAAAATTACGTATATAAATAATATTCAATTGTTCGGGTCCACGTATAATTAGAAACCAGCATTTTCTGAAATGAAAATATTATTAAGTTAATACCAACATAGAATGACCAATCACCATGTTTCGGATCTCTTTCGCATTAAAAATTACGAAAGTGAAATAGATACTATATAGGCTAACTAATGTTTTCCTTTTAAAATGTGTTTAATTACTTTTGCAACGTACTGCTTGCCGAAGTATCAATAAAAAAGCTTTTACGCGTACCCAACACAATCGCAGAAATTGCATAAGTTAATGTTGGGCATAGTTGTTCTATATATGTATTTATATAAAAATTCTCTGATTCAAAAATGACCGATTCAGTTCAGGCTTGTAAATGTTTTTTTTAAATGTTTGTAATAGTCTGAATCGAAATACGGAAAGAAAAATTGGTGTAGCTGCCCGGAAAATTGGAAAATCCGCGAAAAACTGAGAATACTTTTTTCCATGTGATTTTTGTATGTGCTCAATGCAGAGCATTGTTTTGATTAGAAGGAAGATTGATAGGTGGGAGGAAGTAGGAGGGAGAAGTAGTTATGAGCGTTTGCTTTCAATTTGTAAGTGTCATAATAACCGGGAAAAATATTTGTAGGGAGCTTATTTCAAAAACATGCGGAACGATGGATAAAAGAACTTTTTCTGTAATGCATAGTGCGGTGGAACACCGTGTTTACGTAGAATGCGTGAGTTCCGCTTGCTGATTGTGTGGTTCTGGTGAACACACGAACTGGCGGCATCAGCTTGCACTTTCGACGATGTTCCACGTTTCGACGATGTTCCAAGGAGTCAATAGAACTGGAAACTCTACTGTGTCCTATTAGCTTTACCGCTCGATGTTGGATACGGTCCAGGAGCTCCAGTTGCGTTCGTGAAGCTCCAGTCCATAGGTGCGAAATAAACTTTATGGCGTGTATAGGTGGTGAAAATCATGCGGAGATCAGCCGGAGTGAAATATTTTCTACCCGCCCAAGAATGCCGAGACACTTGGCTGCTTCTTTCGACACCAAAAATGTGTTTATTCCAACGAACATCACATTGAATGGACAAGCCCAGAACAAAAAGAGTCACTGTCTCCGCAATACCTACCCCACCCATATCTAGAGGGTTAACGGGGGGCTGGGAAACTCGTTTGTGAGATAACAGACATTGGGTCTTACGCGCATTTATGTTAAGATTTGTAAGAACTCTTTTAACTACTCCCGTTCGAAAATTTATCTCAAGTATAGCGCAAGATACAGATTCGATAACGGGCAGTGGTTGATCGCTAGATGGCAGAGAAAAATTCTATGTGAAAATGTTAGCAAATGTTCGCTTTATCAACCGAAAAAGAGTTGGAATTGACGAAGTCGTTTGGTTCGTTACTCTTTCTATAAATGACCAAAGTTTCTTGGAATTGTAGGACTTTGTGCCTCAGGCGCTGTTCGCGTAGAAATTTTTCGCGCTTAGAGTAGCATTACAGCGATTTCTTACCTGTTTACGCAACTATTCAGTATTGGCATTGTTATTAGATTGCCAGTTCCTGAAAGCGACCTTTGTGGACCTGACTGCTACTCTGCAATTCCCATTAAACCATGCTATGTTTATAGGTTTATCGCTAATCGTTTTATTAGGAATGAAAGACCACATTCTAACAAAATAATTTCTTCTACCATTTTATCACTAGTTTCTATGTTTTTACCGGTAATACACAATTTCCAAAAAAAATTATTGAGATCATTCCTTTTCGTAAAGCCACGGTTATCGCTTTGCAGCTATCGTCAAAGCGTTGTGGATTCGAGAATACGGAGAGGATGCTAAAATGGTACAGTGGTCCGAGTTCCCAAGTGGTGCGTGGATATCATATTTGTAATGATGAGAAGTAAGAAATAGGTCAAGGATGTTTTGGGCTTGCTCTCCGATACACGGAATGTGTGTCGGTTCGGTCACTAATTGAGTCAGGTTATTCAACTCAACAAACAGCTCGACATATAGACCTTCGGGTGTTGTGTGACTTGAGTGGCACAACCAATCCGAATTGTGAATATTGAAGTCACCAGCAATCACGATTTCACTGCACGGATATGATTCCATAATAGAAGCAATCGAATCAGAAAGAGAATCTAACTTATAAAAAGTAAAATCCCTATCAGAATTTGGGGTTCCATAAAGAAAGCAGATGTGCAGCAAATGAGACTGAATTCTGAACTTAACCCACATGGAGCTGAACTCAGCTGAACTCACATAAAGTTGTTGCTGGCACTGGTACGCGACATCACCATTAATAAAAAGAGCAAAACTCCTGTGGGGAGAGAACAATGACACCAGCCGATACCCTGGCACGTGAAAATCCAGTGGATCTGCACCATCACATACCTGAGTCTCACCTAGTGCCATTATATGGGGTTTATGGAAGTTTATACCAGGTGTACCAGTATGAAACAGGTATATATTTTTAAGAAAATACTCGTTTATTTAAGAAAAATGGTTATACATTCAATCTTCAAATGGATATTGCTCTATCTCTCTGGCAATTTGTGAATGCCAAAAAAAACTTCGTTTTTTGAGTCAAACTAGTCATCGAGCCATTTTTTCACATTTTCGTACCAATCGAAGTGCTGCTCAGCAAATGCGTGCCCTATTGATGAAAATAAGTGGTAGTAACATGAAGGCAAATCTGATGAATAAACCGCAGGGGGAGGGCTTCCCAGCTGTACGAAACTACCAATTCCCGAGCCTGTTTTGTTCGATGTGATGGTGCATTGTCATCAAGAAAACTCACTTTGTGTTGCCTAACTTGATATTCTGGACGTTTTTGGCACAAAGCACGGTTCAAACCGGCAAATTGTTGTTGGTAGCGTTGACCAGTAACTGTTTCACCTGGTTTCAGAAGGTCAAACCAGCTAACACCTCGCTGATCCCAGAAAACACAGAGCATTGCCTTCTTTCCGAAGCGATTTGGCTTTGCTATCGATTTGGCCAACAGGGTTTAACATATTCTTTTTTGTAATAGATACATTTAACACACAGGGTGTACCCTATGATTGCAGTGTTGAATGGAAGGAAGGTTGATAGGTGGGAGGAAGAAGGAGAGAGGGAATGCAATCACACAGGACACCGATAAAGAGATAGACAGCCATTGTGGCAAGTGTTATGCCTTTACCACAATGAACTTCAGTTTATCGTTTATCAGTGCCGACTATGACCGCATGTAGCGCCAAAGACCAAGCTTTTCGCATCCACTCATGTTGTGCGTGTTATATTTGTACATGCATGGAAGGGACCTACAGCCGAATCCGAATGGCAGTGAAAGTGAAAAGCTTTCGTGCTGAGATTCGAACCCCTGACACTCTGCGTAACAGTCCAACGCACTACCGCTACGCTACAGCGACCACAATACGATCGTTTACGTTTGGGATTCTCGAAATAGATCCATTTTTCATCGCCAGTAACAATTCGATGAAGATATGATTTTCTTTTGTACCTGGCGAGCAACATTTCACAGGTGGTTTTTCTATTTTCTTCATGGCTTTTAAACGTTGAGAAATGCATTGTTGGGTCACATTTAATTGTTCTGCAAGTTGTTCTCGCGTTTGACCATCGTCCTCATCGAGTAAAGCTTGCAATTCGGTTGTCTTCCAGGTTCTTCGTGTCTCACATCAAAATCGCCGCAAGCTTCCACAAGCATTCGATGAGATTCCAAAACATATTTCTTCAATTGGAAACAGAAATCAATGATGTCCGCATATCGTAGTTTGTAGGTAAAAAATTCGACAATTTTTCGAGCTAAAAGAAAATGTTGTATGAAACTTGATTGTTTATGAACTTAATATTGTTGACAGAACTAAATGCGAAGAAATGGCGCCAATGATTTGGTTTGACAGAGCGTATAGTTTTACCTAGCGACACAGGGATGTCATTATTTGTTTCATACTTGTACACCTGGTAAATGCATACAGAGAAGAAATTTGATCTAATTCCGCGAATATTACAAAAAGCTATACTAAAATTTCCCAACATTTATAAGCCTAGACAAAATTAAAACAAGGCAGGAAGTAGAGAATGCAATTACAGGGCACCAATAAAGAGATAGACAGCCAGTAAGTATAATGCTTTTACCACAATGAACTGCAGGTTATCAATGCGACTATGACCGCATGTAGCGCCAACGAAAGGAATATGAAAGAAGGAAAAAAAATCAACAGCAATGCGATTTTGCTGACTGTGGGTGCTGTTTTGTTATTATTGTCGTTCCGTTTTGTTGAATTATATATTATTTAAATTATTTTGTTATTTTTTTTTTATTGTTTATTTTTTATGTGTTTATGCACTCGCGGCGTATTAGACTGGATGCTGAATTTAAATATATTAAAGACGAGAAAAAATTTAAGCGAGTGCACTATAAACCAAAAGACAGGACAGATGATTTATAACTGAAAAGCGGTGAGGATATCCGCCCCCCTCGCCGATCACAACTACCGATGTAATGTAAAGTAGAGTTTAGTTAATTTAGTTTATAATTGATTGTCTTGCCAATCAACTTTGCCTTCACGGTTAAAGTATTCGACAAAACTTTGACGAATCGTTTCTATTGCACCTCTGTATGTGCCTGGAGTTCTTGCCGATGGCGGGTCCTCGGCTGTGTGTGCTGCAAGGGAAGATGATGCTAAATTTAAGTAGCCATTGTCGAAATCGCTCTACAATTTATGCAACAAGCAGAAGGTCTTCGTAGCTATTTCAACATTTTCCACTGACACATCCGTTAGTTTGAAAAATTCGAAACCGGTTGGGCAATATTCCAAATGCATGCTCCACAACATGTCTTGTACGAGATAAGCGAATATTGAAAATTTTCTTTTCCATGGAGTTCGTTGTTTGTGAATATTATTTAAAAATATGTTATTGTATTTTTTTTTTTTTTGAAGGAAAATGGACTTGCGCATTATCAATCAACATCCATTAATTTGCGTTGAAGTAAAACTCCAGCATCCACAAGCCACAACGGAACGATGCTATGTGTCCTTTATAGTTGTAGTAAAAAGCTCGATCTTTTCGAGAAGCTTTAAAAGTGATGTGCTTGCCATCCAGTGCATCTATGCAATGTGGAAATTGCCATTTGAGCGCGAAACTTTCAGCAATGCTCTGCCACTCTGTTGTTGTTGGAAACTGTAAAATTTAAATTTATTCATTAATTTATTCTAGGCAAGGACATCAAACGAAATTTGAGCAAATTTAAAACGTGAACAATTTACTGACAAATCGAAAAACAGCAAACGTGACACAAAATTGTTCAAGTAGCTCTCAAGTTCAAATATTGAATGTTAGATTGCTTTTTGTTATTATTTACTTTTTTTATTTTTTAATAAGGTACATTTTTTAATAACTCTCTATAAGTTCCTCATCCTTCCTGTCCTAAGGTATTGTGCTGTGACGTGGACATCGACCACCAATGATGAGAGGGTAATAGGAGCGTTCGAAAGAAAGATACTTCGTAAGATATGTGGTCCAATATATGTGCACGACGACTCTGACGTAGCGCATAAAAATCCATTGGCTGATTGGGTCACGTTGTGGGAAAGGGTTGTTGTGCCATTACAAGAAGTTGCGTAATGTTGTTGCCCTCAATCGTGTTGGGCGGGCGAAGTGCCCGTTGCGATTCGTTCATTATTAGTCAGATATTTATGTTGTTACGGTACATAACCTATTTTTAGAACTGAAGTGAACATAGCAATGCCACTTTTGGTAGATTACTTTCACTTCTTCTACGAATAGACTGCCGCTTCACTCACACAGATTTGTATTGCGGAAAATCAAAAAAATGTACAATTCTGTCTATTGCTTAGACATCTATGCATTGTGCAACTTATTTTATAAAATAAAACACAAATTATTAATAAAAATCAATTTAAAACACATATTATTGAAAATATATCAATGTAACATACTAGTTGTTACGTGCATGTCTATAGGCAAGGCGTCACACCAATTGGTTATCCTGAATAATGCAGGGTGCGCCATCTTTTACGTCGGTATGTAAAAATTGAATAATTTTAACATTTATCAACCAATTGACTTGAAATGTTTTTGAAACGTCAATCATGAATCGCTTCACATTAAAAATAGTCGTTCACTTGTCTTAACTGAACGTATCGTCGAAAATGTCATGGCTAACAAGCACCGTCTGATAACACTATTCGTCGTTTGGTGTCGAATTTTGTTGAGCTCGGGGCAGTAGGAGATCGTCGACAAGCAGTTCATCAACGCCCAAGACGTTCCAATGAACTAGTTGAAAAAGTAAAAGACAGTGCTGCCGTGAACCCACATATGTCGTATCGTCACCTCGCTCATCATTTTAAGGTCAGCGGAACCACCTAGCGGCACATTTTGAGGGATGACTTGCATTTATTTCATAAATTATAAAGTGAAATTGACTCAAAGATTATTGCCGACAGACCGTGCACGTCGCTTGAAATACGGCTAAACTGATTTTTGCAATTAAATTTTGATAACCGACGATTCCCATTTCACACTATCTGGCGCCACAATTGGGGAAGGGAGAATTCACATGAAACACCATTGCATGACCACAAAGTGACGGCGTTTACGCCAAAACCATCATTGGACCATTTTTCTTCAGAGAAGGCGAAACAGTCGATGAGAATCTATATCGGTGGATGTTGGCTCATTATGTCTGCCAACAAATGTGAGGAAAAGGTCCGAACGGATACTGATTTCAACAAGACGGTACGTCATGCCACACTGCAAATCAAACAATGCAGTTTCTGCAACGAAAATTCCCTTGGCATTTGGTGTCAAAAAATGGCGAAATTGACTGGCAACCCAAATCTCCAGATTTGACCCCTCCGTACTTCTTTATGTGGGGATATTTGAAAAGCAAAGTGTACGTCAGCAAGCCTCAGAAACTTGATGAGCTCAAGGCAAGGCATGCAGAAGACATATCCCGAAATGCTCGAGAAAGTGATGGAAAATGAAGCAGAAGTGCACATTTTGTTTTGGCCAATAACGGCGGCCACTTGATTGATGTTGTATTCAAGACTAGTCAAAATAAATAAATTGCAAAGGACCAAATTAAATAAAAATAGCTCATATATGGGAATTGGTTATTTTTTTTTTAAAGTTATTCAATATTCACATACTGACATTACAGATGGAGCAAACT
Source organism: Palloptera scutellata (assembly GCA_958295655.1). Taxonomy (NCBI): domain Eukaryota; kingdom Metazoa; phylum Arthropoda; class Insecta; order Diptera; family Pallopteridae; genus Palloptera; species Palloptera scutellata. The sequence continues at coordinate 59,269,914 of OY282450.1, forward strand.
GTATATTTTCTCGAAATTTTGCATAGGAATCTTAGACCATAAATATTAACTGTGAATTCCGTCTCCAGTTCAACACATGTTAAGTATGAAGTATTTTCGGAAAATTAAAAATTACATAACATCAGATATTTTCAGTTGACAGAAACTCCTTTGTCAGAAGGGTTTCTTTCCATCCCGGGGTTTCACAGAAATTTTTTAAAGCTTCTAATTTTTTTATATGTTTTTCTATATAAATTGTTCTTCCATTTTTATCCTGATGAACTATTTCAATAATTTGTTTCTTTAAAGATCTTTCCAATGTCACAGCTTCTACATTTTCAATTAGTTTTACAACTAAATTTTCTAAATTAAATAAATGATTATCTTGTACACCAGGAAATAATATTCGCATTGAATTAGCCAAATTAAAAAGATAATCACGATTTGAACCACTTGGGCCGGCGGAAGTGAAAATCTGCTCTGCAATCTGCGACATCTGCCTTATTTTACCAGCATATGAATCATTTTCATGAGTCGCAATATACATAATAACGTTGAAATGCGTGCTGTCAATCGCATCTGGAAATCCGTGAAACATTAATGCGCAACGTTCGTATCCGTTTTTTTCACGGCAATCTAGATGCTGCAAAACTTCATGTTTATGCTGTGCTGCTAAGCGGTATGCCATCCCATACACTCTATCCGTACAAACTTTTGTTGGCAAAAGAGTAACTACGCGACCTGGTTTCTGATGTGTACCGCGATGATCAATACTATGTTGGTAGAAGCGGCGTTGATAACCACAAATGTAACCGCTACGGCGATCAATGTAGGGAAAATCTGCCTTCCAAACTAGCGACCCATAGCCAAAAACCCAAATGTCATCCTCCGTGTGTTGAACAGCCATCGCTTTATTTACACTCAACAAGTCTTGGAGATCATTATCGTGTTGGTTCTTATATATTTTCTCTTTAAAGTATTGGTCGTATATTTTATCCACAACTTCTTCCATATCAATAGCATCCAAAGTTAATTCAATTCCTTTACACACTTGAAACATTGTATTGTTACCCTACCTTACTATAAGGTAAGATAGTTATTAGTGATGAGAACTATCGAATAAAAACTATCGAATTATTCATTTATTCGATAGTTTGCCAATATAAGTCATGAGATTGATGTTTGGAAATTAATAATAAAAATTGTATAAGACAAATACATATGTTAATGCATTTTTCTATAAAGCTAGAAAAACACATACATATGTATTCCGTCAGTGTTTATTGAAAGCCATTTCTCTAGTGATGGTGATGTTGACACACCAATCGAAGATATTAGAAAAGTTAAAATATTTGTCGATCCGTATGTGTATGACATTGTGTGCCAACATTACCTTATTTCGCTGGAAACGTCGAGTGTGCATATCAGATGAAATAAAAATGCTGAGTGTCAACGAAATGTTTATACTCATGCTTAAGGCCATGGTTATATTGAATATTTTGCTCGATTAACACTTTGTGCTCGGTGTGCGATACACCGAACACTAACAGCGAACACTGACAAAATCGTCGGTACATGATAATCATTTAATTTCTTTAACAGTTGAAGTCACACGAAGAGAGAGCTTTTACTCACTCTCACAGCGAAAGGTAAACCGAACACTCCGAGCATTCAGGGTGGCAATGAGTTATTCTACAAAAAATGAACAAAAATGTATGTAAAATTGCAGCAAACCTGTATATCATTGCACTCTCCATATTGATAAAATCGTTTAAAGTTTTTTGGTATACCACTTAGTGTCACCGTCGCAAACAAAATAGTATTAATAAAAACCTGAATTTCGACCAAAAATAATTCTATAATGAACTCAAAAAAAAAAAATTTGATGTGTTCTTCGAACAGCGAACACCAGCACCTTAGGGCCTTGTTTTGCAGACGGCCACGATCACATGTAACGAACTTCCACCTTCTTCAAGGCTCACATCATGTGAGGCGGTCGCTGCATACCTAGCAATGCTTCAATCTTAGCTCAGGGAAAATGGGAGTGGGCTAACCTCAATAATATGATGTGAAGAGTTACATTAAATCATATTTGTATGCAGCTCATACAGTAGGAAAAATCCTAAAAAAGTAATCTCCGTAAGAAAACTATTGAACACGTATTTAACTACCACCAACAAATGAATAAGAAACTAAAATTTAGAGGGGGAAAGCTGAAAGTCAATTGAAGTCTGTACCCACCCTACCTGATATCGATGTATTACCATACTGTCGATATCCCATTGCTTAACTTATCTACTGTTTACCCTTACATTTCATCAAATAATAATATTTTAAAATTTCATTATTACTTATTTTTATTATTACAAACTTATACTAATTATTTTATTTTGTAAATATTTCATTTCAGTAAAATATTACTAAGTATTTATGAAGATTTTATGTAGTTTTAAAATACTGTACTAGTAAAATTATTTATAATTAAAATTCCTAATAAATCACCTATTGATAAATTTTCCTATTGGCCTAGTTATATTATGCGGTTAAATATAAGAATAAAATAAAAACGGTAAATCTGTGAGAGCGTGGTGAATATTACTTCAGAGAGAGCAGTTATAATTAAAAGCAAAGATAAATAAATGATCGAGAGACATGCGTGTTGGTATGATTTCACCCACAAAAAAAATATGTCATACTATATAAATATATTTTTAAATCATGTTAACACTATAAGTATATAAGTATTTTAAAAATTTTTTTTTATTTTACTTACTCACGTTAAATTGCTACTTCACCGATTCGACGATGATGTTGCATGCTAAGTGTGGTTTGATAATTGTTGCACCTGTGATACTCGCTGTGATAATTAGATTTAAGTATAGATATATAGTAAAATTTTCTTTAACACTTTTTTTTATGCTTATATGATTAAATTATTCTTTTAACATTTTGAATTAATTTTTTTTTATTTTACACTGACATAAAACCGAATTTGAACTTAAGGAATTTTAACACTACTACTGGTATATGTATGTCTATTTCACTCTTAACAGATGTATTTATGTTGATCTCCTGTTGCATGCCATGTATCCTGTGATGTCCGGTAATCCCACAAGTAACATAGTATGTTCTGTGTATCTTCCCTGGTGATCCAACATGCAGCAGCAATCCACCCAGCACTTTATGCTCCTGGTCGCTTGGGTATTCCTGGTCCAGCCATTCTTTATATTGACAGCAAAAATTTTAATAAAGTACGTCTTTCCTGTTCAAGCTCCACGCAGTCAATCCCTCTTTTTCTGCTCGACAGTTAAAATGTTTTCTGCCACAAATCAGAAATAATACCTCTACTTTCCTGTGGATCACAATGCCGATCAGTTAAGGACGTTGACCTTATCCCCTACTGTCCAAGTGACCGCTGCCCTATAAATACTTTCTGCTAGGAACGGTAAAAGAGTGTTATTTAAGTTACCCGCTTATCAGAAATACCTTCTTGTCGGAAGTGAACAACTTTTATTTGGGGGGGGGGCCTATATAAACTTTATGCATATAGGTAAGTACTATACTTTGGTGCGAAAACTTGTACCCTTATCAATCGCACTAGGTGATATGTATGAAGGTCTGGATGTTCTCACTGAAATTTAGGTTGACCCTTACACACATCATGGCAGAATATCCAGGTGTCCACATCTGACATGGCGCTCTCTATTTCATTCAGGCCTCTACTGTCAAATAAGAAATCGGCTGTTTTTGGTAAGGAAACACATAGCTGAGCAGAGTTTACAACTACGGCTCATGGTTTCATGCTTGACACAATCAGTGAAGCCATAGTGTTATCGATAGTAGCATCCTTAAGGTGCTGGTTATACTGGTATTCGCTGTTTGACGAACACATATTTTACTCTTGTACTCGGTGATCTGGTTACATTGGAGTGCGTTACAGGGTTTTTTGTCGAAATAAACGGCAACACTAAATGGTATACCAAAAAATTTTAATCGATTTTATCAATATGGAAAGTGAAATTAACAATACAGTTGAAAAATTTTGATTATAAGAGGATTTTTCTTCAATAGTTTTATGAATAATATATTTAATATTCATTTAAAAACTAAAAACATTCGCAACTTCGCTTTTCTTCATATGAAAATAGTGATGTACAGGGTTGCATGTTATCCTTTTATTTTACATACATTTTTGTTCCCTTTTTGTAGGATCTTTTACATACACTTTTGTTCCTTTTTTGTAGAATAACTCTTTGACATCCTGAATGCTCGAAGTGTTCGGTGTACCCAGCATATCATGTTCGCTGTCAGAGTCAGTAAAAGCTCTCTCTTCGTGTGACTTCAACTGTTAAAGAAATTAAATGATTGGGTCAATTCGTAAATGCAACAAAAATATGCATTACTGCTGCAGCGATGTTGCACTGCTGATGCTTTCTTCATGCACAAAATTATTTTGCTTCTTTTTTGTTTCTTTCAGAACATGATTGCAGCAGCAAACAAATTGAAATGGAAGTTTTGGTAAATTTAATAATTGATGAGGGAAATTTAAAAGTGACAACTTTTTACTAAACACAAATAAAAACAGAAACCGTCTCTCAGAAGAAAACTCTTTTTATTAAAAAGTATATTAAAGAAAAAACAAATAATTCAGATAGTTTGTAATTATTTTTAAATAATACGAACATATCCTGACGACGTATTCACAGTCATTTCCGAATGAAAAATCATCGAAAAATTCACATGAAGTGGCGTTTCCTGTTTTTAATTCGTTTATAAGTTGTGACAAGGTTCAAAAATTTCCTGCTGATCTGATCTCTTGGTCATTTCAACGTTCGGATTCACTTTTTTCATTTCCTCTAGAACCTTACCCCACAGGACAGATTTCTTTTTTTCTTCCTGATATAAATTCGCTTTCGTAGTCCAGTCTGGTTCTTATAGTTCGCTTCTACTTAAATTTTCAAATTCAATTCTAAAATAAAAATAATATAAGGCACATTTTATTAAACAAAATAACAAACAAAAACTTTCATAAACTTTTACACTTCCTCCATTTTTGCAGTATTGCATCAGCCAAATTTATGATGCTTTTTTTTGCATATAATTGCGCATCAGCTGATATAGGTTTGCATTTACGAACCATTAACAATAAAGTGTTGCATTTTCGAACACGATGCTTTAGCAAATGCAGCAGTACTGCGGCAGTGTTGCATTAACGAATTGACCCGTTGTCGATATTTACCCCCAGTTCTAATTCAGTCAATGTTGAGATTTCGGAAAAGTAGGTAATGTGCTGTTCGTTTCTTCACTGAAAAAAATTATTCTTCACCAATTGGAGTATGATTTTTTGTTTCTAAATTGTTTGCTCAAAATATTATTTATTTAAATTTTAAAATTTAATTATATAACTATTGTTTGCCCTAAAAAAATTTGTCAATCATACTGAAATACTGATTGAACATTTTTTTTATTGAAATAAAGCGAACAGCGTATGTAACTCGACGCGTAAAACTCGTAGAACGCGAAAAACATTTTTCATTTAATTTTTTAAGTATAGGTACATATATGTAAGTATATGTTGTTATTAATTACACATGTACAAATATAAATAATTACAATAATAACTAATTATAAACTAAGAATGAATAGACTAAGTCCAAATTAGCCTTAAATGCTCTCTTGTTTAACTTTTAATTTAGCTGTCTCACATTTTGACATAATGTGAAAAAAAAAATAAATAAAAAAAAAAATAAAACAATAAAAATAATAAAATTTTCAAAAATTCAGTTATCCTATAGCTAGTTTTTTTGGATCTTCCTTCTCTGAATCTAGCCTAGGTTTATAAACTCACAATTGTGCCTTTTGGCCAAAAGTTAATATCAACGATTTTATCAAATATCTCAACCGGAATACTAATTTTAAAAGAAGAAATATTTCTTTGATATGAAAAGTTAAACAGAAAGGTCATCAATTTAAATGGTAGATACAATTGCAGTGTATTACCGTGACAAAGTATCGGAGTATACATTCTGTGAAATAAGAACACATAAAATTATATAGAAAGGGACAGAGTTGCGACGACAATTTACTCTGAAATGAGAAATACCTCAACCAGCAATAAAAATTAATTAACATTAACATGCTTCCAGCCAAAGAGTTAAAACATATATGATAACTCAGTCAAAACTACACCTGCTACCATATATGCACAATTAATTCTGCGCCTGTCTCCACCGTTAAAGCAGCGGCTTCGCTGGCTGGGTCATGTTGAGCGAATGAAAGAAGGCTCTCGGGCTAGATTGGTGTTTTATTCTGGCCACAGTGGAGGAATACGCAGAAGTGGACGTCCTAATATCCGTTGGTAAGACCAGGTACAGGGAACCCTGACTGCTCTTGGCCTTACCAACTGGCGCGCATATAGCAGAGGCGACTGGCGAAGTTTTATCGAGGCGGCGAAGACCGATAATCGGTTGTAGTGTCAACTAAGTAAGTAAGTAACGTAACTTTAGAAGCGCATAAAGAGTGTAAGAAGTAAATTGTGTTAGAAACTGATGTTGTTTACACTGACTTTTGCTTTTGACGTAGTAAATCATAATTAGCTTTTACTTAAATTGAATTTTCCGTCACGTTTACTAAAATGGATCACTTCTTACCTTACAAATCGAACACAATCGTGATCGTCGAGGGGCGGATGTCCCCACCGTTTTTTTAGTGAACATATATGTTTTTTGTACAATACACTCATGAAACAGTCATATTTTTTTCTGTGTTTTGTTTTTCGTTTAATTTCAACAACTTATAACAATTCTAAACAATAACTAATAAATTAAATAATACATATATCATATAAATATAACATAGGAACAACAATAATCAATAAAAAAACAGCACCCACAGTCAGCAGAATTGCATTGCTGTTGATTTCTTTTTTCTTCTCTTCCATAACCCTTTCGTTGGCGCTACATGCAGTCATAGTCGGCATTGATAAACTTAAGTTCATTGTGGTAAAGGCATAACACTTGCCACAATGGCTGTCTATCTCTTTATCGTTGTCTTATTATTATAGCATTCCCTGCCTCCTGTTTTGCTTTACTTTTGACTAGGTTTATAAATGTTGGGAAATTTTAGTATAGCTTTTTGTAATATTCGCGGACTCAGATCAAACTTCTTCTTTGTATATGCGTTTATAAGCCTCCATAAACCTCATGGAATGGCACTAGGTGAGACTCATGTATGTGAGGGTGCAGACCCAATGGATTTTCACGTACCAGGGTATCGGCTGGTGTCATTATTCTCTCCTCACAGGGGTCTTGCCCTTTTTATTAATGAGGATGTAGCGTACCTGCGCCAGAAACAACTTTATATGACGGATGCTGAGTTCAGCTCCATGTGGGTTAAGTTCAGCATTTAGTCTCATTTGCTGCACTTCTGTTTTCTTTATAGAAGCCCGAATTCTGATAGGGATTCTACTTTTAATAAGTTAGATTCTCTTTCCGACTCAATCGCTTCTATTTTGGAATTATATCCGTGCAGTGAAATTGTGGTTGCTGGTGACTCCAATGTTCACAATTCGGATTGGTTGTGCCACTCAAGTCACACAACACCGAAGGTCTGTATGTAGAGTTATTTGCCGAGTCGAACGACCTGACTCAACTAGTGACCGAACCGACACACATTCCGTGTATCGCAGGGCACGCCGAAAACATCATTGACCTATTTCTTACCTCTCATCATGACAAATATGATGTAAGTGTCCACGCACCTCTTGGAAACTCGGACCACTGTACCATTTTGGCATCCCTTCCGTATTCTAGAATCCACAACCCTTTAACGGTAGCTCCAAAGCGATTAATGTGGCTTTACGAAAAGGCAAATTGGAATGGTCTCAATAAGTTTTTTGAAAACTATAATTGGAAATTGTGTTTTACTGGTAAAAACATAGAAATCAGTGCTAAAATGGTAAAAGAAATAATCTTATTAGGAATGCGGTCTTTCATTCCCAATAAAACAATTAGTGTTAAACCCAAGGACAATGCATGGTTTAATGCGACATGCAGACAAGCAGTCAGGTGCAAAGAGGTCGCTTTCAGGAACTGGCAATCTAAAAAGAATGCCAATACTGAACAGTTGCGTAAACAGGAAAGATATCGCTGTAATGCTACTCTAAAGCGCGAAAAGTTTCTACACGAACAGCGCCTGAGGCACAAAATCTTACAATTCCATAGATGTGGTAAGAACTTTTGGTCATTTATAATGAGAGTAACGAATCAAACGTCTTCGTCAATTCCAACTCTTTTTACAGGTGATCGCCTCGTCACTAGCTCGGTTGATAAAGCGAACCTTTTAGTTAACATTTGCGCAGAGAATTCTTGTCTGCCAGCTAGCGATCAACCACTGCTCGTTATCGAATCTATATCTTGTGCTATACTTGATACTATACATTTTCGAACGGGAGTAGTTAAAAGAGTTCGTGCAAATCTTAACATAAATAAGGCTTCGGGACCCGATGGAATTCCAGCCCACGTATTGCGAGCTTGTGCGACAACGCTGGCGCGAACATTGCGCAATCTTTTCAACATTTCATACACAACTGGTGTATTTCCGTTTTGTTGGAAAGTTGCCAATATCTAACCAGCTCCTAAAAAGGGCAAGCCTACAGACCCTGCGAACTATCGCCCCATCGCAATATGTTCTACGCTATCCAAAGTCATGGAAAGTGTAGTTAACTTCTACTTGGTGAAATATCTTGAGCAAAACGAATTGCTTAATGACCGCCAATACGGTTTCCATCAAAATCGCTCCACGGGCGATCTCCTGGCGGTCATCACTGAGCACTGGTACCATAGTGTCCATGGCTTCGGTGAGAGCAAGGCGGTTGCTCTGGATATTTCAAAGAAAGAAGCAGCCAAGTGTCTCGGCTTTGTGAGACGGTGTAAAAATGATCTCCGCATGATCTACACCACCTATATACATCCTAAATTGTAGTATAATTCGCACCTATGTGCTGAAGCTTCACGAACACAACTGGAGCTCCTAGACCGTATCCAACATCGAGCGTCTCACTGTTCTACTGTTACCTTAACGGTAGATGTTCTTCTGAGATGCGCAAGCTGATGCCGCCAGTTCTTGTGTTCAACAGAACTACACGGTCAGCAAGCGGACATGGTGTTCCAACGCACTACGCATTACAGAGAAAGATCGTTCATCTGTCGAATCGCGCGTATTTGGAATAAGCTCCCTGCAACAATTTTTCCAAATTATTATGACCCTTAAGTTTGCAAGTTTAAAGCAAACATTCATAAACACTTCTCCTTTCTTTTTCCTCCCACCTAACAATCTTCCTTCCAATCGACACAATGGTCTGCATTTATAGAGTTACTCTCTCTGTGTTGACTATATTTAAAAAAAAAAAATTGTACATAAATCGATTGAAACTAATTTCATTACCATCGTTATACTCACGTAGAATAACGTTGAATTCTAAATTTATACTTAAACTTATCTTTTAACATGCTAGAAGGATCTATGATTTGATATGCTTCAAAACTTATAATTGTAATTACTTAAAATTTGAATCTTTCAATAATGACTGTATAGATTTTAATAAAGTTGATCATTTAATATATTTTTCCGATTCATCAAAATCAATTAAAGATAAAATTCTTCTAGAAATTAACGCTTTTGCTTCCATACGCGCTTCTGTAGAGAGATCCGGGTCACTCTACTACGATAACCTACACGTAGTTAGGAGCTTCCCTCTGTCGGCTGGACGGGAGGTGGGCATGAGATTCGTCGAAAAAATTAAATCAATATGTATTCTGCTCCAAATGCCGTCACTTGCACTCCATGGCTGGACGGGAGGTGGGCATGAGATTCGTCGAAAAAATTAAATCAATATGTATTCTGCTCCAAATGCCGTCACTTGCACTCCATGGAATAGGTTGCTCTTTTCAAAGCTCGGCAGCATAGTTTGGTATGCATTACACACTTTTATCTTGTATACAATAATATCATCAAGTTTGGGCTACCACCCAAGCTAGTGACTTAGTTTTTACTATATCCACTGCTCTAAAATCCAAATTTAAAACGTTGTTAAAGTCCGCATAGTTTATGTAGCTATTTGGAAAACCTTTATGCTCACCAAAAATCGCTTACAGTGGTTTCTCATTAGTTTTGAGCGCAATAAATACTGGCGAAGTTTCATCAAACATAGCTAAGGCTTTAAATATTAGCTTATTGTAATGAAAGCAATATGTCTTCTTTCGCCGTTTTCAAATCTATGTGATAAAATTGTTGCCACGGCTTTCAAGCTTGCATCTGTTTCCAAAATGATTGGCAAATTAGGGTTGAAATGCACTAAATCTTGATAGGAAGTTTTCTTAACTGTTTCGAAAGCTAACTGGAACTGTTTACTCCATATAAAATAGGTGTTTTTCTTTAACTAAGAATACGGAGTCATATTATCAGCAAAATTATGAGTGAATTTAGAATAATAAGTCACCAAACTAATAAAAGCACGTAATTCTGGCACATTAGCCGGTGGTTACTTACTTACTTAACTGGCACTACAACCGATGATTGGTCTTGTCCGAGATTCATTGGGGAATATTTTAACATAGTCGGTTCCAAGCCCGACGCACAACCATGCATTCAAGACCATGGAGAAGCCCGCCGCAGACATTAGTTACCTCAATGACGGTTGTCAGATCGCTATCCAGGGGACGCCACGAGGAGGCTGTGTGTCGACTTGAAACGTAGAAGCGAAAGGATAGAACATGGACGCACCTGCGACTCTCACGAACTTTACCTTGTGTCCGACGCCCCAGGCCCCCTTTATCGGCCGGTGTTGGTGTCTTTTAAACACGTTCGGTACGCTCAGTATTTTTATTAATATAAAATCCCAGATAAGAGAAACAAAATATATTTATCTAAATTTAATTTCAATCCTACTTATGGCAATCTCATTAGTACCCAGCGAAGAGTCGACACATGTTCTTTAAAAGCTGGTCCAGTGACTACAATATCATCCATATAATTAACAACAGTTTTCAATTTTAATATCTCGCAAATCGTTTGCTGAAAAGGGGGACCAGCTAGCTTAACACCGAAAGATAAACGTTTCATTTTGAAGATTCCGATGTGTGTGCTCCAGGCACATAATTTTTGATACTCCTCATCAAATATTAGCTTATTGTAAGTTTGTATAAACCTAGCTTCGTAAATAAGTGTTCACCCTGAAAAATTTTCTCCAATTTTCGGTATTGGACACTTAAAATCACTCAAATATTTGATAATTGTAGCTTTACATGGAGTTCACCACTCCGAATCTTCTATGGGCTCAAGCACTCCTGATTTAGCTAATTCCTTTAACTACACATCTATTTCTCTTTTACAAGCAAACGGTACTGATCTGGGCTTTACCCCCTTACCGATAGATAAATTACCTTTCGCTAACGTGAAAGCACCTAATTCTCCGACAAACATCTTACCGACTTTATTTCCTTCATTTCTAAATTCTTATGTTCAACTAAATTAACTTCTTTTGCCACTTGGACTAATTCAAATTAAATTTAGTAGTAGTTTTTTATGTGGAGTGGTTGCTGTGGTGTAGTGGTAGTGCGTTGGACTGCTACACAGAGTGTCCGGGGTTCGAATCTCGGCACAGGCAAAATCAAAAAAAAAAAGTAGAAAAAATAATTTTTATACACGGCACCACCTCTTGGCAGGCAATGGCAAACCTACAAGAGTAAAAATTGCTATGAAAAGCTTTTCACTTCGCCGTTCGGATTCGGCATTAAACTGTAGGTCCCTTCCATTCATGTACAAATATAACACTCCAACATGAGTGGATGCGAAAAGCTCAGCCTAGGCCCTCCATGGGTTGTTGTCCCATTAAAAAGTAAAAGTAAAGTAAAGTAGTTTTTTATGTGAGAAAAGTCTATTAAATAATTCGACTGGTGCACCAGTATCGCTTAACACATAGCTTAACCCCACCCAAGCCAATCAGTAAAACGTACGTCTCAGAATCAAATTCAACATCCTCATCGAGTACTGAAATATCAGTAACGTTTCTCTTCCTTTGCTTGGTTTTCATGAGTAAATTGCGAATTCCTTACTAAAATCACCAATGCGTGCCTGCGGTTCAGTCTTAACCTGTTGAAAATCTGTACAATTGCAATTATTAGACGCTTAATCTTCAAAATTAGAATCGGAATCAGAATTATTAAAAAATGTCTGCATTTTTTTATACAAACTGAGGCCAATTGCCCGATAGGTACACAAGAATGCATTTGTTCCCTTTAAATCTACCTGATTCCAAATCATGTGTACGCCAACCGCAATGCTTACACTTTTTCTTTGGCTATGACTCTATCGAAACTCCATTTGATGTACCTCTTAGTGTCGTTTGTACCACTCGAAGTACCGTTTGATTTCGGTTTGTTTATCAGTTTGCCTCTTCGTTTAATGCAATTCACTTCCCCGTTGTTATTGGAAACAGTTTCTTTAACTAATACTCTGGTTTTCGTCACCAATGCCTTCCTTAATGCTTCTTTGAGAGTCAACATCTCGTCTTCCTCACATAACTTTTCAAATAGACTCCCCGTTGTTATTGGAAACAGTTTCTTTAACTAATACTCTGGTTTTCGTCACCAATGCCTTCCTTAATGCTTCTTTGAGAGTCAACATCTCGTCTTCCTCACATAACTTTTCAAATAGACTTCCTTTCATAACACATATGAATTTGTTTAGAACAAAATCAGCTAAATTGCCCCCAAATTTGCACAACGCAGCCAATTTTTTTTCAGCTTCGAAAAAATTCTTTCTCTACTGAAAAACAGAAACTGTATCTTTTAGAGAAAGCTTCTGTCCTAACAGAGAAAGCCTCTGTCCTAATGAATTTAAGCTCCTTGATTGCATTTTCATCAAAATGAATTTCAAGCCTTCCGTTAATGGTCCGGGTGTTATATTTGTACATGAACGAAAGGGACCTACAGTTTTATGCGGAATCCGAACGGGGAGTGAAAATATTTCCATAGGTAATTTTTACTCTTGTAGGTTTGCCATTGCCTGCCAAGAATTATGTTGTGTAGAAAAATTGTTTGTGTAGCACAATCGACAATTGCGACAATTGCTGCCGGTATGCACGGTTGCCACTTCGGTACAATTCAAACAAAACTGGTAAATTTTAAAGTTAGCTTTAAAGTAATTAAAAATTGAGAACATATTTTCAAAATAAATTTTGTTGAAAAATGTTGGATTTAAATGTTTTTAAGTACTAAAAAGGCGTCACTGGCCGAGATCAAAATGTGCAAATACTAAATAAATAAAAACACTATTATGACAATTTAGTCTTAAAGAAAGATACACAAGACTCTTTATTAATACAGATCCATATGTATGTCAATGTTTGATCCGTCAATGTTTTAGCGCGAAATTACAGCATTTCAATTGGTTTATTTATTTGCTATGTGTTTAATCCAATTGTCAAGATCTCAGAAAGTTGTTAATTATTTTGTATAATATAAATTTTTATTATTAATTGTTTTGTTTGTTTTTAACGGTTCATTTTAATTTATGCGTAAACCATGTGTAACTTAAGTAATTTCGCTTTGGGAAATGTCAAATAAATTACTTTGAACTGAAGTAATTTATCATAAATTACCACATAAATTAAGATCAATTCGGTGTCAGCACTGATTTTTTAGATAAGTAATCGAGAAATGCCATCACAGGGTATGTGTCATTTCTATAAACAAAAAGTTCGGATTCAGAAATCAAAATTGTGAGGGAATGGAGCCGAGGGCCTCCTAATTGAAATTTGGAGATCCAAAATTAATCATTTAAGAGGCGCCCGGAAAAATGCGCACATAATTGAGGAGATGGTGGTGGCGCTGGAAGAGCAAGGTGTGTTGTGCACAGTAAATGAATTAAAAGTAAAAATGTACAACCTGACGGCACGATACAAGTATGTAATCATAACAACACAAAAACATAATCAGAATATAAATTAATTTACATTACAGAAAGGAAAAGGCAATCATCGGACCATCCGGGGGCTCTCTTCGGAGGGGCCTTTATATACGGAGATGTGGACTTTGCTGGCTCCATATAATTAGTTACTACACGGAGTTGTTGGTAGAGGACAGCATAAGTGGTAAGAAAAAACTTCATATTGAAATATGTAATTTGTTTATTAATTTTTATTCCATAGAAAGCAACATCTCAGTATCGGAATCCGAAAATGCAGAAAGGCCAGTTTCTCCAGCTTGTGCCGAGCCTGCTGCGGCACCACCACCATTGCCGTCGCCATCACATAAAAAAATAGTTTGAAGGACCAAAAGATTTATATTCAATATATAGTTTTGTTGTTGTTGTTGTTATAGTTACTGTGAATTAAATGAATTAAAATACAGGAAGTTGTAGCTATATTATTTTTTAAGGAAAAAATTTATTGGCAGTAATACTTACTGAAATAGGTCGCAAGTGCATTGCGAATTGATTCAGCGCTGGTTTCGTTGTTACTGTCCCGTAATTCCTGCTGAGGATGATTCCGAGTTCTTTCCAAATATTTCAATGCCTCCATCCACTTCTCATTAATCGTTTAATTTTTCTCATTTAAGAAGTTGTCGATCTTTTTTCCATTTCTACGGAATCGTGATTTCATGTGCCCAAAAGCATTTTCAATGACTCTTCTACATTTTGATAGTTCATAATTGAATGCTTTTCCTTTTCGCTTTGCATAACGTTAAATGCATATGGCTTCATCAATTTCGTACTGAAATTGAGTCGTTGCAGCGTCCTAGGCTCCCAACGCGTATGTAAATGAATCGATATCTGAAAACAGAGTTAATGCATATTTTTTATTTTTTAAAACAAACGTGCAATAATCTTACCTGGCATCCACTAATGCTAATAAAACTGTGAAATACCACCCTTTGTAGTTGTAGTCGGTAGCGTCCTGGGAAGGTGGGTGAATCTCAATATGGCAGCCGTCTGCAAAATCAAATATAAATACTTCCGGCCTTGTAATTATAAATCTTCGCGTTAGTCCATACCAATGGCCCCGATGCACTGAGGAAAACCAAGCACTTCGAAACCTTCAACAAGGTCCACGATTTTGTCCCTGTTCAGTGGGAAATTTCTCATATATTTCGGTCGCAAGTAATTCCAAACATCAGAACAAAATTCTAATAAAATACTGTATACAGTTGACTTGCCAACTCCGAACATATTACCACCATATTACCATATTACGTTCACTCCGCAATCGACCTTCCAAAATGTCTGTGTTTGTTACTATAACAATTGCTGAAGTTAATAAAAAAGGCGTGTGGGTGTCAAAAATGTTACAGACCTTTGCCCAAAATAAGCAGACTTACGTTCGAAGATTTTGTGATATTTTGAACAATGTCAATTGTTTTTTCTTCAAGAATATCAACTTTTGCATGAGTACAGAATGCCGGCTTTGTAGCAGACCCAGAAAGTCATTGCACATGAAAAAACAATCCACGATATTAATTACATCCTGCCGCTGTTTGAACGCCAATATACTCCTGGTCGGACATGCTAAAATAAAACAAAAATTATTCAAATTCACTTGAATGTATTGTGATTGCATACTTACTTTCGCCTTTTGCTACAAAATAATAAATATGCGTGTTGACACTGAACTGTCAAAATAAATTACGAACTGCTAGTATGAACGCAGTTGATTTAAGTGAAGTAATTTATTATAAATTAAGTAATTTATGCCCTAGAGTGTGAACATAGTATTAGTCTCGGCATCGGTTCGAACAAAAAAAAATCGCAATCGGTCGGTCTCTAGTTTCAGCATAAAATTTTACGTGTGTCATGCGGCAAATTGTGCTCATGCATTCTTGAAATTAGGTTGTGTTTTTCATTTATAAGTAGAATGTTGGCAACGCTAAAACTGTCATAAATCATTGTCGTCAACCTGACAAAAACAAAGTTGTTAATACATCGGTAAAAAGTTTTGTGAATTATTTTGGTATTGATTGTAAAAATTTTGTCGATAAATATATGTGCATATTATAGAACGTGTTAATTAATTAAGATTGATAGAAGACACAAATTAATTGTTACAATATATAAAAAATATAGAAATCAAAAAACTGTACGGTACAAAAAAGTAAGTTATTTTATAACAACATTAGTGATAAATGTATTAATATATTGAATGTCACGACAAAATATTAACTGAACTGTGTGATTTTTGTTGAAATACAACTGCTAATAAAATTTGTAGTAGGTCTACAAATTTGAAGGAGTATACATATTCCATTGCAAATAAGTAGTAGTAATAATTTTTAAATATTTCATTGAAATATAATGCAGGGCCTTATTTATAATTAACATTTGTCTTGTGCTCTGATTTCCCTAATGTCCTATCCACAATTTTCTGATTTTTTCGATATCGTTTTAATTTTAAACTATGTAACTTTACATAAGTAAACGTTTTAAGTAAGAAATCGTCCATATTTTGGAGTAAATTAAAAAAAAATATTCTTAAAAATTATGATTAATATCTAAAAATCGTAAAACAGTGGCATTTTTGGGCCCATTAACTAAGTAATATATAATATAAGTGAGTTGTAGGACGAGTTGTTTGTGATTGTTGATTACGTGTTACTTCTATTGATTTACTTACATTCGTCCTCATTCCCCATTGTTTGATGATGATTGTGTCAATAATGCATAAAGATGAAGACTTTCGTAGTTACGTCGTTCAATTTAACAGTAAAGTAGAATTGATCTGTGCCCGATTATAGCAGTTCTTAGAATTGATATGCCAATTTATCTTTTTATTTATAAGTAGACCTGCTGTACCATGAAATCGTTAAAAACATCGTGGACTTACATATATGGTATACATACACAAAAAATAACTTACTTAGCTAGCACTACAACCGATGATCGGTCTTGGCCGCCTCCACAAAACTTCGCCAGTCACTTCTGCTATGCGCGCGCTGGCGCCAGTTGATAAGTCAGGTTGCCCTGCACCTGGTCTTTCCAAAGGAGATTAGGACGTCCCCTTCTGCGTGTTCCTCCACCGTGGTTCGAATAAAACACCCTTCTAGCCGGAGCGCTTTCTTCCATTCGCTCAACATGCCCCAGCTAGCGAAGCCGCTGGAGTTTTATACGCTTGACTATGTCAGTGTCGGCGTACAGCTCATACAGCTCATCGGTCCATCTTATTCGATACACGTCGTCCACGCATACTGGACCGTAGATCTTACGGAGTATCTTCCTCTCGAACGCTCCTAACAGCCTCTCATCATTGATGGTCGATGTCCACGTCTCTGCGCCATACATTAGGACGGGAAGGATGAGGGGCTTATAGGGCGTTATTTTCGTCGGTCGAAAGAGGGCTCTACTTCTCAATTGCCTACTGAGCCCGTAGTAACACCTGTTGGCAAGAGTTAGTCTCCGCTTGATCTCAAGGCTGACATTATTGTTGGTGTTTATGCTGGATCCTAGATATACGAAATCCTTGACGACTTCAAAAGTGTAGTTGTCAACAGTGACATTTTGTCCAAGACGCCGTGACTCTTTGTTTGTTGACACAAGGTATTTCGTTTTGTCCTCGTTCACCACTAGACCCACACGACGAGACTCCCTTTCCAGGTTGGAGCATGCTGCAATGACTGCTCGAGCGTTTTTGCCAATGGTGTCAATATCATCAGCGTATGCTAGCAGCATGACACTCTTGTAGAAGATAGTGCCAGAGATGTCGATGTTCGCAGCTCGAATTATTTTCTCCAGCATAAGGTTAAAGAAGTCGCACGATAGGGAGTCACCTTGTCTGAAACTTCTTTTGGTATCAAATGGTGCGGAGAGGTCTGTCCCAATTTTCACTGCACTGGTGGTGTTGGTCAGTGTCATTTTGCAAAGACGAATGAGCTTTGCAGGGATACCAAAATCAGACATTGCGGCGTACAAGTGATCCCTAATCGTGGTGTCGAAGGCGGCTTTATAATCGACAAATAGATGATGGGTGTCGATCTGTTTTTGTCGGGTCTTTTCCAGGATTTAACGTAGTGTGAATATCTGGTCGATGGTGGATTTACCAGGCCTGAAGTTACGTTGATAAGGTCCAATCAGTTTGTTGTTCAAAAAATAACAGTAATATTTAAAAAAAAAAATTTCAAGTGTGTCTCATTGGTTTGTACAACTGAAGAACTTGTTGCAGTATGTCAAGAATGAGTTTACAATTGGAAAATAAATTAAAATTTTCAACATTGTTGAAAAAAAAAGATTACTTTTATTTATGTACATTACAAAAGTTTTTTATTAAAAATTCTTTTAAATTACATTATTTATGAAGGAGTTATTAAAAATGTCAGTTTCAAAGAAAAAGAAACGAAATTTTAATTGTCCTTAATAAACCCAAACTTAATGCAACTGCTTATAAAATAGGTAAAGCCAAACCACCACCACCAAATCTGTTGAGATTCACCCAAAAATCATAATAAAGTATGTTTCATAACTATAAGACACTTTTTAGTTTCAGCTAAAATAGTCTAAATAATTTAGTTGACCACCCTGAAAAAAAATATAAAAATATAAATAAATAAATAATAAAAACACCGTTACCTTCTCACACTCTCGATTACAATATATTTTATCATACATACATATTCTTTCTCTTAAAAAAGTACTGTTACAACTAATAACTAAAGGGTAAAATGTATGTATTTCGTTTCATAACTATAGGAAAAAGCAAAAAGCGGGTTTTCAAATCATTTTTGTTTTAACTTATATTGGAATTTAATTAAAAAGTAAGATTGACAGAGCTAGAAAGAGGTATATGCAGTTGCAGCAAAAGAAGCAAGTCATTTGTTACAGTGGGCTCTATAAATACCGAAATATACATCAAAGAATGTTCGAAAAAAAGCTTCTTCCTTTCATAAGAGAGCACAATGTGTCCACATATTTTTGGCCCGATTTGGCATCATATCACTACGGCAAGAAAGCTCTGGAGTGGTACCAAAATAATAACATAGTTTTTGTACCAAGAGAAGCCAATCCTCCAAGTTATCAATTAAATAAAAAAAAATCAAAACTCTAAGATCAACCGTTTAAAAATTATTGAGTTTTATATATGTTAAGATTTTTTCGATCTCACTCCTTAATAGAGAAATAAGTTGCAATGCATATTAAACATAAGCAATGGAAAAGAAAACACAAATAAATCCAATTAAAACCCGATTAAAAACGATAACTATAGAAAAATGCACTATTCCATCGACAGGTAGTGGAAACAGCGTCAATCAACGTGACATACTAACTACCAAAGAACAAATCCAAGAGGAAGGAACCCACATAAGTCAGGCAAATAAGCCTACCACTCAAACACAACCGATAATAGAGAGCAATCGAGATGCTCTCATAGCGTCACAAACACAGACTCAAACCCGAGCATCAGTCTTAAAACTTGGCGATATTGAGAATCCTACCCCTGCAGCGAGCGAGCTCTCATAGGCAGAACAATGCACAACGCCAGTAACACCACATACGAAACACCAACAATCAACATGAGTCCCAACAAATTGTAATACCAATAAATACTAAAAATACTATTAATCTCACCACTCCACCAATTAATACTATCACAACTACAGCTTGTACCGCTAAGAAAAATACTGAAACAACTAACACTGTTAAAATTATCGAATCTAGTGCAACTTCTACGGCTGTTACAACAACAACTAAAGCATCAAATGGTTCATCATCAGCGATGACAACAATTATTATAAATAATAAACCATCTGTAACTGTTGCGATATCCACAAGAACAACACCAGCTAAAATATTAAATCTAACAGACACTCCAAAGTCTAAGAATAGCCAATCTATAAGAACTGCTGAAAGTTGCAACATGCCTCAAAGTAACAAAAAAGTTAAAAATACCGGAGTAAGTAAAAAAACAATAATTTAACGCAAAGTTCAGGTAAAACCTCTAATAAAAACACAAATACAAGTCAAACAATTTTAAATTATTGGCTTAGTAGACCCCTAGTAGCAAATAGAATAAAAATATTGGAAATTCTTTCGACCGATGATAGTAATGATGAAGCAAACCCTGAAAATCAACAAATGAACCAAAAAATAAACCAAATAAACCACCACCTATCTTTATTGAAGGAGTAGAACAAATAAAGGTCCTAACAGATGCACTTAAAAATACAATTGGGCAAAAATTTGTACTTCAATCTCTTGCAAATAATGAAGTCAGAGTGCAAGTAGCAGACTCGGATAGCTATAGAGCGTCAGTAAAAATGCTTACTGAAAAAAATACAAAATTTTACACATTCAAGTCGAAAGAAGAACGTAACTTCAGAGTCGTGTTAAGAAACATGCACTATTCGGTTGATACTGAAGATATATAACTTGAATTAAAAGAGAAAGGTCATGAAGTAGCCAAAATTCATAATATGCAGCAAAAAAACACTAAAAAACCATTAACAATGTTTTATGTGGAATTCTTACTAAATAAAAATAAAGAAATATACAAAATAGATACTCTTCTACATACAAAGATAATTTTTGAAGCTCCGTACTCAAGAACAATTATATCACAATGCAGTAACTGCCAGAAATATGGCCACACAAAAAATTATTGCAAAAGAGATCCAGTGTGCGTCAAATGTGCTGGAAAACATAAAACAATCGATTGTCACTTAAGTAAAGGGGCTCAAAATGCCAAATGCGCTTTATATGGTGGTGAACACACAGCTAATTATAAGGGATGTCAAGTCTACAAAACTTTAAAAATAAAATGCTTTCCACCTCTACGTGAAAAAACACCTATAAACAATAAAGTACCAAGACCGGCAGAAATACAAAAAGGTATAAGCTACGCTGATACAGCACGACGAAATCTCCCGAGTCACACAATCCCAGCAGATAGAAGCTACGTTTATGCAGCAAGGCCAAATCTATTGAACCACACAATCCCAGCAGCTAACATTGATGTTGCCTGTACAACACAAAATCAACAACATAATTTTAATGAACTTAAGGAAATGATGATGTCATTGATTCAACAAGTTGCCAAGATGATGGAAGCTGTAACAATGCTTGTGACCAAGCAATCCAAAACAGCAACGCTAAGTACCTAAGTACAAGTGAACCAACCTATTGGCCTAGCGATTCAAATAAAATACCGGATTTAATTGATTTTTGCATTATCAAAAATTTTAAAAAGATGCACTAAAAATAAAATCGTTGTTTGAACTTTCATCTGACCATTCTCCATTACTTGTTGAATATAACACGATGGTCACCAACACTGTAAATGAAAACAATCTACATAATCGAAATACATGCTGGGATACGTACAAAGAGTATATAGTAGCAAACCTTGAATTGAATATTCCATTCAAAAATGAAGATAAAATCGAAAGTGCCTTGCTATATTTAAACGAAACCTTAACTAAGGCTGCTATAACATCAACACCGGCCCCAACATTAGCAACGGATAAATTAAACTTGCCACAATCCATTCAAAATCTAATTAAAAACAAAAGGGAATTACGAAAAAAATGGCAAATTACAAGGCTACCAAGTGATAAAACAAAATACAACATAGCTGTTAAAAACCTGAAAACAGCATTAATAGAAAACGAAAATAAAAAAATATCTTAGTAAGCTAACACCAACAGAAGAAACAAATTATTCATTGTGGAAAGCTGTAAAAAAACAAAATTTTTTACCAGCCGCCTTAAAAAAAAAGGAAATGGCACTTGGGCTAGATCTAATGAGGAAAAAGCAGCAACAATTGCTAACTAGTACGAAAAAATATTCTCAAACGACTCAATAACAAGCCAACTAAATGAAATTGAAGAAACGCATCAAACAATTGAATACAACACTCAATATATAAGAGTACATGAAATTGAAACTTGCATTAAAAAAAGAATAAGCCACAAGAAAGCACCAGGTTACGACAATATAACAGGCAAAATGTTCAAAGAACTTCCGATAAAAGCGCTACAATACCTTCGAAACACAATGCTTAGACTAAAATACTACCCCAAACTATGGAAAGTGGCCGAGATAATTCCAATACAGAAACCAGGTAAAGATGCCACACAAGCGTCATCATATAGGCCAATCACCAGTTTGGCTTTCACTGCAAACACTCCACAATGCAGCAGGTGCACAGAGTAACGCATAAAATTCTCACGGATTTAGAGAGAAAACAATTTTGCACTGGGCTCTATCTTAATGTAGAAGAAGCGTTTGATAAAGTTTGGATTAAAGCACTTCTCTACAAACTCAAAAGAATAGTACCAGAATGCTTGTACTAATTGATAAAAAGCTGTCTCACATACCGTCACTTCTATGTGAGACACCAAAATGAAATATCCACACTACGAAAAGTTACAGCTGGCATCCCGCAAGGAAGTGTACTAGGATCAATTTTATATACCCTTTATACAGCAGATATACCACAGCCTACCAGCAGAAATTCACTTATAGCTACATTTGCAGATGACACAGTCCTCTTGGCATCACACCAAAATATTACAACTGCAACAGCAACACTACAAGAAAATATTGATGAAATCACGAACTGGTTCAGCAAGTGGCACATAAAAGTAAATGAACAAAAATCTGTTCAAGTTATATATACTACGAGAAAAATTATTAATCATTAACCCATTAACATCAATGGAACAAATGTTAGGATTGACACCATCGCCAAATATTTGGGAGTATACATAGATAGTAAGCTTACTTGGGACTATCATATAGAAAAAAAACGCTAGTAAATGAAAATGAAATTTCGGGAGTTGTACTGGCTACTGAACAGAAAGTCTAGCTTAAATCTAAACAACAAAATACTAATATACAAATCAATAATAAAACCCATATGGACATATGGGTTGCAACTATGGGGAATAGCAAAGAAAAGCAATATTTTAAAAATACAACGTCAACAATCAACAATACTGAGATGCATAGCAAACGCGGACTGATACATCACAAACAATAACATTCATCATGACTTAAAAATACCTACAATCATCGCTGAAATTTCTAACTACAGTAAAAAACACCACGCAACAGTAACACAACATATCAACAGTGAAGTATCGCAATTACTAAATATAGAAATCGAACAACCGCGTCGACTGAAAAAAACAAGACCAGTAGATTTAATCTAACAAAGTAGAATTAAAATCCAAAAATTAATAGAAAAACGATATATTGATACTGATCAATGTATTGCTTAAAATCCAAATAATGGCTGTGAGGAAATGTATTAAGTATTGTATATGAATTATCATATGTAGGCAGATGTACACATACTATTGGAAATTAATAAAAAAAAAATAAACAAAACAAAAATGTGGTGTGCTGTGACAAATTTTGTCAGTTCGCACTGCATTGTAAGAATGTATCGGTGACCCTTTGATATTCGTAATGGTCCTACAATGCTATTACTTCGAAACTATTGTTAGGAGTGTTTGTGTCTAGAAGCTGTTCTTTTGTGTGTTTTTTTCTGTTTGTTTCTAGCGCATGTGTCGCAGTTTGAAATGAATCCTTTTACCATCTTTTTCATATATTTCAACACGTATATTTGTTTTAGTTTTAATATAGATTTTTTGATGCCGAAATGCTGTGTGTGGGATGGTGGTATTCGTCTATTAATTTATATTTTTGAGATCATCTGACACACTTTCGGTTTGTGTATGTATATTATGATTTTTAGTTGAGGGCTTTTGTTATTTATTTTTATATTTGTATACTCTTTCTTAAATGCATCTTTTGCATACATTGTAAATATTTCATCATTCTCGGCAATTGCAATTTCTCATATATATTGTCTTTTTCTAATTTGGATGCCAGTTCAAAGGATGCCTCAGAATCAAATTTAGTTTCGCTGAGTTTTCACTGTATCCGTGCAACGTATTTTTGGTATTTTGGCCATTTGTATATGTGGATGTTAGCTTCTGCGAGGTCGAATCTTGATTCTCCTTATTTTCGCTGCCTCCTATGTGCACATAGTTATCATGGATATGTATTTTACAATTACCCACATTATTGTCGACATTAAATCTGAGTTTTCTTATATTCTTTACGTCAGTTATGGATGTGCATTCCCTATTCTGGGATGTGCCGTTATCTTCTTTATTTTTATTTGCCTTTTTATTTTGATTGTTTGTATTGTCCATCATTGCACATTACCCTAGTAATCACAAGCGTTCTCTTCGCTTTTTCATTTTCCTCTTTTGGTATCATTGTTTTTAACGTGTCGGAATTGAGTTAAATGCTCGATAGCATTAGTGTTTAGACTTCTTTTTTTATAAACTATTTCAAAATCATAATCACTTAAATCAAATCTTATCCTAGTCATCTTTGAAGACGGATTCTTATTAGTAAATAATGATATAAGTGGTTTGTGGTCCGTTACCACGGCAAAGTTTCTACCATATAGGTAAGAACGGAAAAAATTGATTCACCAGTAATTGAATAAAGACTCTTTTTCTATCACGCGTTTATTTAAATCGTGTTTTTGCAGTGATTTGCTCGCATATGAAATAGGTAGATCTATGTCTATTTCATCTTGCGATAATATTGCTCCACTTGGAGCAACTGATGTATCAGTAGTGAGTATGAACGATTTGTCAAAGTTGGGGTATTGTAAGTTTGGTGGTTTAATTAATTTGCCCTTCAAAGAGTCAAACGCGTTTTGACATTCTGGACATTTAACGTTTTTCTTTAATAGTACGTTAAGGCTCTTTGCAATGTCTGCAAAGTTAGAGATAAACCTTCTGTAATAGTTACATTCAAATTGAATGTTTTTCTTTAATAGTACGTTAAGGCTGTTTGCAATGTCTGCAAAGTTAGAGATGAACCTTCTGTAATAGGTACAGAATCTTCTAACTTTGTCAATGTTTTTTGGTGTTGGATAGTTTTTTATTGTTTAAAATTTAGCAGGGTCTGTTTTAACACCATCTGGTGTTATTAAATGTCCTAAGTATACAACTTCTGGTCGTAAGAAACAACATTGATCAGGATTTAGTTTTAGATAATATCGTTGGAGTCTATCTAATACTTGTATTAGGGTCTGTCGTGATACTGTAAGCAGCATCCAAAAATTATAATGTCATCAACATATAAAAATGCTTCAGATTCAAGGCCTGCTCCTACGACTGTTAACTTTTTTTTAAAATGAATTTGATGAAATTTTCAATCCGAAAGGTAATATTTTGAATTGGTGTAGAAAATGCTGTCAGTGGTATTGATTCTTCATCAAGTTCAATTTGGTGGAACGAGCTGGTCATGTCAAGTGTTGAAAACCATTTTGCTCTTTCTAATTTGTCTAGAACGTCTGCTAGTCTTGTTAGGTGGAACTTATCGTTGACGATTCTATCGTTCAATCTCCTAAAATCCACAGATACTATCTAATTTTTATTATCATTTGTATCCTTCTTAGGAACTAGCAGTAGTGGTGCCTTGTAAGGGCTTCTTGAATTTTCTAGTATATCTTCTTTTAGCATTTTCTGAACCTGTTCGTTTATTACTTCTGTGTGTGTGTTAGTGTGGTTGTCTTCATTTTTAATGTATATGGGTGTATTTTTTTTTATATAATCAGCACACAGGGGGTACCCCTATAAATGCAGAGCATTGTGTAGATTGGAAGGAAGATTGATTGGTGGAAGGAAGAAGGATGGAGAAGTAGTTCTGAGCGTTTGCTTTAAACTTGCACGGGTCATAATAATTGGGAAAAATTGTTGTAGGGAGCTTATTCGAAAACGCGCGGTACGACAGATAAACGAACTACACCGTACTACACAACTGCGTAGTGCGGTGGAACACCGTGTCTACGTGAAAGGCGCTTGCTGATTGTATAGTTCTGGTGAACACACGAAGTGGTGGCACCAGGTTGCGCATCTCAGAAGAACATCTACCGTGAAAGTAACGGTAAAACAGTGTGGTACCAGTGCTCGGTGAGGACCGCCATGCGATCGGTCGTTGAGCGATTTTGACTGATGGGCGTATTAAGCAATTCGATTTGCTCAAGATATTTGACCAAATTGAAGTTAACTACACTTTCCATGACTTTGGATAGCGTATAACAGATTGCGAACTGGTTGGATATTGGCAACTTTCCAACAAGACAGAAATACACCATTTGTGTATGAAATGTTGAAAAGATTGCGCAACAGTCGCTCCAGCGTTGTCGCAAAAGCTCGCAATAAATGGGCTGGAATACCATCGGGTACCGAAGCCTTGTTTATGTTAAGATTTGCAAGAACTCTTTTAACTAATCGAGTTCCAAAATGTATCTCAGTCATAGCACAAGATACAGATTCGATAACGGGCAGTGGTTGATCGCTAGCTGGCAGAGAAGAATTCTCTGCGCAAATGTTAACTAAAACGTTCGCTTTATCGACCGAGCTAGTGACGAGGCGATCTCCTGTAAAAAGAGTTTTAGTTCTTTACTCCCTTTACAAATGACGAAAAGTTCTTACCACCTCTATGGAATTGTAAGACTTTGTGCCTCAGGCGCTGTTTGTGTAGAAACTTTTCGTGCTTTAGCGTGGCATTACAGCGATTTATTTCCTGTTTACGTAACTGTTCAGTATTGGCATTCTTTTTAGATTGCCAGTTCCTGAAAGCGACTTCTTTGGACCTGACTGCTTGTCTGCAAGTCGCATTAAACCATGTATTGTCCTTGGGTTTAACGCTAATTGTTTTATTGGGAATGAAAGACCGCATTCCTAATAAAATTATTCCTTCTACCATTTTATCAGTGGTTTCTATATTTCTACCGGTAAAACACAATATTTTCCAATTAAAATTTTCAAAAGAATTACTGAGATCATTCCAATTTGCCTTCCCGTAAAGCCACGTTAATCGCTTTGAGCTATCGTCAAAAGGTTGTGGATTCGAGAATACGGAAAGGATGCTAAAATGGTACAGTGGTCCGAGTTTTCAAGAGGTGCGTTGTCCTTATGAGAAGTAAGAAATAGTTGACCTATTTGATGTTTTGGGATTGCCCTGCGATACACGGAATGTGTGTGTCGGTTCGGTCATTAATTTAGTCAGGTCGTTCGATAATAACTTGACATACAGCCCTTCGGGTGACACTTGAGTGGCACAACCAATCCGAATTGTGAACATTGAAGTCACAAGCAATCACGATTTCACTGCACGGATATCATTCCATAGTAGAAGCAATCGAATCGTAAAGGAAATCTAACTTATTAAAAGTAAAATCCCTATCAGAATTCGGAGTTCTATAAAGAAAGCAGAACCCTTAACCCACATGGAGCTGAACTTAGCATCCGTCATATAAAGTTGTTACTGGCACTGGTACGCACATCCTCATTTATAAAAAAGGCAAGACCCCTGTGGGGAGAGCACAATGACACCAGCCCTGGCAAGTGAAAATCTAGTGGATCTGCATCCTCACATGAGTCTCACCTAGTGCCATTATATGGGGTTTATAGAGGTTTATAAATGCATACACAGAGAAGAAATTTGATGTAAGTCCGCGAATATTAAAAAAAGGTATAAAAAAATTTCCCAACATTTATAAGTCTAGACAAAATTAAAACAAGACAGGAGGCAGGGAATGCAATCACAGGACAACGATAAAGAGATAAACAGCCATGATGGGAAGTGTTATGCCCTTACCGCAATGAACTTCAATTTATCAATGCCGACTATGAGCACTACATGCAACGAAAGGAATATGAAAAGAAAAGGGAAAAGAATCAATAGCAATGAGATTCTGCTGACTGTGGATGCTGTTTTGTTATTATTAGTTTAAATTATATATTATTTAATTTGATTTATTAATTATGGTATTGTTTATTTTTATGTGTCTATGTTGAACATTAAAGACGAAAAAAGAAAAATTTACGCGTGTGCACTATAGACAAAAGACAGATGTATACACGGAAACCGGTAGGGATATCCGCCTTAGGATTAAATTTTTTGAATATAATAAATTAAAAATATATTGGGTCATATAAAAAGTATCCGTTCTTGCGGTTTTTGGTATTGACACCCACAAATATGGCAGCACTAGTGCAACTATGTCAAACGAACGCATGTTTGAAAGATAACGATAACATTTTAGGCTACATTTTGTGTGAAGACAGTTGTGTAATACGTCGCTAGTGTAAAAAGCTACATTGATTTGAAAATTGGTGAATAGAGAAGGTAAAACCTCTGCAAAAACATACCGAAAAATTTGTGCGGTTTACGGTGAGGATGCTGTGAGTGAACGCCGGACCCAGGAGTGATTTACTTAATTCCGTTTCGGAAATTTCGAAAAAGCCGATAACATTTTGCAACTGGTTGAGCAAGATCGACACGCAAGCTGTCAGAAGATAGCGGAGGCACCAAACATCAACCACATGACAGATTTGTAAGTACCAATCGCGGATACTTTTTATATGATTTAATACAATGTAGGAGCGTATCTGCCCAAACATGTATCAAGGATTGATTTTATATTGTACAAATATTAGATTTTAATGATAAACCGTACATATAAAAGAAATTTCACAAAAATATTGGTGGATTTCTGATACAATGAAAAACACTTATTCCGATCCAAGATACAACATTTCCTCTACATTTGTAAAATATCAAAACTTACGAAAGAACTACTAAATTGAATTTAACTACTAATATTTATGTTAATTACTATTTATTTCGATGTATCCCGACTTTTTGTTTTTGTTTTTAATATTAAATTATAAAGTTTTTGTTTTCTTAATACCGGTTTCTTACATTTTGATAGTGTTGACAATGATGATGCTACAGCTTTTCTTTCACTTCATTTGATAATATTCCACTTTATGTTTGATTTTTTTTGTATTTACAAAATTTCAGGTTTTATTTAAATTTAATGTGATTTGTTCTTTTTCGTTTTATTTACACTATGCTACAAATAGCAAGTATCTTTATACCATAGTTTATATTGGCGTTATAAAATTGTGAAGTTGTCCCAACAAGCAGTTGTACAGCTAACTTGTCTGTTTAGCGTGCTATACAGCTAATTTTTCAAGAACTCTAACAGCTACTATCAAGATAAATTAGCTTGAATTATTCATCACAAACAGTTGTTACAACTAGGAACTACCAGCCTCTTTTTCTGTTAACTTACTAACGAATTCATAATATTATATACGGCTGATAACAGCAGATAGCTATTATTTGTTGGTAAGAATGACAAGTAACAGCTCTTAACAGCTAATAAAGGATAGTTATCAGCTATTTGTAGCGAATTTTCTGTAAAACACGACCTTTAATATTAGTTAACAGCTTATAGCTGGACAACTGTTTGTTGGAACTATTTGTTAAGAACAAAACATTATTACCCATGTTGTTGATTGTTTCCGACTAAAACTCCTGTCGAATTATTGACAAAATAAATGCGTAGACAAACTTCATGGTCACTTTATAATTAATTACTACTTACAGTAGACCCCGATTAAGTAAGTTTTTATTAAGTGCCTTTCCCGCTTAAGTGCCTGTAATTTGATACTTTTTTCTGCAAATATCCATCGAAATTTTCCCTTTAAAGTGCCTTCCCCGCACTCGTATCTCAAAAGCCTGACATCTTAAGCTGAGGTACATAACCGAAGTTTAATGCACTATTTAATAAATTTTGCAATTTATAAAATGAGAAAAAAAACATGTAGATACCGAGCTGCAAAGTGTTTCGGGTATTATTATATTTTTTCATTTGCTTTACTCTCATAAATATTCAATAATTATCTATGGTTTTTTTAAATTAATTTTGTAGCAGGCTGTCTTCTGTATAAAAGGCAGTCAGTCATGCATAACTGAAAGCACAATAAGAGTATTTTTATCATTCATTTGAACAAAAACTGAGCTTAATTACTTCAAAATAAAATAATGTATATAACATTTTTTTTAAAGAATTATGAAAAAGAATAATAATAGCGCTTAAAAATGTGAATAAAATTTCGAGCGATTAATCACATACCAGTTATTAAAGAGCGCCAAAGTGATACGAATTTCGTTCAGCTGTAGTAGCTGAGGAGTCAAGAATGATCGGTTAGTTAGAATTTTCTTTCAAACAAACAAAGTGTTTCGATCTGAAGAGGGCATCTACATTTAATCTTACAAATAACGCATGAACATTCAATAAAATGTGAGAATATATTTAGTTCAGTGCACTCATTAAAATTTGAATATATTCCAATCCATTTTTTTCGATGGATTTAAAGGATTTTTCAATAAAACTGATTTTTTTGTACATGCAAATATATTTTATGTGTATAATAAAAGATATTTGCAAATACATACAAGTACATACTTAATAACATAAATGAAAGCTAAAGTTTTAGAATACGTTTCCAAATCTTATAAATTACCCTGGGTACAAAGGTAAAAATACAAAGTAGCAATAAATTGCTTAGTCTTTTAGACTCCTAAGCATGATCAAAAAATTCGAATTGTTTGAATACGGTAAACCTTACATGTAGTATAGTGGGACACGCTTATATATACATTGGCGACCTACGAAAGTTGGTCGATACTTCAGAAAGTTGGTCCATACAAATTCCATGAAAATTAAAATTACATGTAAAAGTTGGACCCTCCCTAATTTGAAATTTTGACACTTAGGTAACTTTTTTTTACTATCTTAATCGAAACGATATAAAATTTAATTCTGATTTGTGGTGTTATGATTACATATTTTTTATTCTATTAATACTTATTCACAGAAACATTAAGTACATGAAGTATGTTTTTAAATTCAATAAAAAGTAATTTTCTTCTAATTTATAGTCCAGCTTGAAAATTGTTATTCAACCCTTACTGATTTATTGAAAATGAAATGTGAACGTAGTTACGAACATTCATATGTAGTACGGACAGTTTAAAACAGAAGCAGTGACATTATGTACATGCATCATTCTCGTGTCGTTTTGGCTCTGTGAGCTGGCGCAGAGACTTTCTGGAACGTCCAATCATTATCGCCAAAATGCTGTCGGCTCCAGGGGAGTACCACAATCTCCAAAATTTTACGGCGGTTATCATAATGATTTAATTGAAAATGTATCCCAGCGGACCATCCTCCCGTCCAACACGACCGAGAAGCGCATCCACATTAAAGCACGGATCGATGACGAACGCAACCGTTTTACACAAAAATATGTAGTGAGCTGCGTATATTCGAATTGCTATTCTTTACAACTACAGATATAAAACCATCAATTGTTTTTCGATTTAGTATAATAAGTAAGTTTGTTTTGATGTGTTCCAAGGAATAAGAAATGCTGAACAGATTATAATGATTATATATAAGGATCATTTTAAGCACAGTTTGTTCTGCATACGCTAAGTTTAATAGGAATAAAATAACGTGAGCTTCTAGAGGGTATATAAAAGTTTATTTCGTTTAGTACTTCGTAGGGAGATAAATACTGTTACAACATTGAACACACCCATTCCAATAGTAGAATTGAACATACCCTGTTAATACCAAATGGTTTATGAAAGCTAAACTCTATAGCGTTAGTCTGTAACGGGAATTCATAATTGTGTCAGCTTCCACCATGAAGTGGTCAGATAATGAGAACCGTATCGCTCTTCCGCTCACTCGGAATTAGTCGCAGGTTCGTCTACCGGTTCATAAAACTGTTTGACGAGACTGGAGATATCAAGTACCGCCACCGGTCGGGCCGTCCACGTACAGTTCGCACGCCGCAAGTCATCAAGAATTCAGCTAAATACGCTTCGAAAACAGAAAATCATGGCCCGTGATATGAATATCACGCAAAAGTCCATGAGTCGAATTATTAAAAAAGACTTGGGACTTCCCAAATGGGTGCTTTCAAACGTCGCACCGGACATTTGTTGACTGCAGCTTTGGAAAAAAATAGGGTAGAAAAATCCAAACGTCTTTTGGTGAAGCACGCTGATAACTTGCACAGAAAAATCTTTTTTGCGGATTAACAAATTTTAACCGTGCAGGAAAAATTTATCAAGCAAAATGATAGGGTGTATGAACGGTCATCTAAGGAAGCATCTGAACTAATCCCACGGTTACGAGGGGGACACTGACTTGCATTTCTGCGAATAAGGGGTCAAAACTTCGGCCAAAGTTTACCAAGAAACTGTTTTGGAAACAGTTGTGAATCCACTTAACCATTCCCTGTTCCAAAATCAGCCGTGGACTTTCTAGCTGGATTCTGCGCCAGCCCATAAGGCTAAGACGACCCAGACCTAGCTTCAAAACAATTTGCCAGTTTTCATTCGCTCTGAAGAATGGCCGTCTGGCAGCCCTGATCTGAACCCACTGGATTACAAATTATGGACGGTTTTAGAGGACATGGTTTGCCACAAAAGATACCCCAACATTGATTCTCTGAAGACGGCAATAAGTAATTGCTTTTTGTATACAATATATATCAATAAATATATTTTAAAAAATTGGTCCTAAAAAATTAATTATTTTTAATTTTATAAGTTGAAATGTGTGTAATAGTATTTATGTCCCTACTATGTACATATGAAGATGGTAAAAATCCGTTAAAAAGACTTATAAAAAATATTACAATCAGCATTTTATTAATGTTGGTAGATTTATACGTGGTGGTCGCTGTGGTGTAGTGGTAGTGCGTTGGACTGCTACGCAGAGTGTCCGGGGTTCGAATCTCGGCACAGGCAAATGGACTGAGCCTAAAGTGTTATATCGAATACGAACAGTGAAGTGAAAAGTGTTTGTTAGGCAATTGTTAACTCTTGGTGAAACATTTTTATATCCTACACGCTCTATGTACAGGATATATTGGTTTCGATCCCGTAACGGTTTTGTGTAAGGTCCGCAATTAGGCGTCTCATGTATGAAAATAGATACAGGGTGGACCATTTATAATTTGGAATTTGTTGTAAATACATAAGAAACGAATAAATTTTTTTTCAATGTGGGTTTTATTATTCGAAAGTACAATCGTTCTGGTTAATTGTGGAACACTATTTTATTCGAATGATTTCCCCATCTAACCCTGCAGGAGCCTATAAGATCAACCCAATTTTGCAGTACAATATCTACTGTATTGTTGTACTTGATCAATGGCTTCACAAATTTCGTACTTAAGAGTGTCAAGCAGTTATTAACACACATATCTTTAACGGCTCCCTACAAATAATAGTCCAACGGAGTGGTGGCCAATGCACGTCACCAAAATGGTTAATTATGCGATTTTCAAACTTCCCACTCAAAAGATCGATTGCTGCACGGAACCAAATCTTGTTAAAACATAATGTTGTTATTGACTCATAACTTCTAAAATAGGGTACAAATAATCAGTTATCAATGTGGTAGCGCACACTATTCACTGTAACGCATTTTCTGGCCTCATTTACAAAGAAAAATGGCCCAATTGTAACGCCGTACAAAAACCTCACCAAACAATTACTCTTTGCAGGTGCATTGGCTTCTCAACAATCGTGCATGTATTTTCTGATATCCAGATGCGACAATTTTGCTTATTAAGGTAACCATTGACTTTTCGGAAAAAATGCTCATCTTCTTCTAAGCGTTTCAGTTTCACAAATTGATCCACAAATTGCCTGAAAGGCGCTTCTCTTCTACCGAATTTTGAACGTAATGTTCTTATACATGGTGCGCCATCTTTTATGTCTTTTTTTACTTTTACTTTTAATGGCGCAACAGCCCATGGAGGGCTTAGGCCGAGCTTTTGGCATCCACTCATGTTGTGCTTGTTATATTTTTACATGAAGGGAAGGGACCTACAGTTTAATGCCGAATCCGAACGGCGAAGTGAAAAGATTTTCATAGGCAATTTTTACTCTTGTAGGTTTGCCATTGCCTGCCAAGAGGTGGTGCCGTGTAGAAAAATTATTTTTTTTTAACTTTTTTGATTTTGATAGTGCCGAGATTCGAACCCCGGACACTCTGCATAGCAGTCCAACGCACTACCACTACACCACAGCGACCATCTTTTATGTCGGTATGTGAATATTAAATAACTTAAAAAACAACCGATTTCCATATATTAGGTATTTTTATTTAATTTGGTCCTTTACAATTTATTTGGACTAGTCTTTGAATACAACATCAATCAAAAGTGGCCTCCGTTATTGACCAAAGCAAAATATGCCCTTTTTGCTGCGTTTTCCATCACTTTTTCGAGCATCTCGGGCAGTATAGCTATGACTTCTGCACGAATGTGGCCAGGAGATTTGGCTGGCCAGTCAATGTCGCCATTTTTTGACACCACACGCCAAGGGAATTTTCGTTGCAGAAACTGCATTGTTTGATTTGCAGTGTGGCATTGTCGTACCGTCTCGTTGAAAGCAATAACCGTCTGGTTTTGGCGCAAACGCAGGCTCAAGCAATTACTTTTTATCATGCAAGGGTATTCCATGGATCTCGTGTGGATTTTCCGTTCCCCAAATGTGATAATTTAGCTTGTTAACGGCGCCAGATAGTATGAAATGAGCATCGTCGGTCGAGCGACTGTTTGACAGTATTCCAAGCGACGTGGAAGGTCTGTCTGCAATATTCTTTCAGTCAATTGCACTTTATACGGAAAAAATGGAAATCATACTTCGAAATGCCCGCAAGGTCATTTCTGACGCCAAAATCCTGAGCGCGATGACGATACGACACATATGGGTTCTCGGCAACAATTTCTCTTACCGCTTCAACCAGTTCAAGGAAAGTGTCGGGTGCTGATGAACTGCTTGTCGATGATCTCCGGCTGTTCCGTGCTCAACAAAATTCGACACCAAACGACGAATAGTGTTGTTACCCACGATATTTTCGACGATATGCACACAAATGAACGACTATTTTTAATGTATAGCGTCACTATTTCGGCGCGATGTTTCGGTGTGAAGCGATTCACTGAATTGGCGTTTTAAAAACATATTTACTAAAGGCAATCGGTTGATAAATGTTAAAATGATAAAATTTTTACATACCGACATGAAAGATTATACATTTTGAAAGTATATTTTTTGTATTTCCTAACGTTGTTCAATCATATATTGACTCATTTCGCTAACTGATAATGGAAAACTAATTTCCCAATATACAAAAATATTTTAAACATGAATATCTTGAAAAATATTTTACCAATCCAATTGAAATTTAACACACTACTTTAGTTGGTAAATATAAGTATCTTTTTTAAGTTTAATCAAAATTGAACGAGAAATACATCCCCAGCTCATTTATAAAAATATTTTAAAAATCAATATCCTCATATTTATTTACCGATCTAATTGAAATTTCACACACTACCTTTGTTGGTCAATATAAGTTATATGATGAAAAACACTCCCGCCCATTTATTTCGATTATCAATGTCTTCACCTTTTCCATTACCTATAAAAAATTAGTAACATTTTCAAAACCATGCTTAAGATTTTTTCAAAGCTTTTATTTCTTAACAGTCTTAACATAAAAAACAAACAACTGTAAATAAGTATAAAACAAGCGAAAAATATGTAGTTTTTTATCTCAGAAATGGTCTTACCTACACATTTTGTTTCCTCTTAGCAAATATGGAAGGTTAAGAAGTAATTAATAATGCAACCATTAAATCATAATTACCGACTTTTCGCATTTCTTTCGCATTTTTCTTGTATGTCTTAGCCTCTGGTTTCTGATGTTTTTATGACAACATTCTAAAGTTTCCTCAAACAACGAACCTATAGGAAGCGTGCATTTTTCAATAATACCGCAACCGTGCACAAGTATTTTATGCACAGTTGCGAGCATACAATACCACACATAATGCTTTAGGAATAAGTTTCTGGTATGATCCAATAGCTCATGAAAGGTTAAGAGATTAATTTTTGGCATGTAGAGTTGACATTCCATACTTCAAATATTCTCTCTCAATTGGTTTATCTTTAACGCTAGGTAAATACATTTCTTTTGGTACAGATCAACAAAGGACATGGCGGATTTGTTTTCAGGAAGAATAATAACAGGACCATAGATCGTGGTCAAGTGCATTTCAAAATTTACACTGATTTGAAAACGTCCTTTGGTTGTTGTAAATCTGAATTTTCTTTTGCAAATATGAGCTTTATCGGTCGACAAAAGAGTCGATGAAGGCACCTTATTCAACCAAATATCAACATTCTCTTCTACAAGTTTCAAAGGTGAAAAGGCTACTACGATTCACAATTGGTCAATTGCTTCCTCATTAGAAAACTTTTGATTGTACTGGCAATGCCCCTGGCTGCAAACAAATCCGCACAAAATAGCATCCTTAGAAATTTCACTAAAATATAATAAGCTAATAGATGCAGATTTGTTTAGGATATTTTGTAGAGGAACTTGAACTATGGTTTCTGAAGAATGAATAGATGATGGAAGGAAATCTTGTTTGGCTTTTTGCAACAATCTATAGCTTGGTATGCAATTCGTATGAATTCTGTTAAACACAGCTTCTTTTACGTAAGAAGTTATCAGCTTGCGTGATTTCCTCTGGCGATTTAGCTGACACAATTTCTTTCAGTCTACGCTTTTTGGTTTTATCAGAGCCTTCATCAAAAGTCAACTTTGGTCTGCGTCAACTAGTATGTGGTGCCTATAATGCTCCATTATATATATATATAAAATAGAAATACATAATTACAGTATCACTACTGCTCGACATAAAATCAATTTCAAGCCAATTGGAGTATTAATAAATGTAATATAAGTTCTACTAGAAAGCAACTAAAGTTTTCTGAATTCAAGTTCCAACATCGTTAATCTTTGAATCGATCAATACCTCTGCCTGTTTTACTTTTATAATAATCAATAACATGGCAGAGTTTTTCTCGGTGCCTATTTTGGCCAGACATTGGCCACACTTCAAAGAAATCCAGGAAAAGATAAAAATTTTGGCTGGGAACAGCTCGGGGCGGAAAAACTTTTTAGATTATGTTTTTACATACTTTTATACGCAATGTAAGCAAACTATTACTATTACCGTATTGGAATAACTCAAATATATAAATATTATATGCTCTGCATTTATATTTAAAAAAAAAAAAGTATTGAATACAAACCTTAAATATAAACTGCATTTAAACATCATTGTTAAGAATTGAATTCAACTATGAACTATGTATGTATTATTGAGTTGAAAGGTTAATATTTGACGCTGAATAACTTTCAAACAAACGAGAACTTTTAGTTGTAATTTTGGATTTTCTTTAACTTTTTTTTTATCGAGCGGCATAATTGTTTTTTAATGTTGTAACTTAAAATTTTTTTATTTTTGTCCACAAATGGCAAATTGTTTGGCGTGGTACCTCCCATACAAGTGAAATATTCAAAAGATGATAAGTATTATTGACGGAAATTCTAAAGGAATTTAACAA
Source organism: Palloptera scutellata (assembly GCA_958295655.1). Classification (NCBI taxonomy): domain Eukaryota; kingdom Metazoa; phylum Arthropoda; class Insecta; order Diptera; family Pallopteridae; genus Palloptera; species Palloptera scutellata. The sequence continues at coordinate 59,307,276 of OY282450.1, forward strand.
AACTCGGAATAAATAATTTTTTAAACAATTGTTCTAAAAATTTCAACAATGGGTAAAAGCCACGCCTACTATCTATACAAGTGAAATATAAAAGGAAAGGGTGAAGTAAATGGAACCAAATTTATTTACAGTTAAAATATATAACTAATGGGAAAATCCACGCCTACTTCCCCTACAAAATTTTATATAATGAGTCAATGACAAAAAAAAATTATTTATTTTATAATTTTTTATTTTTTAACTGTCGATGTTTGAACTCGGGCACTCTGTGTAGCAGTCTAGCAATTATTAACTATGTACGTATTAATTTTATATCGTAGTATGGCAAACCATTGAATACATCTTTGAACTATATTTTTATTGAATATCCTTTAAATCATTGGTACAGATTAATAAATAGCATTAAATTAGCATTCAAATTTATGTGAGTGAACTTTTGAATACAATTACTGTGTATGATATGCACAAAAATGTTTATATAATACTAATTATTCGTTTTTATACAAAGAAAACATGGTGAACGTTCTCAACAACCCTCAGCTGGTCTTTTATTTTATATTTATCATATTGCCTCATCACCACTTATGTGCATCTAATTTGCTTACAAGCTACTTGCCAGCATCCATGCAAGCTCTAGCCTACTACATTGATCATTTGCAATATGAGCCGCTTTCGACGACAACTGTAGAGCCACCATTTAGCGCAAGTGATGAAGAGTTAAATAATTTATTCAACTTATCGCCCACAGAACCAATATTAACAACTATAAAAACAACCACAACAACTCGAAGTCCCAATAGCAGCAACAACAACACTACTTCAGGTTGGTGGCAACCACCGAATTGGTGGCATCAATCAACCACAACTGAAAAACCTAAAGCACCACCTACGCCACCGCACAAGCCAGGTGTATACGCACCATCTCATTCGACACGTCTGAAACCAAAACCTGACACACTTGAAGGTTATGAGCTATTCAATGAACTAGGTGATAATCCGGAGGGTTTCGATCAGCTAACATTATCATTAATACGCGATATACAAACCGAAGCGGAACATGATGAATTTACCAATGATGTCGAATCGTTAGATAATTTCTTGCGTCTTTACGACGACAATTACGGACGTGCTGCGTTCGATCCTGATACAGCAATGGATCGTTGGGCAACCACTTCAACGGCGGGAAATAAACGTGTACCACCCACAAAGCCTTATGTAGAATTTTTGCTTGTTTACGATTTGCTCAAGCGTGATGCTAAAGCATCAAATCTGAGCAAATATGAAGGGTATTCAGATGAATTACTTAAGGACTTGTATGAGCTATCAAGCGCATCTGCTGAGCGTCAGTTATACACATTATTTAAACGTATGCTGGACCGCGGTGATATACAACGTAGTGATGTTGTTTCTCGCATACAAGGTATCATGAAGGATCTCGGAAATCCGAATAGTGCTACTGCGAAAGCACTAAGATATATACCTGCCATGCCATTTTTAACATAATGCATATTATATTCATAATGCTAGTTTTGTAAAATTCTTAATTCAATAAATATTATCATTACTATAAGTTGTCACTTAAATATGTTAAGTCTATTCAGTGAGACCGAGTGTGGTTTATATATGGAAGATGAGCCCGACTCTGCTCTGAAAGGGAATTTTCAAATAGCTTTTTATATCGGTCGATATATTAAAAAACATTGATACAAAAATATTCTAACCTTCTTTAGGATATAATTAGTGAGTTCACACAAAAGACTTAATTATTAATTAATTCTTATAAAATCTTCCTATAAATCAACAGATGTGAATTTAATGAGAATTATAAGAAAGTTGTCAAATTAGAGATGAGGATGTTGGTCCATTCTACTTGACTCTAGCCCAAAGCTCATGAGCATTTGTAGGGGCTTCATCGTAAGTAGATAACCGTTTTTTAAGATAAGCCCACAAATTGTGCGGGCCATTTAAAAACTTTAAAATATTTATTATCAAGCCAATTTTTTTTATGATTTTTGAAGAGTGTTTATCGTGTGTCTTTATCGTGCTGAAAAATAGTTTCGTCTTCTGTCTATGAAATAGAGCAAATTGGTTTCCGATATTTTGAGGTAGTCCTCTTTTTTCATAATACCCTTTATCTTGACTAGTTGACCGATGTGCCACTACGTAAACAGCCCCACAGTATTATTCATTTCCATCTTTTATTTTAATCTTTTTTACATTGAACTTGACCAAGATCACTTGCAGTCTAACAAAAATCTATGCCAACTAATGTTCGAAATGCAGAAATAACGTTTAATTTCATACTCGCAGACGACTGCGAGTATGGTCGAATGAGGTTGCATTTCATACTTTGCAACAGATTTGCTTAGAATCTCCGTTTCAGCTTTAGTTTTTTTTTTACAAATTTAACTACAATAATAACAAATAATAAACGATTTTATAGTAAATTAACCGTAAGTGTGAAAAATATTTGTAAATTTATGCTCGCCAGAGTATAATGTTAATAAGTTTATACAACTTTTTTCGCGCTATTGAAAAAGTTTTGTAATTTTTCTACAATTTTCTTCATTATTGTATTATTCTACGTAATCGAGAGTACATCTGTCAAATCTGTACAGATGCCAAATAGGCAAACGCAATTGTGAGATTGCGTGGGAGCTTCGCATTGCTCGTTTCTTAGTTTCTCGTGTAATTAAAAGATTTAAGGAGCTGGGTCGTGAAGGTGATCGTCCAGGAAGAGGTAGAGAACCCACCGTCAATACTACCAGGAATCGCAAAATCATTCAAAAGTGGGTACAGCGTAATTGAAACGTTTCCATGAGAAAATTTGCTAACGAAACTGGCTTCAATCGTTAATAAGTTTGACTCATAGCAAAAGACGAACTACGACTCAATGCTTAAATGCTCCAAAAAGGCCAGTTACTTACGGATGAAAACAAATGCGTACGACTCCAAAGATGTCGCCTACTTCAAGGTACGCAAGAATTGGATGGAAAAAAGTAATCTTCACAGATGAAAAGCTGTTTACAGTTAAACAAGCTCATAACCGTCAAAATGACAGAAGCAGGCCTGGACCATCATTCGTGATTCAACATCGCCATAATCAGCAATCCGTAATGGATTGGGGTGAAATTTGCGCAAATGGCAAAACACCCTTGATTTGGGGGTCTTGGTACTCCCCTGGAGCCGAAAGCCCTTTGGCGATAACGATTGGACGTTCCAGAAAGACCCTGCACCAGAGGCTAGGGTTTATGCTACACGTCATAAAAATTTGCAGTCCCTGAAACAGTTGTTGCGTGTTGAATGGGACTGAATAACAGTTGAGGAGCTGCGGGCCAAGTGTTTGAAGATGTGTATCCGTGCCAATGGAGGCCACTTCGAAACCGACTGAATATATTTTTACTTATTCATTATGTTATCTTTTTCTTAGGTCTGTTTTTCGTTTTAAATTACATTAATTGGCACCCTGTACGGTTTGCGAAACATTTATGAGTAATGTACTTACATTTTTTGTTTTGCAAACAAAAATAAGCTGCTTCACGTTACTTCACCTCACGTCCATTACATATAACCGGAGCATAAAACAATATTTCCAAATTGAATAATTGGCGAACTAAAATTTAGATTACAATTTTTTTTTACTTGTTTTAAATACCTACTTATGTAAGAGTATATCAAATCGAAGAAATTAAAATTTTTGTTTTATTTTATAGGTAACATTAAAAAATATATTCGATTAAAACGGAAAGTATTTTAAAATTTAAAAATAAATAAAGTAAATGAGAAATAGCATAAAGTTGATGCTTCTTTCTAAATCATTTTAATTGGTGGGAAATTTTTTCTCATATACTGCCGGTAATTTTTCCTTCAAATTTTTATCACACTGCATGCATATTCCTTATTAAAAGCAAACATTTTTTTTAATTTTATTTGTTTGGTTACCTAGATGAAACGAATATACAAATTTACAATCAACAATTTTGGTTAGTTTTTGTTCACTCTTAAAACAATTTCGGTTCGATCACAATCGGTTTGATTTTTTAAGAGCTTGGTTTTTAAATACCAAAACAATACAGAAATTGTACAGAAGTGAATGAAATTTTTATTTGGATCGATAATCAATTCCTGCCATTTACTTTTTAAAGATAATTTCACTTAAATGTTGCCCTCGGCTACGCTTCAAGTAGTCCATTCGGAAGGTCCAAATTTGGCAAACTTTTTCATACATTTCGTGTTTGGCTTGTCCCTATAGAGAAGAGAGTTAACATAGCCCCACAAAAACGGGGTCAAATCACACGATCTTGGTGGCCAATTGACTGCACCAAAACGTGACATTAACTGCTCACCAAATTCGCTTCTCAATTGATGCATGGTTTCGCGTGTAGTGTGGCATGTGGCACTATGTGGAACCACATGTCGACCGAGTCCAATTTTTGCATTTTCGGCAAAAAAAAGTCGGTTATCATCGAACGGTACCATTCTACATTGACCGTAACGTTGCGGCCTTCATCGTCTTTGAAGAAGTACGGCGCAATGATGCCACCTGCCCAGAAACGGCACCAAACAGTGCATTTTTCGGGATGCATTGGTAGCTGCTGAATTGCCTCTGGCTGGTCTTCACTCCAAATACGGCATTGAGCCAAAAATGAGCCTCGTCGCTGAAGACAATTTTGCGATGAAACACATTTTTCACAGAGCACGAATTTTGATAATAAATTTTAATAATTTGCAAACGTTGTTCAGGCGTAAGTCTATTCATGTTGAAATAGCAAACCAACTGAGCATTTTTTACTTTCACACATGTCGCGAATCAAGCGTGAGCTGTCAGAAATATAAACGTCAAAAACCTAGTAGAAATAAAATCACGCTTTACATACATAAGTAAAACTGGAAGTTTCAAAACTAAATAATTATTTTTTTAATAATTAGATTTATTTATAAGATTGGTTGAATGAGGTTGGTTTCACGAATCGAAACTCAGAATTACAAAATTCGATTCAAGATGGTGGATCTACAGACACGATTTTTAAAATGTACAGACATACATAGATTCTGCCCAAGATTGGTATATGGGGTCATCATAATTAGACTCGGTATTTGATACATCTAATTCACTTGTACAACTGTCGTCCATTTTCAGTTGTTCAGCAATATTTTCATATGTAGGTGTATACATAAGGTATTTGTGTTAAAGAGGATGTAATACGTACTGTGACAAAGATTTTAAAGGTTTATTTGCATCAAAATCTTATGTACAACAGTAAGCATATAATACAAACCGTAAAGCTCAACATATTTACGAGCTCTTATTAAAACATTTAAGCTTCAATATCAAAATCGCTTTTGATATTGGTTGGAGTATGACATGGAAGCAATCAATAAGTTCCTTATCTACTTAAGTCAGTTAAATTGTGCTGCTATTTCGGAATTCTGGAAAAACTCTTGCAATGTTTCCGCCATTTCAATCCAACTCACAGCTCTTCCTGCTTTCAGCATATCTACAGTGAAGTGCAGCTGTTGCTTCAAATCAAACTGTGAGTACTTTTTTTGACATCACTTTATCGATTTTATAAACGACTATTGGACCATAGATCTTACGGAGTATCCTCCTCTCGAACGCTCCTAACATTATAATTCATTAAGATTTTTAATTAAAATTAATTTGTAAGTGGTTTGTTTTTATTAAAATAAATAATAATATTTAAATTGAATAAACATACATACTACTATACTACAGCAACGTTTTTTATTCACGCTACGCATATATTTTTTCATTTCAATTTAATAACTGTTACGAATTAGCAATGCGTGACATTTCCCTATTTTACTTTAAAACGACCAATTATTTTTAATTTTAAATTGAAATTCACATTCTTTACTCTCCTTTTTATAATGTTTTCCTTAATATTTATTTGAATGGAATTGATGATATTTCCAAAAATGTCTTGATTCTAAAAACACTCACGTCTCCTTTTCTGCTCGCACGAACGCTACGACTCAAGTGACATCTGCATTGCTGTAGTCGTGTTTGGTAGCCAATACTAAGCCAAAAAATCCCCATTAAAAACTTGAAAACATATTGAAAATTTTATCATTCTCCGAGAACATGTACTCTAGTGTGTGTTGTAAAAATTGCAAATTGATACCAAAAGGATAGATGAATAATAAGTATTAACAAAATTTTGTCGAAAATGTTTCTATTTTTCTGGTAAAGCAAAAGTTGTAAAAAATTAGAGGTATAAATTATTCAAAGTAAAGCAATTTTGCATTGCATTAGGTTATTAAAACAATGTTTAAATCTAACAAAAGTTATGTATATACCAGTATTGTAGGTTCAAAGTGTCACAAATTTAAAAACTTTTGAAAATCCTGGTTAAATCTTCTAGGGTCATGTCACTCCGTTGTCGGAACCGGCACGTTGTATTTCTGAGAGCATTTCTTAAAATATAATGGTAATGGTGTTATGGATTACATAAAAGCTGTTGCAAGTAACCTTTAGACAATTATACAGTGGTTTATATGTATGATTCATTTAAATGAGCTTTCTTTAAGACTAATTTTTGCATGCTTAGACAATCTCAATTCGGTCAAACGGCTTTTCTGACTGTCTAAAGTTAACCCTCGAAACTTTTAAACTTATTACTTGTGAAAAATCTCATCTCGAAGTAAACATAAATAAATTAATTAAGAACTTTAGCCGGATTCCAGCATTTGCTAAAACACTCAACATTGATAGAATGCCAAATCAAAAAAAATATCCGGACTTTTAGCGATTTCTCGCTTTTCTAGCATCTGCATCGCTAAAAATCGCTTAGCTAAATTCTGTTGTCTTTATCCGCCGCAGATGGCGCTATTTTATTTATTGGAAATATCAAAATAAATTCATAATTTGTCTAATAACCCTTGTATAATTTTTATTTTATTTATTGAATAATTCTATATTATAATTTAGGCATTCTTACAATAGAAGATTTACATACAATCTTATTTTAAATGTGTTAGAGCTGTAAAATATAAAAATACTTACTTACTTACTTAGCTGGTACTACAACCGATGATCGGTATTGGCCACCTCGATAAATGTTCACGCCGTTCATTAACCGGGAAGAATAAGGGGCTTATATAGCGTTATTTTTGTCCGTCGAGAGAGGGCTCTGCTTCTCAATTGCCTACTGAGCCCGTAGTAACACCTGTTGGCAGAGTTAATCTCCGCTTGATCTCATGGCTGACATTGTTAGTGTTAATGTTGGATCCTAGGTAAATGCAAACTATTTCGTTTTGTCCTCGTTCACCACTAGACGCTCTCGACGAGACTCCCTTTCCATGTTGGAGAATGCTGCACTGACTGGTTGCGCCTTGGTCCTAATTATGGCAATATCATCAGCATATGAGACTTCTAGAAGATAGTACCATAGATGTTGATGTTCGCATCTCGAATTATTTTCTCCAGTATAATAAAGAGAATCACCTTGTCTAAAATCTATTTTGGTATCAAATGGCGCGGAGAGGTCTGTCTAAATTTTCGCGGCGCTGTTAGTGTCGTCGGTCAGTTTCATTTTGCAAAGACGAATGAGCTTCGCAGAAATATCAAAATTATTCTTTTTTTTTTTTTATTGATATATTCTACACACAGTGTGTACCCCTATGAATGCAGAGCAGCGTGTTGAATGGAAGGAAGATTGATAGCTGGGAGGAAAATGGAAGGACAAGAAGGAAGAATCAGAGAGGGACTGCAATCACACAGGATACCGATAAAGAGATAGACAACCATTGTGGCAAGTGTTGTGCCATTCTCATAATGAACTTCAGTTTATCTGTGTCGACTATGACCTTATACCTTATATGCGATATTAAGAAGCCTTATTCCACGGTAGTTTGCACAGATCGTGGAAAAAGCTTTCTTGTGGATTGGGCAGGGTCCTCATAGTCGGGCGGCGGTACTTCAACGTCCTCAGTGATTGTGGTTTCCGAAGAATCCTCAGTGGCGGGATTATTGCCGTCATCGCCATTAAAGCAGCTGTGGGAAGTGCTCCCCCCGGTCTTCAAACCGTTAGTTAAGCGTCTTATTCTTTCGAAGAATTTAACATCATTTCTAACGAGTACATCTCAAAGAACTAAAGCAAATAATAACATCTCAAATTTTCTAAATGTATAAATAGGGGTGCCACAAGGTTCCATTCTTGGCTCACTTTTATTCATTACATTATTTACATTAATGATATAAAAAATGTCAAAGATGCTGACGACACCTTAATATATTTTTGATGAAAAAAATTAAATTTAGTACAAAAAATAACTATTTAATGACATTCACAGACTAAATATGTGTCTTAAAAGTAACAAACTAAGAAAATTGGGAAAATTTTTTTTTCTTTTAGTCGAATACGTTAAAAAAAACATTTGCAACGTTATTACTAAGCCACATTTTGAATATTGTTCAACCATTTTATATACACGCTGTAACAAGATGAAACTGAACAGACTGCAAAAATTGCAAATCAAAGGCGTGAGATGTATAATGAAATGAAGTATATACACTTCCGTTATTCGATTGCATGAAACACTTAAGTGGTTAAATATAACAAAAAGATTACAATACATGTAGTAGATGTCGATATATAAAATGAAAAATGGAAGAGCTCCAATATATATGACAGATAACATTACATATGTGCGCGATATACAAAGCTATGGACTTGGACTATGGACTGGAGAAATACGAATGAAAAACCACATGAGCGGTTCTGTACCGAGCAACCAACCGACAACCAAAAGAGGTTGCCGGAATATAAAAACATTTGGAGGCCTCGGCGAGATTTTCGCGACAAGGAGCGCTCAACGATTTAGTGCTGCGACTGCTGAAGATTTCATTTTTGGAGTTGACCACCCGAGCCCATATGCTCGGGACGGAAGTGCAAAAGGCATTGAGGAATTTCGGCAATGATTCCGCTGAGCGGAGAAAGAAAGAAGCCATATGCCAGCTCATGGTTGGCTCAACTGTAAGGATGGTGGGATGAACTCACAACATTGGATGCGCGAATTCAAGAAAACAGTCGCGAGTTTTTATCCATGCCTATTTTAAGGAGAGTTATTACGCCAAAATTAAGGAGCTGTACGAATTCCTTAAAAGCAAATTAGAAACATTGGCAAGTACGAGCAACGTCATCCCTGGACCTGAAGGTGCAGCAGGTGGCAATGTCGATGGTATGGAAGATCAAACAGATCGTGCACACGAAGCCACGCTAGATTTCACCTTGCCAACCAAGCAGTGGAGCGACGATATTGATCACAACGACCCAGCAAAGTTCCTGGTGCAGCGACAAAAGCGCTGATGAGAGCGACCACTACGATCGTCAAAGAACTCGGAGGGAAGTTAAGCGATCCCCAGTCGACAACGTCCTACGAAGTGAAGGCAAAGGTCCTCCTGAAATACCAGGAGGATTTTGCCACTACCAACGACAAAATTTGGGAATCCACGACACGTAGCGAGGTAGACGGCTACACGTTAGACATCTTCTTCCAACAAAACAACTCGGTACAAGACACCTACATCAGTCTGCAGCAACATTTGGAACGTCCACGACAGAGCCAACCGAGGCCATCGTCATCTAACATCATGCGACTGCCGGACATCAAGCTACCATCTGGTTCACAACCAGGAAGTCAGCAAGGTACAAAAGATGTCTTATTTGACCACCAACTTAATCGAAGAACCAAGTCATCTGATCAATCATCTACCTGTTTCGGAAGATAACTATGACGCCGCATGGACCATCTTGACTAATCGCTATGACAACAAACGATTGATGGTGACCGCGCTGCTGAACAAATTAATGGGTCAGCCACAGCTAAACTCAGACTCAATAACCGCCGTCAAGGCTCTTCACGATACAACCAAGGAGTGTTTGTTTGGTCTTCAGGGCTTGGGACTGCCAATATAATCATGGGATCCTATCGTAGTGCATATGATCATCAAGAAACTCGATCGAGTGACTCATGGTGCTTTTGAGCAATCGCTGGACGACCCGCGTGAGTTGTGCTCACTTGAGAAACTCATGAAATTCCTGGAGATGCGTTTCCATGCCATGGAGGCGCTCGGCCAAGTAAATCCGCATAGGAGTCCGAGTACCAGGCCAACATCCTTGATGGCTAAATCAGCAAACCAGTGCGTAATTTGTAAGGAGCGCCATCCTTTGTTTGCATGCAGAGTATTCAAGGCTCAAACACCACGTCAACGATACGACACATTGAAGAAGCACAAGTTGTGCCTAAACTGCATGAAGAGTGGCCCTTCCTCCCTCCAATGTCGGGGGTTCTACATGCCAGAAGAAGCACAATTCCTTATTTCACTTCGACGAAAAGTCTGACAGCAGCAATTCATCACCAGGTACCAGTACGTGAGCTTCCGCAACAGTCCCTCAGGTGGTCAAGTTGCGACAAGATACGTGTTGCTTGGCACCGCTAGGTCAAGCTGCAAGACCGCAGAGGACGTGACGTCATGTGTCGAGCTCTTCTTGATAGCGGATCTCAACTAAATTACATAGCCAAAGCATTGGCTAAACGGTTGCGGATACAGACCCACAGGAATTCGAAGGCATGGGTCAAGCGACACAGCGATCAACACATCGAGCCAACATATTGTTACAATCCACAACCAACAAGTTCAAGGTTCGGGTGGACACGTCCGTCTTACCAAGCATTACCTTGGACTAACCATCGCGACATTTGGACATCAGTCAGTGGGAAATCCCTGACAATCCCTGACAGCTGGCAGACCCGACATTCTACCAACCAAACCAGATTGGCATGCTAATTGGCAATGAAATATATCATGAATTGCTAATGATCGGAGTCTAACTGGGGAAGAATTTACCCATCCTACAAAATACTGTGTTTGGATGGGTCGTCGGTGGTTGCACACGGGAGTCGCCCGTACCATCCACCTTTTGCGGGGTTAGTACCAATAACACTGCTACACTTGACGAGCAGATCGAACGGCATTCCCAAGCCGCCGTACTAAATCGGTTCCAATCATTAGAACAGAGACTGCACAAAAATCCAGAAGTCAAGGCGCAGTATATACAATTTACACAAGAGTATTTAAATTTGGGTCATATGAAGGAGGTGCCGGTCAATAAGATCACAAACCCGCACTACTTTCTTCCTCATCATTGTGTGATGAGACCAGAGAGTACCACCACCAAACTACGTGTCGTATTCGATGCGTCAATGAATACCTCAAGCAACCTGCCCCTTAACTAAGTTCTCTACACTGGCCCAAAGATCCAAGAAGAATTGTTTTCAATTTTGGTACGATTCCGGATGAAGCAATATGCCTTCACAGCCGACATCGAAAAAATGTATCGTCAAATCTTGGTGGACGATCGAGATAGGTGTTACCAGCTGATTCTTTGGAGAGATGACGCTAGGCAGCAGTTAAAGTGCTTTCGTCTAACAACAGTAACGTACGGAGTCACAACAGTCCCATACCTTGCCATAAAATGTCGTCATAAATTGGCAGCCCCAATTCCCACTGGGTTCGTCTTGCCTTCGGAATGACTTCTACGGCGATGATGTCTTTTCAGGAGCCGACACGGTAGCGGAGGCTCGTGCCAAGCAGGATGAACTCAACAGCATCATGGAAAGCGCTGGCTTAAAACTGCGAAAGTGGTGCTCTTATCATTCATCACTCCTCGCCAACATTACGCTGGAGGACAGAGCCATCCAAGTGGGTTTCGACAAAGAGGGCAGCACGGTCAAAACATTGGGAATGATCTGGCAAACCGCAGGCATATGCATTCCTGGTCAAAAAGCAGTGGGATCTAACTAACGAGGTTATCAAGCGACGAGTACTGTCCGACATATAGCACACATCTTCGATCCATTGGGAATATTGGGGCCAGTCATAACAAGTGCAAAAATATTCCTTCAACAACTGGAAATTAAAGCTTGATTGGGATGCAGCCGTAGCAATGGAACAAGTTGAGAGAAGAAAACAAAGAATTGTACGATGTCAAAATACCACGCACCGTATCCTGTGGAAAAACCGCCAGAAGAAAAGAACTCCATGCATTCTCGGACGCATTAGAAACAGCATACGGCGCAATCATCTACATCAGGACCATACGTATAGATGGCTCCGTTATGGTGCGACTACTGTGTTCCAAATCCAGAGTGGCGCCCGTTAAGGTGGTATCTCTCCCTCGTCTAGAGCTATATGCAAAATTAGCCGCCCACCTACTCAATCGTGTCAAAAAGAACCTCACCTGGAACAAAGAATGTTTCTTATGGAGCGATTCAGAGATCACCCTGGCCTGGATTGCGGCGAAATCTTCATCATATCACACATTTGTGGCCAATCGGGTCGCATCGATTCAGGAACTCACTATAAGCGGCCAATGGAAGTATGTCCCTACCGAACAAAATCCAGCAGATTTGATGTCACGCGGGCAGTACCCACGGAAATTCAAAAACAACAGCCTGTGGTTTGTGGACCCTTATTCCTATACTGGTCATCATCAGGATGGCCACAGCAACCAACACATATCCAAACCAACCTGGAAAAACGCCAAGTAGCGCTAACAGCATCGGTGGTCTCCCTCACGAAGCACTTTGTTGATCAGATCAATCATAAAAATTCATTCACCCGTCTCCTTCGGGTCACTGCCTACATTCTCCGTTTTAAAAGGGTTTCTAAACTGGACAAGGCTGCCACCATAATTTTGAAGGAAGCCCAAATCGAAGGGTTCACGGAGGATCGACCACAATTGCTAAAAAAAAACGGTCATGTCACCACTGGAAGCAGATTAACCTCAGCCCCTTCCTGGACACCAGCGGTATCATAAGAGTCGAGGGGCGTTTAGAGAACTCACAACTGCCTTACGAGGCAAAACATCAAGCACTACTAGCATACGCTCATCCAACCACCAGACTCATAATGACTCATCTACATGAATTCCACTCACACACCGGAGCACAAGGATTACTGGCAATTGCTCGACAACGATATTGTGTAAGATGCAACAAAGCGAAACCTAAACTGCTGACACAATTCATGGGAAACCTGCCAGGACATCGCGTACAGCCGGCAAGGCCATTCATCAACTCCGGCGTTGCCTTCTGCGGGCCGTTTCAAATCCACTTTAAACTTCGAGGGAAGAGACCACAAAAGTGTTATGTGGCCATATTCTGCTGTTTTGCGACAAAAGCGATCCACATAGAAATTGTGAGTGACCTTTCAACAAATGCTTTCATTGGAGCCCTGAAACGATTTGTCAGTCGATGTGGAAATTTGCGCAATATTTACTGCGACAACGCAACAAACTTCGTGGGAGCACGCAACCAGCTACAGGCAATAAGTCAAGTTATGCATAGCCCAAAAGCCCAAGAAACCATCAAACAGGTTTCATTCCAACGCGCGCACCACACTTGGGTGGCTTATGGGAGGCCGCTGTGAAATCAGCAAAGCATCTGTTCTACAGAGGTATAACAGCTGCATCACTAACATTTGAAGAAATGAATACAGTAATGACAGAGCAATCCTGAATTCGAGACCGTTGACACCAATGTCCGAGGATCCGAATGATCTGTCAGCACTAACACCGGGACATTTCCTGACGGGGGCGCCGATTACCAGTATCGTAGACAGCATGGCGGAAGAATTCAGGGGTAATCTTCTTCAACGATGGAAGGTGGTCACAAAACTCAAATTCTGGCAACGATGGAGCAAAGAATACTTGAGTGAACTTCAACACCGAAAAAAATGGAAGACGACATGACAAAACATTGTTCCAGGCACGCTAGTCGTACTCAAGGATGATAATCTTCCACCACTCAAGTGGCAGTTGGGAAGGATCATACGAGCAATTCCTGGCACTGGCTGGTTAGTAACGGTGGCCGAGGTCAAAACCTCTAATGGTATTCTGGGACGTGCCATTCATCTACTAGCACCATTACCAATTCAAGCTGAAGTAGAACCAAATGATCACACAGCGGAGACTATTCCAACTGAAGTGGAGCAGATGGACCAGCGTAAGCCAGCGGAAGAGCACCCATTAGGCTCCAAAAAACATCGTGCATCCCACGGTCAACAACCGAAGCGAGTCCGAACACTGTCACCAATGGCAACAATATGCATCATTCCGGGATTGATCATCCCTCTACTCGCACGACCAGCGGTAAACAAGGAACCGTTCCGCACTCAACCAGGAATCTACTTTGAAAGAATGGGGATAGCGCATTTAACATCAACTGATTGGGACTTATAATAATTTTTTACAACATGACAACATACAACGCAGAATACAACAACCTCGTCAACGGGAATGCGTTAAGTTAATTTTGTAAAGATCTCAATCATGTGATCGACTGCGACACGACAATAGCTCAATTTGGCCATTGACAGTTATCAAAAGACACAAGCATTACTCATCGACGTCTGGTAGATTCTCATCAAGGTCAAGTGAATCCAATGCTCATCACTCCATCACAGTTGAGAAAGCAGCTAATCGTGATCAAAAGTCACATCCCACCCACTCTGCAGTTGCCATACAATGGAGAAGACATCATAAAGCTGTATAAACTCACGCGCATTGAGGGACGAGCCACAAGCTCAAACATCATATTCCGATTAAAGTTGCCGTTGGTATCACATGAACCTTTTGTTACTAAATGTTACACGTCGTGCCGGTTCCAGCGAAACTCAACGAAACGGATATGTTTATCATCATCCAAAACACCGCAGAGTTCTTGATAACTAATCTGCACCGAGATCAATACTATCCATTATCAAGAGCAGAATTAACAAGCTGCGTCACAATCGATGAAGGCCGATTGTGAAGGTCGATCAAAACTAAGTTCATGCGAGATCAACTATCTCACAGAGTCATCAACTATCGACAACTGCAGTTTGAGCAAATCGACAGCCGCCCCTGAATGGATCCAACTACTCGTTCTTATATATCGCCAGCCCTGCCAAATCTGTCAGCGTTCTGTGTGGGGCAACCATAACCGAGGTAAAATTGGAAGGATCAGGACGCATCAGAATTCATCTAAAGAAATCATCTAAAAATCTCCTCGAAACCCAAACATTGGTTCTGCACCAAGGCTTGGAAAAAACTCGGTTCTGTAAAACAGATATGTAGAACGTAATTTTAAAAATTCTCAAAATCGTGATACGCTTTGGCATAGTGGTTGTGCGTTGGACTGTTACACAGTGTCCGGGGTTCGGATCTAGGCTCAGTAAAATAAAATAAAATAGTTCTTCTACACAGCACCACCTCTACGCAGGCAACAGTAAATTTTTTTTATCCTTCCTATCCCTTTCGTTGGTGCTACATGCGGTCATAGTCGCACTGATAAACTGAAGTTCATTGTGGTAAAGGCATAACACTTGCCACAATGGCTGTCTATCTCTTTATCGGTGTCCTGTGATTGCATTTCCTCTATCATTCTTCCTCCTTCTTCTTCACACCTATCAATCTTCCTTCCAATCAACACAATACTCTGCATTCATAAGGATACACCCTGTTTTGACTGTATATATGGAACCTTAATTCAATAAATTCTCAAAATCGTATCATGGCTTCTGCTCAAAATGGGTTTAAAAAAACTGGAACGTTGCGCATTTTTTAAAGTTTATATGACCATTAAACCAATTAAAATTTAAAGTTTTAACCAAATTAGCCCACAAAGTTACATAAAAAAGATATATTTCAGATTTGCCAATGAAGTATATTTAAACTTGTTGGAAATTGAACTCTGGCAATCATACGCATTTAATCTCTTTATTTCTTTCTCTTGTAATATCACTCACTCGCTTTTAAGTCGTTGAATAAACCACATCTGAATTCCAAAACTGCATTTAATTTAAAAAGTTATAGGCCCAGGGACCGATTAAGTTCTTGGTTAAGTTTAGTTTAAGCATACGTTGTTGTTGGTGGTAAAAAAGGTTTTACATTCGTTGTAAAATAGAGAAAATGACTAGTTTAGACAGTCGCGCTTAGAAAAACTTCGCGGTATTGAAAATTTCCACACATGGAACTTTTCTATGGACAGAATATTGGAATTGAACGATCTACATAACAGCATTACTGATCCCGTGAAAGAATCCGACGAGAAAAATTTCGAAACGCGCGAGCTTAAATAATTTTATCTATCGTATGTACGTTCACATACAAAATCAGAAGACAGCATGTGATGTTTTGAAAACACTGCAGCATCTATACGAAGACACCGGGCTTAAACGAAAAATAAGTTTTTTTAAATTTTTTTCTTATTCCTGATTAGCCCGTTTTGGTCCAAATGTATGTACTTTGATTAAACAACATTTTTATACAATTTAAATTAATATTTTTACAAATAACATGTTCCGAAAGCAGTATATATGTATAGTGAACTCTTAAATAAATTAATAAATTTATATTTGCTGCATTTTATTCGCCACCCGCTCCTAGTTATGTATAACTAGCAGTTATAATTGTATGGGAAACAACAAAAGAAGCTGAAGAGATAATACTTATAACTATAGCTGTTATGTATAACTAGAATGCTGTTTACTATCCCTGGTTTCTATAGCAATCCTACTGTGAACTGCTAATAAAGAAGTCCGAAAAACGGTTTGGCAAATAGCAAAACACAAATGTGTAAAAATGTTATGCAGATCTTTTGGACTCTGTGCTAAAAGTATGTTATGCAGACAGTAATTTGATCGCCGGTCACCAGTACGTTCTTAATACTTTTTTACTACTTTCAATTTGCACTCCTAGTTATAAAAACGGTAATATACTATGTATAAACTACACTGGCGGTTATGAAAACCGCACCTCTGGCAACACTTTTTTAATATGTAAAAATTTGGGTAATTTACTTATTTTTTCTTGCTACGATAAAGGTGATTTAATGGTTTAAATTATTCCAAATGTGTTGACAACAGAAATTATTCTAGTGTATTTGTTTAACGCAGAAGGGGTTTTTGTGAAATAAGTGCAGCAATGAGTGCAGAATATAAGCAGCTGACACATGACAAAAAAGTCGCTGTATTTACATTAGTGGACCAAGAACTTTCCTACCGGAAAATTTCTGAAAAATTGGTTTGCTCCCATTCCACAATTATCCGTTTACAAAAAAAAAAGAATACTATGGAGTCCCTGGAGAGGAAAAAAGGATCTGGTCCTAAACGTGCAACCAGTAACAGAATTGATAGCCTTATAAAAAATATTAGCACAAAGCATCGATTTAAAAGTGCAGTAACTATTCGGGCTGAGCTAGAAACCTATCATTGCGTAAATATTAGTGTTGAAACTGTACGCAGTAGACTGCGAGAAGCTGGTTTATATGGAAGGCGTCCTGCAAAAAAGCCATTGTTGACTGAAAAAATGGAAAAAGCTCGTCTAGCTTGGGCTAAAAACTATAACAACTGGACACTAGAGCAGTGGCGAAATATCATCTGGTCTGATGAAAGCAGATTAAACCTGCTGTGCGCCGATATTTGCCGTACGTGCGCCGTTCCAATGGTGACAATTATAAAGAAAACTGTATTGTAAAAACAGTGAAATTCCCACAGAGCCAGATGATTTGGGGGTGCTTTTCCTACTACGTGAGTGGTCCTTTGTACTTTTTAGAAGGAACTATGAATGCTGAAAAATATGGGCAAGTCATAATCATAAAGGAAAACTTTAGATTAAAAACAGAACATTTAAAAATAGAATCCTTTTTTTACAGCTTGAAGAAATATTCACTGATTTGGCAGGGAAACTCGCCCGATTTAAATTCTATCGAGCACTTATGGCATATTATGAAGCGCAAAGTTGCTGACCAGAAGACCGAAAATAAAAAAAAAATTATTTTAGCATTAAATAAAGTTTGGTATGAAGTTATTACCAAAGATAACCTACAAATTTTGGTTGATTCGATGCCGTCTGTAATACGATGGCTGTAATACGGGCTAAAGGAGGAGCAACATCCTACTGATATGTTTTTTTGTAGCTTGATTGATGTTAGTTCTTGAAAACCTATTTTACGACTAATAGATATTGTTTAGTTTTGAATATTATAAAAATAAATTACATTTTCTTTAAAATTTCGACTTATTCAAAAATAAT
This sequence comes from Palloptera scutellata, assembly GCA_958295655.1. Taxonomy (NCBI): domain Eukaryota; kingdom Metazoa; phylum Arthropoda; class Insecta; order Diptera; family Pallopteridae; genus Palloptera; species Palloptera scutellata. The sequence goes on from OY282450.1 coordinate 59,325,377, forward strand.
ACGTTTTTGAGCTCCAGTAATATTTTTCATTTGCATTATTTTAAAATCATAATAATATTTAAAAAAAAAAATAAATTTCCCCAACATAAAAATCATTATTTTCGTATTTTTATGTTATTTTGAGGTGGTGTGGTTTTCGTGACCGCCAGTTTATATAAAAGTATATTTATATATATTTACTTGAATTTTTTTATTTCAAGAAACACCAAGCATGCAAATAAATGTTGCTATTAAACAATTTTATTTGTTTTTTTGCATACATTTTCACCAAACGTGTACTATTTTGCTCCTAAAAATTAATTATTGAAAATAATTTCACAACGTAACGCTGATTCTCTCACTCTCTTTCTCAAATTATTATTATTCGTTTTATATTGAAGCAACAACAACTCGTGCCCATGATGCTTGGCGCGCAAGGACGGGTTCAATCATATTATCATTATTATCAATAAATAAATTAAACGAACCAATAGGCTTATTAGCATTCAAAACAGTAGATATTTACTTTACTTTACTTACTTTTAATGGCACAATAGCCCATGGAGGGCCTAGGCCGAGCTTTTCGCATCCACTCATGTTGTGCGTGTTATATTTGTACATGAATGGAAGGGACCTCCAGTTTAATGCCGAATCCGAACGGCGAAGTGAAAAGCTTTTCAAACAGTAGATATTGTACGTACAAATCAAATCTTTTAAAATATCACCTAAATATTGACATACACTCTTAAAAATTTTGGAATGGGCATCTTTTATTTCTGGTGCGAATAACGAAAAAACCAAAGCGAGTACAAGTAGTATGAACCTAAATTTGTGAATGCGAATGTGAATGTGAATAATTTCTTTTTCTTTAAATAAAAGTTTAATTTCAGTGATGCTTACTTTTATTATCTTCTTTTTCGAATATGGAAAAAATTACTTACAGAAATTATTCGCATAAAAAATTGCTATTGCGAAACTGAATGGGAATACTGAAACTTATGCGATAGTTTCTTTCGATCCGATTTCCATAAACTATAAGTATCATAGCATGTACTCGTATGTTGTATAGAACAAAATCTCCCATTTAGTTTTTTGGAACATGGGAGAAATACTGCCATGAGAATAATTTACAGATTCTAAACACATGGGAGATGGGAAATATTTTGGCATTTCATTCCTAAAAAGTTTCTTTGTCACATGTCACAAATACTAATCAGCTGATTCTAACTTTCATTTGAAATAAAAACGTTCCCCGGAGCGCTTCAGAATAGGACTTAAAGCTCGACTGCGCTCAAACTTAGGCCAAGTTGAAATTACTTTATAAATCATATTGGTGACATTGTTTTAGTTTCTCATTTAAAATAAAATATTATACGAGTTGCTTTTTGTTGCTTCTACAGCCGTGGTGTTAGGTAAGCGATACACCCAGCATATCATGTTCGGTGCAACAACCATTTCATGGTGTTTGCCGAAGAAAATTCTCAATATAACCACGGCCTAATGGGAAATATCAAAGAACTATGTAATACACAGACATAAACACATATGTACTTATTTAAATACAGAAATAATACCTATAAAATTATATATGGTACTTCTCTATTAAAATTTTTATGAACGTTGAAGATACATGACAAAGCAAAAAAATATAAATTATGACGCAATCCCCAGATTCATAAATACAATACAAATGTACTTTGTTTTAATTATTTAATTAAAATATTTCAGATCATTTGTACGCAGTCAAGAAAACGAAGCAAATATAATCAACAGATTAAACAACACCAACCTAGCGTATACACAAGAAATGGAGTTTTCTCATAGTCTACTGTTGAACGAAAATGCTCTCAAGCAGCTTCCGGAACCAAATCGTCCAGTGTTTATATTTGAATGGTTGCGATGTTTAGAGAAAGCATTGCCCACAGCTCAAAAGACGGATATTAAAGAATGTCAAAAGAAATTAGTTCAACAGCTCACGGAGCATATACAAGGATCGCCTGGGCCACCGACACGTAAACTAATTGCCAGCTGCTTGGCTACGCTCTTTTCTGTAGGCGATACATTTATGCTATTCGATACTGTAAATGCCTGTAATGACATTTTAAAGAATAAGGATGATTCACCTAGTTATTTACCAACAAAACTGTAAGCACTTGAAAATACAACTTTTTATTATCACATAACGTTCATTGATTTTTAGTGCTGCAATATGTGTACTTGGCTCAATGTATGAAAAACTTGGACGCATGATGGGTCGTTCTTATGAGGAGACAGTTCAAATACTTGTACGCACGCTACGCAATGCTGAATCACAGACACGCATCGAAATTATGATTACTCTAGAAAAGGTAATGTTGACCGTCAAGAATATATTAACTTTAGTATAACTGCTTATTTAATTTTCTTCCTTTTTTTAATATGAGAAAAGAAAGAATGCTCTTATAACTAATTAAGCTTAAATGATTAATTTTTTGTAAATGACATAAAAATATATGACAGTCTATCTATGGCTCGTTATATATATATGTATGTATATAAAATATGCCGTATCCAGTTCTATTTATTTTTTCCTATAACTCATTACTACATATATTTTCAAATTAAATTATCAATCAATTCAATTTTTAATGAGATCTAGGCCAAAAATTCTTATTCATTAAGGCTCATCAATTATAAATCTAAAAGACGTTAAATATTCAATATTCAATGTATATTTTTCAGGTTTGTGCTGGCATGGGTACTGCTATTTCTAATGTGCACAAAGATGTCTACAAAGCGACAAAGCATTGTCTTACGGATCGTGTTATGGCAGTACGTGTTTCTGCAGCCAAATGTATTCTGGAAATGATCAATAATGCTTGCTTCCTCTATCAATCTGAATTGGAAAGTTTAGCAACACTGTGCTTCCGTGCTTTTGATGGCAGCAATTATGAAGTACGCTGTGCTGTAGCTAAGCTACTAGGAACTCTTTTGGCTTTCACACAACAAACACCAGATGGTGCAAACAAGAAACTAGCAGGCGTTCAAAGCATGCAAACAAAAAATCAACCACGTACCGTATCCCTGGATGAAGCTTTAGGCATTCTCATGTCGGGATTCCTACGTGGTGGCGTCTCATTTCTAAAGGGTACTGGGGAAATTATTAAGGGTAGTTCGGGTGTTAATCGGGAAGTTCGCGTTGGTGTTACGCATTCGTACGTAATATTCGTTCAGTTTATGGGTAGTGTCTGGTTGGAGCGAAATCTGACCACATTTCTCGTGCATGTATTGGATTTGGTGGCCAATCCAAAAGCTGCATCATCACATGTAGATGCAGTTTATTCACGTAAATGTATCAATTTCATTTTGCGTTCGATAATAGGTAAAATGCTGGGTGAGAAAGCACAAAGCTCAGCATGTAAAGAACTCATACACATTGTGGCAAAGCAGATGAATTCTATTGATTTCAATCCTGAAAATGCTAAGGATTCTAATCAGGAGACACTTTTCAGTCAGCATTTGTTAGTATGTGCCCTGCAAGAATTGGGTTCACTCGTGCTGGGTTTAGGTACCACCGCTCAAAATCTTCTCACCGATCATACATTAAATTCAATTGATGCCACCTGTGCCGTACTGGTGCATCCGTGTGCTGCTGCTCGTCTTGCAGCCGCCTGGTGTTTACGTTGTTTCTGCGTTGCTGTTCCCAGTCAGATAACTCCACTAATTGATCGTTTCGTTGATGCTATCGAACAAATGCGCTCCTCTCCGGAAGCAATATCCGGTTATAGCGCTGCATTAGCTGCCACCTTAGGCAGTGTTCGTTACTCACCTTTAGGTATACCACACACTAAAGGAAAAGTTGTTTTCAATACAGCAGAGGAGCTATTAAGATCTGCTTCGCAAAACAGTCGCATGTCTTTGAATCGCACTCAAGCTGGTTGGTTACTTATCGGTGCTATTATGACTCTTGGTTCTCCGGTGGTTAAAGGTTTATTACCACGCATGCTGCTGCTTTGGCGTAACTCGTTTCCTCGTTCAAACAAAGAGCTCGAGTCAGAGAAAGCACGAGGTGATGCTTTCACTTGGCAGGTAACCCTTGAAGGACGTGCCGGAGCATTATCGGTTATGCACAGTTTTATATCAAATTGCGCTGATTTAGTAACGGATGATATAACACGTCGTTTGTTAACACCTATTGAAAGTGCTTTAGCAATGCTTGTCAAGTAAGTATCTATAATTTATACTTAAAACATATACACACTCTGTATATGTGTAGCTTTGTATTTGCTATTCTTGAATGGCCCTTGAATATGAATATTCCATTAACAATAATTTTTATTAAGAGCCTTGAATCGGGTTTTTTTCGTGAGGAGTGGAAAACTGCGTTCATATCCCCAATCTCTAAATCGGGCTTAACCAATCTGTTGGAAATCTATATATATACCAATTGTTAAACTTCCTGTTTAAGGTATATAAAATTAATCGTTAAAATTGGAAACAGCTTTTCCAGAACAATTACTGATAAGGCCAAGTGCAGTCACGGAGGTTAAGACGTCGTCTTCTGCACGTTCCTCCAACGTGGCTCGATTATAATACCTTTCTAGCCGGAGCATATTCTTCCATTCACTCAACATAACCCAGCCAGCTCATAATTCTATCTTATTCGATACACGTCGTCCACATGTATTGGGTCATAGATCTTACAGAGTATCTTCCCCTCGAACGCTCCTAACAGAATCTTATCATTGATGGTCAATGCCCACGTCTCAGCGCCATTTCTTTGGTCGTGAGAAGGCTCTGCATTCCGCTTGATCTCAAGGTTGTCATTTTTGGTTCATGCCAATGGTGTCAATATCATCAGAGTATGCTATCATTTTAATTTTCACTGCGCTGGTGGTGTCGGTCAGTGTCATTACAGATTTTGTGCTTTTGCACACAAATTTTCCAGTTCGTCGCTTGAGAATAAATTTACCATATACGCCAAGTTACGAGTAAATTGATCTCAAAGTTTGAAATTGATTATTGACTAATAGATTGTTTAATAAAATTTATTACCTTTACTTTAGCTAGTGACCAAAATAAATAATTTCCAGATCTCGGAATTAATGAAATTACAATGCGCTATGAGTTGGCGTATATAGCAAAACAGATTGATTAACACCGTTTGGGTGGCGTGTACGGAGAAGTTATCTCGGGAACGGAAAATAGATACATAGAAGAAACGGGTTAAAGAATCTGAAATCTTAATGATAATCGTAATCGTGAAAGTCTTATTGGTAAATTATAAATTAATATGCAAAAGTGGAATCAATTAGTATATTTTTAATAGTGATGGGAAGTATCGAGTACTTTTGAGTATTATTTTATTTTTATCCGTTTTTACTTTTGGAAAAATTATTACACAAAATACAATTCAATCTGACAGCACCTTTTCACTTTTACCAAACAGCTGATTAAAATATGATTTTTGGGAAACACCAGTGCCATCAAGATCAAAAATCTGGGAGCATAGTGGGTTTTATAAAGATTCTTACATTTTGTTTGCTGAACAAACATCAGCATCGATAAGAAGAGAACAAAGATCAAGCAAATGTGATACATATATTTGGAAATTTATTGTTGGTTTACCTCGTTCTCTAATTATCAAATAAAAAACATAGCGTTCTCTTATTGCTATTAAAGGAACTTATTTTATTTTATTAAGACTAGTTTAACAAAAAATTAAAGTAGGCTGAGCTACGTGTGATATCGATCGTGTGAGCGGCAGGAACAAGAATGCGTAACTGTTATGCAAAAGCTCATTACTAGAAAAGTAGTTCAAAAAAGAATAGCGGAAAATGAGTGAACTTAAAATTTAATATAGTGTACTCCACATATATTATCATATTTCAAGATACTTCATAAACTTCTACTGATATTTTAGTGCAGCAGTATTTGGGCTCACCCTATGCCAAAAGATTGGAAAATACGCTAGAATTTCGACAGATACACATAAATAAATTTTCCACTTTTATACTAATTTGCTGCAAAATATCTTTGTGTTCCTTCAACTACAAACAGGCCAGATAGCTAAACAGCGAAGAAACCGTCTATCGCCTAAATACTTAAATATTATCATATATTTTAATGGCTTCAATTCTTTATAGACTTTTACGTTTTTTATGTATGTATGTTTGTAATGTGGTTGTATGTGGTCGCTGTGGCGCAGTTGGTAGCCCGCTACACGAGTGTACGGGGTTGAAATCTCAGCACAGACAAAAACAAAAAGTATAAAAAACTATTTTTCTACTCGGCACCATTTCTTGGCGAAACTTTTGTTTTAGTGAATTGATGTAGTACTTTAAGTTAAAATAAAATATCGTATACATTTACATAGTATTAAACTGGCTGTTTATGGCTTGTAAAGAAATTATCAAAAGTATCGATTTGATATTGAGTACAATATCGATTCGATACTGAGTAAAAGTATTGATTCGATACTGAGTAGAAGTATCCTTTCGATACTGAGTAAAAGTATCACTTCGATACTGAGTGCAAGTATAGATTCGATACTGAGCACTCTTGAGTACTGAGTACTTTTGAGTACTCAAAATGGATACTTTCTATTGTATAAGTAGAATCGAGTACTACTGATTCTTTTGAGAGTATACTGTACATTGTGGGTCTTATCACTTTAAAACAATACAAAATCTACATTAAGCACCAATTTTAATAAGTCCAAACATATTTTTGTCTCATTAATTTCCTTTTTCTGAACTCAACTCATTTTTTTTATAGTCTATCACCAGTTCTGAAAAGTTATGGTACACAGCTGAAAGCACCAGCTGCTATGGTTCGTTTACGTCTTTATGAGACTCTGACTCTACTCCCAGCAACTGCATTGGAATCCTCCTACACACATTTGCTGCGAATGCTAGTCTCCGAATTTACCCTCTCAGAAAATCCGGCAAATACTACAAACTCCCTATTGCGTGCTCTCTGTCATGGTGATGACTCGATAATATTAGGCACTTGGCTGCAAGAAACTGATCATCGTACAATTGAAGACCAGGTATGATATTAAAAACTTAAATTTTCAATCACTCAATATTTATTGGATTTGTTTCCTAGTTGAAGAGTTGGGGGAACAATTAATGTGCGTGACGGATTAAAATTCATAGTTTGAGATTTTAGGTGTTTTCAATTCTATGTATTTAGTATTATTATTAATTTTTCAAATTTGAAGTAAAAAAGGCATTGTAAATATGAATATTAATTCGTTGCCATTATATTCCATATAACAATTTTACTAACTATTTGGAGTTCAGCTGCCCACTTTTCCAAAATTTAAATGCAAGGAATAATCATAATAAAAATAATTCTATGTAGTTATGTATATATAAGAAAATATATGAATTTTATACTTCTCCCTTATGTATATTTCACTCATCGTATTATTAATAAACGAATTCGAACTCAATAAATCAACTCAAAAAGATGGAACCAAATCGTAAATCTGATGGCGAGCATGTAAGTGTTGTTTGTTTTTTCTTCGCAGCCATTTATGTTTTTATTCTAATTTGTTTTGTTTTTTAATTTTTCCGAAAACCAGTATACAAGTAGAAAAATTGTCATTCGACTTGGTTCAAAGCTTTGCATGGTTGGTTAAATTTGCTTTCAAATGTTTCAATATATTTGGTTTTATGCTATTACATTACTGAAATTATTGCTCCTATTACGGTTGGCAACTCAACCTAGTTGCGTTGCCTGAAAATGTTTACACATTTAAGTGAAAAAAAAATATTTTGTTTTAGCTACGATATATTTTAAATTTGACGAAAACGAATGCATTGACATCGATTTACTGCGAAAGGGAAAAACGTGAAGCTGGACGAGTCACTAAGATTGTCATGTAGTTGTAATTTTTATGCACCCTAAAAATGTGTAAACATCAAAAAATGTTATTACTCAATAGCATTTGTTGTATTACCCCACGTTATTTCCATTTGTCGCTTATAAAGGGTTTTTCAATGGGGACATAACCATTTTGTATTTAAGTAAAACACAGAATAATTGATATCTCCGTTTGAAATGTATTGCAGGTGTAGTGCACATGTTATATTTAATTATGGAGTTCGATATCGCTCACATGATCACACCGCGATCACATTTGCAGCGAACGATTCGTTGGAGTAAATTTTTCCACCCAAATCTGACGGAACATTGGCAATTTCACATTCGATATTATTGTTCCTGAGCTCCTCTAACGTTGCTAGCTTTTTGGCATAAACTGATTAACGTAACCCCATAAAAATAAATCCAATAGCGTTAAATCACATGTCGAGATGGCCACTCGACCGGACCATTTCTTGAGATTGTCGAACTTCCCCTTCAATATATCAATTGTTTAACTGTGTGTCATGTGGCACCATCTTGTTGGAACCACATATCACTGATATCAAGTCCTTTGAATTCTGGCAAAAAATAGTCTTGTAATATGGCACGATAGTGAACTCCATTGACCGTATTTTGCTATTATTTCAGCGACGAAGAAATACGGTCCAATCACACCTCCGGTTTGAAGTCCTCACTACACGATCACTTTTGGTAGATGCAATGGAGTCTCTTGAAGCACACGTGGGCATGAAAATTATTTTTCAATGATATTCTTTAAACTTTTGCTGAGCCCACCCAATCGGAGAAATTTCGGCGCTTTAAATGATTACGAGGCTTCAATTCTTGTGTGGACCATGATCTTTACGCCAAATTTGGTACAATGTGGACTGAGAGATTCCCAATTCCTGTGAACGGCTTGGAATCGACTATTTGGCTCATTTTGAATTGAAGCAATTATTAAGACCGAAATTGAAGTAAGAGCTCTTAAAGTTACGGCCACCGAGTCAGAATTTCGGTGTAATGCAATCACACTATTACGTTTGAATTCCATTTCGAATAACTTTTTTTTATATAAAACTTAGACGCAAATTCTTGTGGTAGCTTGTAAACAATATGAACAGCTGTCATTGGCATGAATTTGCCATAGTTGGCAATATCGCGTTGCCAGATATACCGGTGTGAAGTTGGTAACACTTCAATCGCCTAACCCTATATTTAATAATACTTTAAATAAAGCAATTGAACAATCTGTACCTAAAGTTAAAACTTATTTTGCGAATAAATTTGGATTGTTTTATAAAAAACTGACTGAAATGTTAATTACTGTAACTATTCATGAGTATCTAAAGCTGAATGAAGAATGTTATATAAAATGAAAATCCTCTACGATCCTAAATCTTTTTATGACTTTGTGAATTTGAAACGTAAGACCAACGTCTATGTGTTTTGGTCATTGCGAACTTGTTCGAATCTACATATTCACGTTTAGCTTTTACCCTTCGCCATTGATTCGTTTAATACTACATTTTCTCCAACCATAGCGCTGGGCAAAATAATATTCCAAATTGTACAGTAGTTTCAACAAGAAAGCAATCGGCTTAAGTCACTGAAAAAATTAAAGTATCTTAAAAAAAGTCCACAGCATCTTGAAATGATTAATTATTCATTGCGCAAATATATTAATATGGCGTCCAGTCGCCACCATTCTTCGTAATTTCATTACAACGGAAATGCATGCTTTTTTCCACGTAGTTTTAACTTCATAAGAGCCCAAACATTTTCGATCGGATTCGCATCTGGCGACACAAGCGACTGCGATGTTTTGGGTCGTTGTCCTCTTGAAGAACTCAATCTCGGCTTCCTGCCCCAAACCACATATCCGTTGAAGGCAGAAGTCCACGACGGTATATCGTGGTTATGAAGTTGGCATCCAAATTCCTCGTGAACATGATTAATTTGCCAAATCCTTGTTTTGTGAATCATCCCCAAACATTAACCTTTCCTGGATGTTTCACTGATCGCTGGAGCATCTTACCGTCTTTAGTGGACCAATCACGCTTAATAGTGTTTGTCATCCAAAAGGAGGATTCGTTTGTGAACACCACTTGGGTCCAATCGTCATCCACATGTTCAGTTGCCCACTCTTGGCGTTTTTTTATTTGCTTTGCAGTTAGTTAGGTTTTACCGTCGTTGCTCGAAATTGGATCTGAAACTCCCTCAAACGGTTTCTTATTGTATTCAGAGAGACATTTATGCCCTTTCGAGCCAATTTTTGTTTAGCTGCTTTCAAGGATATGGCTGGATTAGCTTCGGAAATCCTCTTTATAACCAAGTCCTCCTGTTTCGAGGTAGCTCTACAAATGCCGCGATTTGGCAAGTCGTCCACATTTTTGTGCACCAAAAAGTGTTGGTTCCAATGCTGGACAAATGCCTTCGTCTTTTTTAAGTACTTCGAAGCACTCAAGTGGGACATTTTGGGACCTTTTGGATGGGAACAAAGAAAGACTGCTTCAAAACGTTTCGCGTATACGGAACTCATTTCTTAAATATGCTCTTGAGACGAAAGCGTATAATGGGCTGTTTTTACAATTACATTGCGAAATTTACAATGAAATCAAGTTTTTTGAAAATCAAGGCCTACCTGATATTCAAATTATTTCATGCGAAAAAGCCGATTGTTTTCTTCTTGAAAGTACTGTATATTAAAAAATTGTGTTTGCAATAATCTTTACCAATGTTTGACACCAGGGATTTTCTAGTTTTTATTGTTCTTTATAAAAATGTAAAATACCTAATTTAATTGAATTAATTATAACTATTAAAATTATGCACTCTGTTACAACATTAATCAACAAATTGCAAGATAGGTTCTGTAGATCTAGAGCGACGACCCTTTTAGAATTCACTACATGTGCAATGAATGAATTTTTAATGACCAAAAAAAATAAATGTTATGTATACTGAATTTAACAAAGCATTTGATAAAGTCAATCATTAATATTAATCTTCTGATTATAAAACTAGGTTGGATTGGTTTTCCACCCTTGCTGATACTTCCGGGATTCCTAAAGAAAGCCATCTTTACTTTTTCTTCTGTTTATTAATGATTTGACGTCTGTTATTCGAAATTTCAAAATTATAATTCATGCTGATGATGTAAAATTGTTCTTATCTTACGACTCCATAATCCAACAGAAGCTTCTGCAAAAAAATCTTGATAATTTTTCAAAATCGTGCCGATTAAACTTAATGCTACTTAATATTTATAAATGTAAGTTTATGACATTTACGAGGAGGTAACCTATGTGTTAAGGTTGTCTGTAGTCTCAATTTTACTTTGTATTAGTTTTAAGTTTATTAACTTTTTTGTAATCCTGGCAACTCTAACCAATTCGATTGTTCTCTTCAGACAATTACCGAATTTTTAAATGATCTTACTTTTATTCTCGAAACCAACGAGAAAAGACTTTCTTGAGATCTACTTATATACTAACCCATTCACAGGAAAATCGAATTGGAAAGTGTACTTCAGTATTAGTTTTAATATTGAATAAAATATTATTTACATATACTAGAAAATAACTTCTGCTCTTCTTTTTCGAAAATTTTATGACCTATTCGAAGCCTTTAGATATTACCTGCATTCTAAATATATTTTCCCTTTTTATTATTCTATATGAATATAACTCTTCTGCCTTATCCTTTTCGTTTTGCTGATCTTCCTTGCTGTTATTTTGTTTTTGTGAGTCACTGTATATAATATGTACAATGTACGGGCATACAATTTGTTTCGTAATGCAATAATTTGGTTATGTTTCCTCATATCATTTCTAATAACTTACAATTTTCACAATTTGTCATTTTCCGCTCTCTTCAGCTTCAACCTAATAGCGCTGCAGGTTCAGGTGCACTCGAACATGACCCATGCTGTCTCTACCGCCCATCAGTTATCGTTATTGGTGCAGCCATCATATCAAATAATCAACTCAATAAAACTGAACAATGCCCCGGCCCATTGCCTTTGGGTGTTGGAGTAATCGATATGTCTGTGACACTATTCGGGATTATTTTCCCGAAAGTGGCAAACAAACATCGTCTTCAGATGTTGGAACACTTCGGGGAATGCATTAAGCAGGCAAAGAGCAGTCGACAAGAAGCTGTACAAATGAATATTTTCACAGCACTTCTTAGCGGTTTTAAAGGTTTGACTGACAGTAAATCATGTATTGGGCAAGAGGATGTAAGGAAGAGTGCAACCAATTTAGTTGTTGCTGCACTTGTGAGCACAAACTCAACATTGCGGTGTGCTGCTGGTGAGGCGCTTGGACGCATGGCGCAAGTGGTGAGTGATTCGCGTTTCACAGCAGAGTTGGCTCAGAAATCCTTCGATAAATTAAAATCAGCACGGGATGTCGTCACACGCACCGGACATTCTTTGGCCTTAGGCTGTTTGCATCGATATGTAGGTGGAATGGGGTCATCACAACATTTAAATACGAGTGTTTCTATTTTACTGGCTTTGGCTCAGGATACCTCATCGCCGGTAGTGCAAGTATGGTCTCTGTATGCTCTAGCCCTAATTGTTGACTCGGGTGGACCAATGTTTCGCAGTTACGTAGAAGCATCACTGTCGTTGTCCCTAAAACTTTTGCTGTCAGTGCCACAATCTAATGTAGATGTACATCAATGTGTTGGTCGTGTGCTAAATGCCCTTATCACAACAGTTGGTCCTGAATTACAGGTAAACAAATCTGAGGAACCAATCCATTAACAGCAGTTAATTATTCTTAATTTTTTGTTTACATTAAAGGGTAACGCTAATGCTATTTGCACTATGCGTTCATCTTTCTTATGCGCCGCGGCTGTCATGCAAGCTCATTCCGATCCACTAGTGCAAGCTGAAGCTACTGGTTGCTTGCAACAATTACATTTATTTGCTCCCAAATATGTAAACTTATCGTCTCTTGTACCAACTCTAGTTAGAACGTTATCCAGCAGCTATCTTATGCTCCGGAAAGCGGCGGTTTCATGTTTACGTCAGCTGGCTCAGCGTGAAGCAAAGGAGGTATGCGAGCTTGCTCTTTCAATTACACAAGAACAGTGTCCCGATCTAATCATCACTGAATATGGTCTTCCTGGCATATTATTTGCTATGCTAGACTCAGAAAGTGACGTCGAGATGCTAAAGAATATTCACGATACTCTCACTTCAATGCTGCAAATATTAGCTTCTGATAATCTGAGTTCATGGTTGAGTCTCTGCAAGAATGTTTTAACTGTTGCAGTGGAAGCTGCATCACTACAAGATGATACCAGCACACTAAAGACCGATGTTTCCAATAAACCTATGCGAAACAATTCTGCGAAAACGGAGCAGAAACTCGATAATGAAGAAGATGATGATGATGAGGACTACGATGATGTTACCGAGTACCATGCTGAAGAAAATATATCAACACATCCGGCAGTGCAGCCACGTTGGCCAACACGTGTTTTTGCTGCACAATGTGTGCGCAAAATTATAGCAACTTGTGAAGCGGCTAACCCCATACATTTAGATTTAATTCAAGCCAAGGAGATGCAAATGATAAAGTCTCGAGGTGACTACCTCATTTTACATCTGTCGGAATTAATTCGAATGTCATTTATGGCTGCGACGTCTGATTCGGATCAGTTGCGTTTGGAGGGTTTACGAACTTTGCAAGATATTATTGACCGGTTCGCTGGTGTTCCCGAGCCAGAGTTTCCGGGGCATTTGCTTTTAGAACAATTTCAAGCTCAGGTAATTTAAAAATACTGTTGTGTTTTTGTTTGTCTTATAGTACGAAGGTCGATAGTTTAGATAAAAACAATTTTAATTCAAAGTAAAGTCATGTCACGCAGTACTTCGATAAGAGATAAAATTTCGAAATTTGTTATCACAAATCTTAACAAGTTGAGCCCAATTTTATAGTGGTCTATCCGACATTTGGAATTTGAAATTTGGTTATTTTGAATTTGGCAATTCTAATGCCATTGGAGTGACATGCGCTTGAACAACGTTGGGAAATACTAAAATACTTGCAAAATGGTGAATCTTCTACCAAAAGTGTAAGAAAATTATGTTTAAAATTCGGTTGAAGAGAAGCCCGTTTACACGCAATGTGTGGATCAATTTGTAAAACGTGTGCATGAAACTGGATCTTTATTGGATAAAGCAACATGTTCCCGTTCTCCTGTAATGGACACAACTGAAAAAATTGTGCAATAAGTACCAACCAGGAATTGAACACGCACTTTGTTGCGAATTTTCCATTAAGACCTCGGTATGAAGCCGTACAAAGTTCAGTTGGTACAACAGCTGACGCGACATAACCATCCGCAACATTTGATTCCGTTTTGACTATTATTTGTGGGGAGCCGTAAAAGGTAAGTGTTACATTAACCATCCAGCAACAATTTAGGTTGTTAAGAATGCAGCCATTGGTCAAGTACAGCTCCATACAGTCGAAAATGTACTGAAAAATCGTATGTGCTACTACAAGGCCAGCCGAGGCATTGAATAAAAAATATTAATTTGTTATTTCAACCCAAATAAAATTCAAAATTATAAATGGTCCACCCTGTATATCTATATATGACAATACTATAAAGTTGTGATATCCTGCCAAATATCGTAAAAATTTACTCTTAAAGGACAAAGTTTACAGAAAAACTAGTAGCATTTTTTTAATCAAATTATATGCACATTAGACCAGGTCTGTACCCATAGGAATAATAAATAGAAAACCATCCCCAATTGAAAGCATAAGCATTTCGAAACAAATTTTGTATTTTGTTTGGATCTCGCTTAAATTTTTTGTCATAACTTTTGTATTGGATGTCTAATTTTTATATTTAAATGATAAATATATTGTTGTTAAACAATCAAGGGCTCTTCAAAGTCATGTTTCACTAATGAAGCCTGTTACTCCAATTTGGGCCCTCCTAAATGCAATTTGCTGTATTTTAAACAGGCTTTCATGAACGTTAAATTTTCCATAGAGATAATAAGATCAATGTATATAAAACAGGCATAGAATATACTCTAAGAAATTAACTTGCCAAAAATTCGAAAAATAATTTACCAAATTACATAAAAACATAAAAAAAAGATGTACAAAGAAGAGGGCACGCTTCAATAATAAATTTCTTACCGTTAATGTTCTGAGTAGTTTAAAAGTGAACAGCAAAGAGAGAATAACAAATATAAGTATTTAGAATAAGTAGTGTGGTATATCTATACTTACTAATAATACACGCATATAATAACAAATATTGAATGAGATTTTGCTAGCTTATACAATACAACAAAAAATCCAAACATATATAAAATTAAGATTGCACCAAAATTTTAAGCACATAGCTATAACTTGTTTGTTTATGAATTTTATTGAAGACTTCTTGTGAAGAATTTAATGATATTTAATAGTGAAAAATAAAATTGCAATTAGTACTACTTTGAGTGACAGACTTCATTAGTGAAATACATATGATTTCGAGTAATAAGTTGAGCCCTTTTCAATAATATGATAAAAAAATTCAGTTAGACGGTTTTAGTGTGGCCAAAAAATATTTATTTCGAGGTACTCGCCAAAAGTGTTAAAGATCAATATTTTTATTTTGAATAAATCTCCAAATTCAATAATTTACAATAAAATTGTTCTAGTAATTTTAACTTTAACTTGGTTTTTTCAAACTTTTTTTCTCTAATGTACATATACTTATATATAAAGGGTGGAAAATTTATAATTTGGAATTTGATTTTGGTGTAAATATGAAACGAATAATTTTTTCATTGTGGTTTTTATTATTCGAAAATACAATCCATGCGGTTAATTGTGGAACACTATTTCATTTAAATAACTTCATCGGTTGGCCTTGCAGTTCAACCCAATCTTTCAGTACATTGTCGACTGTATTGAGCTGTACTTGAAATAATTTGAATATCAGGTAGGCCTTAATTTTCAAAAAACTTGATTTCATTGTAAATTTCGCAATGTAATTGTAAAAACAGCCCATTATACGCTTTCGTCTCAAGAGCATATTTAACAAATGAGTTCCGTATACGCGAAACGTTTTGAAGCAGTCTTTCTTTGTTCCCATCCAAAAGGTCCCAAAATGTCCCACTTGAGTGCTTCGAAGTACTTAAAAAAGACGAAGGCCTTTGTCCAGCATTGGAACCAACACTTTTTGGTGCACAAAAATGTGGACGACTTGCCAAATCGCGGCATTTGTAGAGCTACCTCGAAACAGGAGGGCTTGGTTATAAAGAGGATTTCCGAAGCTAATCCAGCCATATCCTTGAAAGCAGCTAAACAAAAATTGGCTCGAAAGGGCATAAATGTCTCTCTGAATACAATAAGAAACCGTTTGAGGGAGTTTCAGATCCAATTTCGAACAACGAGGGTAAAACCTAACTAACTGCAAAGCAAATAAAAAAACGCCAAGAGTGGGCAACTGAACATGTGGATGACGATTGGAGCCAAGTGGTGTTGACAGACGAATCCTCCTTTTGGATGACAAACACTATTAAGCGTGCTTGGTCCCCTAAAGACAGTAAGATGCTCCAGCGATCAGCGAAACAACCAGGAAAGGTTCATGTTTGGGGATGCTTCACAAAACAAGGATTTGGCAAATTAATCATGTTCACGAGGAATTTGGATGCCAACTTCATGACCACAATATACCGTCGTGGACTTCTGCCATCAACGGATATGTAGTTTGAGGCAGGAAGCTGAGATTGAGTTCTTCAAGAGGACAACGAGTCAAAACATCGCAATCGCTTGTGTAGCAGTTGGAAAGAGGAAAACGGCATAACTTCATTGGAGTCGCCCTTACAGTCGCTAGATGCGAATCCGATCGAAAAGGTTTGGGCTCTTATGAAGTTAAAACTACGTGGAAAAAAGATACGTTCAATAAATCATTTGAAACAGCTTCTTAGGGTAATATGGCGAAGTTTAACACGGTCATATGCTGAAAAATTAGTCGATAGCATGAATTTCCGTTGTAATGAAATTACAAAGAACGGTGGCGACTGGACGCCATATTAATATATTTGCGCAATGAATAATTAATCATTTCAAGATGCTGTGGACTTTTTTTCAAGATACCTTAATTTTTTCAGTGACTTAAGCCGATTGCTTTCTTGTTGAAACTACTGTAACACTTATATTTAACGGCTTCCCACAAATAATAGTCCACGGAGTCAAATCACAACTGCACATCGATTTTCAAACTTCCCAAGCAAAAGATCGACTGTTGCACGGCTTATGATAGAGCGCGCGCTCTCTTGTTGGAACCAAATATTGTCTAAGTCCATATCTTCTAAATTATGCCACAAATAATCAGTTATCATTGTGCATTAGCGCACACCATTCACTTTAACGCATCTTCCTTTCTCTAAGCAACAGCAGATATTTTTTTCAATATAGATCACGTTTTACGAACTTCTCTTCTACCGACTTTTGAACGTAATTTTCTTACACTTTCGATAATAGATTCATCATTTTTTAAAGAAACTTTTAGTATTTGCCAACGTTATTCAAGCGTATATCGACCCAATATAAAACTAATTTGCCATCATAATACGAATGACATTATAGTTGCCACATTCGAAATAAGTAACCAGTAATTCAAGTTCCAAATGTTAGATGGACTACCCTTTATATATAAAATTGGAGAACAACTTTCGCCAGTCGTACTCGATCGAAGCAGTGCGTCATTTTAAAACCGAAAAGTAAACAGTTATCCGATTCTAAAATGAGGACTACTGGCTAGTCTTAAAATTAAATTTTTAATACGAACTTTTAATTATTTTTAATTAATGATCAGGTTGGTGCTGCATTAAGGCCTGCCTTTTCACCTGACACACCCTCCCACGTCACTGCAGCGGCCTGTGAAGTTTGCTCCGCATGGATTGGCTCCGGAGTTGCGCGTGATTTAAATGATTTACGGCGTGTGCATCAGTTGCTAGTATCTTCGCTTGATAAACTTCGTACAAAGACTAATAGTACACAATTATATAACGAGTCTATGGCAACGTTGGAAAAGCTAAGTATTCTCAAAGCGTGGGCTGAGGTGTACATAGTGGCAATGATAGGCAATAATACAGCGCCAGCTTCTTTATTACAAACGAAATTAACCGCATCGAATACCATAACACCCCTCACTAGCGGTTTAGATGCTCTGACCGAAAACGATTCAGAAATCACTGGCGGTGACATTGGTGATCTCGAGAGCCGTGGAGAAAGTTTATTATCTTTAGTTAAACCAGAACTAGGAAATTTATCGACACATTGGTTAGCGGCTCTAAGGGATCATGCATTACTACTTTTGCCCTCGGAATTTCAAAGCCAGCTGCCACATGATGGGGGCGCATTCTACACCACTGACACTGTTAATTCATCGAAACCGCATTATTTAACATCTTGGCCGCCAATTTTATACGCTGCTTCCTTATGGCTAAAAGACGAAGGTTTCGCAATGCATTTGGATACGAATTCGGTCAACAGCAGTGAGCAAACACAAGATAAATCCACATACGAAGCGAATAATAATGTATCACACGGCTCGTTGTCAGCTGATCGCTTTCACATGATCTTTGGCATAAGCATGGAAGCTTTATGCAGCACACGTACTTCCGAGAAACCTAAAAATGTCATTAGCTGCCTGCAATCGCTATACACCATTTTCGACTCACCATGGGCGCGCCACCAACTGGTGAAAGATAAAACATTGATCATTGAACTGTGTAATGTATTGCATCGTCAAATATTAACTCGAGATGAGTTACTTGTTCAGCTGCTGTGTATGGAAATACTGAAGCAATCAATACAAGCGGCAAAAGAAGATTTACAAGCCAAGCAAAATGCACATTTTGACAAAAATAAAAATATCGATAACACTTGCAATGATAATTTGCTAACAGAAGTAGATAATCTGGGTGAAGGTGGCAATGCAGGTGAAATTAACGCAGGAAATTCGCATGTGTATGCAGTACTAGAAGTTTGTCTATGCGTATTTGTGCGACAAATTCCCCAAATGAATCCAAGTGCCGCCAGCAAACTAAGCACGTTACAGCTAAAGCAGGAATTGGCTGCAAAAAGCTCTTCATCGAACTCGTTCTTCTCTGTCGTGCTCGCCGAAGATAATGGAATGTTAGTCGCAAGTGGCCTACAGTGTGTCGAAAATTTGACGTCACTCTGTTCACCGAAAGGTGCGCTGACTATTATCCCAACTATACTTTTCATGGTAACATCTATAATGCGAGAAATAGCGAATAAGTCTGCAATTGATTCAACAATACTTGCAAATACAAATGCGGTGCAGGCTGCATTACATGCCTTGAAATCCGTTTGCAACGACAAATGGGCGAAAAATCAATGCATTGCAGCCGATTGGCAACAAATATTGCAAAGCTCGTTAGCTACCATCATCGACCAAACGAAAACCGCTGGCAATAACGATGAGCGCAATAAAGTTGATGAGGTAACAATGCTTTTGGCAATTGCTGTCTTCATATTGCATACACCATCAGCAGTTGTGTCGACACCTTCATTACAATATCCATGCATAAATCATATTCGTCAATGCATGCAGTCGGAGAATTTATCAGTAAAACTAAAGTGCATACAAACGACGCGTTCAATTTTTGCTAAAGTTAGTCGGAAAATTTCAACACCATATATACATGCTTTGGCGCCACGTATCATTGAGGGTCTTTATGTAGAAAGAGCTAACCAACCAAGCAGTGATATAGAATTACAAATTATATTGGAGAGCATATTAACGGTGGAGACCTTAATTGATTTAGCTGAGCCACAAAATCGTAAGTGTTCGTAACGGTATAAAAACTAGTTTTCTTTCTAGTACACTTGAATCATTAGAACGTTTTTTAAAAGTACAGATGCGCATTTACTTGTTTCTGCCCTACATATCTTTTCTTGCAACCTTTGCATATTAGCATTAATCGAAGGCATTTAAAAGTTTTTGTCTTTTTTCTCTTCTTATTTTTTCTTTTTCTCTCAAAAATGCATTCTAAAATTACATAATCATAATTCCAATAACAAAAACCTATCCTGAAATTATGTAATTTTATTTAACGATAGGAAACTTAATGCAAGGTAATTATCATTAATTAAACCACATAAATGCATTGTAGCTCAAAATCTAATCATTACTTGGACACTTATTTTGAAATGCAAATTTAAATGTGTTAGTTGACTTGAAAGTTGTTACCATATAACGCCATTACTGATTCACAGTCTGGCGAAAATTGAGGTCTGCAGTAAAATATGCTTTATTTAACTTTTTAAGTTCGCTAAACTCTACTTTTCCACAGACTTTTCCTATTGATAGTGAAGTGGGTTTAAAATCGTTTGTAGTTGATTCGATACGCGACTGGTCTATTGGTCAAACAAATATCTTCGTAATATTCGTAGTACAAAAAATATCCAGTCAATGTCTTTTGAATGTGCAGTACTCGATATCTTTTTTAGAAGATGTTTGCCGAATTTCAGAATATGAATATTCTCAGTTGCAAGTCAGCTGTTTCGCTATGTGCTTACTGAATCTGATGCGAATGATGCGAAATCGCATACGAAAACTACGTGTCGCACGAGTGTATTCGTTTTATACGATGCAAGTTGTCGGTCTAGAAATCATATGCGATTTCTACCCATTCTTTACTTGGAAAAAATTTATTTTTGTTCTCAAAAACACGTCATATACGACATTCCTACACAAAAAAATCGTTCGCATCCGCTTCAATTGGGACATAGCGTTACTTCTTTTTGAAATTTTATAAGATTATTTTACTTTTATATTAGAGGGCTTCATTTAAACTCATAAATTGTTGTATAAACTTACTAAAAATTTTAAGAAAGTTTTCTTACGAGTTCAATAAATTATACGGTTTGCGACACATTTATGAGTTTATATGAATCCCATTATTGTTTTATCATACGTCATCTAAAAAAATATTGACGAGAAATAATGAAAATTAAGTAAACGAAAAATAAAAAGAAGAAAAAGAAAACAATTGCCAGGATGGTGAGCACGTGGTGAGAACAAGGCTGAAGAAAGTTCAGAGAACGCTATTGAAGAAACGCTTAGAATGAGGGTGATGAAAATGTAGAGAGCACCAGTGGAGAATACGCTGGGTACTATGGTGCAGAAAACGCAGAGTTCGAAAATGTGGGAGCTGCAGAAAATGCGAACGAAGAAGAAGTTGGGATAATCAAGATCATAGATTAATAAAAACATTTTATTTAATTGTTGCCTTCTACTCGTATAGGGAGTCTAGGGCTTCTTCCAGGTATTCTGTGTCTAGCATTATTTTCGCTAATCTGTACCCATGTAAATGGTCGCTGTAGCGTAGTGGTAATGCGTTGGACTACTACGCAGAGTGTCCGGGGTTCGAATCTCAGCACAGGCAAAATAAAATAAAAAGTAGAAAAAAAACATTTTTCTACACGGCACCACCTCTTGGCAGGCAATGGCAAACCTACAAGAGTAAAAATTGCTATGAAAATCTTTTCACTTCGCGGTTCGGATTCGGCATTAAACTGTAGGTCCCTTCCATTCATGTACAAATATAACACGCACAACATGAGTGGATGCGAAAAAGCTCTGCCTAGGCCCTCCATGGGCTGTTGTGCCATTAAAAGTAAGTAAAGTACCCATGTAATAAAAGAATGATTGTCTGGGTTTCTCGCACGTTCTCTCAGTAAAAATATTAGAAATGAGAAACTTCTGTCATTTCAAATTTGTGCCAGATTCTCTAATTTCATATTTCACTTCGAGTTGTAATGTTTCGGTGTTTTCTTTTTATGTAATACTCAAACAATGTTCACATTAGCCTCAGAGCGCCGACTCATTTTGACAAGGGTCTACTCTCTCATTCGTACTAAAATGTGGTTTGAACACCGTCGCTGGAGAAAAACTGAAGGCAGATTAGCACAAAATTTTACTTTTTATTGCATATTTCGGAATTATTAAAAATTATCTTTTAAAAAAATTTGTAAAGCAAATATGTAGTGTAATCGATAAGAGAATACAAAAAAAATTATTGTGACATAAAAGTTAAAAAATCGAGTTTCGAATAGAGTCAAGGCTCTTTTCACATACCATCAAGTTGATTCTCGTCAGAGAATCCATAGCCATTTAACGATATCATCAGTGGTTTGATTCACATCTAGCCTATTTTACAGTTCAGGAGTTAGTGGTAACTTTATTTGCGGTGTCAAAAATTTTATTTTTTTTCGTTATTTTGAATACTAATCAAACATATATGTACATACATATTTACTACGTTTTTTCGAGCCTTAATCCGTGTTAATACAAATTAAATCGGTTGGATAAATGGATATTATAAATCTTAATTATTAAATATATTTTTATACACATTATTGTAATTCGGTGTAAAAATCTTAAATTTTAAAGAATATGCAACTCAGTAATTTTTGTTTGAATAATAACAAGAAAATTAAGCGAAAAAAATATTTTCCATTTTAAAAATTAAATTAAAAATGCGCATAATTGAAAGGACTTGTAAGTTTTTGATCTAATCACAATACCTAAAGACAGGTTGACACAGGCATAGTGAAATAAATAAGCGAAATAAATGGAAGTGAAACCCTCTTTGTTGTTCCCTGACATCTGCCAAATGTATAAATTATGCTCCATTTTCTCCCAAAATTGTTGTCATTTCAAAAGAAAATATAAAAAAACAATCCGTTGAGCCAGCAAAATTTTTTTAATTGAAAAATGCTATGAAATTTACAGATGCTTCTGCAAAAGTACATTGGGTAAGGAGATCTTCATATTCTCTATACCTCGTGCTAAAAACCTAAAAAGAAAATGGGAAGCAGACTGCAATAAGTCACTAAAGAGCACTCAGCATTGCGCATTTTGTGCCAACTTTTTTTTTCTAAGATTTCAGATTAAGTGTCGTAAATACTTTATAAAACCACACCAAATGTTGAGAGATACGAAGGTAGATCAATAAGTACCCGTTTTAGGAAGGAAGAGACAAGTTTTTGAAATTTTTTTTTTCTTATTTTTAATGTAATCTCCTTTTAGTACAATACACTTTTCCCAACGTTTCTGCCATTTCTTTAAAAAATACGATTTGTCAATCTCTTCAAAGTACGCTTCTGTCTCGACGATAACCTCCTCGTTTGAGTTGAATTTTTTCCTCCCGAGCTTCGTTTTAATGTTGGGGAACAGAAAGAAGTAGCAGGGAGCCAAGTTGGGCGAGTACGGTGGGTGCGGCAGCAATTCGTAGTTCAATTCATGCAATTTGGCCGCGTCAATTCCGTATCCGCTTGTTGTCCACCGTAAGCAATCGCGGCACCCATCGGGCCAACACCTTTCTCATGCTTAACCTATCAGGTAAAATATTAAATACCGTTCCGTACGACACTCCTTGGGCCTCTGCTACTTCGCGCACTTTCGTTCGGTGATCAGCGAGAATCATGTCGTGGACCTTTTCAACGATTTCCTCGGTATCCACGATGAGGGCGCTCCTCATCAAAAACAGATGTACGACCACGTTTAAATTCGTTGAACCAATATCTTACGGTTGTCATAGATGGTGAAGGGTCTCCATAGACAGCATCCTACTTCACTTTTATTTCTTCGCATGTTTTTCCATCCAAAAATAAAAAGCGAATTACGGATCGATATTGTTCTTTTTCCATTTTATCGCGAAACACGAAACACGTGTGCTACTAATGGCTGCCAAATAAAAATTAATCTATGAAACAGTTTGAAATTTAGTGTGGTGTCGTGTGACAAATGGCAGTACATGGTAATGCCACCCTCCCTCAGCAACGCCATCTGTCTTCACACACGGGTACTTTTTGGTCTACCATCGTAATTTTGCAAATAAAAATATAAAGCAAAATAAACACAAAACGTTTATTTGTTTTTATTTTATTTATATATTTAATTGTTTCCTTCGTACAATAAATAAACAAAATTGTTGTCAAAATTTGTTGAGCGATGGTATTTGTCATAATTGTCAAATCTCAGAAGATCTCAGAATTTCAATTTATCCAACTCGTAGTTCAATTCATGCAATTTTTGCTGGTTATTAGGAGGGTACATATAAACATCTTGCTTCGTATTAAATTTTACCGGATTAGTAAACAACAATATGTAATGGTAGAACATTTTGAAAACAAATTTATTTTATTTAAAAAACACAAAAATGCACAGAAAAATTCAAAACTATACCGAATTAACTATCGTGCAAACTAATAAACTCAAACGAGGAGACTATTGTTTTTGACAACTTTTGACGATACATGAAACAAGCAGCAAAAAATTAAAGGTAATGAAATAAAAACGTAAAGAATAAATTATAGTTTTCTTTAAATACGTTGTTACAGGATAATATGTCAAGACGATATCACTGAACGCGATATTACTCTATGTAATAAATCGCAGTATTTGTTGATTAACATTTTTAGCGATACGTTTATGAAAATGCAATTATGTTTGAAAATACACAACATACAAATAAGTTCATAAAGTTTAGAAAACAAAAATTACCCATACTCACTAAATTTAATATATAAAAATATTAGTGCATTGAATATTTTGCTATAAAAATTATATTCCGTTTGAATAGTAGAGACATTATTTGTTATGGAATCTTAATGCTTTTATAGGGGTGCTATGTGCTTCTAAACGTTTGGAAGCTCACCGTTTGTTTAGAACGTTGGCCATAACAATAAACGGTGAAGTTTTGTTCAAATAAGAAGACGGAAAACTTATTTGAAGCTAGTTCCAGCTGTTTTATTTTGTGAAAATTTATACCTTATATACTTTAAGCATAATTGTTCTATAAATTGTTATACTTAAATCTAATATATATTTTTCTTTCTTACTTATTTTGGATTAACATGTGTGTGTGTGAATGGGATCGACTTCTTATCAATCCCTTACTGGCTATCATTTACCATTGAGTGACTTTTGGTGACTTTGAGTAGATCCAAATGTGTCATAGTGCAATGCATTGCACTGAGATGCCTGCCCTATGCATATTTATTCTGAGCTAGCGTTTTTGTTTGTGTAAGTATTTGTTTGAATAATGTTTCTGGTATTCTTATTGAAGGGCGCCTTCTATAGAATATATATAGAACAGTGCTGTATGTCTGTTGCAATAATACTTACTTTACTTTTAATGGCACAACAGCCCATGGAGGGCTAGGCCGAGCTTTTCGCATCCACTCATGTTGTGCGTGTTATATTTGTACATGAATGGAAGGGACCTGCAGTTTAATGCCGAATCCGAACGGCGAAGTGAAAAGTTTTTCATAGCAATTTTTACTCTTTTAGTTTTGCCATTGCCTGCCAAGAGGTGTAAAAAAATTATTTTTTCTACTTTTTTTTTTTTTGATTTTGCCTGTGCCGCGATTCGAAACCCGCACATTCTGAGTAGCAGTTCAACGCATTACCACTACGCCATAGCGACCACTATAATAATACTATTCAGTGAAAATATTTGAAATTCTTGTAATGATGTAATCTTCGAATATCTTTTCAAATATTAGTAACTTATATAGATTATTGAAAACACAAAGAAATACCACTAAGATCACTGATCACTTATTCTCTCTATGGCAATCTTAATGTTCATGGAAGCCTGTATGGAACTCATACTTAGAATATTAACTTACAACTTACTTAAAGGAAACTTTAGTAGTTGAGTAATATAAGAATAAGGTTAAACTCAATTAAGGCTCTACAGATAGGAGGAAATAACTCGTAATTAGTTTTACGTAACCCAACATAAAATAGGCCGGAATAACGCATATCTCAACATAACTCAGCCAGCGCTGGATTTTTATACGCTTGACTATGTCAGTGTCGGCGTACAGCTCATCGTTCCATCTTATTCGATACATGTCGTCCACGCATATTGGGCCGTAGATCTTACGGAGTATCTTCTTCTCGAACGCTCCTAACAGCCTCTCATCATTGATGGCCAATGTTTCCACGTCTCTGCGCCATACAGTAGGACAGGAAGGATAAGGGACTTATAGAGCGTTATTTTTGTCGGTCGAGAGAGGGCTCTACTTCTCAATTGCCTACTGAGCCCGTAGTAATACCTGTTGGCAAGAGTTTCAATATCCGCTTCATCTCAAGGCTAACATTATTGTTGGTATTAATGCTGGATCTTAAGTAAACGAAATCCTTGACGACTTGAAAAGTATAATTGTTAATAGTAACATTTTGTCCAAGAATTGTTTGTATTTGAAATTAACTTGAACTTATCTTTTTTTCCTATTCCAAATAAATTTTCACATATTTTTTATAATAACTATCAAAAACTGAAATCGAATTAT
This sequence comes from Palloptera scutellata, assembly GCA_958295655.1. Classification (NCBI taxonomy): domain Eukaryota; kingdom Metazoa; phylum Arthropoda; class Insecta; order Diptera; family Pallopteridae; genus Palloptera; species Palloptera scutellata. The sequence continues at coordinate 59,351,587 of OY282450.1, forward strand.
TTCGGCACTTATGAACTTTTAAATATGAATTATGTCAAATGCAGAGCTTACATTTTGCATTTCATTATTTCTCTTTGTTTGTTGACACAAGGTATTTCGTTTTGTCTTCGTTCACCACTAGGTTCACTTGACGAGACTCCTTTTCCAGATTGGAGAATCAATATCATCAGGGTATGTTCGCAGTTGGAATTATTTTCTCCAGCATAAGGTTAAAAAAGTCGCACGATAGGGAGTCACCTTGTCTGAAACCTCTTTTGGTGTGAAATGGTGCGGAAAGGTATGTCCCAATTTTCGCTGCACTGGTGGTGTCGGAAAGTGTCATTTTGCAAAAACAAATAGAATCGATAGAACCTTATATGCAATATTAAGAAGACTTATACCACGGTAGTTGGTGCAGATCGTGGAATAACTTTTCTTATGGATTGGGCATAGTACGCTGAGGTTCCAATCATTTGGCATGCTTTCATCCGAAAATATTCTGCGTAGAAAGCATGCGTTTTGTGAGCTCTTCCTCCAGTCTTAAACAACTCCTCAGGCAGGCCATCTGCACCGAGCGATGGCTTTTAAAACCTCCTCATAGTTGGGCGGCGAAAAGTGCTCCCTCCATAAACTCATTATGCCCTGGATACCTGTCACCAGATTTCCGTCTTCATCCTTGCTGGAAGAGACTCCGGTCTTCAAAACATGAGTGAGGCGTCTTATTCTTTCAAAGATTTTCGGACCTCGTTCCTGTCCCGTAACATTTCGATATCATTGAACTCACATCTTTCTGCATCTCTTTTCTTGCGCTTGAAGAGACGTTTCTCCTCCCTCCTCTACTTTCTTTATCACTCCTTACCAGCTCGCGTTGCTACTGACTGCAGGGTGGCTCTATAAACTGCGTTTTTCGCTTAAGTAGCATCGCGGCACTCTTGATCGTACCACATATTTCTCCCTCGACGGTGGTAGCCTAGTACCTCTTCGGCAGCCGTACGCATTGAGCGGGAAATATATCATCAAGTTGGGTGTTTTTCGATATGAAGAGTGAGAGTTTTCTCTTAGTTGGGTGCAACCAAGTAGTGGTCTGAGTCGATGTTTGCATCGCGTACGTCTAGTATATGGGAAGCGTGCCTTCCGTCGATCACAACGTGATCAATCTGGTTTCGTGTGTTTTGATCAGGGGACCCCAAAGTGGCCTTATAGATATCCTTATGTTGAAATCTTGTGCTACTAACTGTCATGTTTCGTGCGGCGGTGAAGTCGATCAGTCTCATAATGTTGTTGGTGGCTTCGTCGTGGGGACTGAATTTTCCGTTCGACGGACCAAAGAGACTTCTTGCATACCTTGGCATTAAAGTCGCCTAATACGATTTTAATATCGTGGCGGGGGCAATGCTCATAAGATTTGTCGAGGAGCTCGTAGAAGTCATCTTTGGTCATCTGATAGTTCTCATCCATCGGGCATGGACACAAATTAGGCTGAAGTTGAAGAATTGTGCCTTGATGCGGATAGTGGTTAGGCGCTTGTTCACGGCCGTGAACCGCGAGACTTGATGATGCAGTCTCTTCACAACCATAAATCCAACACAAAATTCGTGTCTCGACGCATGACAGCTGTAGTAGATATCACAGGATGCTCTTTTGGAGCAATCCTGTCCCGTCCATCGCATTTCCTGTATAGCTCTATATTTTTGGAGGACATCCACCAGCTGGATAGAGGCACCTTCCCTGTAGAGGGTTCGGACATTCCAGGTGCATATCCGCAAATCGTTGTCCTTTGGGCGTTTGCTAGAGTCGTCAGCATTAGGGGGTTCCTTATCCGAGGCTTCGTTTGAGAATTCATTGGTGAAATATTTTGACGTGGTGGGTTCCAAGCCCGATGAAACACCAATCATTCAAGGCCAAGGACGGGTGTCAGATCGCTATACAGGAGACGCCACAAGGAGGATGTGTGTCGACTTTAGACATAGAAGCACAAGGATCGAACATGCACGCACCTGAGACTGTCACGAAATTTACCTTCTGTCCTACGCCACCAGGCCCACCGCAAGTCTCTACTAGAAATATTAAAATTGATCTGTTTTAATAATATAAATGCTGCATATTCTAAACTAGATATAACTAAAGGTTTAAACATTATTTTGAGCACAAAAGGATCAGAAAACTCAAGCTGAAGTTAACTTTCTTAAAGGAATTGATTGGAGTATCATTTTTTGTTTACTAATTTGTAGCAAGAGTGGTTAAATTTATCAACAGCAGCATTTTCAGCAACATAATTGATTATATTATCTTCCGTTACAGAGGACTTGAATGATGATAAGTGCAACCACTTCAAATTGGCAACAACTTAAGAATGGAATTCGAGTCCGGCGAGAATATTTCGTGTATGATTAATTGGCCACTACTGTTGGAATTTAAATTGTGTGATTGATTAGCTTTGTGACATTAGAATTAGCCACCACTGTTTGATTACTTCTCTTTTTATTTGTAACTGTAGTTCGACCAGTGTTAGATGGAGAAGATACAATAGAAACATTAGCGAGCGGTTCATTTGTGATACATATTAGTATAAAGAGCACGATTATCGTTATTGGAAAGAGGAGCGGCACACGAACGGACACATACGGACAAAGTAGCTCATGCTCATACATTACTTTCGGTGTAGACAGATTTAATTTTATTTCTTGAGATGGATTAAAATATTTCTCTTTAGGAGTGTTAAAAATGTTATGAAACAATTTAAAGCAAATTCATCATCAATGCAATATTTATGAAATATTTTAGCACCAATACTGCAGACGATAGAAAAGTCAATATAAATGTTTTTTTTAGCATTTAGTATTAATGTTAAAAAAGCAAATTTAAATTATTAGTTGACTTCAAAAACTTGTATTTCCGACAACTCAATGGTTTTCAATTGGAAATCAATCAGATCACTTTAAATGAGAATATCATATTTTTCAATCTACCTGTTCTTGTATTCATAATTACTATATAATAATTCAATAATTTCAACTTTTTAAATTTTAGGTACCTACTTTGTTACATAGATACTTACATATAAATAATTTTTTCTTCAGGAATTCAAATGCTTACGCTGCTCGTACCCGTGCTTATAAAATATTTAGCTGAACCAACAAAACTACGAACTTTACCAAAATATCAGCGTCAATTACACGAGCAATCTTTACAATGGTTACAAAAGATTGGACTCAAATATCGACAAGAGTTCAAGACTCTTATGGGGCAAACAGTAGAGTTACGTAAAAAACTGGAAGCAGCACTACGCAATCATCAACAATCAATTAATATCGCTAAAGCTAACGAAATGCAGAATCGCGCTGGAACAGCAAAGCCGCAAAAGCCAACAATTAAATTGAAAACTGACTTTAGCAATTTTCAATAAAACAATACTGGCTAAAGCAAAACTCAAAGAAAAATAGTATAAGTATTACGCTTTGGCATTGTGCAAGGAAAAAGTAAACGAAGGAAATTAAATTTTCTCTGATGGATCGAAATGTAAGTTTTGTTTGTGCGGGATAATAAAGCAGTTTTCACTTATTTTTACCATGGTTTTAATCAAGTTTAACAACAATAAACATAAAATATAAACATATAAGTAATGAAATCTTTGTTTTATTATCAAAACTAATTCTTTATTCGTAGTTTCTACTTAGTTGCATTAATGATAATTAGGTTTTAGTTATTGATGTTAATCTTACAAGAATGACCCATTGAAAAACTATAATCATGGACATTGACAAATCATCATTCTCTTTTTCTTAAAGCTTTTATCGTTTGAGATAAGTGTAGACTCTCTTGGTCAAGTGGCTATGTCACTTATAAGTAAATATACAAAGGATACACCCGACGGCAGTAAAAAATTTTAATCAATTTGGTATCATTTAATGAGAAATTCAGTTTAAAAAACATATTAATTTGAAATAATTTCAAAACAAAACAAATACTTTCTTTAATAGCAACATTTTGCAATCTTTACACTTAGATATTTTAGTTTTTTTATTATTAATAACAAAAAATTTAAAAATAATATAAAATATTAAGTCTGAATCGTTATAAGAACTTTGATTCAATCCATGATTATTTGAAATAATGCGTAAAATAATGTAATGTAAATAATGATGTAAACAATATAAAAGAATGAAAAAAATAATACATTTGAAGTTTATGTCTAATTAAAATTAAACTAATAAAGTGTTGGCCCTCCTCTTCTATTACGGCTTTCATACGTTATTACCATAATTTTGATGTTATCAATTCAGTGTATATTTTTGTTTTCGGTTTGAAAGGATCGGCCGTCCACATGCGCCTTAAATGGTTAATGCCTCTTGGCCTTCCTTCCGTTTATGACTGCTCGTATTTTCATACTTAGCAATGATTTTATTCACAGCAGTGTGACTGATTCTATGGGATAATTCCCTTTTGCAACTTACTTACTTAGCTGGCACTACAACCGATGATCGGTCTTGGCCGCCTCCACAAAGCTCCGCCAGTCACTTCTGTTATGCGCGCGCTGGCGCCAGTTGATAAGGCCAAGTGCAGTCAGATTGCCCTGCACCTGGTCTTTCCAACGGAGATTAGGACGTCCCCTTCTGCGTGTTCCTCCACCGTGGTTCGAATAAAACACCCTTCTAGCCGGAGCGCTTTCTTCCATTCGCTCAACATGACCCAGCCAGCGAAGCCGCTGGATTTTTATACGCTTGACTATGTCAGTGTCGGCGTACAGCTCATACAGCTCATCGTTCCATCTTATTCGATACACGTCGTCCACGCATACTGGACCGTAGATCTTACGGAGTATCTTCCTCTCGAACGCTCCTAACAGCCTCTCATCATTGATGGTCAATGTCCACGTCTCTGCGCCATACATTCGGACGGGAAGGATGAGGGACTTATAGAGCGTTATTTTCGTCGGTCGAGAGAGGGCTCTACTTCTCAATTGCCTACTGAGCCCGTAGTAACACCTGTTGGCAAGAGTTAGTCTCCGCTTGATCTCAAGGCTGACATTATTGTTGGTGTTTATGCTGGATCCTAGATATACGAATCCTTGACGACTTCAAAAGTGTAGTTGTCAACAGTGACATTTTGTCCAAGACGCCGTGACTCTTTGTTTGTTGACACAAGGTATTTCGTTTTGTCCTCGTTCACCACTAGACCCACACGACGAGACTCCCTTTCCAGGTTGGAGAATGCTGCACTGACTGCTCGAGCGTTTTTGCCAATGATGACAATATCATCAGCGTATGCTAGCAGCATGACACTTGTAGAAGATAGTGCCAGAGATGTCGATGTTCGCAGCTCGAATTATTTTCTCCAGCATAAGGTTAAAGAAGTCGCACGATAGGGAGTCACCTTGTCTGAAACCTCTTTTGGTATCAAATGGTGCGGAGAGGTCTGTCCCAATTTTCACTGCGCTGGTGGTGTTGGTCAGTGTCATTTTGCAAAGACGAATGAGCTTTGCAGGGATTCCAAAATCAGACATTGCGGCGTACAAGTGATCCCTAATCGTGCTGTCGAAGGCGACTTTATAATCGACGAATAGATGATGGGTGTCGATCTGTTTTTCTCGGGTCTTTTCCTGGGTTTGGCGTAGTGAATATCTGGTCGATGGTGGATTTACCAGGCCTGAAGACACACTGATAAGGTCCAATCAGTTTGTTGACGATGGGCTTCAGTCTTTCGCACAGTATGCTCGATAGAACCTTATATGCAATATTACGAAGGCTTATCCCACGGTAGTTGGCGCAGATCGTGGAATCACCTTTCTTATGGATTGGGCAGAGTACGCTGAGATTCCAATCACTTGGCATGCTTTCATCTGACCATATTCTGCATAGAAGCTCATGCATGCGGTTTTTGAGCTCTTCGCTTCCGGTCTTAAACAACTCAGCAGGCAGGCCATCTGCACCTGCAGCCTTATGGTTTTTCAGCCGAGCAATGGCTGTTAAGACCTCCTCATAGTCAGGCGGCGGTACTTCAACGCCGTCAGTGATTGGGGTTTCCGGAGTGGGTTCCGCAGTGGCGGGATTATTGCCGTCTTCGCCATTAAGCAGCTGCGAAAAGTGCTCCCTCCATAATCTCATTATGCCCTGGATATCTGTCACCAGATTTCCGTCTTCATCCTTGCAGGAAGAGGCCCCGGTCTTCAAACCAAGAGTCAGGCGTCTTATTCTTTCAAAGAATTTTCGGATCTCGTTCCTGTCCCGCAACATTTCGATATCATTGAACTCACGTCTTTCTGCATCTCTTTTCTTGTGCTTGAAGAGACGTTTCTCCTCCCTCCTCAACTTTCTTTATCACTCCTTACCAGCTCGCGTTGCAACTGACTGCAGAGTGGCTCTATAAACTGCGTTTTTTGCTTCAGTAGCATCGCGACACTTGATCGTACCACATATTTCTCCCTCGACGGTGGTAGCCTAGTACCTCTTCGGCAGCCGTACGTATAGAGCGGGAAATGTGCGTCCACTGCGCGCATATATCATCAAGTTGAGGGGTGTTTTGCGAAAGGAGAAGTGCAAGTTGGTTGGCAAAGACTTTGGCTGTCTGTTGTGATTGCAGCTTTTCGACATCCTGCTTTCTCTTTGTACCTATCCGTACGCGATTTGCTGCACATATACGTGTACAGATCTTGGCTGCAACCAAGTAGTGGTCTGAGTCGATGTTTGCACCACGTATTGTGCGTACGTCTAGTACATTGGAAGCGTGCCTTCCTTCGATCACAACGTGATCAATCTGGTTTCGTGTGTTTTGATCAGGGGACAGCCAAGTGGCCTTATGGATATCTTTATGTTGGAATCTGATGCTACTAACTGTCATGTTTCGTGCCGCGGCGAAGTCGATCAGTCTCATACCGTTATCGGTGGCTTCGTCGTGGAGACTGAATTTTCCGATCGTCGGACCAAAGAGACTCTCCTTGCCCACCTTGGCAGTAAAGTCGCCTAACACGATTTTAACATCGTGACGGGGGCAATGCTCATAAGTTTTGTCGAGGAGCTCGTAGAAGTCATCTTTGGTCGTTTCATCCTTCTCATCCGTAGGGGCATGGACACAAATTAGGCTGATGTTGAAAAATTTTGCCTTGTTGCCGATAGTGGCTAGGCGCTCGTTCACGGCCGTGAACCTCGAGACTAGATGACGCAGTCTCTTCCCAACCACAAATCCAACACTAAATTTGTGTCTCGACGCATGACAGCTGTGGTAGATATCACAGGATGCTCTTTTGGAGCAATCCTGTCCCGTCCATCGCATTTCCTGTATAGCTCTATATTTTTGGAGGACATCCACCAGCTGGATAGAGGCACCTTCCCTGTAGAGGGTTCGGACATTCCAGGTGCATATCCGTAAGTCGTTGTCCTTTGGGCGTTTGCGGGAGTCGTCAACATTAGAGGGGTTCGTTATCCGAGGCTTATTTGGAGGATTCATTGGTGGGTATTTTAACGTGGTGGGTTCCAAGCCCGACGCACAACCATTAATTCAAGGCCATGGAGAAGCCCGCCGCACACATTAGTTAACTCACTGACGGTTGTCAGATCGCTATCCAGGGGACGCCACGAGGAGGCTGTGTGTCGACTTGAAACGTAGAAGCGCAAGGATCGACCATGGACGCACCTGCGACTGCCACGAACTTTACCTTGTGTCCTACGCCCCAGGCCCCCTACTTTATTTTATATATAACTTAAATTAATATTTCATTAGAAATTTTACTAATGAGAATGTTTGCAGATTACAGCTATTGAGTTTTCAGAATTGTTTTTTTTTATAAATTGAAAATCGCGTATTTTTTTTAAATAAGAAATTTGATACATATTAGATTAGTCAAAGGTGTGTGTTGAAATCATTGCTCTTTGTAATTTAAGCAGTTGTGCATCAGTGCAGTCAAGTAATACTTAGTGGTGCGAGATATTCAAACTTGGATCGTATAACGCTTTTAAATAACAAATTGAGATTTTGAAGATCAAAGCCTCAAAACACATCGTAGAGAGATCTTAGAATGTTGAAAAATTGCGAACAATTGCGTACAATATCATCAACGTGTTTTTGTTGTTTGAGGTGCTTCAGAAAAATGAAACCTAGTACCTAACTATATCTACCCATTCAACAGGTTATTCCGAAAAGCAAAATTTTGTTTGTAGATCACAGTATACGGTCTTTAAAATAACGATTTTGAAAATGTTTATTAAATAAAAAATGGGTACTTTTTACTTACTTTCAATGGCACAACATGGAGGGCCTAGGCCGACCTTTTCGCATCCACTCATGTTGTGCGTGTCATATTTGTACATGAATGGAAGGGACCTACAGTTTAATGCCGAATCCGAACGGCGAAGTAAAAAGCTTTTCATAGCAATTTTTACTCTTATAGGTTTGCCATTGCCTGCCAAGAGGTGGTGCCGTGTAGAAAAATTATTTTTTCTACTTTTTGATTTTGCCTGTGCCAAGATTCGAACCCTGGACACTCTGCGTAGCAGTCCAACGCACTACCACTACGCCACAGCGACCACATAAAAAATGGGTACCATTGTAAATTTAAAAATAATATTTTTTGTATGATAAATTGATATATTTCTTTAACAATATAAATCCGTAAATCATAATTAATAATATAAAGTTCAAGGTCTAGTATTTTGTATGCAGAATAAGCTCTTAGAACTTTAATCCGATTTGTGGAATAGTTTTTGTGATATGCCCAATGACATTGCCCATGTGTAGTCATTTTAGTAATACGCTATAAATTGCTTTTCCGTCACTACGGATTAAATAACAGTAAGTCTTTAATTGTTTCACTAATATGACAGAGCAAAATGACTGGAACGAGCTTTAGACATCCCATCATGTTGTGCGAGGTATAAATACATACACATTTGTACACGAATGGAGGGAAGTGCTTTTTTATGCCGACTCCGAAGTGATTTACGGATTTACTTAGGTGCTGGTTATACTGGTTATACGCTGTTCGACGAACACATCATATTATTCTCTCGTACTCGGTGTAGTGGTTACATTGGAGTTCGTTACAGAGTTCCTTTTTGTCGAAATTCAGTTTTTTTTGTAATACTATTTTGTTCGCAACGGCAACACTAAAGTGGTATACCAAAAAACTTTAAACGATTTTATCAATATGGAAAGTGCAATTAATAATATAATTTAAAAATTATGAAAATAATATTATTTTTCTTCAATAGTTTTATGAATAATATATTTAATATTCACTTTTAAAAACTAAAAACATTCGCAACTTCGCTCTTCTGCATATGAAAATAATGATGTACTGGTTTGCATGTTTTTTTTCAATTTTACGTAAATTTTGTTCTTTTTTTTTTGTAGTATAACTCATTGACACCCTGAATACTTGGCGTGTCGGTGTACATTTCACCCAGCATAACGTGTTCGCTGTGAGAGTGAGTAAAAGCTCTTTCTTCGTGTTCGGGCAATTACAATTGCATGGTGTTCGCCGAGCAAAATCTGAATATAAACACAGCCTTAGGCACATTTTACTTTTGAAGGTTTGCCAGAGGTGGTGCTGTGTAGCAAATTACCTATTTTTAAATGTTGTTCTCTGCCGATTATCAAACGCAGATACACCACGTGTAGCAGTCGAATACATACCACTACGCCACGAAGTGGGTTTATTGAGTAATTGAATGCCTTAAAAATGATCAATATTTATATTACAATATAATTTCATGGGTTGGGAAGAAAAATTGTTTCGGACTGATACCATATTTATATTTTATTTAAAAAACATGTTTTTCAATAATTTGATTTGATGAGCAATTGAGTAAAGAGCTCTAATCGTTCTCCCAACAAATAATTATATTTTATTAATGTAAATGATATAATCCTATAATTGTGACTATGTAAATTCTATTACTGATATTTACATATATGTATGTATTGAAAATACAATAAATTAATGCAGTATGTATGTACAACAAATTAATTATGCATATTTCGATTATGCACATTTTGGTAATAATATAACATTCCGCATGTAATAGCGATTTAAAATTATTTGAAATTTGAATAATCATATTAATACAATAAATTTAATATATGTAAAATAAATATTTTTCTTTACAACGGAATCGTATTTTGATATTCTGATCGCTTTGTTTTTAGCTCTGACCTATAGTTTTTTATACGAAATAAAGCCGTGATACAAACTAAAAATTTTAAAATTTTATTTAATCTTTGAAAAAGCAATGAAAGTCCTTCAATTATAATCCTAAAATGTTAAATTAAGTAAATCCATTAATTTATGAATCCATGAAATTTAATAATAAGGCATAAGAAAAATCTATTGCTTTTTGAATTGTTTATAACCGACTCAGAAACAACTATAAGTTTTTCACCAACGCACTTTAAAGACTCAATAAACTCGACGCAATAGCCGAATAAACTCAATTAGTAAATTGGTTTTTCTTTCTAAATTTCGTATGTAAAAATTATTAGAAATGATAAGACACACAAGGATTTTGGGAAGTACACTTTAGTTATCGAGTTATAGAACGTTCTTTACATTTCACGTGGCACTGTGGCAGGTGGTTGCACTGTCCCTCGTTAAGGTAAAACTAATGACCTGCTAGAGTCGAATTATGCGATACTTTGTCAACGTTTTGTGTAGGCGTGTGGCGATGTTCACTTTTGAAATGAGAGTCTTGGGGTGGTTCAGTCTTGGCCCTAATTTAAAATCGAAACCATTCCACCATTCCGTTCAACGAAGGATATACAGCGATACTGAAGAAAATTAACGTCTTGGAAATCATTATCTGCATCTAGCCCCATTACTGATATTTTGGAAGTTGAAGAATGCATGAATTAGAGATGGGCGCGCGCCGCGATTTTCGTCGTGACACATCGTGTCACGGAAAATACTTCAGTGAGCGTGAGTGAGATTTTATCGTGTGTGATACAGCGTGAATTCAATTTCTCCTTGGCTCACGGTAAGTTTAAATTTACTTTTTTGTCCAGAATTTATTACGAACGTTAACGTTTTTGATTTTTATCAATAACTGTCTTGGTTTTGTCGTCCCCATGGCGTAGTTGGTAGTACGCTGGCCTACTACGCAGAGTATCCGAGGTTCAAATCTTTACATCAAAAAGTATGAAAACAATTATTATTTACGCCACCACCTTTTAGCAGGCAATGACAAATCTACAGAAGTAAAAATTGCTTAAGAAAAGTTTTTCATTTCGCCGTTCTGATTCGGCATAAAAACTTTCATTCATGTAAAAATATAACACGCACAATATAAGTTGACGCGAAAAGCTGGACCTAAGCCTTCCATTGCCATTAAAAAAAGAAAGAAAGAAGATGTCTCTGATCCGTTAATATAATAATCGTTTTAAAAATATATGATTTTAAGAAAGTTTTGTTTTAACTTTTAGAACGTTTATTGTTCAAGTTTGATTTGACGAATTATACTTTTATTGACAGGCTTCAACATGATGTCGACCTAGACCTACTATTTATCCTCAAGAGCAAAAACTCGGGGATCTCATCAAATATTACTCCACCCTTACCAGAATACTCAGAATCATTGCGACATTCCAAGTTGTTGTTATATCAGAAGACAGCTGATATAACCAATCAAACATCTGTAACGCCTTTTGAGCTTGAGTCTGCTCGACTTCATTGGGTGAGGCTATCTCAACAAGCTTATTTCTCAAATAAGATTTTAGCACTTTAAATAAACCGCACTTATTTAAACCAAAAAAGAACTATCTTAACAAATTAATTTCATTTATCGATGTTTCACGCTTCGAGACGGCTCCGAAAAGTTTTTCTCGATCCTAATTTTATCACCACTGACAGCTCTAGTCATAAGCGATGCCCATCATACAACCCTTTAATGAATAATTGGAGACACTTCTCTAACTTATGAAGAATTTTTCAACATTCCCATCTCAAGTGAATTGAAAAATTTCCAACGGAGATTAGGACGTCCCCTTCTGCGTGTTCCTCCCCCGTGGTTCGAATAAAACACCCTTATAGGCGGAGCGCCTTCCATTCGTTCAGCATGACACAGACACAAAAGGCGCTGGATTTTTATGCGCTAGACTATGGCAGTGTCCATCTTATTCGATACACGCTTATTGGACCATAGATCTTACGAAGTATATTCCTCTCGAACGATCCTCACAGCCCTCATCATTGGTGGTCAATGTCCACGTCTAAGTGACATACATTATTTGCATCGGTCGGGAGAGAGCTCTGCTTTTCAATTCCATACTGAGCCCGTAGTAATGCTGAATCCTAGGTAAACGAAATCCTTGACGATTTAGAAGAATAATTGTCGACAGTGACATTTTGTCCATGACTCTTTGATTGTTGACACAAGGTGTAAAGGGGTGAGGGCTTTCCGTCTCCGGAACAGGAAATCTGGAGGGAAGTTGAAAGTAGTCGTGTATAAAAAAAGAAAGGCACACAGAAAAGGTGCACAAACGTCACAGTGGCTAATTCATAATCTCTAAAAATTATTCGTTAGTAAGGTGTGTGCTTTGGATCCACTAAAGTTTGGCGGTACATTTTCTCAATGTCTGCATTAAAAACGTATTTGAAAAATCTCCATTTCAAAATGAAAACTGTCAAATCAGTTTGAAGCACGGGTCCCGTATACAGAATATCGTTCAAACTCATACCATTTGATGAGGAACAGGAAGCATTAAAAACAACCCTAATTTTAGTAGATGCACTTTCAGGTTTGACTACAGCATGGTGAGGTAGATAATAATGAGCAGGGGTGGGTTGAAAAGCGGGATATGCAAGCACATGCATATGTCTCATATCTAAATACTCAGTTATTACCTTATCATACTGGCTCTTAAATTCTGGTCGCCTACAAAATGATGTTTCATTCCTGAGAAACTGCTTAGTGGCTACTCCACGAGATTGACCCAACTTCATATCACCGCAGATGTTGGGTTTGAAAGGCAAGTTCACGATGTAACGACCTTGAATATTCCGCCGGGCAGTTTTGTGGTAAAGTTCTTCACAAAACTCATCTTCTTCGCTTCGAAAGTTCTTTTTCGGGATTTCCTCTAGTTCCCAGAATTGCTTCAGTTGCTGATCAAAAGAAACTTCAGAAAAATAAGAAACACATGAGGCTGAGGGCGCTGACGTCTGCGAAGGAGCTGGCGCTGTAAGAATCCAGCCGAACACTGTTTCTTGAGCTATTAACGAACCTAGAATATTTCTTTTGAGACCGCTCGGGAGCCCGAGCTCTGTAAACAGTACCCAAGTGGCATACGGTCACCACCGCTGTTCCCAACAAGACTCCTCTCTTACCGGGATGTGATAAATAACCAGCTGAAATGGCAGTAGTATGTGTTCGAGTAATGTCGTTAGGTACCTGTCAATGGGGCTGGGCTTCCATTGCCATTTAAAGAGTTGGCCTCTTGCACACGAATTGTCACATGGAATTGTGACTGTCTTTGCATTTGGAACAATTAAAGGGACTTCTACAGTCTTTTACTAAATCAGACAACGCTAAACAATTCAGACAAATATTAAATTTTTTCACAACAGAAAAACGTTCGCTAACATCCATGTTTTTAAACTTCAGGAAATTTTTGAAACTATGATGCTGAGATGGGCATAGCTTACAAAAATTGGTTTTCATGTGGGCATGATGACTACTACATAATTATTCGCCTTGAACTAGTACTATCTGAAGTAAAAGCTTGCGACCTATCCGCAATATTTACACTTGAGCTTCTGAGGTCCATCAAGGTTTCTAACGTTTGGAAACGATTCGTTAAAATATCATCCAGATCAACCCATTTCGGAATATCGGTCTTCGCTTACAATGTTTGCCCCCACAGAGCTAAAGTGTTTTCTGGTAACCTCATAGAGCAAAGAAACGTAAAAATTGCATCCCAATTACTAACATCGAAGTTATTCAATTTCAGAGCCGAAATGCAATTGTTAATATCGCGTTGAAGTTTTTTTTAAACGCGAGAGCTGATTCTATAGTAACCGGAAAAAGATTGAAAAGAACCTTGAGCTGACTGTTGATTAGAATCCGTTTATTTAAATACCGGTCAGTAAAATTTTTCCAAGCCACTATAAACTCATAAGTACCTAGTCAATGGTAAATTTCGAACAATTTCACGAGCCTCACCGAGCACTTTTTGGAATAGTTTCTAAACTGGGGACAAACGTCCGTTATTAATATAAATGGCCGTGAACAGATCCCTAAAGGAGGGCCAAGACAAATAATATCCTTGAAATAGTTCCGTGTCACAAGACGGAAGAGACATATTGTAAATTGGGGCTATTGCCATGGGCTCAGATGATGACGTTCCACCCGGCACTCGACTTGAACTAAAGGCTATGTGAAAATTCGTTCATCAGCGCGGCACAACAAACATATGCTTGATAGCATGATCGATATTGATCTTTCGCGGCGGTTATTACATCGATTGAATCTTCAAGACTACCGAGTATAGAGTCTAAGTAACTCTCATAAGTTGCCTTAACCCTCTCCCATAGAGCTTTGAGTCTTCTCTTTGAACCTCCGGCGTAAATACTGTATGGTTACCCATAGTGTCGTTGAAGGAGGGCTCAAAGTCTAAAAGGGCACTAGTTGCACGATTATTATTAACCGTGCCGTCCACTATTATTATATTTGGATATTTCACAAATTTCCCAAAAATATATTAAAAATACCTAGGTTTCATAAATTTCCCACTGGGTTAGATGCACTGATGTCCGTCCACTATTACTTCTGAGTATCCGTTCTATTGGTTGTTCCAGTATCATGTGTTCACTTTTTTTTTTAAATTTATATATTAAAAATTTTCTTTTATTTCATTTCACACTCTTTAATTTTATTTGAATTTGCTTTTAATTTTGTTTTAAATTAAATTATTGTGCATTAAAAAACAAAAATCTCAAAATATCTGAATCTCCATGCATACATATAGTAGGGTACTCAAATTATATTCCGCTCAATAAAAAACATGTACTCTAATATATTTGAGTGCAACGTTATGTATGAGAGGGTGAGAGAATGTAAGAGAGAGCGAACTTATATATTTTTGTTTATTGTTTTTTCCAAGAATAGTCGACAATTGTAACCCACTATCGATGTCGTCAGAGTCAAAACCGCAAAAAAAATTAGAGAAATGACAAAGCGAGTGGCGAAAGATGCAAGGGTAAATTCTTAAGAGTTGCCAGAATTACAAAAAAATTACCTTAAACCGAATGAACCTTAAAATTATGACTACAGGCCTAAACACAAGGTATTTCGTATTTGTTTTCTTTCACCACTAGACTCAGAAAGCTTATCTCACGGTAGTTGGCGCAGATCGTGAAATCAAATTTCTTGTGGACCACTACTGCAAATAACCAACACTCATCATTCCAATTAATGAAGGGATATTTTGCCTTACACGATCATTAAAAATGTCATTATTATTGACCGTGTTCGGGCCGCTATCGACCGCATAAAAGCTTTCATCCACAGCAATTTCAACATATTCAGTATGTTTTGTGGTACACTATTTATAACTTTAAGCATTATAATGACAATAGATGAGTAAACGCATACATTGAGCTCGATATCAATATTAATTCACTGCCAGCAATTTAATGTTTGTTCACAACACTCATTGAAAGGAGGGACTTCCTTCACTTTTGGTACTAGCAGAATTTCCAGCACAATAAGTTTTACGAACAATCACTTAGACCACTACTTGTTTGAAGCCAAGGGCTACGTGTAATAAATCGCGAAGGGATGTCGAAAAGCTGAACAACGGACAACCGCAATAAACCCATCACTGAGAATCTGCTCCGAAAACCCCAATCACAGACGGCGCTGAAGTACCGCCGCCCGACTATAAAGAGATATTAACAGCTATCGGTCGGCTGGAAATCAATAAGGCTGCAGGTTGCTGAATTGTTTAAAATTAGAGGTGAAGAGCTCACAAAACGCATGCACTAGCTGAATATGGTCGGATAAAAGCATGCCAATGGATTAGAGCCTCAGCGTACTCACAAAAAAGGTTAACCTTATGCTGGAGAAAATAATTCGAGCTGCCAAGATCGGCAACTCTGATACTATTTTCTACAAAAGTGTCATGCTGCTAGCATACGCTGATAATATAAACATCATTGGCAAAAACGCGAATAAAGTCTTCATGTCTTCATTTTTAAAAGATTTATTGAATAATTAATGCATATATGAATTTAATAATAAGATTGGTACTATATTTTATTCCTTTTAATTGAAAATAAAACTTCGCTGTTGTATGAATAGAACAGCCAATGCCTCAATGTTGCACACATACATAAGTATAGTATAACCAATAAAACATAAACAAGTTATCTAAAAATAATATTTATTATATATATAGCTGAAAATCCATCCACAACATATTCAAACATATTTACTGGTAAAGTTCTAATTCGAATTTCAAAGTTAATATCAACATCACTGAACTATTTTCAGTTTCAACTCATAATTTGAATAAATATTTAATACTCGAGGTACTCAATATATACATGAAATGGACATTATATTCGAAGTACTTTTTCTTTTATGTTCTCATTTTTCGGAACATATTTTGCTGCTGCTACTTATTCGTTGAGTTTTTGAAAAAAAAAACCTTCACTTCACTGCTTGCAGTCTGATGTATACGTGTATGCACTAAAATGAAAAATTATTCGATGCAGACCTCTAATATATAAGTATATACATACTACTGCTTTTCTGTTTTATTGTTTTCCTCTGCTGCTGCTTGCTGCTAAATTATTAAAACCCTAAATGTATGCAAGTCCGATTGGGGCACCATGAAAATGGTGCAGACCTCTAATATATACACCTACTTTTTCTATTTTCATTGTTTACTGTTTTCCTCTGCTGCTGCTTGCCGCTAAATTACTAAAACCCTAAATGTATGCAAGTCTGATTGGAGTACCTTTGATAATTTCATATAGTGTAATGCTTGCCACAATATTTTTCACAATAAATGTATGAACTTACTGCAAGAATTGGAGAAGCTTTGAGTAATGTACCTGCAATGGGGATTACAGTGGTTCTGCACAACCAAAATTATCATCATCTGTGCTGATGGTTGAGTTCTTGGATATTAATATTGCTTCTGAAGTGTCTCAGCTTGGTGATTCAGTTAATGAATAATTATCGAAACTCAATACACTGAGTGAACTTGTTCAGTCTTCTGTAAGTAAACAAATTTCATACAACATCAATCCTGACTTCACCTAAATTGTCCAAGAGGGGCACTAGATCTACAAACCAAACTACTTCTACTTTTCCATTTGTTTCTTTATCGAATACTGCTGCTGCTGGTTTCGGACCTACTCGGGTTATTTCACCTATCGCTGAAGTGTTGGATGTTGCACCAGTATAGGATGTTCGCATAGATGATGTTGCTCCCATTGTTCATGCTGCATTGCCTTTGTCATATGCTGATGCTGCACATACTTCACATTCCAATTCCGGTATTCCGACGGACATTGAAAACATGTCTGTTCCTGTTGCATGGTCTGATGCTGTCTCCTCTCGTATTCCCTTACCTTGTAATGAAGTGCTACCCTCGTTGATTCGTAAGTAGTTCCAGTGCTTTAGCTGTCACTTGCCGTAGTTCCAAAAAAAAAACTAACAGTAATTGAATGTGCTGGGCCTGCTACCTACAAACTGAAAGTAGTCTCGATTTTCCTATGACACTTCAATCGCCAAATAAAATTCTATATAAAATCTAAAATTGAAGACTTTTCTGTTCTTAAGTTTAACTTTTCATATCAAAAAAAGGAGTCGATTAATTTCAACTTGTCATGTCAAGTTGAAATTAGATACTAGAACTGACTAGAATAATATAATTTATAAAAATTAGTAATGCACTATCTAAAATACAACTATAACACGCACAATATGAATGGATACGAAAAGCTCGTCCTAGGCCTTCATGGCCTGTTGTGCCATTAAAAGAAAAAGGATAAGTAACTAATACCATGTATTCAAATATTGCTCCTATATTTTTTAAAAATAAATTGAAGCATTTTTCGATTTTGAACTAAATATTTAAAACACGAATAATACATAATACATTTTGACAATTATTGTTTGCAAATATTCTTGTTTCAGCCCAATTCTAAATAGAAACTGCCGAAGAGATTTTTTCTCTCCTTTTATTGTGAACAAATCTTACCCGGTAGGTATTGTCAATTCTCAAAAAAGAGAGATTGTCATGACATTTTATGTGAGTTTTTCGGCAGCATTTAACTTTTATAAAAAGGAAATCTAATATTAATTGTTTTTAGGTCGAAAACAACGCATAAGCAGCAGATCCAAATTTTATTAGGAATAAATTCCTTCCATAAAGATAGCAATGAGGAGCTTGCCCGATTCTGGTAAAATGTTGATGCAGGCCACCAAAAAAAGTAAGCGCAGCAAGTTTAACCTCGGTTTACGGGAAAGTCTGACGTGATGGGGAAAATGATGTAACATGTTTTTTTTTTATTATTATACGAGTATAGCTGTCTTTGAGACATTTAACAATAGATTTATAAATAAATAGAATTTAAAAAATGAAAACAAACATGCATGGTGAATGTTCAGTGACACACCCATATTTTACATTATTACATTTACATATTTAAGTATGTTTCGCAATTTTTCGTTTTAGTTTGGAGAAAGTCCACTGCGAATTCATCAACTAGTTGATTTAGATGGTTGAACATTCGTATTTGGTATGAATTAGATTTGGTCTTAATTTCATCTTTGACGAAAGGGACTTGTAAATCACGATGTAGTTGTAAGTTGTTAACATGCCAAGGTGCGTTCATATCATACGAAGCACTTTGGACTGATAGCGTTGCAATATTTCCGCATTTGAATTGGCGGCTGTACCCCACAGTTGTATGGCGTACGTCCATATGGGTTTAAGGATCGTCTTATAAAGGAGCAGTTTGTTTTCGCATCATAGTTGCGAATTACGATTGAGTAGCCAGAAGATACTTCTCAGTCTAAGACCTAGAACTTTGCGCTTCGTAAATATGTGAGTTTTCCATGTGAGACGTCTATCCAGATGCATTCCTAGGTAGGTACTTCGCATTGTTTTTTGCTTGAGGGATTTGTATTGCGTTTAATTGCACATCAACGTGTAAAAGTTTATTGGAAGCGTTTTTCTAGCTTTATATAAAAGTCCCTCGTGCCACACACGGTCAAAGCTTGTGATATGTCAAGAAAAGCCGGGTAGTATTTTTTGGATTCGAAGGCTGCGTTTATTTGTTCAACAAGTCTATGAATTTGTTCAATTGTACCGTGAGCTTGACGGAAACTGAACTGATGATTAGGAATGAGATGTTTTGACACAATAATAGGCATTAGCCTTTTCATAAACAACGATTCCAAGACTTTGGAAGGGATTGGTAGCAGACTTATAAGGCGGTATGACAATGCATCTCCAGCATTTTTACCGGGTTTTTGGATCATTTTTATTTGTGCAACCTTCCACTGTGGTGGGAGAAAGATAGTTCTCAATACAGCATTGTAGAGTTGGGTTAGGAAGATTATTGCTTGCTCTGGTAATTCCTTCAGAAATTTTCCTGTAATCAGATAATATCCTGGAGCCTTCGTAGGCTCCAGGATATGATCTCGATATATCGGTAAATCTAGTTGATATGGCTGAGCTAAGAGCTCGGATACTTAATCTAACATTTCCACTGGTGGTTTTTTTTTTATTGATTCAATCAACACACATGGTGTATCCCTATGAATGCAGAGCATTGTGTTGAATGGAATGAAGATGGATAGGTGGGAGGAAGAAGGGCGGAGAATGAAAGAGGGAATGTAATCACACAGGACACCTATAAAGAGATAGACAGCCATTGTGGCAAGTGTTATGCATGTTCCGCCAAAGGCCAAGCTTTTCGCATCCACTCATGTTGTGCGTGTTATGTTTGTACATGAATTGACCTACACTTTTATGCTGAAACCGAACGGCGAAGTGAAAAGCTTTTCATAGGCAATTTTTACTCTTGTAGGTTTGCCATTGCCTGCCAAGAGATGGTGGCGTGTATAAATTTGGTTGTTACTGCTTTTTTTGTTTTTGTTTTTTTTCATTTTGCTTGTGCCGAGATTCGAACCCCTGACACTCTGCATAACAGTCTAACGCACTACCGTTACGGTACAGCGATTAGAAATAAAAACATGTCAAGATGTTGCGCGAAAATGTGTACCTTTTCGTGGCCACTTTTCGCCCACGTTCCATCGGGTTTTCATATTGGTGGTTGAAATTGTCTTGTCTTTTCAATTTATTTGTTGCCTTCCAAAGAGAATAATCAGTTGTAAAAGTTGGTTCGAGTTTTCCAATATAATTTGTGAATATAATGTTTTTTTCCTCAGCTAACAGTAGTTTTAATTTTTTATCCGTCAATTTTAGTGAAGAAAAACTCGATTCGGCGTGTCTAATTGGGAAGTGACTTAAAAAGCGAGTCAAAAAAAAGTCTGCTGTAACTAATATTGGAATTAGAAAACATCTGAGTAACAAAGGTGTAATATAATGCTATATTATAATGTGACACAAGCATGAACAATTTCAGGGTTTATCAATTAGGAATCATTAAAAATTGATTCCAAGCCAAAAACCCAGAAACAGTCAGTGCAAGCAAAAACTAACTCATGGCCCCAACTGGTTAATTTTAAACCATAACATTGAATTGTCTTAGAAATAGATTAAAAGATTTGCGACAATCTGGCACGAGCAAGTGTAGTAAAATATGGAATCGTTTAAAGTAATGCTATAAAATCAGCAATAAAATTTTTTGCAACGAGCATTCTTATACAGTTTTTGGTTGCACATTTTGTGTTCAAAACAAATAGAGTTTATATGTATTTATTTGTTGATATTTTCAAGGTATTTCTATAAAGTGTCTCTAAGTCCATTTTGACGAAAAAAAAGCTCTTTTATCATACTTTGATGAATTCTTTATGAATTAGTCATAAAAAAATGTTTTTCGGTTTCATATGATTTGCTTTGATTTCATAAGATTGGGCATTTTAAAATAACTGCATTTATAAAAGTAATCCAAAATAAAACATAAATAAATAACAAATCAGCAAAATATTTATTCAGACTTTTTTAAGACATCACTTTTTTTGCAGGAAATTCAGAAATTGTGTATATGTATGGCTGACTGAAAACCAAAAAATTTATGTTTTTGGTGTTGAACCTAAAATTATTAAAACCATATTAAAAAAACTGTGAAACTGACTACTAGTTTTTTACTTTGTAATTAGAAATTTACTTTTCATGAAGGACTGGATTTAAACCCATAAGTAACAATTGTTTTCTAAAAGCTTTCTACATAAGAATGATAGACTGTAAGAAAGAACGCCAAAAATTACTTTATAATATAAAAATCAAACTATTTAATTGAACGGAGACACACAACTCGAATTTACACCATATACCGTTGTTTTTTGTTTGTTTTATTTTTTTATGGGAAGGAAACAGCGTTCACCTTCACAAGGAAAATAATCAAACAATAATGTCCATGAAGACACAACAAACATTCAGTCACTGTATATGTAAATATCAGACATTGACCACAGTATATGTAAATACATATATGGTTCTGATAGCCAACCAATTTTAAGATTATTTTTCGATTTTAAACTCATGTGCAAAGTACAATTCATCATTTGACATTGAAATATTTTCCAGAAGTTTGTTTCCTTCTATTTGCTGACTATGACTCTCGCTTAAGTTTTTACGCTTTCGCCTACGATTATGTTTCAGTTCCACTAATTGCAAAGCAGCTATGGTTCTATCTTCTGACAGCTTCGACGACTTTTCACTTACGCTTTCGCCCACTGCTAAAGTTTCATTCCTGATACTTCCAATATTGTTTATACTATTACTTTCAGCCTGTGGCTCTTCCTTTAACGTTATATTTTCTTTTTGTGGTGAAAATCTATTTATATTCGAACACACCGTTTCGATATTTTCAAATATATGGTTGTGAAGATTTTCAAAATTATTTGGATTCAACCGGCTCAACAACGAAGTGTTATAAAACAAGGCACGAATTCGTATTCGAAACCGTTCTATTGATTCGTTATTCTTAACAGAAATTGTTGATTCTGTAGTCATTGCCGTAGATTGTATACACAGTGCACGAAATCCCATTGCCAAGGACCAGGATGGTGGCAAACGATAGCCGTTTGATTGAATCTGCGATTGTCGTTGCAAAAACTTTTTCACCTTTTTTCGCATTGGCGCTGACATTATATAGTCACTTACATACGGTTTATTTGTTCCTAAGTGAAATTCTACTGCATTTGCAACTAGGCAGAGCGAATAATATGAATTAGGGCATAGCATGCACGAATCTCCACCCAATGTGAAATTGTATGAATATTTAAAAAAATGGTACATCTGTAGACCTACAGCACGTAATCGTTGCACATAAACAGGGTATCTACGATCAATGGGAAGCTGAACTTCATTGCATTTACCTCTATTATTTATTGTTTGACCCAATTTGATGACACCCATTTTGCATTGCTGCTTTAAAAATTTATCTGCCTCGACTTTCAGTTTCTTTCTTTTTTTTTTCCTATGGTTCAGTTTTATCTTTTCTTTCTTCTCTGCCAACCTTTTATTTCTGCTATATATTCTTTGTGGTTTAAAATTAGCATTTGGATTTTCACGCAGCTCAGTGATTTTTTCAATCCAATTCTCTGTTGTGATTATGCTGTTCTTCATGTGGAGTATCTTTTTACGTGGTAAATTTTCTATTTTTGCATTTCGATTTTTTGCCAAAAACTTTTTAATGGTTAAATAACGTGTACGACAACTCGTGCGAGTATGATTTTCTAAGATCTGTGCGCACAATTGCCAAGAAGATATACCATTTGTAGTTACGAACTCCATTAGCTTTTTGTCATCGTCTACAGACCAAGAAGTAAGCTTGTGACGGTTCCTTAGAGTATTCACATAACGTACACGTAATTGTGTTATCGAACGATTCGGAAATAGTGTACGCGGAAAACAAGAGAATTTGTTACCGTACTCTTCAACAGCAGCCAGTATTATAAGATCTTCCTCTGCGGTGAAGGGTGCTAAATTATTACAGAAATTATTAAATATGTTATAATTTATAAAACGAATATATTCTCACCATGACTAATTTGTGGATTTAGACTGTAAATATACCGTTGTTGAATTGCCTTTCTTGGTTTATGTGGAAAATGCGCCGCTACTGTATTCCAATTAATGACACCATTGACTGTGTTATTTTTGATCAATTCCAAGAGTTTGCCATCATCTCTTTTGTCCCATTTACTCCAGCGTTGTGGCAGCATGTAGCAAACGGTAGTGTGATATTGTATGAAGCACTGATAATCGGAACGTCTATCCATCGCTCTAGCAATCGCAACCCAATCTTGAAAATTATGGTCTTTAACCGCTTCAAGTAATAGTTCATTTTCCTCACGGGACCACTCGCTACGCCTTAAGGATGGATGTAAGTAAACGTTCCACATCGTTTGGCAACTTGTTGGCGAATGACGGAAACGCAAATTATAACCTGATATTTGTAACCAATCAATTCGAAAATTTTCATCAACTTTTCCCATTAACTTAACCAACTTTTCGGAATGCACGGTAACCTTCTTACTCATATTTTCTATTGAGAGATTGCTATGTTTACGTGGTTTAGACGTATTTTGATCTGTCAAATAGTCGATAACCTGTAATAATATGTACTATATACTGAATATACATATATATGTATTGATTTTCATCCACCACTCCTACCTGCTCTTTGATAGCTTGAACAACACTCATTTTGTCAACTAATGACCAGACATGCCGTGCACACAATTCAAAATCCATTGGAAACATTTCACCTTCTACATATTTCCGATGCTCATAATCAGGATTGTTAGGACAACTGCGGCACTTAACATCCTTGAAGAACATATTGCCTTTAAAGTAGAATGTGCCACCTTTCAAATAAGCGCCCCGCATGCCAATGCCTTTATATTTCATCATGCTCATGCTCTGCTTGAGAAGTTTCTCATTGTTCGTATAAAGTTCCTTCACATTCTGTATCAATGTTCTTATACGATTTTGTATTTGTAACAATTGGATCTGCATTTCTTTATTCAATGACAATGCATTTAAACAGCTAACTTCACTTCTAGCACGGAGAAGGTTAGTTACCTCATCCAAACATTTTTCATTAACAGTAGCTATTTGATCCGCTAGTAAATTAGTATTGTGTACATTTAGCCTGTACCCATCTAAGCTGTAATATTCTATTAAAACTGTTACTATTATAAGTAAACCAAAATGTATAAAGATATACCTTCCCAATCCTCTTCATCAGTATATTCGTCTTCTAACATTTCTTCCATATTTTATTGTACTTATGAACTTATTTTTGTAATCAGAAACATTCGCTCAATTTATTTTACATTAAGTCGGATTTAGAGATGGTAATTTTGGCGTCATATTGTTATTTATCGATAACAGGGTTAACGTTGCCCTGGTTATAATGGTTATAGTTACCGGGTGGAGAAATAATAAAATTACATTTTGCTCTAGCAAATGTATAATACAATGTCCCGCCACATACAATGCCACAGCTTATTTTTGTTTTCAAAACAAAAAAGGAGTTAAATTATTAATGTGATTTGCCTCGCAAACCGCATAAACTTATTGTAAGCAAACTTTTAATTTCATATAAATTCTGATAAGTAATAACATAATAAACCTTTGCAGCATTTATGAGTTTATATGTATGGATTTCTCTACTATATAGAAATACATGTTAGAAACAATAGAACATTTTTATTAAATAAAATACTATTTTAAATTGCTTTTCATTTTTTTCTGTAAATTCTAAAATTCCAGCTGTCAAAGTTCCGTAACGTGAGTTAAAATCTATTATCTTCAGATAAATATTTTACCTCACTTTACTTCACGTCTATTTTGACTGCTTCTACTACTTTTGCTTCGATTATAACTATTATAACCATAGCATAAGGCTACATATTTCCCATTTTTTACCTTTTCGCTCAGGCCACTGTTTTCCACAATTAATCAATTATCCCCCTTTCTCCTTGGAGGCTTTTTACCTTTTTTTTTGAAACAACCATGCCTTTTTTTATTCATATGTAGAAATCTTTTATCATTTGCAACTGTGTAGGTTATTTAGTTGGACTAAAACCTAGATATCTGCCATGTCAGTGACATTTCACCGTTTAAGACGTATATTAACAGCTTCTGTGTTGACATGCTGCTGTTAGCCTCAAATTGTGGCATGTTGCCTTGGTTTTGATTTCTTCAGCAACAGTTGGAATTTTCAAATCGCGCTGAATATCGCTGTTTCTAACGTACCATGGGGCATTTAAGATATTCCGTAGAACTTTCTTTTGAAAACGTTTAATGATCTCGATGTTTGTTTGACTGGTGCATCCCCAAGTTCAGCGAAATACATCCTTACAGGTTTTAAAATTTGATTATAAACAATATCGTATTATGCAGAGATAGTGCAAATTTACGGCCCATCAGCCATTAAATTTTTTGCATTTTTATATCAAGCTCTGTTCTTTTTGTTTGCATGTGTTCCATCGAAGTTTCGCATCTAGCGTTATACCCAGATATTTTTCAGTATTAGCATATGGTATAGTACCTGATCACATAGAATCGTGACAGGGAAGTGTTGTATCTACTTGTTAGTAAAGTCAACATGTGCAGATTTTCTGGAGTTTAATTTGGTTCGTCATCTTTTTGTCCAGTTTACTATGGACTTACTATGGTTTGTAATTTGGTTGTTGTTGATCCTGCAGCGAAATCCTTAATTACCAGAATTGCAGTATCATCTGCGAACGTTACAATCTTGCTTTCAGATGGTTGCTTTCAGATGGTTGCTTTCAGATGGTATTGGTAAATCCATAGTGAAGATAAGATATAGGAGTAGACCAAGTACACTTCCCTGGGGTACACCAACTTCTATAGCGGATATATTTGAGTAGCAATTTTTTTGTTTTACGTAGAAAAATCTAATAGTGATGTAAGACTTCAAAATCATATACATAGTATGATAACGGCAAGTATACTTTTAGCCTGTTTAGCAAGTCTTTGTGTCAGACTTTGTCAAATGCCTTTTCAATTTCTGCAACGATTCGGTGCACTTAACCAATAGTAGAATGCTTTCTTCGGAATCCAAACTGATGGTTTGGTATTAGCTTCTCTCGTGTAATATTTTTCGCAAAGCTTAGAAATGACAGGTAAAAGAGAAATTGGTCTCCATGATGTTATATCTCCCTGCGATTTACCTGACTTAGGAATCATTTTAACATCTGCAATTTTCCATAAACTTACTTAACTGGCACTACAACCGATGATCGGTCTTGGCCGCCTCTATAAAGCTTCGCAGTCGCCTCTGGTATGCGCGCGCTGGCGCCAGTTGATGAGGCCACGTGCAGTCAGATTGTGCTGCACCTGCTCTTTCCAACGGAGATTAGGGCGTCCCCTTCTGCGTGTTCCTCCACCGTGGTTCGAATAAAACACCCTTCTAGCCGGAGCGCTTTCTTCCATTCGCTCAACATGACCCAGCCAGCGAAGTCGCTGGAGTTTTATATGCTTGACTATGTCAGTGTCGGCGTACAGCTCATACAGCTCATCGTTCCATCTTATTCGATACACATAGTCCACGCATATTGGACCGTAGATCTTACGGAGTATCTTCCTCTCGAACGCTTCTAACAGCCTCTCATCATTGATGGTCAATGTCCACGTCTCGGCGCCATACATTAGGACGGGAAAGATAAGGGACTTATAGAGCGTAATTTTTGTCGGTCGAGAGGGCTCTACTTCTCAATTACCTACTGAGCCCGTAGTAACACCTATTGGCAAGAGTTAATCTCCGCTTGATTTCAAGGCTGACATGACGTGAAAAGTATAATTGTCAACAGTAACATTTTGTCCAAGACGCCGTGACTCTTTGTTTGTTGACACAAGGTATTTCGTTTTGTCCTCGTTCACCACTAGACCCACACGACGAGACTCCCTTTCCAGGTTGGAGCATGCTGCACTGACTGCTCGAGCGTTTTTGCCAATGGTGTCAATATCATCAGAGTATGCTAGCAGCATGACACTCATGTAGAAGATAGTGCCAGAGATGTCGATGTTCGCAGCTCGAATTATTTTCCCCAGCATAAGGTTAAAGAAGTCGCACGATAGGGATTCACCTAGTCTGAAAACTCTTTTGGAATCAAATGGCGCGGAGAGGTCTGTCCCAATTTTCACTGCGCTGGTGGTGTCGGTCAGTGTCATTTTTCAAAGACGAATGAGCTTTGCAGGGTTACCAAAATCAGACAGTGCGGCGTGCAAGTGATCCCTAATCGTGCTGTCTACTGTTGAAGGCAACTTTATAGTCGACGAATAGATGATTGGTGTCGATCTGTTTTTCTCGGGTCTTTTCCAGGATTTGGCGTGGATTTTGGTGGATTTACCAGGCCTGAAGCCACATTGATAAAAACCAACCAGTTTGTTTGGGCTTCACTCTTTCGCACAATACGCTCGATAGAACCTTATATGCAATATTAAGAAGGCTTACTCCACGGTAGTTGGCACAGATCGTGGAATCACCTTTCTTATAGATTAGGCAGAGTACGCTGACGTTCCAATCACTTGGCATGCTTTCATTCGAGCATATTCTGCAGAGAAGCTCATGCATGCGTTTTTTGAGCTCTTCGCCTCCGGTCTTAAATAACTCAGCAGGTAGGCCATCTGCAACTGCAGCCTTATTGTTTTTCAGCCGAGCGATGGCTGTTAGGACCTCCTCATAGTCGGACGCCGTCAGTCATTGTGGTTTCCGGAGTAGATTCCGCAGTGGCGGGATTATTGCCGTCATCGCCATTAAGCTGCTGCGAAAAGTTTTCCCTCCATAATCTCGCTATGCCCTGAACATCTGTCACCAGATTTCCGTCGTCATCCTTGCAGGAAGAGGCCCCGGTCTTCAAACCATCAGTCAGGCGTCTTATTCTTTCAAAGAATTTTCGGACTTCGTTCCTGCCCCGTAACATTTCGATATCATTGAACTTCCGCCTTTTAGCATCTCTTATCTTTCGCCTGAAAACACGTTTCTCCTCCCTCCTCAACTCTCTGTATCGCTCCTTAGCAGCTCGCGTTGCAACTGACTGGATGGCTCGGTGAACAGCGTTTTTCTCTTCAGTAGCATCGCGACACTTTTGTTCATACTACATATTTCTGCATCGACGGTGGTAGCCTAGGTCCTCTTCGGCAGCCGTACGTATTGAGCGCGGAAATGTACGACCACTGCGCGCCATCAAGTAGAGAGGTATTTGCGATAGGAGGAGCGCGAGTTGGTTGGCGAAGACTTCGGGTGTCTGTTGTGATTGCAGCTTTTCGACATCCATAAGTAAAAAGTAAAGGTAAGGAGTGGGCGATGCTCATAAGTTTTGTCAACGAGCTCGTAGAAGTCATCTTTGGTCGTTTCATCCTTCGGGGCATGGACACTAATTAGGCTGCTGTTGAAGAATTTTGCATTGATGCGGATAGTGGCTAGGCGCTCATTCACGGCCGTGAACCTAGAGACCAGATGACGCAGTCTCTTCCCAACCACAAATCCAACACCAAATTCGTGTCTCGACGGATGACATCTCTTCTGGAGCAACCCTGTCTCGTCCATCGCATTTCATTTATAGCGGTGATGTCAGCTCTATATCTTTCGAGGACATCCACCAGCTGGATAGAGGCACCTTCCCTGTAGAGGGTTCTAACATTCCGCCCGCCGCACACATTAGCTCACTGACGGGTGTCAGATCGCTATCCAGGGGACGCCACGAGAAGGCTGTGTGTCGACTTGAAACATAGGAGCGCAACGATCGAACATGGACGCATCTGCAACTGTCACGAACTTTACCTTGTGTCCTACGCCCTAGGCCATAAACTATTGCTGTAATAATTTACGAATAGCTAAATCTGGTAGGTGCTTTATTATTTCCGATATAATAAGGTCGTTTATTTCTGCTTTTAGTTATCGTTTTGTTGTTAGAGGAATCTGATTTCTGTGCTCTGTGATAGTTAATAGTTTATCACACTGCTCATCGGCTGAAATATAATATGTATTATAAAAGGATATATTATTTGCAAATGCTTCGGCTTTTTCTTCATTGCTTCTAGCCCATTTGCCATCACTACTTTTAATAGCTGGAATATGACCGATGGGTTTCTTCATAAATTTCCCCGATTTCCAAATTTTTTAACTAACTCATTTTTTATAAGACGAATCTCGGTTTTAAAACTTTTGGTAGCTTCAAAAATAATTTTTTTTAAAATATAGGACATCTCCATAACTTCTCTCTGCTTTTACAAGATCCATAATTTTTCTTGGGTAATTGTCTCCTACAGTTTTCCTTTCGTATGCTGGAGTACTGTTCGAAGTTGCGTTTTGCATTTGCTTAATAATCTGATCATAATCATTCTCAAGTTCGTTGTAAGTTTTCAATGGAGATATAAGATTTAAATTTTTTTCAAGCAGTGCTTTAAAGTAACTCAAATCTTTTAGCTTATTAGTTAGCTTTGGGCTCTGGTTCTTTGTTATAATCGTGTCGCTGACAGTTAAATATATTGGCGAGTGGTTAGAGTGTATGTCTAGTTCAAAAGAAGTTGATAAGATCAGGTAGCTTATTAGAATAGGTTGGCCAGTAGGTGGGTTTCCCGTTGAAATAAATTCACAGCCCCTGTTTCTAATGAGGCCTTATATAGCTCTCTTCCCTTTGTTGTTATATTGCGTGATCCCCATTAGGTATGCTTCGCGTTAAAATCACCAGCTATTATAAACTTAAATTTCCGCATTCTTATTAGCTGTTTATGTTGTTGATATGGTTGATTGTTTGATTTGATAGTAATATTTGAAGTTTGAAAAATTGAGGTGCTACTCTTACATTCTTCATAATGATATCGTATTTTTCTTTAATATTTGTTTTCTTTCCTTTTTAAGTGTTATACAAAAATGTGTAGTAAAATGGGTTTCGGATACAAGACAGATATCGATTTGCAACTACTAAGTAATAATTTTAGCTCTTCCTAATGTTTTAGTAAACCGTTTGCATTCCGTGCCATAATTCGTAGCGAGTTTAGGCTTCTTATTTGTATTAATTTTTTGTTTGAGCTTGGCTAATCCGTTTTGAATTGTATTATATAACTGACTGGCGAAGTTTTATTAAGGCGGCCAAGACCAATCCTCGGTTGTAGTGCCAACTAAGTAAGTATTCAAGAAACTATTTAAATTCGAAAATTTATAAAAAGTTTTCCAAATTGTTGAAAAAAAAAATATTTAAGTATTACATAAATTACATGACATATAAAGTCAACATTTGCTTAGCAATGTCTTATGGTTTTTCAATTTGGTTTACTATTTCTCCGACATTAGCGAAAAATCTGGAAATTTTAAAATGTAAACTTTACGTCTTTATATAAGTAAATCGCAATTATGAAACCTTTACGAAGAGATATTTCAATCGATATGTCAATATTACAACAGGACCTGCTGGCCGCGCTAACCAAATACGTCAGCAAGATACCCAATTTGGATAATGATATAATAAAGCAAGTTTACGAATTACAAACGTATTCTAATTGTTCTAGTGTTAACCACATTTCCCCTTCAATAATTTGTCTTCTTCTTTTAATGACACAACATTCCATGGAGGGCCTGGGTCGAGCTTTTCACCTTTGGGAAAACCTAATTTAGGTTTGATTGGAATTCCACCTTGGCTTTTAAAATGGATTTAGTCATATAAGTATGTATCATTAACAGAAAATAAAAGGTAATCTTCTGAAATGCCGTATCAAAAAACATTGATATAACTTCCGGGGTTCCTCAAGGGAGCCATTTAGGACCTTTATTATTTCTTCTGTTTATTAATATTTGCTGTCTGTTATGCTGATGATATATAGTTATCCTTGTTATAATCCAACAAAAATTTTTGCAAGAATATTTTGATAATTTTTCAAAATGATGCCGATTAAACTTAATGTTACTTAATCTTGATAAATGTAAGTTTATGGCATTTGCGAGGAGGCACCCTATGTCACGTAATGGTTTTTGTTGATTTGGGTGCAAGTTTTAACTTGCATATCAACTCGTGTGTGAAAAAAGCTGAAAGTTCTTTAAGGTTTGCTAAAAGATGGTCAAAAGAACAACCCTTAAACAATATAAACGCTATTCACTTCACCTGTTAGACCCATCTTCGAGTATGCTTCTCCTGGCTTGAACCTTTAATATAATTGCTACAAAAGTCGAAAAACAATTTTTTATTTTTGCACTGAGGAGTTTTGTTCGAATCCTCTCTTGAATCTTCAACCGTATGAAGATCAATTAAAACATATTAAAAAAAACTTTTACTAGTTTTTGATTTTGCCTGTGCCGGGACTTGAACTCTGCGTAGCAGGCCAACACACTACTAACTAGCGATCACTATAGTAATATAAAAATAATAAATTAATTGTTTTGATTTTGTTTATATTTTCCTGAGATTTGTCAAATTTTAAGTAAATTGTTCTTTTACATCTCTTGCATTTATCAAATTTTAACCCAAAATTATTAATAGAAAATTTCTAGATCTAGCGTTTTCCTGATGTTTTGCAATTTGCTTTCGGTATTCTTAAGTATCGACTTTTTTCCCGATGCTTCCTTCAGAGCACTCAACAACTTCCTTAATTTTTATAAATTTCAATTTGCTTAAAACTTGAGATTGAGATTTTAATAATAATTACTATAGCTAGGCTCGTTAATCAAAAAAATTAACATCGCTAACCCGAACAGCATTAACCAAAAGATGAACGTCGTTTACGTTAATTCCTAAAAAAAATTAACGGCAGTTAAAGTCACTCGTTAACGTGGTGGATAAACAAAAAACTAAAAATTAAAATAATGAAAGTAAACCACGTAAATGCTCCTACAAGGCAATTTATGTAATAGATCACACGACTAAAAAAGTTAGAGCATAGATAAGAAGATGAGTTGCTCCTTGTCCATTTTCTTGAAACAAATCGCACTTCCTCTTGCTGCAATTTTTCCTCTGCACTTTCTATCTTCTACCTTAAATTCAAATTTATTTTCAATGGAGAAACAATTTTTCATCTATTTTGAAATTTGTGAGGAAACTTGTCAAAATCATAAAATTTTGAACTTGGAATGTTCGTCAATACGCAAATCTTAATTAAATTTTTGAATTATTGGCGCAAATCTTCTATCTCCTTCATACTACCTACTTTTCT
Organism: Palloptera scutellata; assembly: GCA_958295655.1. Lineage (NCBI taxonomy): Eukaryota > Metazoa > Arthropoda > Insecta > Diptera > Pallopteridae > Palloptera > Palloptera scutellata. The sequence goes on from OY282450.1 coordinate 59,383,879, forward strand.
ACCTCTATTTTTCGCAAAATCATCATGCTTGCGTCCGTCTGAGCATTATACTGATGGTTTTTATGCAATTTCTATGAGGCTGTTTATACGGTCACAAGCATAAACGACTGTGAAAGAGACAGGTTGAAAAAAATATATAAAGAAAAAGACGAAATCTAATTCTTACTACCTTACTAGCTGTTTTTTTCGCATATTCTTTCACGCTCGCACCAGTGTCAACATCAACTACAGAAATTTTACTCGGCGAACACCACCAATTGTTGTTGCCCGAACACGAAAAACGAGCTTTTACTCCCTCTCACAGTGAACACGATATGCTGGGTGAAATGTACACCGAGCACGCCGAGTATTCAGGGTGTCAAAGAGTTATTCTACAAAAAAAGAACAAAATGTATGTAAAATAGAAGGAAAACAAGCAAACCTGTACATCACTATTTTCATATGCAGAAAAGCGAAGTTGGAATATTTTTAGTTTTTAAAAGGGAATATTAAACATATTATTCATAAAACTATTGAAGAAAAATCATATTATTTTCATAATTTTTAAATTATATTAGTAATTGCACTTTCCATTTTGATAAAATCGTTTAAATTTTTTTGGTATACCAGTTAGTGTTGCCGTTGCGAACAAAATAGTATTACAAAAAAAACTGAATTTCGCAAAAAGCAACTCTGTAACGAACTCCAATGTAACCACCACAACGAGCACGAGAGAAAAATATTATGTGTTTTTGTCGAACAGCGAATACCAGTACAATCAGCACCTAACAAGCACATTTAATCTATTGGTTATTGAGAGAGCTAATTGAATTCACTCGTACACATGTTTGACATTAAATGTGTGATATTAAAAATATTTTTATCTGGCAATGATAGTATATCCTTCTAAATCGATAGTATTAATATAATACCATCACTAATGCCAAATATTTTCGATATTTCCGGTATTCCAATTGATAATTTATACAAAGCAGTCAGAAATTATTTTGTCAGTATTCGATATGTCAGAACATTCAGAAGAGCCAGTTGAAATTATCAGGACTGAATCTGATTTTGATCCACCTCGCGTTAACAACATTGCACAAAAATTTCTTGCTGATTTGGATGAAGAACGGAAAGCTTTGGGGAACAAATTCCCACTTTGCTCACTATTAATTGATGAAGGTAAGAAAAAGCCTTTTAAGGAAATGTTCTACTGCATGGAATTAATTATACTATATTCTATAGAAAAGTTAATATATTAAAAATTTAATATTTTTTCAATAACGTCCAGTTGCGAAGATTTAGAAATCAGTGTTCGGACATTTCACTATTTTTTAAAATATTTAATTGTATTTTTTACTTTTCTACCTCAAACAGTTCTTGTTAGCGTTACTTCAGAAATATATTCTTTATATACGCATGTCTGTATATTTGTATCTATTTTTATATTACATTCATCTCACAGGGTGTACCCCTGTCTGGGAATTACTGCATTTATGCCAGACATGGGAAAAACCAATTACGAAAATTAAATTGCAATTGCTTACAGTCGTGTTCGAAATTATAAGAACAACTGAAATGGAAACTGATATACAATTTATATAGAATATTTTTTTTTTAAATAAATAAAATTTTTTCGTAATAATTATACATACTCGTATATGAAGGTTTTACAAAAATTTAAAAAGTGGTCGTAGCGAAATGAGTCCTCATCAAAGTTAAAAATTAGCATTTTGAATAAATAAAGTTGGAAGATAAACGATAGTTTATATCCATATCTTTCAAATACAAATAAAATAACTAAATTCAATACGAAGTAGCTCCTCCTTTATTTGTTATTATTTCGGCACACCTGGATTTCATGCTTAATAGTCTTAGGGGTGAACGTGACATTAAGGAGGACGTCTGACATATTCTCTTTTTCTGCTGTGATTGAATTGACCGGCTTTTGCCTCATCCGTCCATAATACTCGTATGTTACGCCAAACGGTGTCCGCTTCCTTTTGAAACCTTCTAGCGCACTAAAGTTTGCGTTTTAAATGCACACTTTTCATCAAAGGTAGTTTTCGTGGACTGGACTTCGTGATTTAAGATCAACTGCCATCATTTCGGATCTGCGTATTGGTTATGATGAAGAGCTGTTGGACAATTCTAGCGATCAGTTCATCCTGCTTCTCATTGGTTTTTTTAAGTCTACCTCGGCTCGTAGTGAACAATTTTTTGCATTTGTTATGCCATTGGAAACATCAAGAAGTTCACTTGTTAAACGTTTTGTCTTCACAGAGCTTTTTGTTTTTATTAATTGTCTTTGTTCAAGAGAACAATGTTTACTTCTTATATTTATTTATTTAGCTTAGTACAAGTGAGAAAATTACTTAAAATTACTTAAATAAAAATTTACTTAAATCTATACTTAATTTAGGGGGAGGGATTTTTTAATTTATACATGGCTTAGCAAGAGGAGGGAGGGGAGTAGGCTTTATACAGAGCATTCTTTAAGCTAAATTTACTATGGTGAAAGTCAAAAACATTTGGAATGTCGTTGGCTATTCGAAGCATTCTAGACATTGGTTCGTTGCCGCCATAATCTGTTCGGTGAGTTTTCAGGCGAAAATCGGGCACAGATCTAAGGTTACGTGGGTTGGTGTTAATAAAAATAGTTTGGAGCAACGCGGGACAGTCAATGTTTCCAGCTAATAATTGTTGAACAAATACTGTATCGGCGGGTTTTCGCCGTATTTCAAGGGACTGTACGTTAATTAGTTTTAGACGATCCTTATATGGGGGCAAGTTAAAGGGATCAGACCATGGTAGGCCACGTAAGGCAAACCGAATAAATCTGCGTTGCACTGCTTCAATTCTAAGGAAATGGGTGTTATAATAAGGAGACCAGACTTGGCTAGCATATTCAAGAATTGGCCTGACAAATGTAAAATAGAGAGATTTTGTGACATGGATTTTATAATTCTTTGGACCAGTGTTTCACAAACCCAAGAGCAGAGTTGGCCCTATTTACAACGTCATCAATATGGAAACGAAAATTTAGTTCCTTATCACAGATAACACCCAAATCTGGAATATGTTATGAATTGACATTTATTGACATTGAGCTCGAGAGTCTTCTTGCAGTGGGCGATAGTCAAGGAGTATTAGAATGTGTAGGTAAATTTTCATGTCATCAGCATAGATAGAGAGCTGAGAGTTTTTGATGATACAATCTACATCGTTAATTGTGAGGACAAAAATTAAGGGACCAAGGTGGCTACATTGAGGGACACCGGATGTGGCAACAAAGGGTTCAGTTGAGGAAGACCTAAATATGACATTATATATCCGATTTTCAAGGTAAGATTTTATCCATCTTATAAACCCAGATTAAAAGCCTAAAGCGTGGAGTTTAAGAAAGATAATACCATACGAAATTTTATCAAAAGCCTTACTGAAGTCGGTAGCAATTACATCGACTTCTTTGCCATCGTCCAATGCACACAGGGATACAAAATTGCTTGTGAGATAGAAAGTTGGAATAGAGTACAAAGGGGTTGCGCTAGGACGTTTTGACATTCTTTTAAAACTATTGCAGCAAGCCATCTGGGCCTTGAGAGTACTCGTTCCTAAGTGTTTGTATTTTCTCTTTTACAACTTCAAGGGGTATTTCGATTGAAGTTAGAGACGTTTGAGAGCAATTACTCATGTACGACAAGTAGTCGTAGTCAGGGTCAGCTTCTAGTACATGGATGGTAAAAGACTAGCTAAAGAAATGGGCAAACAAATTTGCAAATTTGAGTTGTCTGAGGTGTCACCCAATTTCAAAGTAGGCGGGAAATTATGTGATTTCATTTTAACGTTAATAAAGTGGAAAAAACTTCTAGTCAGAGATGAGGTTGGACTGCATTTGGTTTAAGTATGACAGGTAAAGAGATTCATAGAGTTAGGAGAAAAAAAAGGGCCGCCATAGTTTATTCCTTTTATTACGAAGTTCTCGCAAATCCTTGTTGTACCAAGGAGGGGACGATGAAAAATTTTTCTGAGGAACAAAAGGTACCGATTGTTGAATGCAATTGAAAATTTCACAATAAAACTGAGTAATTGCAACATCGATAGTTATATGGAGTGAGATCGAAAAAATCGGATAACTTTGAAAGACCACTGCTTTGAAACTCTTCATCTGAATGAAAAAATTCAAACAGTACGCTTTGCTTTGGAGAAATTCTGATGAAATACAATCACATGTTTTTTTGACTTGTGAACTTTCGAGAAAATCAGCAGTGGAGCCAGAAAACCATTGCAAATAAGGCGAAATACAAAGTGCAGTCAGTTCCCGACAGGAACGCTACTAAGAACTTGGTAGCCCAGAGCCGAGCTAAAACTTTGACAAATTTTTTCCAAAAATTCGATTGCTGTGTTATTGACATACGTATTTTCTAAATTTTCTCAATAACCTGGTCAAGAATTTTACACCGGAAAGGAACGAGGAGCAGTTGAGGAAAGATTTAGGACAAAACAAAAGTCCAAGTTCCCGAAGAAGTTTCTGGTATGGCAAGCGATTTTTAGTTGTGGGCTAAGGAGTAAAAGTTTCGTAACAAGTGGAACTGTTAACGCCGAAATTTACGTGAAGGAGTGCCTCCAGAAGATATTGCTGCCCTTCATTAGAAAGCACAATGTATCTACTTTGTCCTGATCTAGTCTCCTGCCACTACAGTAAAGTAACCCTTAAATGGTTCGGAGACCAAAACATCAAATTGGTACCAAACATCGACAACCCACCAAATTGCCCAGAACTTCGGCCTATCGAGAGATATTGGGCTCTAGTGAAGAGAACATTAATGGCAACAAACAAAGAAGCTAAATCAATGGAAGATTTTAGAAATAAGTGAAATGCTGCCTCCAAAAGAGTCTCAGAAATGACAGTAAAGACGCTACTGGCAGGCATACCGGAAAAGCTGTCCGAATTCTGTAAAAAACAACAAACAAATTAGTTTTATTGATCAGTTCTTTTCAAAACTGTACATTTTTTATTTACATAAGGGATTTTAATGCTAGGACAATTTAAAGTTACCCGATTTTTTCGATCTCACTCCTTATGTTTGCACTCAAATATAAGCTGAAAGTTAACTTTGATGATTAAACTATTTAATTCTTCGAAGTTCGCCTTACGAAAATTGAATCTGCATGAGTACTCCGAGTTTACTACTTAATTAATATTGTCGTAGGAATAAGTAATTGATATAGGTGGTCTAAGTTTGAGAGAAGATGGTGGCTCTCTGATGTAATGAAATTGTTGGCATCTGAAGCGAAAACAAGGTCAAGTTGACGGTAAAGGTTATTAGTAATACCACTTAATTGGAAAAGACCGGTTTTTAAGAGACAGTCAGTAAAAAGAATTTCCTTGTCTGAGCAGGGATTAGACGCGAAATAATACGATTCGTCATTAGATTGCACCCATTTGAGATTGGGAAGGTTAAAATCCCCAACAATTATGACAGTGTCCGAGGGGTCAACAGCATCTAATATAGAGTCAAAAGCATATACAGCCTGTTGATAGATAGCCATTAATAGGTTGAGAGGGACGAATATAACAGCAGAATAATATAGTTATTTTGACGCAAATATCTTCAAAGTAGGCCGTATGTGAGGAATTAACAAGTGCTGGGTCGAAGCGATTATATACTGGCACAAGGACGCCACGACCGGAGGAATTGTCTTCTTTGTTGAGACCGTCGTCTCGGAAGACCTCAAAGTCAGCGGTAAATAATTCTGTATCTTTGTAATCGGAACACAAGTTGGTTTCAGATGTCGTAGAGAAATGGCAAATGTCGTAGAGAAGCTTTTTGTAGCCCTCGTACATTCTGGTAGTATATAGATACAAATTGAGAAGGGATTGGGGGAAGTGTGTTAGGAGCGATAGTAATTTTTGAAATAAGAACGTGTTCTTTGAAGGTGCCAAAGACGTTTGGAACTTAAGTGTGAGGCAAATGTAGTTAAATCATTATTTACCTCAAGAGGAGAGATATCAAAGCTCTCACGAAAGCGAACAAAGATTTTTCTCAGCTCACTTGGATTAGTTGGTAGGCCTTCTTGATTTATTGATACCAGAACGCTTGTTTTAGTAATACCATCTATGCAAATAGAATCCGATTTATCGTGCAGATATCCAAGATAGATACGTACATTTTCGTAAATTCTGCGATCTCTCAAACGAGATAGAATAAACCGGTTATCGTAACTGTAAGCTTACTTATAGGTGGGAGTAGTGGGTCTAAAAAGGCTGGGGGTGCATCAAGGGGGCTTTGGGAGGGCTTTGAATAACTAATATCATTTTTTTCACTAGGGGATATTGAGGAGGAAGATGTCGGATTAAGAACGTGAGAACGAATAAAATTTGGGTATTTAACGGTGGGAAGAGTGCTAACAGAATTTGCCGTCTGAAGTGGAGAAGGAGAGGGATTCGACGATAAATGAAAGAATACGCGATTACGTTGAGTAGTTGGGCGTTTAGTAGTGGGTTTAGCAGGGCGAAGTGTGCTTTGTGAGTTAGATGTAATAGGAGTATTTGAGGGTTGGATTGATAGTGGAGAAAAATAAGGAAAAATGTTAGCATTAAGTTTCCAGTTCGGATCAATGGTGGAATTATTTTTAAGGCTAGCTGTGCTCTTAGAAGTTGGTTTATTAGACTTAGGTTTAGGCTTACGAGTATTAATTGATTTTTTTTGATGAATTAAATTTAGGTTTAGGTAGTGTTTGGTTTCCTTTTGGCTTGACAGTCCATTTCGTGACAACCATATTCCCCAGCAAGGTAACACTTCCCTGCGCTGTTAGAAACGTCCATTCGAACTTAGACGGAATGTTTAGTTTATAACTACAAGCCGTTTTGGTTTGAGAAACTCTGGCATTCAGTTATATTAATGGTGAATTTCTGGAGAAAGAAATTACAGACCCAAGAAGAGTCAGCATTTCGGGGAACGCCTTTGAGGAATAACGTAGTAAAATCCTCGTGATTGTCACTGCGAAATATTTTGAGCCTATCTTCCCATTCAGAAGGTATCCACGTTGTACCAAATTGGTTAATTACATTGCGTGGAACGGCTACAGGGTGATGAGTTTCGACGCCATGTCCGTTAGAGGCGTATAGTCAGCAGATAAACCGGCAGCCGGAAGATCCGTTATTGGAAGTAAGGGGATGTGAGCAGTAGGCTTGAGAGACGGGCATGGTGGCATGTCGGCTATTGTTTCCATAAATTCTGAATGTATTGGCGTTGACATGTTGGCTGTTGTTTCCATTAATTCCGCTTGAATTGATGAGTTGTACAGGGAAGTTGGAGGCTGGATAACATCAACGATTTCCGCAAACGTAGACCGAGTAGCGGAAAGCTCATCACTGATATCGTTGATTCTATGGATTAGTGTTTGTATTAAAGGGTCCGATATTTGAGGGGAGACAGTGGTAATTTTAGGGGGTGAAGATGATGAGGATGATTGAAGAAATACATCAATAATCAGTTGCAGCGATTTTATATTTTTTCTGATTTCGGCAATGGATTAGGCATCCTTAGCATCCCAGGTCTGGAGTATTTTTTTAATTTCTTCAAGTAAGTTCTCTCTCACAGGCTTGTTTTTGAACAATGCACATGTAAGACTATCGAAGCATCGTGCCATTTCTTTAAAGCTTTCCTCATTGGCAAAGGATTGTGTGTGGTGCTTTAAAATGAGGTTATCCTTGTCGTAGTTAAGCCTCTCGATGTGACCCACAATATTGTCTTAAATACACTTTAATAACTTCTCCACACTCTTGCAATCGGTACATATAAAATGCTCTTCAAGATATGGATGATACCAATCTCTGGGGGCATCTATATACACCACCTTGCTTTCGGTTACAAAAGGCTTTGCTCATCACCCACTTTGATGTATTGTCAAAGTCGCTACAATTCGACAGACTGCACTTAAAACTCATTATCACTGTCAGCAATATCAGCACACAAAAGTAGGTCAAAAATTGTTTAGGTCAACACACGTAGACTGAGTTTGATAATTGCAAAAAACAATGTCGTTGGTCAGCGGAAAATAATTTGAATCGCACGATAATTCGGTTTTAACAAAAATGGACAAATTGTATTGATCAGCGATATTAAATAATAAAAACTCGTGGAATAATTAAAAACACGTCCGAGCCGTTCAAGAGTTGCAACAAACTGAGGCAGCATTTGACGATTTATTGGGGAATACCGACGCACAACAATTCATTAAAGGCCACATAATTCGAACTGCGAATATCGACATCTCTGGCACTATTTTCTACAAGAGTGCCATGTTACTAGCATACGCTGATGATATTGACATTATTGGCCCCAGCGCGCGAGCAGTTAGTGCATCATTCTCCAATCTTGAAAGGGAGTCTCGTCGAGTGGGTCTAGTGGCGAACGAGGACAAAACGAATTAACTTGTGTCAACAAACAAAGAGTCACGGCTTCGTGGACAAAATGTTACTGTTGACAACTATACTTTTGAAGTCGTCAAGGATTTCGTTTAACTGGGATCCAACAATAATATCAGCCTTAAGATAAAGAGGAGATTAAGTCTTGCCAACAGGTGTTACTACGGGCTCAGTAGGCAATTGATCCCTCTCTCGGCCGACGAAAATACCGCTCTATAAATCCATCATCCTTCCCGTCTTAATATATGGCATCGAGACGTAATCATTGACCATCAATGATGAGAGGCAGTTAGGAGCATTCGAGAGGAAGATACTTCATAAGATCTGCGGTCCAATATGCGTGGACGACGTGCATCGAATAAGATGAAACGATGAGCGGTATGAGCTAATTCAGCGGCTTCACTGGCTGGGTTATGTTGAGCGAATGGAAGAAAACGGAAACGGTGATTATTCAAGCCACGGTGGAAAAACATGCAGAAGAGGACGTCCTAATCTATGGAAAGACCAGGTACAGGGCGACCTGACGGCACTTGGGCTTATCAACTGGCGCCAGCGCGCGCATAGTAGAGCCGACTGGCGAAGCTTTTTAGAGGCGGCCAAACCCGATCATTGGTTGTAGTGCCTGCTAAGTACTAGAGATTTGCGTCTTCTTCTTTCTTTTAATGTTCGTGGACGACGCAGTACTTTACTCCTCTTCATATACGAATGCTACTTGCTAAAGCATATCTCATACCAACAATGCTATATGGCTGCGAAATATTTGCAAATTGTGATAGTCTAAGTAAAAATAAATTAAATATTCTTTTCAATAACATTGTTCGTTATGTGTTTGGACTAAAACGAAGAGATCATGTTTCCCAGTATGATAAAAGAATCCATGGCTTAACCTTTGATAACTTACTAAACTATCGAACGCTTTTATTGTTGCATAAAATTATATGTAATGCAGAACCCAGTTATTTGTTTTCGAAATTAAACTTTTCTATATCCAATCGAACTAATATGATTAACTGTTTACGTGTTTCTTGTTTAACGCCTGAAAGGCAGTTTTTTGTACACTCTGTTCGTCTTTGGAATGCACTTCCTGTGCAATTCAAAAATAAACTAGCTTTATTTCTTTCTTCGCTGTAATAGGAAATAATGAAATATATCATGTTATTAAAATTTTTTACGAATAGATGAATAGATGTTTAATGTTTAATTTTAAAGTAAAGTTTAAATTTGTATGTCATGCAATATATATTATAAGTCGTATTTAATCTTGTTTACGCTACATGCTGCCGGTACTGCTAATAAGGTTTTAAACTTTGTTATGCCGGTTTTCGAAAAAAAATAAAAATAAATAAATAAAATAAATAATGGCACAACAGCCCATGGAGGGCTGGCCGAGATTTTTGCATTCACTATGTAGTGCGTGTTATATTTGTACATGAATGGAAGGGTCTACAGTTTCATGCTTAATCCAAACGACTTTTCATAGGCAATTTTTACTCTTGTAGGTTTGCCATTGCCTGCCATGAGGTGGTGGTGCTGTGTAGAAAAATAGTTTTGTTTTATTTTTGATTTTGCCTGTGCCCCGAACACTCTGCGTACCGGTCCAATGTTCTACAAACTACGCCACACTAACAACAGAGATTTGCGTCATTCCGGACTAAAACTAATTACGATTTATTTGCTCCTATCTCTAGAGCCTTAATTGAGTTTAAATTTATTTTTAGATTTCTTAATGACTAAAGTTTCCTTGAAAAATATTTTCAATGAATTTTATTTTCAAGCTTGTTTTAAATTTATTCTTGTTTTTAATTAATTCTAAGTTACAATTGTTTAAGTTTGTAAGTTAATATTCTATGTATGAATTTAATACAGGCTTCCATGAAGATTAATATTGCCGTAGAGAGAATAACTGCAATGTATAAGTATATAGCACAGGCAGATCGAAACCAGCCATGATTCCTCATCAGTGATCTTAGTGGTATTGCTTTGTGTTTTAAATAATCTATATAAGTTACTTATATTTGAAAAGGTATTCGAAGATTATATCATTACAAGAATTTCAAATATTTTCACTGAATAGTATTATTGCAATACACATACAACACTGTTCTATATACTTATTTTATTAATTTTTTATTTTTTTTTGGTTATTCTCTTTTCAACAACTCAGCACAATTTATTCTGAGCGTTTTTGTGGGTTGTCAGTTTTATAGAAGCCTGTATAAAATGAATACATAGAATATACTCTAATTGATGAATGCTTTATAAAAACGACCAAGAAGATGGCATCGGATGTAGTGCCAGCTAAGTAAGTAACCAGTTGAATATGCTTGATCGGGAATTTTGGTAGTACCCCGTTAACTATTTACAAAAGTTTGATTAGCTGTAGTCTCTAAAAAATATATGAGAGCTAAGGATGGGTGAGATTGTGGTCACCGTGGAGTATTTGGTAGTGCATTGGCCTGCTACGCAGAGTGTCCGGGGTACAAATTTCGGTGCAAATAAAATCAAAAAGTAGAAAAAACTATTTTTCTACACAGCACCACCTTATGGCAGGCTATGGCAAATCTTACTTACTTAGCTGGCACTACAACCGATGATCGGTCTAGGATTCCTTTATAAAGCTTCGCCAGTCGCCTCTCTGCTATGCGCACGCTGGCGCCAGTAGATAAGGCCAAGTGCAGTCAGGTTGTCCTGTACCTAGTCTTTCCAACGGAGACTAGGAAGGTCCCCTTCTGCGTGTTCCTCCACCGTGGCTCATGTTTGTTAACACATGATGTGGGTGTCGATCTGTTTTCCTCGTGTCAGTATTAATTTTCAGTACAAAAATTTGTCTAAGCCGGTATACGCAATAAAAAAACTGCTGAGTCTTATCTAATTTTTGTTGGAACTATTTCCCTCAATTCGTTTTAAGAGCGCGTAAAAATATATGAAAACCACGGAATTCTTGAAGGTAAACTTAGGCCAGATGTGAAATCTATTGAAATCTTTGCTGTTATTAAACGTATAAAATATACAGCTGTGGACATTAGTGTGAGAACGACATAGTTCACATTGCTTTTTAAGTTTTTGTCGTTGAATGTTAAATAATTGTATTTTTTCATTGCGAATTTTGAGAACAAAGCGTAGCTGTTTAGTTTGAAAATTTTCGGGTGATGTACATGTTTTCAGTGAGTAATTATAAAAAAAATGTATCTGAAGTGAAAATTTTAGCCGGACACTAGTATAAGAACGCTTAGAATCTAAGATCTAAAAAATAATAAAATTTGTAAATATAGGTAAATATTCAGTATACAGGCTATTTTACACTTAAGAAAATGGCAGGAAGGAAAAATTGCACTTCTACGAAGGACTATTGTTGAGCTGTGGAAGTCTAATCTAGCATTTAGTTAAATTGGTGCTACTCGGAAAACTTAAGTAATTAAAAGAACTTCTCAGTTGGATCTCAGAAAAATTTCAGCGGCTGCTTCTCATGGATTTGTCAATTTGTCGATGATAATGTATTTTTAGAAAAGAGAAATACATTGACATATTGAACAATGTGAAGCTACCATGGGCGGAAGAAAATTTGCCGGTTATTTGGAAATTCCAGCATGATAACGACCCCAAGCATACAGTGCACCTCACCAAGCAGTACATTCTCGACAATTAAAGCACCGTTTGAGATTAGCCATCAAGTCCGGATCTTAACCCAATAGAACATCTATGGGGGATGTCAAAAAAGAGATTGGGAATAATAATATCCCTAATTTGAATAGTTTAACATTAAAATAGAAACTGCATGGTCTACTATACCAGTCGAACGTTGTCGTGCATTGATAAACTCGATGCCACAACGATGTAAGGAAGTTCTACTGCAAAAAGGATACTCAACACGATATTGATGCATTTGGAGTGAGTTTGTAGTAAATTCTCTTCAAGAAATTGCTCCGTTCCTACACTTATGTCCAGGTTGAAATTGCCATTTTTTATATTTTCTTTTGTTTTTTTAATTTTGTATTTATATTGAACTATAATTTTCATTTCATTTTTGTTTTATAATGTATAACCAATAATTTGAATGATTTTTTTGTTTCAATAAAAAAGTAGGATTGAATACATTTCATTGTTTCCAAACACTACAAAAACTAGTCCCAAAGCAAAACTTTAATTAAATGTAAAAATTTATCTTAGTTGGCTGTGCAAAACATTTGCAACTGGCTAACTTTTTCATAGAAAGGAAAGAATTTAAAATTTTAATAACGGGAAATGCATTTTGTTTGTTGGCATTTTTTCTTGTAATTAATTTGTAGTTTTTTTTTTGATTTGGTCAGATTATTATTATTGTTATTATAGTGACTAAACCTTTACTTTTATAAAACAGCATTGGACAATTTTGAAAAAAAAAGAAATGGGTTGAAATAAATATAATTTTTTTTACTAAATTAAGTATTTTTTAAAATTGTTTTATTGCTACATTCAACACTCAGGGTGTACCCCTATAAGTGCAGAGCATTGTAATGACTGAAAGGAAGATTGATAGGTGGGAGGAAGAAGGAGCGGGAATAAGAGAGGGAGTGCAATCATAGGACACAGATAAAGAGACAGACAGCCACAATGGACCAACCAAAGATCGATCTTTTCTCATCCACTCATGTTGTGAGTGTTACATTTGTACATGAATAGAAGGGACCTACAGTTTTATTCCGAATCTGAATGGCGAAGTGAAAAGCTTTACATATGCAATTTTTACTCTTGTAGGTTTGCCATTGCCTGCCAAGAGGTGGTGCCGTCTTGCCACACACAAGATTACTCAAAAAGAAAAAAGGAAGAAAATACGGTATACATAAATCAACAATTTCGCGCATTGTTAACAGTGAAAATTTTCAGTCATACCATAAAGGTGGAAGAACTCGCAAGAGAGGCGACCGTAGGATCGAGAAATAATAAAATTCATAAAAAATAATCCTCAAGCATCTTCAAAAGAAATCAGAAGGCTGAACCCGAAATATACAAAAAAGGAACCGTCAAGCATTGATGTGACAACATCATGGTCTGGCGTTGCTTCTCTGTACAAGGATCCGATCTGATTCACCGTGTTGAAGGAATAAGGAAGATAATAAAGTCTTATTAGAAAATATTATGCTGCCATATGCAACTTGAGAAATGTCACTTATTTTGAGGTTCCAGCATGATAACGATCCCAAACACACGTCGAAAGTGGTAGAAAAAACAATGTTGTTATAAAAAACAGGGATTATACCATTAAATATTAATTTTTTTGTTATTCATTCTTAATTTAAATTAATAGTTTCAAATGCACAACCAACTACGATACATTTTTTCATTGAAATTAAGTTTGGTTTTTGGACTAGTGAAGTATGTACTTTTTGTTAAAAGTCTATATACTTAGTAGAGACATAAATACTATTACACACATTTGATGTTATAAAATTAAAAATAATTAATTTTTTAGGACCAATTTTTTAAAATATATTTATTGATATACTCGTATATTGTATACAAAAAGCAATTACTTATTCGAAATGCCTGATCAAAGCAGTCTTCAATGTTGGGGCATCTTTTGTGGCAAACCATGTCCTCTGAAACTGTCCATAATTTGCAATCCAGTGGGTTCAGATCAGGGCTGCCAGACGGCCATTCTTCAGAGCAAATGAAAGCTAGCAATTTGTTTTGAAGCCAGGTCTTGGTCGTCTTAGCCTTATGTGCTGGCCTGCTGGAAAGTCCACGGCTGATTTTGGAACAGGGAATGGTTAAGTGGCTTCACAACAGATTCCAAAACGGTTTCTTGGTAAACTTTGGCCGAAGTTTTGACCCCTTGTTCGCAGAAATGCAAGTCAGTGTCCCCATCGTAAAACACCCCACCAAACCATGACTGAAGCTGGGTGATGACCCTTTTCGACCCGTGGGATTAGTTCAGATGCTTCCTTAGATGACCGTTCATACACCCTATCATTTTGCTTGTTAAATTTTTCCTGCACGGTTAAATTTTGTTAATACGCAAAAAAGATTTTTCTGTGCAAGTTATCAGCGTGCTTCACCAAAAGACGTTTGGATTTTTCTACCCTATTTTTTTCTAAAGTAGATAAACCTGCGACTAATCCCGAGTGAGCGGGATCGCCTTTTTTCATTTCACACTTAAAAAGTGTGTAAAAGTATAAGAGTGATACGGTTCTCATTATCTGACTTCATGATGAAAGCTGACACAATTTTGAATTCCCGTTACAGACTAACGCTATAGAGGTTAGCTTTCATAAACCATGTGGTAATAACAGGGTATGTTCAATTCTACTATTGGAATGGGTGTGTTCACTGTTGTAACAGTATTTATATTTTTACTAAGTATGGTATATGACTTCAAACCTCATACCCAGTTCTTTATTTGCGTATTAGTTGTTGACCGAAAATCGATGGTTTAGCTCTATGTGTTCTCAGTTGCAAATTATTTGCATAACATTGTATAATAATATATACATATATTACCAACTTAAAAAAATAAATAAATTTCTGCTAAAAATCCCTGGTAAAATGTTTATTTTTCGACTTTCAAATAAATTTTTTTTACTTAACATGTGTACAAGTATGAAACCGATAGTTTTTTTTTAATGAAAATTACACGTTTATTTAAGAAAAATTGTTATACATTCAATCTTCAAAGTAATGCCCATTGCTAGCAATTTCCGAGTCTGTTTTTTTTCGATGTAATGGTAAAGAAAGTAGCTTTGCATTTAAATGCGATTTCCATCTAGAAATAAAAAACTTTTTGTAAAAATTATACCTCGTACATATATATACCTTGTTTTCGCTCCTAAAAATGTCGTGACATCATTGATTTTCTGTTTCCAATTGATGAAATCTGCTTTGGAATCTCATCGAATGCTTGTGGAAGCTGATGGCCAGCACGCTCTAGGCAAAACACAGTGCAACTAGTGGTTCAATAAGTTTAAAAGTGGCGATTATATGTGAGAAACGAAGAACTTGGAAGACCACCGAAAAAGTTTGAAGATGCCGAATTGGAAGCTTTACTCGATGAGGATCATGGTCAAACGCAAGAACAACTTGCAGGACAATTAAATGTGACCCAACAATGCATTTCTCAACGTTTAAAGCCATGGGATTGATGTTGAAGGTGGGAAGATGCGTGCCGCATGAATTGACTGAAAGACAGCAAGAACATCGAAAAGCCACCTGTGAAATGTTGCTCGCCAGGTACAAAAGAAAGTCATATCTTCGACGAATTGTTACTGGCGATGAAAAATGTAACAAATTATTTTTTAATAAGTATGTAAACTGCATAAAATAAGCTGTGAATTGCAATATATCAGTATTTTTAGTTTGTAAGTTTTTAATGAAGACATTATTGAAATAAATTGAATTCCTACGTTAAGCTAACAATATTTGTTTTTTAATTTGATTCCAATTTCGTCGATATAACACGTGGCTTTAAAGAAACAACTTTATGAACATTAAAATAAGCTCTGCATAAAATAAACTGTGGGCCACTGTATGTATGTATGTGTAACATTGAACGCCGAGTTTACACCTAACACGTAGCCTGTTTCAACTTTATTGGAAAACACTTTTTACTATAGAAAGTATTATCGTTTGGACATAAAGTCTCATCATCAGATTAAAACAATATGTTAAAAATTTTGTATTGGTATCATGAAATTTTTACAATGAGTTTTTTCAGTAACTTTAATACCAAAATCGTTAAGAAATTTAATAACATTTGTGCAAGGTTAAACATTTTGTATTTTCAATGATATATGTACATATGTCTATACAAACAGGTTCACATATGACCTTTCATACAAAAAGAAAGCCTTTATGACCTGACCCCTACATGGCTTAATATAAGAATAAGGAAATTACAAAAAAAAAGATTTCTATTTCGAGAATCCCAAACGTAAACGATCATA
This sequence comes from Palloptera scutellata, assembly GCA_958295655.1. Taxonomy (NCBI): domain Eukaryota; kingdom Metazoa; phylum Arthropoda; class Insecta; order Diptera; family Pallopteridae; genus Palloptera; species Palloptera scutellata. The sequence goes on from OY282450.1 coordinate 59,400,211, forward strand.
TGTTAAGCCCGGTACACCGGCCAAATCGACAGCAAAGCCAAATCACTTCGGAAAGAAAACAATGCTCTGTGTTTTCTGAGATCAGCGAGGTGTTATTTGGTTTGACCTTCTGAAACCAGGTGAAACAGTACTGGTCAACGCTACCAACAACAATTGGCCGATTTGAACCGCCCATTGCGCGAAAAACGTCCAGAATATCAAGCTAGGGAACACAAAGTGATTTTTCTTGATGACAATGCACCATCACATCGAACAAAACAGACGCGGGAATTTTAGCAAGGTCAGATCCATTAATTTTAAGGTCTGTAAATGCAGTTTCAAAGCCAGCACGTATTGAAATGTTAAACAGTGATTACTTTTGACACAAAAGTTTCTAATAAGCATATATATGTACGACAATCGAACAGAGGTTTAAAATTACTAGTTACTATGCATATACGCTAAAATTTTGCTAATTATTACATTTGCAGCTTTTGATCGTGTTTACACTACTGGACGTATTCCTGGAAAAGAGTTTTATGCCGATGTTTACAAACAGAAACCAATTAAAATTACTCAAAAAGTTTTTGTGCCAATTAAACAGTATCCAAAGGTATTATTAAAAAATAATGGTCTCAGGACAAATCTATATAATCTATTTTAGTTTAATTTTAGCGGCAAAATTCTTGGCCCCAAGGGAAATTCATTGCGTCGACTCCAAGAAGAAACTCAATGCAAAATTGTTATTAAAGGCCGCAATTCTATGCGAAATCGTGCCAAAGAGGAGGAAATGCGAAATTCTTCAGATCCACGATATGCTCACTTACAAAAAGATCTTTTTGTGGAAATTAGCACTGTAGCTACACCGGCAGAAAGTTATGCACGTATATCATACGCTTTGGCAGAAATACGTAAGTATCTAGTTCCAGATAAAAATGATGAAGTTTCACACGAGCAGCTGCGTGAATTAATGGAAATTGACCCAAAGTTAGCTAAACCATACAATAAGTGAGTCTGCCTAAATATTTATTTTTATAATAGAGATAACATTCATTAATTTGAATATTATTTTTTGGAACCCGTAGATCCGTTTATGATCGGAAAATCTTTGGCGGTGATGGTGCACCAAAATTTTTGAATCTAATTAAGCGTGCTTCTCATTCAATAGAACAGTAAGTAAACAGTTGCTAAATATATTAATAACCCAGTATAAGCAGGGGGCAATAATCGAATCGCGACGTATGAACGTATTTGCTTAAATTTGTATACACCGTTTCATGAGCAGACTGCATATTTTGAGAGTGTAAATCAGCTTTTGTACAAAAGTATTGCCTACTCTTGGTACCCGATTACCTGTGTTTTCGGTTATAAATCGGTTACAACGTTGTTACTCGTTAGGGCAATGTTATGCAGACAGTCAAATGATCGTCGGTTATGTCACTTTTTACCCTCTCTTTTTATTTTTTCAATTCAGTGCCTAAAGTATCTTATGGAGACGATCATTTGATCTCCGGTTACTATTATATTTTTGCATACTTTTAGTACTTATGTACTACTTCTTATTTCCAATTCGTAGTTATTAAAACAGTAATATATAATATATATTTACGTGACTTTTTTTTATTTCGCGAAATACTTAAAAAGAAAACAACCGTTTTCCATATATGAGGTATTTTTATTTATTTTTTTTTTAATTGTTTCAAGTTACTCTGTAACTTAACGTTATTTAACTTTTACATTTTTGACTAGTCTTTGAATACAACAAATAACCCCACAAAAAGAAGTCTGGAGGGGTCAAATCTGGAGATCTGTGTGCCCAGTCAATGTCGCCATTTTTTGACACTACACGTTCGTTAGTTGCAGAATGCATTGTTTGATTTGCGGTGTGGCATGGCTTTACCGTCTTGTTGAAACCACTGTCCAGACCTTTTCCACACATTTGTGGGCAGACATAATGAACCAACATCCATCGACATTGATTCTTATCGACTGTTTCGCCTGCTCTAAAGAAAATAGGCTCAAGCAGTCACTTTTTGGTCATGCAATGGTGTTTCATGGATCTTGTGTGGATTCTCCCTTCCCCAAATTGACAATTTTGCTTGTCAACGGCGCCAGAGAGTGTGAAAATGGGCCTTGTCCGTCATAAAAATTTCCTTCAAAAAATTAGGTTCAGTGTCAACCATTCGAGCGACTGTTTGGTCGTATTCCAAGCGATGTGGATAGTCGGTCGGCAATATTCTTTCAGTAAAAAATACGGAAAAATAGAAATCATCCTTCAAAATGCGTCATAAGGTGGTTCCAATGACGCCAAAATACTGAAAATACGACGAATAGTGTTGTCAGATGGTCAGATCAGATCAATTATACCTGTAGCTCATGTACTTACTACCCGAATTTATCGAGTAGCTTATGTCAGGTATTACCCGCAATATTCTGGTACCCGAGTACCCGTTGACCGAAATGTCCGGGTACCCGTAAGGTTGGGTATGTATTACCTGACGGGTATCAACAGCACTAGTTCCAAAATAAATGTGAAAAAGAAAGGGAACACAGTTTGTGTGCACCTCGAAAACTTTGTCTATATGGAGGTATACGAAGTTGCGAGGTGTACGTGGTATATGGTACGAGGAGTTTGCGAGCTTTCATGAAGACCTCTTATATCTTTGAGCTGCTGAATTCACTGAAGTTGTCCAGATTAAAATTCCAAGTTACATTTTAAAAATTTGGCTTAATTTTAGTATTGTATGTTTTCAGTAATTTTGAATGTTTCTTATTTGCATTAATGATTTGCTATATGCATCTGTTATTCGCTATTCTAAAGTTTAATTATGTGCTGATATGGAAAACGTTTTATTTTTCATTATTCTGAAGATTTTTTGCATCTTGAGAATTTATAAATTATTGGATGTATTCACCTTTTTATAGTTACGGTGCGATATGCTCATCGCCAGTGTTTAAAATTGGAAACAATTCTAAATATTTGCAATGGTTTTTTGAAAGTATTATTACGCAATGACAACTAAAATAAAAATTTTAGAGCATTTTTTTGGTATAAGCTTATATATGTTCAAGTAAATGCTATGAAAAAGTCTTGTTTGTCTTTAGCTATGAACTATATTCGTATTGCTTTTAATATTTATCTATATATACAAATATATACAAATATTTTTTATATATACAAATTATTTCGTAGAGCTGAACATGCCGAACAGGAAGAACATGAAGAGGAAACATACGGATATGAAAGCCACATTAGGAAACGCCCATTTCCATCTGCTTATGAATATGAAAAAAGTATGTAATAGTCAGAAGTATTCAAGAATGCAAAAAAGTGAGCGTTTTCGGTTTTACCAGCCAATTTTTTAATATAATATATAAAAACTACGACGTGTATCGTATCGTCTCTTCCACTCCCCTTTCACGTGGCGAGCTGAACCTTTACGGAAAAGACGATTCGGCCCCAGCTAAGAAAAAACATTCTTAAAAAGGGAGTATAGATCGAAAATAATGCATTCTTTAACATTTCTGATAATATATTTATTAAAATTCCATACATATAATCCAGCGAACTTCGACTAAATTTGATTTAGACACAGCTTCGATTTCGGTGATTTCTTGTCGGACAAGAAAAATTTTACGATTTAAGAATATTTCAACTTTTTCTGGTTCGCGCAAAGTGGTTACTCGAAGTTCTTAGACATGCGCCAAAGAGACCTTTTACATTTTTTGAACTTTACTATTTTTTGTGTGTTAAGAATATGACTTAAACACTGAATATGTCAGACTTTCATCTTTAAACCTCAATTAAATTGTAATAAAAATTAAAAAGTGTTAGCAATTTTTTACGGTTTTCAACATTTTTTTTAGTGATAAGAATTTTTTTTTTTAATTTTTCTATAACTTGTTTAAATTATCAGCATCTTGGATCTTGATATTTTGAATTCAGGATATCTCAAAACACTTAATTGACGAAGAAATCTTGGAATCAGCGTCTACGAAATATATAGATTTCATATCATACGTAGAATCCTCGTAATTAATTTTTACTAATTTTAAAAACAAATGCACTTTTCGTAAAAGATGATAAAAAATTGTTTATTTTTGACTATATTAAAAAATGTAGTTTCTTTTTTTATTTTATTATATCTTTTTTTTTATTTTATTATATCTTTTTTTTTATTTTATTATATCTTTTTTTTTTATTTTTTATTTTTTTTTTAAAGAATGTTACGAAGGGTCCTTTGAAGCATGTTCCAAAAGTGTTTAGTGGCCACTGTATGCGAATTATGAGAGATAATAGAAAAAAAACTTATTTTCGTAAATTCTTTATCGGCATACTAAATATCATCAAAATTGGACGAGTGTCATCTTTTTCTGATGTTTAGATAAAGTTCACTGGAGTTACGTCTGTGTAATTTATTCTAAGTATTTATTTTACAAACGTAAAAACAATAAAAATTTTAGTTATAGGTCAGTCAAGTCCTTTTTTAAAAACGAAAAATTAAACTAAGAGCCCTAACAAGTGCCGTTGTAAGATCCGTTCACAGTTATGAACACATGTGATGTGGCTGCGTCATTGCAACATGATAACTAGATGGCGTGTGCAGCAAATGATTGCGTCTTGTCTGCGACTGGAAGTCGATGAACTTAGCAAAATTTAACAAATTAATTTATTTTATAACATGCACAAGCAAATTATATTATTTCACTATTGGTAAATTGTTTATTTATCATTCTGTCACTTGTCAAATGGCTATGATAAACTGCCGCAACCAATATATTCATTCCCATAAAAATTCATGATATACTACTGTGGGCAAAAAGTAGTAAGACTTTGTTCATAATTTCAAATTTTTTTTATTCATTCTTCCAAATCTATTTCGTCCCCTTCAAAGTAATCCGCCCCGGCCCCAATACACTTGTGCCAACGTTTTTTCCAATTCTCGAAACAGTTGTTAAAGTCAATTTCCGGAATAGCCTTCAATGCGCTCAGCGATTCATGTTTAATGTCTTCAATTGACTCAAAACGGTGTCCACGAAGCGGTTTTTTGAGTTTAGAAAATAGCCAAAAGTCACACGGTGCTAAGTCAGGCGAATAGGGTGGTTGCGGAACGATATCAGTCGAATTTTTGGTAAAATGGTTTCGTAAAACCAATGCAGTGATTTTGGAACCAATCGTGCATTCACTCTTCTTAGGCCCAAATGATGTTTTAAAATGGTTTTCACTGATCCTTCCGATATTCCAACGATGCCAGTAAGGTCTCTGACTGTTAATCGTCGATTCTCGAGCACCAATTCCTTGATTTTATTGACGTGTTGATCATCAGTTGATGTTGATGGGCGTCCTGGACGTGGTTCGTCGTCAACGCGTTCTCGACCATCTTTAAACAATTTGTACCAATCAAAACCACTTGCTCGCGACATACAATTATCACCGAATGCCTTTTGCAACATTCTGAACGTTTCGGCACCAGAAATTTGATTCCGCACACAAAATTTAATGGAACTTCTTTGTTGAATAATTTCACTCATTGTGAAAATCGCCGAATGCACTTTTTGTACTTCAGAAAGACAAACGTATACTAAACACTAATGATTATTTTGATGTGACATTTGACACAGATGTCACCGACAGTCATACCAACCTTAAAAAAATAATATTTTGATGAATGACTTTCCGCGCGAAATTTAAATTAAAAAGTCTTACTACTTTTTGCCCACAGTAGTATATAACTCTTCCTATGAGAAATTAACCCCCAGATTATACAGGTAAATGCAAATGACTGTGACTCTTTGCGTTGCTTCTGTAATATTATTATAAAGTGACTAATACAAAACACAAGCAACACAGAGAGTCACTGTGAGTGTAAGCGTCTTATGTAGGTTTTCATAAGTTTTTATTAAATTAAATTTAAAGTTATTTCTTATAACTCTTTTTAGCAAAGGTTTTTTTTCCTTAACTTAAGAATGGCAGACCACTAATTTTTGGCATTAGGGTCTTAAATTTTTCAGTCTATACATCGATTCGGCTTTGAAAATAAACACCTAACAACACACATACAGCACTTAACTTATCATATGACAAAGTGTTGAAAGATGGCGCAATGATGCAGGCGCGAATTATGTGTTCATAGCTTAACCCTATTTCTCGACTAATTTTAGATAAAACTATCAGCTTGTCATAAAAAATCGTGTGGAGACCCTTATGACTTAACTTATTTATGACATGCCATATACAAGTATGTATGGTAGACTTTATTTCTAAACAACTCCGCTGTCATAAACACAGTAATAGATTAGATTGAAACTGGGGCTGAGCACAAGGCACCAAATCACTGCGGCCTGAAACGGTCTGCTGTGAAGAGCCCATTGAATATCCTAAAATACACTTCCTAGGCTTATAGCACTTAAAAATGCTAAAATTTCCCTGGTAGTTATATTACCACTTTAACCGTACCACTATGTCCAGGCACCCAAATTAGGTGGACTCTATTTTGTGATGCTAGCTTGATCAGTAGTTGAAGGCACTCCCATATAAGTTTTGAAGGAGTTTAAGGCCAGAAGTGCAGCCTTACTGTCCGGGAGAATATAGATGTTTCAGTTACACGACGGTCTTTGTTCATATTCTCTAAGACATAATTCAATTGCGTGTACTTGAAAAACTATGTTTTCTTGGCTCATACTAGCAATAACATCCTTTCTTGGCCTTACTCCATAAACTCACGTTCCAACTCCCTCGTTTTTTTTTGATCCATCTGTGGACCACAGATGGTAGTCTCAAACAAAGCGAGTGCATTCCTTTTCCCAAGTATCAATACTAGGGAATGTAACTTGAAAGTTGTGTTGGAAGTCCTTGGTCAATTCATATCCCAGGGCGAAATGTTTGACATTCCTCTCTGTACCTTTGTCTTGCAACATGAGCTTAGCAGTGAACTTCAGTGCCTCTTGTTTGATCACTAGGTGTAGTGAGGGCAGGCCCAATGCAACTTCTAATGCTGCTGTTGGTGTAGTTCTCATGATTCTTGTTACTACTTCTGAATTTTGCAGAGTTTTCCTTTAGTGGTTTTTTGCTGAACCTTTTTGTACCATACTCCGTATGTTATAATTGGCCTAACAATCGCTGTGTATATCCAAAGACTGAGATTTGGACTGAGTCCCCAGCTTTTACCAATTAGGCTTCTACTGGTCCAAAGCACCATTCTTGCCTTATGGATTATACTTTCCAGATGAGTATTCCAAATATATATTTTTTCATCTAGAATTATTTCAAGGTTTTGAAACTGGCTTGAAAATGGTATAACTTCATTAAAGTAAACTGGTTCCCAAAGGCTTTCCTTGTATCTTTTTTTAGTGAAAATAGTTGTTTTTTGTAGGATAAATTTTGAGGCCTGGTTTGTCACACCCCTCAGCTACTAAGTTTAACGCAGTCATAAGTTAGACGTTTAAATGTAAAACAAAAACAATTTCACGCGCTTTATTTTATTCTAATGAAAACATAATAAAATATTTCTTAGAATATTTTTTCATGTCGTAATTAAAACTTAATATACCTTTGTAAATATGAAGTTAAAAAAAAATACTCTGATCCTCATATAGTTTCTTTAGAAATTAAAAAACTTAAATGACTCGTCATAGGTCATCATTATTATATTTCGTAAATTAGCAAGTTATAGAAGGGGACCAACAGTTTTATGTCGAATACGTACAGCGATGTGAAAAGCTTTTAGTTTTGTAGGTTTGCCATTACCTGCCAAGAGGCGGTGATGAATAGTAAAATAATTTTTTCTAATTTTATTGAACTCCGGACACTCTGTGTAAAACGCCAGTACACTATCAACTATGCCACAGAGACCACTCAATTCGTTTACTAAGTGCAATTCAAATAAAAATTAAACAAATTCTATAAATATTGTTGATAAAAACCCTAATTTCCAAAAAAAAATAAAAATTTAAACGAAAGAAGTCAAACGGGTATTGAGAAAGCTAACAGTTTTAGTAAAATCTTTTTTTTACGTCCCTTATGTCGTTAACATCCAAAAAAAAAACGTGAACTCTGACTTTTGAGAATTTTTATATAAAAAAACGCTACGTATACACGTCATACGTAGACGTTAATAGGTTAATAGGTTAGAATGGCATTTAAGACGAGATATATTATGGAATCTCAGTCTTGGTAGTTTTATATCGTTTCATAATATATTTTTGCTACAGCTGCTATGGAAACAACAAAATGTACCTATTTTATTTTTAATAACCCTCTGCTCGGTATCTTAATGTTTTGTTCTGTATTCTGGCGCTATTTTATCTTATTCGGGTTTGACATTGCTTGCTACAATTTCGAAACGCCGCCTGTTGATATCAGGGGAGTACGCCGAACAATTCCTTACCTTAAATTTCTTCTTTCTCGTCTAAGTTTTGGGAAATCTTTCCTCTAAGCCGATCAGATTGGTTATATATTGTTAGGGGCATGAAATTTTTTTTGTTCGTTTTTTCTTAACTTGACTGGCCTAGTACTCACGTTTTAAATGCATTTTTAATATTAACTAAATTTATAGCAAAAACAATACCATCAACTTCTACATATAAACGCCAACAGGCCACTGTTCATGATACTGAACTAAAGCGTCTACGTGAAACGTCGTATAAGCCTACTGCATATGGAATTATAAGGAAATACAAATAAATGAACCAATAAAGAAATCATGAAAAAAATTTAAAAATTAAACTTAACACAATAACACTAAAAAATAAAAATAATCTTAAATAAAATATATCATATAATTTATCCATTAAAAATTCTATAAACTAACAGTAAAATAAAGTTAACTGACCAGGGGCCAATCTCGTTCTGCGTTATTATTATGTATATTAAAAGTTGATTACTGAACAAAATAGCAATATTTTAGCCTTTGATTTTATCTTACCACTCAAATCAGTAGCTCAGTACTTAAAATTTGTACAATTTTGGACAACTTATTTTTGGAAACTGTTGGTTTTGTTACACGGCACCATTTTTTTGAATAAGATCCTTCCAATCTAAATAGGAAACTAATTTCTGGAATTTCTTTTAAAATAGACTCACAGCAAAAAGACTATCGAAATTTTTTTTTTTTTTGGAAAAAATTTATATTTGTTGTGGACATTTTATTTCCGTAATGTAGGATTCCGAACCCTCTACAGCGAAGGTGCCTCTATCCAGCTGGTAGATGTCGCAAAACAATATAGAGCTGACATCAATGCTATACAAGAAATGCGACGGACTGGACAGGGTTGCTCCAAAAGAGCATCCTGCGATATCTACACAGCTTTCATGAGTTGAGACGAATTTAGTGTTGGATTTGTGGTTGGGAAGAGACTGCGTCACCTAGTCTCGCGGTTACCTCCCGTGAACGAGCGCCTACCCACTATCCACATCAAGGCAAAATTCTTCAACATCACCCTAATTTGTGTCCATGCTTCGACGGATGAGAAGAATGAAACGACCAAAGATGACTTCTACGAGCTCGACAAAACTTATGAGCGTGGACAAGGAGAGTCTCTTTGGTCCGACGATCGGAAAATTCAGTCTCCACGACGAAGCCACCGATAACGGTATGAGACTGATCGACTTCGCCGCAGCACGAAACATGACAGTTAGTAGCACCAGATTCCAACATAAGGATATCGAAAAGACCACTTAGCTGCCCCCTGATCAAAACACAAGAAACCAGATTGATCACGTTGTGATCGACGGAAGGCACGTTTCCAATGTACTAGACGTACGTACAATACGTGGTGCAAACATCGACTCAGACCACTTGGTTGCACCCAAGGTCTGCACACGTATATGTGTAGCAAATCGCGTACGGATAGGTACAAAGAGAAAGCTGGATGTCGAAAAGTTGCAAAAGTTGATGGTATATGCGCGCAGTGGACGCACATTTCCCGCTCTATGCGTACGGCTGCCGAAGTGGTGCTAGGCTACCACCATCGACGGAGAAATATGTCGTACGACCAAGAGTGTCGCAATGCTATTGTAGTCAGTTGCAACGCGAGCTCCTAAGGAGCGATACAGAAAGTTGAGGAGGGAGGAGAAACGTCTTTTCAGGCGCAAGAAAAGAGATGAAGAAAGACGCGAGTTCAATGATATCGAAATGTTGCGGGACAGGAACGAGGTCCGAAAATTCTTCGAAAGAATAAGACGCCTGACTGATGGTTTGAAGACCTGGGCCTCTTCCTGCAAGAATGAAGACGGAAATCTGGTGACAGATATCCAGGGCATAATGAAATTATGGAGGGAGCACTTTTCGCAGCTGCTTAATGGCGAAGACGGCAATAATCCCGCCACTCCGGAAACCCCCAGTCAATGACGGCGTTGAAGTACCACCGCCCGACTATGAGAAGGTATTAACAGCCATTGCTCGGATGAAAATCAATAAGGCTGCAGTTGCAGATGGTCTGCCTGCTGAGTTGTTTAAGACCGGAGGCGAAAAGCTCAAAAAACGCATGCATGAGCTTCTATGCAGAATATGGTCGGATGAAAGCATGCCAAGTGATTGGAACCTCAGCGTACTCTGCCCGATCCATAAGAAAGGTAATTCCACGATCTACGCCAACTAACGTGGGATAAGCCTTCTTAATATTGCATATAAGGTTCTATCGAGCGTACTGTGCGAAAGACTGAAGACCATCGTCAACAAACTGATTGGAACTTATCAGTGTGGCTTCAGGCCTAATAAATCCACCATCGACCAGATATTCACACTGCGCCAAATCCTAGAAAAGACCCGAGAAAAACAAATCGAGACCCATCATCTATTCGTCGATTATAAAGCCGCCTTCGACAGTACGATTAGGGATCACTTGTTCGCCGTAATGTCTGTTTTTGGTATCCTTGCAAAGCTTTTTCGTCTTTGCAAAATGACACTGACCGACACCACCAGCGCAGTGGAAATTGGGACAGACCTCTCCGCACCATTTGATACCAAAAGAGGTTTCAGACAAGGTGACTCCCTATCGTGCGACTTCTTTAACCTTATGCTGGAGAAAATAATTCGAGCTGCGAACATCGACATCTCTGGCACTATCTTCTACAAGAGTGTCATGCTGCTAACATACGCTGATGATATTGACATCATTGGCAAAAACGCTCGAGCAGTCAGTGCAGCATGCTCCAACCTGGAAAGGGAGTCTCGTCGTGTGGGTCTAGTGGTAAACGAGGACAAAACGAAATACCTTATGTCAACAAACAAAGAGTCACGGCGTCTTGGACAAAATGTCACTGTTGACAACTACACTTTTGAAGTCGTCAAGGATTTCGTATATCTAGGATCCAGCATAAACACCAACAATAATGTCAGCCTTGAGATCAAGCGGAGACTAACTCTTGCCAACAGGTGTTACTACGGGCTCAGTAGGCAACTGAGAAGTAGAGCCCTCTCTCGACCGACGAAAATAACGCTCTATATGTGCCTCATTCTTCCCGTCCTAATATATGGCTCCGAGACGTGGACATTGACCATCAATGATGAGAGGCTGTTAGGAGCGTTCGAGAGGAAGATACTCCGTAAGATCTACGGTCTAGTATGCGTGGACGACGTGTATCGAATAAGATGGAACGATGACCTGTATGAGCTGTACGCCGACACACACATAGTCAAGCGTATAAAAAAAATTTTCTTACAAAATTGTTGAAAATGTTTTAATCGGTGACAAAAGCTGAAAACAAAATTTGTACTGATCGAATCAAAAAATGTTAGTGGTTATTATTTATTTATTTATTTATTACGGCTTTTAGAAGCTTAATTCGCAACGCAAATAATATCACATTCGCATTACATACAATTAATTAACATAATTTTAGGAATAGCTTATGTTTGATGCATCGAAAACATCGATATTTTGGTGTCGATGCATCGGAAATTTTCGATGCAATGTATAAGCTGTCGATGTCATATATCGATGTTTTTCTTTCGATACATCGAATTTTATATTCAAATTTTATTTATTAACAATAGTTAATAAACAATAGCGGTATTCACAATCTGTAGTAAATGGTCCTGTATTCTATACTTTTTTGATATTTGTAGTAAATTTTATATGTTAACAAAAACAAAACACTTGCGATTCTCAAATACTACAAATAACAAAAAATAAAACACTAACAGCCTATTGTAATGTTCTGGTTATAATGAACGTTAAGTGAAGTAACGGAAATAAATAAAATGTCACTTTACCGTAGACAAAAGTGGGGCCAGTAATGTCCCGCCATATACAACAAAACAGTTTATTTTTGTTTGCAAAAATTTTTTTTTCTATCCTGAAAAGATATTTCAAGTATGCAGTTTTTATTGAACTACTTCTAAACAGGTATCCAAAACACAAAAAATGTGTGATTTACTAAGGCTCGTATACTCTAATCTATTGCAAATACAAATAAAATGAGACGAATTTAGAAAATTTTCAAAAATTAGTTTGATATACTTAATATTTTTAGCTTGGAGAGATCCCATTCCTATTTAGATTCATGATATTAATGTACCAAATTTCAAACACTCAGTTTTGTCTTGACCTGTTAAATTTAAGGACTAGAAATGGAAATAATTTTTTTTTTTTTTGCATTATAAAATTTTAGGATATTTCGTGTATTTCAACTTGAATAAATCAGATATACAGCTCAGAGACTTCGTTCATATAATATGAGTATTATTGAAATTGTCCCATTAAAATGTGGTCAGTATCGGCACTTTACATCAACCTCTTTTATTTTAATCATTTAAGTAAAAAAAAATGGGAAAATGGGATGGGTTAGTACTTTTCCAAATTTAGTTTAAGGCGAGTTCGTATAAGTACTGAATAAAAATATTATTGATTGAGTTTTACTATGAGCACATCTGTAAGAATTTGGTAGTTCATACATATATTTTTATTAACTTTTCTTTAATTCTTGCTAACATTTCACACAAAAATTTCACATTTGTTCAACAACGAAACATAGTTCGAAATTTAGTCTGAAATGGTACAATATTTTGTAGAAAATAGAAACGTTCAGTAAACAAGTAGGTTTAATTCGTTTTGCTTCGTAGTAACGCAAATGGGATTTTGCTTCCTGGCTTGGAAAATAACATAAAAATTATGCCAATTATTTGGCAAAAACCGAAACTTTTTAAATTTTACTAGAAAATTGCATTTCAATATCGTAAAAGAAAGTGAAAATAGTTTCTTAATATATTATTTTTATAAAAATATTTTGTGTTTTTTGAGTTTGTTACATCATAGATAAGAAGCAAATTTTTACTTTGGATTAAAAATAAAAAATTATTTGAATATTGTTTGCATTATTAAATTTGTATTAGTTAGAAAGTCTCGGCTCTTGCCGAATATTAGAAAATGGCCGAAATTCAGTTTCGGTCGAGTCTAGTGCTCGGTCGAAATTAGAATGAAAACTATAAACTCAAACAAATATGTAATACCATAGAGAGTTCAATGTATACTCATTAAATATCATTATAACTAATTAACAATTTTTTCAATAAAAGCAAATATATTACATGATTTAATAATTGAAATGAAACGATAAACTAATTAAAATTTATAAATTATATAAGAAATAAAAGAATTCTGAAATCAATAAAGCAAAGCAATCTTCAAAAATAATAAGAATAAAGAAATATGTCACTGATGCAATATCTCTTAAAGTTGGTCTTTGTGCTATGATATCGTCGACATTGTTTTTTATGTTGAACTAACTAAATATGAATCGATATAAATCTAAAATACATGTATTTTATAAATTACACTGCAATGTTTTGAAGGTCTTATAATCCGACCTGGAAACGGCTAAAATAGATCAAAATTATTGGTACCTATAGAGTAACCAAACCCTCGTTGGGTTTGACAAAGTTTCCTTTTTAAAGATATAATCGATTAAAGTGTTTCAGTGTATCATCAATTTTTCAATCATAACTCGTAAGATATCAAATATTTTTTGTCATTGCTCCACCTAAATTGTTGCTAATGTTCAGATAAACAAATTTCGTAAACAAACTATATCCAATATGTTATATTTTATTAGAATTTTTAGAGACCAATATTTTGTATTTGTATTTTTGTACAAACATTTTCTGTTCCGTATATGTATGTATATTATTTGTGTCTCCAAAAACACAAAGCATTGCTATTGTCAAATTTAGCACAGTTAATTTTATCAATGGTCCATAATCGAGCTCCGTTTGATTTTTGGGTATAGTTATTAGTCACAATTTAGCTGGAAACAACAAAAAATATTGGACAGTTCACGAGTTCAGGGCGAAAAGCTGGTCATGAAAAATACACTGAGGTCCGGATACACAGTGACAGTTTTAAACGGGAAAAAATCTTCTTCACAAATGAAAAATTGTATGCTGTTGAACATGCGCATAACCGTCTAACCGATAAAATAGGACTCTGCGTCAGCTCACAGAAAAAAAGCGACACAAGAGTGGTGCAGGACTCATTTTCCTGATTTTACTACATCTCAAGAATGACCACTATATTCGCCGGTTCTCAATCTGATGCATCGAGCGTATTGTCCATTTTAGAGGCAGGATCTGTGCTAAACGTCATAAAAATTTGCAGTACCTGAAAAAGTCATTGCGTCGTGAATGGGAGGAGGATTTGTGGCCCATAGCCAAAAATTATTGCAAGCGTTTGAAGCTGTGTATTCCTGCCAAGGCTGGCCACTTCAAAACCGGCTAAATATATTTTTACTCATGCATCTCATCTTTTTTTTTGGTCTGTTTTTCGTTTTTAATAACAATAATTTTTTTACATATGTCCAAAACTGTTGTATATACTTATTATTTGTCACCCTGTAATAGGTCATAGGTGGACTCAACCTTTCCTCAGCAGACTGTCCAAAGCAAAAAGACATGCACAATGTATAAATTGCTTAAAAGTACAAACACGGAATTGCACACTGCTTAACAAGAATTTTTTTTTACCTACTACTATTATAGAAGCAATAACACACAAGAAGATTTTATTAATAATCATACAACTTACTCTGACGTCTTGAGAGGCCAAAACATTCGCAATAAAGAAAAATTAGAAAAAAATTAAACTCTCGTTAAGAAACAAATCAAATTAACTAACAATTTACCTTCTATGCTAACACTAATAACTAAATTATGGAAATTGATTACTTATTTCTTTATGGAACGCTCGAGAGGAAGATACTCCATAAGATCTACGGTCCAGTATGCGTGGACGACGTGTATCGAATAAGATGGAACGATGAGCTGTATGAGCTGTACGCCGACACTGACATAGTCAAGCGTATAAAACTCCAGCGGCTTCGCTGGCTGGGTCATGTTGAGCGAATGGAAGAAAGCGCTCCGGCTAGAATTGTGTTTTATTCGAGCCACGGTGGAGGAACACGCAGAAGGGGACTTCCTAATCTCCGTTGGAAAGACCAGGTGCAGGGCAACCTCACTGCACTTGGCCTTATCAACAAGCGAATTTCATGCAAAAATATTCATGTTGCATAATGGGCGACGAAACGTATGTACTGGCAGATTTTACGCAGCTTTCGGGTCAAAATTTTTATGTTGCTGATGCTCGAGGAAATGAAGAACAATTTAGAATCCAAAAGCAGACAATATTTTCTACAAAATTCCTGGTATGGCAAGCTATATGCAGTTGCGGCAAAAGAAGCAAGTCATTTGTTACAATGGGCTCTATACCTATAAATACCGAAATATGCATCAAAGAATGTTCGAAAAAAAGCTTCTTCCTTTCATAAGAGAGCACAATGTGTCCACATATTTTTGGCCCGATTTGGCATCATGTCACTACGGCAAGAAAGCTCTGGAGTGGTACCAAAGTAATAACATAGTTTTTGTACCAAGAGAAGCCAATCCTCCAAATTGTCCGGAGCTAAGACCAACTTAAAGAGCACAAAAAAGGTGTCCCAAAAGATTTTAAAAGGAGTTGGGCAAACTGCTCCAAAAAGATGTCTGAATCAACTATAAAATCTCTAATGGAAGGCTTACAAAAAAAGGTCCACGAGTTCATAAATAGTGGTTAGAACAATAAAAGTTATATTTTTCTGTAATTTGTAAAATATTATCAATTAAATAAAAAAAATCAAAACTCTAAGATTCAACCGTTTAAAAATTATTGAGTTTTACATATGTTAAGATATTTTCGATCTCACTCCTTATGTAGGTGTTACCAAGGAGGATACATCTATTAAACTTATTGTATTTTTTATTTGCTGAACATTTATATATACATTTTTTTCAATATACTGAAATTATACAAAAATAAATTTTAACGAGTTAATGCTAATTTTGAAAAAATTACTTTATGACACTAATCCTAAAAATTACCGTAGAAAAGTAGTAATTACTGTAGAGTTAACACACTGGGAGACAAAAATTGTTCCATATATATGAAAGAAATTGTAAGAGGGAGATGAGCAAAAAAATTTGCATAGGTTTAAGAGCGTAGAACACATTTGTCCCCGCGACAACTGTTGGCAATGTGATATCGGCTGTCTTCGACTCCTGCAGGGAGTCTGGTATTCCATGCTTTGTATTAGTTAACTAAATTTTAGATAATCTGTTCCTTTTTCCATCTAAGCTAGCGATTTTTTTTTTGGTTATTTCTTGGTAATTGATACAATGAAACTATACTAACAAAGTAAAATGAAAAACATAATTAAAATGAATCAAATATCGCTCCTAATCGGACCATAGCGCGAATACAAAAAAAGCTCTCCCAAGGATTTTATCAACGGCCAGGTGTCTTATTGATGCAAATTATTGGCATACCGCAAATCATCCTTTATTTTGACGTTGTACTGCATAAACGTTTCACAAAACACATCTGGTTTGGTTTGAGGCTGATATTAGAATGGATTTACAGTTATGTAGGTGAATATGAGGGATTTGATAGTTTTTTCATGGCATTACTCGCTAGATGTCAATCTTTTTCAATATTTAATCGCCAAAAAAAAAAATTTATTTTCAATTGGAAAAAGAAAATTTTTCAGTAATTGAAGGAAACCATATACATACACATATGAAACACATTGAAATTATGCATGTTCATTTCTTGTAAGTCAAAATTAATCAAAATGTATTAACAAGGTAAGTGATATCTTTCTGATTTTACTTAGATCTAAAGGCAAATTGACAATGTTGGTTTCCATATTTAAATTACACCCTGATATATGTAATTTACTTCCAAATTAGCCTAAAATACTGTGCAGTATGGCGCTTCACATTGAAAGTGAAATATTTAACTTTTATTCTTTATATTTAACATAAATATACTATTTGAATTATTTTTCATTAAATCTCATTTAAAAAAAAACAATATTCCCTCAATTATTAAATTTTACACACCTTTGTAACGGCACTGTCTTCCCCTTAAACCCGTTCTTTTAAATTATTCGCAACCAACTCGGCCATCCTTCAAGTTCCGTTTGACAATTTTTATCGCTTAATTCTAAACCTCGCTCTGCCCATGCTGCGAGAGCGATCGAGCTGACTTCGGTGTTCCCACGGGAACCAACCTGTTGACGTGCAGCACTAGACGCATCGTCAGCGGAATGTTATTTTAACGGATGCACGTGCATTTCGCGATAACTTAGTTATTATTTTTGTTTGTAACTTAATTTAACTTAACTCCTCCCTACTGAAATCCGAATGCCCTAATTCGTGCAAAAATGGTATTTGGCTAATCTTTGACACTTTATGGGATGACTTTTTGTCCTTATCTGTTTGAGGGTTTTCTTGTGCAACTTTTGTTTCGGATACTTCCTTAATGTTATCCTCTATTTTATTGATCATTTTTATCGGTTGCACTTTTCTTGACTTGCATAATTTTGCTATGTTAAGGAGGGTTATAATAATAATAATGGCTAACAAACTAAATTCGAAAAAGACTGATACTATTTTTTGATGATAAAAGTTCAATATCTTTTGTGTTTCCAATGTGAACCTCCTTTAACATTTCTAGGGATAAAATTTCTTCAAATTTGTCTTTTGTGGAAGTTGGCTGAACGGCTAGTAACGGTTTTATGTGGGAAATTTCGTTAGAAATATAAGTGTTGTTCTCAATAGTTATGGTGTCATTATGAAATTGAATTATAAAAGTGCCAGTCAAATTAAGTAAGTTATTGTCAATCATGGAATTATTAAACTGATTTAAAAGCAAAGTGCCGGGAAAAATTTATTCAATCATTGTGCTGTCACATGTGCTGATTATCGATAATCGCAAAATTATGACTTTTTAACAAATTAGGAATACAATCAGTATAGGTAATATAGACGATATCTTTGTTACTGCAAATGGATATATCGTTCAATGTCTTACAATTAGTCTTGATTCCATAAATATTACTTACTTAGCTGGCACTACAACCGATGATCGGTCTTGGCCGCCTCCACAAAGTTTCGCCAGTCACTTCTGCTATGCGCGCGCTGGCGCCAGTTGATAAGGCCAAGTGCAGTCAGGTTGCCCTGCACCTGGTCTTTCCAACGGAGATTAGGACGTCTCCTTCTGCGTGTTCCTCCACCGTGGTTCGAATAAAACACCCTTCTAGCCGGAGCGCTTTCTTCCATTCGGCGTTTGAAAGATCAAATTCGTCGAAAAGGTAAAGTTTGTGGAAATGAAACTCATGGATTTTGAACCACGACAACGCACCATCTCACAAGACTGTCATTGTGAATAAATTTCTGGCCAAAAAATCAACAAATATCATCGAAAAACCATCGTATTCACCTGATATGTCCGATTGATTTTTTTTTCTAATTATTATTGGTTGGTAATACTCTTGTACTGAAAATATTCGACACGTATTTCAATAAGATGTTTAAGATTTTTGAATAAAAAATTCATACTACATATAGGTAGTTATTGGTGTTATTCTCACTATGGCAGACACAATATTCATTAAGCCTGTTTAATGCTCCAAATATATAAGTAATCTCACAAAATGAACTTGCCAAATTCGGAAAAGTCGTTTTTCGCCAAATTAAAAAACAAATCAAAAATTAACTAAAGAAAGGGGCACGCTTCAGTAAGTATACAAAAACATTTTTCCATTATACTACTGTGGGCAAAAAGTAGTAAGACTTTTTAATTTAAATTTCGCGCGGAAAGTCATTCATCAAAATATTATTTTTTTAAGGTTGGTATGACTGTCGGTGACATCTGTGCCAAATGTCACATCAAAATAATCATTAGTGTTTAGTATACGCTTGTCTTTCTGAAGTACAAAAAGTGCATTCGGCGATTTTCACAATGAGTGAAATTATTCAACAAAGAAGTTCCATTAAATTTTGCGTGCGGAATCAAATTTCTGGTGCCGAAACGTTCAGCAAAAGGCCTTCGGTGATAATTGTATGTCGCGAGCAAGTGGTTTTGATTGGTTCAAAGATGGTCGAGAACGCGTTGACGACGAACCACGTCCAGGACGGCCATCAACATCAACTGATGATCAACACGTCAATAAAATCAAGGAATTGGTGCTCGAGAATCGACGATTAACAGTCAGAGACCTTACTGGCATCGTTGGAATATCGGAAGGATCAGTGAAAACCATTTAAAACATCATTTGGGCCTAAGAAGAGTGAATGCACGATTGGTTCCAAAATCACTGCATTGGTTTTACGAGACCATTTGGCCAAAAATTCGACTGATATCGTTCCGCAACCACCCTATTCGCCTGACTTAGCACCGTGTGACTTTTGGCTATTTTCTAAACTCAAAAAACCGCTTCGTGGACACCGTTTTGAGTCAATTGAAGACATTAAACATGAATCGCTGAGCGCATTGAAGGCTATTCCGGAAATTGACTTTAACAACTGTTTCGAGAATTGAAAAAACGTTGGCACTTTGAAGGGGACGAAATAGATTTGGAAGAATGAATAAAAAAATTTTAAATTATGAACAAAGTCTTACTACTTTTTGCCCACAGTAGTATTGCTTATACAAACAAAAACCTGACTACCCACGTTAACTCTAGTTTCAGAAAATAGTTCTGACCGTTATGTGTTGAGTAGTGATAACTGAATAAAAATAAGTAAAATGAGTAACAGAGTGGTTTGTCTGTTTTAATAATAGTGATTTGAAGATTTTTTTGCCGAATTCTCGGTTACCTTTTCGAATATGATTAACTTATAAGGATTATTGAAACACAAATGATTTACCACTAAGTACACTGATGAGGAGCCATGACTGGTTACGAAAATATCGTCTGATCAGCCAGCCTGTACTATATGTGTTAAACGTAACGTTCAGTAAACCTGTTTGGTACACTAAATAAAATCTTGGAAGATAAACTTAACAAATAAACTTCAATGGCTAAATGAGAGATAATTAAAAAAGTTTGAACGATGCTGATAGATAACTATTACAAAAACAAACTAAGTAAATAATGCCAAGGGTGACCTCAAGACTACATGTAAAGTTATTAATGGGTTTCCTAATCGCAACAACAATGATGCCACTATTAAATGATGGTGATTTGTTATAGGTGTTCATGTCACAAATTACATTAACAAACTTTTCGTGACGCGAGCAAATGAGTTAGTAGCAACATTGGTGCATTATGATAATGAGGACATTAATTCGTTTGGCACCCTTACTTCGACTAGCAGCCAGTTCAAGTTTGATGAAGTTCATGTTAAGGAGATAGATAATATCATTTTAAATTTAGATACTTATGCAATGGGGTTGGATAAGGTGCCCAACATGATTTTAAAAAACTGCGTCTCACGTGATTGCTGTGGCTTTGAAACATCTCATATTCTATATTTCTATAAAAAATGCTGTATGGTTTTGGATGTGGGTTTGGAACTGAGCCTGCTCTTATTCTGAAGTTGGAGGGAGGCCTTTTCATTGATTTGTGAAAAACATTTGGTGGAATACCCCGGGTTATATGGGTCAAGTCTGTAGCTAATACACAACTATTTAAACGACAGGCATCAAATTGTGAGAAATCGTCGAGTGTACTGCAGTGAGATGCTGGTCAAATGCTGTCTTCTGGGCCCTCGGCTCTCTTATATTTACAATATTTATAAATGATGTATGTAAGCAAGTGCTGAATGGCAAATTATTTCCATTTTGCTGATAATATTGCCTTGTTCTATCCATCAAATCGGAGCCAGTACTTAAGGCAGTACAGCATGATTTGGAGCTACTAGGACAGTTTTTTAGGCTGAATAAAATTGGAATAAATGGAAACGAAGTCTTAGGACTCTCGCTAAGTAGCAACCTGCTTAGGACATTAAAAATTTTCAGAACAAAATTCCATATGGGCTAGGCATAATATTGTAGATAAATTTAAGTAGTTGAGCGTTGACACCAAATTTATGCTATACATGTTGCTGCTTCAATCTCATCTCACGTACATGACAATGAGCTGGGATTATAATTCTACTGTTGAGTTAAAATAGATTGAACGCATGCAAAACAAATGCATTAAAACTGTATTTGGGATTCCATTACTGTATCCTACACGCGATTTGCACTCCCCAGAATTTCGAAATCATCTACCTATTACTTGATTTTACAAATATTAACTTAGGGTACGACCTTGCTGTGGTGAGATGCCGTCTTGACATGACAAAACTGAGGTATATGTACGCTGACCCAGTAAATATTTCTTTGGGTTTTACAGGTTTTTACCGTTGTAATTACGGTGGCGAAATTAATTTTAAAATAACATAAAATTTTAAAAGTAAATACTAGTTATAGAAGCGATCACATTATTAATTGCAATAATTAATTTAGGCACTCGGTATGCTCCTTTACAGCTATTAGCGCAATAGGCCTAAAATAGTTCTATATACAATTTTTCCACTTCGCCGTTCGGATTCGGCATTAAACTGTACGTCCCTTCCATTCATGTACAAATATAACACGCACAACATGAGTGGATGCGAAAAGCTCGACCTAGGTCCTCCATGGTCGGTTGCGTCATTTAAAGTAAAGTAAAGTAAATACAATTTTTTCTTGTAATAAAATGCAAATAAAATTAAAAAGGATTAAATAAAAATCGGGTTAACTTAATTAAATTAGTAGAAATGCAATTTTATACGTTATCTTATTAAAATATCAACTCAGCGACTCAGCGACACTTCTCATTAATTGGTAAGTCTTCTCTTAAAAAACATGAGGATGGAAGCGTTTAAGTCTGCGAAGGAGATGGCCCTATAAGAATCCAGCCGAACGCTGTTTCTTGAGCTAGCAACGGCCCTAGAACATTTCTCTTAATGCCGTTCAATATTATTCGGGGGTAGAAATCTCCACCTGGTAAAATATCCACCTGACTATTATTGAAATTGGAATCAGCCAAAACAATTTTTAGAAGTGCCTCAAGAAGCGCTAAATCTATGGGGCAAGTCGGAAGGTTTCCGGTAAGTTGGGGAAGAACAGGAACATTGGCCACAATTCTCCAGCTAGTGTCAACCGTGGAGCTTACTACATCAGACAACGCTAAACAATTCAGACAAACATTAAATTTATTCACCACAGAAAAACGTTCTCTAACATCCATGTTTTGAAACTATGATGCTGAAATGGGCATAGCTTATAAAAATTGGTTTTAATGTGGGCATGATGACTACTACATAATTCTTCGCCTTGAACTAGTACTATCTGAGGTAAAAGCTTGCAATCCAATTGAAATTTGTATAATGTGCTAGCTGATTCTATAGTAACCGGAGAATATGAATGGGACTAAAACCAAGACAGAAAATTTTAGCTGATATCAATTGCAATATGATAGTAGTAGTAAAAAAATAAAAATATTTGAAATTATTCAGCCCTATATTCCCGAGGAATTCATTTCTCGCGGATTTAATTTTTCTCGAGAGAGAAATCCTCCAATTCTAAACTCCCGGGGAGAAGCTAAATGAGAGAGAGAGAATTTCGAAGTCAGCTGTTTTGCTGTTAACGTTTAATTTTGCGTGAATAAATTTTGTGAAATATAGTGGAAATTATCAGAAATTTCTGAAATATAGTGAAAATTATCAGAAAACTTTGCAAATGCACAGCATAGCGTTCCGAATGCTTGCGGACGAATTCAATAGAGATGACCAGCAGCAAATGCGACAGCAACGTATTATGAGAAGGCACTTGCGTGACGGAATGAACCCACTGGAGTGGCCCCAATGCTTGTAAGCACATCCAAAATTAAAACTAAATGATATGATGTTGCAGGTTTTAGAAGTATTGCAGAGTAAACAAACCGGCCTTCAAGTATGGTACTTGTTGGAAGTGCTTACAGCCAAACTGCAACCGGCCAAAAAACAATTCGCTGGGCCGCCAGTAATCGAAATGAGCGGCTGTTTGCGTTTCTTTGCTGAAGGCGGTTAACAGACGGGTGTTGGGAAAGACTCTGATGTGTCTTTGGCTCAGTCAAGTTTCAGCAAAATATTAACAGAAGTACTGGAAGTGTTTGAAAGGCACTTATGCCTTGTTGCTCCCTGTTAAAATAAGCACGTCTTTTATTATAGGAAAGGAAATTATAGTATGATTGTCATGCTGGTAAGTTGCTTGTTGTACAGTGCGTAGTTTTTTCTGAGTTAACTGTTGAAAAATATTTGCAGCTTTGTTACCATAAGCTGAGTGAACTAGCAGCGAGTTCACTTTGAGCAGGAATATTTGCGAGGAGTAATAAACTTTTAGCTGTTAGGTAACATTTATCAAATAATTAAAGTCAGTAAAGCGAAATATGGAAATTTGTATGCTTTTAAAACAGGAGACGCAGGATATCCATCGGAGCCTTGGCTCTTAGCACTTCGTCGAGTTCCGGAGGATGGATCAACGGAAATGAAATTTAGTGATATCCATTCCATATGACGCAACATAATTAAAGGGACCAATAGGGTTTTAAAAATCTTTAGAGGTATCTCCTTCGTGCAAGGGTATTACACTACACTCCTGAAAAAGCAGCCAAAATTGTGAATGTGTGTTGTGCTTTATATAACATTTGCATTTTATAAAGCAAATATAAAACCTAGTGAGTCAAGTGAAGATGAATTCGAACCTCCATTGTTCTCCCGCTATTTGGCTGCAGCCTCCATCAAGTTCACTAAAATTTTCATTTGCTGCTTTGTTATTTTTGACCTAAACCAATGTATTTTAAATTAATTTTTCCTTAATAATACATTAAATACTTACATTTTTGCACGATCTCCATCACAAGTTGCTGGCGAAAAATCTCCCTAAAATTAGCGTACTATTCTCTACTCTACTACTCTCGCTAACATTTAGAATACATACTTTCCTCCACGAAATGTTTCCATTTTCAAGTTCGTTGCGGAAAGTGAACATTTCTCGGGGATATTTTGGTTCGAAATTGGAGGAAAGGGAAAAGCGACAGTCTCCCCGGGAATTTCTATTCAGAATAGGGCTGATTATATTTTAATTTATATTATACATATATTTTATTACAATTAGATTCTACTAAAATTTACCTTAAATATTTCAGTAATACTAATGTCGTGTTATTTTCCCAATGGGTTTGAAAAATTATTATATTTGAATATTTCACAAATATTCCCAAAAATTTATTAAAAATATAGAGGTTGGATAAATTTCCCACTGGTTAGATGCCCTGATATCCGTCCACTACTGCTTCTGAGAATCCGTGCAATTGGTTGTTACAGTCCCATATGTGTTCACTTGTTTTTTTTTATATTTATTGATTTTTTTAATTTGATTTTGCTTTTAATTTTGTTTTAAATTAAATTACGTTAAATTAAAAGAAAAAAGTTCAAAATATCTGATTTTCCATGCATACATATAGTCGGGTACAACTGTAGGTATGCGGGTGACAGAATTCAAGAGGGAGGGAACTTATATTTTTTTTCCAAGAACAATTTCGTCAAACAGTAACCCACTATCGATGACGTCAGCGTCAAAGGGAGAGAAATTAGTGAAATGAAGAGGCGAGTGGCGAAATATGCAAGCGGTAAATTCTTAGGTACATTTTTGGTCATTTATAAAGAGAGTAAAGAACCAAACAACTTTATCATTATTTTTTTACAGGTGATCGCCTCGTCATTGGCTCGGTTGATAAAGCGAACCTTTTAGCTAACATTTTCGCAGAGAATTTTTCTCTGCCAGCTGTCGATCAACCACTGCCCGATATCGAATATGTATCTTGTGCTATACTTGATACTATACATTCTCGAACTCGAGTAGTTAAAAGAGTTCTTGCAAATCTTAACATAAACAAGGCTTCGGGACCCGATAGCATTCCAGCCCACATATTGCGAGCTTGTGCGACAACACTGACGCTACCGTTGCGCAATCTTTTCAACATTTCATACACAAATGGTGTGTTTCTGTCTTGTTGGAAAGTTGCCAATGTCCAACCAGTTCATAAAAAGGGCGAGACTACAGAACCCGCGAACTTCGTCCCAATGCAATCTGTTCTACGCTATCCAAAGTCATAGAAAGTGTAGTTAACTTCTACTTAGTCAAATATCTTGAGCAAAATGAATTGCTTAATGACCGCCAATACGGTTTCCGTCAAAATCGCTCTACGGGCGATCTCATGGCGGTCCTCACCGAGCTCTGGTACCAGCGTGGCTCTATGAACTTTGTTTTTCACTTCAGTAGCATCCCGATACTCTTGGTCGTACGACATATTTCTCCGTCGACGGTGGTAGCCCAGCACCTCTTCGGCATCCGCACGCATAGAGCAGGCAATGTGCGTCCACTACGCGCATATATCATCGACTTTGGTGTTTTGGAGGATAGGAGGAGCAAATAGATTGGCTTAGACTTCGGCTGTCTGTTGTGATTGCAACTTTTCGACATCCAGCTTTCTCTTAGTTCCTATCCGTACGCGAGTTACTACACGTAAAAGTATGCAAACCTTGGCTGCAACTGAGTAGTGGTCTGAGTCGATGTTTGCACCACGTATTTGCGTCTAGTACATCGGAAGCGTGCCATCCGTGCATCACAACGTGATCAATCTGATTTCGTATGTTTTGATCAAGAGACCGCCAAGTAACCTTATGGATATCCTTATGTTGCAATCTGATGCTACTAACTGGCATGTTTCGTGCGGCGGCGAAGTCGATCAGTCTCATACCGTTATCGGTGGCTTCGTTGTGGAGACTGAATTTTCCGATTGTCGGACCAAAGAGGCTCTCATTGCCCACCTTGGTATTAAAGTCGCCTAACATGATTTTAATATCGTGGACTAGGTGACGCAGTCTCTTCCCAACCACAAATCCAACGTCAAATTCGTGACCCATGGCAGCTGCAGTAGATATCACAGGATGCTCTTTTGGAGCATCCCTGCCCCGTCCACAGCATTTCCTGTATAGCGGTGATGTCAGCTCTATATCTGTGGAATACTCCACCAGCTGGATTGAGGCACTTTCCCTGTAGAGGGTTCGGACATTCAAACATGGATGCTCATGGACATTGACTGTCATGAACTTTACCTTATGTCCTACTCCCCCAGGCCAACCAATATAGTTCAATGGCCTGTGACAAAAAGGCTCTGAGTCACAGGTGCGCTTTCAAACCGGTAAACCGGTTTTCTAAAAGCTAAAAAATTCTATAAAGGTTACGTATGTAATAATACATATGCATACCATAATTTCGTTAGTCAGTCCGATATTCGTTAGATATCGGTTAGATAGATATTCGTCAGTCAGGCTCCAAGTGTGCATATAAAATGTGAGTGCACGATAAATAGAGGAAAAATTTAAGTTCGAGCGCGGAGGAAGGGAGAGGCGAATTGAGTAGTGATGTTCGAGCGCCGAGGAAGAAAGAGGGCGAATTGAGGAAGTTGTAAATCAGCAGCGAAACAAAATGGTCGAGCGGACGGCGTGAAAAAATTTATTGAATCAAGCATTGATGCGCTAAACTAAAATAATCTTAAAATAAATCTTGGCCTTTTCATTTATATGAAACCGGGGACATTTTGGTCCTTTGAGCCGAATGGTGAAGTATTTGTATCGGCATTGAAGGCGTAAATGTGAAAGAGTTGAATTATGCATTTTTTTTCTGTTGAATTGCACGAACAAAATAATTGTTTTGCTGTGCATTTTGTTTCGCGTCTCCTAGTGTTCCTATGCTGGTTTGGCTATTCCCAATTGGCTAATTGTTTCATTACATTGCGAAATAAGGTTGTAGTAATTAAAAAGATTTGTAGTGTAATACATTAATAAATTCAGTGAATGTTAAAAGGGGGAAAAATTCAAATAATATGTGAAAATTGTGATTGGAATTTTCAGCGTTCAGAATACTTATATAGCTATCAGTGTGTTCAAGTCTTCCTTAAAGACGACACAGTTGCGTAGATCTTAAGGCGCCAGCGCTACTACCCAGACATGTAATCTCCTTGTCCGTTATATTGTTCTACGTGTATATATACATAGATAGTATGTATAGACAGTGCGGTCTAATAAGCAATTCAGCAACCGTTTCAGTATTCATGTGATTCCCTTGTTTTTATATTAAATGCATAAGAACATTTAGATTTGTATTTCTCCAACATCCATTTTCCTGTTTTTGCATTTGTGCATAAGCATACGTTCATTTTTCTTTTTCTATCTCTCACTTTTAAAATCTCTTTATAAATTAAAATTAATAAAGCAATTTTTATTTTTTCCTCCGTGGTAGGTTTGAGTGGAGAAAAAGATGCCGAAAGCAAAAGGAGTAAAGGGTGTGAAGGATGTATGTAAATGGTGACAAGCTGGTGGCTGGGGCGAGCTAGAGGCTAGGTCATTGTGGAAAATCTAACTAGAGCAAGGAAGACGAGCGGGACAAACGATATTTCAGCAACTTGATGAGTAATTTTTAGAAGCGATGTTATCGGCGGCGATTTGAGAGTAATTTCTGCTTGAACGATTTATCGGCGGCGAATTGATGGTAATTTCTGCGTTGACATGGTTAGCGAGATTATCGGCGGCGACTTGCGGGGAAATTTCTGCGACGACTAGATGAGCGATGTTATTGGCGGCGACTTGATGTTGATTTCTGAGGCTACTTGATGAGGGATTTTATCAGCGGCGAGTTGAGGGTAATTTCTGCAAGCGACTTGATGAGCTCTATTTAGTAGCGACTTGGGGAATTCTTTACCAGCGATTTAATGAGCAATATACTCGATAAATTAATTCTTTATTTATTAGTTTTTCATAAAAATATATTTTTTTAGAGTTTGAGCTCAACTTTTTTTGTTCAACTTCAAATTAGAACTCAATTACAACTCATTGCAGTATTTTTGGTCACTGTAGCGTAGCGGTAGTGCGTTGGACTGTTACGCAGAGTGTCCGGGGTTCGAATCTCGGCACAGACAAAATAAAAAATTTAAAATAAGAAAAAACAACAACAAAATTTCTACACGACACCACCTTTTGGCGGGCAATGGCAAACATACAAGAGTAAAAATTACCTATGAAAATCTTTTCACTTCGCCGTTCTGATTCGGCATAAAACTGTAGGTCCCTTCCATTCATGTTCAAATATAACACGCACGACATGAGTGAATGCGAAAAGCTCGGTCTTTGGCCACAATAGCTGTCTGTCTCTTTATCGGTGTCCTATGTGATTGCATCCCCCCATTCATTCTCACTCCTTCCTCCCACCTATCAATCTTCCTTCCATTGAACACAATGCTCTGCCTTCATAGGGGTACACCCTGTGTGTTGAATGTATACAAAAAAAGTATTAAGACACTTGTGGTCTAAATCGTTCTTCCTTGTTGAAACGCTAAGTCTGACACATGATTTGTAGGACAGTAGAACAATGATGATAAGAAAAATTATGATATTTGTAATGAGGCTGGCACTGTATCTATATTTTACTGCTGTTATTTCTTCTGTGTTTGACATGTGTAGTTCCTTTAACATTTCTATTGATAAGGCTTCTTCGAATATAGCATTGGTGTTCTTAGATTGACTAATTGATTGGCAATAGTTTAGCTGTTGTAATTTTTCTGTTCCAGAGGGTTTGATTATTTATGACAACCGAGGAGTTTTTGTGGTTAATTAAAGATGTTCCTTTAATTAAACCGGATTTGTTGCCTATTTGAACTTTTCCGTCATGGTCATTGAGCAGCAGAATGCTGGGTGTTATTTGCTCTACTGGTGGTAAATGTTGGCTGTTGGTTATAGCGCATTTTGATGGTAGACTTTTGACTAAATTGGAATGCAGTCAGATGCAGTAAGGATTACAATATTAAAAGGTTTACAGATTGATATGTTAATTAAAGTTTTACATGAATTCTTTGTTCCTAGTATTTGTTCGCTACATATGAGAATTTCCGTGAATCGTAATTTTATTCTAATATTTCCTTTTGTTATCGGTTTGAAGCAATTTTAATTTGGCTAAACTCTAGTGCTTCTATTGCATTGTCAAATGACATGTCTTCTTCTTCAAAGTCTGTTTTCATGACATTCATTTTTCAAAATTTGACAAAATGAATGAGTATTTAATAAGCTATTAGTTATTTGTAAAAATTCGTCTAATCGTTGAATGGTCATGCTATTAATTATAACCTGCTTGTCATTATTTTGGATAAGTTAATTGTCTTGTCTTCGATTAGCTGAAAATCATCATGGTCTGGTGAACTTGCTAGCCATTTCCAACCGGTTCCCTGGATATTCAGAGGTATTTTCTATAGTCGGGGTTGAAGTCCTTTTAGTCGTTGATAATTTCGACGTCATGTTTTAAAAATAAATAGCTACTATCTTTTGTAGAAATGTACTATTTTATGGAATTTTCCATGACTATGATTGCATCATTGTACAAATTAAGGTCAATTACGTGAACTATCTTCAAGGTACCGATCTGTAGTTTTGCTGTTCCCGTTTTTATAGCTATGATTTCAGTCCGAAAGGCTGGTGGTAGTGATTGTCAGAAGGTAAAGTACGAGTTGAATATCCTTGCCCATTTTGATCCTAAAAAGAAATTTATTTAGTGAACTTATTAGCTTATTTTTACTTAATTTCTAATTAATCCTTTATTAACTATTCTACCTGAATTCGTGCTATTCTATTTTCTGCCACTGTTTCTTCCTTATATCTGTCAGATAGCTTCTTTGTTTCTACTCTTTTGTTTGCTTTAACATAAATAAAGTCACCTGGATTGTGGTTCTTAAAAGCTGTTCTGTGTTTGTTGTGGTATGTGAGATCCTTCGTCTGCTTTTCCGTAAGTCGCTGAATGTTTTCGTCCCTAGCTTGTTTGATTTGTGAGGGGATCGTGGTGACTCTTCTTCCGAAAAATACTTAGATGGGCTTCTGTTTCGTTGTAGAATGGATTGTATAATTGCATTTGTAAATTAATTTCTCTAAAAGGTCCTATAGTGAGGTATGAATTTTTTCGGCTTTAGCGCATCGCATGATATCACCTAGAGTGGAGTGAAATCTTTCTATTTGACCATTTGCAGTTCTGATGTATGGGGGTGCTTTTAATATTTCGATATTGAATTGATCTTCAAGTAGGTGCGTAGGAGGTTGATGATTTTTCGTTGTCTATGATAACTTTTTCAGGGACTCCACCAATGATGATAAAGCAAAGGTTGGATTATATCTGGAGTTGCTCTGGAATTAATAATTCTAGCTTGAGCATACTTGGAAATACTTGGCTGTCAGGATGACTTGATTGTTGGTATGATAAATATCTAAATGTACAATTTGACCGGCATATAGGAATAGGGGTTTGTTGTAGCAAAGGTTTTGGAGGATGGCGTTCGTATTTTTGTTCTCTACAAATTTTGCATTGATCGATTGTTTGATTGATTTTTGATTGCATTTTAGGAAAATAGTAGTGTTTTAAGATTAGGGCTTTGTTTTCACGGCCATTATGATCAGCGCGTTTGTACTGCTTCAGAATTGCGTTATTTTGATCTGTTTCGTTGGTCAAGTTAGTTGTCATTGCACGTGTGAACCTAATTCTGTAGTTATTGAAAAGTAGTGGGTAAATTTCTTGAATTTTCTCTAAAGTACGTTCGTCAGTATGGAAGCCATTGATCACTGATGGATTTAAATATCTTTTGAGGAAATTTGTTAGATTTTCTTGAGTAAATTCTTTGTCGACAATGATGTGCATATGATATGTATGAAATACGATTTGGAATTGGTAGGATGGGGTCTCGTCTATTTTTAAAAGGATCTGGTTTTTGAACACATTAACTGGTTCTTCGGCAATTGGTATTAAAAGTTGGGAGGAACTATCGTCTCTGTGAATGATGCTATTTAGTGAGTTATTGTCATTCTCTGGGGTTGGAAGGAGATTTATCTGTGGTGCTCTTGACAGGGCGTCGGCAACAACATTTGACTTCCCTGGTTAGAATAATTCGTGATTATATTCTTCTAAAATAGCTTTCCATCTTTTTAACTTGTTGTTATTATTTTTATTACTGAGAGCATAAGTTAACAGTTGGTGATCTGTAAATATTTGAACTTTGGCTGGGCCATAAAGATATTTTCTCAAATTCCCTAATGTCCAAATGATGGCCAGCATTTCCTTCTCATTGGTTGAGTAATGCTCCTCCGTTTCACTTGGTGTTCAAGATATGAATTCGATAGATGCATCTGTACTCAATTAAAATGGTTTTGAGAAGTCGGGTTATGCTAACATTACATCTCCTGTGGTTATCCAAAGCTTCTTTATTCATTGCTGTCGGTGTATTATTTGAAATATTTCGGGACACATGTCGCCCTTACAGTCGTCTTAAAAGGAATGTAAGGGGTTTTGCTAGCTTCGCGTAATCTCTTATGAAGCGGCGATAGTACCCTGAAAGTCCTAGAATGATCTAAGATCCTTCAGATCCTGGGGACCGGAAAGTTTACTATTGCGGCTACCTTTTTACGTTTGGTTTTATAAATCCTAAGAATTCTATCACTGGTTTTAAAAAGTCGCATTTGTCCAATTGAATTTTGAGATTGGCCTTCTCGAGCGTGTATCATTTTAATATCTTCGAAATGAGTTTGTTCGTCTTTACTGAAAATTATGATGTCATCTATATAGACAAAACATCTTTTTAAAATGTGATCTCTCAATAGGTCTTCAATAGCTCTTTGAAAAATAGATGGATCGTTCTTGAGATCAAATGGAAGCTGTGTAAACTCGTTTTTACCGGTATTGATTTAGAATGCTGTCTTTTCGATATCCGATTCTTTTAAAGGAATTTGGTGGTATCCGCTTTTTAAATCGAGTACCGAAAAAATTTTGTTTTTTCCAAGCTGTGATAATACGTCATTTATTTCAGGAATAGGATATTTGTCAGGAGTGGTAACTAAATTTAGTTTTCTGTAGTCGACTACCAAACGATACTTTTTTTCAACTGACGTATCTAGTTTCTTTGGAACAATCCTGGTGAGTTGTATGGTGATCTAGACGGTCGTATAATGCCATCACGTAAGTATTAATTTCAGACCCATGGGGTATGGATAGCTTTTGGTATATACGGGACTATCCGAAGTAGTGCGTATTTCACCTTTTACAGTAGTCATGAAAGTTAATTTTTCGTCAGGGTCACTGAATAAGGATTTGTAGTAAGGAGTTAATTTTCCTAGGAGATTTTTTTTAGGTCAGATGATCTAAGCTAATATTGACTGCATTAACGTCTTGAGAAATTAGTTGCTTTAATTTTATTTTCATTTTATTTTTAATTGACATGAAAATTTCCTTGGCATAAGTAATTGCATCAACAACTTTCAGAGAGTCGTTTCCAATTATAGCGTCAAAGGATTTTAAAGTTGGTAAAAGGAAACATTTTATGTGAGTGTCTATTGGTCCAACAGGATTTACATAGTTATGGTGAGTAATTTCGATATGTTCTCCGACAGAATTTGCAAAGAAAAGTTTATCACATTGTATTTTTTTACAAAGCGAGGTTGAATATAATTTTTAATTGAGCCGCCGGTATCAACCACAATTTTCATTGTCTCTCCATTGTTAACTTTACATAGAGTAGGGCAATGAAGAGATATTCATCCTAAAAAATTAATATCGGTGAAATCTATGATTTCTTGCGGTTCGTTTTCCTCAATTTCATAATTTCTGATCGAATCATTTATATATTCCAAAAGTGATTGATTGTCTTCTTGATCAGATTCGTTAATAACATCTTCGTACTGTTGCGTTTATAAATTGAAATTTCTATTGCGTTTTTCCGCAATTTGCTGTCACCATTGGTGGTCGGTCTTTTGTCTTGGAATGCATTGTTAGGAGGGGGCCGATTCATGTAGTTGACTCTACGGGTTTGAATGCTATGATCGACATCCATAGGTTCGGGTTTAGGTAGCGGTTTTGGGTGAAAAGGTCAATGAGGTAATATTCTACATATTGTTATTGGTACGATCGGTGCTGTTGCTGTGGTGCGATTCTTCTTTGATCACTGAAGTGACTTTCTGGTAAAGGTGAGTTGAAGATGGGATATTGGGGATTATTCGGTTGACGGTTTGCACACCAATTGGTTAGGTGGGAGTAAAATGGTTGATAGTTTTGACGGTTGTTGTTTTTTCGCGATGGAATTTGGGAGGAGTTTAGGCAGATCGTCATTTTATCGCCTCTTATAAAAGTATCAAGGTCCTTATTACGATAAGTTTTAGTTAGAAGATTGCGTGATTCTGGTCCAGCACCAATGGACGATAATTTGTTCAGAATAAGAGAGAAATGTGTGTTGAATTTCTGATAAAATTCTTGCACGGACAGACTACCTTGAATGAGTGACGTCATCTGATATTCTAGCGTTCCAAGATCGTGCTTGTGGCCATAATGCGTTGTTAAACAGCGCAAAATTTAAGTCCAATTAAGGGTTGTGTTGTAAGATTCGATGTTGTCATCAGCTTTACCGATAATTTTGTTTCTTATAACGCTGAGGATACCGTAATACTTCAGACTCATAAAATTGGATCACTCGTTCAACACTTTTTTCCAAGAACCAAATTCTCTTGGTTCCCCGGGAAATTCGCGGAGACTACGTACTAAGTCGGGAATTTTGTCCAGTTCTATTTGATTCGCAATATTTCCTGTTATCCTTTGAACTTCCTCAATAGCTTGAGGACGATTGGCTTCTGGTAATCTAGTTTCAACTAACCTATTAACTAATTATGTAATATGCTCATCTGTTACTTGGGTACCTAACACAGGAGGTCTTATAAGGTTATTTGAAGTTGCCATTTTTTTTTTACTTTAAAATTCGATAATACTACTGAAATTTTTAGGTTTAATAGATTGCTTAACTAAAAAATTATTAAAGGTGCAATACCTGAGGCAAAAGGAATGCACTTTTATGTAGACATAGTGTCCGCACATATTGTTGCGCGTGTACTCCTCGTCTTCTACATCCAGAGTGTTAACTTATATAAGCGATTTGATAAGATATTCGTTGACATCGACTTAATTAGAAATCTTTCTTAATGATAAGCATCTTTGAATTTATTTTCAGTTGGAAGGCAAATGGTCGTTGTTGGGGAAAGAAAAAACACCTTTCCTGGTTGTCTTCCGAAGTGCAAGTGCCTCTCTATTTTATGTACATATGTATATTCCCATTACAAGATATATAAAATTCGAGAATAGGCAAATTGTGATAATCCGTTATAATATTCAAAGCTTTCGATAAGTATGGATAGATTAGTGTTGATGAAATTAATAATAATTGCATTTAAGTATTCGGTACAATTTATGAGTCTTATGATATACTAAATGTTTTGAGTTATAATTAAAAAAAACTGTTTACAAAATTTATATTATATAGTTATTCTGCCCGAACATGCTCCCCCCGTTGAAAGAACCTACTTTCAAGCATCATCGGCAGTTGGCAGCGGCGCCAGTTTGTGAATTGGACGTCGCAGTGCCCCCCTTGTGGCTTTAAGATCTACTACCCGCACCTTTCAATCAGTACCAGTAATCGTGTTGGTGATGCGTGCCAGTAGCCATTGTCGGGGTGGAAGATTATCCTCTTGAACCAGTACCATTTGCCCTAGTGCCAAATTCTTCTCGGGATTTCGCCACTTGGAACGCTCTTGGAGGCTTAGTACATAGTCGCGCATCCAGAGGTGCCAGAATCGTTTTTTAGATATGTAACCCGCTGCCAGCGTGTCAAGCACGACGTTTTTGTGTCGTCGGGTGTAGTCGTAAGTGTTCTTCCAATTAAGAAATGCGCAGGTGTTACTGCTTCTCCATCATTTGGATCATCCGTCGCTGGAGTGATGGGACGCCAATTGAGGATAGCCTCGACTTCAATTACAAGGGTATTGAACTCTTCGAACGTAAGATTGGCTTGAGCAGCATTCTTTACCAATAGTGACTTTGCAGATTTGACGGCGGCCTCCCAGAGACCACCGAAATGCGGTGCGCGTGGTGGAATAAAAACAAATTTGAAGCCTGTGATATTACTGTATGTAATTAAGCTGTCCATTGTCCATTTTCAAACAGAGTAAAAAGTAATTAGTTGATAGATCAGAAACAAGTTCGATGTGGTATCCTTTGGAGGTGAAGCATACGAAAACCGCCACATAAACTTTATATGGTTGCTTCCCACGCAGCCGGTATGAAATAAAGAACGGGCCACAAAAGTCTACTCCACTAATCAAGAATGGACGCTGTGATTGTAAGCGGTCAGCAGAAAGGTTACCCATGATTTGACCAATGAGCCTTGGTTTGTAGTGAAAACAATGCACGCAGTTACGCACAACCTTACAAACAAGGTTTCTAGTGTTTGTTACCCAGATTCTCTGGCGAAGTAAACCGATGAGAACCTTTGGTCCAGCATGCAAGTGCTTTCGATGAAAATGCTCAACGAACAGTTTAGTGAATCTGTGCTCCTTAGGCAATAATGCTGGAAACCTAGCATCATATGGAATTGGTGCGTTACTCAAACGCTCTCCAACTCGTAAAATACGAACTAGGTTTTAACCTATTTCTAGTGCATCTGGAAATGGTGATAGTTTTTGAATGCTAGATTTTATTAGCTTGTTGGTACTCAAACACTCAATTTCTTCCCTGTAGTGCAACCGTTGTATTTCAGAAACAATTTTCCAAAACCAATTGTCTAGCTCTTTATATGGTACGTGAATAATTTGAGAAACCGTGCTGATTGCGTTGGCAGGAATCTTATGTAAAGCGCGGTACACGTAGCAGACGATGCGCAAAATTCGATAATATGATGAATTTTGCTCTTTTATAGTGTTGATGATGGATCCACCGCTGCCACTGTTGCTACATTTGAATGAAACTGCTGTACAGTGTTCCTTGTCGACAGGAAGTAGTTCGAAGTTTTGATCGCTAGAGGGTTATGACCTAAAATCATTACGTAAAAAGTCGTGACCAGAGAACCAAATTGTATGTGAAATGTCTAATGCATTACAACCTCTCTGTAAAATATTGAAATTAAGTGCAACCGTGTGATCTTAACGTAGTCAGCAAATAACTTTCGTTCAAACTCAACCACATGAAAATCCCGTTAGATTTGAACTTGAAAATTCTGTTAGATTTGATTCTGAAACATTTGAACAGTAAGTTGAAGTGAAGTGCTGACTACGGTAAGACAATTTCTTTTCTCTTCTTTCTAAATTATGTATAAGTAATGAATTGTAATGAATTTTTATTTTAGAAATAAACAGTTGCCAGTTACAGTTACTAACTGTTCTACTTCGAACTTTACTTCAACACGGCTGCCAGCCAACATCTTTATTTCGTATTCACACGTCTTGCGGTCGCATCTCTTTTTCGTAACTGCATTTGTGTCTCGCTGCATTTTTATAACGTACGCACATGCGTAGAACGCCGCCAAGAAGAAGTCCCCGTTTGCAACAAGCTGAGCTTCTGCAAACAATGGATACAGATACAAAGGATATTACGAACATCGGTTCATCCTCTGCTCGGATTGCCACCAATTCCGCCGCCACGTGCGATTCTGCCGCCACGTACAGTTTTGCCGCCACGTACAGTTCTGCCGACACTTACAATTCTTCCGCCGCCAGCAATTCTGCCGCCGCGTGCGATTCTGCCGCCACATTAAATGTTTTTGCACCAACTAATTCTGCCGCCACAGCCAACGCTGCCAGTGCTAATACTTCCACGCTATTTAATTACACTGATCTCATGAATTCTGCCACCATGTCTTCTGCTGCTGTCGTGGGTGCTTCTGCTGCTCCCTCTGCCAACGTCGACGCTACTGCCGTTAACTTACCTGCTCAACATTTAGGGTCCTATGCGGATGTAATTAATCAGCAAATGAAGTTGTTCAACGCCATGCAAGAACAAATAACCGCACTTACGAGTCAAATACACGAAATGCGATCACAATTTAATACAAGTAGCACGCAAAATGATACGCCGTCGTCAACGAAAAATCGCCCTAATAAAGAGCGTATATTTTTCAACGAAATGCCAACACCCGAATATCGATCAAGCCAAATTGTCGCTTCTGCCGCGGAGGCTGCGCCGAGTCAAAATGTTACATTTGCTACTGCGAACGGCATTTTTGATTCTACTTCACATTGTCGTCAATCGCCATTGCCTACGCCTGCAACCTTCATTTCTTCGCCGCCAACTAGTATGTCTATGCGAAAACTATATGATTTGCCAGAATTTAGAGGCGTCGCTGAAGATTGGCCATTATTTTATAACGCATTTTTACATTCTACGACTGCGTACGGTTATGGTAATTTAGAGAATAACCAACGCCTGCAAAGGTGTCTCAAAGGAGAAGCAAGAGACGTGGTAAAATCATTATTAATTCACCCAAATAATGTAAATGCTGTTATTGAACAGCTTAAATTTCGATTCGGAAGGCCAGAGCTATTGATTCAAAGCCAATTACGTCAGGTTAAGGAAATATCAGCGGTATCTGAAAATGCAGTTGATAAACTAGTGCCATATGCGACGAAGGTAAGAAATTTCGCCACGTTCATGCAATCGGTTGATGGTCAACAGCACCTGGCAAATCCAACACTGCTCGAAGAACTCGTGAGCAAATTACCTATGAGTAAAAGGTTGGATTGGGCAAAGCATTCATTGACAATAAAGCCCTATCCAACTATAGAAAATTTTGCAATTTGGTTGGAAGATGTTGCGAGGCTTGTTTGCATGGTTCAGGGATATGACCGTCAACGAGTCGTACTACACGCTGTACAAAAAACTGACGATAGTCGTGCCACACCTGTCATCAAATGCAATGCCTGTCAGGGGCCGCATAAAATTCACGTTTG
Source organism: Palloptera scutellata (assembly GCA_958295655.1). Lineage (NCBI taxonomy): Eukaryota > Metazoa > Arthropoda > Insecta > Diptera > Pallopteridae > Palloptera > Palloptera scutellata. Next base: position 59,438,358 of record OY282450.1, read on the forward strand.
TGAAATATTTAAGCAAGCTTCTATCACTGACAGATGGTCAATCGTCAAAAAACAACGCTTGTGTTTTTCATGCCTAGGTTTTGGGCATTCTGTGCGCAACTGTCGTCGCCGTGCAGAGTGCGCTACCGACGACTGTAAACGTTGGCACAATAAGCTGTTGCATGACGATAATAGTGTGGTTTCGACAAACAACAAGCGTGAGGCTGTTTTAAGTTGTCATGAAGACATAGCTACGCATAAACAGATCTTGTTCCGTGTAGTGCCTATCACACTGTTTGGGCCTAATAAGCAAATAGATACATACGCTTTGCTGGATGACGGGTCTTCAATAACAATGATGGACAGAAGCCTTGCATGCGAATTGGATCTCCAAGGTGCAAGTCAGTCCGTGCAATTGCAGTGGTTTGACGATAAGAAAAGCAAAGTTAACGCGACCATGGTAAATCTTCAGATAAGTGGTAAGGGTATGGAAAAACGTCACAGATTGAATAATGTTCATGCAATACCAAATTTCGAGCTGCCGATTCAAAGTATAAACGAATCTGATTTAAGTGGTATTTCTGGGGTCAGTAGAGACCAACTCGTGTATACTAATGCCAAGCCAAAAATACTTATTGGTCTTGATCATTGTCACCTGGGCATATCAACGAAGACAATATCTCTGTGGGAAAAGGGACCTTATGTCGTTAACACAGTGCTCGGGTGGGTCGTGTATGGCCCCACGAACAACGTTTTACAAACGCGAACATGCCTTTTCGTAAAGTCGTGCAAGGATGAACATTTACACAATTTGGTGGAAGAATACTTTACCACCGAGAATTTTGGTATAAAATCTGCACCCGCTGTGTTAAGCAAAGCAGATCTTCGGGCGCAGCACATTCTGAAAACAACAACTAAGCGTGTAGGGGAACGATTTCAAACGGGCCTTCTCTGGAAAAGCGATACTGTTTACCTACCCAACAGTTACAGTATGGCGGAAAGAAGGCTTGTCGGAATCGAACGGAGAATGAACAAAGACGAAATCTTTGCCAACGCTTATAAAAACATCATTGCAAATTATATAGCCAAGGGTTATGCGCGTAAACTCGAAGCACCTGAAGCTGCCATAAAAAACTCTAAACTTTGGTTTTTGCCACATTTTGGTGTGGTCAACGTCAATAAGCCAAATAAATTGCGACTCGTTTTCGACGCCGCCGCGACTGTTGACGGAGTTTCTTTAAACTCCTACCTCTTGAAGGGACCACAAAATTATATGCCCATGCCTACAATTCTATTTAATTTTCGGGTCGGGGCTGTTGCTGTCTCAGGTGACATTCGAGAGATGTTTCACCAGGTGCTGATTCAACAAGATGATAGATTTGCGCAGCGATTTTTATGGAGAGATGGAGATGGTACTCGTCGTCCCGATGTTTATGAGATGCAGGTAATGACCTTTGGAGCTGCATGCTCACCTTGCACCGCTCATTACATTAAAACCGTGAACGCTCTAGAGTTCAACGAAAGTAGTCCTAGAGCGGTAAAATCAATCATCGATCATCACTACGTGGATGACTTCGTGGACAGTTTTAATTCTGTAAGTGAGGCAATGGAAACAGCGATGAAAGTACGAGATATCCACAGCAAAGCAGGATTTGAGTTACGAGGATTTGTCTCTAATTCGGTGGAAGTGGCTAAAGCGCTGAATGGCGAAAATAAACTCTTGAATGTCTGCAGAAAATTTAAAAGCCAGAGTGCATCAGAAAAAGTCCTAGGAACTGTATGGCAGCCGCATGACGATACCTTTAGGTATCAATTAAATTTTAATAGAGTTGATAAGTCGATTATTAGTGGTGAGAGACGGCCCACAAAGAGAGAATTATTAAGTACCGTCATGTCGGTGTTCGACCCTTTGGGGTTTCTCGCACATTTTATGGTTGCTGCGAAGATTTTATTACAACAAGTATGGCGACTTAATATATCATGGGATGAGCTTATCCCCGATAAAATAAGTAACTTATGGCAAAATTGGCGAAAGGCGTTGAGTGGAACGGCTGCTGTAAAAATCCCACGTTATTATTTCATTAAAGGCATACCGGTAGAAATTCAGTTACATGTATTCGTAGATGCCAGTGAACACGCGTTTGCCGCCGTAGCATACTGGAGGTACATCAATGCAAAGAATGAAGTGGGGTTGTCCTTTGTTTGTGCAAAGACGAAGTGTGCGCCGCTGAAGCCTTTGACAGTACCACGATTGGAACTACAAGCGGCAGTTTTAGGAACACGTCTTATGCAAACACTGGTTCAGGAGCATAATTTGAAAATTTCTCACTGTGTTTTGTGGAGCGATTCAACAACGGTGCTAAGATGGCTACGATCAGAACACTGCCGGTACAAACCGTTTGTCGCCCACCGGGTAGCTGAGATCCTCGCCTGCACAAGCCAAGACTGTTGGAGATGGGTACCCACCAAGGAGAACGTTGCCGATGAAGCTACAAGGTGGAAATCAGATTTTGATTTCCAACCCACGTCGCGCTGGTTTAAGGGTCCAGATTTTTTGCTTAAAGGTTCAGAAGGCTGGCCCATTAACTATAACACTCATGTTTTGCCAAACGATAACGACGACGAAGTATGTGCTAAATTTGTGTTTTTTACTGAAAGTTCCAGTACTTTTGACATCGCAAGATTTTCTAATTTTAATCGCTTGAAGCGCACAGTGGCTTGGGTAAATCGCTTTATTAAACGTAGCCGCAAAATATCCGCTGATAACCACGAATATGGGTTGACTATAAGTGAAGTAATTGACGCCGAAATACTACTCTGTCGTTTGGCTCAAAACGAATCATACTTCCTTGAAATTAAGGAGCTGAAGGCCGGAAGGGGCGTAAATAAGGCTAGTGCATTATACAATATGCTGCCGCAGTTGGATGCACGTGATGTCATGCGTGTTGGAGGTCGTATAGAAAAGGCAAGCTGGTTGCCATACGAAGTGAGACATCCAATAATATTGCCGCAAAATCACAAACTCACTATTCTAATCGTTGCACATTTTCATGATTTGATGAAACACCATAATACTGAAGCCACGATCGGTGAAATCCGGAAAACCTACTGGATTCCACAGCTACGTAAGGTAATGCGTCATGTGATTTCGAAGTGTCAGCAATGCAAAATAGCTCGATCAGTACCAGTTACTCCGCTAATGGGAGATCTTCCCGAGGATCGACTGACGCCGTTTATACGCCCGTTCACTTACACTGGTGTCGATTATTTCGGACCCTTAACTATTACTGTTGGACGTCGCCATGAAAAACGCTGGGTCGCTATTTTCACCTGCCTTACCGTGAGGGCAATACATCTAGAAGTTGCATCAGATTTATCTACAGATGCATTTATTCTGGTTTTACGAAATTTTATTAATCGACGTGGCGTGCCCATCCGTATTCGCAGTGACAATGGGAAAAACTTCGTTGGTGCCAACGAGGAAGCGAAGGGTTTCACTGACGTTTTTGATTGCGAACGCGTTCTGGATGAAGCGACTATGAAGGGGATAGATTGGATTTTTAATTGTCCGCGAAACCCATCCGAAGGGGGAATATGGGAACGAATGGTTCGATGCGTAAAGAAGGTTTTACGACAAACGCTAAAGGACCTGGCTCCTCGTGAGCACACGCTGCAAAGCTTTATAATTGAAGCCGAAAACATCGTCAACTCGCGCCCTTTGACACACCTGCCAGTGTCGGCTGAAGAAGAAGAGCCACTTACGCCGAATCATTTTCTTTTGGGGTCAACAAACATCACACAGTCAGCAGCAGCAGCCAACGATATTCATACAGTATACGCTTTTCGAAAGCAGTGGCGCATAGCTAAGCAGATGCGGGATCACTTCTGGAAGCGATGGATCCTCGAATACCTCCCAACGTTAACCCGAAGAGCAAAGTGGTGTGAAAGGACCGATAAAATTAAGATAGGTAGCCTAGTGTTTATATGTGACGAAAACATGCCACGTCGATGTTGGTGCAGAGGGGTTGTAGAAAATATCTACACTGGCAAGGATGGTGAAGCAAGACGAGCAGACGTTAGAACTGGCTCCGGCGTATTCTGTCGCCCGGTATCGAGATTGGCGGTATTGGACATTGATGATGGTGAATCGAGGTCGATTCACGGGGGTGGGGGTGTAAAATATTGAAATTAAGTGCAACCGTGTGATCTTAACGTAGTCAGCAAATAACTTTCGTTCAAACTCAACCACATGAAAATCCCGTTAGATTTGAACTTGAAAATTCTGTTAGATTTGATTCTGAAACATTTGAACAGTAAGTTGAAGTGAAGTGCTGACTACGGTAAGACAATTTCTTTTCTCTTCTTTCTAAATTATGTATAAGTAATGAATTGTAATGAATTTTTATTTTAGAAATAAACAGTTGCCAGTTACAGTTACTAACTGTTCTACTTCGAACTTTACTTCAACACGGCTGCCAGCCAACACTCTCGATATTATATCTGCTGGATTACTTGCAGATGGTACATACTTCCATATTATATCCTGAGTATCTTGCTGCAATTCAGCGACTCGGGTGGCCACGAAACACTTTAATTTGGATGAGTGCATTTTGAGCCATTGAAGGACTATTTTGGAATCGGTCCAGAAATATACAGTGTTTGTATATTTTGACAATTTGTATTTTATTTTTTTCCATGTTTTGCTTAGCAGCACGGCTGCACAAAGCTTAAGCCTGGGCAATGATTTTGCCTTGATTGGCTCCACTTTCGATTTGGTGATGAGTAACGAAGTTTTATAAATGTTGTCATGCCTTGAACGTACGTACAAGCAGCAACCGTACGCTCGATGAGATGCATCTGCAAACCAGTGGATTTCACTGATGCAATTTGTAGAGATAAAAACAAATCGAGGTACGTCAATACGATTAATATTTGCTAAATCGTCATAGAGCTGGAAGGAAGGGTTTCATCCCAATCAATGTGTCGAATCCACATTTCCTGAAGCAATATTTTGCACCGAATGGTTACGGGACCCAGTAGTCCGAGTACATCAAATATTCTTGCGGTTAGGACTGAACGCTTTGTGGCTGGCTGTATATCTGGAAGTTCAAACCGAAAACAAAATATATCTTCTTTAGGTTTCCAGGTCATCCCGAGTGCTGTGGTAATCTCTTCTTTTGCGATTTTCAAATGAGCTGTTTTCCTCTGAGCTGTCAGGAAACATCTCAAGGTGATTACTGTTCCATTTTGTCAATTCAAGGCCGGCTAACGATAAAATGCTCGTTACTTCCTCTTTGATTCGTGTCAACTCATCCAAATCATCGGCTCCTGTTAACAAATCATCAACGTACATATCTTCTGTCAGATGCGCGCACCTATTGGGAATTTTTCCCGATGGGTACTGGCGATGTAGTATAAGCTGCGAATAGCGAGAAAAGGTGCGGCAGATGTGCCCTAGGTGACCGTGTTTAATTGAAAAACCTCCAATGGTTTCTCCGTTTCACTCCTCCATAGGATCAGTTGATATTTCCGATCACGCTCATCGATTAGAAATTGGCGATACATCTTAGAGATGCTAGCGGTAGCTCCTCTTCTGATAGTGATGATATTTGATTTGGAAAGTCCTCTATTTCGCAAAATTGCTGTAAAGTCGAATCTAGATTTGGTAAATGGCGACTAGTTGCTATATTGCAGTGGTCGCTGTAGCGTTGTGGTAATGCGTTGGACTGCTACGCAGAGTGTCCGGGGTTCGAATCTCGGCACAGGCAAAATCAAAAAAAAAAAAAAATTGGAAAATTTAATTTTTAAACACGGCACCACCTCTTGGCAGGCAATGGCAAACCTACAAGAGTAAAAACTGCTTTGAAAAGCTTTTCACTTCGCCGTTCTGATTCGGCATTAAACTGTAGGTCCCTTCATTCATGTACAAATATAACACGCACAACATGAGTGGATGCGAAAAGCTCGGCCTAGGCCCTCCATGGTTTGTTGTGCCATTAAAAGTAAAGTAAAGTAAAGTTGCTATATTGCAAGTTATTGCACGAGATTGTAATTTTGCCCTGATCGTTTTGATGAAAGTCGAGCTGAATCTGTTTTGTCATTTTTTCTGTAATAAAGTTTAATTCCGAACAAGAGTCTAGGAGTGCTCGAACTGGTTACATCAACCCAAACTTGTCCGTAATTAACACGATTGCCGTAGGTATGATGGCACCCGTGTTTAACCTGTTAACCAATGTAATGGATGGTTTAGAATTCAGGTTTTTGGTAGTTTCAACTACAGCTGCTGTAGTAGCAGACATAGATAGATAGTCATGATTAAATTTCGAACTAGAGGTTGTGACAAATATGTGTAAACGAGTGTGGTGAGATGCCTGGCAGATTTTACATAGAGAAAGGGAGTGACATTTAGGCACGAAATGTCCCTTTCGTAAGCAGGTAATACATAGGCTTAATCGCTTTATGAAGTCAAACCGTTCCGCCTCTGGAAGGTCCATGAATTTGGAACAGCTTCCGAGTGGATGCTCTGATGAATTGCAATTTACCTTCGCGTTGAGGAATGTATGTGAAGTTATTTTCGAGTTTTGATGACCCCTCTTGTCTCGTTGCCCTTCGTTGTTTCTTGTAAGTTGTGGCTTTTCGATAGAATATATTTACCTTTTGCGTCCCTCTAAGAGCTGACACCGCCGACTTAACGTTTTATAGAAGGTGTCCCATGTACACAATACTTCAAACTCCTATTTCTCATCATACGCGCTCTTTGATTCATGATCTGTCTTGGATAGTACAATATGGATTAGAATGGCATTCATTACATCCATTTCTGTGCCAAGCGATTATAACGATGCACGCAGTGCTGATACAGAATCGGCAATCGTACGTAGTCCAACTGGATCCCCCTTGTTCATGGTGGGGAGATTGAATAGCGCGGTAATATTTTCCAGAAATATCAGGATGTTGTTGTCATATCTTTCTTTCAGAAGTTGCAACGCTTTTAGATAGTTGTCATCAGTAACCTGGATCGGTTCAATCACTGCCATGGCCTGACCAGAAAGACAATTTAGTAAATAGGTAAACTTTTCAATAGGGGAAAGTGTAGGCTCTTCATAAACCATTTTGTAGAATGAGCCTATAAACCGTTTGTACTCTGCGTATTAACCATCAAATTGTGGGAGCTTTAGGTTTGGTAAGCGCTTGCGATGACCAATCGATGAGGTTACATGTTAATCTACAAAACTGGTTTCAAAACTATTATTTCCGCTTTCACTATTTAATAAGGTCAGTATTTTTGACTTTGCTGCAATAAATAATTCCTCTAACTCGCTTCTAGAATTGTCCTCTGACACTCTCTCAATTTGCCCTTGAATATGGCTTAATTGCTTAAAGTATGATTGAAATTTTTGTAAACGGCACTCGAGAATAGTGGAGTCAACTGTGTCTCCATCCCTATTCACCTTGAGTTTCACATTGGTAATGTTCCGTTTAATGCTAGAACGTTGTTGTTTCAATGATGAAAGGCATGGATCACTTGACTGTAAGCTATCGCCATCCTCTTTTACTGTAGCCATTTGTCCAACGATTTGTTGCTACGAGAAACAATAGATATGTGAGAATGTAGTGAGCGTGGTATAGAACCTAAGCTTGAAAACTGAAGTGGGATCGAGATAATTCGGAGGCCAAACTAGCAACAGTGATTATAGCAAGATTGATTTATGACTGTTAATATATGTATGTAAGTTATACTATTTCAAATAGAAAATACTAAAAAAATATTTTTGTAGGAGCTTCTAGCTCTTTATTGCTTTACTTCTTTTCTAAAACTGAACTTAACAAATTTTATGGCTTAGAACTTAACTTAACCTGCCTGCAGTTCTGCTGACGTCGGTTCCCATGCTTAGCAGGCAACACGTTGTTTTTGTTGTTGTTTAATATTTCCGAGGAATCGCGCCGCACTGCACCAGACGTAAAGTCAGCGTTTTTGTAAGTAAGGCGGATGCGCGTGTCTTTCAGGTGTTTTGAATATTATTGTCGCTAACTTGTATGTTAACAAATAAAGTTGATAAATGCATAAGCTCCTTGTGTTTTATTGCGAGTACGGTAGAATTAATCCAGGTTGTAGTATTTCTATTTGTTTAACGTGATTTGCGTTGCTAAATTGACAAGTTGGATTTTGTTTACTATTCAGGAGTTTTGTTATGCAGGTTTCATTAACTAAGCTTACAATTTGGTCTTTCTTACAAATAGATATGGAATTTATTGTCTTACATTGGCTAGTTATTCCAAGTACATTATTTTCTTTCTTAATAATATTATTGAATACAACATTTATAATCGTATTATTTCTTTTAACAGGTTTAATTAGAATATTTTCATATATTTCTCTTTCTGTAATTGGAATTTTCACAATATATGCTAACATTGTCGAATTATAAAGAACACTTGTTTCTGCAAAACTTAGAGCTTCTTCTGTTGATGAAAAATGCATCTTTTCGTCTTCTAGCGTTTTAAGTGTTAATTCTAATTCTTCTTTGTTTAATAAAATGCTATTTACTAATTTTAATTTTGCCCATTGTATGGCATATCTAATGTTTACAATTTCTTCCTTAACTAAACGTAATCTATTTTGAATACTTATTACTAGCTCGTTGTTGAAGTAGCTGTCTTTTGTTATTGCGTTTCTTAATTTGTCTGTAATTGCTGTTAGGTTATTCATACGTTGCGTTAGTGCTTGATTGATCAGAAGTTGTTTGTTGTTATTGTCGGTTAACTGTTTTGTGTCGTATTCCAATGCTGCGAAATCGTCGTGATCTGGAGTTCCGGCTAGGTATTTCCATGCTGTACCTAGGATGTTAATAGATGTTTTAATTTTTCTACCTGTCGGTTTAATAGATTTAATTGCTTCCTTTGTCTGTTCTATTTCTTGTCTTAAAGTTGGGTAAAACAAACTGTTTGTGTATACATTTTTGTCCATGAATTGCCTAACTTCTGCCAAAAAGTGTTCGTATAGGTCAATGTTAACAAAGTGTATTAGTTTAAACGTTCCGTCTTGGATTTTGGCTAGTCCTTTGCTTATTGTAATTATATGGGCCGCTGAGTAGTCTGTGATTTGGAAGTCGGTCAGAGCCATTGTTGTCGCTGTAAGCGTTAGTCTGCAAAAATTTTGAAAATGTGTCTGTTTTATTTAATTTTTACTACTTAGCTTTTAATATTACTTTTATGAACTACCCTATCTGACTCGGTCAGGACCGTAGTCGACCTATTTTCCTTAACTACTTATTTTTTGTACCTAGGCGAGATTTTAGTTCCTAACCTATTGTGGATCTTTACGTAAATTGTTTCACCTGGGTTATAATCAATAATTGGTTGTAATTTGCTATTGTGGTTTCTAAGATCTTGTTGTTGTTTATCTTTTATTCTTTGAATATTATCTAATCTAGCTTTTTCGAATTGTTCGGGGTCTGTGCTTACGACCGTACGACCGAAGAACATTTCAATTGGCCTATTATTAATTGTGCTGTGAATTGAGTAATTATATTCATAGACAGCTCTGTCTAGAAGTTGTGCAAATGATTGATCTCTATTTTCAGCTTTTAAACAACGCATAATCTCCGAAAGTGTTGAATGGAACCTCTCGATTTGACCATTCACTGCACTTTTATATGGCGGCGATTTGAAAATTTTAATTTTTAATATATCTTCAATCATAAAAGTTATAGACGCTGAATTAAATGCTTTTTCGTTATCAAAAATGACGGTTTGGGGTACTCCGAATTGAAAGAGAAGTTCCCTTAGAGGTTCTTTTATATCTTGAGTGGCTTTTGATTTTATTGGTTTTACCTGCGCAAATTTTGAGAATTTATCTACAGCAGTGAGCACGAGATTACCTTCCGTTTTGTATATATCAATATGCACTATATGTCCCGCATACGAGGGGATAGGTGTCTCTTTTAAGACGGGCTTATTTGGATGTCTGTCGTACTTATTTGTTTTACAAATACTACATTGTTTGACTATTTTATTTATTTTGTTATTCATGCCCGGAAAAAAGTATTTCTCTAGTATATGAGATTTATTCTCTTTACCATTGCGATGAGCTCTTCTATGCGTTTCTATGATTATTTCTTCCTGCCTTTGTTCGTCTAATACATCTTCTACCTCTCGCCGTGCAAACCTAATGCGATATTTATTAAAGTGAATTGTGAAAATTTCTTGTATTATTCCCATTATTGGCTCGGGAGCGCTGATCCCGTTAATTACTGAGGGGTTTAAATACCTTTTCAACAATGAGATGATTGTTTCCTCAGAAAATTCTTTTTCTGTTATAGTGTGGCGATGAAAAGTTGGAAAAACAATTTGAAATCTATAGCTTGATTCTGTAGACCAAATGAAAAATATTTGATTCTTAAAAACGTTAATAGGTACATCTACGAATTGAATCAAATTTTGACCTGAACTGTTGTCGCTATGTGTCATCACCGACATTGAATTTATTTGTTGTTGTGCTGGAATTCTCGATAGTGCATCAGCCACAACGTTAGTTCGACCAGTTTTATAAAATATTTCATGATTATACTCTTCTAATTCTGCCTTCCATCGCTTCATCTTACTATTTGTATTTTTGTTGCTTAAAGCAAAAGTTAAGGGCTGATGGTCTGTAAAGATTCTGACCTTAGCATGCCCATACAAAAAATTCCGTAGAGTGGATAATGCCCAGACAATGGCAAGCATTTCCTTCTCGTTTGCGGCGTAATGTTCCTCCGCTTTACTAAGAGTTCGAGAAATAAAAGAAATAGGTTTTCCATTTTGAGACAGAACGGTACCAAGTGCAAAATTCGAGGCATCAGTTGTGAGCTCAAAATCGTTATTGTAATTTGGAAAAGATAAAATTACTTCATCAGAGACTAATGTGTTTTTAATCTTCTGAAATGCTTCTGAAGCTTGTTCATTGAATTCGATCGGTATTTTTGCGGATTTGTTTTTTGAAATTCGGCCTTCTTCACCTCTGAGTAAGATTGTTAATAGCTTCGCTAATTTCAGGTAATCGCGAATAAATCTGCGATAATAACCAGATAGGCCTAAAAATGAACGCAATTCTTTGATATTTTTGGGTTCGGGAAAATTAGCAATTGCTTCGACCTTTTTTGGGTTGGTTCTAATACCCTCTTGCGATATTATGAATCCTAAAAATTCTACATTCTTTTGAAAAAAATGACATTTGTCAAGTTGAATCTTCATATTTTCTTCTTCTAAGGTTTTGAAAACCTTTTGAAGATTTTGTAAATGTTCTTCTTCAGATTTCCCAAAAATTATAATATCGTCGATATACACATAGCAAATCTTGCTTATATATTCATGAAGGATATCGTCAAGTGTACGCTGAAAAATGGCGGGCGCGTTTTTTAGCCCGAATGGTAGCCGAGTGAACTCGAACTAATATATATCTGAAGGCTTTAGTGGGATCTGGTGGAACCCACTTTTGAGGTCCAGCGTGGTATAAAAAGAATTGTCACCTAAATGCGATAACATACCCTCTATCTCGGGTATCGGATATTTGTCCGCTATAGTTAAACTATTAAGCTTTCTATAGTCAATCACCAACCTATACTGTTTGTTACCACTGGAATCGGGTTTTTTTGCAACGATCCAAACAGGTGAGTTATAGGGGGATCTGGATGGTCTTATAATGCCATCATTAAGTAGTTTTTCTACTTGTTTCTCAACTTCGCCTCGAAGCGATGCAGGATATGGATAAAACTTACTATATATTGGAGAATCAGATGACGTTCTTATTTCTCCCACTACTTTACAAGTATAAGTTAACCGTTAATCCGGTTCTGAAAATAAGTTCGGATGCTCCTTGACCAATTTCTGTAGAGCTTGTTTTTGATATGGAGTAATATTGTCATCGTGTATTTTGATAGCATTTACTGCATCAGCTTTTAATTCTTTAATTAATATTCTTAAATTATTTTTAATTGTTAAAATTCCCTCTTTAATGTTTATTACAGCATCTAGCTGTTTAAAGCTATCATAGCCCAGAATGCCATGGAAAGTTTTTAAAGGAGGTAGTAAAAAGAATTTCAAAGATTCTGTTTGATTAAAAAGCTGTAAAAGTGTGTGGTGGTTTATTTCTATATCACCAGCAATAGTTTTCGCTAAGAATATATCCTTATTTACTAGTACCTTTTTTGCTAAATTGGGTTGAATATAATTCTGGCTAGAGCCAGTATCAATTAATTTTAATACTTCGCCGCTCTTCGTGCGGCATTCGAAATAAGGCAACGAAGAGCGTTTTAGCCTAAAAAATGAATATCGCTATATTCGTAATATTGCCCTTCGTCTTGTATATTGTTGTCCACTATGCTCAAATAATCATTAAGATTCTCTTTTGGCTCAGTGTTCGAGCTAGTGCTTGGAGCATCACTTATATGAAAATTGCGTTGCGCCTTTTGTGGCTTGAAATTTCGCTCAGAAGTGATCTGCGGTGGCCTTTTGCCGAATAATTGATTATTTTGGGGTTGATTCATATAGTTAATTCGACGCGAGCGCAAACTTTCATCTATCTCCAAAGGCACCGGTGGTTTTGGGGCTTGTGGGCGCATAGGCGGTTGATTAAAGTATGTTTGTGCATTTAAATTCTGATTAAATCTTTGATTTGGAAAATTTTGTGAAATAATTTGTGGTTGTGTCTGTGGTAGGTATGCAATTTCTGGGAAGAAATTTTGTTGACTCGATTGCCTCCGAAAATTTCTTGGAGGTAAGGATGGTGCGATGTTTCGCTGCATCCCTCTACGATCAATATTGGTGTTATGGGCGTACCGTGTGCGGAATACCTGATTTTCTAACTTTAAACACAAGTGTAAAGCCTGGGGCAGATCCATTGGTTCTTTCATGCCCAATAGTTTAGGCAAATCGCCGTTAAGGCCGCCCACAAAAGTATCTAACGCCTTGTTTCTATATGTGTGAGTTAGAAGGTTAAGAGCCTCACTACCTACCTCCATACAACCTAACTTATTAAGTATTAAAGATAAATTGGAATACACTGCTTGATAAAATTCTTCAATTATCATGTTTCCCTGAACTAACGATGTCATCTGATATTCTAATGTGGATACATCGCGTTTATCAGCGCGAATTTCGGCGTACCTTTATTTGACTCGTAAATGTTTAATATTCTTCATTTTTTTTCCACGAGTTAAACTCGGCGGGTTTTCCCGAAAATTCACGCAAGCATTTTACAACGTCGGGTATTTTATCAAGATCTGCAAGGTTGTTAGCATGCTCTATATTGATAGTTTGGTCGCAAGCGTCTGTTAAGCTTGCATTTGGATTTAAAGTGGACCTTACTATATTAGGGCCCTGCCTATTGACAACATCTAGCGCTATTCTACCTATTAGATTTACTAAGTCGTTTTCGTTTATTGTTCTGTTTACTGATCCCACACCTTCAGCATTATCACTTGCTGCGCTAAGTATCGGTGGGCGAATTACATTGTTTGGGTTTGCCATTGTTTGTTTTGTTAGTTAATGAGTTAGTTTTTTTTCTTTTCACTGTACAGTGTACACTATTCTTTTTGTGTTGCTATTTCAACAACGTCACAATTTTTAAACTCACAAATGGTTTTAAAAAAAAAAAAGAAAATTCTATAGTTTTGCTTATTTGCTCTTAATTATAATAATCACTATAATAATAATAATAATAATAACAATAATAACTTACACTATAATAACAGCAATTTTCATTTTTTTTTTGTGTTGATATTTTGTTAATGTTGATATCCTATAGATGCTGATGAGGTGGCTTGCGTCCAACGCGTCCTTTTTGCTCTGCTACTAACGGGCCTGATCTCACACTAGCACAGTTGTTTTTGTTACTGCTCCACACGTTCTCCGAAGAAGGATCATTGCACTACTTAAGGCCTTTTGTTTTCCTTTAATTAATTATTCGCGACGTGAGAGCTTATTTTGCTCGGGCGCCAGTTATACTATTTCAAATAGAAAATACTAAAAAAATATTTTTGTAGGAGCTTCTAGCTCTTTATTGCTTTACTTCTTTTCTAAAACTGAACTTAACAAATTTTATGGCTTAGAACTTAACTTAACCTGCCTGCAGTTCTGCTGACGTCGGTTCCCATGCTTAGCAGGCAACACGTTGTTTTTGTTGTTGTTTAATATTTCCGAGGAATCGCGCCGCACTGCACCAGACGTAAAGTCAGCGTTTTTGTAAGTAAGGCGGATGCGCGTGTCTTTCAGGTGTTTTGAATATTATTGTCGCTAACTTGTATGTTAACAAATAAAGTTGATAAATGCATAAGCTTACGATTTCCTTGTGTTTTATTGCGAGTACGGTTACCTTGTAACTGTCAATAGTGTTTACCAATGATGAGCTGATGATAACGGTGCTAACGGTTGTTAGCGGTACGCTCGTGATGAACGGTTGTGTTGTAGCAGCAGCAGCGAAGCAACGTCAACGTCGACTGTAAACGTTGGCGACGACAGAGAAGATATGTCCACTTGTCAGTCAGCGCCGGCACCAAATGACTACTGATGTGATGGAATGTTGTGCGATGTGATACACGCGTTGCACAGCGATTCGCGGAGTTGCTGAACGATGAAAAGTACTGCTAATCAATTTAGCATTTTGTGGTCGCTGTAGCGTAGCTGTAGTGCTTTGGACTGTTACGCAGAGTGTCAGGGGTTCGAATCTTGGCACAGGAAAAAAAAAATTATAATTAAAGACGGTTATCCAATAGACCGTCCTGCCATGGTCGCCAAAAAATTTGGGGAAAGAAAAAACACCTTTTATGGTTGTCTTCCGAAGTGCAAGTTCCTCTTTATTTTATGTAAGTACATATGTATATTTAAATTACAAGATATATAAAATACGAGAATAGGCAAGTTGTGATAATCCGTTATAATATTCAAAACTTTCGATAAGTATGGATAGATTAGTGTTGATGAAATTAATAATGATTGCATTTAAGTATTCGATACAATTTATGAGTCTTATGATATACTATATGTTTTGAGTTATAATTAAAAACAACTGTTTAAAAAAATTTTATTATATAGTTATTCTGCCCGAACAGCCGTAATGCAAGCTGAGGGAGAAGCTGGTGTATTGACAGGCAGCGCGAACTCAAAAGCGAGTATAGAAGGTACGAATTCGACTACATCTCAAGTTTCTGACGGATCAAGCGATATGCGAGTCGACGTCAATTTTACGGTAGATCAAATTCAAAGTCAGTCTGACTGGTTGGCATCGGCAACATTTGAGTACATTCGAATTTAGATTCGATGAGCTACAAAGGCGTAAGCAGAATCCAATACTACACGAGAATGATATCGCATTTCAACAGCGAGTAGAAGATATCAAGGTGCAGTCATGCCATTAGTAGCGCACTCCAACTGGCTGATCGGCTACCAATAATTCGTGGTAACCATCGAATCTACAACGACTTCGTCAGTTGCAAATCTTTGTTAAAGATGATGCAGCCAGCGCATTGAGCTGTTGGCCTCAGCGGTAGGACAGCAGATGCGTAGAAAACTTTATATTCGTCATTCGATAACGAATATTTATGTCATGCAACGACAACTTTATTATTTAAAATTTTCTAGAATCCCGGATAGACAGCGTCTCTGGTAGTCAATGGGAAATGGCGCGACCCACAGATTGTATCCCGAATTTGCAAAGGGATTGGACTATTGAGCCGCGCGGCGTAACCTTTGATTAACAACAGCAAGCATCGCACTACGAACCTTGGCAAGTCAACATACGAGAACCAGCGCTTCATCGACAACCAACCATAGCTTATTTGTCAATTGTTTAGGTAATCAATCGTTTAATTAATTAATAAAATTAAACGAATTTTCGAGCTCGGTCTATGTCGGAACTGTCTTTGGCGAGGACAAATTGCCCGAAATTGTTTGTCTAGCCGGTGCCCTCGGTGCTCGCGAGCACCTCGCAACAGTATGATATATCCGAGGCTATCGTCAGCAAATTCCAGCAACGGCGTATCTCGAGTCTCAATGCTGTCTACGATCACTGACATATTCACAATGAATAATAGCAATTAAGAAAGGGAAGGTGAGATCGACCACGGAGTGTTCACCAGTTTAGTTTCCATGCCGCCATCCATGCTTTTAAAGTCTTCTATCAGCAGAGCGCTCGCGATTATCAAATGCGATCGGAATGTTCGCTCCATTTATTCAAGATGGTACGCTACGTCTGACAACCATCGCAATCCAGCTATACTACCTAGATAGGCGTCTATCCTGGTCATTATCTCATACCACAGTTTTGAAATCTTGCATTTAGGGGCATAGCAGCTTATTTCGACGAAGACGAAACTATTGGATTATAAGTTTACGAGCATTAGCGAGGTCCTTGATAAAGGATTGCTTAGTGTGCGAAGGATTGAAGGCGAGAGATTGAAGAGAGAGCTTAAAAATAATTGGGAATCTACCAGCTTGTTGCGTACGTGCATGCTGGCGTCGACTATGCGTCCTGATCATCGAAAGAAGAAATCGGTGCGGTTTTGTGTTCAGAGTGCAGATCTTCGAGACTTAAGCACTCTAACCCCCGAACATTTACTAATCGGAGAATCATTGGTACCTGCACTTGGCGAGCACGTCCCTGTGGAACGGCCGGTGAATGGCCTCAGCTTCTGGCATTCCTAACAGCACATAACTCAGAGATTTTGGAAGTTATGGAGCGATAGCTACCTTCATGAGCTCCAGCGTCTTCCAAATGAGCCGAATCTAGACGGAACCTGAAATTGGACGAATTGGTGGTCATAAAAAATGAAGCTACTGCGAGTCCAATTTGTAATATCAAAGTTCAGCATATAAAAAAGGTAGAACTTACTTTACTTTACTTTTAATGGCACAACAGCCAATGGAGGGCCTAGGTCGAGCTTTTCGCATCCACTCATGTTGTGCGTGTTATATTTGTACATGAATGGAATGGACCTACAGTTTAATGCCAAATCCGAACGGAGAAGTGAAAAGCTTTTCATAGACAATTTTTACTCTTGTAGGTTTGCCATTGTCTGTCAAGAAATGGTGCCATGTAGAAAAATTATTTTTTCTACTTTTTGATTCTGCCTGTGCCGAGATTCGAACCCCGGATACTCTGCGTAGCAGTCCAACGCACTACCACTACGCCACAGCGACCACACGTTTAAATCATATTATTCAAATACACAAAAATACGTATCGTGAAATACGATTTTTTACAAATAGGTAAAGCATAAGATTTGCTCACGTTCAAAGAAAGTCCATTATTTTTACTCCATAAGCTAAGAGAAATTAAGTCTACATTCGTTTTAAAACACAAGTCATCAATAAGGGCAGTAAGAAAAGACAAATACCATATAATTGGATATCGTCAGCATAAGCATTCACAGTGTTTGTGTTTGCATGTAGAAAAATATTTATAAAAATAATAAAAGGTAGAGGACCAAGCACCGACCTTCGCGGAACATCAGATTTGACAGACATGATGTTCGAAACAGCATAGCCTACCTTAACCCGTTGGTATCTACTATTAAGTAGCAACTCATAAGCATTACTGCTCTATCAGTGAAACCAAAATATGTTTTTAGTTTCTCATACAGCAATGAATGACTCACCCTATCAAATGCTTTCGAGAAGTCCAAAAGACATAGTAAAGTTACATGATTGTTGTCAAAAGATATTCAATCTCACATCATCCAAAATTATCACCATAGCTATAGAGCAACTATGCCCAGGTCTAAACACCGATTGAAGAGGTGACAAAAGGGCGTTCTCGAATAGGTATGTGGAAATTTGCTACCCCATAAGATTTTCACATAAGTTGGATAGTGAAGAAAGAATGCTGATCGGGCGGAAATCGCTAGGTAATGAAGGTGAAGAATTTTTTGGTAGAGGAATTATAGTTGCTATTTTCTATGCACTTAGAAAACCTGAAGTAGAAAACAATGGTTGTTAATATGAGTACTGGATTCAGAATAACGGCAGAATTATCTTAAGGAAATTTATAGAAAGACCGTCTTCGCACATTGCCTTAGACTTAATTTTTATAAAACCTCTAAGTACATCACATTCAGAAATTACAGAAAATGAAAAAGAACTATTTAAAGCTAAGGATTCCAAAGGACTGAATGATGTATTATCAACATTAAACATAAGACATCGGGGTCTGTATTACATTACCTTTATCACAGACACCAAAGCAAAATATCGGTACAAATTCAGTACACAGTTTAAATAGCTTAAAAGTGACATTTTAAAAAAATTATCATCATCAGTATTTCCTACAATATTTCACTTGTATGAGAGGTAGGCGGGGCTACTGCCCGAGGTTGATAATTTTCATAACAGTTATTCTTGAGACTATTTCATTGGAGCGTTAGTTCAATTTTCTTTAGAACTTTCTTCAATATCTTTAAAATGTTCACTTGTTTAGAAGGCACTACGCTTATGCCCATTTTAATACTTAATCTCTTCCTGACTATAAGAAATGTCTTTGCCAAGTTTGGAGTCTGATGGCTCCTCTCCTAACGAACAAAATTTTTCAGATTTTAGAGAACCGTCTTTTTAACACGGACTTTCTTACATGTGTCATCTATCCTAACTGACGCTGGACTTACCAAAGTATGTTCATGAACTTATTAGGAAATTTAGAGACTTTTTTCACAGGCTTTCCGTCTATTTTTAAGGTTTATTGTATTTATTTTTAGTGGGATGTATGTAAACTCATAAATGCCTCACAAACTTATAAATTCGTAAGCAAACTTTAAAATTTCATACAAATTTAGACAATTTTATACATTTATGAGTTTATAAGTAGTAATCCCTCTATAATATTTATTGAATTTAAATTTTAAGAAAAATTTACACTCTGAGTTTCTCTTATAATACACAAAATGTAACACTCATAACAGTTTTCTTATGAGCAGCTCAGATGATATTTATGAATTAGAATAGTTTGAACTAAATTTTATTTTTTTTTTAATTTACGAATAGCTCGGGGCTCATCCACATAGCGCACGGACTGGTGACCGTGGCAACCGCTTTAGACGAAAATATGTAATGAACCGTGTATATCCAAATAGGCATTCTTTACAACTACAGATATAAAATCATCATCTGTTTATCAACTTAATATGATAATTAAGGCTGTTTTGATGTCCAGATAAGTTTGTTTTGTCCAGATAATCGGAAATGTTGAATAGATAATATTCATTAAAATCTCTACATATTCCACGAAAAGGATCATTTTGAGCATAATTTGTTCTGCATATGCTGTTTTATAGGAATAAAATATCTTGAGATTCTACAGGGTATATGTATTAAAGTTTATTTCGCTTAGTAAATACGAAGATGATAAAATGCCAATCTGTTTAATCGGCACCATTTTGAAAAATTATCAAGATCTTGCAGAAGGGCGGAAATCCAATCAAACCTTATTTTTTAATAAGGAGGCCATGACTTGCTTTACCAAATGGTTTGCTAAAATCAGTATATATAACATCAGTTTATTGGTTATTAATAATAATTAAGTATAATAAGTAAGTTTGTATTGATGTGTTCCAGAGAATCAGAAATGCTGAATAGAATATAATGTTCATTAAAATCACTATATATTCCACGAAAATTATCATTTCCAGCACAGTTTGTTCTGCATATGCTTAGTTTAATAGGAAAATAAATAACGTGAGCTTCTAGAGGGTATATTAAAGTTTATTTCGTTTAGTACATATGAAGATGATAAAATGCTATATTCAGCATTTTTCATCTGGTTATTAATTAATAAGTTTTAATCGATGTTAAAATGTTCATATTGTGGAAGATTCAAAAATTCAAAAGAGGATTCCAATAAGAACTCTATTTTACTTATGTTGGAATTATATTGAGAATTCCAGACAGGAGATGTATACTTAAGATGGGTCTAACTAGTGAAGTGAATAGCGTATAACCGTGGTTAAATTCTTTGTCGATCGTTTAACAAACCCTAAAGAACTTTTAGCTTTGTTCACACTCGAGTTGATATGCAAGTTAAAGCTTAACTTGGGGTCCATAGTAATACCCAAATCAACAAATATCAGCACATTATTATGAGTCTGATCCTGTAAAGAATATTTAGATTTACATTTATTTAGATTAAGTATCATTAAGTTTAATCGGCTCCATTTTGAAAAATGATCAATGTCTTCTTGCAGCAGTTTTTGTTGGGATACAGAGTTGTAAGATAAGAACAACTTTACATCATCAGCATATTATTATAATTTTGCAATTTCGAATAACAGACTGCAAATCATTAATAAACAGTAGAAACAATAAAGGTCCCAGTTGGCTTCCTTGAGGAACCCCGGAAGTAACAGCAATGCTTTTTGATACGTTATTTCGGAAGATCACCTGTTTTTTTCTGTTAGTGATATATGACTCTATCCATCCATCCATCCAAGGGCGAAAATCCAATAAAATCTAGCTTTTTAATCAGAAAGCCACGATTGATTTATCAAATGCTTTGCTAAACTCAGTATATACTTATAACATAACTTTCTTTCCATATATATTACACGTAATGAATTCTAAAAGGTGGTTCGTCGTTGTAGATCCCAAGGAACCCATGTTGCGATGTGTTGATCAATTTTATAATAGAGTACATTATTTGGGTAGTAACAATTAACTTAGAAATCACACTTAATTTAGCAAAACTTCTATAATTTGAGATATAAGATTTAACACCATTTTTATGAAGAGGAGCAATAAAAGGTTCTTTCCAGCAAATTGGGAAATAACCATTTGTCAAAGATGATGGCAAGAGGTTTATATAAAAGTTAGGCACAATTTTTTATATAGAACTCAGAGACTTGACAGCTCAATATACTTAAGGTGGTGAAGAACATATTTAGCACCTATGGTTGGAAAACAAATAGCATTAAACGAATCAATGGCGAACGGGTAAAAGTCATTGTCATTGAAGCAATTACAATGTCATCACTAGAAACAAGATCACCAAGACACATACTTATTTAGCTGTGTTCAGCAAGTTAGGTTTTATTTTTTTTTATATTTTTCTTTTTTTTCTTACGCAAGATCTTAAAATAAGATCCCTGTTTCGGCCTGTAGCCATAATTTTAATGTACATTAGGTTTAAGTTCATTTATTGTAATCCTTGGAACCCTTACCAGCTGATTTTCCTTTCTTTAAGTTTGAAGAGAATAGCGGGGGTATTTCGTCAATATTTAGACAATTTACCGCAATGTTTAAAGAATTTATTATTACTCATCGAGAAGCCGACAAGTGCAGACGCCCACCACAGCAACCAACCCAACATTAGAAGACCCATCCGTTACCAGACGCTGCTACTCTAATCACGAAGGAAAATTGAGTTGGAACAGGTTCGCCCCAATAATATTTTTATACCTATAATAAATATTGTTAGAACATATACTGTTGCTTTTATCTTTTTCTTTACGACTATTTTCAACTTCCCTCGAGATCCCCCTCGTCCGGAGACGCAAAGCCCTCGCCCCTTTACATGGTCCTTCGAGCCGGATCCGATGAAGTTAAAATACATGCTCATTGCAGAGCCTCAACGATCAGCAATACATCAACAAACAGCCAACAACACAAAAGCAAACAACATAGATACCAGGCAGCAGTATATCAATATACAAGAAACAGCATAGATGCCAGCTTGCACTACATCAACAAAAACCCACAACATATATACCAGCCTGCACTACATCAACCAACAACTCGTCATTGTTATCTAAGGTATGTGCATTTTTATTATTTATTCTGTGATTAAAAAAGTGCTAAAACAAAAAAAAAAAGTAATAGTGAAGTAATCTTATAGCTAGACTTCATAGATAATTAGCGCTATACCGTTTTTTTTATTTTGCATAAGGTATATACTGTCAGAAGTCTATACCTTCATATATACACTCGCCTTTTCATTTCTCTCATTTTTTTCGTCTTTGACTCTGACGTCATCGATAGTGGGTTACAGTTGTCGAAATTGTTCTTGCAAAAAAAAATATAAGTTCGCCCCTCTTACATTATCCCACCCTCTCATACATAACGTTGCACTCAAATATATTTGAGTACATGTTTTTATATTCATAGCGGAATATAATCTAAGTACCCTACTATATGTACGCATAGAAATTCAGATATTTTGAAAAAATGAAATTCAAATAAAATTAAAGAAAGTGAAATCAAATAATAATAAATAAAATAAATAAATTAATATAAAAAAAAAGTGAATACATATGATACTGGAACAACCAATAGAACAGATTCTCAGAAACAATAGTGGACGGACATCAGTGCATCTAACCCAGTGGGAAATTTATGAAACCTCGATATTTTTAATATATTTTTGGGAATATTTGTAAAATATTCAAATATAATAATAGTCGAAGGACATCGGTGCATCCCACCCAGTGGGAAAATAACACGACATTATTATTACTGAAATATTTAACTAAATTTTAGTAGTATCTAATTGTAATAAAATATATAAGAAAAATTAAAATATAATAGTTCAAATATTTTTATTTTATTATTAAATTTTCAACAATATGCCTGTTTAAGCAAAATTTAATCGTGCAGCTAGTGCCCTTTTAGACTTTGAGCCCGATTTCAACGACACTATGGGTAACCATACAGTATTTACGCCGGAGGTTCAAAGAGAAGAACTGAAAGCTCTATGGGAGCAAGTCAAGGCAACTTATGAGAGTTACTTAGACTCTATAGTCGGAACTCTTGAAGACACAATCGACGTAATAACCACCGCGAAAGATCTATATCGATCATGCCATCAAGCATATGTTTGTTGTGCCGCACTGATGAACGAATTTTCACATAGCTTTTCCGAGCCGAGCCCCATTAATTCAAGTCGAGTGCTAGATGGAATGTCATCATCTGAGCCGAATATGTCTCTTCCGCCTTGTGACACGTAACTATTTCACGGAGATTATTTGTCTTGGCCCTCTAGGGATCTGTTCACGGCCATTTATATTAATAACGGACGTTTGTCCCCAGTTGAGAAACTATTAAACCTGAATAAAAAGGTGCGCGGTGAGGCTCGTGAAATGGTTCGAAAATCAACATTGACCAATGATGGGTTTATAGTGGCTTGGAAAAACCTTACGTTATGAAAATAAACGGATTCTAATCAACAGTCAGCTCAAGGTTCTTTTCAATCTTTCTCCGGTTACTATAGAATCAGCTAACGCATTAAAAAAACTTCAACGCGATATTAACAATTGAATTCGGCTCTGAAATTGAATAACATCGATGTTAGTAAATAGGATTCCATTTTTACGTTTCTTTGTTCTACGAGGTTACCAGAAAACGCTTTAGCTCTGTGCGAGCAAACATTGAAAGCGAAGACCGAGATTCCAAAATGGGTTGATCTGGATGATTTTTTAACGAATCGTTTCCAAACGTTAGAAACCGTGATGAACCTCAGAAGCTCAAGTGTAAATATTGCGGATAAGTCGCAAGCTTTTACTTTAGATAGTACTAGCTCAAGGCGAATAATTATGTAGTAGTCATCATGCCCACATGAAAACCAATTTTTATAAGCTATGCCCATCTCAGCATCATAGTTTCAAAAATTTCCCGAAGTTTGGAAACATGGATGTTAGCGAACGTTTTTCTGTGGTGAACAAATTTAATGTTTGTCTGAATTGTTTAGCGTTGTCTGATTTAGTAAAAGACTGTAGAAGTCCCTTTAATTGTTTCAAATACAAAGGCAGTCACAATTCCATATTACATCGTGTGCAAGAGGCCAATTCTTTAAATGGCAATGGAAGCCCAGCCCCGACATTACTCGAGCATTGTGCACCCTATCTAGCTATTCGGACGTTGTGGCAGCTGGCTGAAGATATAAAAGCAGTATTCTCCGAGGCATCGAATATTCTTCAAAATTTCATGTACGTAGACGACGTACTTGCAGGAGCTCATGATTTGCGAACTGCAGCCAAAACACGAGATGAGCTGATGAAGGTACTAGCTTCGGCAGGGTTTCCCCTGCGGAAATGGACAGCTAACTGTAGCGCTGATTTTCCAAAGGCTTACTTGCTTAGAGAAGATTTTTTGGAACTCGACAATGAAAGCGTTGCAAAGACTCTTGGGGTGCGTTGGAATGCGAAGTTCGATTATTTTTATTTCACTACAAAGGCTATAGAAATTCAGCATTCTTTCACTATGAGGGAAGTTTTGTCAACAATAGCCAAGTTATTTGATCCTGCAGGGTGGTTAGGTCCAGGTCTTATTGTAGCAAAGGTGCTAATGCAACAAATTGGCTAGAGAAGTTGGACTGGGATGATGCGCTAAAAGGTCGTACTCTACAGTACAGGAAAACTTTTTTGTTGCATTATCCACTAATCAATGAAGTTAGGGTACACGCCGGATCAATTTCTCTCCAAATGCAAAGTTTGAATTTCATGATTTCTGCGATGCTTCGCAAAAGGAATATGCCGCTGCCCTCGACATTAGAGTCAGTATTCCACAATTGTTCTTGCCTGGTTAAAAAAAACTCCCGTGCTCATGGACAACATTTGTAGCCAATCGAGTAGCGAAAATAGTAGAAAAGGT
Source organism: Palloptera scutellata (assembly GCA_958295655.1). NCBI lineage: Eukaryota > Metazoa > Arthropoda > Insecta > Diptera > Pallopteridae > Palloptera > Palloptera scutellata. Next base: position 59,462,937 of record OY282450.1, read on the forward strand.
AGTCAATCCAAGTTAGGGCCATGTTGAATATGTCGAAAATCTAGCAGATTTGGGGAGTCGAGTAGTGATACCACAAGAACTCATCAAGAGTGATCTGTGGTGGCATGGACCATCTTGGTTGAGTAAGGACAAAAGTTCAGTCTCAAAAGATGTGTTTTGGTGCTGATTATATGGAGCTACTAGCAAAAAGAGGACTAGCTAGCAAAATTCCTTTGTTAAATGTGAATCCCTTCCTCGATGCCAAAGGAGTAATGCGAATAGGAGATCGATTAGCTTTGGTACCAACTTTGTCGTACGATGAACGGCATCCAATAATTGTGCCCTATGATTGTCAATTTTCCAGATTACTAGTTGGGTTTAGTCATTTGATCTCACTACATGGTGGAAACCAGCTAGTCTTGAGTGTGTTGAGGACAAAGTATTGGATACCAAAAGCGAAAATTCTGGTGAAATCCATAATTCACAATTGCAAAATTTGTGTAATTAATAAGAAGAAACAACAAACATAAATTATGGCGGCATTGCCTCCTGAGAGAACAACAATTTCAAGACCCTTCACAACGACTGGAGTAGATTTCACAGGCCCCTTCGACATTAAGAATTATACTGGGCGAGCTTGTCTTATAACTAAAGGCTGTTTGTGTTTTTGTGTGCTATGCCGCCAAACAATACATATTGAAGCGACCAGTGATCTCCACGGCACCTTTTTTAGCGGCTTTTTCTCGGTTTGTATCTCGAAGGAGCTGCCCGAAAAAGGTTTTTTCTGCTAATGGTACTAATTTCGTAGGAGCTTCACGTGAACTAAAGAAAGATTTCTCTGCATTTATAAAGTCAGCCGAGAATTTGATGCCGAATCAACCTGGTTGCACTAGTGTAGAATGGCATTTTTATCCTGCTGGTGCACCACACATGGGTGGCCTATGGGAAGCAGGGGTAAAGAGTTTCAAGATGCATTTCCGAAAGGTTGCCGGAGGTATGAAGTTTACGTTTGAAGAATTCTCAACATTGTTTTCTTGCAGAGAAGCGTGCCTCAACTCGAGACCAATTAGTCCGATTTCTGTAAACCACGATGATGTCGCTCATTGACCCCCGGTCACTTTCTAACTGGTTCCCCCCTATTGTCGATAGTTGAACCAGAAATTAATCAAAATCCAAAATCCATAATTAATCGATGGCAAAAAACTAAGCGATTCATCAACAATTTTGTCAAATATGGAAATCTGAGTATTTGAAAGAGCTTCACAAACGTTTCAAATGGATGTATCCCCAGAAGGATATAGAGGTAGGCGAACTTGTTGTTGTCAAAGAAAATAACTTACCACCCAATGAGCGAGTGACGAAATTTTATGCGGGTTCAGATACTAAAATTCGAGTTGCCGATGTTAGAACTGAACGTGACACTATTACACATCCGATCAACATCAATAACTTTTATTATAGACAAGCATTATGGGCCGTTATAAGAGAAGTGCATCCCGAGCATCCAGAGTGGCAAGCGCTGAATGCCGCTTGTTTAAGGGTATGAACCTCATAAAATACTGCGCCCAATTTCGCGCGATGTTTCTTGTTAATCGACTAAAAGCTGTGCACCGATACTGTTCGAATTGCCTTTCCCGACGCTACGATATGGAAAAATGAACCAATAAAGGTAAGGCATTTGCCATTGGCTCCACCACACGATGCACCATGGACCGGACGCTTCGCGATCTAGATCCACAATATCTAAATCGCTAAGTGACACAGAGTCTGAGTATCGTCCACAACTCGTGGCTCGGCCGTTCGAGCGTAGACGATACGATGACGTGTCCTCCGGTGGTGGTAGCTCGAATGAAGAAAGAGCGTCAAGGAGACCAAGCTCGTCTCCCGTACGCTCATGCGACATAACACCGGGCGATCGAGCAGAGCCGGAGCCTGGTTTGCAGTCGGGACCTATTTCGTCTGAATCGAACCCGTCCCCCTCTCAACCTAATCGTCAGGTGTCACTGGTCCACACAAATGCGCCTCTTTTCCGACCGCCACTCCAGTCGGCAATGACACCACGCCCGTCTCACCAGAGCTATCGGAGCTGGCGTCCACAGCGCAGACAGCTGGAAAGGCCTTTAGATGCTCGACTGGCGCCGCTGAATCCAGGAGAAGCTCAGTCGATTATTGCGAAGTCGCTTGCTCGTCGATTCGGACTCCAGTTTGGGATCCCAACGCATTTGCACTCTAAAATTATGCAGTTGATTTGACTCAAATGTCGAGTTGGTCGTAAACGCCAGAATAGTGCGTGGGTTTACTCAAGTGACCCCTCAGGCTGACATAGATCCTCGTTTCCTCGATCAATATCGGCACATAATACTCGTCGACAAGGACTGCTACAAATCGGCTCCCTTTTGCTTTATGTTGGGTACCGATGTATATTATCGAGTAGTGTAACAAGGCATAATGCCCACGCAATTGACGAGCCAGGGCACCATCTCCGAATGGGTAATATCTGATGTTTGCTCGCTCTGAGCTTTTTTTGCGTATATCTTTTTAAGTTAATCGATTGTAAAACAAACAAAAATATGTAAACATTATATACATACATAATACACTGAAATCACCGAATAAATATAAAACTGCAAAATTTATTTTTACATTTTAAGTTTAATTTGCCAATATGGCAGGGCGTGCGGCATGTTTAGGCCTATAGCCATAATTTTAATGTTCATTAAGTTTAAGGTAATTTTTTGTAACACTCAACAGCTCGATTTTCCTTTCGTTAAGTTTGGAGAGAATAGCGGGGGTATTTCGTCAATCTTTAGATGACTTACCGAAATGTTTAAAGAATTTATTATTACTCACCGAGAAGCCGACAAGTGAAGACGCCCACCACAGCAACCAACCCAACATTAGAAGACCCATCCGTTACCAGACGCTGCTAATCTAATCATGAAGGAAAATTGAGTTGGAACAAGTTCGCTCCAATTATATTTTTATACCTATAATAAATATTGTTAGAACATATACTGCTGCTTTTATCTTTTTTTTTACGACTATTTTCAACTTCCCTCGAGATTCCCCCTCATTCGGGGACGCAAAGCCCTCACCCCTATGTTTTAATTTGTTTCTAAAAAAGATAAATATTGTATGTATTATAAAAACATTGTCAATTATTCTGTTTGTTAAATAAATTAACAGATACAACAAACGGAAAATTGTAAAGAATTTGGAAAATGGACAGAATTTTTTTGAAAAACATTTTCTTATTTATCTTTTTTTGGCTTTGACGCTCAAGTAATGTGGGGCATGATAAATGATGTCATAAGGGAAGTGGCTGATCATACTAGGTTTGAGTTACTACGAACAATAGATCAATTGACAAACAGATTAGCCAGAATGGAGGCTTCTACCCACGTGAAGGAGTACGTAGCAATTAGAATGCCAGAATGCGAGCAGAGCCCTAAAAGGTTTTTGAGTCTTACGATGGAAGCTATAATTTATTGTCGCTGTAGTGTAGTGGTAGTGGGTTGGACTGCTACACAGAGTGTCCGAGGTTCGAACCTCGGCACAGGCAAAATCAAAAAGTACAAAAAAACCAATTTTTATACACGGTACCACCTCTTGGCAGGCAATGGCAAACCTACAAGAGTAAAAATTGCATATGAAAAGCTTTTCACTTCGCCGTTGAGATTCGGCATAAATCTGCAAATCACTTCGATTCATGTGCAATTATAACACGCACTACATGAGTAGATATGAAAAGCTTGGCCTTTGGCGCTAACTGCGATCATAGTCTGATAAACTGAAGTTCATTGTGGTAAAGGCAAAACACTTGCCACAATGGCTGACTATCACTTTATTCAACACAGGGGTACACCCTGTGTGTTGAATGTAACAATAAAAAAAAAAAGGCAAAGTGCAGTCATTTCCAACGGAGATTATTACGTTTTCTTCTGCGTGTTGCTACACCGTGGCCCTAATTCAACACCCTTCTACCCGGAGTGGTTTCTTCCATTCGCTCAACATGACCCAGCCAGCGAAGCCGCTGGATATTTTACGCTTGGCTGACTAAGTCAGGTCAGCGAGCAACTCATTCCATCTTATTCGATACACGTCCTCCACGCATTTTGGACCATAGATCTTACGGAGTATCTTCTTCTCGAACGCTCCCAACAGCCTCTCATAATTGGTGGTCAATGACCAGGCCCCATATATTATATTAGGACGGGAGGAATGAGGAACTTATAGAGCGTTATTTTCCTAAGTAAACGAAATCCTTGACGACTTCAAAAGTATAATTGTCAAGAGTGACATTTTGTCCAAGACTCTTTGTTTGATGAAACAAGATATTTCGCTTTGTCCTCATTCACCACTAGATTCACTCAACGAGACACCCTTTCCAGATTCGAGAATACTGCATTGACTGCTCGCGCAGTAGTGCCAATGATGTCAATATTATTAGCGTATCCTACTCTTGTAGAAAATAGTGCCAGAGATGTCGATATTCGCAGCTCGAATTATTTGCTCCAGCATAAGATTAAAGAGAAAGTCAAACCGGACGTGTTTAGTTTTATCCCCGTGTGTCTAAAGTGGACTAAGGTAAAATTGGTTTGCTTAGCGAAAATGACGCATATATCTAACTGCTTCGAAGCATTGGAATATGCGTGATATGTGTGGGCATAAGATTAATCGAAACCAACCAAAGTGGAATGTGTTGGGTGGAATGAACTTTTCCACCTAATTTACGTTAATGTTATGCAGGCCGATCTTGAATACTTGCAAAAAACGAACAACCACTGCAAAGTTTGCTCTGCAGCCCGCTCTTCCCCTCCATCGCTCGGTCTTGCTGGAAAAACGGTAGATCTTAATAATATTCCATGTACACAACTAGTTCAACAACAACAGATGCAGTCTCAATCACTAAGTCTTTCACCGCAACAACAACAACAACTCCAAAAAACATCTGTCTCGCAGCAAAAACAACATAGTGAAAGTGATGAACATCTAACTAATGAATTCAAAAATCTTCAGAGTAATTTTCGTGATTTTGTTAATTATGATGATAAATTTATAAATTCCATCTCAATCTTTGGTCTCTTCTGATTCCGTTGTGTGCTCTATAACTACACCCAGTGGTAATCACACATCTCAAACCGCACCTCAAATGCGCAAAGTGGAATTCTTCAGAATGATTTTCCATCAGTTAAAGCCGCCATACGCACTCATGTCAATACCCCAGTTTGTACTACTCGCAATAAAAAGCCTAAAAGAAAACAGCTTTCGCAAGATGTGGTTGTCTTAATCAAAATTCGGTTCTTGATGTAATTGCCAATCTTCGTTCAAACCAACAGCCATAAATATAGTATATCTGCTATGAGAAAAAATTTAAAGATATGCTGACTTCCTAGACGCATGTTGCTTTGTAGTGATACATTGCCACTTGTTCCTAAACGGAACCCTGTAAACTTTGACGATGTGAAGGGTTCCCAAACGCATCACTGTTGTTATCGATACGCAGAGAAAAATAAACTGCGCATGCATAAACAAAAAGTAAAATGGCGAGTCAAGAAGATATGTAAGCACTTCTTTTAATTTTATAATATAAATGCTATAATTTAATAAATAATTGTTTATTACAGCAACAGGAAGTGGACACATTCTTTTAAAACCCTTTTGTTAAACGCCAGGTTGGGGATGGAACCGGAATTTCGTTCCAAGAAGAAAAAAAGGACTGTTCTATGGGAGCAAGTTTTGCGAAACATAAAAGAAGTGGATGAAACATTCCCATTTTCACGAGATGATATATATCGGAAATTCTTAAATTTTATGGTGATGTATAAGCGGATTAAGAAACGTAACAGAACGTCAGGGGAAGCAGCAACTACCTGGGACTTCTACGACCGACTAGACGAAGTTTATGGCTGCCGCAGCGATATATCTGTACCTGAATGCAATCTGGACTCTAAAATTAATTCACTATACAACGATTTGGCTGCCGATAGTAACGAGCCAGACTTTCGTAACTTAACCCCAAATCAGGACGTAAACTCACCGCCAGCTCCCAAACGTAGTCGCGTGGATGTTGTTGATTTTTTGAGAAAGGAAGCAGATAGAAGACTTCTAGAAAAAATGTTAAGTTGTGAAAAAGAAAAATTGAGACTCGAAAAAGAAGAAATAAGAAAATTGTGCGAAGCTCTGCAGTTAAGTCGTTACTGAATAATGTTCATCCCCTTCTTTTTAGTTTTGCAAAACTCGTCAAATTTATTGATCTCATTCTTGAAGTTTGTTGTTTTTTATTTTTTTTAAGCAGAATCACCTAGCAAGTGACAATCAGAAAGAAAAGTAATTTCACCTGTTGTGATTGCACGATATAAAGGGCTATCGTGCCAAACAGAAGCATCGTGACAACGACCTGGATAGCCTACGAAAACATCTAGGAACCGCAGGCGACAGCCTGCAAGTATAAATGAAATAGTAGGACTTAAGATAAAATAAATAAAATGTTATTTAGAAAATTTACCTGTACCAAATGTTTCCTTGCGATTATAATAGCTAATACTATCATGTGACGGCTGTGATATTCTGATGTGCGTACAATCAATGCATCCCAAGACGTAGGGAAAAGAGTTCCTAAATGACTCCTAACCTTCCATTATTTTCCTCTGGCTTGCTTCTTTACTTACTTACTTTTACTTTTAATGGCACAACAGCCCATGGAGGGCCTAGGCCGAGCTTTTCGCATCCACTCATGTTGTACATATTATATTTTGTACATGACTGGAAGGGACCTAGAGTTTAATGCCGAATCCGAACGGCGAAGTGAAAAGCTTTTCATAGCAATTTTTACTCTTGTAGGTTTGCCATTGCCTGCCAAGAGGTGGTGCCGTGTAGAAAAATTATTTTTTCTATTTTTTTATTTTGTCTATGCCGATATTCGAACCCCGGACACTCTGCATAGCAGTCCAACGCATTACCACTACGCCACAGCGACCTGGCTTGATTCAGTGTTTGGAAATTAAATTAGATGTTTTTGTCTGGCGATAAGCCTAAGACAATAGACGAATAGCATGTACCTATTCCAACATTGAAGCGATCGCTTAAGTGCAAAACTTGCATGCTTAGGTATTCAACCTATTGGCTGAAGTCCTACCTTCATAATAGGGTATGCCACGTTGAAATTGAAAATGTTAGACCTCAGTCTTTCGTGGCCTCTTCCGGCGTTCCGTAAGAAGACATTGGAATCTACTTCTCCCACACACATTATCTGCTGAATGCAGATAATTCAAAACTCTTTAGCAGAATCAATACTGCTCTGTTGCAATCGGACATTAATCGCCTAGTTGATTGGTGTCAACGAAAAAAATTTACTCTTAAAATAAAAACATGTTTTCAAATGAGATTTGTAAGATCATTTAGTATTCTATTTGAAACAAGGTTTACTTTCTCTAACCATGTAAACTACCTTATGCCAAAAGTTTATTCGCTCCTTTTATTCGTCGTTATGGCAGGGATTTCAAAGATTCGTATACGCGTAAAATCTTGTATACAACACTACTTTGTGTCGAAACTTGAATATGCTTTCTTCATTTGGAATCCTTTCTACATATACATAATACACACTCTGAAATTATTGAAATAATTCAAAAGAAATTTGTTCATTTTGCTCTCCAACCTTTACATTTTGTTGATACTATTCCTTCGTATAATGCTCGATGCTTAATTATTAGTTTGAAGCCTCTTGAGAGCAGAAGAGTTACACATTCCCTCATGGTTGTGTATGACCTAATTTGTGGAAATATTTATTCCCCATTTTTACTTGAAAAGATTAGATTCAATGTACCTTCATCATCTGCGCTACCATGTCCAATTTTATGTATTCACTTTGAGAACTAAGTATATATCAAATTAATGCTCTAATCATAAAGGCCTTGCTTAAATTTAAAAAAGTCTCAAAACAATACAATGTGGATCTCTATAATTAGGTATCATTTCAAGCATTAAGTATATTGAATTGTTTTATTTACAATTTTTATTATCTAATCGTTAATTATTATTTTTACAAAACTTTTTATAATTTTTAGTTAGTAAGAATACTTTCTATTTGACTAAATAAATGAAATGAAGTCGTCCGATAGGTAGTCACTTGCCTAAAACCTTTTTTGGTATCAAAAGGCGCGGAGAAATCTGTCCCAATTTTCACTGCGCTTTTGGTGTCGGTCAGTGTCATTTTGAAAAGTAACTTTTTTTATTTTTTAAGTTCAAGTCCCCTATAAATGTAGAGCATTGTGTTGATTGGAAGGAAGATTGATAGGTGGGAGGAAGAAGTAGGGAGAATGAAAGAGGGAATGCAATCACAGGTAAACCCCATGTTAAGTCAGGGCTTCACCAAATAAAATTGACAGAGCGTGACAGAGAGAAGTCAACATTATAAGCCAACAATGAAAGCTCGAGTTCTGTGGACTGCCATTCAGGCTCAATATTGCTCCTATCATCTTCCAACGTACTATAGATGATATCCTTAGTATCATTAGAAAAAACAAGATTCATGGGAAATGAGGTAGAATACCTCGAGATCGTTGTTTCCAAAAACGGAATCAAGATCTGCCCAGATAAGCTACACGATATTATTAATTAAGAAGCTCCTAAGGCACTACGAAGACTGCGAGCATTTCTTGGATTGTCGCAATACTACAGTCGATTTATAAAGGATCGCGAAGCCGCTTATTAAATACCTTCGAGGAGAAAATGGGAACATTGGTGCCACTCAGTCTAAAAATATCTCGATAGAATTTGACGAAGAAGCGAAACTAAAACGATGGAGAGCAGCACACAATTTGCAATCCTATAAATAGTTTCGGGAATCAATTAATCTTGTATAAAGGCTCCACACCAGCAAGGAAATCGAAAATAATATTCAGGTCTCAGATTAAGCACTACATTACCTTCAATGACATACCATAAACGGACTTCTATCCACAATTAAGGAATGTGTCAACCCTAACGTGATCAATGGGTTATTATGTGATCTATCCAGTTTGGTAAAAATCCAGGACAAAATAATAACAATGTTCCCTGGCGTTAAATTCCACACAGCGAAACATTGTTTTTAACACAGCTGACCAACGCGAGATTTTAGGCTCTCACGCTCAGCGCGCCCATATGTATAATCACTTCCATTCCTCAAACTTTACGGTATCTCAGGTACTTTATACTGGCCATAGGTAAATGGGCGCCAGCAAAGCTTTTGAATTACAGCAGCACGCTTAGATTTCACGATCAACACTCGCAATATAAACTTCAGATTTTGATGACTATAATGAAGAAGTAATCAAAGGCGAGGTCTTTATAGAATCAGGTGCTCATAAATACCGAAGTGCAGGTAAAAATAAACCCAATAACGCAAATGATAAATAATTTTGTCGAGGTGACCAAAAGAAATAAAATAGACACGAATTAGCCACTGAAAATTAGCCACATAGTCATCTTAACAGATATTGAAGACCCTATTTACTCGGTTACCTTGGGGAAAATTAATGTCATAAATCCAATTCTATTGAATAGTAGAGAAACTCACAAAAGTTTAATTGCTGAAAACTTTGCCAACGTTAGTATATGTGATATCTCAAGCATCTCGAAACTAACAATTTTTCAAGATAATAACAAGATTTATTTTGTAATCAAGTAAAAATTTGGTAAACCTGTAGTACTTAGAATTAAGCTTTTACCGGTAGTAAAAGAAAACAAAGTCATGCTATTAGAAACAGATATTGTGGCCGAATGTGGACAATGGTACCAGCCGCTCCATAATTGTAAAAATGCAGTGTCCATTACCTTTTGCCAACCTCTCAACGAAAGCCATTGCGTCCGACAGTTGCTCAACTACCACTCCACAACCTGCAAAACCACGTCAGCAGACAACATTGCTCCAATCCAAGAAGTAGATGACGGGCTAGTTCATAAGGCCAAGTGCAGTCAGGACGCCCTGTACCTGTTCCATCCGAAGGAGATTAGAACGTCTTCTTCTGCATGTTCCCTCACCGTGGCTCGAATAAAACACCCTTCTAGCCGGAGTGCTTTCTTCAGCCAGCGAAGGCGCTGGATTTTATACGCTTGACTCGCTTGTCAGTTTCGACGTACAGCTCATCGTTCCATCTTATTTGATACACGTTGTCCGCGCATATTGAACCGTAGATCTTACGAAGTATTTTCCTTTCGTACGCTCCTAACAACCTCTCATCATTTGTGGTCAATGTCCACGTCTCGGCGCCATATATTATATTAGGACGGGAAGAATGAGGGACATTTAAAGCGTTATTTTCATCGGTCGAGACAGGGCTCTGCTTCTCAATTGCCTACTGAGCCCGTAGTAACACCTGTTGGCAAGAGTTAATCTCCGCTTGAACTCAAGGGTTAAATTATTGTTGGTATTAATGCTGGATCCTAGGTAAACGAAATGCTTGATGACTTCAAAAGTATAATTGTCAAGAGTGACATTTTGTCCAAGACTCTTTGTTTGATGACACAAAGTATTGCGTTTTGTCTTCGTTCACCAATAGTGCCACTCGACTAGACTCCCTTTCCAGATTGGAGAATGCTGCACTGTTTTTCTCGGTTCTGGCGTAATGTGAATATCTGGTCGATGGTGGATTTATTAGGCATGAAGCCACACTGATAAAGTCCAATCAGTTTGTTCACGATGGGCTTCAGTCTTTGTCTCAGTAAGCTTGACAGCAACTTATATGCAATATTAAGAAGGCTTATCCCACGGTAGTTGGCGCAGATCGTGAAATCACCTTTCTTATGAATTGGGCAGAGTACGCTGAGGTTCCAATCACTGGGCATGCTTTCATCCGACCATATTTTGCATAGAAGCTCATGCATGCGGGTTTGTGAGCTCTTCGCCTCCAGTCTTAAACAACTCAGCAGGCAGGCCACCTGCATCTACAGCCTTATTGTTTTTCAGCCGAGCGATGGCTATTCAGAACTCCGTCAGTGATTGGGGTTTCCGGAGTATATTTCGCAGTGACGGGATTATTGTCGTTATCGCCATTAAGCAACTGCGAAAAGTGCTCTCTCTATTGTCTCATTATGGCCTGGACATCTATCACCAGATTTCCCTCGTCACCAAAACCATTAGTCAGGCGTCTTATTAATTTTGCCTCCTTCTTTCCCCCACCTATCAATCTTCCTTCTAATTAACACAATGCTATGCATTCAGAGGAATGCACCCAGTGTTTAATGTATCAATAAAAAAATAAAAATAAAGAATTTTCAGACCTCGTTCCTGTCCCGTAACATTTCGGTTTCATTAAACTCGCATTTCTCTTCTTGCTCCTGAAGATACGTTTCTCCTCTCTCCTCAACTCTCTGTATCGTTCCTTAGGAGCGTTGCAACTGACTGCATAGTGGCAATAGCATCGCGACACTCTTGGTCGTACCACATATTTCAGCCGTACACACAGAGCGGGAAATGAGGGTCCACTGCAAGGATACATCAAGTTGGGTGTTTTGCGATAGGAGGAGTGCGAGTCGATTGGCGAAGACTTCGGCTGTCTGTTGTGATTACAGCTTTTCGATATCCAGCTTTCTCTTGGTTCCTTACCTTACGCGATTTGCTACACATATACTCGTACGTGTGCAGACCTGAGTCTGCACCTAGTCTGAGTCTAGTCCAGTATACTGGAAGCGTGCCTTCCGTCGACCGTGATCAATCTGGTTTTGTGTGTTTTGGTCAGGACCGCCCAGTGGCTTTATCTTTATCTTGAATCTTTATCTTGGATATCTTTATGTTGAAATCTCGTGCTACTAACTGTCATGTTTCGTGCGGCGGCGAAGTCGATCAGACTCACACCGTTGTCGGTGGTTTCGTCGTGGAGACTTAATTTTCCAATCGTCGGCCCAAAGAGATTGTCCTTACCCACCTTGGCATTAAAGTCGCCTAACATGAATTTAATATAGTGGCGGGGCAATGCTCATAAATTTTGTCAAGCTTGTAGAAGTCATCTGTGGTCGTTTCATCCTTCTCATTCGTCTGGGCATGGACACAAATTAGGGTGATGTTGAAGAATTTTGCCTTGATATGGATAGTGGCTCGTTCACGGGTGTGAACGTCGACACCAAATTCGTATCTCGACACATGACGGCTGTAGTAGATATCACAGACTGCTCTTCTAGAGTAACCCTGTCGCGTCTATCGCATTTCCTGTATAGGGGTGGTCGCTATCCATTGGATGCCACGAAAAAGCTGAGTCTCGACTTGAGACATAGAAGCACAAGGATAGAACATGGACGCACCTGCGACTGTCACGAAATTTACCTTTTGTCCTACGCAGTCAGACAGTCATTATGCGTTAAGAAAATTACTCAAAGGATACAGTTTGGTAACATCTTTATTGCATTCGAAGGGGAAATTTCCATCACCACCACCTATACTAACTGGATAAGGATAAGTCACTCGCATTCTGAAGCTCAACTTGCCCAGATTTCCAGCCTCGTAGAGCATATTACACTTTTCTTGCTCCTTGCCTCTTATCTGCACAAGGCTAACATCAAAAACTTAGAGTACATTACAATCATGTGCAAGAATTGCGGCAATGGAAAAAGCGAGAGGCGGCAGTGAAAGTCGATTTGGGATTAACTTGGCCACTCTAAAACGTTGACATTATGGTCTTCAAAGCATTTTTTAACAACTTAGCGGTACGCTTTGGGTCGTTATCTTGCTGTTTTGGCTGCTATTACCTTTGAAGACTTAAATGGGTCCTTTTTACAGATAGTCACAATGTGACGATCGAGATTTGCGTTAGTTTTTTTGGACTTTCCTCGAGACTCTTTTTGGGGTTTTCGCTTTAACGCATTTCTAACAAACTTATGGATTCTCCCCATCAATCGGCCAATGTCAGTGCAGTGTGAATTACGACCCATCTAAATTATAAACTATTTAATCAAATGTCACTATTTTTAAGTTAATTAAAGTAAAATTTACCGCTGCTAAATTAAGAACTGTAAGAACTCAAAAAAAACTTCTTTAAAAAAAAACTTTAGTGAACTTGTAGGTGTAACTATTAAGCAAGCAGATTTTGGCTTTTTTCACGCAAAGAAACAATTCATAATAATTAGGGAAATCTTACGTTTCACTTTACCAGCAATAGCATTGCCTTTAATTGCGCGATAATGGTTGCAAAAACCAATTCAAACAAAAAGTCTTTCAGTGTAACTATTAATTTGAGCAGGGTTGTATGTAATCAAAGTTTAAGATTTGGGCCGTGACAACAAAACTTTTTGCACTTTTTGTAGTGTGGCAATAGTATTGAATAATACTGGGAATACTTAACTTCCAAGATTTTCGTACAAAAACTTATTATTTAAGAAAAAACAAACAGTTACACATTAGACAACTTTGCCATAAAACTATTTTAAAAAATGAAATTGAAATAAAAATATAAAATTTAAATTTAAAATAGAGGAGTATGTAGCAATAGCATTGAATAATACTGGGAATACTTAAGTCCCAAGACTTTCATACAAAAACTTATTATTTAAGCAAAAAAACGAACAGTTACACCTCAGACAACTTTGTAATAAAATTATTTAAAAAAAATAAAATTAAAAATTTAAAATATTGAAAAATATAAAATTTAAATTTAGAATCGGGCAAGTTCCTCCTTGCGTCCTGAATATTATATATTGAAGCCGCGAGTAATGCCAAAGTTCGCTGTTCTCTTGCATCTCGGCCCGATAATAATCCCAATTGTATTTAAAAAATTTTAATGAACTTTTACATAAACCGCTTACAAAAATCTTTGTCAAATGTTTAAATCGGGTAATTTCCCTGTTTGTTGGAAAGAATTTTTTAATTTGCCTCTTCATAAGGATGGTGTTAAATATAATATCTCAAATTATATAGGTATCGCTAAATTAAGTGTAATACCTAAGATATTTAAATTTATTGTTACTACTCAAATTAAGCATTTTGTTACAACATTGATCAACACATCTCAACATGGCTTCCTTAAGCGGAGATCTACAACGACGAACCTCTTAGAATTCACTACATGTGTAATGAATTGATTTATTCATGACCAACAAACTGATATATATATATTCTGATTTCAGCAAAGTATTTGATAAAGGCAATCATGGCCTTCTTATTAAAAAGCTAGGTTTGATTAGTCTTCCGCCCTTGCTTCTAAGATAGAAGAATCATACTACTGTGGGCAAAAAGTAGTAAGACTTTGTTAATAATTACAAATTTTTTTATTCATTCTTCCAAATTTATTTCGTCCCCTTCAAAGTAATCCCTCCCGGCCTCAATACACTTGTGCCAACGTTTTTTCCAATTCTCGAAACAGTTGTTAAAGTCAATTTCCGGAATAGCCTTCAATGCGCTTAGCGATTCATGTTTAATGTCTTCAATTGACTCAAAACGGTGTCCACGAAGCGGTTTTTTGAGTTTAGAAAATAGCCAAAAGTCACACGGTGCTAAGTCAGGCGAATAGGGTGATTGCGGAACGATATCAGTCGAATTTTTGGCAAAATGGTTTTGTAAAACCAATGCAGTGATTTTGGAACCAATCGTGCATTCACTCAAATGATGTTTTAAAATGGTTTTCACTGATCCTTCCGATATTCCAACGATGCCAGTAAGGTCTCTGACTGTTAATCGTCGATTCTCGAGCACCAATTCCTTGATTTTATTGACGTGTTGATCATCAGTTGATGCTGATGGCCGTCCTGGACGTGGTTCGTCGTCAACGCGTTCTCGACCATCTTTGAACAATTTGTACCAATCAAAAACACTTGCTCGCGACATACAATTATCACCGACATACAATTGCCTTTTGCAACATTCTGAACGTTTCGGCACCAGAAATTTGATTCCGCACACAAAATTTAATGGAACTTCGTTGTTGAATAATTTCACTCATTTTGAAAATCGCCGAATGCACTTTTTGTACTTCAGAAAGACAAGCGTATACTAAACACTAATGATTATTTTGATGTGACATTTGGCACAGATGTCACCGACAGTCATACCAACCTTAAAAAAATAATATTTTGATGAATGGGTTTCCGCGCGAAATTTAAATTAAAAAGTCTTACTAACTTTTGCCCACAGTAGTATATTACTGAAAGAAAACAAAAGGTCTTCTTCTCAAATGCCGTATCAAAAAGCATTGCTGTTACTTCCGGGATTCCTCATGGTGGCCATCTGGGACCTATATTGTTTTTTCTGTTCATTAATGATTTGCCGTGTGTAATTCTAAATCGCAAAATCTTATCTTACAACTATGTAATCCAAAATTTTTTCAAAATGGTGCCGATTAAATTTATTGTTACTTAGTCCTGATAAATGTAAGTTGATGACATTTACTCTTTACAGGATCACACTTGAATAATGTATTGATATTTGGTGATTTGCGTGTGACCATTGACTCCAAATTAAGTTTTGAGTTGCATATCAACTTCTATGTGAAAAAAGTTGAAAGTTTTTTAGGGTTTATTAAACGTTGGTCAAAAGAAATTTAACGACCCTTATACCGCAAAAACGCTTTTCACTTCACTTATTAGACAAATTCTTCAGTCTGTATCTCCTGTCTGGAATCCTCATATTTGCTAAATGAAGTAAACTTTAGTTCACCCTGTAGAAGCTCAAAAGCTATGCTCACAATTATCCTTTTCGTGGAATATGTAGATATTTTGATGAACATTATAATACATTTAGAATTTTTGCTTCACTCGAATACATCAAAACCAACTTATTTATCATACTAAATCGATAAAAAAAAAATTGTTGAATTTATAGGTATGTATTTGTAGTAGTACTTATGGTATGAAATACCTATTCGTGTAATAGCTTTGCTCTTGTTTAATCCACCTTAAAATCGTTTCAAACAAAACATGTTGTTTATGTTGTTAATTAAATTTTTCAGTTGTTTAAGAATTCTTGTATGGTCTGTAGGATATTTTAATTAGAAATAAATACCATATCATATATATTATAATATATATCTGTAGTCAGTAAGAACTTGTATCCAGTTGACATCTTTCTTTTTCTTTTAATGGCTCAACAGCCCATGGAGCTTTTCGCATCCATTCATGTTGTGCATGTTATATTTGTACATGAATGGAAGGGACCTACAGTTTTATGCTGAATCCGAACGGAGAGGTAAAAAGCTTTTCATAAGCAATTTTTACTCTGGTAGGTTTCCCAAGAGATGGTGCTATGTAGAAAAATTTTATTTTTCTACCGTTTGATTTTGCCTGTGCCGATATTTGAACACCGGATACTCTGCGTAACAGTCCAACGCACTACCACTATCAGAGCTGGAAAAAGCATCGATGCGTTGATGTTTTTGAATATTCTGAAAACATCGATGTTTGGCTACCACTATCGATGGTTTTTTATTCTTCTGTGCGTAGCTGAGCGAAAAGCATGTAAGTAAAATTAATTAAGTTTTTTTGGCCGTTTGTAAACACTGCGGAAAACAGTACAAAACAGGCGGCAACACAACGAACCGCATGGACCACCTAAAGCGTATTCATCCGGAAATAATAAATGATCAAAAGAGTGAGTTGGATTTTTGGCATAAACCAATTTTTAGAAAGAAACTCGTCATATCCAAACGATTCCGTAAAAAAAAATTAAAATTAGATGAAATGGTTATTCAAATGATTACTTCGGATGTGCAGCCATTTAATATTGTAAACGTCTCCGGTTTCCGCAGGCTTGTAAACAAGCTGGATCCAAGCTGCCATATAACAAGCAAGACACACTTTCGAAATGTTGTACGGAGAAACGAATATAACGAATACGACGAATTAAAACAAAAATTCCAACTTGAAATTGATTGTGTTTACCATGTTGCCATAACAACAGATGCCTGGACATATAAAGCCAACGAAGGCTATCTTACTGTGACTTGCCAGCTGTTTTATCAACGCAATAACTATTATCGCCAACAAGTCATTCGGCTGCAAATATTGCAGACTCTCTTCAATTAGTTTTTAACGAGTGGCACCTGAAACAAGATCGTGTCAATAGTGACTGACAACGATGCATCCATGAGAAAGGCGTGCCAGATTCTTAAAATTAAGAATTTTCCTTGTTTTGCACACTCGATAAACTTGCTGGTCCAAGATCTTCTTAAGCAATCTTTTTTAAGCGAAATTCTTATTAAATGCAAGAGATGTGGAATTTTTCAAAAGCAGCACTATAGCTTACGAGAAATTGAAAATAGCACAGGGCGTTGATAATCCCTATGGTTTAATCCAGGAGGTGACTACACGATGGAGTAGTGCATTTCAAATGTTGCAGCGCATTATAATTACTTACGAGTCTATTCCGACCATACTTTAAGCATTCAAAAGCCCCGCAGCCATTATCTTCACTTTCATCACATCACTTTCAGCCATCACTTCCATTTCTGTGGATAAAAGGGTAACCATATCCATTGTAATTCCACTTATCTGCGAATTACATAAGGGATTAAATGATATACATAACTTGGAAGCGTCAGAGGCTATATCCGCACGGAACTATGCCAAAAATCGTTTGCCTGCACGCCTTTTACAGTACGAAACAAGAAAAAAAATCAGGATCGCTACCATTTTCTATCCGTGACTCAAAAAGGATAGTTTTTTAACAGCGTTGAACGCCAAACAGGCTGCGAAAGCCTTAGAGGATGAACTGTTCAACGAATTGTCCAAAAATTCACAAACCTCTCAACCAGCACCACTACAAACAAAACCAAAGCGTTTTTCCTTTATGAAGGATAAAATGCAAAGAAAAATCGTATCTTCCAAGACTGACGCTATTATTCTTATAAGACAGCATTTGGAAAAACAAATCGCAGTAAGAAGAAGTTAGTTATATTTAAATATTATATTAATAATATTATTTTTATTTTTTATTAGTGATCGCTGTGGTGTAGTGGTAGTGCGTTGGACTGCTACGCAGAGTGTCCGGGGTTCGAATCTCGGCACAGGCAAAATCAAAATGTAGAAATAATAATTTTTCTACACGGCACCACCTCTTGGCAGGCAATGGCAAGAGTAAAAATTGCCTATGAAAAGCTTTTCACTTCGCCGTTCGGATTCGGCATTAAACTGTAGGTCCCTTCCATTCATGTACAAATATAACACGCACAACATGAGTGGATGCGAAAAGCTCGGCCTAGGCCCTCCATGGGCTGTTGTACCATTAAAAGTAAAGTAAAAGTAAATATTATTTTTATTATATATATTATATTACATATATATTATATTATATCAGGATATGTTGTCTTTTAAAAATATAGCCAAAAAGTTCCTTTGCATCGTAGTGCGAATCTAAAAGAATCCTAAGCAAAGCGGGACATATAATTTCAGAGCGCAGATGCTCGCTTAAATGTAATGTTATTAAGAAACTTTTGTTTTTAAACAAAAATCAAAAACTATTTGATCTCTGAAATTTGTTAAATGTCAATAAGTGCATTGTGGACAATTCTTTGTAATTAATGACTTGTTCTTTAAGTTTAATTAAGGTAAAATTAATGAATTTGTTTATTTTGAAATAAAATTTTTAATTACTCGTTTGCAATAAAATACAAAAAAATTAATATAAATCTGTTTTTAACTCAAAAAGTGGTTTTAAAATCACATGGGAAATATCGATGTTTCATGTTTGCTCTTTTTTTCAGCTCTAACCACTATGCCACAGCGACCACTCCAGTTGACTTAAATAATAATTAGCATTCCAACACGCCACAGCAAAGGAAATTGCAAAGATATTCGCATATCGACTCCCAGCTATTAAAACCCTGAAACATAATAAAGATCTAAAAACAAGTTATACAAAACAAACAATAAATTCAAAAACATAATGACAATGTGGATGAAATTGATGAAAATACTATCCAAAATGATGGAAAAATAATGTTTGACTTAAAGTTTTTAAAAAAAAAAATGAAAAAAACCGAAAAAAAGCCATAGACTATATTACAAAAAGCAACTACAAAAACGCTGCAATAATCACAGATAGCTTAAGTGGCACGCTAGTTATAAAAAACAGCAACGACAATAACTCAATAGTTAACAATATAAAAAAACAAACAATAAAAACACTTTACTAAAACTAGAAATCCACCACATACCGAGTCATTGCACATCAGGCCAAACGAAATAGTAGCGGCCAAAAATGCTTGCAAATCAGGCCACGACATAAAAATAAAATATACACTAAAAGATGCAACCAACAAATTACTAAAAGCAATAAAAAATGATTGGCAACAAGAATACAACACTGTCAGCCAAATAAAAGAAAAAAACTACCAAAAAATGTTTCTAAAAATTCTAAAGAAACCCTGGTTCAATAACAAATATGACAATAGAAAATTATCCTTTACTTACTTACTTACTTTTAATGGCACAACAGCCCATGGAGGGCCTAGGCCGAGCTTTTTCGCATCCACTCATGTTGTGCGTGTTATATTTGTACATGAATGGAAGGGACCTACAGTTTAATGCCGAATCCGAACGGCGAATTGAAAAGCTTTTCATAGCAATTTTTACTCTTGTAGGTTTGCCATTGCCTGCCAAGAGGTGGTGCCGTGTAGAAAAATTATTTTTTTCTGCTTTTTTTTTGATTTTGCCTGTGCCGAGATTCGAACCCCGGATATTCTGCGTAGCAGCCCAACACACTACCACTACGCCACAGCGACCACGTGAAAATTATCCAGAAAATTATCCACGAACATAAAAAAAAAATAGAATCCTGGTTGGACATGGCTTCTTCAATGAAACACTAAACAGAATGAACATAGTGAACAATAACACTTGTGAACCCTGTAAATCAATAGAAAAAACTGACCACGTACTATTAAATGCTCCAAATATAGCACAACAAGAGACAAATATCAGCCTCTCATTCAAACTAATACTATTACAGAATTTATAGAAACACCGAATATTGATCACTACAACATATTAAACAAATTTATAATCGAAACACAGTTAACAATATAAAAGAAAAAGCAACAATTCAATAATCAATTATGGCAAGATGTAATTTCCCCTGGAAATCGGGCCAAATAAAATTATACCTTTTCCTACAGAGTAACTTTAAATATCTAAAAAAAAGATATAATTAGCATGGTCTTTAAAAGATTTCTATAGTTAAAATTTTCTTCCTTTGTTTACATATTATAACGAGATTTACATGCAATCAGCTGCCGCAATATCAATTTTGGCAGAACATCTGGTATGCATATACATATAAAAAGATAAAATATGAGGAAATCTTACATTTTTTTTTACGTTTGATACTTCAACATCACAATCAAAAACAAAATTTTAATAACCCTATCGGCCAGGTAAAACCGCAAGAAGAGAAAACCTATAAAACCAAAAGCCCAGACTATCATTTGAACAAATACATAAATGGCTATGTATAAGGAATGTCTAAATTAAGATTAGTTGAATTTTTGTGTACACCGAAGTATTGTACATGGAAATAGTTTGCGCAATTCTCGCAATATGGTAATTTTTATTATTATTTATATATGTATTTGTCCATATTTGTGTGGCGTAAATAGTTGCAATAGCCAAAAAATAAATATTGAGGTAAAAAAACTTGTCCTTTAGCTGGAGAATTTTTGTACTTTTTTCCGTTTGGGTTCCGTCTTAACCCTCAATGTGCTGCAATGCCATAGTAATATATAAGGGCTGGTCAGAATCTTGCGCAAATGGTCTTGCATCCATGCAATTGCAAAATGGTGAAGCATATTTTTGCTTTACACTAACAAAATATACAGTCGTGCACTTACTACACTTTTGCAAAGACGCAACCCCAAAAACCCGTAGGATTGTGCGCAACACTGAATTACAAAATGTCAGCTGTTGACTAAAAACAAAAGTCAAAAATAGAAAATAAAAAATTGAAAAAATTATTAAAAAGAGAAAAACCAAACAAAAAATGGACGGAGCAGGAGGTAAAGGAAATACTGAATTATCTTCAGGAAGCTGCGGAAAATATCACATTTATTAAGGTGACCACTAATTAGCAAAAGATATGCGTGCTGCTGCTCCGGTCGGCTTAATTGGGATTGCTCTTCCAAAGCATTTAGTGGTCGCTGTTAGAGATCTTATTCCATTTGTTGTTTATTTGTATTTATTTATTTTTTGTTGTTGTTTATTTCTATAATTTTAATTGGCACCAACAGCCCAAATTTTCTTTAAAAAATGTATAGAAATAAGTAGCATTGATGCGACGTGGGAGCTGATTTTCGGCGAAAAAAATCAGTATTGCGAATATGAAGTTGTCGACAGTGGTGACGTGACTGAGCCCATGTTAGAATGGAGTTTTACTGCAGATGCGGCTGAAGTTGCGTGCAGTGCAGAGAGTGAAGTAACCACTTCGCCTTTACATGAGCCTTTCAACTGCCAAAGAACCGAAAATTTGTCTTCAACGCAGGAATCAAGCATTGTAAATGTACGCTAAGTACACCAGCAACTATACCAAAAAAAGCCAAGGACTTTGCCGAAAAAATTAAAAAACATGCTCGGAAATCATCAGCTGCACACCTTGCTGCTTTTCAGGCGGAGCGAACAGAATTTTACACTATTTATTACCTTCATCTAACATAATTTCTGCTGCAGCTTCGTCTATTAAAGAATCGATTAATTTTTCCTTACAACTTTTTTTCGGCATGTTTTTAAACTTGCGTGAATATATCTTATTCAAAAAAAAATTTTGTTTTTCACCAATCAGCTGTGATTTTAGTGGTTTGCAACAAGTGTTGCACAGTAAACCCAAAAGGTCGTTCGCAATTGATAGGAAATATTTGCAATTGCACAAATTTGCAATGTCAAATGCACAAGATTCTGAACAGCCCTATAGTAATTCATACCTATGTATATAGTTACGAAAAACACATCTTTTCTCGTTTTGTGTCAAACAAACTCTGACTCTTTTATTATTTCAAAAACTTCTTACAACTAGCTTAAATCTACATACGACCACATACTCTTCTTAGAATTAAGTGCATTGATATTCTTACCAATTTGTACGAATACCAATGTAGCTGCAAGTGTAAACTAAGCATTTGACGCTTTCGTGGGAACAATTCTACTGGACAACGAACAATCTTGACTATTTTGTGCAATAGTCACGTTTGATTGTTATTTGAGTGGGCCATACGTGACTCCACCAACCCCAGATTCAACAGTCCCTGTTGAACTAGGAATTACATTTAAATCAATATTAACTTCTTTCTTCTCTTGCTTACATTTGTTTATATAAAAATATAATATTACAATAAAAGTTAACACCATTGATTAAGCCCATGAGATACATTTTTATGATATTTTAACTCGTTAATAACTTTTATATTTTCAACTTGATTACTCTTAATATATTCAAAAGTTATTTGTTTTTCGAATGTAGCATTAAGATCATTATTAGGGTAAAAATATTTTTCATGTTCAATATTTTTCCAATTTTGGAATGTATGAAAAGTTTATAAGATAATGCTTATTTATTACAATCTTTCTGTCGTCACAATTTTGCTTTAATCTTATATTTATTGCATTTTTTACTAACAATGTTTCACTA
This sequence comes from Palloptera scutellata, assembly GCA_958295655.1. Lineage (NCBI taxonomy): Eukaryota > Metazoa > Arthropoda > Insecta > Diptera > Pallopteridae > Palloptera > Palloptera scutellata. The sequence goes on from OY282450.1 coordinate 59,485,492, forward strand.
CCCAACTCCTCAACAATTGTTTTGTTATTCCATCTTAATTTACAGCTATTTTGACAGATACAATTTGTACTTTGTTAAAGTTCTTTCAGTATCGCATTTTCTTTGTAAATGTACATTTTATTGTTAACTGTGACAATATAAACTTGTAGTGACCATTGGTTGTTGAGAAAGCTGTCTTATGAATGGCATCGGGATGCATTTCAATTTGGTGGTAGCCTTTTACCAAATTCATCGTGGTAAAATATTGACATCTACCCCCCAATTTGTCAAATATATCGTCTATATTTGGCATTGGAAACCGATCTTCAATTGTTATGCTGTTTAACTTTCTTTAATCAATAACAATTCGCCAATTCTGTTTATTGTAAGTATTTGATTTTTTGGAACTATCCAAATGGGGCTATTATATGGACTATTTGATTCTCTTATAATATTCTGTGCTAACATTTCATCTATTTCTTTGTGTACTTCTTCTTTATGAATTTCTGGATACCTATATAATTTAGAGTATATTGGTAAATCATTCTTTGTTATGATTTTGTGCTTCGTTTCGTTTGTAAAAGTTAAATTTTCAGTATCATAAAATATACTTCTATGTCTTTTAATGAAAGGTTTTAAAATATTTTCCTCATGCTCGTTAAGGTGGTCTGTTCAAATTAAGTCTTCAACATTGTGGTTTTTTACTTTATTATTTCTTCTTCTTGGGAAAAATATAATGTTATCAGGAGTTACTGGTTTTAAGTTGTCTGTTAGGGTAGTCTATTACATAATTAAGATCCTGAAGGATATTGTTCCCAATTAGTCCATCATAGGATTTACTAAAATTCCACTCTACAAATTCGCAGTTATTATTTATCCAAATTGAATTCGTTAAAAATTGGAATTTTACAAACATACTCTATTGAGTGTGTGTTCCCTAATGCAGTGATTGAAGCTGTTATTTTGTGTTTCCACTTTGGTTGACAGACGTGCTTATTAATGATACTAAACTCTGCTCCAGTATCAATTAAAAAGTACAGTGTTCGAATATGATTGCTGATTTTTATATAGGGTAATTTTCTTCCCTGCTTAACTAAAAATTTGAAATGTCCATTTGTGCTACAACACCATTTCGATTTGACTGTCTAGTTTGGTTTGAAAATCCCTTACGGTTTAATGTATTTCTCTGGTTTGTAAAATCTACAATGAGCACATACTCTTCTTAGAATTAAGTGCATTGGTATTCGTACCAATTTGTACGAATACCAATGCAGCTGCATGGTTCTCACGGAAAGTGTCAACTAAGCATTTGACGCTTGCGTGGGAAAAATGCTACTGGACAACGGACAAACTTGACTATTTTGTGCAATAGTCAAGTTTGATTGATATTTGAGTGGGCCATACGTAACTATATTGTCCAATTACAAAAAACCGATATTACATACCTCTAAAGTACATTAAGCTACTATTTTAACAAGATCCTGTTTGTTGAAATCATTTCATAATTTTTCATTATTTTTTGCGTCAAATTTTCAAGCATTGATGACCATTATACCAAAACAAAGTTTGTTTGGCGAAACCACTAACTGAGACTGTCTGCTGCAGTAAATTATTCTTGGAAAAATTTAATATCCCGTCGATGTTCAACTACCATAAAATAAGGTACTAATGTATGTATGCAGGTAAACGCACATTTCAAAAATAACGCGTGGCGATTTTTGTGTCGACTTCTTATGTCTCCGTTTCATGATCCTTTTAAACTGTACTAGAGTGCAGGTAAGTCAAAACTATTTTGTTTTCGACTACCAAAACTGTGACCTGATGAAATATTTCAATTATGATGTTGAGCTGGATATATCCTCCGCCTCTAGCTCTTCAATGAGGAATTCTAAAACAAGAGTACCGGCAGATAATGGGATCTCATATGTGAATTCAATGGCCGCAGTTTCATCGGAAGTGTTGTCTGAAATCGAAGAATATGATTCAAAAATGCGTGCCACCACTGAACACTTGCAATGTGTCGTAGAACTATCGAAATACACCGTAAATTAGTCGCTACCCATCGTATAACAGTCTGAATCCTTGTCTTCAATCGCCAATCAGTCACAACCCATCGTTGAGCACTCGCGAACAACTGTTTCGCAATTACGACTCAACTATAAACAGTCACGCCCCACACTAAAGCAACCACGGCCCATCGCTAAGCAATTGCGACATGTCGTAGAACAAACACAATCTATCTTAAAGCAGTCACGGTCAGTCAACAGTCGTGAGTCATGTTCCACCATTAAGTGGACAGTCACGGCCCATCGTTGAGCAATCACACCCAATCACCCTGGCTGACACGCGAGACACCGTTGCGCAATTGACAAATATATTTGAGTCATCACAAACTGCAACTTCGAATAAAAAAAACACCTGAGCTTTACATTACTCAATAACTAAAACAGTATTATGAATTGTCGTCGAGTCTTTACAGTACTGCCCAAACGTTAGCGGAAAAGATGGAAAACTCATTGCAAGAGAAACGTGATATATTTAATCCTCAAATGGGACATGAATTTAGTTGGGATGAAAATAAGAGGCCAATTCCAGCAACTCGTTCGCATTTCCCTAAGTCACCAGCTAACCCGGCTCAAATTTTAAAACCAGCAGCAAACACTCGACTCACCATTGAGCAATTTAGAAATATATATGAGCCGCCACAAACTCCAATTTCGAATAAAAAAGCAGTTGCAGATAACTCACTAAACCTTTACAACACTCAAGAACTGAAACAGTATTATGAATTGTCTTCTCGAGTGTTTACAGTAATGTCCAAACGTTTGCGGAAAAGTTGGAAAATTCATTGCAAGAGAAACGTGATGCATTTAATCCTCAAATGGGACATAAATTGAGTAGCGATGAAAATAGGAGACCAAAACAGACATATATTAATATGACATTCAGCAAAATGCCACCAATTCCAGCAACACAAGCGTATTGGCTCAATTCACAAGCTAAACCTGCTACAATTTTAACGCCCGCAGCAAACGCTCGACTCACCGTTGAGCAATTGAAAAATATATTTGAGCCGCCACAAACTCCGACTTCGACGAAAAAAAGCAGTTGCAAATAGTTTACCTAAGTTTTCCAACACCCAAGGACTGAAACAGTATTATGAATTGTCTTCGAATGCTTACAGTTCTACCCAAACGTTTGCGAAAAAGGTGGAAAACTCATTGAAAGAAAAACGTGATACATTTAATACTCAAATGGGACACAAATTGAGTAGGGATGAAAATAGGAGGTCAATACCTCCAATATTTGAGCCACTATAAACTCCAACTTTGAATAAAAAGCAATTGGAGAAAATTCAACTGATACGGCACTCAAGAAGTGAAATAGTAGTATGAATTGTTGTCGTGTGTTTGCAGTACTGCCCAAACGTTTACGAATAATATGGGAAACTCATTGCAAGGGAAACATGATACAATTAATCCTCAATTGGAACTTGAATTGAGTAGGGATGAAAATAGAAGTAAAAAACAGATATACATTAAGCAGAGTATTGCCCTAAGTCACCGGCTAAACTTATTCCAAATTTAATGCAATCAGCAAATTCTTCTCTTATTCCAACGCTAACAGAAGAGCATTAACAAGCGTTCTGTCAATTAACCGAGAAGGATAAAGTTTTACTTTATAATAAATTCATTGCTTACATACCGAAAACAACTTCGCAACACATGTAAGGAATGAGATCGCGAAAAATCGGATAACTTTGAAAGACCACTGCTTTGAAACTCTTCATCTGAATGAAAAAATTCAAACAGTAGGCTTTGCTTTGGAGAAATTCTGATGAAATACATGTTTTTGACTTGTGAACTTTCAGTTGAGTCATGGCATCGGAAGTGGAAAGACGCGATTTAGTTGTTGAATTATTTCGAGAAAATCCGCAATGGAGCCAGAAAACCATTGCAAATAAGGCGAAAGTTGCACAAAACACTGTCTCGATGATACTTAAAAAATTTAATACAGACTTAACAGTTGTTAGAAAATATGGTTCTGGAGGGAAATGCGGTTTCGTGTCTCCACAAAAGGCGAAGAAAGTCGTTGCTCTCTTAGAGAAGAATCTAGCGTTGTCTAATCGAAAATTGGTGGAAAAAGCGAGTTACAGTGAGTTTTTAGTTCGTAAAATTGAAAAAGATGCGGGCCTTAAAACATACAAAGTGCAGTCAGTACCCGACAGGAACGCTACTAAGAACTTGGTAGCCCAGAATCGAGCTAGAAAGTTGAAGACAGATTTTTTCCAAAAATATCATTGCTGGGTTATGGGTGAAACATACGTGTTGTCTAAATTTTCTCAATTGCCTGGTCAAGAGTTTTGCACCTTAAAGGAACGAGGAGGAGTTGAAAAAAGATTTAGGACAAAACAAAAGTCCAAGTTCCCGAAGAAGTTTCTGGTATGGCAAGCGATTTGTAATGGCACTGTTAACGCCGAAATTTATGTGAAGGAGTGCTTTCAGAAGAGATTGCTGCCCTTAATTAGGGAGCACAATGTATCTACTTTCTTTTGGCCTGATCTAGCCTCCTGCCACTACAGTAAAGTAACCCTTAAATGGTTCGAAGACCAAAACATCAAATTGGTACCAAAAATCGCCAACCCACGAAATTGCCCAGAACTTTGGCCTATCGAGAGATATTGAGTTCTAGTGAAAAGAATATTAAAGGCAACAAACAAAGAAGATAAATCCATGGAAGATTTTAGAAATAAGTGGAATGCTGCCGCGAAGAGAGTCTCAGAAATGGCAGTAAAGGCGCTAATGGCAGGCATACCAGAAAAGCTGTCCGAATTCTGTAAAAAACAACAAACAAATTAGTTTTATTGATCATTTTATCAGAAATTAATTTCTTTTCAAAACTGATTTCAATGCTAGGACAATTTAAAGTTATTCGATTTTTTCGATCTCACTCCTTATCAGAAGTTATGGAGATGACGAGTGATTATACTTCAATTGCCGAAAGAATTCCACCATCCACCACTTCAAACTTTACAGAACCAAAAACTGTCTCAGTTGTCGTAAATAATAATATACCTCATTCTCAAACCTAAGGTTACAGAGACGTGCGTCAGTATCACTAAAACCTGAAAATGCTTCAGATGCCGTGGATAACTCAAGTACAGTTACCGTGCATATCTGGGAGCCAAAAATTTGGAGACGTGCACCACCACCCTACCATACACGGAACTTTGCGAAACATGAATATGCTTCAGTTGCAGTGGATAGCTCAAGCCTAAGAGTTCAAAATGTTGTGCCACCATCCTGTCATCTACATCAGTTGCCAAAGGGGAATGCGCTGTAGATCCTGCTATAGTTGCTGACCAATGCAAGATTATGCCACATAGTAGCAATGAAATCACTGTCACACCCGAGTTCAGCCACATCACAAAAACTGCAGAGAAGCCAGTGATCAGTCAAGTTCTAGCGCAATGAAAAGTATTTTCTGACACCGAGACGGAATCAAGTGAAAAATTGTTCGAAGAGAGAGAAGGAAAGGGAACAAATTATGGAATCATTCGATATTGGAGTTGTAAAAACCAAGGTAACTGCTGTAATTACAGGTAAAAATCCAATACGAAAAGTCAAAAGGCGAGTGTCACCAACACATAAACTAGCGGTAGTCAAAGAGCCACTAACTGAATTTCTGTATGCATAATTATTAAGTTGATGCACGTTTGTACGGATATTTTATTTTTATCTTGTAGATTGCAAAAGAAATAAACTTTATCGAATAAACTTTAATTGAAATATAATATGGAAAAAATATATAAGTACATAAGAGATATATAATATAAGACTAATAAAGAAAAATATACTAAAATAAAAGTGTTAACAGAATTCAGACAAGATAAGAAGAAAAACCAATTTTAACGAAGAACACATTCATTAACGGATAATGTTTAAAATACTTGGATATTTGAAAACCCGTTATCATTGGGAACATTGTATTATTATACAATAAATATAATTAAAGAAACCAATAATGTTCTAAAAGTAAAAGCGGTAAATGTAAGTATTAAAGCATTATTTTAAGCAACAAAAATGTATCTGCGTGTTTTTGGAAACAATTCACCAATGGCACAAACTTTCTATTTTGATTTTGTCTTTTTTATCTTTCTTTTTGTAATTTCAATATCAGTGGTTTGCATTTTGTTCCCAATTGAATCTTGAATTGTAAATATCAATATTTAAAAACAAACAATACATGGGTATATGAATGAATCGTTACATAGACAATTATGCTGTTGCTATGCTTCTTAATTATTTTTCTATCGTAGCATACGTTTGAGTGCCTCCTGTAAATCATCATCGAATGTGTCCGCTTTCGAGTAATCAGCAGAAAAATTTTCAGATACTTTAGCACCATTCTCACCACCTCCGCCGCCAATTGCATATAATTTTTGCTAGCATTGTATGATTTTGTACCTTGGTCAATTTCGATGGCATTGAAGTTCTGTTGGTTGCTGCTCCTACCGCATTTGCTGTATTCTATGCTCGATAAATTGTTGAAAAGCCAGTTGAAAAATCCGTTGAGAAATCAGAACTATCATCAAAGACACTAAATTTCGCAAAGTTATCGTTTTTTGAATTTGTGTTTGCAAGCGCGAAATTCAAATTTAAGTTGTTGTCATTTTTTTGTTGCTGATGTTGCTGTCATCGTTTTTATTTTAAAGAAACCATCTTCGAAAGTATTATCAATGAAGTCATTGAGAATTTATGCTGACTTTGTAATGGCGTTATTGCTGGCTTTGGTGCCACTAAAAGCATCGAAAATATTTGCATTGAATTTTTTTTCTCGCTATTGGAATCCGTATTGAAATTGTCATTAAATGCATCCAAAAAGCTATCAGTATTTGCTTTGTTGTTACTTTTCTGTTCAGCCTCCATGCCATTGTTACTTTTAATAATAATTGATGAGCCGATTGCAGACGCAAAATTATCAAAGAGTATATTAGCGGCGTTGCAGACACAACTTGCTACTGCTGTTAGTGGTAGTATTGTTGTGATGTTATGTGTTGTTGCTATTCGCGATGCTAGAACCACTTAACATTGCACCCGATGCTGTTGATTGAAGCGAGGGCACTGGACTCGATTTCATATTAAACACATCGAACTGATCAAGAAATTCATTGCTAACGGCTGCGGAAGTAGGAATGGTTGGCGAAATTGAACATTTACATTTGATGAATTGTTAGTAGTATTTTCGGCGTTTTTGCTTTTGTCATCATCTTAAATCTTCTTTGAATACCTTTTCAGGATCTGTGTCAATAACATCGTCATCGGTAAATGGATCCTTAATGCTAAATGGATCCTCGTAACGGTAGTCCTTGAATGGATTGCTTGAAAAATTTGTTGGCCAGCTAACTGCAGCTCCAGTCGAATGTGGCGCTTTCTTATTGCTACTGCTGTTGCTACTGGTGAAAGTCGCCGTTACAGCCTTTTGCAGCGTTAAAAGAAGGCTTATCGAATAATGTCGAGTTGCTGTTAAACGTGACGAGTGATGACGATAATGTTGCTTATTTTGCGGAATGGTTGAGAGCTTATTGTCGAAATCGGCAAAACCTCCGCCTGTCGGTGTAGCGCCGAATGCATCCATAGCTGGTTGTGTGAGGCTTGCAGGTACCTGACTTGGCCGTGGTGGTGCTGGTCTTGGCGGAGGCACATTTGATTTCTTTGGCGGCAAACCTAAACTTGGTGATTCAGGCCTTGGTGGTGCTGCTGATGGTGATTTTGGTGCACTTGTCCTTGATCACTACCAAAGTTATCTTTGTCAGGTTCTAGTGTCACAGCATTCGCTTTGCTCGAGCCAAATGCATCGCTTCCACCAAATGGATCATGGTGTTGTTGCGGTTGATTGAAAGTACTTTACTTACTTTACTTTACTTTTAATGGCACAACAGCCCATGGAGGGCCTAGGCCGAACTTTTCGCATCCACTCATGTTGTGCGTGTTATAATTGTACATGAATGGAAGAGACCTACAGTTTAATGCCGAGTCCGAACGGCGAAGTGAAAAGGTTTTCATAGCAATTTTTACTCTTGTAGGTTTGTCATTGCCTGCCAAGAGGTGGTGCCGTGTAGAAAAAATATTTTTTCTACTTTTTGATTTTGCCTGTGCCGAGATTCGAACCCGGACACTCTGCGTAGCAGTCCAACGCACTACCACTACACCACAGCGACCACTGATTGAAAGTACTACTATTGCCAAATGCATCAAATCCACCACTACCACAAATACTTGTTACATTGAAGCTATCATCGAAACTACCGCGATAAGTTGCAGTTGTAGTTCAGCAAGCGGCAATGATAGCGAATAGAGTATGTCAAGATTGTCACCCATATCTCAGGTTAGATCTATTATGATTTTTTTCTCTCTTACATTCCACAGTCAACCACAAACGCGAAGCTTAAACAATTTTCAGAGTCTATGTTGAAGAAATTTACTGACATATGTACTTACGCCAGAGCACGAGGCGCGATTAGAACCTAAACTAAAGTAACAACAAACCGTGCAAGTTTAAGAAAAATGGCGCAGGAAATGCGTGAATTCAGCTCCATAGAAAGGAATTGCTCAAAGCATTGTGACTTAAATTTAGTATATTTTACTGAATCATTTCATAAAAATTCCACCGTTATTTTCCAAGTTGAAGTGCTGCTGAGAGGTATCATACTCAACTTATGCGAATGACCGTAAAGTCGATGGACAGGTAGGAGAAAAATTAACATCCGTGCAACAACTACAAGCATAAAAAATTTACCAGTGGCATATGCAACAACGACAACCACAGCAACCACTACTGAAAGAAGAACAACAGCTACATATACAAAAATGAGTCCGCAGGAACTGATTGCGGGTAGCCCATTATCTTTTGATCAAGGCTTCGGATTCAGCATTAAACTATAGGTCCATTCATGTACAAATATAATACGCACAACATGAGTGGATGCGAAAAGCTCGGCCTAGGCCCTCCATGGGCTGTTGTGCCATTAAAAGTAAAGTCAAAAGTTTGTTAAAAATTCCCTCGGCCACGCCTGCAATTTCTGCGATAGACTCTGTATTTTAAAAGATTACTAAACCTACCACTGTCCCACTGGAGCACACAATTTTTTGTTTTGTTTTATATTATATTGTTTATATTATATAGCATTAATTAATTCAAATTTCAATTTACTTTAGATTTACAATAGTATTAATTCAAATTTCTAATTTTTTCTCCTTTGCCATCAAATCTAGGTGCTACACCATCGTTTCGAGTGTGTGAATCATAACCAATGGAAACATTCCATTCCTGTTGAACGCATTTTGTTGATTTAACAGTTTTTTCTTCTACATTGACAATTTTCATAACACTGCTTCTATTTAAATTATTCTATATACAAAGTGTATCCAATAGAAATACAACATAAAAAAATATATTTGATATTAATTGGTAATTGGCGCAATAAGAAAACTATTTTGTTTGTAATTATTTGTAGTTACAATCTATGTATGTTAGAATATTAAACAATTTTAGTTACAAGTTCGAAGATTTTAACAGAGACAATTGCGAGAAAGGAGCTTTGACTATTTGACGAAGTGTTTTAGATTGGTATCTCTGTAGAATTTCAATATTTGAATTGCAAGTAGTACCCCACAGCTGAATCCCATACGTCCATATAGGTTTCAAGGTTGCTTTGTATAACAGGAGTTTGTTTTCCAAGCTTAGTTTTTAATTACTTCCGAGAAGCCAGTATATTTTCTTGGTTTTAATTTTGAGATTTCTTTTAGAACTAATGTTGGCGCCATGTAAGTCTCCGGTCTAGATGCATACCCAAGTATTTTGCGCTATCACTTTTTGTTTGATTGATTTGAACTGAACGTCACATGCACAGATTTTCCATGTTTATTTTTATGTTCTATTTCTTAAGCCATCCCCATCCATCGATACGATTCAGTAGATCTTGTACTCGGTCCGATGCCTCTGCAGCAAATTCAGTAAATGCTATTATGGTAGTATCATCTGCATATGTTGCATTTGTGGGCATATCAGAGGTAAAGATTGTGTAAAGCACAGGCCCTAACACTAACTAACACACCAACTTGTGGTATTCCAGCATTGATTAGACATAACCTGAACTTTTTGTCTTTGATGCTTACGTAAAAATTACGATTAGTTAAATATAATTTTAAGTAATTTTCTCGTTTTTAAATTTTTCTATTTTTTTATTTTCATCCTCATCCTTCCCGAGACGTGAACATTGACCATCAATGATGAGAGACTGTTAGGAGCGTTCGAGAGGAAGATACTCCGTAAGATCTACGGTCCAATATGGGTGGACGACGTATATCTTTATCGGTGTCCTATGATTGCATTCCCTCTCTCATTCTCCCTTCCTTCCAACCAACACAATGCTCTGCATTTATAGGCTAACACCCTGTGAGTTGAATGAATCAATAAAAAAAAACATGAAACGATGAGCTGTATTAGGTGTACGCCGACACTGACATAGTCAAGCGTATAAAAATCCAGTGGCTTCGCTGCCTGGGTCATGTTGAGCAAATGGAAGAAAGCTCTCGGGCTAGAAGAGTGTTTTATTAGAGCCACGTTGAAGGACGTCCACCTTGGACGCAGAAGAGGACATCCTAATCTCCGTTGGAAAGACCAGGTACAGGGCAACCTGAGTGAATTTGGTCTTATCAACTGGCGCCAGCGCGCGCATAGCAGAGGCGACTGGCGAAGCTTTATAGAGGCCGCGAAGACCGATCATCGGTTGTAGTGCCGGCTAAGTAAGTAAGAGTTTAGCACCATGTGGCTAAAATTCAGCATGCAGTCTAATTTGCTGCGCTTCTGTTCTCTTTATAGAAGCCCGAATTCTGATAGTGATTTTACTTTTAAAAAGTTAGATTCCCTTTTCGATTCGATTGCTTCTATTTTGGAATCATATCCATGCAGTGAAATCATGGTTGCTGGTGACTTCAATGTTCACAATTCGGATTGGTTGTACTACTCAAGTCACACAACACCTGAAGGTTATATGTCGAGCTATTTTTTGGATCTAAACTCAGCATCCGTCATATAAAGTTGTTACTGGCACTGGTACGCGTCATCCTCTTTAATAAAAAGAGCAAGATCCCTGTGAAGAGAGAATATTGGCACCAGCCGATACTCTGTCACGTGAAAATCCAGTGGATCTGCACCCTCACATACCTGAGTCTCATCTAGTGCCATTAAATGGGGTTTATAAATGCATATACAGAGAAAAAACTCGATCTAAGTCCGCGAATGTTGCAAAAAGCTATACTAAAATTGGCCAACATTTATAAGCCTAGACAAAATTAAAACAATAAAAGAGGCAGGGAATGCAATCACAGGACACCGACAAAGAGGTGTAGCCATTGTGGCAAGTGTCATTGGGTGGGAAACTGGTTAAGTCGATTAATGCTGTGCATATCAGTGTAAGAAATATAGTAGGATTTTCCGTGAAAGATTCTTTACATTTTTCTTTAAGCATGCATCGATATGATCAGAGCCGGGGAACTTCCGATTATTTAGCAGCTTAATTTGTGTTTGGATCTCCTAAACGGGAAACGTTTGACAAGGGCTGTCCAAATACTCGACAATTACGCACAAGTCCGAATCACATGTGAAAGAAAACGGTTGGAAAGTGTTTTCCAAGTGGTTGGCGAATTGCTCAGCTTTGTCTTCATCGGACCGGCACCAAGTGTTGTTACTATTTTTAATTGGTACGTTCCTTATAACTGGTCCACAGGCTATGTTCGTTATTATTCTGAGGTTTGAGGCTTGATAAATAGTCACCAAAGGCTTCGTTTCTGAGTTCTGCCAATCTTTGTGCAAGGTATTTAGTAGCTTGATTAATGTTTCTCTTATCGATTATATTTCTGCTATGTTTCCAAATTCTTCTCATTCCTCGATTCTCCTGAACAAGTTGCCTTATTGCAATGCGAGTGATGTGTTGCTGTTCGCCGCAAGGGAGTTGAAAGATAATCAGCTTCATGTATTCGTTGAGTAAAGGATTCAACGGCATCACCTAATTCACTCTCTATGGTTATATTTCGGTTAAGACTTGTATGCGCATCTACTATGAAAAGAGCCTTAGTTTGTGTTTTTTGATAAGATCTTTTGTATTTTGTTTGATGAATGTGGTACTGTTGTTAGGTTTATAATTATAGCGGAGCTCAGATCATTGTTGTTCATAATGCCGAGCAAATGTGGAGCAATACCATTGTTAACAGCAAAGTCCAATAAGTTTGGAATTTTTTGTGGATCAATCGACCAATATGTCGGGCTACCAATAGAGAGAGTAGTGTATTTTTTTCTGAAATGCATTTATACAATTGCTAACCCTTAGGATTTATAAGCCTTGAGTCGCACAACGGGTGCTTTGCGTTCAAATCTCCACAAGCGAGAAATTTATGGCCAAAATGTTGTTTTTAAATTCTTAACTGCTAATACTAGATCTTGGTGAAAGGTATATTGCTGCTGTACAGACATCACCATTGAAACATTTGATTTTAATTGTTACTGCTTCAATTGAACGCGTCCTCATATTTCAGGTTTGATTAAATCAGCATTGCAGATCCTGCATGTGCTGTTTGTCTGTTTGGTTTGCTGTTATCAGATGGTAGCCACTGATTTTGAAGTATGCTCTAGCGGTGAAATGGGTTTCTGAAACCATTAGGATGTCTCTAAGTAAGTGATTAGTTTTTAAAAAATATTCAACTTCTAGTGTGTGATTCGACAGGTCATTAAAGTAGCCATCATATTAATCAAGGTGTTAGATAATTCACTGTTTGTTTAGCATGATTTCTAGATTTATTAACAACGAATTATTTGAAGTGGCTGGGCTTTCGATGTTTAATTTCTCTGTGTTTTGTTTTTCGTCGTTTTTGCATAATACACGGTGCTTCTTTTGTTTATTTTGCTGAGAACTGTAGTTTTCATGATCATTAACTAGCTTTAAGTTTCTGTTTTGGCTGTTCATTTTGCTATTAAGTATCTCTTTTATTAACAAATTCTAAGCAACGGGGCTTTGTATACTTTTTGTTATGGTTCTATTTTAGAGAACACTTATGTATGTAGTTGCGATAACTGTGATCGCGCACGAAGAAGTTAGAAAAAAATTGATTAATAATATTTTTAAGATAAAAAATTGTGTGCGTTAGTTTGACGCCCTACAGAAGTTTACTTCTTCAAAACGTTTTCGCTTTGGGTTTTCAGGTTACGTTGAAATATTTGATAATCAAGATTTCTTTTATTTTATATTCTTTACAAATATAACACGCACAACATGAGTGAATGCGTAAAGCTCGGCCTAGGCCCTCCATGGACTGTTGTGCCATTAAAAGTAAATATAATAAGTATATATTTACACAAAAATATATATTTTCATTCGCCCATTAAAGAACCATTTTCATTATTAATTTATTGAATAACAACGTTTTTGCCAATTACTGTTTGGATTTGTGGTATCGTAACACAATCGTCATTTGTTTGTGCCTCGCGTTTTTTTTTCAGCCTATACTCGCTCATTCTTTCAGCTTCTAGATGGTTTTGTTTGAAAAGTCAAATTTTTGTTGAAATTTAAAATTTGACGAGAAACTGATGGGCAAAAGTACCGTATGAAAAATTATTTGTGTACAGATAGTACATGAACATGCATATTTTCATAAAACGTATACAAACGTATTCAACTGAACTTAACCTTAATATTCATATATTTCAGCTGCTATCAATCTTTTCTACCAATGCAGCCCTGACATTTCTCATACGTCTAAAAGTTCATTGATACGAACACCACAATACTACTAATCAACTCATGCCTACTCTTTCTTACACTGTCAGCAATATACCAAACTCTTTCAATTATATTCGCTATTTTTCTCGCTCACATATATCCAACTGGCAGTTTTGTCATTTGCGCTCTTATTAGTTTGTCAAATAAAAAAAAATTGCAAATGCGGTTGAGTTGAGATTTTTAATTGTTTATGTTTTTTGTTAATTATCACATAAATATATAAAAACCCCATAAATAGTGGTAAGTGTAGTTAGAAGTTTACTGCGGTTATTTCAATAAAAGGTTATCCATCATTTGCTATTCTGTGTGTGATATTTTACAAGTAGCAAAATAGAAAAAAATGTTCTGCAACTTCGTCGTCTATAAATAATTTTTCATACGCTTTATGATCGTGAAAAACGAAAATTATCGCGGAAATGAAGGGCAGCGCCCTCTATTAATGAAAAATGCGATGCATATGTATATACACATAAATGATCGGCAACTGATGTGCATCCACTATGCGCGCCCTCTGTCAACTGATAAAGGAGCCCTCTATTTCTTTATTGATAGAAGATATTCGCATATGATTTACACTGGATTGATAGAGGGCGATGCTCAAATTTTGTATTGTAAACAAAAATCGTTAAAAATTTCTGCAGCTAAAAGAATGAGCGAGTATAGACTGAAAAAAACAAACGCGAGGAACAAAGAAATGGCGATTGTGTTATGAGTAAATCTCAAGGAAAAATAGCTGCTGAGAGGCAGTGAGAATGTATACTTCGTCGAAAAATGGAAGCCCAACAAAATTCAGATTCTGCTATCGTGAAAAAACCCTAACACTTGTGGTACAATATAATTCGAAATTCATTGAAAAATATTTCCCAAAGACTAATGCGGAGAGACACTCATATCATTGAGTCCCGACGAAGGAGCTCACATTATACAGGCAGCCATTCAGGTGGCCGAATTCTCAGCTTTCCAACGAAAGAGAAGGGCAGAAGATTTGCCTCTAGGCTTTAGTTTTTACAAGATTACTAGAAGTACACTGAATACACAAAACGCAAACGTTTTGAAGAAGTAGACTTCTGTAGGGCCCCCACTGATGCGCTGTCCTTCATTTCAGTTACAATTTCCTTTTTGCGACGATTGTATTTTACGCCCGACGAAAAACGATTTTAAAGAAGTAAATTTCTATAAACATAATTATAACAAAAAATGTACTGTCGTTTCTTTCATGTATATCAGGAAAATTAATTTTTTATTCAATAGTTTCGACAGTTGGATGTAAAACAACAGTTGTTGTTTGAGTGGTTGTTTTCATCTGAAAAATATAATTAGTGCAAAGTACTGTTTTACTATCCCATTCCACATTGGCTGTTATTTAATTGTTTTTTGGTAAAAGGTGTGGTCGTAATTAAAGTAAATCTCTGCATCTGAACACCAAAGAGTTGTGCCCACTTTGTGAGGTTCAAATATATGAGTAGGCTTTTTATCTCGTATTCTGAGATTTCATTCACATCTTGGAAGAATGGTTTGCCAAATGAGCGAAGTCTTCCTCTTGCCAAACCTGGGCAAGCACATAAATAGTGAAAGAGACTTTCCGTTTCTCCCTCATCCTGGCAGCTATGACAGGAAGTATTGAATGGAAGACTAAGTCTTACTGCATGTTCTCCCACTTTCCAGTGGCCTGCGAGGACAGCGGTAATGCGTTAGATATTGGGACCAGAACACTCTATCAGTTGTTTTGTTGTGAGGTCATTATATTCTGCCCACGTTTTCCTAGACATGGTGCAGGTAGTCAGTCATTACTACTTACTTACTTACTTAGCTGGCACTACAACCGATGATCGGTCTTGGCCGACTCTACAAAGCTTCGCCAGTCACTTCTGCTATGCGCGCGCTGGCGCCAGTTGATAAGGCCAAGTGCAGTCAGGTTGCCCTTCACCTGGTCTTTCCAACGGAGATAAGGACGTCCCCTTCTGCGTGTTCCTCCACCGTGGTTCGTTCGAATAAAACACCCTTCTAGCCGGAGCGCTTTCTTCCATTCGCTCAACATGACCCAGCCAGCGAAGCCGCTGGAGTTTTATACGCTTGACTATGTCTGTGTCGGTATACAGCTCACACAGCTCATCGTTCCATCTTATTCGATACACGTCGTCCACGCATACTGGACCGTAGATCTTACGGAGTATCTTCCTCTCGAGCGCTCCTAACAGCCTCTCATCATTGATGGTCAATGTCCACGTCTCTGCGCCATACATTAGGACGGGAAGGATGAGGGACTTATAGAGCGTTATTTTCGTCGGTCGAGAGAGGGCTCTACTTCTCAATTGCCTACTGAGCCCGTAGTAACACCTGTTGGCAAGAGTTAGTCTCCGCTTGATCTCAAGGCTGACATTATTGTTTGTGTTAATGCTGGATCCTAGATATACTAAATGCTTGACGACTACAAAAGTATAGTTGTCAACAGTGATATTTTGTCCAAGACGCCGTGGCTCTTCGTTTGTTGACACAAGGTGTTTCGTTTTCTCCTCGTTCACCACTAGACCCACTCGACGAGACTTCCTTTCCAGGTTGGAGAATGCTGCACTGACTGCTCGAGCGTTTTTGCCAATGATGGCAAGTCATTACTTCCAAGCGGAATTGCGACAGAATCCGGTGTAGCGATGTCAAGGGCCGAAACCAACCAAGCTAACTCGTCTGCCCTTTCATTGTCCTCAATGTTCCTGTGGCCGTGAACCCATATTATAGTAAATTCTATCCCTTGACCAAGTAGAGCGAAATTCTCCCAGCATTACAGAACTAATTTGGAATTTATAGAAGAATCTAAGGCTTTAATAGCAGCTGGACTGTCATAAAGTGATCTGCATGTCTCCCTTATTGCCAATTATTCAGCTTGGAATACACTGACTTCTTTGGAGAGACGTATGGATGAATATAGTTGGAGGGTCTTTAAGTAGACGTCTGCCCTTACACCGCAGCTCATTTTAGACCCGACGGTGTACAGCTCCACGTCAAAGGCCCCTTTTTTACCCTATTACCCTATATTTCCTCCAATTCGCTCTCGATGGGGAAATTTCAGAAAATTAATTACGGAAGTTTAGGGTAGGTGTAATGTAGTCAGTGATGTTGTGTATCAATGGACCCTGGAGGAGTATATTGCTGTGACCGTATGTTCTTGTGGTCCAGTTTCCTACTTCTTTGAGTCTGACTGCGCTACATGAGGCGATTGATTTTATGTGTAAATCTATTGGTAATATAAGTCAGTAAGGCAGTTAAGAGCGTCAGCTGACTAGTGCTAAGCGAACCTGTAACGAGCTGTACTTTGTATTCTACACAGTTTAGTTTGGTTGTACGTCTTAGTTGAAGCCGATGTGTGTCACAATTGGTCTTACAATGGCTGTGTATGACCACAATGATGTTTTTGGTTGAAGAACAATTTCTTAGCCAGCATTTTCCTGAACGTATAGTTCTACACTCGCTGTCTTTACTCTGTGCTTTATATTGAGTTTCCAGCTGAGTTTGGGGTCTAAAATAACACCTAGGTATTTAGCTTGTTGAGATAGCGTAAGTCTTACGCGTATTTAGAATAAGTTCCCTACAAATATTTTCCCCGATTATTATGACCTTACATGCTTGATACTAGTATCCAATCTATTGAAAGTTCTAAGAATATCATTAACTACGAGTATCCATAGCAGGGGAAACAGAACTTCAACCTGTGAGGTCCCCCATTGGCAGAGCGCATGGCTGCACTACTGCCAACCTCCTTGAATTGAACATGTTTTCGATCCAATCTTTTAGACCTAAGTTGTTTAAAGCAACTAAAATGGAATCTATATTGACATTGCTTGTGTGTAATTGACCTTTCAATAGTGCTGACTACCTCATGTAAGGTCGTTTCTACTGATTTGAATCTCAGGTAGGCATGTTTTGATTTGGAGATGAACTGTACACCCATCTTATCTCGAAGGTGAGCATCTAGAATGCGTTCAAAAGTTTTGAAAACAAAGCAAGAATTCACCGTTTCTTGCAGATTCCATAACATGGCCGGAAATATTCCATCAGGGCCTTCTGTCTTGTAAGGACAGACAATTTTGATCACTCAACGGAATTGATGGTCACGGGAGAAATGCATGTGTTTGAACTCTATAATTATTGCTCTCAATGTAAGCTGAGTTGCCTGGGAAATGTTGTTGTTGGGAAATGTGTTCATTAGAAGGTCTATAAATTCAGCTGAAGATTTCGTCCATTCACCATAGCCCTTCCTTAGAGTTTACTTAAGCGGGCCGAGTATTTAGTTGTCTCGATAGAATTACGGAAATCTTTATAAGCTACATTCTTAGCTTTTCTGATATATTTCTTATATTCTTTCAGACAGTATGGTTGAAGATATTTGCGTTAGTTCTGCATTCCACCAAGGAGACATGGTTTTTTTTTGCTGTAAGTGATCGGACAGGAAGACTTAAAGCCAACCTTCATGGTAGATTCGAAAACACTAATCTCGAGTTCTTTACAGGATTTTATTGAACTATTGTTTTGAGAACGAAGTTTTGACCGGTTCTACTAGGATTTCTATAAGGAGCAGACTTCTCCTTCTTAAGATTTAGGTCAATAGTATCCAGCAGTGGTCTGAGAAAAATTTCTGGTTGAACACCCTCCCATGGCTGACCCTTAGAGAATTGTTGTCTGTACAAAATATAACGTCTAAGATCTCCTCCTAACTCTTAAAGTTATCCGAGCTCGGGAACATAAAGTTGGTGTTGTTCCCATGTTACATATGTTGAGGTTAGTATTAAGTATATAATTTAATAAAGACTCACCTCTATCATTCGTCTCTGAGCTTCCCTAAATCTCGTTTCTAGAGTTGGCATCGCAGCCCAAAAGTAGTGTGTACTCTTGAGGGATGATAACAGTCGTGCCACTTCGCAGGCTTGTCGTGCGGCAGTTTTACGACTGTGAGGTCCGACTTGTTAAATTTTAAACACAGAAAGACATTAATGTTATTTTTAGCTATTATACCTATACCATTTGTTTTTGAATAAAATATATTGTAGTTTTTGTTGTCATGGAATCCTTTGACGTCAAAATCTCTAACCTAGGGCCCCTATATGAGTCCGATATCGATGTTTCCCTCGCGTAGGAAAACATCGAAATTATCTGTAGCACATCTCGAGTCAATTAATTTGGATTACTTTCAACATCGGACAGTTGGATTTCATCGGCCAACTCCAACTTTCCCAGCAAGATGTTAGCGTCGTCGACCACTTCTAGATCGTCGTCGTTACAGGCCGATTAAAAGATTTTGAGTTTGACTTTCCTCAGGCCTAACCTCAATTTGTTGTCAGCCTTTTCTAGTATGGGTAGGTATACTTCGTTGAGTTATAACACGAAGATCATACTTGATTTTTGCGGGTCTTCTGCCTTAATGACTGTCCAGTCATTCTGTGACCGATTTCTCTTCGCCGGGTTTTTTTCGGTTCTAGATGCAAGGAATTCTTTGCATCAGCGTTTCGCTCCTGCACTGCTCCAGCTACCTCATTCTTAGCAATCTTGTTTGGAATGAAGGGAGCTTCGAGTACTGCGATTTCAAAATACTGCTAATGGCAGTTTGCCTCCACTATGGCTGGTGGTAGCTTTTGCTGCATTTTTTGATGTTGATGGTTTTTCATTGTCTAGTAAAAGAGTACTGTGACTGGTACACGCATTACTACTCACTGACACCCGTCTCTTGGCCGGACGGCAGTAATTTGTCCTCCTCAGAGTAGGGATTTATTAAGCCTCTCATACTAGTTAGTTACTCTCTGAAGCGACCAGGTATCAGAGAGAGAGAAACTTCATTCTCGATGCACATTTTTCAGTTCCCTGCACCATCCAGCCCTCGTCACGATTCCAAGTTACACCTTGGCTTGGGACTTTTTGACTGTTGGTTTCCGGAATTACCCTAGAAACCTTTACAGCATGATTCAAAATGTGCTCTCATAGCTCCCTGGTTCGCTGACCCTACTTAAGCTCCTCACCACGTCAAGGTACGTCAACGCGAGAGGGAAAGCAACAGTATTCTGTCTCTTAAATTCACTTATGGATGGGATTTAACAGAAAAATACGTTGGTTTAATATTCTTTCCGTTTGATATAACAACATTTTTTCTTCAGTGTACCTACCTTGATAAAAAAAAAGTTCAACAGTATTTTTGCCAGAGATGCCAACTTTTGAAATCCCACCAAATATTTCCAAAATCCCAACTGTATAAAAAAATACTGTTTCAGAAAACAAATCTCCAACTCTTCAAATTTTTCACAATTTTTTTTTTTCTATTTTTCAACGTAATCTCTTTTTAGTACAATACACTTTTCCCAACGTTTCTGTCATTTCTTTAACCCCTCCAAAAAATACGATTTGTCAAACTCTTCAAAATACGCTCCTGTCTCGACGATAACCTCCTCGTTTGAGCTGTATTTTTGCCCCGACCCACGTTTTCATGTTGGGGAACAGAAAGAAGTCGCGGGGAGCCAAGTCGGGCGAGTACGGTGGGTGCGGCAGCAATTCGTAGTTCAATTCATGCAATTTGGCTGCGACAATTCCGTATCCGCTTGTTGTCCACCGTAAGCATCCATCCGGCCGACACCTTTCTCATGCTTAACCTATCATGTAAAATATTAATTACCGTTCCGTACGACACACGACGGTAACGCCAACTTCCCTCAGCAACGCCACCTGTCTTCACACACGGGTACTTATTGATCTACCCTCGTAATTAAGTAACGAAAAGTAAATAAAATTACAATCAATCGTTCCGCAAACTGCTTCGATAGGGATATCGGATCGATATACATGGCGACATTCGTGGCAGATCGAGGTCAGTGACACGAAATCATAGCTCGGATTGACGTCGGAAGCCGAGGTCGGTCCGACTTAATTTTTTCAGTCGGGAATGGACATACATACATCGTAATACAAATTAAACTGTAAATTATATTGTACAATAAGTGGGTGATGCCAAAACCAATTATTACAATATGTAATGTGTATATGTAATTAAAGATGAACAACAAACTCTTTTTTTCTGACATTTGCAAAGAGAGTAAAGAACCAGACGTCTTCGTCAATTCCAACTCTTTTTACAGGTGATCGCTTCGTCACTAGCTCGGTTGATAAAGCGAACCTTTTAGCTAGTATTTGCGCAGAGAAATTTTTTCTACCAGCTAGCGATCAACCACTGCTCGTTATGGAATCTGTATCTCATGCTATGCCTGAGATACATTTCCGAACTCTAGTAGTTAAAAGAGTTCTTGTAAATCTTAACATAAACAAGACTTCGGGATCTGACCGAGGATTCGGCCTTCTACCCTAAACTTTTCCTTATCTTCACTGACTCACTGAATAAAGATCTACAATCAATCTCCAAGTGGGGTCTCACGAATGGAGTTGTGTTTAATGCGCGTTAGACCCAATGTTGTCTGTTATCTCACAAACGAGTTTCCTATCCCCCCATTTAACCCCCTAGATATGGGTGGGGTATTGCGAAGACAGCGACTCTTGATGTACTGAGCATGTCCATTCAATGTGATGTTCATTGGAATAAACACATTTTTGACGTGTCGAAAGAAGCAGCCAAGTGTCTCGGCTTTCTTAGGCGATGTAAAAAATATTTCACTCCGACTGATCTCCGCATGATTTACACCACCTATATACGTCCTAAATTGGAGTTCCATTCGCACCTGTGGAGTTCCATTCGCATCTGGAGCTCCTGGACCATATCCAACATCGAGCGATAAAGTTAATAGGAGACAGTATTGTTTCCAGTTCTATTGACTCCTTCGAACATCGTCGAAACGTGGCTTGCGTCTCTCTGATTTACCGTTACTTTCACGGTAGATGTTCTCCTGAGATGGGCAAGCTGATGCCGACAGTTCATGTATTCACCAGAACTACACGATAGCAAGCGAAACTCTCGCATTCCACCGCACAACGCATTACAGAGAAAGTTCGTTTATCTATTGTACCGCTTGTACTGGGAATAAGCACCCTGTAAAAATTTTTCCCTATTATTATGACCCTTGCAAATTTAAACCAAACGCTCACAACTACTTCTCCCTCCTTCTTCCTCCCACCTATCAATCTTCCTTCCAATCAACACAATGCACTGCATTTATAGGGGTACCCCATGTGTGTTGACTAAAAAAATATTCTTTAGTTTTTTTTTCGTTTCAGCTTCCGCGACTATGATTTTTGATTTTATATCGCTGATAATCTATCCCATACAAAGTAAACAAAATCTGCCCAAATACTTTGGGCTCAGGAGTTGAAAAAACAAAAGAGAGCGTAAAAAGTGACACTTTCTACATTACATCGCCCTTAGCAATGGGCAGTAGCTGCTTTACTGTGGGGAAATGACAGTTCATAGTTGAGTCGTAATTGCGAAACGGTTTGGTCACGACTGCTCAACGATTGCCTTCGGCGGTTGACGGCAAAGGTTGCAACTGTTCTACGATGAATCGCGACTGATCAACCGTGTTTTTCGATAGTTCTGCGGCAGATTGGAAGTGTTCAGTGGTGGCACGCATTTTTAAATCATATTTATTTTAATCCCTCATTGGAGAGCTAGAGCCAAAGGACATATCCAGTTCAACATCATCATCGAAATATTTCATCATATTTTGGTAGCCGAAAAAAAAATTGTTTTTATATTTTAATGTATCGTAAAGTTTTTATAGCTTAAAGAGTTTTGAGAATCGCGTACAACTATAGAATTTTAATGCCCCTATAGAAAGCGATTTTCGATGGAGGTTTCGAATATTTCCATATGTTTAAAAACAAAATTATGTAGCCTACATGGCTTATATTAACTTTTCGAATATTCCATTCGTTCACAAGTTTAAAATCAAAACTATGATAAAATAGCTTATATTCACTTTTCGAATGTTAGAAATTATCGGTTAATAGTTTTATAAATCTTCAAAACTGAACGTTGAAGAATGTGCTATTATATTATTTTTTTGACAATAGCAAAATTTTTTTGTTCTGTTCATATTTTTTTTTATTTTTACATGATCACAATTTTAATATTATAAACACTTTGTTGTTTATTGCTTCACATTCTTAACTAAAAAGGAACTTTTGCACGAATTACACCTTTATATAGAGCTCTCTACAAGGACAAAGAATAATAATAATAAAAAAGCTGAAAGCTTTGAGCTGTCAAAGCCTATACACAAACCATTATTAGTGCTTTTGAACCGATTTATAGCTTACTATTATTTTATTTTAAGAGTTGCCAACATATACTCTATTTTATATTATATTTCACCCCCTCCTAAAGAGGAAGGCCAAAAACAGCAACAACAACAGCAGCTGCATCAATCGCATGGAGAACAACAATAGCAGCAGGCGTGTCATGCCTCCCTTGTCCTCGCTATGCAAAATCACCTGTCTGAAGCTGCAAACGTGCCCACTGTGATGAATATTTCCGGTCCAGCGGCAGTATCTGCCCACAGTCAATCATTGACGCTTCCGGCGACAACGAGGAGTACAACTAATGATTCAGGTCAGTCAGTGAGATAACTAATGTGTGCGGCGGGATTCTCCATGGCCTTGAATGAATGGTTGTGCGTCGGGCTTGGAACCCACTACGTCAAATATTTCTCAAAGAATCCACAAACGATGGAACCCCCCTAATGTTGAAGAATCCCGCAAACGCCCAAAGGACAACGATTTACGGATATGCACCTGGAATGTCCGAACACTCTACAGGGAAGGTGCCTCTATCCAGCTGGTGGATGTCCTCCAACGATATAGAGCTGACATCACCGCTATACAGGAAATGCGATGGACGGGACAGGGTTGCTCCAAAAGAGCATCCTGTGATATCTAATACAGCTGTCATGGGACGAAATACGAATTTGGTGTTAGATTTGTAGTTGGGAAGAGACTGCGTCATCTAATTTCGAGGTTCACGGCCTTGAACGAGCGCCTAGCCACTATCCGCATCAAGGCAAAATCCTTCAACATTAGCCTCATTTGTGTCCATGCCCCGACGTATGAGAAGGATGAAACGACCAAAGATGACTTCTACCAGCTCCTCGACAAAACTTATGAGCATTGCCCCCGCCACGATATTCATATTGTTAGGCGACTTTAATGCCAAGGTGGGCAAGGAGAGTCTCTTTGGTCCGACGATACGTGGTGCAAGCATCGACTCAGACCACTACTTGATTGCAGCCAAGGTCTGCACGCGTTTATGTGTAGTAAATAGTGTAAGGATAGGTACAAAGAGAAAGCTGGATGTCGAAAAGCTACAATCGCAACAGACAGCCGAAATCTTTGCTCCTCCTTTCCTCCTATCGAAAAACACCAAAGTTGATGATATGTGCACGCAGTAGACGCACATTTCCCGCACTATGCGAACGAATGCCGAAGAGTTGCTAGGCTACCACCGTCGACGGAGAAATATGTGGTACGACCAAGAGTGTCCCGATGCTACTGAAGCGTTTTTACTGCAGTTTGTTGCAACGCGAGCTGCTAAGGAGCGATACAGATAGTTGAGGAGGGAGAAAAAAGTCCCTTCCGGCACAAGAAAAGAGATTCAGAAATACGCGAGTTCAATGATATCGAAATGTTGCGGGACAGGAACGAAGTCCGAAAATTTTTTCAAAGAATAAGAAGCCTGACTGATATTTTGAAAACCCAATCATCGACGGCGTTGAAGTAGCGCCGTCCGATTATGAGGAGGTCTTAACAGCCATCGCTCAGCTGAAAACCAATAAGGCTGCAGGTGCAGATGGCCTGCCTGCTGAGTTGTTTAATACCGGAGGCGAAGAGCTCAAAAACGCATGCATGAGCTTCTATGCAGAATATGGTCGGATGGAATCCGAAAGAAAGTTGATTTCACGATCTGCACCAACTACAGTGGGATAAGCCTTCTTAATATTGCATATAAGGTTCTATCGAGCGTACTGTGCGAAAGATTGAAGCCCATCGTCAACAAACTGATTGGACCTTATCAGTGTGGCTTCAGGCCTGGTAAATCCACCATCGACCAGATATTCACACTACGCCAAATCCTGGAAAAGACCCGAGAAAAAACTGTGCAGATTCTCCAATCTGTAAAGGGAGTCTCGTCGAGTGGGCAATTATACATAGTCAAATTTGAGCAACGTTGGAGGAATACGCAGAAGAGGGCGTCGTAATCTCCGTTGCAAAGACCAGGTTCAGGATGACCTGACTGCACTTGGTCTTATCAACTGGCGCCAGCGCGTGCATAGGTGAAGCTTTATAGAGGTGGCCAAGACCGATAATCGGTTGTAGTGTGAGCTAAATAAGTAACTATATAGATATATGTCTAACATTAAATTAATAGACACTTTTTAATTTATTCATTATTTTTTTTTTTTTTTTCGGGACATCTTTCCTGTTCAAATTCAATTTTAAAACTAAACTAAAACTAAACCAAACCAGAAGCTCCAAAGCTTCTCCCTCCATCAAACCGCAAGAGTCATCAAAAAAAATAGGATGATGAAATATCTTCGTTGAACGACGCAACAAAGATATTTCATAAATGTTTACTTTGAATTGAAATCAAGTGGCCAAGAATGCCCAATGTTTACATTACATTGAAATATCTTCATTGAACTATACGACGAAGATATTTCATGTATGTATGTTTGTGTATGCAGTGTGGATACATAGTTATATACTGCTCCAACACCTAGATCTTTGCAGTCCCTGCAAAAGGATCCACAGAATTTTTTTTCATTATAGGAAAAATGTTTTTCTCTTGCAGCTTAATTTTTGTTACATGTGTGTTTCCTTTATTCTTAAACAATAAAAATGCAAATATAATCAAAATTATGCAAATAATCATGCTGCCTGATATGGCAAGGTAAGTATTTCTATTACTTTTATAGTCAATATATTCAATTTCTTTTCTATTTGAAATTGTACTTAAGTGTATATTTTTTAAAGTTACATTGTTCACAATTTTCATATTATAAATATTTGTTCGTGGTTGAAAAATTCATAATCTTGTATTCTGATTTTACACGAATGAAATTTTATTATATTATTCCCACGTATAATTAGATCTCCAGCAATGCAATTCTGGTTTATTGTTGTTACAGGAAAATTTTTGATAATTAGCAAAATGTTTGACAATTGTTCAATTGAACTTTTATTATTACATTTAAATTCACAAACATTATGTTCATTAAACATGTTTTTTATACAAAAGTTATTACTTATTTTTAATTTCTTAATTTGTATAATTCCATCCAAATTATCATAAATTGTGTTATTTTGAATAATAATTTCAAGAGTAGGTGAATTTAATTCTTCAAAGTTCTTATTTGGCATTGGTACTACTAGTGCATTATAAAATTTTTTATCTGAAAACTTTGGAATACCTAAGACAAAAATTAGTGAATCGTCGCTAAAAATTACATTTGTTTGAATATATGGCATCATTTCTATAGTCAAGTTATACCTGTCTATTTCCTCGTCAGTTAAAACATCATGTGCTAATACATTTAATTTGCTCATTAGGATAATATCGGAAAATTTTTCTATTTGATTGCTTACGGTTTGTATATCGGTATATAATTGTAGAATTTGCATAGATCTTTTCTCAAAATAAAGAACAATATTTGTTTTTTCCTGGATTTGTTCCAAATACAAGCTTAAATTAAGTTGTTGTTGATTAATGTGCTTACTAATTGTATCCATATTTTTTATTAAGTTATTATTTATAATTATTTGGTTATTAATTTCATTGACTGCATTTCTAGTGTTAGTGTCAAGATTTCTGAGGTGATCATAAATTTCTTGTGCATCCTCATCGTCCATAGTCCCTGTAATATATTTAAAACCTCTACCGATAAAGTTAAGTAAGCCCCTCTTAATTTTATGGTTCTTAAAAATATGGGGAATCAATAAATTGAAATTATGTTTGAGCTCGCTTTTTAATAACATGAGATATTCAGCTTCGTTTTTGTTACTTAGATTTAAGGAAGCAATATTATCTTCCATAAGAGTAATTAATTCTTCATATGTTGTCAGATTGACGACATGGAATATCTTTTGGTATGAGTTTATAACACGTCTCTCATCCATTTTTACTATTTCGTATCCATTTTCGGATGTGCACGATGTAATTTCCAATGTTGGTTGGGTTGCCACTAGGGACGCCCACACCAGTACCAGTAATGCAATCATTTTGAAAGGGATGTTTGTAATACTTTGTTAATTTCTTATATTTAGGTTTTTTTTTTCTACGTATTTTCTTGTTCATTATCGATTTCATATTTATATTTGCGCTTTAATTGCGTTTTATAATATTTAGTATTTCTCTTATTGCTATTATCTATGATGTAATTATTGTCTTTCGAATACTTTGTCAATTTCTTATATTTAGGTTTATTTTTAGGTATTTCCCTGTTCACTACTATATCATCATGCAAACTGATCTGTTCAGTTCTGTCCTGATTTAGTTTATTTATTCTATTAATTTTTTCCTGATTGTATTTTTCGCAAATGGTTTTAATGTATTCTTGATCATAATTTTTTGTGAGAAAGTCAATTGGTCTCTTTCCTGTTGTAACATGGATTGTATTATTATAAAAATTTATTATTTTGTACAGTTTCTCGTCTAAATCATCATTATTGAGTTTATCTACTTCTAAAATTCTCAAATGTTCGTTCAGTGTACCATGGAGACGTTCGATGTCTGCATTACCAGTTTTGCTATAAGCTGTTGTTCTGTGTCCATCAATGTTATTTCCTTTTGAAAATAATTCTACTGCGTTGTGTAATATACATCTTTCGTTATCGTATAGTAATTTTTTCTTTTTACCTAAAAATTGAATTCGTTCTTTAAGAGCTTTTAAAATGGAAACCCATGTTCTATCCGATATTTTGTGAAATGTAGCGTATTTAGTAAACTTGTCAACTGTAGTAAGGTACATAATGTTTCTGTATGGAAACCATATATCATTGTGTACAATGTCATTAAATTGACTTGGCGTTTCGGTTACCTGGTAAGGAATTTTTGGAGGTTGACGATCGTGTTTAGCCAATTTGCATATATCACAATTATCAATGAATTTAGTTATTATTTTCATTAGATTGGGGAAGAAAAATTTGTCTTTTAATTCCAAAAATACTTCATTTATGCCTCTGTGGTTATTCTTCAGGTGTTCGTCTTTAATAATAGTCAACCTCTCGTTTGTATCCGTTAAGTCTTTTAATTTTATTGTTGATCTTAGAATTTTTAAGTTTTTGTTTTGAAATTTGTCAACATAAATATTCTGGAATTTTTCCATTAAATCGTCGTTTTCACAATAGACGCACATAATTCCGTTGTCCAGTATGACGTTACTCATTAGTTCGAATAAATTTGATTGATTATCAATCGTTAAAAAATTTTGGCATTTTTTGTGAATAATTTTTCTAGTGATCTTTTCTTTATTTCCAATTTGTAAATATATTTGATTCTTGTATATATTAATGTTTTTCTCTGTTATAGGAATGTAATCCAAGCTGTCATTTGGTGCACTATGTATCGTAGCAATTGTAGAATTTACTTCAACGTCCATACTACAATTATCATAATTTTCTTCGTTATTAAATATATCGCCGTTCACAGTAATTTCGTCAATACCTTTATAATTTTTTGTGTTAATAAATCTACTTAGTCTATCCGCAACACAGTTTTGTTTACCTTTTATGTAAGTGATATCAAAGTTGTATTCATTCAATTGTATTTTCCACCTTTGTAACTTCATGTTTGGTTCCTTTATTCCGTTGAGCCAAACCAATGGTTTATGGTCAGTACAAATAGTAAATTTCCTTCCATACAAATAAGTACGAAGATGTTTCACAGACCAAACTACTGCGAGTAGTTCCTTTTCTATGGTGGAATACCTCTTCTCGTGGTCATTTAGGGTGCGTGAAATATAACATATTGGATGACCATTTTGACTAAGTACCGCACCTATTGCCTACTTAGATGCGTCTGTTGTCAATGTGAAAGGTCTATTAAAGTCAGGGCTTTTCAAAATGCGGTCGCTACTCAACAATGTTTTCAATTTATTAAATGAACTCAAATATTCTTCGTTTTTTGGATCAATTTTTGCGTCTTTTTTTAAATAGCGTAACCTTAGCGTAATCTTTAACAAATTTTCGATAATAACCCGTTATTCCGAGAAATTGCTTAATTTCCTTAGCATTCGTTGGGGGCTTCATTCTTTGTATAGCTTCTAATTTTGACCCATCCGGTTTGATTCCATTATTTGTAATGGTATGCCCTAAATAATTTGTAGTTATGTCCGCGAAGTGACATAACTACAATCAATTTGAATTTTCAAATTGCACTCTCGTAATTTCTGCATTATTTTTTTTAATGTAACCAAATGTTCGAAATAGCTCGTGGAGAATATAAGGATATCATCCAAATATACCACGCATGTTTTGTTTATGAAATCTTTTAAGACGTAATTCATTAACCTTTGAAAGGTCCATTGAAAGGGGCATTTTTAAGCCCAAATGGCATTCTTGTAAATTCGTAATGACCGTCTCTGGTCGAGAATGCAGTTTTTGCTCTATCTTGAGGGTCAACCTCGATCTGGTGAAATCTTTTCGCCAGGTCTAAGGTAGTAAAATAATTGCATTTTCCCAATTTATCAAATAATTCTTCGATATTGGGCATGGGAAACCGATCGTCTATGGTTTCTTCATTAAGTTTGCGGTAGTCTATTACAATGCGCCACTTTTGTTCTCCATTATTAATGATTTTTTTTGGTACCACCCAAAGGGGGGAGTTGTAGGGGCTATAACTAGGTGTAATTATTTTTTGTTGTAGCATTTCCCTAATTTGTCTATCTACTTCATCGCGATGGACTTCAGGGTATCTGTATAGTTTGCTATAAATTGGGGTATCTGATTTAGTAATTATTTTATGCTTTATTTCATTTGTAAAAGATAAATTATCGCTTTCTTTGTAGAACACGTCTTTGAATTTATTTAGAAGTTCTTTAAGCTCATTTTTGTCCTGAGCTATCAAATGATTCGCAAAAACTTCATTTCTAATTTCAGTGGTATTGTTTTCGTTACAAAATACTTCTGTTTGGTTTCCTTCATTTAAAAAAACCATTGCGGAATACTCTTCGTATTCATTTAGATACATTGGAATTTTTGCCGTATCCGTAATAAGGCATCGATTTTTGTAATCGATTATCGTATTTAAATCAACCAGAATATTATTGCCTATTAACCCATCATACTTTTCATGAAAATAAAATTCCAAAAATGTAACAAAAAATTGAATTCCTTAAATAGTGGAATTTTAAATTGAGTATTAGTATTTATGACTCGGTTGAGTACTTTCAAATTTGAAATATGGGAAGTAACGCGCCATTTTGGATTACATAAGTGTGGATTTATTATGCTGTATTCAGCTCCTGTATCCACTATAAATTTAAGGTTCTTAATAGGTGTTTTTATTACTATATAGGGTAATTGTTTCCTGGGTCGAGGTTAAAATTTTGCTGCTCATTTGTGGAAATATCCATAGGTTCAACTGGTTTGTATTGATTAGTATAATTGCCATTATTGTTCATATTTGTGGGGAATCGAACATGTGGGTGAAAAGTGTCAGATGCTCTATTTTGGTTGGTATAATTACCATTAGTGTTTGTATGTTCAGGGAACCGAGCACGTGGCTGAAAATTGCCACATGCTCTATATTGGTTAGACTCGTTATATCGAGAGTTACCTACATAACGGTTATCGGGAGCTACCTGTGCATTGCCATAACG
Source organism: Palloptera scutellata (assembly GCA_958295655.1). NCBI lineage: Eukaryota > Metazoa > Arthropoda > Insecta > Diptera > Pallopteridae > Palloptera > Palloptera scutellata. The sequence goes on from OY282450.1 coordinate 59,516,098, forward strand.
GTTACGGTTACCCGTAAATCTGGTTTGTCCCGAATTGTTTCCATTAAAATTTCTCCCGTTGCTATTTCCAAATTCATTTACCTGACCATTGTAGCCAGTATTATTTGGTTCCTGATTAGATCTTTTATCATATCTGCCGTTCCAGTACTGTCCGTTATAATAAGAATATCCACTAGACTTTATTATTTCATGAGCTTTGGTTAAAGTTTGTGGGTCTCTTGTTATGAGCATGCTTTTCACAGGCTCTGGTAACCCATTTTTGAAGCAATGTAAAGCAATCCGTTGATTGCTTGCGATGTTTTCGACATTATTTCCCCCGTCTAGGAGGAAACGATTATTTAATCTACATAATACCTCTATTCTTTCAATAAAATTTACTAACGCATTTTTGTCTCCTCCAGAGGATGCAACACAGTTTAAGCTACTTACAACTATCTTAAAACGTTCCCCTACTGGTAACAATTCCATTTTTAATTTTATTTAATTATAAAATAACACAATAAGTAATTACAGATACCGACTTGTGCTCGTATATGCTGCCACTGGCTGCCACGCTTGTCTTCTCTCCGTTTTGTTGCTAATGATTTTTTAAAAAATGTTTCAGATACTTTCTGCTGCTACCTCCAAGAAATTATCACCGGAACAATGTCAATTGAGGTTTATTACTTCCGCTTTCAGAACTCAATTCAAATTGATTTTATTATGTAATTGGTTTTTCCTTATATTGTCTCTTTTTTTTATTTTTTTTTTTTTTTAAATAAATGTTTAGTTAATTTGTATTTTATTTGTATTTAATTTTTCACTTTTATTTCAATCATTATTTGCCATTTAATTCAAGTCAATACTTTAAATGTGATTTTGTTGTTGGCTTATTGTGTAAATTATAAATTGTTAACGAAATTTTTCTTGTTTTTTTTTTTTTTCGTTGGTTTTTTCTTGTGTGAAATATTCTTTAATTCTGCTTATCAAAGTATCATGAAACTGATTTTGTTTTTCAGAAATGAAAATGAACTTAAAATTGTTCGTGTACCGACCGTAGTTGTTCTTTTCGAACTGAAAAAAAAAACTCTGCGCTTTATTTTCACTACGGAACTGCGTATTTGAAAAATGTTCGTGGTTGTTCTTTTCGAACTAAAAAAACTCTTCGCTTTTTTCCCATTATGGAACTCCGTTACGACTGCGCCAGATATATGTCTAACATTAAATTAATAGACACTTTTTAATTTATTAATTATTTTATTTTTTTCTATTTTCGGGACATCTTTCCTGTTCAAATTCAATTTTAAAACTAAACTAAAACTAAACCAAACCAGAAGCTCCAAAGCTTCTCCCTCCATCAAACTGCAAGAGTCATCAAGAGTCGTTGAACGACGCAACAAAGATATTTCATAAATGTTTACTTTGAATTGAAATCAAGTGGCCAAGAATGCCCAATGTTTACATTACATTGAAATATCTTCATTGAACTATACGACGAAGATATTTCATGTATGTATGTTTGTGTATGCAGTGTGGATACATAGTTATATATATAACTATATGGAATCGAAATAAGTATTCCATTTATGCGATTGATTTGGGATACACCTAAGGTGTCTTATTAAGTGTCGTATCCCTTAAATTTTCATAAATTCATACATTTCACTTACAAAATTCGCCATGGAAAAAGCGAGAAGCGGCAGTCAATGTCGAAATTTAATATTTCTACAATAACCTGAATTGCATTGATTTATGTATAATTATTTCAACAGTTTGTTGAGCAATAAATTTATCTTCAATACTTTTCTTTTTACATATGTATTAAAAAGGATAAAAAGTTTCAAGGGTGTGAGTGTTATTATAATAAGTTAAATGGATGCCAAACAAAATTCAGATTTTGCTATCGTTAAAAAAACCCAGCAGTACCGTGAGATCGCAAGAGTGTAGATTTCACAATCAACTTGGGGCACAACATAACAAAAAAAAACTCGCAACAAGTAATTGAGTCCCGGCGAAGGTCTTAGATTATACAGCACCAGGCAGTCAATGAGATAGATTTACTTGAAAATCATTCCTCCGTGGAAAGAAAACAACTTGCATCACTTTCTTCCTTTATTTTCATATATTACGTGATTTACATACAGTTGTCGCAACATAAATTTTTAGCCGAACATGTATGTACAATACATAGGTATGTATATAAAAAAATAAAATCGATCAGGTAAACTTAAATTTTTTTTTTACTTCAAAACTACCATCAAAAACAAAATTTTATCGGCCATAAATTTTTTTGGATGTCATATTTTTATGTTTTTTTTTTTTGTTTTTTGAAATCTCCACCGAAAACCACAGTTTTTTCGTGCTGTAGGAGCATCAAAATTCTAAATTCTACGGTTGTACGCTATTCTCATAACTCATTAGGTTATAAAAAACTTTACGAAAATCCACCGAAAATCAGCGTTCTTTCGTTCTGTAGGAGCATAAAATTCTATAGGTATAGAATTCTCAAAACTCTTTAGGCTATAAAAAACTTTACGATACGGGAAAATCTCAAAACTATTTTGCTTTTGACCAAAACTGTATAGCTCTAGCTATACAATGAAGAATTGTAAAACAGGAGTACTGGCAGATAATAGGATTTCTTACGTGAATTTAATGGCCACAGTGTCATTGGAAGAGTTGTCTTAAAGCAAAAAATATGATTCCAAAATGCATGCTACCACTGAACACTTTCAATCTGCCGTCGGAATACACCATAAATGATTCGCGACCTATTGTAGAACACTTGCAACCATTGCCTTAAACCGACGAGCAATCACAACCCATCGTTGAGCAGTTGCAACCAACCGTTTCTCAATTACGACTCAATTATGAACCACCACCCACTCTAAAGCTCAGAGATCCTATATTTGCTCCAGTTGCTGCAAAGGAGTATACAATTAATCCTGTTGTATGTAGTGACCAATATGAGATCTTATGGTTATCTCTATGCTGAAAAAGACTTCTGTCAATTATCCGTGAAGGATAAAGTTTTTCTTTATAACAAATTTGTTGCGAACATACCGAAAGCACATTTTCAGCGCATGGAGAGGAAGTTATAGAGCGGGATGACCATTTATTATGCTCTATCTTTTTTAATACGATCAACACACGGTATACCCCTATGAATGCAGAATTGGAAGGATGATTGATGGATGTATCTTGTTATGATCGTTTGCTTTAAATTAGCAAGGGTTATAATAATCGGGGAAAATTTTTGTAGTGAGTTTATTCCAAATACGCACGGTACGACAGATAAAAGAACTTTCTCTGTAATACGTAGTGTAGTTCTGGTGAACACATGAACTAGCGGCATAAGCTTGCGCATGTCAGCAAAACATATACTTTGAATGTAACGGTAAAACAGAGAGACGCAAGCCACGTTTCGACGATATTCGAAGGAGTCAATAGATCTGGAACTCTACTGTCTCCTATTAACTTTATGTTGGATACGGTCCAGGAGCTCCAGTTACGTTCGTGAAGCTCCAGCTCATAGGTGCGAATTAAAATCCAATTTAGGACGTATATAGGTGGTGTAGATCATACGGAGATCAGTCGGAGTGTAATATTTTTTACACCGCCTAAGAAAGCCGAGACACTTGGCTGCTTCTTTCGACTTGTATTAAAAATGTGTTTATTCCAACGAACCTCACATTGAATGGCTAGGCCCAGAACATCAGGAGTCGCTGTCTCCACTGGGAAACTCGTTAGTAGGATAACAAATTCATCAATGTTGAAGGTGAAATCAGCATCGGGAGGTGCCGCATGCATTCTGGGCATTGGTACAGGAGCCTTCGTTCTTCTGGACTTTACTTTGGCGAAGATTAAAACAGCTGCGACAACAACGCCGATCAACAGCCCGGCGTAGCCAATCGTATATTGGTGAACATCGTGTGAACTTAGAATCCTGAATTAGTTCTATATCGTCCTGTGTCCTGTTTTATCATACAGTTCTTAATGTTTTTTAGCAGATCAATGCCATTTAATGTAGCTATCGTGAGTTCTTCTTGGCACACGGCATTGATAGTGGTATTTTTCTGTCTATATTCCACTCATTTTGTATGTCGAGTGCAGTGCAGCATCCCAATCGTATCGTTGCTTCCATAACTCTTGAATGAAAATTTTCGCTACAATGACTACTGGACTAACCAAACCGATTTGATCAAAGATGTGAGATACGTCTGACAGTACAGTGCGCTTAGTTACTCTTTTTTTGCTCATTCCATGAAGTCTTGATTGCGATTATGTCTGCACTTGGGTCCATGTTATACCAAGTGTTTTTATTTCTTCATTTTCTGCGTTATGTCCAGCGTACGTTCGATATTCGCTAGTGAAATATTTTTCAACAATATTTCGTGATTGCGCTCCATTTTTGAAGTTTAAAACCTGCAGAATTCAACAACTCAATAACTTCTGATTGCATTTTTACAGCTTGCCTCACATCATCACTTCCTGACATCAAATCATGAACATAAAAATCACTTTTGACTATTTGCGCAGCCAGTGGATATTTTGACTCAGCCCTCAACCCTTCAGATTGAAGGCATTTGATGGCGGTATATGGAGCTGATGTTGTTCCGTATGTAACGGAGCTGAGCCGGAAAATATTAAGTTTTTGTTGAGGATCATTTCGTCAGAATATTAATTAGAAGTCAGTATCCTGGTCGTTCATTCTGATCTGTCTATACATCTTCTCTATGTCGCTTGTAAAGACATATCTGTATTGGCTGAATCGAATTAGGACATCGAACAGATCTTGTTGTATTTTGGGACCTTTATGTAAAATCTGATTGAGTGACACGTTTGAAGACGTTTTGCATGACACGTCAAATACTACTCTGAGTTTCGTTGTAGTACTACTTGGTTTTGACACAATGATGGGGAATAAAGTAGTTTGGTTCTTTGATGTACTTTTCGTCTACCTGTTCCATGTGACCAAGGGTTTCGTACTCATTCATAAATTTTACATAGTCATGATTTGTTTTTTGATAATATTCGTTCAAGTGCCAGAAAACTTCTTTTTGCAATTTCTTTGGTTAAACCGAGACGCAAGGCATCTTCTTTAAATAATAGTTGAACTACAAACTGGCCGGACTCGTTCCGAACAGTAGTCTCGTCAAAGAAACGTTCGCATTTCTTCTCCATGGGCGACATTGTCGTTTCTGTGTTTGGTATTTCGTCCATTTCCCAGAATCGCTGGACTTCGATACATTCTTTGCTTTTCCAAACACTACCCAGCCAAATACTGTATTCTGCAATGTTGGAGCGTCCTTGTCCGGAGAAATTTGGCCAACCATCATCAATTCACTATAAAACTCTGCTCCAATCAACATATCGATCCGTTGTTTTCGACAGAATTTAGGGCCTGCCAGTTGAATATTTTGCGGAATATCAAAGTTTCGTGGATTAATGTGATCATTTGGTTGATCGTTGATGATATTGTTCAAAATGAATACCTCTAACATTCTCAAGTACTCTGACGTTTTGGATATAGTATTGACTGTTGTGCGTTTTTGAATAGTTTGATTCGACCCTCCAATACCAGTCAATTTTAAATCACTGTTGGCAAACCGTAAACCGAGCTTCTTACTTAAATTGTTAGTTATTAAATTCACCTGAGATCGTGAGTCCAACAATGCACGAAATATCAATTGCCTCGACCAATGTTGTTGCTAGGAATACGTGGCACGTCTTCTGCACTCCAAATCCGACGATTGCCTGGTCGCTTATTTGACTGTTGCTTGATGTGAGATTATGGCCAGATGATGATCCTGATTGTTGACTCCCAGATGCTTGTAAATTGCCTGATGACTTTTGATGAATCCTTTATCGAAAGCTCCATGTACCAATGTGTTATGCTTTTTGCCGCACTTACTGCAACTACGTGATGTGCAGTCTTCCGAAAAATGCCCTTCCAAACAATTGAAGCATAGCTTCTATTCCTTCAGCTTCTTTAACCGATTTTGCGGTGACATCTGAAGAAACACTTGGCAATAAAATAAAGGATGACTCTGTTGACACAATTTACAATTGGATTGTCCACTTGATGCTGTAAAAAAAAATTATGAATTAGTATTCTTTGTAAGTTTTATATTCATGGTGTTATCCGGTTGTTGCCGGCCTTTGTACATCACAGCGTCAAATTACTGAAATCTGAGTTCCAGGAAGTCCAGAAAGTCTGTTAACTTTTGGAGTTCGCTCGGTTGCTTCAGAGATTGGTTGTACAAACTATGTGTCGTTTTATCCAATTTGTTGACGAGTAAATGCAGCAATATGGCATCCCAAGATGCGATGTCGATGCTCAGTGTCTCCAATCCCATAATACATTCAGTTGTGACATCATGTAGCGACCTGATTGCTGAGGCCGATTCAATCTGAGAATGGGGTTGCGAAAGCAGCTTGTTGAGCAACGCCGTAACTAAAATGAGTTTGTTGTTGTATCGATTTGTTAGAATTTTTCATGCTGATGTATAGTCGGCGCTTGATATTGGTAAATGTTGAACCAATGATTTGGCCTCACCGGTTAGGTTACTATTCAAGTAAAATATTTTGTCAGGGTCTGATATGCCTGTGTTATGAATCATTTGGGTGTCGAGTCATAAAACTGTTGCCATTTTAGATAAGTAATCTACTTTTTTATTTTATTTGTGATTGCTGAATATTGTTACAAACTGCAGATGCTAGATGCTCAGACAATTTCAGAACCGTTTCACGGACCAGTTCTTCCATATCGTAATATTCCTCCATCGAATATCCTGCTGATTCTGAATCTGGTCCGATAAGTTCCCAGATGGAGCAAGTTGTCCCTGCAATCGATGACCAATAGCTATTAATGTTTTTTATTTGTAATTCATAATATACTTAGCTTTGAATGTCTTTCCGATGATTTTGGTTGTGTTTGCTCAATGAGATAAGAACTCGGATGATACCATTTTGTTTGTTCATCAGTCCTCGATTTGTAAATGAATTAACTGTGAATGTGAAGATACCCGTTGTTTCCTTGCTGTTATTTGCTGCATCTCCAACACTGTCTTCTGATAGTTCGATGAGCCCAACTCATTCTGTTGGCCCAAAACTCAATCCAAATCCATTATCAATTATGTTTAAATTTATTACCTCGATGGTCTTTTCCACCCACTAATTTTTAACGCACTTATGTGGTTTGCACAGATTTTATTAAGTGATTGATAAAATATACACTTTATTTTATTATTGAATCGAACTTAAACAACTGAATTTTATTATTGAACCGAGCTTATCTGGCGCACTTAAACAACTGAATTTTATTAACAAATTAAAATAATTATTACCAAAACTCAACTTAAATTTATGCTGTTGTCAGCAAATTAGTGCAGTATGCGAATACTAAACATTCAAGCCAAGTGCGAACTGCAGCGTCAGCAAATTCACACACAATTTTAGTAGGTGATATGTAATACAAATACACATTGGATAGTTAGTTTTCAAAGTGGATACATAAAAAGGAACATGGTAGCACAGATTACGTGAAGGTACATTAAATATAATCTTTTCAAGTAAAAATGGGGAATCAATACACCAATTACACGGTAATTAGTTCCAGGAAAACCCGTGTAAAAAACCGTGTAAAAAATACATTGATCGTATGCAAAATAGGTGATTGGTTCCTTATCTCTAAAACCTATTGAAATTAGTGAAAAACTAGGATTTTTTAAGAACAACTATTCAGGATTATTTTATTAAATAACATATATAATGTGTTTTTACACAAGCATAGTTATTAAAGAAAAAAAAATATATGCACTCTAAGCTTAAAAGTAATGTAAAAAAAAATGTATGGCCAGTTCAGGAACTAAAAACAATTATGTAAAGCAGCTATGTTGTTAACAAAACGAATAGGTTATTCAATTTTTAATGTAACAAAATTAAAAAAAAAATTTAAATGATAATCATAAATACAAGAACATAAATTTAATTGCTGTCATCATCAGTTTCTCGCTTTCGCTTGCATCGAATGCGTATAAAATCACTATCATCGCTGGAATAATTTTGAACTGGACTTTCTCTTGCTCCTTCGGAATCTACATTTTTAACAGTGAGCTCTGTTATGAAACTACTACGAACAACGGCGTCAATTGTTGCTACATCTTTGTATAATTCTTTGTAACGAGTTCTCACGTGGCCATACAAGAATTCAGCTCAAGTTGGTATTGTGCAGCTCTTTCGACATTGGGATCGTTTGTGACGAAATGGTATCCTAATTTGTTTGCAAGTTGAAGTCCTTCTTGGATTAAATTTACAGTAAGTTTAACAGGTTTTTCACTATCGCTGCTTTCTATAGCATCAGCATTCTGTGTAATAGCAAAATGTAATATTTCGTCTTCGCTAAGAACTTTATCAACCAGCAGTTCATCAATGTCATCGAATACCAAGTCATCAAAACTCTCCCCACCAACGGTATGTGCCAAAGAAATTATATTGCGATATTCGTTTGTATTTGGATCCACATGCTTTTTAATTTTAACATATTCTGGCCAAATTAATCTCCAACATGCGTTTAAGGTTGATTGTCGTAAATCTGATAATTCTAAAGCAGCATGTGTTACGCAATCTTTAATATTAAACTTTTTCCAGGCATCAAGGTAAGAGCTTTATACTTAACCAAAGTGTCCAAAATGTACTGGAAAGTTCGTTTGATGTAGTAAGTTTTAAATGTTGCGATAATTCCTTGGTCCAGTGGTTGGATTAGGGATGTGGTATTCGGTGGCAGGAACAAAACTTGTACATTTTCGTGTTCCAACTGAGGATGCCCGGGTGCATTGTCTACCAACAGAAGAACTTTAAATTCTAAGCCTTTTTCATTCATATATTTTCTAGTTTCTGGCACAAAAATATTTAATGAACCATTCTGTGAAAACTGTAGTTGTCACCCATGCTTTTTTATTGGACATATAATTGACCGGCAATGTATCAAAATTGACTCCATTCATTGCTCGAGGCTTAAGTGCCCAATTGATAAGCAGGGGCTTTAACATCCGATCTCCAGAAGCGTTACTGCAAAATAAAAATGTGACTCGATCTTTTTCATCTTTAAAACCACCAGCACTCGTTTGCGATTTGGCTACATATGTTCTTCTCGGCATTTTTTTCCAAAAAATACCACTTTCGTCTGCATTAAAAACCTGATTTGGACTGTATGCACCTTCGGCAATTATTTTTTTAAGTTTTAGTGGAAATTCTTGGCAACTTTCTGATCTCCAGAAGCAATCTTGCCTCCTTTGGAGAAATCCTGTCAACCATCCTGTGCTTGCAGAAAATAAGTAACTCTTCTCAGGAGTTGATTGAACACCTAAGTCTAGTTGTTCGTCTTTTCTCATTTTTTTTTGTGCATTGTCCTCAAGCCATATGATGAGTGCTTTTTCCATTTTTTCTTTAGGAGCATCTCTCAGATAGTTTCGTTCCAGAAATCACCTCATATTGCCTAATTGAAATTTCATTTTTTTTTATAGTTCTTACTGTGGCTTCGTTTAAACCGAACATTTTGCTAAGAAATGTTGAGCCTTCTCCATTTCGAAGGCGATCGAAAATTTAAATTTTGGTTTCCAAAGTAATGGCTTCACAAAGAAAGTAAGCCTTGTATCAAATAGAACACCTAAGTCTAGGAACTCCTCAACCGACTTCTACGCATTGTTAGATATAGGACGACTAGTTGACTAGTTGATCTTACAAATCTCATTTGAAAACATTTGTTTATGTTAAGAGACAATTTGTTTTGTTGACACCAATCAACTAGGCGATTAATGTCCGATTGTAACAAGGAAGTAGCAGTCAAATTTTGCAAAAGAGTTTTAAGTCATCAGTATACAGTAGATAATGTGAGTTTGAGAAGCAGATTCCAATGTCATTAATAAGCAGAATGAATAATAGCGGTCCTAGGATGCTACCTTGCGGAATGCCAGAAGAGGCCACAAAAGACTGCGATTTAACATTTTCAATTTAACGTGGCATACCCTATTATGAAGGTAGGATTTCAGTCACTCCAGGAAAGTAGAGTGAATACCTAAGCATGCGAGTTTTGCAATTAATATAGTATGAGAAATAGTGTCAAAAACTTTCGAGAAATCTGTATAAATAGTGTCAACCTGATACCCATTTCTAAATGCCGAAAGATCTTCCGAAACAATGTATTACAACACGGATAGAGCGGCCGCTTAGAAAGTTCGTGATCCATCGTGTGAAGATACTCCCAACCCCATGAGATCGCCCGTAGAGTGGTTTCGAAACCGTATTGGCGGTCATTAGGTAATTGTTTCTTTTTTACGAATCCCAACGGATCCTCCTCCCGCCCAAAATGACCGAGGGCCGCATCCGCATGACGTACGGATCGGTGACCGACGCAACCGCTTTATACGAAAATATGTAATAAGTCGGGTATATCCAAATAGGCAATCTTTACAACTACAGATATAAAATCATCAGCTGTTTATTGATTTAATATGATAATTAAGTTTGTTTTGATGAGTTCCAGAGAATCGAAAATGTTGAAATGTTGATAATATTCATTAAAATCTCTACATATTCCACGAAAAGGATCATTTTGATACTAAGTTTGTTATACAAATGCTAAGTTTAATAGGAATAAAATAACGTGAGCTTCTACAGGGTATATAAAGTTTATTTCGTTTAGTAAATACGAAGATGACAAAATGCCATTAAAAACCTTTGCAAGAAATGTTATATCCAGCATTTTTCTTCTGCTGTATATTATTTTTTTTTAAGATTCTGGCGGTAGATTAATAAGTTTTAATCGATGTTCATACGGTGGAATCATCAAAAGAGGACTCCAACATAATTCCTCAATCCAAAAATAAGAAATCGTTTTTGAACCGACTCAATTTTAGTTATGTAGCATTTATATTGAGGATTCAAGACAGGAGCTGCATACTCAAGAATGGGTCTAACAAGTGAAGTGAATAGCGTGTTTGTTGTATAAATGTCGTTAAACTCCTTTGACCAGTGTTTAACAAATCCTAAGTAATGAACTTTTAGCTTTGTTGATACGAGTTGATATGTAAGTTAAAACTTAATTTGGAGTCCATTGTCACACCCAAATCAACAAATGTCAACGCATGACTCAGAGTCTGATCCTGTAAGAAATATTAAGCAGACATAGCAGACAAGGGCGAATATCCCTAGTTTTTTAATAAGGAGGCCATGATTGACTTTATCAAATGCTTTACTAAAATCAGTAATTATAACATCAATTTGTTGGTAATTAATAAATCCGTTCATTACACATGTAATGAATTATAAAAGGTTCGTCGTTATAGATCTGCGCTTAATGAACCCATGCTGCGATGTGGTGATCAATGTTATAAAAGAGTGAAATTAATTTGGTAGTAACAATTAATTATTTTTTAATTATTAATAAATTAGGTATCACATTTAGCAATACCTCTATAATTTGAGATACTAGATTTAACACCATTTTTATAAAGAGGAACATTAAAAGATTCTTTTCAACCAACAAGGAAATAACCTTAACATTTCTCAAAGATTATGGCAAGAGGTTTACATATATGAAAGTTCGGCACAATTTTTTAATATGCAACTTGGAATATTATCGGGCCCAGATTTAAATGGCTGCTCAAGAGACTTAAGGTTGTGAAGAACATCTAGAGCATCTATTGTTGGAAATCAAATAGTATTAAATGAAATCAATGGCGAAGGGGTAAGAGTCATTGTCATTGAAGCTAAACGTGGAATATGCAGATTTGAAAAAATTAGCAAACAAGTTCGCAATTACAATGTCATCACTAGAAACAAGATCACCAAGATACATAGAAGGAGGGAACATTCATCATACAGCTTTATATATTCATGACTTAAACGGGAATAGTTACAATAATCCATATTTCTGCCAGTTCTTTTATAAGCTTTAAAAGCTCACGACTTCCCATTTTTTAAGTTTCTTAAATCCTTTGTGAACCAAATGGACCTAGTATTCGTAAAAGAAGTTTAGATACAGATTGTTCAAATGCTTTATATAAAATATTATTAAATAGAGATACGCAGCTGTCAATGTTCAGACTATTTACGGCCATGATGTAACAGAAAGAATATCAACGAGTTTTTAATAGTCAGTTCTTTGAAAACAGTATTTCAGTTTAGCAGTTTTTATATCAATATTTAGACTATAAGGTAATTCAAAGAATAATGCTAAGGTAGGATGATGACCACCCTCAGGTGTAACGTAGTGTTGGGAACGAGAAATACAAATTTTTTAATCTAAATAAACAAGATCCAAAAATTTTTCGTTGTTATTTACTTTACTTTTACTTTACCACTACGCAACAGCGAAACCTGCAGCATATTCAGATTCTGCAAAGTTTTGTGATGGTACAGATGCATGATTATTTTGGCCTTATAAACAACAACTGAGACATTTTTGCAGAGTTTGAAGTGGATTGTGAAAACCTTTCGGTAATTGATAGTTGTGATCGTCTTCTTTCGGTTCATATATATTGTACTGTCTTTCCGTCTGTTGTGGTACGGCTGTCAAAATTCTTATCGTCTTGCGATTCACACCGCGAGTGCACATTAAACAATAAAATAATCAAATCTATTCAAAATAAATAAATAAAATAACTAAAAACAATACGTGCAAGTAACGGAAACAATAACCATCCATATAAAAAAAACAGCATAGCTGTTGATATATTTTTCCTTCTCCTTCCTATTCTTTTCGTTGGCGCTACATGCGGTCATATTGTTAAACTGAAGTTCATTGTGGTAACGGTATAAAACTTTCCATTATGGCTGTCTATCTCTTAATCGGTGTTCTGTGATTGCATTCCCTGCCTCCACTCTACTTTTAATTTTGTCGAATCTTATAAATGTTGGAGAATTTTAGTGTAGCTTGCAAGATTCGCAGACTTTGATCGAATTTCTTCTCGGTATACGCATTTATAAACCTCCATAAACCCCATGTAATGGCACTACTTGAGACTCAGGTATGTGAGTATGTATCGGCTGGTGCCATTGTTTTCTCCGCACAGGGGTCTTGCCCTTTTTATTAATGAGGATATCGCGTAACAGTGCCAGCAACAACTTTATATGACGGATGCTGAGTTCAGCTCCATGTGGGCCCAGTCTCATTTGTCGCACTTCTGTTTTCTTTATAGAAGCCAGAATTCCCATAGGGATTTTACTTTTAATAAGTTAGATTCCCTTTCTGATTCGATCGCTTCTATTTTGGTGCGGTGAAATCGTGATTGCTGGTGACTTCAATTTTCACAATTCGGATTGGTTGTGCCACTCAAGTCACAAAACACCCGAAGGTCTATATGTCGAGCTATTTGCCGAGTCGAACGACCTGACTCAATTACTGACTGAACCGACACACATTCCGTGTATCGCAGGGCAAACTCAAAAGTGATGTACCTAAGTGTCCACGCACCTCTTGGAAACTTGGACCACTGTATCATTTAAGCATCCTTAACGTACTTTCGAAGGCAAATTGGAATGGTCTCAATAACTTTTTTGAAAATGTTAATTGAAACTTAGGCTTCACAGATAAAAACATAGAAACCAGTGGTAAAATGGTAAAAGAAATAATTTTATTAGGAATGAGGTCTTCCATTCCTAATAAAATTATTAGCGCTAAATCTAAAGACAATTATTGGGTTTAATGCGACTTGCAGATCAGCAGTCAGATCCAAAGAGGCCGCTTTCAGGAACTGGCAATCTAACAAGAATGCCAATACTGAAGAGTTGCGTAAGCAGGAAAGAAATCGCTGTAACGCCACTTTAAAGCGCGAATAGTTTCTACACGAACAGCGCCAGAGGCATAAAGTCTTACAATTCCATAGGGGTGGTAAGAACTTTTTGTCATTTGTAAAGAGAGTAAAGAACCAAACATATTCGTCAATTGCAACTCCTTTTATAGGTGATCGCCTCGTCACCAGCTCGGTTGGTAAAGCGAACATTTTCGCAGAGAATTCTTCTCTGACAGCTAGCGATCAAACACTGCCCGTTATCGAATCTGTATCTTGCGCTTGAGATACATTTTCGATCGCAAGTAGTTAAAAGAGTTCTTGCAAATCTTAACATAAATAAGGTTTCTGGACCCGAGGACATTCCAGTCCTTGTACTGCGAGCTTGTGCAACAACGCTAGCGCGACCATTGCGCAATCTTTCCAGCATATCATACACAACTGGTGTATTTCCGTCTTGTTGGAAGGTTTCTAAAAAAGGCAAGACTACTGACACTGCGAACTATCACTCCATCACAATCTGTTCTTTAGGACACAATAGAAACTTTTTGGATATACTTTCTGAATTAAGTTTGTATCAGATTAATAACATTGTAAATAACAATGTGATCGCTGTGGCGTAGTGGTAGTGCGTTGGTCTGCTACGCAGAGTGTTCGGGGTTCGAATCTTGGCACATGCAAAATAAAAAAAAGTAGAAAAAATAATATTTCTACACGGCACCACCTCTTGGCAGGCAATGGCAAACCTACAAGAGTAAAAATTGCCTATGAAAAGCTTTTCACTTCGCCGTTCGGATTCGGCATTAAACCGTAGGTCCCTTCCATTCATGTACAAATATGACACGCACAACATGAGTGGATGCGAAGAGCTCGGCCTAGGCGCTCCATGGGCTGTTGTGCCATTAAAAGTAAAAGTAAAGTAAATAACAACGAAAAATTTTTGGATCTTGTTTATTTAGATTAAAAAATTTGTATTTCTCGTTCCCAACACTACGTTACACCTGAGGGTGGTCATCATCCTACCTTAGCATTATTCTTTGAATTACCTTATAGTCTAAATATTGATATAAAAACTGTTAAATTGAAATACTGTTTTCAAAGAACTGACTATTAAAAACTCGTTGATATCCTTTCTGTTACATCATGGCCGTTAGATAGTCTGAACATTGAAAGCTGCGTATCTCTATTTAATAATATTTTATATAAAGCATTTGAACAATCTGTATCTAAACTTCTTTTACGAATACTAGGTCCATTTGGTTCACAAAGGATTTAAGAAACTTAAAAAATTGGAAGTCGTGAGCTTTTAAAGCTTATGAAAGAATGAGTTTTGGGCAGGGTCTCTCAATCCATAACCCAACATCGCGGCTCAATTGAAAGGAGATTCAAACAGGAAAGGCAGCGAATTATCCCTTTTTTAGTGCGTATATCCACAACCTGAATTCGTGAATCTGTGCCAGGTATACAGTTGATAACTCTACCCATCTGCCAATGTGGGGGTGGTACATTATCCTCATGGATAATTACCATGGTTTCGTTTGCGATATTTGATTGATCAGCTCGCCATTTTGTGCGCATTGGAAAATCGTTGTGATGTATTCATGCGACCATCTCTTCCAAAATGCTTGCTTAATGGCGGTAATTTGGTAATTTGATAAAACAGTGTGCTCTGGAAGTGCCTTTAGTATTGAGCCAACAATAAAATGACAGGCAGTCAGTGCTTCGAAGTCGCTTGGATCAGATGAGAGTTGTACTATGGGCCGAGAATTAAGAACAGCTTCAATTACGACAAGGGCTGTAGTCATCTCATCATATGTGAGTCTAGCATTCATCAAACTTCGATGCAAATGTCCCTTGGCTGATTTAACAGCGGTCTCCCAAATTCCGCCAAAATGAGGTGCTCTGGGAGGGATGAAATGAAAGTTAATAAATTCAGAAGAACAAAGCTTAAAAATAGCGTCCTGATGCTCTTTGTTGAAAAGAAACGCCTTTAAGTCAGCAAGTTTGTTTCTTGCACCCACAAAGTTAGTTGCGTTATCGCAAAATATATCGGATGGTAATCCTCTTTGGCTAATAAGGCGCTTAAGTGATGCCAAAAAGGCATTCGTAGACAAATCTGCTACAAGCTCGATATGGACGGCCTTGGTTGTTAGGCAGAAAAAATAGCAATGTGGGCTTTATAAGGTGCCTTTCCTCTGATGCGCAAGTAGACTTCGGCAGAGCCACAAAAATCGAAACCGCAGCGGACGTGAAGGCGTTAAACGCTCAACTGGCAAATTTCCCATCATTTGCTGTAGTAGTTGAGGTCTGTACCGCACGCAATGTATGGATTTCCTCACCACACTTCTTGCAGTATCTCGCGCATTTATAATCCAGTATTCAAGACGAATGAGAGCTACCAACGCTTTGGCACCAGCAAGATAGTTTTTTAAATGCAAAAGAAGAACATAATTTACTACGAAATTGCAATTTCGCGGCAGCAAGACTGGATGTTTACGGCTTTCTGGTAGGTCAGCTAATTCAAGTCTTCCACCGACTTTCAGCAACGGAAATTCTCCACTGTCGACGATAAAGGGATTTAAGTACCGCAAAACGCCTGTTGCCGTTAACCCTCTTTTTAGAAGACGAATATCATCCGCAAATTGGTGGTGTTGTATAATACAGACGATGCACTGCCCAGCATGATGGGAAAGGTACGTTACTTGATGTACTTGAGCGAAGGTTTGCTTAAGTTGGTGTAAAATCGAAACATCCAAGCAATGAATCGAATGCTGCAAGTGTAGGAGCTGCACTTGTCAGTCACGTCAAGTAAGTAATTAGTTACCACAATCACTTTAAATGTTGTCTTTCGCTTTTTATTTTCGACTACTTCCATATCAATTTCGCTGCATTTATCATTGGGCCAGTTATACATGTCTTCGTAAAGAAAAGAGAATCTGTCCAAAGATAAATGCTGAAGTTATGGTTACAAAAAATTGGCTTTATTTTTCCAATAAGTCGAGCAAGAAGTAGATCACCGCAAAGTTCTAGTTTCGGTAGCGATTGTTTTTTAATTGGTTCAACTCTAGACTTCGCTGTGAAAAGTCGAACAGAAACACGATCAACAGTACGCGTACAAATACTTAGCACATCCGTTAACGAAATGAATTAAATGTTTTGGTTTTATAATAATAAATAATCAATAGAGAATATGAAGATTAAAATAAGTCATTTTGTCGTTGCTGCGTTGATTGTGTTCATCATCTTGTTGTCATGATAAAATGACGCTGCAGCCATTGTGTTTGTGTTTGTTTGACAACAAAAAAAAAAAGAAAGAGGGAGATGGAGAGAGTAATTTTAGTCACTCGCGAAATGTCACAGTAACGAAATGATGTTTAATATTTATTCCTTTATTTTCAATTGTACCACCATTAGATTCCCGTAGCCAGTGTTGCCAGATTTCGGCTGTGCCCATTTTCTGCTTGCACCTCGAGCACTTACGGCATATTATGAAGCGCAAAGTTGCTGACCAGAAGCCCGAAAATAAAA
This sequence comes from Palloptera scutellata, assembly GCA_958295655.1. Lineage (NCBI taxonomy): Eukaryota > Metazoa > Arthropoda > Insecta > Diptera > Pallopteridae > Palloptera > Palloptera scutellata. The sequence continues at coordinate 59,533,398 of OY282450.1, forward strand.
AACAATTAATTTTAGCATTAAATAAAGTTTGGTATGAAGTTATTACCAAAGATAACCTTCAAATTTTGGTTGATTCGATGCCGTCAAGGATAATGGCTGTAATACGGGCTAAAGGAGGAGCAACATCCTACTGATATTATTTTTTGTCGTTTGATGTTAGTTATTGAAAACCACTTTAAAGACTAATAGATATTGTTTAGTTTTGAATATTATAAAAATAAATTAAATTTTCTTCAAAATTTAAGTTTTTGAGCTCCAGTAATATTTTTCCATTCTTACACTTTGCATAATTTTAAAATCATAATAATATTTAAAAATAAATAAATATTCCCCAACATAAAAATTATTATTTTCGTATTTTCATGTTATTTTGAGGTTTTCGTTTTCGTGACCGCCAGTGTATGTTTACAACTGTTTAGTAACTGTTATTGTGGTGAGTCGATAAGAATTAATAATTTTGTCTCTTCTTCTTTGTTTTTTTTTGTAAAACGAAAAGTGAGTTGGTTTATTTGTTAATTTCGTTATTTTATTTGATTTATTGTATACAGTTAAAAAAAATTACAGTTACGTTGTTAAGTCAAAAGCAGTCGATAAAATTATTAATAAACACGAAAGTGAATAGATTTTATAAAGAGGTCTGTCGGTGTAATTACTGCACATCGACGGGATATTAAGTTCTCACAAGAATATTTTAGTGCTGCAGACAACAAATGCAATCAAATTGAAAAAATTTGATTCTCTATTCACTAACATCAAAATTCAGAACACTGACATAAATATTGCAAAAGCGATTTAATTATAACATTGTTGAAGAAAATATAACTTTTAAAACGTCGTCAAATTAAATTAAATAAAAAATTAAGTAATCGTTATATTTTGGCTAATTCACTCTTTTTTAATGTATCAAGACATTTTATATATAATATTATTATAAGAGCTTATATCTCTTCAACAGATAGGGTAAACAAAAGTAAAGACCAAGTATATACTTGGACCTTCCAAAAATGGGATTTTTGGTCCTAAGTAAGTTGATTTAAATTATTAAATTTTTAAATTATCATTCTAAATTTCAAGTATTCAGTTTTTCCATATATGTACATACAAGAGAAGTTTAATGAACATTTTTTTGGTAGCCAGTTCTCCACATTTTTCGTAGGCACTTGGGTAGTACTGCAAACTGATTACTGCGATTTATTTTACTTCTTTAGTGCCTAAACGTTTAGACAAATTATTTGCATAAAGAGAATGATTTTCTGATTTTTAACAGTTTTGAAAAGGGGGAAAACATTGACAATAAAAATGTAGATTTTAACATATGCGTATCTATAGCTTTATCGGTTAAATAAAAATATTTAAAGTTTTTATCTAGAAAATCTGGCTATACAAAAGGATGAAATTTAAATTTTCATTTATTGGATGAAATTTGTAATTTTGTGTTTTAATTTACATTTAGTATTGCTTTGGCTAGAGTTCCAACCGCGAAAATTTACTACCGTAAATATAAAGTACGAATTTTCTGTAAAATCGAAACAAAAACAAGTTGATATTTTGTTAATAGAAACATTCATAAATATATTTACATATGTTTTTAAATTGGAAAAATATTTTCCAAATTTTTGGCAAGTTCATCATCATTTAAAAACATGCACAAACTTTTAATTTTAAAAATGTAGACTGTGGAAAACAAGAACTGCGATTTCAACATTCCACTCCTCTTGAACATTGCCACGTGAAGAACGCTATGAAACTGAGCTGCATAAGGCCGCTGAAGCAAAGCGTAACCGAAATTGTGAAGCCTCATGTTTGTCAAGTTCTAGTGCCAGGAATGACATTTCAGATAAATGGTGTGCCTTTTGATATTAAGGCAATACACGAGGAAGATGAAGCAATAGTAGAATGCCACCTTCATCATTAAAAAGACCTATGACATTGAAGAAATCATTAGATTTCGTAGTTGTAGATACGATGGAAACTGCTGCAATTGTAGGTAAAAATCCAATACGCAAAGTCAAAAGGCGAGCGTCACCAACACATACACTAGCGGTAGTCAAAAAGCCACCAACTGGTGTTATTACATCATCTAATGATTCAACGAGCGGCAAGGATACTGAATCGAGTATGTCGAGTTCGTCCCCATATCTCCGATTAGTTCTAGAATGTAATCCAACTAATTCAAAACCTTATAATTGTTCCCCTCATACATTCTACAGTCAACTACAAACGCAACATCACCCACTCCCATCACAACTTTTGATATTCATAAGGTGCATGTAAAAAACTAAGCTACATTCAAAATTATTAATCACTGTAAATTAATCCCTGTAGAAAATCAACCGTTATTGCAAGATATCAACTCAGCCTCTGAGCCAGGAAATAAAAAAATTGTGGATGTTCATTTAGTACCAACACTAAGATCATTAACACCACCATCAACACCGAGACTAAGTCGTCCAATATCGCCAGCATCAACGTCACTTAATCCTCCTTATCTAAATTTTATCATTTCATTTAAGCAAAAGGTTAAACAATTTTCACACTCTATGTTGAAGAAATTTAATAATATACTTACGCCAGAGCACGAGGCGCGATTAGAACCAAAACTAAGGCAACAAAAGTTCGAAGGTCAAGAAAAAATTGACAAAAAATAGAATTGCTTGAAGAATTGTGGCTTAAATTCAGTACATTTTAGCGACTCATAGTGAAAGAAAAATTAGCATCCGTGCAACCGCAACAGCTACATATATGTAATTAATATGGTTAACTCATTTAATATGTTTATTTAATATGTTACTTTAATATGTTTAGCTCATTTAATATTTCCAATTTAGATTTAATTCCATTTTATTGCTCTATGCTCGTTTGTGGCTGTAGCTCACCTAACAGTTAGAGGTATTACACGTGAGCTTATTCCTACATAAACTACAAAAATACAATGTAATAGATTTTACAATAAGAAGTACGTTGTGCATGTACTAACAAACTAACGTTCTTATTACAATACAAGCTCAAAAAATTGACCAGAGGCAAATGCAGCAACCACAACTGAAAGAAGAACAACAGCTACATGTACAGCTACTGCTTAAGTACTTCAACCAAGCAAGTATTTACACTTACTGAATTTACTCCGCATGAAAGAAGAGCAGGGCGAAGATGTTTAGCCCTTTTTTGCAAACAAAATCATTTCGACACCTCTGAAAGAAAGCAACTTTCCCAGCCCAAGTGGTATCTGAAGAGCGCCACCTATTTTATCCCGCCCGATTCATCCCAGTGCATTCCCAAGACTTCGTTTTATTGTTATGTTTAAGACCCGGCGTACCACTTTGTAATTAAGGTTACACTTTGAAAAAGGTGCTATTTTTTTTATTAAACTAAGATTACTTACATGAAATAAAATCTTCAGTTTCAATTCTGGAAAAAGAATTAAAACAAAAAAGCAATAAGGAAAAACTGTTTTAACTGCAAAGTACTTAAGTGTATGTTTGCAATTGCCTGCCAAGAGGTAGTGCCGTGTAGAAAAACTGTTTTTTATAATTTTTGATTTTGAACCTCGAACACTCTGCGTAGCAGTCCAATGCACCACCAACTACTCGAAAGCGACCAACTGTGGTGTACTACTCAGCACAATAACGGTCAGAAATTTATTCTTGAACTAGAGTTTTGTGCGTAGTCAGTTTCTTTTTCTATCATCCATATTATGGATTGGAAGAATGTAGGAAGCTTTCCATATATCGGCAAATATGCCAGAGTGTAGGGAAACATTGAAGGGCAGATTTTTAGAAAATAAGGTGTAAGACTGGTAGGTCCCGGACCACAATTCGCATCGATATTACAAAAAGCATCAATTAACGTGACTTCATCAATGTCAAAAGCAATTTGGTTCAAGTTACGACTATCTATGTTGCATTTGTCAATTGCTGAGATCGATATTCGATGAACAGTCATTGCAGGTTTCGAAGAATGGTTCAAAAAGCGCATTGATAACAACGGGTCATTTGATGGTTCTTATTATTAAGACTAAAGAATGATTTAGGGTCATTATAAAGTCTTGGATGAACTGGATATATATATATGGTATATAAAAATTTGTTTAGCTTGTCAAATTCATCAAGGATATTAGCAAAGTCATGATAATCTGAAATTCTACCAGAGACTTTAAATTTAACGCAACTCAAGAATAGACCACGAGGATCCGGATCTAGTATTTTTTTGCACATTTTTCTCAAACTATTTCATAAAATTTGTTAACATTGGCATTTACATCTTCTGAAGCAAATTTAGAATTACACTGATGAAACTTACTTACTTACTTAGCTGGCGCTACAACCGATGATCGGTCTTGGCCGCCTCCACAAAGCTTCGCCAGTCACTTCTGCTATGCGCGCGCTGGCGCCAGTTGATAAGGCCAAGTGCAGTCAGGTTGCCCTGCACCTGGTCTTTCCAACGGAGATTAGGACGTCCCCTTCTGCGTGATCCTCAACCGTGGTTCGAATAAAACACCTTTCTAGCCGGAGCGCTTTCTTCCATTCGCTCAACATGACCCAGCCAGCAAAGCCGCTGGAGTTTTATACGCTTGACTATGTCAGTGTCGGCGTACAGCTCATACAGCTCATCGTTCCATCTTATTCGATACACGTCGTCCACGCATACTGGACCGTAGATCTTACGGAGTATCTTCCTCTCGAACGCTCCTAACAGTCTCTCATCATTGATGGTCAATGTCCACGTCTCTGCGCCATACATTAGGACGGGAAGGATGAGGGACTTATAGAGCGTTATTTTCGTCGGTCGAGAGAGGGCTCTACTTCTCAACTGGGCCTACTGAGCCCGTAGTAACACCTGTTGGCAAGAGTTAGTCTCCGCTTGATCTCAAGGCTGACATTATTGTTGGTGTTTATGCTGGATCCTAGATAAACGAAATCCTTGACGACTTCAAAAGTGTAGTTGTCAACAGTGATATTTTGTCCAAGACGCCGTGACTCTTTGTTTGTTGACACAAGGTATTTCGTTTTGTCCTCGTTCACCACTAGACCCACACGACGAGACTCCCTTTCCAGGTTGGAGAATGCTGCACTGACTGCTCGAGCGTTTTTGCCAATGATGTCAATATCATCAGCGTATGCTAGCAGCATGACACTCTTGTAGAAGATAGTGCCAGAGATGTCGATGTTCGCAGCTCGAATTATTTTCTCCAGCATTAGGTTAAAGAAGTCGCACGATAGGGAGTCACCTTGTCTGAAACCTCTTTTGGTATCAAATGGTGCGGAGAGGTCTGTCCCAATTTTCACTGCGCTGGTGGTGTTGGTCAGTGTCATTTTGCAAAGACGAATGAGCTTTGCAGGGATACCAAAATCAGACATTTCGGCGTACAAGTGATCCCTAATCGTGCTGTCGACTGTCGAAGGCGGCTTTATAATCGACAAATAGATGATGGGTGTCGATCTGTTTTTCTCGGGTCTTTTCCAGGATTTGGCGTAGTGTAAATATCTGGTCGATGGTGGATTTACCAGGCCTGAAGCCACACTGATAAGGTCCAATCAGTTTGTTGACGATGGGCTTCAGTCTTTCGCACAGTACGCTCGATAGAACCTTATATGCAATATTAAGAAGGCTGATCCCACTGTAGTTGGCGCAGATCGTGGAATCACCCTTCTTATGGATTGGGCAGAGTACGCTGAGATTCCAATCACTTGGCATGCTTTCATCTGACCATATTCTGCATAGAAGCTCATGCATGCGTTTTTTGAGCTCTTCGCATCCGGTCTTAAACAACTCAGCAGGCAGGCCATCTGCACCTGCAGCCTTATTGTTTTTCAGCCGAGCAATGGCTGTTAAGACCTCCTCATAGTCAGGCGGCGGTACTTCAACGCCGTCAGTGATTGGGGTTTCCGGAGTGGGTTCCGCAGTGGCGGGATTATTGCCGTCTTCGCCATTAAGCAGCTGCGAAAAGTGCTCCTTCCATAATCTCATTATGCCCTGAACATCTGTCACCAGATTTCCGTCTTCATCCTTGCAGGAAGAGGCCCCGGTCTTCAAACCAAGAGTCAGGCGTCTTATTCTTTCAAAGAATTTTCGGACCTCGTTCCTGTCCCGCAACATTTCGATATCATTGAACTCGCGTCTTTCTTCATCTCTTTTCTTGCGCCTGAAAAGACGTTTCTCCTCCCTCCTCAACTTTCTGTATCGCTCCTTAGCAGCTCGCGTTGCAACTGACTGCAGGGTGGCTCTGTAGACTGCGTTTTTTGCTTCAGTAGCATCGCGACACTCTTGGTCGTACCACATATTTCTCCGTCGACGGTGGTAGCCTAGCACCTCTTCGGCAGCCGTACGCATAGAGCGGGAAATGTGCGTCCACTGTGCGCATATATCATCAAGTTGAGGGGTGTTTTGCGAAAGGAGAAGTGCAAGTTGGTTGGCAAAGACTTTGGCTGTCTGTTGTGATTGCAGCTTTTCGACATCCAGCTTTCTCTTTGTACCTATCCGTACGCGATTTGCTACACATATACGTGTGCAGACCTTGGCTGCAACCAAGTAGTGGTCTGAGTCGATGTTTGCACCACGTATTGTGCGTACGTCTAGTACATTGGAAGCGTGCCTTCCGTCGATCACAACGTGATCAATTTGGTTTCGTGTGTTTTGATCAGGGGACAGCCAAGTGGCCTTATGGATATCCTTATGTTGGAATCTGGTGCTACTAACTGTCATGTTTCGTGCCGCGGCGAAGTCGATCAGTCTCATACCGTTATCGGTGGCTTCGTCGTGGAGACTGAATTTTCCGATCGTCGGACCAAAGAGACTCTCCTTGCCCACCTTGGCATTAAAGTCGCCTAACACGATTTTAACATCGTGGCGGGGGCAATGCTCATAAGCTTTGTCGAGGAGCTCGTAGAAGTCATCTTTGGTCGTTTCATCCTTCTCATCCGTCGGGGCATGAACACAAATTAGGCTGATGTTGAAGAATTTTGCCTTGATGCGGATAGTGGCTAGGCGCTCGTTCACCGCCGTGAACCTCGAGACTAGATGACGCAGTCTCTTCCCAACCACAAATCCAACACCAAATTCGTGTCTCGACGCATGACAGCTGTAGTAGATATCACAGGATGCTCTTTTGGAGCAACCCTGTCCCGTCCATCGCATTTCCTGTACAGCGGTGATGTCAGCTCTATATTTTTGGAGGACATCCACCAGCTGGATAGAGGCACCTTCCCTGTAGAGGGTTCGGACATTCCAGGTGCATATCCGTAAATCGTTGTCCTTTGGGCGTTTGCGGGAGTCGTCAACATTAGAGGGGTTCATTATCCGAGGCTTGTTTGGAGGTTTCATTGGAGGGTATTTTAACGTGGTGGGTTCCAAGCCCGACGCACAACCATTCATTCAAGGCCATGGAGAAGCCCGCCGCACACATTAGTTAACTCACTGACGGTTGTCAGATCGCTATCCAGGGGACGCCACGAGGAGGCTGTGTGTCGACTTGAAACGTAGAAGCGCAAGGATCGACCATGGACGCACCTGCGACTGTCACGAACTTTACCTTGTGTCCTACGCCCCAGGCCCCCCCACACTGATGAAACTATCACAATATATAATCTGATTTTTATAAATCGATACCTGATCAATAAAGAAATTTTATTCGAGTCCCACACAGTTTTTATTATCATATTCAACCGAAATATTAAATTCTTCAAAGGCGTCAGTAAACACCAGATCCAACAATTTAAAATTTCCATTAAAAACATTACTAATTTGCATAAAGTTATCCGACATTAAGTTATCAATGAAGTCTGCTTCTAAACTATTCAATACATTGCGTTTGTTTTTAGCCCTCTTTGCCTACTTAAAATATTGCTTTTTATAGTACGATCACATCTAAACACTATGTGTTCCGAATTATAAACTTCCACCTTAAAGATATTTTCGTCAAAATTAGTTTCAACTAACAGTTCTCATACGATTTACATTGTGAAAGTAGAAGACGATGGGATCGAATGCAACATCTTGATTTTTCATATTATAAAAATTGTAGACAGCAGCAACTTTTCGTAAGAAGATGAAGAGACTCCCAATTTAAAATTTATGTTTCTATGAGAATTTGTTGGAGAGGCTCATTTAATTAATATGTAGGACAAAATCGGCGTGTTGAACGACATATGTAGTTAATTATGTCATATTTCGTGCAAAAATTCTTAAAAGATCGAAGTTGAAGTCATTTCTTATTAGTTGCAACTTGCCGTTCATTATTTACATTAAGCCTAACTACAACGTTGTTCGCTATGCAATTATTATTATTTTGATTAATTGTTTTCTGAATCAATGAGGAATTGCTCTTTTTCACTACAGAAGTCCATTTTACAACAGCATTCACATGGGGATTTATCATATTTGGAGACAGCATTAGCAACAGCTTGAGCCCAGGCAAGAGTATAAGCATTACATTGAAAAATGTTTCTGGTATTGGTAATTATTGAAGCGTGCCCTCTTCTTTGCAAATTGTTTATTTTATTTTTGTAAAATTATTATCAGATTATTATTATAATATCTGGTTCATTATAACCGGAGCATTCAGAGGAAACCATAGCATAAACAGTCTCCTTAGGATACGAACACAATCGACGCAGCTACGACATTGCGCCAGCTGTCAACACTTAAATAACATGCATTCTTATACCATAAAGGCGAACATAATGGCTGCGACATTGCATCATTGCACCAATGTGCAAATTGCCGTTGTCGTCGACTTCAATCTAATTCTACTTTTGCAGGCAGCACAGAGAAAAAAAAAACAAATTATCAACCGTTTAATTCTAAAATTTACTTGTTTATATTATCTTTTTTATAAAATAAATAATATATGTAGATTATGATCTTGTTGTCATGAAGCAATGACGTCACAGCCATTTTCTTTGTACCTCTAGGCTGGCATGAGACTCATGTGAATGAAAAAACAAAAACGAAAGAGCGTTGGTAACGAAATGATGTATGTATAATATTTATTCCTTTATTTTCAACTGGACCACCAATATAAACCAATGGCAAGTGTTGTCATATTTCGGCTGTGCTCATTCCCTTTTCTGCTTGCATCTCATTAAATTTTACCGTTAATATATTTACGTTTTCCACTTTTTCTCCCATTTTTTTATTAAGGGCTGAACAGAATGCAATGCTATAGCTACAAGAGCTGTAGCAGCAAAAACAGCTGTGCAACAGGTGGTCGCTGAAGCGTAGCGGTAATGCGCAAAAAAAAACAAATACAAAAAATTAATTTTAAAAAAGCAACAACATCAAAATTTATACACCGCACCACCTCTTGGCAGGCAATGACAAACCTACAAGAGTAAACATCGCCTATGAAAACCTTTTCACTTCGCCGTTCGGATTCGGCATAAAACTGTAGGTCCTTTCCATTCATGTTCAAATATAACACGCACGACATGAGTGAATGCGAAAAGCTCGGTCTTTGGCGCTACATGCGTTCATAGTCGACACTGATAAACTGAAGTTCATTGCAGTAAAAGGCGTAACACTTGCCACACTGGCTGTCTATCTCTTTGTCGGTGCCCTGTGTGATTGCATTCCCTCTTTTATTCTCCCTCCTTCTTCCTCCCACCTATCACTCTTCCTTCCATTCAACACAATGCTCTGCATTCATAGGAGTACACCCGGTGTGTTGAATCAATAAAAAAAAAAATACACAAACAAAAGTTTCGTGTTTTATTTTTTACAAGTTTAAAAAAGTTTTTGATTCAATTTTTTATCATAAATTATGAAATTTTTTTTCGTCAGTTAGTTGTACTGACGGAGATTTGCAGCGTTTATTTAAAAACTCCTGCATAGACTGCTTTGTGCTTACCAAAGTATCCTCTCAACATCATTGGCTGAAAAATATATTTATAAATAACTAGTACTAAAAACTGATACTAGTGAAACAATTTTTACCCCATACAACAATTGCTTTGGATATATATTTTCATGCTTCGGCTTTCTTTTTAATATTTTAATATGATTCCACACTTCTTCCTTAAATTTTGATTGTTTCAATTAATTTCTCTACTTCTATGTCTTCCATGTTTGTTTGTTTATATATTTGTGTCGTAGCTCAAAAATTTAAGTTGACTGAAATTTCGCGGCAACTGCAGCAGCTACATATTATGTTCGCGAACAATGTTTTCAGTGTATTTCAACTTTTGACAGTGGTATACTACTTACTACAACTACACCATTCTGTTCAGCCCTCTATTCGTTTCAGGTTCCGCTACTAAAATTTTTCCAACATGAGTACTATTTTTAAAAATAAATGTACAAAAAATTTACGGTCTTTTCGTTCGTGTACATAACGAAAATAATTTTTCAATTTGACAGTTTTCCTTTAACAGAACAGCATTCTTTCAATCAACAGTTTCGACTGTTAAACGTAAAACAACACTACTGTGTTGCTTAACAGTATTCACTTATTATTGGGATTTACCAGGAAATTGGTTGGTTTAATATTCTTTCCGTTTGATATAACATAGTTCAACACATATGTAGTAAAATAAACAAGGAGGCTAAACTGAGAGAATAGTATTCAAGTACTCCGGATTGTCAAAAAAAAGTTATAGACACAGTTGGACAAAAATGTATTTCATAGACAGAGTCGTATTTTTTCAAAATATTAGAATGCATGACCTATTATGACCGCATACATATATTTTTTATATTAACAGAAATTTTTGCAAAAAATATATATTATATAAATTACAAGAAACTGCCTCATTTATAAATTTTGTTTTTTTTCCTAATATTTGATGATTATTTAGTATACATAAAGTTATGGCGAAAAATATGTGTACGTATGTATATATCAAGTATACAATCATGAGAGTCTTTAATTTGTTAAATAAATTTCTATTGTTTATACGCATATCTCAAAATAGCTAAAGACAAAGATTCATTTCCATATGTTTTAAGTAACAATTTCAGTAAAGTTTCAACGCGGAATCACAAATAATAATTACAGATATAATTGTACATAGAAAGTAAAAATGTATGAACATAATGAATAGAAAGAAAGAGAAACGCAATAAAAAATTTGTCTTAACAGTTTTCTAAATCATTGTTTTTAAAAATTCTATTAAATAATTAATTCGAAAATGAGTCCGAACTCAAAATTTTTTTTTTAATTCGGTGGTCAAGTCCACATTCAAGCTTTTCGAAATTAATAAATCACTCAAATTTTATACATTTGAAATTTTAACTTGGTTAATTGGTTAATATTTTAAATTTATCAAAAACTAGGCTAGGATGATTGTTTAAATCCTGATGATTGTTTAACTGAAAAAGTTCTCCAACACATCTAGATTTAAGCGGCTATATAAATCGTGCCAAAGTTTTTGTTGAGGTAGTCGTACAAAGCGAAGTGTTCGAAATCAATATTCATTTCTGAAAGGGAGCTAAGGATTTTTTTGCTAAGAATTATTGGTTGCGACATAGTTTCATCCACTTGTTTCAATAAATTGATTTGGTCAGTATCACTTCAAAATAAATTTTGTAAAACATGCACTATTCCACTTCGCCGTTCACATGTTCATTAGTAAAAGTGGACTTACACAACGAGTACGTATTGCCCGGCATATTAAATTTTTTTCAGAATTGTTAACTTTTTTCAACTTTTTTATAAAAAAATTTTAAATATCGTCCAACTCACTAACATCAATAAAACAAAATTTGAATTTTTCAATTTGTAACGTAACTTTACGTTTTTTTTGGTCGCTGTGGTGTAGTGGTAGTGCGTTGGACTGCTGCGCGAGTGTCCGGGGTTCGAATCTCGGCACAGGCCAAATCAAAAAGTAGAAAATATAATTTTTCTACGCGGCACCACCTCTTGGCAGGCAATGGCAAACCTACAAGAATAAAAATTGCTATGAAAAGCTTTTCACTTCGCCGTTCGGATTCGGCATTAAACTGTAGGTCCCTTCCATTCATGTACAAATATAACACGCACAACATGAGTGGATGCGAAAAGCTCGGCCTAGGCCCTCCATGGGCTGTTGTGCCATTTAAAGTAAAGTAAGTAACGTAACTTTAATACATTTTCATATGAAGTGAAATTCAACCATGAAATTTCTCTGACAATACATTTTTGAGAACCATTTGTATTAAATTATTTTATTGTTTTTTATTATGGTTCAATATTTTTTTGCCAGAGATGCCGGGCAATACTTTTCAAAATGAAAACCTACCTAATATTCCCGAAATCCAAGCTGTTTTCAAAAAAAAAAACTTCAATTTTAATAAGGTTAATTTCTTTATATGAAATTTATATGTTTTTATGAACGTTTTTGCCCTAGAGAGAATAACAACAATATATATAGCATCCAAATTTAAAAATATAAACAAAATAACAAGTTAATTTTTATATTTAAATGCACAAGAAAATGAATTATATGTATTCGATTATGGTGCGTACGGCCTTGAGAGATTCCATTCTTCATAAACCTTCGATATGATAGCGGATCGATATACATGGCCGACATTCAGGGCTGATGGCGGATTAAGGTCGGCCAGTGCCACGAAATCATGCCTCGGGCATGATCGGCCTTGACCTCCGACGTCGATCTGACTTAATTTTTTCAGTCGGGAATGGTCATATATCACAATTCAAATTAAACTGTAAATTATATTGTGCATTAACTTGGTGATGCCAACACCAATTATTACAATATGTAAGTATATGTAATTAAAGATGAACAACAAACTCTTTTTTTTTTGGGCCATGATAACAAACCTTTTTCCATTCAGCAACACTTTTTGTTGGTAGCCCCCCGAGTTTAGCACAACCTTAGCATTTGCCAAAATCGGTATTTATTGAAGCCCTGGGCTATAGCAAACTTCGCTGTTTTCGACAAAAAAAAAACTTTTAAAACTATATATATATATATAAATGCTATCACATTGAATAATAACGCAGTGAGATAATATTTTCAATATTGGATGAATGACGGCTTGTTGGAAGTTTGAATCATAAATAGAAAACAAATTTATGGAGTTTTCACAGAAGGTCATTATTTAGAGACATTCGGAATCAAAATTTATTCGTTAACTAAAACTTTACTAATTGATATTAGTTAAAATTGCACTTAAAATTAATATAAATTGGGGATTAATTCGTTAATTAGGCAATAATTCCTATCCAACTGGTTTTTGGTATGATGAATTAATTTCTGATACTTATTTTGATGCGCCATCTAGTAAATTCTCTTTTTTATGGTTTTCAGGTATTTTTAAGTATAAAGTGGTTCATTCATATTTGACGTTTATTTAGTATGGCAAAATTTTACATATCAATAAAACTCATAATCATAAGTTAAGTCTACTGATTTCATATCTGTTATCTAACAGAGCTATGACCAAGAGATTAGTGTGGTTGCTTAATCTTTGAAGATACCCCTCAGAGTGTTTAATAATTTCATCTCGTTTCATTTCGTCGACGGAAGGCGCGCTTCGAATGTACTAGACATACGTACAATACGTGGTGCAAACATCGACTTAGACCACTACTTGGTTGCAGCCAAGGTCGGCACACGTGTCTGTGTAACAAATCGCGTACGGATAGGAACTAAGAAAAAGCTGGATGTCGAAAAGCTGCAATCACAACAGGCAGCAGTTGTTTTCGCCAATCAAATCGCACTCCTCCTATCGCAAAACACACCTCAACTTGATGGTATATGCTCGCAGTGGACGTACATTTCCCGCTCTATACATACGGCTGCCGAAGAGGTGCTAGGATACCACCAACGGATGAGGAATATGTGTACGACCAAAAGTGTCGCGATGCTACTGAAGCGTAAAACGCTGTTTACAGAGCCACCCTGTAGTCAGTTACAACGTAAGCTGCTAAGAAGCGTTACAGAGAGTTGAGGAGGGAGGAGAAACGTCTCTTCAGGCGCACGAAAAGAGATGCAGAAAGACGTGCGTTTATTGATATCGAAATGTTACGGGACAGGAACGAGGACTGAAAATTCTTTGAAAGTATAAGACGCCTGACTGATGGTTAGAAGATCGGGGCCTCTTCCTGCAAGGATGAAGGCGGAAATTTGGTGACAGATGTCCAGGCCATAACGAGATAATGGAAGGAGCACTTTTCGCGGCTGCTTAATGGCGATGACGGCAAAGAGCTCACAAACCCGCATGCATGAGCTTATATGCAGAATATGGTCGGGTGAAAGCGTGCGAAGTGATTTGAACCTCAGCGTACTCTGCCCAATCCATAAGAAAGGTGATTCCACTATCCGCGCCAACTACCGTGTGATAATCCTTCTTAATATTATATATAAGGTTCTATCGAGCGTACTGTGCGAAAGACTGAAGCCCATCGCCAACAAACTGATTGGACCTTATCAGTGTGGCTTCAGGCCTGTTAAATCCACCATCAACCAGATATTCACACTACGCTAAATCCTGGAAAAGATCGGAGAAAAACAGATCGACACCCACCATCTATTCGTCGATTATAAAGCCGCCTTCGACAGCACGATTAGGATCACTTGTACACCGCAATTTCTGATTTTGGTATATCTGCAAAGCTCATTCGTATTTGCAAAATGACACTTACCGACACCACCAGCGCAGTGAAAATTGGGACAGACCTCTCCGTGCCATTTGATACTAAAAGAAGTTTCAGACAAGGTGACTCCCTATGTTGTGACTTCTTTAACCTTATGTTGGAGAAAATAATTCGAGCTGCGAACCACGACATCTCTGCGCTATCTTCTACAAGAGTGTCATGCTGCTAGCATGATATTGACATCATTGGCAAAAACGCTCGAGCAGTCAGTGCAGCATTCTCCAATCTGGAAAGGGAGTCTCGTCGAGTGGGTCTAGTGGTGAACGAGGACAAAACAAAATATCTTGTGTCAACAAACAAAGAGTTACGGCGTCTCGGACAAAATGTCAATGTTGACAATTATACTTTTCAAGTAGTCAAAGATTTCGTATGTCTAGGATCCAGCATAAACACCAACAATAATGTCAGCATTGAGATCAAGCGGAGATTAACTCTTGCCAACAGCTGTAGGCAATTGAGAAGTACAGCCCTCTTTCGACCTCGAAAAAGCGACTGGCGAAGCTTCATAGAGGCGGCCAAGACTGATCATCGGTTGTAGTGCCAGTTAAATAAGAAAGTAATACTGCAGTCACCGGAGGTAAAAAAACGTATACACATATGTACATATAAAAAGATAAAATCGATCAGGTAATCTAAAATTTTTTTGTTACTTTTTGATACTTCATCACCACCACCAAAATATTAATAACGCTATCGCTCAGGTAAAAAAGCAGTGTAAAATTTTTGAGAGAATCCTGAACTCCAGACTATGGCTATGTATATATAAGGAATGTCTAAATTAAGATTGGTTGAATTTTTTGTTCAATAAGAGGTGAAGCACTATCTTGAAGACATAAAGAAGCTCATGTTGACATTATTTTATTGATTTATTCATAAATTAATTTATACATATATGTATATATATACAGTGTCGGACTATCAAATGAGAAAACCTTGTTCTGAAACCAAAAACCTTTAAAAAAATATTTCTCTAAGCTTATGATAAATTTAAAACGTATTTACTTTTATTCATTTAATCCATAATTTTAATTTTTTCTTAAAACAATAACAAAATCAATTCAGTGTAAAAAAATTAATTTAAAAGTTATACATAAAATCACATTTCAAAAGGACAAAAACATAAGAACACTTCAATTAAAAAAATTATAAAATATTGACTCAAATTGTTCTCTAATGCTAATATTTTCTGGAATAGCCTTTGTTAATTAAAACCGCCTTACACCTTCTAGGCACTGATTCCACCAGAGACGCGCAAGTAGCTTGGGGTATGGAATACCACGCTTTTTGAATGCTTTGCCACAATTCGTCTTTGTTTTTCGCTCAGGTACTGCCAATCTTCTCTTTGACAATATTCCACAAGTTCTCGATTGGATTAAGGTCAGGAGATTGTGCAGGCCAGGTCATAACGGGAATTCCATTATGGGAAAACCAATCTCGCGCAAGGATTGAGGTATGCTTTGGGTCGTTATCCTGTTGCATTTGCCATTTCATGGGCATTTCCCATTCAGCATAAGGAAACATCACCTCCTAAAGGATGTTTACGTGAATAAATATGTCCATCGTTTCTTTTATCCAATGCAGAGGGCCCACACCATACCAGGAGAAGCATCCCCATACCATGATGCTTCTACCTCCGTGCTTAAACGTCTTCCTAGTATATTTTGGGCTCCATTCTGCATTTTTCGGGCGTCTAACTCAATGTTTGCCATCACTTCCAACAAGATTCACCTTTCTTTCGTCTGTCCATAATACGTTATGCTATTTTTTTGCATTAATTGAACCATACCACTCAATGTGCGCTTTGGCGAACTTTATGCGACACTTTCAATATCTTTGTGTCAACATTGGTACTTTTCCACCAAACGTCTCCTTAATGATCAAGCACAAATATGAACCCCTGTCTCCTCTCTAATTGCGTCAGCTGCCTTAAATGGATCGCGTGCCGCCAAAAATTTAATAGATTTAGCTATTTAGCGGATGTTTTGTCCCTCTTTTCGCAGTTTTTTCACCAAATCACACTACTCCTTGGTACAAAGCTTTGAATTACCCTCAATGCTACCATTTAACTGCTTACCAGTACAAATTATAAACAAATTTATATTTTCTTTTTAAAAATTAATTTTTTTGTCTGCTGTTCTAATTTATTGTTCGCCTTCGAATTCTTCGCTTCAACTTTTTTTTTTGGGAATCCCCAAAAACTATTTAAATGTTGTGTTGCCACCTAGAGGTCGCAGTGGCGTAGTGGTAGTGCGTTGGACTGCTACGCAGAGTGTCCGGGGTTCGAATCTCGGTACAGGCAAAATCAAAAAAAGTAAAAATTATAAAAAAAAATTATAAAAGTAAAATAATTATAAAAAAAAAAATCGATGGAAGTTTTATAGTGGAAGGTGTTCTTATTGTATTGCCCGACACTGTATATTAATAAATAAGTATAAAAATAACGATTATTTTTAATAAAAGTTAAATACTTTATATATAGAGCTTAAATCCATTGCACTAATCTGTCATATTAGAAATTTGTTAACAACGGACGTTCAGGATAACTATGTTCGGCAGGGGTGGGAGGGGGGGCCTGTTTTGGAATCATGGAAATAATTATTATTTATATATATGTATTTGTTCATATTTTCGTGGCGTAAATAGTCGGAACAGCCAAAAAATTAATATGGGGTGAAAAAAATGCTTCTCCATCACGTCTTGGCTAAAGAATTTTGTTTTCCGTTCGGGTTCCGGCTTAGCCCTCATGGGCTGTAGTGCTATAGAATAAATAGTAATTCATACCTATGATGTCTCTAAAGAACATTAAAATACTATTTTAACCACATACTGTTTGTTGAAATTTTGATAATTTGTCGTTAGTTTTTGCATCAAAATTAAATTCTATATTTATTTGGTCGAATTTTCAAGCAAATTGGTGACCGATATACCATGACGAATTTGGTTTGGTAAAAACACCATCTGAGCCTGTTATTCTTGGAAAAATTTAATATCCAGTGGATGTTCACCTACAATAAAATAAGGTACCAATGTATGTATGCAGCTAAACGCACATTTTAAAAATAATGCGTGACGATTTTTGTGTCTGCTTCTCATGTCTCCGTTTTATGATCCTTTTAAACTGTACTACAGTGCAGGTAATACATAAGAAGATTTTTTGTACACTGCATAGCTGTAAGTACATAAATATTTACACCAGGCTCATGTTACTATTTACATAGTCACGCTTATTCAATTTAAACGAAGTTTGTCCTTGGTGAGAGCTCTATATAAAGGAGTACTTCGTGCAAATGTTTCATTCCAGTTCAGAATGTGAAGCAATAATCAACAACGTGTGTATAATATTAAAATTGTGATCAGGAAAAAATATAAAAGTGATGTCCAACACAAAAATGGATAATTCGAAAAGTGAATATAAGCCATGTAGGCTACATAGTTCTGTTTTTAAAAACATAGAAATATTCGAAACCTCCGCTGAAAATCAGTGTTCTCACTTTCCATCGGAGCATCAAAATTTTACAGTTGTACCCGATTCTCAAAACTCTTTAGGCTATAAAAAACTTAACGATACGGGAAGATCTCAAAACTATTTTGCTTTCGACTACCAAAACTGTGGCCTGATGAAATATTTCGATGATGATGTTGAGCTGGGTATATCCTCAGGCTCTAGCTCTTCAATGAGGAATTCTAAAACAAGAGTACCGGCAGATAATACGATCTCATATGTGAATTTAAAGGCCGCAGTGTCATCGGAAGTGTTGTCTGAAAACAAAGAATATGATTCAAAAATGCGTGCCGTAGAACTATCGAAATACACATTAAATCAGTCGCGACCCATCGTAGAACAGTCGCAATCCTTGCCTTCAATCGCCAAGCAATCACAATCCATTGTTGAACAGTCGCCACTCTCTGTTGCGCCGTTAAGTCTCAACTTTGAGCAATCATGTTCCACCATTAAGCAGTCTCGCCCTATCGTTAAACAGTCACGGCCCATCGTTGAGAAATCATGTCCAATCACCCTGGCTGATATGCGATACACCGTTGCGCAATTGAAAAATATATTTGAGCCACCACAAACTCCAACCTCCAATAAAAAAGCAATTACAGATAATTCACCTAAGTTTTACAGCAGTCAAGAACAGAAACAGTATTATGAATTGCCGTCGAGTGCTTTCAGTTCTGCCGAAACGTTTGCGAAAAAGGTGGAAAACTCATTGCAAGAGAAACGTGATACATTTAATCCTCAAATGGGACATGAATTGAGTAGCGATGAAAATAGGAGGCCAAAACCGACATATATTAATATGACATTCAGCAAAATGACACCAATACCACCAATACCAGCAACACAAGCGTATTGGCCTAAGTTACCAGCGAAACCTGCTACAATTTTAACGCCAGCAGCAAAAGCGCGACTCACCGTAGAACAATTGAGAAATATATTTGAGCCGCCCCAAACTCTAACTTCGAATAAAAAAGCAGTTGCAGATAATTCACCTAAGCTTTACAGCACTCAAGAACAGAAACAGTATTATGAATTGCCGTCGAGTGCTTGCAGTTCTGCCCAAACGTTTGCGAAAAAGGTGGAAAACTCATTGCAAGAGAAACGTGATACATTTAATCCTCAAATGGGATTAAATGAATTGAGTAGATATGAAAATAACAGGCCAATACCAGCAACTCGTTCGTATTTCCCAAAGTCATCAGTTAAACCTGCTCCAATTTTAACGCCATCAGAAAATTCTTCTCCAGTTCCAACGCCAACAGAAGAGACTGGACAAGCATTCTGTCAATTATCAGTGAAGGATAAAGTTTTACTTTATAATAAAACCATTGCGAACATACAAAAGAGACATTCGCAACGCCTGGAGCAGAAGTTATGGAGCGGGATGACGAGTGATTATGCTTCAATTGCCGAAAGAGTTTCACCATCCACTTCAAACTTTACAGAATCAAGAAAAGTCTCAGTTCTTGGTAGTAACTCAGGCCAAAATAATCAGACACATGTACCACCACTATCCTCTCTAAAGCTCAGAGAGCCTATATTTGCTCCAGAGTCTGCAAAGGATTCCACTATTAATCCTGTTGAAGGTAGTGGCGAAAATGAGGTCTTATCACATAATGGTTATCCCTATGCTGAAAAAGCTTTCTGTCAATTATCCGTGAAGGATAAAGTTTTACTTTATAACAAATACATTGCGAACAAACCGAAAGCATATTCGGAACGCATGGAGCAGAAGTTGTGGAGCGGGATGACGAGTGCTTGTGCTTCAATTGCCGAAAGGGTTTCACCATCCACTTCAAACTTTACAGAATCAAGAAAAGTCTCAGTTCTTGGTAGTAACTCAGGCCAAAATAATCAGACACATGTACCACCACTATCCTCTCTAAAGCTCAGAGAGCCTATATTTGCTCCAGAGTCTGCAAAGGATTCCACTATTAATCCTGTTGAAGGTAGTGGCGAAAATGAGGTCTTATCACATAATGGTTATCTCTATGATGAAAAAGCCTTCTGTCAATTATCCGTGAAGGATAAAGTTTTACTTTATAACAAATACATTGCGAACAAACCGAAAGCATATTCGGAACGCATGGAGCAGAAGTTGTGGAGCGGGATGACGAGTGCTTGTGCTTCAATTGCCGAAAGGGTTTCACCATCCACTTCAAACTTTACAGAATCAAGAAAAGTCTCAGTTCTTGGTAGTAACTCAAGCCAAAATAATCAGACACATGTACCACCACTATCCTCTCTAAAGCTCAGAGAGCCTATATTTGCTCCAGAGTCTGCAAAGGATTCCACTATTAATCCTGTTGAAGGTAGTGGCGAAAATGAGGTCTTATCACATAATAGTTATCCCTACGCTGATAAAGCTTTCTGTCAATTATCCGTGAAGGATAAAGTTTTACTTTATAACAAATACATTGCGAACAAACCGAAAGCACATTCGGAATGCATGAAGCAGAGCGGGATGACGAGTGCTTGTGCTTCAATTACCGAAAGAGTTTCACAATCCACTTCACACTTTACAGAACAAAAAAATGTCTCAGTTGTTGTGACTAACTCAAGCCATAATAATCATACACCTGTACCATCACCAAACTTTGCAGACCCTGTATATGCTTCAGAAGACGTGGATAATTCAAGCTCAAGCTTTCAAAGACTTGCGCCACCATCACCCAAACTAAACTTTGCAAAACCTGAATACGTTTCAGTTGCCGCCGATAACTTAAGCCTCAGACTGCAGAGACGTGCGCCATTATCACCAACACTGAACTTCAGAAAACATGAATATATTTCAGTTGCCGTGGATAACTCACGTTCAAGAATTGAAAGACGTTCGCCATTATTACCCACACCAAGCTTTGTAAAACCTAAATATGCTTCCGGTGCAGTAGATAACTCAAACTTAAGGTTTCGGAGACTTGCACCCCCATCACCCACGCTTAACTTTGCGAAACCTGCATGTACTTCAGTTACCGCACATAATTCAGTCGGAAAAATTAGGAAACATGAATATGCTTCAGTTGTAGTGGATAACTCAAGTCTAAGACTTCAGCGACGTGTGCCATTATCACCAAACTAAACTTTGTGAAACCTGAATATACTTCCGTTACCGCACATAAGTCAGCCCGAAAATTTAGGACACGTGCACCAACGCCCTACACAAAACTTTACGAAACATGAATATGCTTCAGTTGCTGTTGATATTTCAAACTTAACGTAACATAACAGCGCATAATAAAACTTAATGCTGATTATAGAAACATAGCACAGCTGCATAAAATAAGCTGTTTTCGTAAATAAATAAAACAAAATAAAAGAGTATGGAAGAAGATTTGCTTTTGGATCTACAGTTTTTAATCTATGTAGAATATATTTAAAGTAGAAAAATACATGGCAATGCAGGCGTTGAGGTGTATGTTCAATAAATAAGGATAGAATATCAATGCGATATTCCAGAAATGTGTATATTATTTTTTAATATATTATTTTTTATTTGAAAAAAATCACAAAAATCCAGTTCCCTTGCGATATTTGCCCATATCGTCTTCTTTTTTGTGCCAATGCGATATCCTGGGCTGAATTTATTGTACAAAATATCATTGCACCGCACCGCAGCAGATCAATTAATTTCTCATCGTCAATCATTCTAAGATAGTAAATAAACCAATTTAGAAATTAAAATAAACATTTAGTATCAAAATACTTACTTTCGCTTCGTTAAACAAACACAAATAAAGAAAACAATGGATTTTGTGAAATGTCACTTAACAATTAGCATAGAAATCAAAATTCAATAGACTTCTAAGTATGTTACGATAATTATTTTTAAGTTCAATGATCAGAAATATACAAAATGAATGAAAGTGAATTCTATGTAACAGTTCTCTATTTGTGTCTAAGTTTCTAAAATCCGGGTAAAATAATGCAATAAGAATTTATTGCAGATTAGTTATAATTATTAGGACTGTACGATCGACTATATGATACAGCAAATTATAAACAGATGTGTTATCCATATGTAAACAGAATAGTTATTCTAACTGCAGGAAGTTATTTTGTTTTCCTTCAACTATGTGGTTGTTGGCTGAGGATAATGGTTTACCACATACATACCTCAAAAAGAATTCATTTTTGTATCCCACCCAACTTCGCTATTGCAATTTTAATAAAAAATAAAAATAAAACGAATTTCTTTGACTTTTTTTTATATTCTTTAGCCGTTTATCTCGTTATTGGACACTTACTAAAATATTTACAGTGTAAGGGCTTCTGATACATTGTGGAGTATTAACAGAAATAGGAGTTGAAAACCAACTCGTACTCCTCCTATCGTAAAACACCCCTCAATTTGATGATATATGCGTGCAGTGGATGTACATTTCCCGCTCAATGCGTACGGCTGCCGAAGAGGTGCTAGGCTACCACCGTCGATGGAGAAATATGTAGTATGACCAAGAGTGTCCCGATGCTACTGAAGCGAAAAACGCTGTTTACAGAGCCACCCTGCAGTTAGTTGCAACGCGAGCTGCTAAGGAGCGATACAGAGAGTTGAGGAGGGAGGAGAAACGTCTTTTCAGACGCAAGAAAAGAAACTTGGTCCGAAAATTCTTTGAAAAAATAAGACGCGTGACTGATGGTTTGAAGATCGGGGCCTCTTTCTGCAAAGATGAAGACGGAAATCTGGTGACAGATGTCCAGGGCATAATGAGATTATGGAGGGAGCACTTTTCGCGGCTGCTTAATGGCGATGACGTCAATAATCCCGCCACTGCGGAATCTACTCCGAAAACCCCAATCACTGACGGCGTTGAAGTACCGTCGCCTGACTATGAGGAGGTCTTAACAGCCATTGCTCGGCTGAAAAACAATAAAGCTGCAGGTGCAGATGGCCTGCCTGTGAATTGTTAAATACTGGAGGCGAAGAGCTCAAAAAACGCATGCATGAGCTTCTATGCAGAATAAGGTCGGATGAAACCATGCCAAGTGATTGGAAGCTCACCGTACTCTGTCCAATCCATAAAAAAGGTGATTCCACGATCTGCGCCAACTACCGTGGGATAATCCTTCTTAAGATTGCATATAAGGTTCTATCGAGCGCACTGTGCGAAAGACTGAAGCCCATCGTCAACAAACTGATTGGATCTTATCAGTGTGGAGAAAATAATTCGAGCTGCGAACATCGACATCTCTGCCACTATCTTCTACAAGAGTGTCATGCTGCTAGTATACGCTGATGATATTGATATCATTGGCAAAAACGCTCGAGCAGTCAGTGCAGCATTCTCCAACCTGGAAAGGGTGAACGAGGATAAACCAAAATATCTTGTGTCAACAAACAAAGAGTCACCGCGTCTTGGACAAAATGTAACTGTTAACTACTGTACTTTTCAAGTCGTCAAGGATTTCGTTGACCTAGGATCCAGCATTAATTCCAAGAACAATGTCAGCCTTGAGATCAAGCGGAAATTAACTCTTGCCAACAGGTGTTACTACGGGCTCAGTAGGCAATTAAGAAGATGAGCTCCCTCTTGACCGACGAAAATAACGGTCTACAAGTCCCTCATCCTTCCCGTCCTAATGTATGGCGCAGAGACGTGGGCATCGACCATCAATGATGAGAGGCTATAAGGAGCGTTCGAGAGGAAGATCTATGGTCCAGTATGCGTCGGTGACGTGTATTGAATAAGATTGAACTATGAGCTTTACGCCACTGTTAGCGAATCGTGACAAAGCTTTTCTATATTATATCGGATCCCGTTTCATGTTTTATAGTGCCATTTATTTACTTATAATATTTTTTAACATAGTAATTAATCCTAGGACAACTACAAACATTTTTAAATCATAGTAGATACTAATCACGAACGGAAAATACCTTTAAATTTTCCATAGACAACTGGTTGGAAAACTGAAACAATTCAATTGATCCACAAACTATTCCATAAACACGTATCTTTCAACTACTTGAAGTTTGATTGGTGTTACCAACTAGTTGAAATGATATGTGAGCCTAGACAATTGACTTGTGCTTAGGAAAACACAATGTTAAAGAAACCAGTTCGCGATTAGGAAACACACTAAATGTGGGACCATTTGTTGAGTTACTTACTTAATTAACTGGCGTTCAGTTGTGGAGTTCAGTAAACCGGTTTATCGACTAAACCATTAAACCATTTAGTTTCCCTACACGGTATCTACATATATATGTTATATGTTACATATTGTTATATTTTTCGTTTCGGTATCTTGTAATTACTGCTTATCGACGATTAAGTTTTCCCAAGAATATTTTACATAGCCCTATTTAGTAGAAATTTTGATTTTATATATTTTTCTATATTATGTATGTTTTCCTATTTGATCTGCACCTACAATTATTATTATTATTTTACGTAAACTTTCATTCTAACTATCTATATTAATTATGCCTAATGGCAAATTATTCAAAGGCTTTCGCATCCATTCATTTGCTTTATCATTCCATTTACTTTAGTTTTTCTTTTATGGATGGGGTGGGGATTTACTTTTTAATACCAATTTCGAAATGCGAAAACTAAAAGCTTTTTTTTTCTTTGTGGATCAAATTTTTAATAACTCCTGATATGTGGTGACCATGTTTATTTTTTGTACCTAAACCAGATTTGAACCTGCGATCAGTTGCATAGAAGTTCAACGTGGTAACCACTGAGTCACGGTTACCACTCTGCGTAACAGCCCAACGCACTACCACTACGCCACAGCGACCGAAGTTTGATGAACATGTATCAAATTTCTTTTGTAGCAACTTCTCCACATTTTTCGTAGGCATTTGGGTAGTACTGCAAACCGATTACGGTGATTCATAATGCTGTTGCTTCTTTAGTGCTTAACGTTTAAAAAAATTATTTGCATAAACAGAATGATTTTCTGATTTTTTAACAGTTTTAGGAAGGGAGAAAACATTGACAATAAATACCTTTAAGTATAATAAGTACCTTTTAAAATATACTTATCTATAGTTTCATAGGTTAAATAAAAATATTTTAAGTTTTTAACTAGAAAATCTGGCTATACAAATGGATGAAATTTGAAATTTTGTGTTCTACTTTACATTTAGTGAATTCTTTGGCTAGAGTTCCAACTTTGAAAATTTAATATCGTAAATATAAAGTACGAATTTTCTGTAAACTCGGAACAAAAAAAAGTTGTTATTTTGTTAATACATTCATTAATACGTTTATGTTTTTAAATTGGAAAAATATTTTCCGAACTTTTGGCGAGTTCGCCATCATTTAAAAACATACACAAACTTTTAATTTTAAAAATGTTCACTGAGGAAAACTGCAATTTCAACCTCTTAAACGCATTTTGCTTCCATTTAAATTATTGTTCATGAATTTTCAAAAACGAAATTTTTTTCTTTGTTAAAAAAAGATACAAAAACAAAAAATATGACTATTTATTTTATTCCCTGAAAGCAAATTTTTATTAAAAAATTTGAATATTGGTTGAACTATGACGCACCTATGAATATACGATTAATTATTGTATTAAATTTGGTGTTATATTTTAAGCGAAAGAAATACTCTTACGTTTTTTGTTTCAGCTTCCGTGACTATTATTTTTCATCGCTGACAATCTGTTCCCATACAAATTGAAGCCAGGAAAAATAAAACTTAAACAAATGTAGTTGATATTAAGTGGTAAATGTTCTAACATGAATACTATAAAAATAATAAATATAATTATAACAAAAAATGTCATTCTTTTCTTTTATAAAGAAACATAGTTAACAGTATTTTGCAACTTTTCAAAATGAAAAACCCCAAATATTTCCAAAATTCCAGCTATTTAAAAAAAACTTTGTTTCAGACTACAAATCTCCAACTCTTGATGTTTATATACATACCTTCACATTAATTACGTTGACATGACAACTATGGATAAAAAAAGAAGTGCCCAAATCTAAACATAAATACACCAGGCCACGACCATTTATTGTAATAATAAAATTACGAAAAGTATAAAAAAATGCAATAAGTCGTTTTGCAAATTTCTGGAAGAAATTCGCATGGATTTGGGCCATGGAAGGATCGAGGGGTGGCAGTCACACTCGAAATTTAATTTCTTTACAATACCCTGAAAAGCATTGATTTTAATACATAAGTAAACGGTTTGTTGGCAATAAATGTGAGGTCCATTTAAATAAGGTTAATTTTTTTATTTAAATGCACAAGAAAATGAACTACAAATATGTATTAGATTATCGTGCTTACGGCCTTGAAATATTCGAGGCCGAGCTCGGTCCGAAGTCGATCTGAGTTAACTTTTACTGTCCGGAGTGGACATGTCGACCAAAAAAATAAACATTTAAAAATAGATTTCCTTTTTATAAAAGTTAAATACTTAAATTTTTCACAAATGCTATCACAGTGCGACAATATTTTCAGTTTTGGATGAATGATGGCTTGTTGGAAAGCTTGAATCATAAATAGAAAACTAATTTCTGGAATTTTCATAGAAAGGTCATTATGTAGAGATATTCGGAATTAAAATTTATTGGTTAACTAAAGGATATTAGCTAAAATTACGCTTAAAATTAATATAAATTGAAGATTAATTCGTTAATTAGGCAATAATTGCTACCCAAATGATTATTATTATGATAAATTAATTTCTGATATTTACAAGCATATTCTTTTTTTTGGATTCCAAGTATTTTTAAGTATAAACTGGCTAATTCATTTCACGTTTATTTAGTATGGTAAAATTTTACATTAAAGCTATTTCTTATATTGAAATATAAGAGATATATATTATATATTATATATTATTATAGATTTATTACGCTTTAAATCATTACATTACTTACAAGTTTTAATCGTTTAGGATGTGGATCACTTCTTTAATTAAGTGCATTCCAAGTTTTAACCGTTTAGGAGGCAAATCACTTCTTTCAGTGTGCCACTGCTTCATCATTGCCGTCATCACCTTTTCACTTTCATCTGCATACACTCTATTTTCAGCATCTACAGATGACATTTTTACCACCACCACCAACAAAGATCTACTAGCAATGAGTTTATTTGTTTTTCTCTATACCTGGTCTCCATTGGAATAGTAGTTTGGTAGAATTGCTCATCAGACCTTGATCATCAGATTTGGTAGTCCAGATGGTAGTGCCTAAAGTGTATTCTTAGAGACATTGAAATGCAATTATATCAAAAGCCTGAGGATATTTTCTACTAGCAAACGGAAGTTGAAAAACTTTATTTTTGTAAAGTAGTTTTATTGAAACGGGTTTTGTGTGAAAATTTGCATTGCATGTTACATATTAACGAATGAGACTTCAATTTGTTTTAATCTCACAGTGAAATTTTATCCACATACCAGACACATACCAACGAACTTAATACCATAATATCAAAACACATAGCATTATGTGGAAATTCCTTTCAGAAGTTAGTTTTCGTTTTATGATTCAAGCTTTCCAAAAAGCCATGATTAAGGCAACACCGAAAGTAAAAGTTAATATTTTTCGCGCTGTGTAATATATACATTTAAATATAGTTGGGGAATTCTGTTGTTATATGAAAATTGAAGGAATTCGACACTTAATAAGAAACCTTAGGTTTACCCCAAATCAATCGCATAGATAGCATTTTATTCCTTACTTATTACTTACTTTACTTTTAATGGCACAACAGCCCATGGAGGGCCTAGGCCGAGCTTTTCGCATCCACTCATGTTGTGCGTGTTATATTTGTACATGAATCGAAAGGACCTACAGTTTATTGCCGAATCCGAACAACGAATTGAAAAGCTTTTCATAGCAATTTTTACTCTTGTAGGTTTGCCATTGCCTGCCAAGAGGTGATGCCGTGTAGAAAAATTATTTGTTCTACTTTTTGATTTTGCCTGTGCCGAGATTCGAACCCCGAACACTCTGCGTATCAGTCCAAGGTACTACCACTACGCCACAGCGACCATACTTATTCCAAACTTATATTGAAAAAGTCAGTCTCTTCGACTTCGATGAAAAAACAAACATTCCTAGGGTAGGTGAGGATTTTTATCCTCCACCCCAGAGCACAAACCCCTGCCTCAAATATGGAATTAAACTACTCAAACAAGAATATTTTTTCTTAATAGATTTATTTTAATATTAGTTAATCTAAGTCTGCCTGAAAATTTTTTTTTCTCGATGATGTATTAGAAAGATCAATGGGAATTAGGAAGATCACGGAATTTGCAACGTGAAATACGAAATGAGGAAAATACCAACTGATAATCGATTAAGAAGTCTGAACCTCATTTCCAAACAATGTACTCGTATCAATGTATATAAGAAATGCAATGAAACTTTGTATCCATTACGGAAAATGGAAAAAAGTAGAAACCAACTAGCGTCACCAACGAGTTAGTTTTACAAATCATAATATTGCAGTCACCTGAGGTAAACAAACGTATACATATATGTGCATATAAAAAGATAAAATCGATCAGGTAATGTAACATTTTTTTGTTACTTTTTGATATTTCATCTCCACCACCAAAAACAAAATTTTAATAACCCTATCGGCCAGGTACAAACGGAGTTCAAAATTTTTGAGAGAAAACCTGTAAAACTTAAAGTCCAGACTACCCTTTGAACAAATACATAAATGGCTATGTATATATAAGGAATGTCCAAATTAAGATTGGTTGAATTTTTTGTTCAATAAGAGGTGAAGCACTATCTTAAATACATGAAGAAGCTCACGTTGACATTATTTTATTGATTTATTCATAAGCTAATTTATATATGTATGTATAGATATAAATAAATAAGTATCAAAATAACAATTATTTTTAATATAAGTTAAATATTGCACTAATCTGCCATATTAGAAATTTGTTAACAACGGAAGTTCAGAATAACTATATTCGGCAGGGGGGCGGGTGTATTTTGGAATCATGGAAATAGTTATTACTTATATATGTACTTGTTCATATTTTCGTGGAGTAAATAGTCGGAAGGCCAAACAATTTATATGGGGTAAAAAAAATTTTTTCTACATCACATCTTTGCTAAAGAATTTTTTTCTGTTCGGGTTCCGGCTTAGCCCTCATGGGCTGTAGTGCTATATAATAAATAGTAAGTCATAGCTATGATGTCTCAAAAGTACATTTAACTACTATTTTAACGACATACTTTTTGTTGAAATTGTCATAATTTATCGTTATTTGTTGCGTCAAAATTAAATTCTATATTTATTTGGTCGAATTTTCAAGCAAATTGGTGACCGATATACCATGACGAATTTGGTTTGGTAAAAACACCATCTGAGCCTGTTATTCTTGGAAAAATTTAATATCCAGTGGATGTTCACCTACAATAAAATAAGGTACCAATGTATGTATGCAGCTAAACGCACATTTTAAAAATAATGCGTGACGATTTTTGTGTCTGCTTCTCATGTCTCCGTTTTATGATCCTTTTAAACTGTACTACAGTGCAGGTAATACATAAGAAGATTTTTTGTACACTGCGTAGCTGTAAGTACATAAATATTTACACCAGGCTCATGTTACTATTTACATAGTCACGCTTATTCAATTTAAAGAAAGTTTGTCCTTGGAGAGAGCTCTATATAAAGGAGTACTTCGTGCAAATGTTGCATTCCAGTTCAGAATGTGAAGCAATAAACAAAAACGTATGTATAATATTAAAATTGTGATCAGGAAAAAATATAAAAGTGATATCCAACACAAAAATGGATAATTCGAAAAGTGAATATAAGCCATGTAGGCTACATAGTTCTTTTTTAAAAAACATAGAAATATTCGAAACCTCCGCTGAAAATCAGTGTTCTCACTTTCCATCGGAGCATCAAAATTCTACAGTTATACCCGATTCTCAAAACTCTTTAGGCTATAAAAAACTTAACGATACGGGAAGATCTCAAAACTATTTTGTTTTCGACTACCAAAACTGTGGCCTGATGAAATATTTCGATGATGATGTTGAGCTGAGTATATCCTCAGGCTCTAGCTCTTCAATGAGGAATTCTAAAACAAGAGTACCGGCAGATAATACGATCTCATATGTGAATTTATTGGCCGCAGTGTCATCGGAAGTGTTGTCTGAAAACAAAGAATATGATTCAAAAATGAGTGCCGTAGAACTATCGGAATACACCGTAAATCACACGCGACCCATCGCAGAACAGTCACAATCCTTGCCTTCAATCGCCAAGCAATCACAATCTATTGTTGAACAGTCGCCACTCTCTGTTGCGCCGTTAAGTCTCAACTTTGAGCAATCATGTTCCACCATTAAGCAGTCTCGCCCTATCGTTAAACAGTCACGGTCCATCGTTGAGCAATCATATCCAATCACCCTGGCTGATACGCGATACACCGTTGCGCAATTGAAAAATATATTTGAGCCACCACAAACTCCAACCTCCAATAAAAAAGCAGTTGCAGATAATTCACCTAAGTTTTACAGCACCCAAGAACAGAAACAGTATTATGAATTGCCGTCGAGTGCTTGCAGTTCTGCCGAAACGTTTGCGAAAAAGGTGGAAAACTCATTGCAAGAGAAACGTGATACATTTAATGCTCAAATGGGATTAAATGAATTGAGTAGAGATGAAAATAACAGGCCAATACCAGCAACTCGTTCGTATTTCCCAAAGTCATCAGTTAAACCTGCTCCAATTTTAACGCCATCAGAAAATTATTCTCCAATTCCAACGCCAACAGAAGAGACTGGACAAGCATTCTGTCAATTATCAGTGAAGGATAAAGTTTTACTTTATAATAAAACCATTGCGAACAGACAAAAGAGACATTCGCAACGCCTGGAGCAGAAGTTATGGAGCGGGATGACGAGTGATTATGCTTCAATTGCCGAAAGGGTTTCACCATCCACTTCAAATTTTACAGAACCAAGAAAAGTTTTATTTCTTGTTAGTAACTCAGGCCAAAATAATCAGACACATGCACCACCACCATCCACTCTAAAGCTCAGAGAGCCTATATTTGCTTCAGAGTCTGCAAAGGAGTGCACTGTTAATCCTGTTATAGGTAGTGGCGAATATGAGGTCTTATCACATAATGGTTATCTCTATGATGAAAACGCCTTCTGTCAATTATCCGTGAAGGATAAAGTTTTACTTTATAACAAATACATTGCGAACAAACTGAAAGCACATTCGGAACGCATGGAGCAGAAGTTGTGGAGCGGGATGACGAGTGCTTGTGCTTCAATTACCGAAAGGGTTTCACCATCCACTTCACACTTTAAAGAACAAAAAAATTTCTCAGTTGTTGTGAGTAACTCAAGCCAAAATATTCATACACCTGTACCATCATCAAACTTTGCCGAACCTGTATATGCTTCAGGAGACGTGGATAACTCAAGCTCAAGCTTTCAGAGACTTGTGCCATCACCCACAATAAACTTTGCAAAACTTGAATACGATTCAGTTGCCGCCGATAACTTAAGCGTCAGACTTCAGAGACGTACGCCATTATCACCAACAGCGAACTTTAGAAAACCTGAATATACTTCAGTTGCCGTGGATAAGTCACGTTCTAGAATTGAAAGACGTTCGCCATTATTACCCACACCAAGCTTTGTAAAACCTAAATATGCTTCCAGTGCAGTAGATAATTCAAGCTTAAGATTTCTGAGACTTGCACCCCTATCACCCACGCTAAACTTTGCGAAACCTGCATGTACTTCAGTTACCGCACATAACTCAGTCAGAAAAATTAGGAAATGAACGCTTCCATCCTACTCTACAAACTTTACGAAACATGAATATGCTTCAGTTGCAGTGGATAACTCAAGCTTAAGAATTCAAAGACGTGCGCCACCACCATCCACACCAGAACCTGAATGTGCTTCAGATGCCGAGGATAACTCAAGTCTAACACAGCGACGTGTGGCCATCACCAACGTCAAACTTTGTGAAACCTGAATATGCTTCGAAACATGAATATGCTTCAGTTGCTGTTGATATTTCAAACCTAAGAGTCTAATTATAGAAGTTTAACGTAGCTTAACGTAACATAACAGCGCATAACAAAACTTAATGCTGATTATAGAAACATAGCGCAGCAGCATAAAATAAGTTGTTTTCGTAAATAAATAAAACAAAATAAAAAAGTATGGAAGAAGATTTGCTTTTGGATCTACACTTTTTTAATCTATGTAGAATATATTTAAAGTAGAAAAATTAATGAAATGCAGGCGTTGCGGTGTATGTTCAATAAATAAGGATAGAATATCAATGCGATATTCCAGAAATATGTTTATGAAAATATCACGCATGGTGTATCCATCCTTGTGCGATATTTGCCCATATCGTCTTCTTTTTTGTGCCAATGCGATATCCTGGGCTGAATTTATTGTACAAAATATCATTGTACCGCACCGCAGCAGATCAATTAATTTCTCATCGTCAATCATTCTAAGATAGTAAATAAACCAATTTAGAAATTAAAATAAACATTTAGTATCAAAATACTTACTTTCGCTTCGTTAAACAAACACAAATAAAGAAAACAATGGATTTTGTGAAATGCAGCTTAACAATTAGCATAGAAATCAAAATTCGATAGATAATTATTTTTAAGTTTCTATGATCAGAAATATACAAAATTAATGAAAGAAAATTCTATGTAACAGGTCTCTATTTGTGTCTAAGTTTCCAAGAACCGGGAAAAATAATGCAATAAGAATTTATTGCGCAACAATTATCGACTAAGTATATGGTACAGATACGGTATGCATGTACTATATGTTTTATAGTGCCATTTCTTTACATAATAGTTATTCTAACTTCAGAAAGTTATTTTGTTTTCCTTCAAGATGTAGTCCACGTACATACCTCAAAAAGAATTCATTTTTGTATCCCATCCAACTTCGCTATTAAAATTTTATAAAAAAATAAAAATAAAACGAATTGCTTTGACTTTTTTTTTTGGTATTCTTTAGTCGTTTATCTCGTTTTTGGACAGCAATTGCTGGGGTGCATTTTATTAACTTTCACGTATTATAATGATTTAACCCGTTTAAAAATCTGTACGGCTTAGGCTTAAACTTTAAGAATATATATAGAGAAACAATATTTTGTTAGATTTTACTGTAAGGAACTCGTAAAAAAATATGTTTCCTATGAAAACGTAGAGGAGCCAGTATTGGGCCCTAAAATAAGTTTAAGTTAGAAAATTAATATACAGTGTTAGATGCAGCAATTTCATTTGTAAATCAACGTTTTGAACTGTTAGCGAATCGTGACAATGCTTTTCTATATTATGTCGGATCCCGTTTCATGTTTTATAGTGCCATTTATTTATTTATAATATTATTTAACATAGTAATTAATACTAGGACAACTACAAAAATTTTTAGATCATAGTAGATACTAATCACGAACGGAAAATACCTTTAAATTTTCCATAGACAACTGGTTGGAAAACTGAAACAATTCAATTGATCCACAAACTATTCCATAAACACGTATCTTTCAACTACTTGAAGTTTGATTGGTGTTACCAACTAGTTGAAATGATATGCGAGCCTGGACAATTGACTTGTGCCTAGGAAAACAGGATGTTAAAGAAACCAGTTCGCGATGAGGAAACACACTAAATGTGGGACCAGTTGTGGAGTTACTTACTTATTTAACTGGCGTTCAGTTGTGGAGTTCAGTAAACCGGTTTATCGACTAAACCATTAAACCATTTAGTTTCCCTACAGGGTATCTACATGTACAGTGATGGAAAAAATAATAGAAACGACCTATTTTTCTTTTAATGATCAAATTTTCTTTTGTAAAATGAATTTTCTTTTCAATGTTATAATTTTTATTTATTACTTATTCCATTATATTACAAAATAAAAAAAGGAGGTATTGCTGAAAGTCCATATATAAAAAATTAACTTCATTTATTACGCTTGGAAAAAGGATAGAAACAAAAAACTTGAAACTAAGTAACAGTAAAAGTCTTTGATAAAAATTTGTAGAATGTTTTTTGTTTTTAATATTTAGTAGTTCTACCACGATTTTTTATAACTTGGACCTGTACTTTTCTCCATAAATTCTACTTATTTTTGGACTTAAACCCAGCAATTCGTTTTTTTAAGACTCCCCAAAGATGTTCTATTGGATTCAGGTCTGGTGATTGTGAAGGCCATTCCATCAAAGAAATTTGGTTGTCCCGGAACCACTTTTTGGCAAGTTTTAATGAGTGTTTGGGGTCATTATCTTGCATGAACTCCCACTTTATTGGCATTTCTTCCTCTGCATATGACAACATTATACTATTTAGTATGTTAACGTAGTCGGTGGCACACATTTTACCTTTTACCCAATATATTGGACCAACACCGAATGCTGAAAAACATCTCCATAGCATAATGTTGCCACCACCATGGTTAATCGTTTTTATTGTGTGTTTTGGATCGTGTGCAGTATTTTTGGGGCGCCTTACTTGGGGGTTTTCCGTCAGATCCAAACAAATTCACCTTTGTTTCGTCAGACCACAAGACGTTTTTCCAGTTTGTTCGCGGTGAATGTCTTTTTGTGAAACTGATTCGGTTCTGGATGTTCTTCTTGCTGAGGAATGGTACTTTCCTTGCTGAATGTGCCTTCAAACCACGTTCTATCAGCCTATTCCTTATTGTACGTCTCGTAACAGGTGCATTTAACTCCTTCCTTAATTCTTCTGATAAATGAAATGGATTTTTTTTCGACTGCCGAATAAGAAGTTGATCGAATTTATGGGAGGTTTTTCGCTTCTTGCTTCGTTTCTCTTGTTTTTCTTCAAAATGAATTGCGGAAAACACTTTTTTTGGAGCACTTCATTATTTGCGCAATTTCAGCCATTGATTTGCCTTCGTTTTTGAGATTCCCCATGACTTCTCTCTCCACATCTGTGCAATGCTCTCCACGACCCATTCTGAATCTAGAAACAATGCAGAAGGACGAATTTCGCAAGAATTGCTATTCTGACAATTTTTCCTTTTTTGAATGTCCAAAAACTACCTCAATTAAAATATTACACACGTTCTACGAAAACATTTTGAAGAAATTTAATCGCGTTTCTATTTTTTTTTCCAAGGCAAAAACGTGGTTAATTGAAAAACACTCAAATGCAACAAGTATTCATGTCGAAATACGCACAAAATTTAAAACAAAATAAAGTACCGTTATCAGCAAGTCGTGCACAGTAGGCTTCACGCATAGAATTCGCCAAGAAAATTATCGGTATGGTTAGAATTGTTAAAATGTATGTCGTTTCTATTATTTTTTCCATCACTGTACATGTTATATGTTACATATTGCTATAGTTTTTGTTTCGGTATCTTGTAAATACTGCTCATCGACGATTAAGTTTTCCCAAGAATATTTTATTCCTGCAGAAAGCAATTGCTATGCAGGAAACATTAATTTGTCAATTAAAAAAAAATATATATAATTGCAGAATTTTAATGATCGGTAAAACAGCGTGTATTTGGTATAATGATATAAATTTAAAATCAAATTAGAGGCTGGAAATGTTTGTGTTACAGTAATATATTTTACCAAGAGTAATATGTTACTTGTAGCAATCAAATTCGAAACTATTGAATTCTATATTCACTAACATCAAAGCGATTCAACTATAGTATTGTTGAACAAACCATAAGATTTAAAACGTCGTTAAATTAAATTAAATAAATAATTAACTAATCGTGATATTTTGGCTAATTACTTCGCACTTTTTTAATGTATCAATAATATTATTGCTTATATCTCTTCAACAGATAGGATAAAAAAAGTTAAGACCAAATGTATACTTGGACCTTCCAAAAATGGTTTTTTCCCCAGATATTGAGGGTTAATTATTCTCAATTTCGAGTATGCAGTTTTTCCATGTCTTAGGCAAAGTAACTTGACTTTGTTTTTGTTTTTCCCACGTGTAACTTCACATGTGTGAAAGGTCTTAAACTCTTGCCATATACAAGAGAAGTTTAATCTGTCCCCATACAAAGTGTATCCAGTAAAAATACAACGTAAAAAAATATATTTGATATTAAGTGGTAAATGTTCTAACATGAATACTATTAAAATAATAAATATAATTATAACAAAAAATGTCCTTCTTTTCTTTTATAAAAAAAACATAGTTAACAGTATTTTTGCAAGAGATGCCTTTCCAAAATCACAGTTATTTAAAAAAAAAACTTTTTTTCAGACTACAAATCTCCAACTCTTGAAGTTTATATACCTTCACATTAATTACGTTGACATGGCA
The DNA here is from genome assembly GCA_958295655.1 of Palloptera scutellata. Classification (NCBI taxonomy): domain Eukaryota; kingdom Metazoa; phylum Arthropoda; class Insecta; order Diptera; family Pallopteridae; genus Palloptera; species Palloptera scutellata. The sequence goes on from OY282450.1 coordinate 59,569,772, forward strand.
ACTACGGATAAAAAAAAGAAGTGCCCAAACCTAAACATAAGTACACCTGGCCACGACCATTTATTGTAATAATAAAATTACGAAAAGTATAAAAAAATACAATAGTCGTTTTGCAAATTTCTGGAAGAAATTCGCATGGATTTTTTTACAATAACCTGAAAAGCATTGATTTTAATACATAAGTAAACGGTTTGTTGGCAATAAATGTGAGGTCCATTTAAATAAGGTTATTTTTTTATTTAAATGCACAAGAAAATGAACTACAAATATGTATTAGATTATCGTGCTTACGGCCTTGAAATATTCGAGGCCGAGCTCGGTCCGAAGTCGATCTGAGTTAACTTTTACTGTCCGGAGTGGACATGTCGACCAAAACAATAAACATTTAAAAATAGATTTCCTTTTTATAAAAGTTAAATACTTAAATTTTTCACAAATGCTATCACAGTGCGACAATATTTTCAGTTTTGGATGAATGATGGCTTGTTGGAAAGCTTGAATCATAAATAGAAAACTAATTTCTGGAATTTTCACAGAAAGGTCATTATTTAGAGATATTCGGAATTAAAATTTATTGGTTAACTAAAGGATATTAGCTAAAATTACGCTTAAAATTAATATAAATTGAAGATTAATTCGTTAATTAGGCAATAATTGCTACCCAAATGATTATTAGTATGATAAATTAATTTCTGATATTTATAAGCATATTCTTTTTTTTGGATTCCAAGTATTTTTAAGTATACACTGGCTAATTCATTTCACGTTTATTTAGTATGGTAAAATTTTACATTAGAGCTATTTCTTATATTGAAATATAAGAGATATATATATTATATATTATATATTATTATAGATTTATTACGCATTAAATCATTACATTACTTACAAGTTTTAATCGTTAAGATCACTTCTTTAATTAAGTGCATTCCAAGTTTTAATCGTTTAGGAGGCAAATCACTTCTTTCAGTGTGCCACTTCTTCATCATTGCCGTCATCACCTTTTCACTTTCATCTGCATACACTCTTTTTTCAGCATCAACAAATGACATTTTTACCACCACCACCAACAAAGATCTACTAGCAATGAGTTTATTTGTTTTTCTCTATACCTGGTCTCCATTGGAATAGTAGTTTGGTAGAATTGCTCATCAGACCTTGATCATCAGATTTGGTAGTCCAGATGGTAGTGCCTAAAGTGTATTCTTAGAGACATTGAAATGCAATTATATCAAAAGCCTGAGGATATTTTCTACTAGCAAACGGAAGTTGCAAAACTTTATTTTTGTAAAGTAGTTTTATTGAAACGGGTTTTGTTTGAAAATTTGCATTGCATGTTACATATTAACGAATGAGACTTCAATTTGTTTTAATCTTCAGTGAAATTTTATCCACATACCAGACACATACCAACGAACTTAATACCATAATATCAAAACACATAGCATTATGTGGAAATTCCTTCCAGAAGTTAGTTTTCGTTTTATGATTCAAGCTTTCCAAAAAGCCATAATTAAGGCAACACCGACAGTAAAAGTTAATATTTTTCGCGCTGTGTAATATATACATTTAAATATATTTAAATTCGACACTTAACCTTAAGTTTACCCTAAATCAATCGCATAGATAGCATTTTCGAATGGTGGAATACTTTATGTCATACTAATATTGACTCGAAAAAGGCAGTCTCTTCGACTTCGATGAAAAAACAAACATTCCTAGGGTAGGTGAGGATTTTTATCCTCCACCCCAGAGCACAAACCCCTGCCTCAAATATGGAATTAAACTACTCAAACAAGAATATTTTTTCTTAATAGATTTATTTTAATATTAGTTAATTAATATTTTTTTTTAATAACAGAGATAAACGAAATGAAATTTTTTTTCTAAGTCTGCCTGAAAATTTTTTTTCTCGATGATGCACCATTTGTGATTTGGAAAAATCACGGAATTTGAAACGTGAAATACGTACTGTCGTCACTCAATACGAAATGTGGAAAATACCAACTGATAATCGATTAAGAAGTCTGAACCTCATTTTCAAACAATGTACTCGTATCAATGTACATAAGAAATGCATTACGGAAAATGGAAAAAAGTAAAAACCAACTAGCGTCACCAACGAGTTAGTTTTACAAATCATAATATTGCAGTCACCAGTCAACAAACGTATACATATATGTGCATATAAAAAGATAAAAGCGATCAGGTAATCTAAAATTTTTTTTTTACTTTTTGATACTTCCTTTCCACCACAAAAACAAAATTTTAATAACCCTATCGGCCAGGTAAACACAGAGTGCAAAATTTTTGAGAGAAAACCTGAACTGAAACTGAACAAATACATAAATGGCTTTGTAAGTTAAGGAAACTCTTATTTAGTTTCCAAAATATTTTAATTTTTTAGAACTGATTTATTTGAAGGTTCGATCAGAAGTGACTTAAAGCTAATTTACAATTTTACTTAACACCTACATATGCTATTGTCATCAATTTAGAAATTGGGGTATTCTTGGAATTTAGTTGCACAAGTGCAACTGACTGGAAGTGGATCAGACGCTGAGTTGGCAATTTTTGATATTAACAAATTTGCGGGAAAAAATGATGAAATAGTATATGGAGTGGTTAAAGAGTTGACCGCGTTAACTCTTCCCGTCTTAAAGACGGTTGTCCGCAAGCGTATAATTTAAAAAAAGGTATGTCATTGAATTTTGGACATTCATAAATTCTTTTTCGAGTGGGGTTTGTTGAAAAATGGGTGGTTAAACATTTAATTGTGGTGCCATGACATTTTTGAATAACTGTTCCTATTTTAATTGTTTCATTATGAAATTTTATCAAAAATGTACCATTTAGAGTGTAATTTTTGTTTCCGATAGTATTATATCGTTACAATTATTGAGTAAAATAACTCTTGGTTTTATTTCATCTATTTCGTTTATATGGTGATCATTAGTGAATGTGCAAAATGAATTTATGCCTTTGAGTAATGGAGGAATGCAAGCTTCGTTGTTAATATTGATTATTTCGTTTTGATGACATATTTTTACTGAATTATAACTTTTACATTTATTAACTACAGCGTACATTTCTTTTTTATTGTGAATAATTTCTTGGTACTTAATTTTAAATGTCCTATTGTGCTTTTTTACTGGTTTTAGTAGTACATTAGTATAAGTTTGTTCGTTTGTTAATTGTATAATCTTTATAATGTAAAGTAACTTGTTTGGTTATGCAGTATTTTTATATCTGCTAATTCCAACGCTTCCTCTATTGACTGAAAAGGCATATTTTCTTCTTTAAGTTCATTTATGGTGATTCTGGTTTCCTCTGAATTAAGGAGATTGGAATTTATATTACTACTACTACTTATATTTATAACTTCTTCTTTTATAATTTTAATTTTGTTGTGAGCACTTTGGATCATGTTCATTTATTATATTATTACTTTGTTAAATCATTAATTCTTCATTTATTTTCTCGTTTATAATTATTTGGTTGTTTTCGTTATCATTAAGTTGATTCATATTATTGTTGATTAACTCGAAATCATCGTGGTCGGGGCTTTCGGCAATATATTTTCATGCTGTGCCGATTATGTTAATAGCTCGTTTTTGCTTTTTTAGTGTTATGGGTACAATTGACTATAGGATTTGCTGGGATTGATGGATGTCATGGTAAAGATAGGGAAGGAATATGTTGTTTCTAGGAACGTCTTTATCCACCATGGTTTTCGTTTAGTTTCGAGTGTATTATATTATGTGCCGTTTTGAATTTTTCCTAGTCCATTGTATAATAATTGTAATTGAATAATTGAAATTCGGCATGACAAGTGGTAAGGATTGATACAAATATGATTGCAGCGTGTTGCTCCATCGTCTTTTGTGGGCGTGACATCGAGGGTTGTTGCAGGATTATTTCTGGTTTCGTTATTTATTAATGTATTTCTTGCGTGTGGAGCGGCTGGTGCGTTACACCTCCCGTTTACCTTGAAAGTTACTAGGGGGCCTCTTTTCGCATAGTTCCCTTAGTTGCACTCCTTTAGGGCACTGTTTTTCCTCCTCTACACTGATTTTAAGAGGATATGTTTAAAAGGTTTCGCGTTTAAACTACTCGAGGGCTTTTCGCTTGCACTATTTGAGGGCTTTTCACTTGCACTACTTGAGGGCACTGGTAACGCGTGGCTTTGTCGGCACTATTATCCTGACTACTTTACTACTTGGTTGCACAAGTGCAACTGACTGGAAGTGGATCAGACGCTGAGTTCGCAATTTTTGATATCAACAAAATTGCGGGAAAAAAATTACTAAATAGTTTATGGAGTGGTTAAAGCGTTGAACGCGTTAACTTGTATGAGGAATGTCCAAGTTAAGATTGGTTGAATTTTTTGTTCAATAATCTTGAATACATGAAGAAGCTCATGTTGACATTATTTTATTGATTTATTCATAAACTAATTTATATATGTATGTATAGATATAAATAAATAAGTATCAAAATAACAATTATTTTTAATATAAGTTAAATATTGCACTAATCTGCCATATTAGAAATTTGTTAACAACGGAAGTTCAGAATAACTATATTCGGCAGGGGGGCGGGTGTATTTTGGAATCATGGAAATAGTTATTACTTATATATGTACTTGTTCATATTTTCGTGGCGTAAATAGTCGGAAGGCCAAACAATTTATATGGGGTAAAAAAAATTTTTTCTACATCACATCTTTGCTAAAGAATATTTTTCCGTTCGGGTTCCGGCTTAGCCCTCATGGGCTGTAGTGCTATATAATAAATAGTAATTCATAGCTATGATGTCTCAAAAGTACATTTAACTACTATTTTAACGACATACTTTTTGTTGAAATTGTCATAATTTATCGTTATTTGTTGCGTCAAAATTAAATTATATATTTATTTGGTCGAATTTTCAAGCAAATTGGTGACCGATATACCATGACGAATTTAGTTTGGTAAAAACAACATCTGAGCCTGTTATTCTTGGAAAAATTTAATATCCAGTGGTTGTTCACCTACAATAAAATAAGGTACCAATGTATGTATGCAGCTAAACGCACATTTTAAAAATAATGCGTGACGATTTTTGTGTCTGCTTCTCATGTCTCCGTTTTATGATCCTTTTAAACTGTACTACAGTGCAGGTAATACATAAGAATATTTTTTGTACACTGCATAGCTGTAAGTACATAAATATTTACACCAGGCTCATGTTACTATTTACATAGTCACGCTTATTCAATTTAAACGAAGTTTGTCCTTGGAGAGAGCTCTATATAAAGGAGTACTTCGTGCAAATGTTTCATTCCACTTAAGAATGTGAAGCAATAAACAACAACGTGTGTATAATATTAAAATTGTGATCAGGAAAATATATAAAAGTGATGTCCATAGCAAAAATATTATGCCATTGTATCCACCAGTAGGAAAAAATATCTCCGACCAAAAAAAAATTATAATCGCAAATTCTTCAACGTTCACAATTGAAGATTTAGAAGACTATATCTCGTTAACCGAAAATTTCGAGCGTTCAAAAAGTGAATATAAGCCAAGTAGGCTACATAGTTCTGTTTTTAAGCATACGGAAATATTCGAAACCTCCACCGATAATCAGAGTTCTCACCTTCCGTCGGAGAATCAAAACTCTACGATTGTTCGCAATTCTCAAAACTCTTTGGGCTATAAAAACCTTTGCAAAACGGGAAAATCTCAAAACTATTTTGTTTTCGACTACCAAAACTGTGGCCTGATGAAATATTTCGATGATGATGTTGAACTAGATATATCATCCGCCTCTAGCTCTTCAATGATGAATTCTAAAACAAGAGAACCGGCAGATAATACGATCTCATATGTGAATTTAATGGCCGCAGTGTCATCGGAAGTGTTGTCTGAAAATAAAGAATATGATTCAAAAATGCGTGCCGTAGAACTATCGGAATTCACCGTAAATCACACGCAACCCATCGCAGAACAGTCGCAATCCCTGCCTTCAATCGTCAAGCAATCACAATCCATTGTTAAACAGTCGCCACTTTCTGTTGCGCCGTTAAGTCTCAACTTTGAGCAATCATGTTCCACCATTAAGCAGTCTCGCCCTATCGTTAAACAGTCACGGCCCATCGTTGAGCAATTATGTCCAATCAGCCTGGCTGCTACGCGATACACCGTTGCGCAATTGAAAAATATATTTGAGCCACCACAAACTCCAACCTCCAATAAAAAAGCAGTTGCAGATAATTCACCTAAGTTTTACAGCACCCAAGAACAGAAACAGTATCATGAATTGTCATCGAGTGTTTACAGTACGGCCCAAACGTTTGCGGAAAAGGTGGAAAACTCATTGCAAGAGAAACGTGATACATTTAATCCTCAAATGGGACATGAATTGAATAGGGATGAAAATAGGAGGCCAATACCACCAATACCAGCAAAACGTGCATATTTCCCTAAGACTCCAGCTAAAGCTGCTCCATTTTTAAAGCCAGCAACAAACACGCGACTTACCGTTCAGCAATTGAGAAATATATTTGAGGGACCACAAACTCCAAATTCGAATAAAAAAGCAGTTGCAGATAATTCACCTAAGCTTTACAGCACTCAAGAACAGAAACAGTATTATGAATTGCCGTCGAGTGCTTGCAGTTCTGCCGAAACGTTTGCGAAAAAGGTTGAAAACTCATTGCAAGAGAAACGTGATACATTTAATCCTCAAATGGGATTAAATGAATTGAGTAGAGATGAAAATAACAGGCCAATACCAGTAACTCGTTCGTATTTCCCAAAGTCATCAGTTAAACCTGCTCCAATTTTAACGCCATCAGAAAATTCTTCTCCAGTTCCAACGCCAACAGAAGAGACTGGACAAGCATTCTGTCAATTATCAGTGAAGGATAAAGTTTTACTTTATAATAAAACCATTGCGAACATACAAAAGAGACATTCGCAACGCCTGGAGCAGAAGTTATGGAGCGGGATGACGAGTGATTATGCTTCAATTGCCGAAAGGGTTTCACCATCCACTTCAAATTTTACAGAACCAAGAAAAGTTTTATTTCTTGTTAGTAACTCAGGCCAAAATAATCAGACACATGCACCACCACCATCCACTCTAAAGCTCAGAGAGCCTATATTTGCTTCAGAGTCTGCAAAGGAGTGCACTGTTAATCCTGTTATAGGTAGTGGCGAATATGAGGTCTTATCACATAATGGTTATCTCTATGATGAAAACGCCTTCTGTCAATTATCCGTGAAGGATAAAGTTTTACTTTATAACAAATACATTGCGAACAAACTGAAAGCACATTCGGAACGCATGGAGCAGAAGTTGTGGAGCGGGATGACGAGGGCTTGTGCTTCAATTAACGAAAAGGTTTCACCATCCACTTCACACTTTACAGAACAAAAAAATGTCTCAGTTGTTGTGAACACCTCAAGTCAAAATATTCATATACCTGTACCATCATCAAACTTTGCAGAACCTGTATATGCTTCAGGAGACGTGGATAATTCAAGCTCAAGCTTTCAGAGACTTGTGTCACCATCACCCACATTAAACTTTGCAACACCTGAATACGATTCAGTTGCCGCCGATATCTTAAGCGTCAGACTTCAAAGACTTACGCCATTATCACCAACACCGAACTTTAGAAAACCTGAATATACTTCAGATGCCGTGGATTACTCACGTTCAAGAATTGAAAGACGTTCGCCATTATTACCCACACCAAGCTTTGTAAAACCTAAATATGCTTCCGTTGCAGTAGATAATTCAAGCTTAAGATTTCTAAGACTTGCACCCCCATCACCCACGCTAAACTTTGCGAAACCTGCATGTACTTCAGTTACCGCACATAACTCAGTCCAAAAATTTAGGAGACGTGCGCCAACGCCCTACTCTACAAACTTTACGAAACATGAATATGCTTCAGTTGCAGTGGATAACTCAAGCTTAAGAATTCAAAGACGTGCGCCACCACCATCCACACCAGAACCTAAATATGCTTCAGATGCCGAGGATAACTCAAGTCTAAGACTTCAGCGACGTGTTGCATTATCACCAACGCCAAACTTTGCGAAATCTGAATATGCTTCAGTTACTGCACATAAGTCTGGCCGAAAATTTAGGAGACGTGCGCCACCGCCCTACCCTACACAAAACTTTACGAAACATGAATATGCTTCAGTTGCTGTTGATATTTCAAACGTAATGGTCTAATTATAGAAGCTTAAAGTAACTTAACGTAACATAACAGCGCATAACAAAACTTATTGCTGATTATAGAAACATAGCATAGCAACATAAAATAAGTTGTTTTTGTAAATAAATAAAACAAAATAAAAAAGTATGGAAGAAGATTTGCTTTTGCATCTACAGTTTTTTAATCTATTTAGAATATATTTAAAGTAGAAAAATGGAGGCGTTGCGGTGTATGTTCAATAAATAGGGATAGAATATCAATGGGATATTCCAGAAATGTGTTTATGAAAATATCACTCAAGGTGTATCCATCCTTGTGCACTCCGGGGAATACCGCTCCCTTAAGGTGGTCCACCTCCTCTTCTGTTATAATTTTTATATATTACTTATTCCATTATATTACAAAATAAAAAAAAGGAGGTATTGCTGAAAGTCCATATATAAAAAATTAACTTCATTTATTACCCTTGGAAAAAGGATAGAAACAAAAAACTTGAAACTAAGTAACAGTAAAAGTCTTTGATAAAAATTTGTAGAATGTTTTTTGTTTTTAATATTTAGTAGTTCTACCACGATTTTTTATAACTTGGACCTGTACTTTTCTCCATAAATTCTACTTATTTTTGGACTTAAACCCAGCAATTCGTTTTTTTAAGACTCCCCAAAGATGTTCTATTGGATTCAGGTCTGGTGATTGTGAAGGCCATTCCATCAAAGAAATTTGGTTGTCCCGGAACCACTTTTTGGCAAGTTTTAATGAGTGTTTGGGGTCATTATCTTGCATGAACTCCCACTTTATTGGCATTTCTTCCTCTGCATATGACAACATTATACTATTTAGTATGTTAACGTAGACGGTGGCACACATTTTACCTTTCACCCAATATATTGGACCAACACCGAATGCTGAAAAACATCTCCATAGCATAATGTTGCCACCACCATGGTTAATCGTTTTTATTGTGTGTTTTGGATCGTGTGCAGTATTTTTGGGGCGCCTTACTTGGGGGTTTTCCGTCAGATCCAAACAAATTCACCTTTGTTTCGTCAGACCACAAGACGTTTTTCCAGTTTGTTCGCGGTGAATGTCTTTTTGTGAAACTGATTCGGTTCTGGATGTTCTTCTTGCTGAGGAATGGTACTTTCCTTGCTGAATGTGCCTTCAAACCACGTTCTATCAGCCTATTCCTTATTGTACGTCTCGTAACAGGTGCATTTAACTCCTTCCTTAATTCTTCTGATAAATGAAATGGATTTTTTTTCGACTGCCGAATAAGAAGTTGATCGAATTTATGGGAGGTTTTTCGATCCTTGCTTCGTTTCTCTTGTTTTTCTTCAAAATGAATTGCGGAAAACACTTTTTTTGGAGCACTTCATTATTTGCGCAATTTCAGCCATTGATTTGCCTTCGTTTTTGAGATTCCCCATGACTTCTCTCTCCACATCTGTGCAATGCTCTCCACGACCCATTCTGAATCTAGAAACAATGCAGAAGGACGAATTTCGCAAGAATTGCTATTCTGACAATTTTTCCTTTTTTGAATGTCCAAAAACTACCTCAATTAAAATATTTCACACGTTCTACGAAAACATTTTGAAGAAATTTAATCGCGTTTCTATTTTTTTTTCCAAGGCAAAAACGTGGTTAATTGAAAAACACTCAAATGCAACAAGTATTCATGTCGAAATACGCACAAAATTTAAAACAAAATAAAGTACCGTTATCAGCAAGTCGTGCACAGTAGGCTTCACGCATAGAATTCGCCAAGAAAATTATCGGTATGGTTAGAATTGTTAAAATGTATGTCGTTTCTATTATTTTTTCCATCACTGTACATGTTATATGTTACATATTGCTATAGTTTTTGTTTCGGTATCTTGTAAATACTGCTCATCGACGATTAAGTTTTCCCAAGAATATTTTATTCCTGCAGAAAGCAATTGCTATGCAGGAAACATTAATTTGTCAATTAAAAAAAAATATATATAATTGCAGAATTTTAATGATCGGTAAAACAGCGTGTATTTGGTATAATGATATAAATTTAAAATCAAATTAGAGGCTGGAAATGTTTGTGTTACAGTAATATATTTTACCAAGAGTAATATGTTACTTGTAGCAATCAAATTCGAAACTATTGAATTCTATATTCACTAACATCAAAGCGATTCAACTATAGTATTGTTGAACAAACCATAAGATTTAAAACGTCGTTAAATTAAATTAAATAAATAATTAACTAATCGTGATATTTTGGCTAATTACTTCGCACTTTTTTAATGTATCAATAATATTATTGCTTATATCTCTTCAACAGATAGGATAAAAAAAGTTAAGACCAAATGTATACTTGGACCTTCCAAAAATGGTTTTTTCCCCAGATATTGAGGGTTAATTATTCTCAATTTCGAGTATGCAGTTTTTCCATGTCTTAGGCAAAGTAACTTGACTTTGTTTTTGTTTTTCCCACGTGTAACTTCACATGTGTGAAAGGTCTTAAACTCTTGCCATATACAAGAGAAGTTTAATCTGTCCCCATACAAAGTGTATCCAGTAAAAATACAACGTAAAAAAATATATTTGATATTAAGTGGTAAATGTTCTAACATGAATACTATTAAAATAATAAATATAATTATAACAAAAAATGTCCTTCTTTTCTTTTATAAAAAAAACATAGTTAACAGTATTTTTGCAAGAGATGCCTTTCCAAAATCACAGTTATTTAAAAAAAAAACTTTTTTTCAGACTACAAATCTCCAACTCTTGAAGTTTATATACCTTCACATTAATTACGTTGACATGGCAACTACGGATAAAAAAAAGAAGTGCCCAAACCTAAACATAAGTACACCTGGCCACGACCATTTATTGTAATAATAAAATTACGAAAAGTATAAAAAAATACAATAGTCGTTTTGCAAATTTCTGGAAGAAATTCGCATGGATTTTTTTACAATAACCTGAAAAGCATTGATTTTAATACATAAGTAAACGGTTTGTTGGCAATAAATGTGAGGTCCATTTAAATAAGGTTATTTTTTTATTTAAATGCACAAGAAAATGAACTACAAATATGTATTAGATTATCGTGCTTACGGCCTTGAAATATTCGAGGCCGAGCTCGGTCCGAAGTCGATCTGAGTTAACTTTTACTGTCCGGAGTGGACATGTCGACCAAAACAATAAACATTTAAAAATAGATTTCCTTTTTATAAAAGTTAAATACTTAAATTTTTCACAAATGCTATCACAGTGCGACAATATTTTCAGTTTTGGATGAATGATGGCTTGTTGGAAAGCTTGAATCATAAATAGAAAACTAATTTCTGGAATTTTCACAGAAAGGTCATTATTTAGAGATATTCGGAATTAAAATTTATTGGTTAACTAAAGGATATTAGCTAAAATTACGCTTAAAATTAATATAAATTGAAGATTAATTCGTTAATTAGGCAATAATTGCTACCCAAATGATTATTAGTATGATAAATTAATTTCTGATATTTATAAGCATATTCTTTTTTTTGGATTCCAAGTATTTTTAAGTATACACTGGCTAATTCATTTCACGTTTATTTAGTATGGTAAAATTTTACATTAGAGCTATTTCTTATATTGAAATATAAGAGATATATATTATATATTATATATTATTATAGATTTATTACGCATTAAATCATTACATTACTTACAAGTTTTAATCGTTTAGGATGTGGATCACTTCTTTAATTAAGTGCATTCCAAGTTTTAATCGTTTAGGAGGCACATCACTTCTTTCAGTGTGCCACTTCTTCATCATTGACGTCATCACCTTTTACTTTCATCTGCATACACTCTTTTTTCAGCATCTACAGATGACATTTTTACCACCACCACCAACAATGATCTACTAGCAATGAGTTTATTTGTTTTTCTCTATACCTGGTCTCCATTGGAATAGTAGTTTGGTAGAATCGCTCATCAGACCTTGATCATCAGATTTGGTAGTCCAGATGGTAGTGCCTAAAGTGTATTCTTAGAGACATTGAAATGCAATTATATCAAAAGCCTGAGGATATTTTCTACTAGCAAACGGAAGTTGCAAAACTTTATTTTTGTAAAGTAGTTTTATTGAAACGGGTTTTGTGTGAAAATTTGCATTGCATTTTACATATTAATTAATTTAATTAATTCAATTCAATTTGTTTTAATCTTCAGTGAAATTTTATCCACATACCAGACACATACCAACGAACTTAATACCATAATATCAAAACACATAGCATTATGTGGAAATTCCTTCCAGAAGTTAGTTTTCGTTTTATGATTCAAGCTTTCCAAAAAGCCATGATTAAGGCAACACCGAAAGTAAAAGTTAAATATATTTAAATTCGACACTTAACCTTAGGTTTACCCTAAATCAATCGCATAGATAGCATTTTCGAATGGTGGAATACTTTATTCCATACTTATATTGACTCGAAAAAGGCAGTCTCTTCGACTTCGATGAAAAAACAAACATTCCTAGGGTAGGTGAGGATTTTTATCCTCCACCCCAGAGCACAAACCCCTGCCTCAAATATGGAATTAAACTACTCAAACAAGAATATTTTTTCTTAATAGATTTATTTTAATATTAGTTAATTAATATTTTTTTTTAATAACAGAGATAAACGAAATGAAATTTTTTTTCTAAGTCTGCCTGAAAATTTTTTTTCTCGATGATGCACCATTTGTGATTTGGAAAAATCACGGAATTTGAAACGTGAAATACGTACTGTCGTCACTCAATACGAAATGTGGAAAATACCAACTGATAATCGATTAAGAAGTCTGAACCTCATTTTCAAACAATGTACTCGTATCAATGTACATAAGAAATGCATTACGGAAAATGGAAAAAAGTAAAAACCAACTAGCGTCACCAACGAGTTAGTTTTACAAATCATAATATTGCAGTCACCAGTCAACAAACGTATACATATATGTGCATATAAAAAGATAAAAGCGATCAGGTAATCTAAAATTTTTTTTTTACTTTTTGATACTTCCTTTCCACCACAAAAACAAAATTTTAATAACCCTATCGGCCAGGTAAACACGGAGTGCAAAATTTTTGAGAGAAAACCTGAACTGAAACTGAACAAATACATAAATGGCTTTGTAAGTTAAGGAAACTCTTATTTAGTTTCCAAAATATTTTAATTTTTTAGAACTGATTTATTTGAAGGTTCGATCAGAAGTGACTTAAAGCTAATTTACAATTTTACTTAACACCTACATATGCTATTGTCATCAATTTAGAAATTGGGGTATTCTTGGAATTTAGTTGCACAAGTGCAACTGACTGGAAGTGGATCAGACGCTGAGTTGGCAATTTTTGATATTAACAAATTTGCGGGAAAAAATGATGAAATAGTATATGGAGTGGTTAAAGAGTTGACCGCGTTAACTCTTCCCGTCTTAAAGACGGTTGTCCGCAAGCGTATAATTTAAAAAAAGGTATGTCATTGAATTTTGGACATTCATAAATTCTTTTTCGAGTGGGGTTTGTTGAAAAATGGGTGGTTAAACATTTAATTGTGGTGCCATGACATTTTTGAATAACTGTTCCTATTTTAATTGTTTCATTATGAAATTTTATCAAAAATGTACCATTTAGAGTGTAATTTTTGTTTCCGATAGTATTATATCGTTACAATTATTGAGTAAAATAACTCTTGGTTTTATTTCATCTATTTCGTTTATATGGTGATCATTAGTGAATGTGCAAAATGAATTTATGCCTTTGAGTAATGGAGGAATGCAAGCTTCGTTGTTAATATTGATTATTTCGTTTTGATGACATATTTTTACTGAATTATAACTTTTACATTTATTAACTACAGCGTACATTTCTTTTTTATTGTGAATAATTTCTTGGTACTTAATTTTAAATGTCCTATTTTGCTTTTTTACTGGTTTTAGTAGTACATTAGTATAAGTTTGTTCGTTTGTTAATTGTATAATCTTTATAATGTAAAGTAACTTGTTTGGTTATGCAGTATTTTTATATCTGCTAATTCCAACGCTTCCTCTATTGACTGAAAAGGCATATTTTCTTCTTTATCATTAAGTTGATTCATATTATTGTTGATTAACTCGAAATCATCGTGGTCGGGGCTTTCGGCAATATATTTTCATGCTGTGCCGATTATGTTAATAGCTCGTTTTTGCTTTTTTAGTGTTATGGGTACAATTGACTATAGGATTTGCTGGGATTGATGGATGTCATGGTAAAGATAGGGAAGGAATATGTTGTTTCTAGGAACGTCTTTATCCACCATGGTTTTCGTTTAGTTTCGAGTGTATTATATTATGTGCCGTTTTGAATTTTTCCTAGTCCATTGTATAATAATTGTAATTGAATAATTGAAATTCGGCATGACAAGTGGTAAGGATTGATACAAATATGATTGCAGCGTGTTGCTCCATCGTCTTTTGTGGGCGTGACATCGAGGGTTGTTGCAGGATTATTTCTGGTTTCGTTATTTATTAATGTATTTCTTGCGTGTGGAGCGGCTGGTGCGTTACACCTCCCGTTTACCTTGAAAGTTACTAGGGGGCCTCTTTTCGCATAGTTCCCTTAGTTGCACTCCTTTAGGGCACTGTTTTTCCTCCTCTACACTGATTTTAAGAGGATATGTTTAAAAGGTTTCGCGTTTAAACTACTCGAGGGCTTTTCGCTTGCACTATTTGAGGGCTTTTCACTTGCACTACTTGAGGGCACTGGTAACGCGTGGCTTTGTCGGCACTATTATCCTGACTACTTTACTACTTGGTTGCACAAGTGCAACTGACTGGAAGTGGATCAGACGCTGAGTTCGCAATTTTTGATATCAACAAAATTGCGGGAAAAAAATTACTAAATAGTTTATGGAGTGGTTAAAGCGTTGAACGCGTTAACTTGTATGAGGAATGTCCAAGTTAAGATTGGTTGAATTTTTTGTTCAATAATCTTGAATACATGAAGAAGCTCATGTTGACATTATTTTATTGATTTATTCATAAACTAATTTATATATGTATGTATAGATATAAATAAATAAGTATCAAAATAACAATTATTTTTAATATAAGTTAAATATTGCACTAATCTGCCATATTAGAAATTTGTTAACAACGGAAGTTCAGAATAACTATATTCGGCAGGGGGGCGGGTGTATTTTGGAATCATGGAAATAGTTATTACTTATATATGTACTTGTTCATATTTTCGTGGCGTAAATAGTCGGAAGGCCAAACAATTTATATGGGGTAAAAAAAATTTTTTCTACATCACATCTTTGCTAAAGAATATTTTTCCGTTCGGGTTCCGGCTTAGCCCTCATGGGCTGTAGTGCTATATAATAAATAGTAATTCATAGCTATGATGTCTCAAAAGTACATTTAACTACTATTTTAACGACATACTTTTTGTTGAAATTGTCATAATTTATCGTTATTTGTTGCGTCAAAATTAAATTCAATATTTATTTGGTCGAATTTTCAAGCAAATTGGTGACCGATATACCATGACGAATTTAGTTTGGTAAAAACAACATCTGAGCCTGTTATTCTTGGAAAAATTTAATATCCAGTGTTTGTTCACCTACAATAAAATAAGGTACCAATGTATGTATGCAGCTAAACGCACATTTTAAAAATAATGCGTGACGATTTTTGTGTCTGCTTCTCATGTCTCCGTTTTATGATCCTTTTAAACTGTACTACAGTGCAGGTAATACATAAGAAGATTTTTTGTACACTGCATAGCTGTAAGTACATAAATATTTACACCAGGCTCATGTTACTATTTACATAGTCACGCTTATTCAATTTAAAGAAAGTTTGTCCTTGGAGAGAGCTCTATATAAAGGAGTACTTCGTGCAAATGTTTCATTCCAGTTCAGAATGTGAAGCAATAATCAACAACGTGTGTATAATATTAAAATTGTGATCAGGAAAAAATATAAAAGTGATGTCCAACACAAAAATGGATAATTCGAAAAGTGAATATAAGCCATGTAGGCTACATAGTTCTTTTTTTAAAAACATAGAAATATTCGAAACCTCCGCTGAAAATCAGTGTTCTCACTTTCCATCGGAGCATCAAAATTCTACAGTTGTACCCGATTCTCAAATCTCTTTAGGCTATAAAAAACTTAACGATACGGGAAGATCTCAAAACTATTTTGCTTTCGACTACCAAAACTGTGGCCTGATGAAATATTTCGATGATGATGTTGAACTAGATATATCCTCCGCCTCTAGCTCTTCAATGAGGAATTCTAAAACAAGAGTACCGGCAGATAATACGATCTCATATGTGAATTTAATGGCCGCAGTGTCATCGGAAGTATTGTCTGAAAATAAAGAATATGATTCAAAAATGAGTGCCGTAGAACTATCGGAATACACCGTAAATCACACGCGACCGATCGCAGAACAGTCGCAATCCTTGCCTTCAATCGCCAAGCAATCACAATCCATTGTTGAACAGTCGCCACTTTCTGTTGCGCCGTTAAGTCTCAACTTTGAGCAATCATGTTCCACCATTAAGCAGTCTCGCCCTATCGTTAAACAGTCACGGCCCATCGTTGAGCAATTATGTCCTATCACCCTGGCTGATACGCGATACACCGTTGCGCAATTGAAAAATATATTTGAGCCACCACAAACTCCAACCTCCAATAAAAAAGCAGTTGCAGATAATTCACCTAAGTTTTACAGCACCCAAGAACAGAAACAGTATTATGAATTGTCATCGAGTGTTTACAGTACGGCCCAAACTTTTGCGGAAAAGGTGGAAAACTCATTGCAGGAGAAACGTGATACATTTAATCCTCAAATGGGACATGAATTGAATAGGGATGAAAATAGGAGGCCAATACCACCAATACCAGCAAAACGTGCATATTTCCCTAAGTCACCAGCTAAAGCTGCTCCATTTTTAAAGCCAGCAACAAACACGCGACTTACCGTTGAGCAATTGAGAAATATATTTGAGGGACCACAAACTCCAAATTCGAATAAAAAAGCAGTTGCAGATAATTCACCTAAGCTTTACAGCACTCAAGAACAGAAAGAGTATTATGAATTGCCGTCGAGTGCTTGCAGTTCTGCCGACGTCAAACTTTGTGAAACCTGAATATGTTTCGAAACATGAACATGCTTCAGTTGCTGTTGATATTTCAAACCTAAGAGTCTAATTATAGAAGTTTAACGTAGCTTAACGTAACATAACAGCGCATAACAAAACTTAATGCTGATTATAGAAACATAGCATAGCAGCATAAAATAAGCTGTTTTCGCAAATAAATAAAACAAAATAAAAAAGTATGGAAGAAGATTTGCTTTTGGGTCTACAGTTTTTTAATCTATGTAGAATATATTTAAAGTAGAAAAATTAATGAAATGCAGGCGTTGGGGTGTATGTTCAATAAATAAGGATAGAATATCAATGGTATATTCGAGAAATGTGTTTATGAAAATATCATGAACAATTATGTATCCATCCTTGTGCACTCCGGGGAATACCGTTCCCTTAAGGTGGTCCACCTCCTCTCGGAAAAATAATATATAATAATAATATATTATTTTTTATTTGAAAAAAATCACAAAAATCCAGTTCCCTTGCGATATTTGCCCATATCATCTTCTTTTTTATGCCAATGCGATATCCCGGGCTGAATTTATTGTACAAAATATCATTGCACCGCACCGCAGCAGATCAATTTCTCATCGTCAATCATTCTAAGATAGTAAATAAACCAATTTAGAAATTAAAATAAACATTTAGTATCAAAATACTTACTTTTCGCTTCGTTAAACAAACATAAATAAAGAAAACAATGGAAACAAATGCAACTTAACAATTAGCATAGAAATCAAAATTCGATAGATAATTATTTTTAAGTTTCTATGATCAGAAATATACAAAATTAATGAAAGAAAATTCTATGTAACAGGTCTCTATTTGTGTCTAAGTTTCCAAGAACCGGGAAAAATAATGCAATAAGAATTTATTGCGCAACAATTATCGACTAAGTATATGGTACAGATACGGTATGCATGTACTATATGTTTTATAGTGCCATTTCTTTACATAATAGTTATTCTAACTTCAGAAAGTTATTTTGTTTTCCTTCAAGATGTAGTCCACGTACATACCTCAAAAAGAATTCATTTTTGTATCCCATCCAACTTCGCTATTAAAATTTTATTAAAAAATAAAACGAATTGCTTTGACTTTTTTTGGTATTCTTTAGCCGTTTATCTCGTTTTTGGACAGCAATTGCTGGGGTGCATTTTATTAACTTTCACGTATTATAATGATTTAACCCGTTTAAAAATCTGTACGGCTTAGGCTTAAACTTAAAGAATATATATAGCGAAACAATATTTTGTTAGATTCTACTGTAAGGATCTCGTAAAAAAATATGTTTCCTATGAAAACGTAGAGGAGCCAGTATTGGGCCCTAAAATAAGTTTAAGTTAGAAAATGAATATACAGTGTTAGATGCAGCAATTTCATTTGTAAATCAACGTTTTGAACTGTTAGCGAATCGTGACAATGCTTTTCTATATTATGTCGGATCCCGTTTCATGTTTTATAGTGCCATTTATTTACTTATAATATTATTTAACATAGTAATTAATCCTAGGACAACTACAAACATTTTTAAATCATAGTAGATACTAATCACGAACGGAAAATACCTTAAAATTTTCCATAGACAACTGGTTGGAAAACTGAAACAATTCAATTGATCCACAAACTATTCCATAAACACGTATCTTTCAACTACTTGAAGTTTGATTGGTGTTACCAACTAGTTGAAATGATATGTGAGCCTGGACAATTGACTTGTGCCTAGGAAAACACAATGTTAAAGAAACCAGTTCGCGATGAGGAAACACACTAAATGTGGGACCAGTTGTGGAGTTACTTACTTACTTAACTGGCGTTCAGTTGTGGAGTTCAGTAAACCGGTTTATCGACTAAACCATTAAACCATTTAGTTTCCCTACAGGGTATCTACATGTACAGTGATGGAAAAAATAATAGAAACGACCTATTTTTCTTTTAATGATCAAATTTTCTTTTGTAAAATGAATTTTCTTTTCAATGTTATAATTTTTATTTATTACTTATTCCATTATATTACAAAATAAAAAAAGGAGGTATTGCTGAAAGTCCATATATAAAAAATTAACTTCATTTATTACGCTTGGAAAAATGATAGAAACAAAAAACTTGAAACTAAGTAACAGTAAAAGTCTTTGATAAAAATTTGTAGAATGTTTTTTGTTTTTAATATTTAGTAGTTCTACCACGATTTTTTATAACTTGGACCTGTACTTTTCTCCATAAATTCTCCTTATTTTTGGACTTAAACCCAGCAATTCGTTTTTTTAAGACTCCCCAAAGATGTTCTATTGGATTCAGGTCTGGTGATTGTGAAGGCCATTCCATCAAAGAAATTTGGTTGTCCCGGAACCACTTTTTGGCAAGTTTTAATGAGTGTTTGGGGTCATTATCTTGCATGAACTCCCACTTTATTGGCATTTCTTCCTCTGCATATGACAACATTATACTATTTAGTATGTTAACGTAGACGGTGGCACACATTTTACCTTTCACCCAATATATTGGACCAACACCGAATGCTGAAAAACATCTCCATAGCATAATGTTGCCACCACCATGGTTAATCGTTTTTATTGTGTGTTTTGGATCGTGTGCAGTATTTTTGGGGCGCCTTACTTGGGGGTTTTCCGTCAGATCCAAACAAATTCACCTTTGTTTCGTCAGACCACAAGACGTTTTTCCAGTTTGTTCGCGGTGAATGTCTTTTTGTGAAACTGATTCGGTTCTGGATGTTCTTCTTGCTGAGGAATGGTACTTTCCTTGCTGAATGTGCCTTCAAACCACGTTCTATCAGCCTATTCCTTATTGTACGTCTCGTAACAGGTGCATTTAACTCCTTCCTTAATTCTTCTGATAAATGAAATGGATTTTTTTTCGACTGCCGAATAAGAAGTTGATCGAATTTATGGGAGGTTTTTCGATCCTTGCTTCGTTTCTCTTGTTTTTCTTCAAAATGAATTGCGGAAAACACTTTTTTTGGAGCACTTCATTATTTGCGCAATTTCAGCCATTGATTTGCCTTCGTTTTTGAGATTCCCCATGACTTCTCTCTCCACATCTGTGCAATGCTCTCCACGACCCATTCTGAATCTAGAAACAATGCAGAAGGACGAATTTCGCAAGAATTGCTATTCTGACAATTTTTCCTTTTTTGAATGTCCAAAAACTACCTCAATTAAAATATTTCACACGTTCTACGAAAACATTTTGAAGAAATTTAATCGCGTTTCTATTTTTTTTTCCAAGGCAAAAACGTGGTTAATTGAAAAACACTCAAATGCAACAAGTATTCATGTCGAAATACGCACAAAATTTAAAACAAAATAAAGTACCGTTATCAGCAAGTCGTGCACAGTAGGCTTCACGCATAGAATTCGCCAAGAAAATTATCGGTATGGTTAGAATTGTTAAAATGTATGTCGTTTCTATTATTTTTTCCATCACTGTACATGTTATATGTTACATATTGCTATAGTTTTTGTTTCGGTATCTTGTAAATACTGCTCATCGACGATTAAGTTTTCCCAAGAATATTTTATTCCTGCAGAAAGCAATTGCTATGCAGGAAACATTAATTTGTCAATTAAAAAAAAAATATATAATTGAAATATAGAATTTTAATGATCGGTAAAATAGCGTGTATTTGGTATAATGATATAAATTTAAAATCAAATTAGAGGCTGGAAATGTTTGTGTTACAGTTATATATTTTACCAAGAGTAATATGTTACTTGTAGCAATCAAATTCGAAACTATTGAATTCTATATTCACTAACATCAAAGCGATTCAACTATAATATTGTTGAACAAACCATAAGATTTAAAACGTCGTTAAATTAAATTAAATAAATATTTAATTAATCGTGATATTTTGGCTAATTACTTCGCACTTTTGTAATGTATCAATAATATTATTGCTTATATCGCTTCATCAGATAGGGTAAAAAAAAGTTAAGACCAAATGTATACTTGGACCTTCCAAAAATGGTTTTTTCCCCAGATATTGAGGGTTAATTATTCTCAATTTCGAGTATGCAGTTTTTCCATGTCTTAGGCAAAGTAACTTGACTTTGTTTTTGTTTTTCCCACGTGTAACTTCACATGTGTGAAAGGTCTTAAACTCTTGCCATATACAAGAGAAGTTTAATCTGTCCCCATACAAAGTGTATCCAGTAAAAATACAACGTAAAAAAATATATTTGATATTAAGTGGTAAATGTTCTAACATGAATAGTATAAAAATAATAAATATAATTATAACAAAAAATGTCCTTCTTTTCTTTTATAAAAAAAACATAGTTAACAGTATTTTTGCAAGAGATGCCTTTCCAAAATCACAGTTATTTAAAAAAAAAACTTTTTTTCAGACTACAAATCTCCAACTCTTGAAGTTTATATACCTTCACATTAATTACGTTGACATGGCAACTACGGATAAAAAAAGAAGTGCCCAAACCTAAACATAAATACACCTGGCCACGACCATTTATTGTAATAATAAAATTACGAAAAGTATAAAAAAATGCAATAGTCGTTTTGCAAATTTTTGGAAGAAAATCGCATGGATTTTTTTACAATAACCAAATCAAATAAAAGCATTGATTTTAATACATAAGTAAACGGTTTGTTGGCAATAAATGTGAGGTCCATTTAAATAAGGTTATTTTTTTATTTAAATGCACAAGAAAATGAACTACAAATATGTATTAGATTATCGTGCTTACGGCCTTGAAATATTCGAGGCCGAGCTCGGTCCGAAGTCGATCTGAGTTAACTTTTACTGTCCGGAGTGGACATGTCGACCAAAAAAATAAACATTTAAAAATTGATTTCCTTTTTATAAAAGTTAAATACTTAAATTTTTCACAAATGCTATCACAGTGCGACAATATTTTCAGTTTTGGATGAATGATGGCTTGTTGGAAAGCTTGAATCATAAATAGAAAACTAATTTCTGGAATTTTCATAGAAAGGTCATTATGTAGAGATATTCGGAATTAAAATTTATTGGTTAACTAAAGGATATTAGCTAAAATTACGCTTAAAATTAATATAAATTGAAGATTAATTCGTTAATTAGGCAATAATTGCTACCCAAATGATTATTAGTATGATAGATTAATTTCTGATATTTATAAGCATATTATTTTTTTTGGATTCCAAGTATTTTTAAGTATAAACTGGCTAATTCATTTCACGTTTATTTAGTATGGTAAAATTTTACATTAGAGCTATTTCTTATATTGAAATATAAGAGATATATATTATATATTATTATAGATTTATTACGCATTAAATCATTACATTACTTACAAGTTTTAATCGTTTAGGATGTGGATCACTTCTTTAATTAAGTGCATTCCAAGTTTTAATCGTTTAGGAGGCAAATCACTTCTTTCAGTGTGCCACTTCTTCATCATTGCCGTCATCACCTTTTCACTTTCATCTGCATACACTCTTTTTTCAGCATCTACAGATGACATTTTTACCACCACCACCAACAAAGATCTACTAGCAATGAGTATATTTGTTTTTCTCTATACCTGGTCTCCATTGGAATAGTAGTTTGGTAGAATCGCTCATCAGACCTTGATCATCAGACCTTGATCTTTAGTGCCTAAAGTGTATTCTTAGAGACATTGAAATGCAATTATATCAAAAGCCTGAGGATATTTTCTACTAGCAAACGGAAGTTGCAAAACTTTATTTTTGTAAAGTAGTTTTATTGAAACGGGTTTTGTGTGAAAATTTGCATTGCATGTTACATATTAACGAATGAGACTTCAATTTGTTTTAATCTCACAGTGAAATTTTATCCACATACCAGACACATACCAACGAACTTAATACCATAATATCAAAACACATAGCATTATGTGGAAATTCCTTCCAGAAGTTAGTTTTCGTTTTATGATTCAAGCTTTCCAAAAAGCCATGATTAAGGCAACACCGAAAGTAAAAGTTAATATTTTTCGCGCTGTGTAACATATACATTTAAATATAGTTGGGGTATTCTGTTGTTATATGAAAATTGAAGGAATTCGACACTTAATAAGAAACCTTAGGTTTACCCCAAATCAATCGCATAGATAGCATTTTCGAATGGTGGAATACTTTATTCCATACTTATTACTTACTTTTTTTTTAATGGCGCAACAGCCCATGGAGGGCCTAGGCCGAGCTTTTCGCATCCACTCATGTTGTGCGTGTTATATTTGTACATGAATCGAAGGGACCTACAGTTTAAAGCCAAATCCGAACAACGAATTGAAAAGCTTTTCATAGCAATTTTTACTCTTGTAGGTTTGCCATTGCCTGTCAAGAGGTGGTGCCGTGTAGAAAAATTATTTTTTCTTTTTGATTTTGCCTGTGCCGAGATTCGAACCCCGAACACTCTGCGTATCAGTCCAAGGTACTACCACTACGCCACAGCGACCATACTTATTCCAAACTTATATTGAAAAAGTCAGTCTCTTCGACTTCGATGAAAAAACAAACATTCCTAGGGTAGGTGAGGATTTTTATCCTCCACCCCAGAGCACGAACCTCTGCCTCAAATATGGAATTAAACTACTCAAACAAGAATATTTTTTCTTAATAGATTTATTTTAATATTAGTTAATTAATATTTTTTTTGTAATAACAGAGGTAAACGAAATGAAATTTTTTTCTAAGTCTGCCTGAAAATTTTTTTTCTCGATGATGCACCATTTGTGATTTGGAAAAATCACGGAATTTGAAACGTGAAATACGTACTGTCGTTACTCAATACGAAATGTGGAAAATACCAACTGATAATCGATTAAGAAGTCTGAACCTCATTTTCAAACAATGTGCTCGTATCAATGTACATAAGAAATGCATTACGGAAAATGGAAAAAAGTAAAAACCAACTAGCGTCACCAACGAGTTAGTTTTACAAATCATAATATTGCAGTCACCGGAGGTAAACAAACGTATACATATATGTACATATAAAAAGATAAAATCGATCAGGTAATCTAACATTTTTTTGTTACTTTTTGATACTTCATCTCCACCACGAAAAACAAAATTTTAATAACCCTATCGGCCAGGTAAAAACAGAGTGCAAAATTTTTGAGAGAAAACCTGTAAAAAAAAGGCTACCATTTGAACAAATACATAAATGGCTATGTAAGTTAAGGAAACTCTTATTTAGTTTCCAAAATATTTTAATTTTAAGTTCGTTCATCTGTCGTACCGCGCGTATTTGGAATAAGCTCCCTGCAACAATTTTTCCCAAATATTATGACCCTTGCAAGTTTAAAGCAAACGTTCATAAACACTTTTCCCTCCTTTTTCCTCCCACCTACCAACCTTCCTTCCAATAAAAACAATGCTCTAAATTTATAGGGGTACCCCCTGTGTGTTGATTATATTACAAAAAAAAACAAAACCATTCGGCAGGGGGGAGGGCGTATTTTGGAATCATGGAAATAGTTATTATTTAAATATGTACTTGTTCATATTTTCGTGTCGTGAATAGTCGGAAGAGCCAAAAAATTTATATGGGGTAAACAACAAATTTTTGTACATCATATCTTTGCTAAAGAATTTGTTTCCGTTCGGGTTCCGGCTTAGCCCTCATGGGCTGTAGTGCTATAGTAATAAATAGTAATTTATACCTATGATGTCTCTAAAGTATATTAAACTACTATTTTAACCACATACAGTTTGTTGAAATTGTCATAATTTGTCTATATTTATTTGGTCGAATTTTCAAGCAAATTGGTGACCGATATACCATGACGAATTTAGTTTGGTAAAAACAACATCTGAGCCTGTTATTCTTGGAAAAATTTATTATCTAGTCGATGTTCACCTACAATAAAATAAGGTACCAATGTATGTATGCAGCTAAACGCACATTTTAAAAATAATGCGTGACGATTTTTGTGTCTGCTTCTCATGTCTCCGTTTTATGATCCTTTTAAACTGTACTACAGCGCAGGTAATACATAAGAAGATTTTTTGTACACTGCATAGCTGTAAGTACATAAATATTTACACCAGGCTCATGTTACTATTTACATAGTCACGCTTATTCAATTTAAACAAAGTTTGTCCTTGGAGAGAGCTCTATATAAAGGAGTACTTCGTGCAAATGTTTCATTCCAGTTAAGAATGTGAAGCAATAAACAACAACGTGTGTATAATATTAAAATTGTGATCAGAAAAAAATAGAAAAGCGATGTCCATAACAAAAATATTGTGCCATTGTATCCACCAGTAGGAAATAATACCTCCGAGCAAAAAAATATTATAATCGCAAATTCTTCAACGTTCATAATTGAAGATTTAGAAGACTATATCTCGTTAACCGAAAATTTCGAGCATTCAAAAAGTGAATATAAGCCAAGTAGGCTACATAGTTCTGTTTTTAAGCATACGGAAATATTCGAAACCTCCATTGATAATCAGTGTTCTCACTTTCCGTCGGAGAATCAAAACTCTACGATTGTTCGCAATTCTCAAAACTCTTTGGGCTATAAAAACCTTTGCAAAACGGGAAAATCTCAAAACTATTATGTTTTCGACTACCAAAACTGTGGTCTGATGAAATATTTCGATGGTGATGTTGAACTAGATATATCCTCCGCCTCTAGCTCTTCAATGAGGAATTCTAAAACAAGAGTACCGGCAGATAATACGATCTCATATGTGAATTTAATGGCCGCAGTGTCATCGGAAGTCTTGCCTGAAAATAAAGAATATGATTCAAACATGCGTGCCGTAGAACTATCGGAATACACCGTAAATCACACACGACCCATCGTAGAACAGTCGCAATCCTTGCCTTCAATCGCCAAGCAATCACAATCCATTGTTGAACAGTCGCCACTTTCTGTTGCGCCGTTAAGTCTCAACTTTGAGCAATCATGTTCCACCATTAAGCAGTCTCGCCCTATCGTTAAACAGTCACGGCCCATCGTTGAGAAATCATGTCCTATCACCCTGGCTGATACGCGATACACCGTTGCGCAATTGAAAAATATATTTGAGCCACCACAAACTCCAACCTCCAATAAAAAAGCAGTTGCAGATAATTCACCTAAGTTTTACAGCACCCAAGAACAGAAACAGTATTATGAATTGTCATCGAGTGTTTACAGTACGGCCCAAACGTTTGCGGAAAAGGTGGAAAACTCATTGCAAGAGAAACGTGATACATTTAATCCTCAAATGGGACATGAATTGAATAGGGATGAAAATAGGAGGCCAATACCACCAATACCAGCAAAACGTGCATATTTCCCTAAGTCACCAGCTAAAGCTGCTCTATTTTTAAAGCCAGCAACAAACACGCGACTTACCGCTGAGCAATTGAGAAATATATTTGAGGGACCACAAACTCCAAATTCGAATAAAAAAGCAGTTGCAGATAATTCACCTAAGCTTTACAGCACTCAGGAACAGAAAGAGTATTATGAATTGCCGTCGAGTGCTTGCAGTTCTGCCGAAACGGTGGCGAAAAAGGTGGAATACTCATTGCAAGACAAACGTGATACATTTAATCCTCAAATGGGACATGAATTGAGTAGCGATGAAAATAGGAGGCCAAAACAGACATATATTAATATGACATTCAGCAAAATGCCACCAATACCAGCAACACAAGCGTATTGTCCTAAGTCACCAGCAAAACCTGCTACAATTTTAACGCCAGCAGCAAACGCGCGACTCACCGTTGAGCAATTGAAAAATATATTTGAGCTGCCACAAACTCCAACTTCGAATAAAAAAGCAGTTGCAGATAATTCACCTAAGTTTTACAGCACCCAAGAACAGAAACAGTATTATGAATTGTCATCGAGTGCTTACAGTACGGCCCAAACGTTTGCGGAAAAGGTGGAAAACTCATTGCAAGAGAAACGTGATACATTTAATCCTCAAATGGGACATGAATTGAATAGGGATGAAAATAGGAGGCCAATACCACCAATACCAGCAAAACGTGCATATTTCCCTAAGTCACCAGCTAAAGCTGCTCCATTTTTAAAGCCAGCAACAAACACGCGACTTACCGTTGAGCAATTGAGAAATATATTTGAGGGACCACAAACTCCAAATTCGAATAAAAAAGCAGTTGCAGATAATTCACCTAAGCTTTACAGCACTCAGGAACAGAAAGAGTATTATGAATTGCCGTCGAGTGCTTGCAGTTCTGCCGAAACGGTGGCGAAAAAGGTGGAAAACTCATTGCAAGACAAACGTGATACATTTAATCCTCAAATGGGACATGAATTGAGTAGCGATGAAAATAGGAGGCCAAAACAGACATATATTAATATGACATTCAGCAAAATGCCACCAATACCAGCAACACAAGCGTATTGTCCTAAGTCACCAGCAAAACCTGCTACAATTTTAACGCCAGCAGCAAACGCGCGACTCACCGTTGAGCAATTGAAAAATATATTTGAGCTGCCACAAACTCCAACTTCGAATAAAAAAGCAGTTGCAGATAATTCACCTAAGTTTTACAGCACCCAAGAACAGAAACAGTATTATGAATTGTCATCGAGTGCTTACAGTACGGCCCAAACGTTTGCGGAAAAGGTGGAAAACTCATTGCAAGAGAAACGTGATACATTTAATCCTCAAATGGGACATGAATTGAATAGGGATGAAAATAGGAGGCCAATACCACCAATACCAGCAAAACGTGCATATTTCCCTAAGTCACCAGCTAAAGCTGCTCCATTTTTAAAGCCAGCAACAAACACGCGACTTACCGTTGAGCAATTGAGAAATATATTTGAGGGACCACAAACTCCAAATTCGAATAAAAAAGCAGTTGCAGATAATTCACCTAAGCTTTACAGCACTCAGGAACAGAAAGAGTATTATGAATTGCCGTCGAGTGCTTGCAGTTCTGCCGAAACGGTGGCGAAAAAGGTGGAAAACTCATTGCAAGACAAACGTGATACATTTAATCCTCAAATGGGACATGAATTGAGTAGCGATGAAAATAGGAGGCCAAAACAGACATATATTAATATGACATTCAGCAAAATGCCACCAATACCAGCAACACAAGCGTATTGTCCTAAGTCACCAGCAAAACCTGCTACAATTTTAACGCCAGCAGCAAACGCGCGACTCACCGTTGAGCAATTGAAAAATATATTTGAGCTGCCACAAACTCCAACTTCGAATAAAAAAGCAGTTGCAGATAATTCACCTAAGTTTTCCAACACACAAGAACTGAAACAGTATTATGAATTGTCGTCGAGTGCTTGCAATTCTGCCCAAACGTTAGGGAAAAATGTGGAAAATTCATTGCAAGAGAAACGTGGTACATGTAATCCTCAAATGGGACATAAATTGAGTAGGGATGAAAATAGGAGGCCTATACCACCAATACCAGTAAAACGTGCATATTTCCCTAAGTCACCAGCTAAAGATGCTCCATTTTTAAAGCCAGCAGCAAACACGCGACTTACCGTTGAGCAATTGAGAAATATATTTGAGGGACCACAAACTGCAACCTCCAATAAAAAAGCAGTTGCAGATAATTCACCTAAGCTTTACAGCACTCAGGAACAGAAACAGTATTATGAATTGCCGTTGAGTGCTTGCAGTTCAATGCAAGAGAAACGTGATACATTTAATCCACAAATGGGACATGATATGAGTAGGGATGAAATTGAGAGGCCAATACCAGCAACTCGTTCGTATTTCCCAAAGTCACCAGTTAAACCTGCTCTCCAATTTTAACGTCATCAGAAAATTCTTCTCTAGTTCCCACGCAAACAGAAGAGACTGGACAATCATTTATCAATGAAGGATAAAGTTTTACATTATAACAAATACATTGCGAACAAACCGAAAGCACATTCAGAACGCATGGAGCAGAAGTTGTGGAGCGGGATGACGAGTGCTTGTGCTTCAATTACCGAAAGGGTTTCACCATCCACTTCACACTTTAAAGAACAAAAAAATTTCTCAGTTGTTGTGAGTAACTCAAGCCAAAATATTCATACACCTGTACCATCATCAAACTTTGCAGAACCTGTTTATGCTTCAGGAGACGTGGATAACTCAAGCTCAAGCTTTCAGAGACTTGTGGCATCACCCACAATAAACTTTGCAAAACTTGAATACGATTCAGTTGCCGCCGATAACTTAAGCGTCAGACTTCAGAGACGTACGCCATTATCACCAACAGCGAACTTTAGAAAACCTGAATATACTTCAGTTGCCGTGGATAAGTCACGTTCTAGAATTGAAAGACGTTCGCCATTATTACCCACACCAAGCTTTGTAAAACCTAAATATGCTTCCGGTGCAGTAGATAATTCAAGCTTAAGATTTCTGAGACTTGCACCCCCATCACCCACGCTAAGCTTTGCGAAACCTGCATGTACTTCAGTTACCGCACATAACTCAGTCCAAAAATTTAGGAGACGTGCGCCAACGCCCTACTCTACAAACTTTACGAAACATGAATATGCTTCAGTTGCAGTGGATAACTCAAGCTTAAGAATTCAAAGACGTGCGCCACCACCATCCACACCAGAACCTGAATGTGCTTCAGATGCCGAGGATAACTCAAGTCTAAGACTTCAGCGACGTGTTGCATTATCACCAACGCCGAACTTTATGAAACCTGCATGTACTTCAGTTACTGCACATAACTCAGGCCGAAAATTTAGGAGACGTGCGCCAACACCCTACCCTACACGATACTTTACGAAACATGAATATGCTTCAACCTAAGGGTCTAATTATAGAAGCTTAACGTAACTTAACGTAACATAACAGCGCATAACAAAACTTAATGCTGAATACAGAAACATAGCACAGCAGCATAAAATTAGCTGTTTCCGCAAATAAATAAAACAAAATAAAAAAGTATGGAAGAATATTTGCTTTTGGATCTACAGTTTTTTAATCTATGTAGAATATATTTAAAGTAGAAAAATTCATGGAAATG
The DNA here is from genome assembly GCA_958295655.1 of Palloptera scutellata. Taxonomy (NCBI): domain Eukaryota; kingdom Metazoa; phylum Arthropoda; class Insecta; order Diptera; family Pallopteridae; genus Palloptera; species Palloptera scutellata. The sequence continues at coordinate 59,600,105 of OY282450.1, forward strand.
CAGGCGTTGCGGTGTATGTTCAATAAATAGGGATAGAATATCAATGGGATATTCCAGAAATGTGTTTATGAAAATATCACTCAAGGTGTATCCATCCTTGTGCACTCCAGTTCCCTTGCGATATTTGCCCATATCGTCTTTTTTTTTTTGACCCAATGCGATATCCTGGGCTGAATTTATTGTACAAAATATCATTGCACCGCACCGCAGCAGATCAATTAATTTCTCATCGTCAATCATTCTAAGATAGTAAATAAACCAATTTAGAAATTAAAATAAACATTTAATATCAAAATACTTACTTTTCGCTTCGTTAAACAAACACAATTAAAGAAAACAATGGATTTTCTGAAATGTCTCTTAACAATTAGCATAGAAATCAAAATTCAATAGACTTCTATGGCACGATAATTATCTTTAAGTTACTATGATCAGAAATATACAAAATGAATGAAAGAGAATTCTATGTAACAGTTCTCTATTTGTGTCTAAGTTTCCAAGAACCGGGAAAAATAATGCAATAAGAATTTATTACGCAACAATTATCAACTAAGTATATGGTACAGATACGGTATGCATGTATGTTTTATAGTGCATTTCTTTACATAATAATTATTCTAACTTCAGAAAGTTATTTTGTTTTCCTTCAAGATGTAGTCCACGTACATACCTCAAAAAGAATTCGTTTTTGTATCCCATCCAACTTCGCTATTAAAATTTTATTAAAAAATAAAAATAAAACGAATTGCTTTGACTTTTTTTTTGGTATTCTTTAGCCGTTTATTTCATTTTTGGACAGCAATTGCTGGGGTGCATTTTATTAACTTTCATGTATTATAATAATTTAACGCGTTTAAAAATCTGTACGGCTTAGGCTTAAACTTAAAGAATATATATAGAGAAACAATATTTTGTTAGATTCTACTGTAAGATCTCGTAAAAAAGTATTTTTCCTATGAAAACGTAGAGGAGCCAGTATTGGGCCCTAAAAAGAAGTTTAAGTTAGAATATTAATATACAGTGTTAGATGCAGCAATTTCATCTGTAAATCAACGTTTTGAACTGTTAGCGAATCGTGACAATGCTTTTTCTTTTCTATATTATGCCGATCCCGTTTCATGCGTTAGTTTACGCGCTAGAGCTCTAAATAAATTATGGATAGCAGAAAACCAAAATGGGCCAAACATACTTTACACCACTAAAAATATTGTTTTTCTTTTGAATTTTCAACTTTGTTTTATAGTGCCATTTATTTACTTATAATGTTTTTTACACAGTAATTAATCCTAGTACAGCAAAAGGAAATTACGAAAAATATGGCAAATTACAAGGCTACCAAGTGATAAAACAAAATACAACAAAGCTGTTAAAAACCTGAAAAAAACATTAATAGAAAACGAAAATAAAAAAATTTTAAAATATCTTAGTAATCTAACACCAACAGAAGAAACAAAATTTTTCACCAGCCGCCTCTAAAAAAAGGAAATGGCACTTGGGCTAGATCTAATGAGGAAAAAGCAGCAACAATTGCTAACTACTACGAAAAAATATTCTCAAACGACTCAATAACAAGCCAACTAAATGAATTTGAAGAAACGCATCAAACAATTGAATACAACACTCAATATATAAGAGTACATAAAATTTAAACTTGCATTAAAAAAGAATAAGCCACAAGAAATCACCAGGTTACGACAATATAACAGGCAAAATGCTCAAAGAACTTCCGTTAAAAGCGCTAAAATACCTTCGAAACACAATGAATGCAATGTTCAGACTAAAATACTACCCCAAACTATGGAAAGTGGCAGAGATAATTCCAATACAGAAACCAGATAAAGATGCCACACAAGCGTAATCATATAGGCCAATCAGCATTTTACCAACACTATCAAAAATAATGGAAAAACTCATATATGACAGACTACAACCAATTTTAGAAAGAACTCAATACCAGATCATCAGTTTGGCTTTCGCTGCAAACACTCCACAATCCAGCAGGTGCACAGAGTAACGCATAAAATTCTCACGGATTTAAAGAGAAAACAATTTTGCACTGGGATCTATCTCGATGTAGAAAAAGCGTTTGATAAAGTTTGGATTAAAGGACTTCTCTACAAACTCAAAAGAATATTACCAGAATGCTTGTACCAATTGATAAAAAGCTATCTCTCAGGCCGTCATTTCTATGTGAGACACAAAAATGGAATATCCACACTACAAAAAATTACAGCTGGCATCCCGCAAGGAAGTGTACTAGGACCAATTTTATATACCCTTTATACAGCAGATATACCACAGCCTACCAGCAGAAATTCACTTATAGCTACATTTGCAGATGACACAGTCCTCTTGGCATCACACCAAAATATTACAACTGCAACAACAAGAAAATATTGATGAAATCACTAAATTATTAATCCTCAACCCATTAAAATTAATGTTAGGATTGACACCGTCGCCAAATATTTGGGAGTATACATAGATAGTAAACTTACTTGGAACTATCATATAGAAAAAAAACGCGAGAAAATTAAAATGAAATTTCGGGAGTTATACTGGCTACTGAACAGAAAGTCTAGTTTAAATCTACACAACAAAATACTAATATACAAATCAATAATAAAACCTATATGGACATATGGGCTGCAACTATGGGGAACAGTAAAGAAAAGCAATATTTTAAAAATACAACGTCAACAATCATCAATACTAAGATGCATAGCAAACTTGGACTGGTACATCACAAACAATAACATTCATCATGATTTAAAAATACCTACAATCACCGCTGAAATTTCGAAATACAGTAAAAAACACCACGAAAGAGTAACACAACATATCAACAGTGAAGTACCCCAATTACCAAATAGAGAAATCAAACAACCGCGAAGACTGAAAAAAACAAGACCAGTAGATTTAATCTAACAAAGTAGAATGAAAATCCAAAAATTAATAGATAAACGATATATTGATACTGATCAATGTATTGATTAAAATCCAAATAATTGCTGTTAGGAAATGTATTAAGTGTTGTATATGAATTATCATATGTAGACAGATGTACACATACAATTGTAAATTAATAAAAAAAAATAATTAATCCTACGACAACTACAAACATTTTTAAATCATAGTACATACTAATCACGAACGGAAAATACCTTTTTAAATTTCCATAGACAACTGGTTGGAAAACTGAAACCATTCGATTGATCCACAAACTAATCCATAAACACGTATTTTTCAATTACTTGAAGTTTGATTGGTGTTACCAACTAGTTGAAATGATATGTGAGCCTGGATAATTGACTTGTGCCTAGGAAAACACAAAGTTAAAGAAACCAGTTCGCGATGAGGAAACACAATAAATGTGGGACCAGTTGTGGAGTTCAGTAAACCGGTTTATCGACTAAATCATTAAACCATTTAGTTTCCCTACACGGTATCTACATATATATGTTATATGTTACATATTGTTATATTTTTCGTTTCGGTATCTTGTAATTGCTGCCCATGGGCGATTAAGTTTTCCCAAGAATATTTTACATAGCCCTATTTAGTAGAAATTTTGATTTTATATATTTTTCTATATTATGTATGTTTTCCTATTTGATCTGCACCTACAATTATTATTATTATATTACGTAAACTTTCATTCTAACTATCTATATTAATTATGCCTAATGGCAAATTATTCAAAGGCTTTCGCATCCATTCATTTGCTTTATCATTCCATTTACTTTAGTTTTTCTTTTATGGATGGGGTGGGGATTTACTTTTTAATACCAATTTCGAATTGCGAAAACTAAAAGCTTTTTTTTTCTTTGTGGATAAAATTTTTATTTTTTTGTACCTAAACCAGATTTGAACCTGCGATCATTTGCATAGAAGTTCAACGTGGTAACCACTGAGTCACGGTCACCACTCTGCGTAACAGCCCAACACACTACCACTACGCCACAGCGACCGAAGTTTGATGAACATGTATCAAATTTCTTTTGTAGCAAGTTCTCCACATTTTTCGTAGGCATTTGGGTAGTACTGCAAACCGATTACGGTGATTCATAATGCTGTTGCTTCTTTAGTGCTTAACGTTTAAAAAAATTATTTGCATAAAGAGAATGATTTTCTGATTTTTTAACAGTTTTAGGAAGGGAGAAAACATTGACAATAAATACCTTTAAGTATAATAAGTACCTTTTAAAATATACTTATCTATAGTTTCATAGGTTAAATAAAAATATTTTAAGTTTTTAACTAGAAAATCTGGCTATACAAATGGATGAAATTTGAAATTTTGTGTTCTACTTTACATTTAGTGAATTCTTTGGCTAGAGTTCCAACTTTGAAAATTTAATACCGTAAATATAAAGTACGAATTTTCTGTAAACTCGGAACAAAAAAAAGTTGTTATTTTGTTAATACATTCATTAATACGTTTATGTTTTTAAATTGGAAAAATATTTTCCGAACTTTTGGCGAGTTCGCCATCATTTAAAAAAATACACAAACTTTTAATTTTAAAAATGTTCACTGAGGAAAACAAAAACTGCGATTTCAACCTCTTAAACGCATTTTGCTTCCATTTAAATTATTGTTTAACGTTTATTTCATGAATTTTCAAAAACGAAAGAGATACGCTGAAAGCAAATTTTTATTAAAAAATTTGAATATTGGTTGAACCACGACGCAGCTATGTATATACGATTAGTTATTGTATTAAATTTGGTGTTATATTTTAAGCGAAAGAAATACTCTTACGTTTTTCGTTTCAGCTTCCGTGACTATTATTATTCATCGCTGACAATCTGTCCCCATAGTGTATCCAGGAAAAATACAAATTAAAAGAATATATTTGATATTAAGTGGTAAATGTTCTAATATGAATACTATAAAAATAATAAATATAATTATAACAAAAAATGCACCTTCTTTTCTTTTATAAAAAACGGTAACAAAGAAGAAGAAAGAAATGTTTTCAAAATCCCAGCTATTTAAAAAAAACGTTGTTTCAGATTACAAATCTCCAACTCTTGATGTTTATATCACATGAATTACGTTGCCATGGCAACTACGGATAAAAAAGAAGTGCTCAAACCTAAACATAAATACACCTGCCCACGAACTTTTATTGTAAAAATTGCAATTTTTGAAAATTTCTAGAAGAAGTAATGACTCCTCGCCCCTTGCAAGGATTGTGGAGAGGGTGAGGATTCTTATGCAGGTGAGGATTCTTATCCTCCACCCCAAATATGGAATTAAATTACTCAAACAAGAACAGTTTTTCTTAATAGATTTATTTTAATATTAGTTAATTAATATTTTTTCTTAATAACAGACATAAACATAATGAAAATTTTTTTCTAAGTCTACCTGAAAATTTTTTTTTGTCTCGATAAGGCATTGTTGAGAAATTAGAAAGATCACGGAATTTGCAACGTGCAATACGTATTATCGTTCCTTAACACGAAATATGGAAAATATTAAGTGATAATCGATTAAGAAGTCTGAACCTCGTTTTCGAACAATGTACTCGTATCAATGTACATAAGAAATGCATTACGGAAAATGGAAAAAACCAACTAGCGTCACTAACGAGTTAGTTTTACAAATCATAATATTGCAGTCACCGGAGGTAAACAAACGTATACATATATGTACATATAAAAAGATAAAATCGATCAGGTAATCTAAAATTTTTTTGTTATTTTTTGATACTCCATCTCCACCACCAAAAACAAAATTTTAATAACTTTATCGGCCGTAAAAACGGAGTGCAAAATTTTTGAGAGAAAACCTGTAAAACCTAAAGTCCAGAATACCTTTTGAACAAATACATAAATGGCTATGTATATATAAAGAATGTCCAAATTAAGCCTAAATATACCATCCTTCATTATTGAAAAGAACTATGACAAAGAAGAAATAATTGAATCATTGGATTTTGGAGTTAAATATACGATAGAAACTGCTGCAATCAAAAACCGAGCGTCTCCAACACATACACTAGTGGTAGTCAAAAAGCCACCAACTGGTGTTATTACATCATCTTCTAATGATTCAGCAAGCGGCAAGGATACTGAATCGAGTATGTCGAGTTCGTCCCCATATCTCCGATTAGTTCTAGAATGTAATCCAACTAATTCAAAACCTTATAATTGTTCCTCTCATACATTCTACAGTCAACTACAAACGCAACATCACCCACTCCCATCATAACTTTTGCTATTCATAAGGTGCATGTAAAAAGTTAAGCTATATTCAAAATTATTAATCATTGTAAATTAATCCCTATAGAAAATCAACCGTTATTGCAAGATATCAACTCAGCCTCTGAGCCAGGAAATAAAAAAATTGTGGATGTTGATTTAGTACCAACACTAAGATCATTAACACCACCATCAACACCGAGACTAAGTCGTCCAATATCGCCAGCATCAACGTCACTTAATGCTCCTTATCTAAATTTTAACATTTCATTTAAGCAAAAGGTTAAACAATTTTCACACTCTATGTTGAAGAAATTTAATAATATACTTACGCCAGAGCACGAGGCGCGATTAGAACCAAAACTAAGGCAACAACAAAAGTTCGAAGGTCAAGAAAAAATGGACAAAAAATGGAATTGCTTGAAGAATTGTGGCTTAAATTCAGTACATTTTAGCGACTCATAGTGAAAGAAAAATTAGCATCCGTGCAACCGCAACAGCTACATATATGTAATTAATATGGTTAACTCATTTAATATGTTTATTTAATATGTTACTTTAATATGTTTAGCTCATTTAATATTTCCAATTTAGATTTAATTCCATTTTATTGCTCTATGCTCGTTTGTGGCTGTAGCTCACCTAACAGTTAGAGGTATTACACGTGAGCTTATTCCTACATAAACTACAAAAATACAATGTAATAGATTTTACAATAAGAAGTACGTTGTGCATGTACTAACAAACTAACGTTCTTATTACAATACAAGCTCAAAAAATTGACCAGAGGCAAATGCAGCAACCACAACTGAAAGAAGAACAACAGCTACATGTACAGCTACTGCTTAAGTACTTCAACCAAGCAAGTATTTACACTTACTGAATTTACTCCGCATGAAAGAAGAGCAGGGCGAAGATGTTTAGCCCTTTTTTGCAAACAAAATCATTTCGACACCTCTGAAAGAAAGCAACTTTCCCAGCCCAAGTGGTATCTGAAGAGCGCCACCTATTTTATCCCGCCCGATTCATCCCAGTGCATTCCCAAGACTTCGTTTTATTGTTATGTTTAAGACCCGGCGTACCACTTTGTAATTAAGGTTACACTTTGAAAAAGGTGCTATTTTTTTTATTAAACTAAGATTACTTACATGAAATAAAATCTTCAGTTTCAATTCTGGAAAAAGAATTAAAACAAAAAAGCAATAAGGAAAAGCTGCAAATTACTTAATGTGAAGTGTTGCATAAAAATTTATTCCTGCTATTGCTACAGATTAAAAATAAGGACCAAAATAAATAGGGTCAAATATTGTACGTTTTGTGCGAATATAGCAGCCCAGTTTCTAGTATAAACATTTTAATAAGCCTCTGTTTATGTACAATAGACGTGAGGTGAAGTAATAAAATGTCACTTAATATTTTGTTGTACGTAAAATTAATACTTAGATGCAGTTATAATAGACTTGAAGTAACGTGAGGTAAAGTAATTATCTGTATATAACAGATTTCTACGTTACATTACCGAACTTTTCACAGGAAATAAATTTGTAAATTATTAAATAAAAATGTGTTATTGTTTCTAACATATAAAAAGGATCCGCGGTTTGTAGCCATAAACCTGTCATGTATATGATGTTTAGTGCCTCTGATATCTCCTGACAGCTTGCGTTTCGATTTGGCTCCACCAGTTGCAAAATTTCATCGGCATCTTCAGTGAATTGATATCGAATTTTCCGGAATGGAATCGAGCAACCTACTCCTGAGTCCGGCGTTAACTCACAGCAACTTCACCGTCAACCACATAAATTTTTCGGCATGTTTTTGCAGCGGTGTTACTTTTCTTCAGATATTTCACTCATTTTCAAATCAATGTAAATTTTTACATTTAGGACGAATTACACTACAGTCTTCACACAAAATGTATCCTTTCAAACATATTTTCATTTGACTTAATCGGACTGTTGTTGCCAGATTGGTGGGTACCAATACCAAAAACCGCGCATACTTTTTATACGACCCAATGTATAGTACAGAAATTCATATAACTTATAAACTTCTGAGTAAACTTCTTGCCTATTTGTTGTTGTTCCCTTTTCAACTTCTTCTTCTTCTATTTATGGCACAACAGCCCATGGAGGGCCTAGGCCGACCTTTTTAGCATCAACTCACGTTGTGCGTGTTACATTTGTACATGAAGGGAAGGGACCTACAGTTTTATGCAGAATCCGAACGCGGAGTGTATGTTTGCAATTGCCTGCCAAGAGGTAGTGCCGTGTAGAAAAACTGTTTTTTATAATTTTTGATTTTGAACCTCGAACACTCTGCGTAGCAGTCCAATGCACCACCAACTACTCGAAAGCGACCAACTGTGGTCGCTGTGGTGTACTACTCAGCACAATAACGGTCAGAAATGTATTCTTGAACTAGAGTTTTTGTGCGTAGTCAGTTTCTTTTTCTATCATCCATATTATGGATTGGAAGAATGTAGGAAGCTTTCCATATATCGGCAAATATGCCAGAGTGTAGGGAAACATTGAAGGGCAGATTTTTAGAAAATAAGGTGTAAGACTGGTAGGTCCCGGACCACAATTCGCATCGATATTACAAAAAGCATCAATTAACGTGACTTCATCAATGTCAAAAGCAATTTGGTTCAAGTTACGACTATCTATGTTGCATTTGTCAATTGCTGAGATCGATATTCGATGAACAGTCATTGCAGGTTTCGAAGAATGGTTCAAAAAGCCCATTGATAACAACGGGTCATTTGATGGTTCTTATTATTAAGACTAAAGAATGATTTAGGGTCATTATAAAGTCTTGGATGAACTGGATATATATATATGGTATATAAAAATTTGTTTAGCTTGTCAAATTCATCAAGGATATTAGCAAAGTCATGATAATCTGAAATTCTACCAGAGACTTTAAATTTAACGCAACTCAAGAATAGACCACGAGGGTCCGGATCTAGTATTTTTTTGCACATTTTTCTCACAAACTATTTCATAAAATTTGTTAACATTGGCATTTACATCATCTGAAGCAAATTTAGAATTACACTGATGAAACTATCACAATATATAATCTGATTTTTATAAATCGATACCTGATCAATAAAAAAATTTTATTCGAGTGCCACACAGTTTTTATTATCATATTCAACCGAAATATTAAATTCTTCAAAGGCGTCAGTAAACACCAGATCCAACAATTTAAAATTTCCATTAAAAACATTACTAATTTGCATAAAGTTATCCGACATTAAGTTATCAATGAAGTCTGCTTCTAAACTATTCAATACATTGCGTTTGTTTTTAGCCCTCTTTGCCTACTTAAAATATTGCTTTTTATAGTACGATCACATCTAAACACTATGTGTTCCGAATTATAAACTTCCACATTAAAGATATTTTCGTCAAAATTAGTTTCAACTAACAGTTCTCATACGTTTTACATTGTGAAAGTAGAAGACGATGGGATCGAATGCAACATCTTGATTTTTCATATTATGAAAATTGTAGACAGCAGAAACTTTTCGTAAGAAGATGAACAGACTTCCAATTTAAAATTGATGTTTCTATGAGAATTTATTGGAGAGGCTCATTTAATTAATATGTAGGACAAAATCGGCGTGTTGAACGACATATGTAGTTAATTATGTCATATTGCGTGAAAAAATTCTTAAAAGATCGAAGTTGAAGCCATTTCTTATTAGTTGCAACTTGCCATTCATTATTTACATTCAGCCCAACTACAACGTTGTTCGCTATGCAATTATTATTAATTTGATTAATTGTTTTCTGAATCAATGAGGAATTGCTCTTTTTCACTACAGAAGTCCATTTTACAACAGCATTCACATGGGGATTTATCATATTTGGAGACAGCATTAGCAACAGGTTGAGCCCAGGCAAGAGTATAAGCATTACATTGAAAAATGTTGCTGGCATTGGTACTTATAGACGCGTGCCCTCTTCTTTGCAAATTGTTTGTTTTATTTTTGTAAAATTATTATCAGATTATTATTATAATATCTGGTTCATTATAACCGGAGCATTCAGAGGAAACCATAGCAGAAACAGTCTCCTTAGGATACGAACACAATCGACGCAGCTACGAAATTGCGCCAGCTGTCAACACTTAAATAACATGCATTCTTATACCATAAAGGCGAACATAATGGCTGCGACATTGCATCATTGCACCAATGTGCAAATTGCCGTTGTCGTCGACTTCAATCTAATTTTACTTTTGCAGGCAGCACAGTGAAAAAAAAACAAATTATCAACCGTTTAATTCTAAAATTTACTTGTTTATATTTTCTTTTTTATAAAATAAATAATATATGGAGATTATGATCTTGTTGTCATAAAGCAAAGACGTCACAGCCATTTTCTTTGTACCTCTAGGCTGGCATGAGACTCATGTGAATGAAAAAACAAAAATGAAAGAGCGTTGGTAACGAAATGATGTATGTATAATATTTATTCCTTTATTTTCAACTGGACCACCAATATATTCCAATGGCAAGTGTTGTCATATTTCGGCTGTGCCCATTCCCTTTTCTGCTTGCATCTCATTAAATTTTACCGTTAATATATTTACGTTTTCCACTTTTTCTCCCCTTTTTATATTAAGGGCTGAACAGAATGCAATGCTACAGCTCTTGTAGCTGTTCAACAGGTGGTCGCTGAAGCGTAGCGGTAGTGCGCAAAAAAAAAACAAATAAAAAAAATTAATTTAAAAAAAGCAACAATATCAAAATTTATACACTACACCACCTCTTGGCAGGCAATGACAAACCTACAAGAGTAAACATCGCCTATGAAAACCTTTTCACTTCGCCGTTCGGATTCGGCATAAAACTGTAGGTCCTTTCCATTCATGTTCAAATATAACACGCACGACATGAGTGAATGCGAAAAGCTCGGTCTTTGGCGCTACATGCGTTCATAGTCGACACTGATAAACTGAAGTTCATTGCAGTAAAAGGCGTAACACTTGCCACACTGGCTGTCTATCTCTTTGTCGGTGCCCTGTGTGATTGCATTCCCTCTTTTATTCTCCCTCCTTCTTCCTCCCACCTATCACTCTTCCTTCCATTCAACACAATGCTCTGCATTCATAGGAGTACACCCGGTGTGTTGAATCAATAAAAAAAAAAATACACAAACAAAAGTTTCGTGTTTTATTTTTTACAAGTTTAAAAAAGTTTTTGATTCAATTTTTTATCATAAATTATGAAATTTTTTTTCGTCAGTTAGTTGTACTGACGGAGATTTGCAGCGTTTATTTAAAAACTCCTGCATAGACTGCTTTGTGCTTACCAAAGTATCCTCTCAACATCATTGGCTGAAAAATATATTTATAAATAACTAGTACTAAAAACTGATACTAGTGAAACAATTTTTACCCCATACAACAATTGCTTTGGATATATATTTTCATGCTTCGGCTTTCTTTTTAATATTTTAATATGATTCCACACTTCTTCCTTAAATTTTGATTGTTTCAATTAATTTCTCTACTTCTATGTCTTCCATGTTTGTTTGTTTATATATTTGTGTCGTAGCTCAAAAATTTAAGTTGACTGAAATTTCGCGGCAACTGCAGCAGCTACATATTATGTTCGCGAACAATGTTTTCAGTGTATTTCAACTTTTGACAGTGGTATACTACTTACTACAACTACACCATTCTGTTCAGCCCTCTATTCGTTTCAGGTTCCGCTACTAAAATTTTTCCAACATGAGTACTATTTTTAAAAATAAATGTACAAAAAATTTACGGTCTTTTCGTTCGTGTACATAACGAAAATAATTTTTCAATTTGACAGTTTTCCTTTAACAGAACAGCATTCTTTCAATCAACAGTTTCGACTGTTAAACGTAAAACAACACTACTGTGTTGCTTAACAGTATTCACTTATTATTGGGATTTACCAGGAAATTGGTTGGTTTAATATTCTTTCCGTTTGATATAACATAGTTCAACACATATGTAGTAAAATAAACAAGGAGGCTAAACAGAGAATAGTATTCAAGTACTCCGGATTGTCAAAAAAAAGTTATAGACACAGTTGGACAAAAATGTATTTCATAGACAGAGTCGTATTTTTTCAAAATATTAGAATGCATGACCTATTATGACCACATACATATATTTTTTATATTAACAGAAATTTTTGCAAAAAATATATATTATATAAATTACAAGAAACTGCCTCATTTATAAATTTTGGTTTTTTTCCTAATATTTGATGATTATTTAGTATACATAAAGTTATGGCGAAAAATATGTGTACGTATGTATATATCAAGTATACAATCATGAGAGTCTTTAATTTGTTAAATAAATTTCTATTGTTTATACGCATATCTCAAAATAGCTAAAGACAAAGATTCATTTCCATATGTTTTAAGTAACAATTTCAGTAAAGTTTCAACGCGGAATCACAAATAATAATTACAGATATAATTGTACATAGAAAGTAAAAATGTATGAACATAATGAATAGAAAGAAAGAGAAACGCAATAAAAAATTTGTCTTAAAAGTTTTCTAAATCATTGTTTTTAAAAATTCTATTAAATAATTAATTCGAAAATGAGTTCGAACTCAAAATTTTTTTTTTAATTCGGTGGTCAAGTCCACATTCAAGCTTTTCGAAATTAATAAATCACTCAAATTTTATACATTTGAAATTTTAACTTGGTTAATTGGTTAATATTTTAAATTTATCAAAAACTAGGCTAGGATGATTGTTTAAATCCTGATGATTGTTTAACTGAAAAAGTTCTCCAACACATCTAGATTTAAGCGGCTATATAAATCGTGCCAAAGTTTTTGTTGAGGTAGTCGTACAAAGCGAAGTGTTCGAAATCAATATTCATTTCTGAAAGGGAGCTAAGGATTTTTTTGCTAAGAATTATTGGTTGCGACATAGTTTCATCCACTTGTTTCAATAAATTGATTTGGTCAGTATCACTTCAAAATAAATTTTGTAAAACATGCACTATTCCACTTCGCCGTTCACATGTTCATTAGTAAAAGTGGACTTACACAACGAGTACGTATTGCCCGGCATATTAAATTTTTTTCAGAATTGTTAACTTTTTTCAACTTTTTTATAAAAAAATTTTAAATATCGTTCAACTCACTAACATCAATAAAACAAAATTTGGATTTTTCAATTTGTAACGTAACTTTAATACTTTTTCATATGAAGTGAAATTCAACCATGATATTTCTCTGACAATAAATTTTTGAGAACCATTTGTATTAAATTATTTTATTGTTTTTTTATTATGGTTCTTTATTTTTTTTGCCAGAGATGCCGGGCAATACTTTTCAAAATGAAAACCTACCAAATATTCCCGAAATCCAAGCTGTTTTCAAAAAAAAAAACTTCAATTTTAATAAGGTTAATTTCTTTATATGAAATTTATATGTTTTTATGAACGTTTTTGCCCTAGAGAGAATAACAACAATATATATAGCATCCAAATTTAAAAATATAAACAAAATAACAAGTTAATTTTTATATTTAAATGCACAAGAAAATGAATTATATGTATTCGATTATGGTGCGTACGGCCTTGAGAGATTCCATTCTTCATAAACCTTCGATATGATAGCGGATCGATATACATGGCCGACATTCAGGGCTGATGGCGGATTAAGGTCGGCCAGTGCCACGAAATCATGCCTCGGGCATGATCGGCCTTGACCTCCGACGTCGATCTGACTTAATTTTTTCAGTCGGGAATGGCCATATATCACAATTCAAATTAAACTTAAGTTATATTGTGCATTAACTTGGTGATGCCAACACCAATTATTACAATATGTAAGTATATGTAATTAAAGATGAACAACAAACTCTTTTTTTTTTGGGCCATGATAACAAACCTTTTTCCATTCAGCAACACTTTTTGTTGGTAGCCCCCCGAGTTTAGCACAACCTTAGCATTTGCCAAAATCGGTATTTATTGAAGCCCTGGGCTATAGCAAACTTCGCTGTTTTCGACAAAAAAAAAACTTTTAAAACTATATATATATATATAAATGCTATCACATTGAATAATAACGCAGTGAGATAATATTTTCAATATTGGATGAATGACGGCTTGTTGGAAGTTTGAATCATAAATAGAAAACAAATTTATGGAGTTTTCACAGAAGGTCATTATTTAGAGACATTCGGAATCAAAATTTATTCGTTAACTAAAAAACTAAAACTTTACTAATTGATATTAGTTAAAATTGCACTTGAAATTATGGAGGGAGCACTTTTCGCAGCTGCTTAATGGCGAAGACGGCAATAATCCCGCCACTGCGGAACCCACTCCGGAAACCCCAATCACTGACGGCGTTGAAGTACCGCCGCCTGACTATGAGGAGGTCTTAACAGCCATTGCTCGGCTGAAAAACAATAAGGCTGCAGGTGCAGATGGCCTGCCTGCTGAGTTGTTTAAGACCGGAGGCGAAGAGCTCAAAAAACGCATGCATGAGCTTCTATGCAGAATATGGTCAGATGAAAGCATGCCAAGTGATTGGAATCTCAGCGTACTCTGCCCAATCCATAAGAAGGGTGATTCCACGATCTGCGCCAACTACCGTGGGATCAGCCTTCTTAATATTGCATATAAGGTTCTATCGAGCGTACTGTGCGAAAGACTGAAGCCCATCGTCAACAAACTGATTGGACCTTATCAGTGTGGCTTCAGGCCTGGTAAATCCACCATCGACCAGATATTCACACTACGCCAAATCCTGGAAAAGACCCGAGAAAAACAGATCGACACCCATCATCTATTTGTCGATTATAAAGCCGCCTTCGACAGCACGATTAGGGATCACTTGTACGCCGCAATGTCTGATTTTGGTATCCCTGCAAAGCTCATTCGTCTTTGCAAAATGACACTGACCAACACCACCAGCGCAGTGAAAATTGGGACAGACCTCTCCGCACCATTTGATACCAAAAGAGGTTTCAGACAAGGTGACTCCCTATCGTGCGACTTCTTTAACCTAATGCTGGAGAAAATAATTCGAGCTGCGAACATCGACATCTCTGGCACTATCTTCTACAAGAGTGTCATGCTGCTAGCATACGCTGATGATATTGACATCATTGGCAAAAACGCTCGAGCAGTCAGTGCAGCATTCTCCAACCTGGAAAGGGAGTCTCGTCGTGTGGGTCTAGTGGTGAACGAGGACAAAACGAAATACCTTGTGTCAACAAACAAAGAGTCACGGCGTCTTGGACAAAATGTCACTGTTGACAACTACACTTTTGAAGTCGTCAAGGATTTCGTTTATTTAGGATCCAGCATAAACACCAACAATAATGTCAGCCTTGAGATCAAGCGGAGACTAACTCTTGCCAACAGGTGTTACTACGGGCTCAGTAGGCAATTGAGAAGTAGAGCCCTCTCTCGACCGACGAAAATAACGCTCTATAAGTCCCTCATCCTTCCCGTCCTAATGTATGGCGCAGAGACGTGGACATTGACCATCAATGATGAGAGACTGTTAGGAGCGTTCGAGAGGAAGATACTCCGTAAGATCTATGGTCCAGTATGCGTGGATGACGTGTTTCGAATAAGATGGAACAATGAGCTGTATGAGCTGTACGCCGACACTGACATAGTCAAGCGTATAAAACTCCAGCGGCTTCGCTGGCTGGGTCATGTTGAGCGAATGGAAGAAAGCGCTCCGGCTAGAAAGGTGTTTTATTCGAACCACGGTGGAGGATCACGCAGAAGGGGACGTCCTAATCTCCGTTGGAAAGACCAGGTGCAGGGCAACCTGACTGCACTTGGCCTTATCAACTGGCGCCAGCGCGCGCATAGCAGAAGTGACTGGCGAAGCTTTGTGGAGGCGGCCAAGACCGATCATCGGTTGTAGCGCCAGCTAAGTAAGTAAGTAAGTAGTAAAATTGCACTTAAAATTAATATAAATTGGGGATTAATTCGTTAATTAGGCAATAATTCCTATCCAACTGGTTTTTGGTATGATGAATTAATTTCTGATACTTATTTTGATGCGCCATCTAGTAAATTCTCTTTTTTATGGTTTTCAGGTATTTTTAAGTATAAAGTGGTTCATTCATATTTGACGTTTATTTAGTATGGCAAAATTTTACATATCAATAAAACTCATAATCAGTAGTCTCTTAAGTCTACTGATTTCATATCTGTTATCTAACAGAGCTATGACCAAGAGATTAGTGTGGTTGCTTAATCTTTGAAGATACCCCTCAGAGTGTTTAATAATTTCATCTCGTTTCATTTCGTCGACGGAAGGCGCGCTTCGAATGTACTAGACATAAGCACAATACGTGGTGCAAACATCGACTAAGACCACTACTTGGTTGCAGCCAAGGTCGGCACACGTGTCTGTGTAACAAATCGCGTACGGATAGGAACTAAGAAAAAGCTGGATGTCGAAAAGCTGCAATCACAACAGGCAGCAGTTGTTTTCGCCAATCAACTCGCACTCCTCCTATCGCAAAACACACCTCAACTTGAAGTTATATGCTCGCAGTGGACGCACATTTCCCGCTCTATACATACGGCTGCCGAAGAGATGCTAGGATACCACCATCGGACGAGAAATATATGGTACGACCAAAAGTGTCGCGATGCTACTGAAGCGAAAAAAGCTGTTTACAGAACCACTCTGCAGTCAGTTACATCGTGAGCTGCTAAGAAGCGTTACAGAGAGTTGAGGAGGGGGGAGAAACTTCTCTTCAGGCGCACGAAAAGAGATCCAGAAAGACGTGAGTTTTTTGATATCGAAATGTTACGGGACAGGAACGAGGACTGAAAATTCTTTGAAAGTATAAGACGCCTGACTGATGGTTAGAAGATCGGGGCCTCTTCCTGCAAGGATGAAGGCGGAAATTTGGTGACAGATGTCCAGGGCATAACGAGATAATGGAAGGAGCTCTTTTCGCGGCTGCTTAATGGCGATGGTGGCATAATGCCGGCACTGCGGAATCTCCGGAAACCCCAATCACTGACGGCGTTGAAATACCGTCGCCCGACTATGAGGAGGTCTTAACAGCCATCGCTCGGCTGAAAAACAATAAGGCTGCAGGTGAAGATGGCCTGCCTGCTGAGTTGTTTAAGACTGGAGGCGAAGAGCTTACAAAATGTATGCGTGCGCTTCTATGCAGAATATGGTCGGATGGAGTCACCTTTTTGGAAGAAAGGGGGTGTTGTCGAGTGGGTCTAGTGGTGAACGAGGATAAAACGAAATACCTTGTGTCAACAAACAAAGAGTCACGGTGTCTTGAACGAAATGTCAATGTTGACAATTATACTTTTGAGGTCGTCAAGGATTTCGGTTGCCTAGGATCCAGCATTAATACCAACAATAATGTCCGCCTTGAGATCAAGCGGAGATTAACTCTTGCCAACAAGTGTTATTACGGTCTCAGTAGGCAATTGAGAAACAGAGCTCTCTCTCGACCGACGAAAATAACGCTCTTTAAGTCCCTCATCCTTCCCGTCCTAATATATGGCGCCGAGACGTGGATACAGACATAGTCGAGCGTATACAAATTCAGCGGCTTCGCTGGCTGGGTCAAGTTGAGCGAATGGAAGAAAGCGCCCCGGCTAGAAAGGTGTTTTATTCGAACCATGTTGGAGGAACACGCAGAAGAGGACGTTCTAACCTCCGTTGGAAAGACCAGGTACAGGGCAACCTGACTGCACCTGACAGTCAAGCGTATAAAAATCCAGAGGTTTCGCTGGATGGGTTATGTTAAGCGAATGGAAGAAAGCGCTCCGGTTGAAGGGTGTTTTATTCGAAGCACGGTGGAGAAACACGCAGAAGAGAACGCCCTAATCTCCGTTGAAAAGACCAGGTGCAGGGCGACCTGACTGCAATTGGCATTATCAACTGGCGCCAGCTCGCGCATTTCAGATGCGACTGGCGAAGCTTTATTGAGGTGGCTAAGAGCGATTATCTTAGGTTATTAGTAGGTCGCTGTGGCGTAGTGGTAGTGCGTTGGACTGCTACGCAGAGTGTCCGGAGTTCGAATCTCGGCACAGGCAAAAAAAAAAAAAAAGAAAAAAAAAGTAGAAAAAATAATTTTTCTACACGGCACCACCTCTTGTCAGGCAATGGCAAACCTACAAGAGTAAAAATTGCTATGAAAAGCTTTTCACTTCGCCGTTCGGATTCGGCATTAAACTGTAGGTCCCTTCCATTCATGTACAAATATAACACGCACAACATGAGTGGATGCGAAAAGCTCGGCGTAGGCCCTCCATGGGCTGTTGTGCCATTAAAAGTAAGTAAGTAAGAGCGATTATCGGTTGTAGTGCCAGCTAATTAAGTTATTATCCATGTCTATATTTTCGATATTAACTTCTTCTTTACTAATTGTAAAATTTCGTCCGTGTAAATAATGTGTAAATAATTTTTGTAGTGTTGGCTATCTCCACCTTCCCGTATTGTACCGTTGTGTAGCCCACTTCCTCGCTTATTGGGTTTATTTGGAGCATTAACCAAACTATTGGTAGAATTTTTAGCAATATTAAAGTGATTGTCCCATTTTGTCAGACTTGTAATAATAGGACGTAGTTATAAAATGTTAGTATTTATTTTTAAATACTACACGTAGATACACATATTAGGCGGAAAGTCATACCCTCGAAAATCAGCTATACTCATTGTTTCTTTCTTTTTTAATCGAACTTTGGGGAAGCATTCATAATTAATAGTTTACTTAATAGAGAATGTTGTTATAATACTGAATTGTTTTTCTGGTAAAGGATTTTGGATCCCTGTGTGTGTTCCTTGTTTTGTCGCTGTGGCGTAGTGGTAATTTGTTGGACTGCTACGCAGAGTGTCCGGGGTTCGAATCTCGGCACAGGCAAAATCAAAAAAGTAGAAAAGTAATTTTCTACACGGCACCACCTCTTTGCAAGCAATGGCAATCCTAAAAAATAAAAATTACCTATGAAAAACTTTTCACTTCGCCGTTCGGATTCGGACTTAATGGGCTGTTGTGTCATTAAAAGTAAAGTAAAAGTAAGTGTGTGTTCCTTCATTAGCATTGCCTTGGTGTAAATATTTCCTTTTGACCTGAGTCTTATAGATTTTCTTGAATTTATTATAATTTAATTATTTTCTTTGGTATAGTTGATAATTTGCTTACATCTGAGTTGGGCTTTACTGACCCTATTATTTTAAATATACATACATAATCATTTGCGAAATTTACTGTAACTATTTTACCATTTTTATGTTATTAGCATTTATTCTTCTTGCTACTTTTTTGTATTATTAATGAAATCAATTGGTTTATGCTTCGTAGTTGAATATATGGTGTTGAATTGTAAGCAATTTTGCAATATTGCATTAAAAACATTTCTATTAACTATCCAAAATTCGCAACCGCTAAAAATTGTATCATCACTGGTATAAAACAGAAGGTATCGTCTTTTAAGTGACGAAAATTCCTCTCTAGTATAGAAAGCCTTGAAAGCTTGTTCTGAGAATAAAATCATTCTAGTTGATATCCAAATAGAAACTCTACTGAATATGTTAACTATTCATTCCGAAATAGTGAAGAAATACAAAGACTTAAAATGACAATAAATAACTGTCTGTGTGCATTTGCCTCTCAGGGAGTATACACAGAAAACTGGAATCGTAAACTAGTATATATACATATGTTCTACGAAACTACCACACGAAACATTATCGCCGTGGGAACAATCCCTAAGTGCAGAAAAGACTTACCTCTTTGGTCACAGCTAGAAGATTTCCTGACAAGTAGATACGAAGTAGTTAAAGCAAAATTTTTTCAATCAAAACACTCCCCAAGAGAAATCTGTTAGCCAAATTAATTCCTTTGTGTCTGAACACAATATTACATATAATGTCTCTCATGCCATGAAGAGCTGTACTAAATTTAAAAAACTTTTGGTGCACGGTCGAATTAAATTCGTTAGCGAAAATATTCTCTGTGAAAATTGTCTTCATTTCTCATATTTGAGAAAGAATTGTGCGAGTAATTTTTTTTTTGTGTCTATTGCAAAAAAAATTATCGTTCAAAATTCAAATTGATTTTGTTCTTTCACGCTAGTTGCTCTCAAAACTAACAAAAGAATATATGCACGGGCTATAGATCTTTCCCAGTTAACTAAGCTTCTTCAAAGTTTTCCAATTAGAAGATTTAACTCACTGGCGGGTGCCAGATCTCTATCTAGGGGACGAGGTGGCTTGTGTGTCTACTTGAGACATAGAAGCGTAAGAACCGAACATGGACGCACCTGCGAATATCACGAACTTTACCTTGTGTCCTACGCCCCCAGGCCCATCCAATGATTTATCACACTTCTCATTATTTTTTATATTGGACTCCCTTCCCTCCTGTAAAGTCGTAGCATCTCTCTCGCTTTTCACATGTTCTCTTAGGATACTCACACATTTTTCATTGGCAGAGCAACTGGAAGATATATTTCGAAAGCAATGAAGACTGCGAACAAAAGTTCTTAATAATATATAGATGTCTCACTCCCATACATTTGCGCGTCGACATAAAAATGTATAATAAATCCACATAATTTACATCTTCATTACATATTGTCGTGTGTACTCGTAAGAACAGAATGTACTTAATTTCAAGATTTTTGTAAAACAGGATCAAAGAAATTTTGTATTTTAAATTGTAATATATGTAGATACACAATTTTTCTGCTTTCTTTGTACAAACAAAGGCAAATGTGTGGGTGAGTGGTAACAACTGTAGAATAAATCATATCCCTTTTTTCGTAAGACGAAGAAAAAATGAGAGGTCATTTCGAAGTAGTAATTATTTTACTTCGAAGCAGGTGGGCAATTAGTATTTGTGGGTTTAATAACATGTATTATTTTATTAACGATTTAAAGATTTATTTTTTGAAAACAGAATTTATGGGTTATATAAATTAGATAAAAATTAATGAAAGTTAAATACAACAAAAATAATCCAGCAAATTAAATGATTTAAACAATCTAATTTTTGACAATATAATTTAAGGTTCATTCAAAAATAGTTAATACATACAACGTATCTATTAGAAATCCAGCTTAAATTTGAACATAAGTACTTCATGTAGATGCAATGAAATAAAAAGTTTTCAATCAGGGAAATAACAGATGCATTGATAAACTTCTTGCAGCCGCAATAAAGAAAATTAGTCCTACTAAAAGGTAATATATTTGAATGCTTGACGCAGATGCAATAAAAAGGAATTTAATTTATAATATATAGGCCTATTATTATTGCAACAATTGCAGCCAGCTATAATAAATGTTATAGATGGATTGGAAGATGTAGGCTTTAAGCGAAATCGAAATCAAGTAGTCAAGTCTGCACTTCTATATTGAGACTTCTTTTTTCAAATTAGAAATGTTTAAAAGAAAAGTAATATTAAGAAAACTACAGATTGCAACAGAAATGCATCCAATACGATCTATAATTTGTGATCAAGTGCTTGGTCCTTGATCTCAAATGTTTTAATCTCTTGGGTGCATCCGTAGAGCAACTATATTAAACAAAGATATGAAACAATAATTTTTATATGATGTACCACCACATGTCAAAATTTTTAAGAAATACTCTTCTTAAGGCTTATTTTGAGTGTGCTGATGGCATAGTTCAGTTTGACGTCATAAGAGACATTTTTAAAGTAGAAACTGAAAATGTCACAAAAATCACAAAATTAACAAGTCGCATTTTCAGCCAACAAATATTGAGAAAATTCGCGTTAACCTACCAGCTCAAACTTTAAACCGCAGTGTTGTTGCTTCTATAGAATCTGCAACCAATAATAAACAAATTAAAAGAAATAACTGAGTCCATTACCAAATTTGTGAACAAAATTTACATATTTTTAATTACCTTAACAGCAAATCTGTCAAATGTATCTTACAATCTAACAGCAACGTTCAAATAAAATTGCAACAATTGCAGCCAGCTAATGCACAAAGGTAATAAAATATATTGTGTTTGTGTTTTACTACAAAATCAAGAGGTATTTTATGTTTTGTAATGTCTTGGTTGTTTAGGTATGTTTTGCCATCAATATATGGTGGAGACACTTCGTGCCAAAAAATGTACACATTTTTGCAACACAGTATTAATCCTATCAACCCCGATATGAATTTGAAATTTCATTCGATTTTGACGTTTATATATATTTAAAAATAAAGAAATTTTTTAATTTATTTGCTGTCTTAAAAATTAATTGAATTAGTTCAAGTCCTCTAACACTTCCATATCTACTTCATTCATAGCAATATAGTAAATAATTCAACTATAGAGAATTTTTTTCAAAAAAAACAACAAATTTAATATATGAGCAACTTTTAATCGCAGTACGCTGCGCTCTATTTCAGTCAGATATACGTTAAGTGCGTTGCGTAATTTTGCGCTTACGTTTACGCTCTTGTTTATGTTTCTCCGTTAGCTACCTGACATTTCCCATTCGTCTAAAAGTTCATTAGTACGAACACCACAATACTCAATTACAATAATAACTCGTTCAATGATATTATTAGTTGTCACTCAAACACAAAATTTCTAGTGCGTTCGATGTGAGATTTTTTAATTGTTTATTTTTTGGTAATCACAAAAAATAATATATAAAAACATAAAAACAAGTTGTAAGTGAAGTCAGTTATTGCAGTTATTTTCATAAATGGTTGACCATCATTTGCTGTTCTGTGCGTAATATTTTGCAAGTACCATAATAAAAAAAAATTTCTACAACTTCGTCATATATAAATAATTTTTTATATCCTATTTTTGATAGAGGGCTTTGCCGATAATTTTCGTGAAAATTTCCGTTGCGACGATCTTCTTTTACCACCGGTGTAAATAAAAAACAATTCTAAAGAAGTAAACTTAAGAAATAAAATATAGAATTATTTCAATATTGTAAATAACGCAACCAATGTAATTAAATGTTACTTAACACCGAAATCGGGTTAAATAAAATTTAATTCATCTCTTTTTACTTCCTTTTGTACATGTAATCATTAAAACTAAAGAAAATCATGTCGTTTTCTTCATTTACGGAATAATAATAATCTCTTTCCGGTAGAATGCTATTAAATATAAAGGGGTAAAGGGATGATATGCTCTACCACCTTTTTTGCAAAGGCTTATATTTTATTTATTTATTTAAGTGTTGTAAATTCAAGCGTTTAAAGATTTATTATCTTAACATAGGGAAGCTAGTCACGAACGTACTTCAAAAATTAACAGATTTCCATTATACACATATTATTATTGATGACAGGATATTATAATTATAATATAAATATTTAAGTACTAAACATACTTCACATTAATTGATCATATATATTTTTGTAATTATATTTTCGGGCAATTATCAGATGTCCAAGAAGTTGGAAACAAAGTCTTTAAAAGCTTCAGGGAACATTTCTCCCGTAAGTTTAGTAAGCAAATTTTAAGTAAGTATCCAAATTTTTTTAAATTTTTATTATTATAATATTTATTTATTTATTTATTGAATCTTTCCCATGCAAACTAACAATAAGTTTGTAAATCTTACATACTTATATTAGTCCAGACCATTGTTTGAACTTAAAAATATTTTTACAAAGTTAATATACAGAGATTTTTACATTGTACAAGTAATAGAAGTAAGCAATTTGCGGGAACACAATAAAGCATATATCGATATTTTGATTCCTCATTGGAGAACGTAATGTCTAAATTGAACGAAACAACCTTTATCCTCCAGCTACCTTTTTTAACATTGAAGCGAATAACTGCGTTATTCAACAACTTAACAAAAAGTTCTCTCTCTCTCAAAAAAAATGTTCCACCAGAATCATTATTTCAAGAAAAGCTATTTGGGAGCATATATGTCCAGTCCACTGCTAACCACTGTATTTGTCATTTGTGTCAACAATCGAGAAGAAATACTTTTGAACGATTCAGGTATTATACATGTTAGTCCAGACTGCACTATTCAGTCTGGTGAGATTCGTAGAAGAATACCACACGAAATACCGCACTATACAAAGTCGATAGGCTTCATCAACACAACCATGTCCTAGCAAATTCATATTTCAAATGAGACAATAATTCCATTGTCGTTGACCTAATAACACTCTTACAACACAACGGAGAAATCACCACTCACGTACTAAATGAACTTCATGATGCCAATTGGAGGAAAAAAAAAGTCATAGACTGATGCGGGGAACTTTATTTTTAGAGGCTTTAAATTGAAATAAAATACACAAAAAGGTTTTAATATCCATGAAATTGACTATAATTTAAAGATAATTTTTTTTACTTTAATGTTTGAATACGATTTCGACATGTTCTGGAAGTAAAATTTTCACACAAGTTGAATCTTATAAGCACGTTAAACAATATCTTTACGCAAAATCTTCCATAAAGTGGATGGACACAAGCTTAATTGTGGAGCTCGATGATAATCCACAAGCCATTCTTGAAACACCATTTCATCCAGAAATAGTCACCGTTTGGTGTGCTTATGGCCAAGTGGAATCATTAATCTCTTAAAAAATTAAGATGGTCAGAAAGTTAGTCAACGGTGAGCGGTACAGAGGCATGCGCAACTGGCGGTTGATCTTCTGGCGAGTAACTGTTCGACGGAACATTTCAATGAACGCAGATTTTGTTATATTCTATTAGGCCCACATTTGAAACAAAATATCTTCTTTTTTTGTACGTCGAATCCCACGCTTACCTACCGCCCAGTCGACCGAGAGGCGCTCCCACGTGTAGGTTACCGTAGTAAAGTGACCCGGATCACTCTACAGAAGCGCGAACGAAAGCAAAAGCGCGAGGGGAGAGAACTCCACTAAGCACAAAATGGCTGGATAGTGGAGAGAGTTAATTATTAATTTTTACAAGAATGTTATCTTTAATTAATTTTAATGAATCTGAAAAATCTATTAAATATTAAAATTTATTGAAATCTATACATACAAATATACTATACAAATTCTATGCATTATTGAAAAATTCTAATTTTAATTAATTACACTTATAAGTTCTCAAGCATATCAAATCAAAGTTCCTTGTAGCATGTGTAGGTATATTTATATTGAGTCTACTTCAAAGATAAGTACTATTTATATTGCCCTGAAAAAGTTTAACTATAAATGAAGAATTCAACATTATTCTACGTGAGTATAACGATGGTAATGAAATTAGTTTCAAACGACTTTCATACGATGAAAGGTTTAGGTTCGGGTTCCAAGGTAAACCACGTAAGAAGAAATTGTTTTTGGACCGACTCCAAGGCATCTATGTGACACCAATAATATGGACACCAAACTATTGAAGCACATTCTAATATTGGACGTACATATGGGTCGTCAAATTCTTTCGACCAGCGTTTAATGAAACCTAGCCTACAGCTGGAATGGTTAATGATTTTGTTAATGTGAATATTAACACAAAGTTTGGTCTCCAAAGTCACTCCAAAAATGCACGAATGTTGAAACAATAACGGAGTTTTACGTGAAAAATACATTTGCTTACATTTATTTAAATTCAGTTTATTTAAGTTAAAGCTACACCAACTGTGCAGTTGATTTAGGTCATTTTGTAGTAACTTAGTATCGTCGGTATTATTAAATGCATAAAATAATTTCACGTATATCATAAGTTTACAATTTTGAAAAACATTGGGCGAAACATTGAGCAAAACATTGGCAAAACATTGAGCCAAGATGACTCCCTTGAGAAACGCCAGAAGTAACAGGAAAGCAATTAGACTTAAAGCCCTTGAACAATACACTCTGGGTTCGATATTTAAGGTAAGAAGTGATCCATTTTAGTAAACGTGGCGGAAAACCCACATTTCGCGATTTAAGTAAAAGCTAATTATTATTTACTACTTCAAAAGCTTTACTAAAGTCAGTGTACACAACATCAGTTTGTAATCTACGAGGGTAGATCAATAAGTACCCGTGTGTGAAGACAGACGGCGTTGCTGAGGGAAGTTACCGTCGTGTACTGCCATCTGTCACACGACACCACATTAAATTTCAAACTGATTCATAGGTTAGTTTTTATTTGCCAGCCATTAGTATCACACGTGTTTGGTGTTTGGAAAAAGAACAATATCGATCCGTAATTCGCTTTTTATTTTTAGATAGAAAACCATGCGAAGAAATAAAAGTGAAGTTGGATGCTGTCTATGGGGACCCTTCACCATATATGTCAACCGTAAGATATTGGTTCAACGAATTTAAACGTGGTCGTACATCTGTTTTTGATGAGGAGAGCCCAGGCCGCCCGGCAGACGTGGTTACCGAGGAAATCGTTGAAAAGGTGCACGACATGATTCTCGCTGATCGCCGAACGAAAGTGCATGAAGTAGCAGAGGCCGTAGGAGTATTGTACGGAACGGTAATTAATATTTTACATGATAGGTTAAGCATGAGAAAGGTGTCGACCCGGTGGGTGTGGCGATTGCTTACAGTGGACAACAAGCGGATACGGAATTGTCGCGGCCAAATTTCATGAATTGAACTACGAATTGCTGCCGCACCCACCGTACTCGCCCGACTTGGCTCCCTGCGGCTTCTTTATGTTCCCCAACATGAAAACGTGGGTCGGGGGAAAAAATACAGCTCAAACGAGGAGGTTATCGTCGAGACAGAAGCGTATTTTGAAGAGTGACAAATCGTGAAAGGAGATTACGTTGAAAAATAGAAAAATAAAAAAATTTGTAAAAAATTTGTCTCTTCATTCCGAACACGGATACTTATTGATCTACCCTCGTGTTGGCTAAGCCTTCTTGAAGAGAATTCTATACGGTTAGTAGCTGTCGATTTGTCGGGTAAAAACCCATGTTGAAAAGATGAAATAGATTTATGAAGATTGAAACTGACTTGCGAGTATACACGGTATTTATTACATAAAGATTTGCTGTCAAATTTATGTAGCGAAATAATGTAAGAGACTTTCCAGGCGTCAGGGAAACACCCACATTGTAAGAAAAACTCAAATAGAAGTGTGATGGGTACCACAAGTTTATTGCAACATTCCATAAGAATACATTCTGGAAAGTTATTAAGGAACCTGTTAACACAGGTTTTAAGGTTCCTCATATATTCTAACACAACTGTTTCATCAACAGATGGTAACGAAATATCCACCGGAGATAACGAATAAGGATAATGATCGCTTTGGTAGGGAATTTTTTGAGTATGTTGACATAAAAAAGTCAAAGAAGAGATTACAAATTATTTGTTGACTTTCTGATTCAATTTCATTAAATGACATCCTTGATGGAAATCCAGAATCTTTACGTTTTATGGTCACAAAATCCCAAAAGGATTTAGCGTCCTGTTTTAGCGAATCTTTAACCTTATTTAGATATTCTTTATAACAAGTTTTGCACTGGAGTTGATACCTGTAGCGAAGATTTGTATATTTAGAAAAATCAGTCAAGTTATTGAATTTCTTATTGCGTTTGTAGTTTGTAGTAATAAGCCTTTTAGTTCCTCAGCTTCCGGAGGTCATTATTAAGCCAATTAGGAATTTTTGGTTTATTCAGATTACATTGGGGACTGAAAAACTGAAGCCCTTATCGATACAAGTTCTAAATTGCTCAACCGCTTTTTTTAGCGCGGAAACAGAAGATTTGGAGTCATAACTGAGCAATGAGTT
Source organism: Palloptera scutellata (assembly GCA_958295655.1). NCBI lineage: Eukaryota > Metazoa > Arthropoda > Insecta > Diptera > Pallopteridae > Palloptera > Palloptera scutellata. Next base: position 59,628,015 of record OY282450.1, read on the forward strand.
CCAATCAACTTTGGATACGTAATTTTCAGTTTTACATGGTCAGTTGTTTTTTAATTGTAATTTAAAGAAATAAGTTTTTCTTTTTCAAGGCATGGGATTGGAAGTGAAATATTCATTTCAAAGGTAGGATGAAAAAACGTGAAACCATGGCAAAAAACGTCAAGTACGAAAGGTCTCAGCCATGCCTCAGTATCAATCACATTCGAGCTCAAAGCTGGCTAAGAATATATATCTTAGCTTAGAACATTTTGATATAAAATATTACATTGGGTACATTTAATTTTTTTTTTTGGTTCGCCTGGAGTTTAAGCCTGGGGGGCCTGGGCGTAGGACACAAGGTAAAGTTCGTGACAGTCGCAGGTGCGTCCATGGTCGATCCTTGCGCTTCTACTTTTCAAGTCGACACACAGCCTCCTCGTGGCGTCCCCTGGATAGCGATCTAACAACCGTCAGTGAGTTAACTAATGTGTGCGGCGGGCTTCTCCATGGCTTTGATTAAATGGTTGTGCGTCGGGCTTGGAACCCACCACGTTAAAATATTTCACCAATGAATCCTCAAACGAAGCCTCGGATATTTAACCCCCCTAATGTTGACAACTCCCGCAAACGCCCAAAGGACAACCAGTTGCGGATATGCAACTGGAATATCCGAACCCTCTACAGGGACGGTGCCTCTATCCAGCTGGTGGATGTCCTCCAGCAATATAGAGCTGATATCACCGCTATACAGGAAATGCGATGGACGGGACAGGGTTGCTCCAAAAGAGCATCCTGTGATATCTACTACAGCTGTCATGCGTCGAGACACGGATTTGGTGTTGGATTTGTGGTTGGGAAGAGACTGCGTTATCTAGTCTCGAGGTTCACGGCAGTGATCGAGCGCCTAGCCACTATCCGCATCAAGGCAAAATTCTTCAACATCAGCCTAATTTGTGTCCATGCCCCGGCGGATGAGAAGGATGAAACGACCAAAGATGACTTCTACGAGCTCCTCGACAAAACTTATCAGCATTGCCCCCGCCACGATGTTAAAATCCTGTTAGGCGACAAGGAGAGCAAGGAGAGTCTTTTTGGTCCGACGATAGGAAAATTCAGTCTCCACGACGAAGCCACCGATAACGGTATGAAACTGATCGACTTCGCCGCCGCACGAAACATGACAGTCAGTAGCATCAAATTCCAACATAAAGATATCCATAAGGCCACTTGGCTGTCCCCTGATCAAAACACAAGAAACCAGATTGATCACGTTGTGATCAACGGAAGGCACGTTTCCAATATACTAGACGTACGCACAATACCTGGTGCAAACATCGACTCAGACCACTACTTGGTTGCAGACAAGGTCGGCACATGTATATGTGTAGCAAATCGCGTACGGATAGGTACAAAGAGAAAGCTGAATGTCGAAAAGCATCACAAGTCTTTGCCAATTAAATGGCACTTCTCCTATCGCAAAACACACCTCAACTTGATGATATATGCGCGCAGTGGACGCACATTTCCCGCTCTACATACGGCTTCCGAAGAGGTGGTAGGTTACCACCGTCGACGGAGAAATATGTGGTACGGCCAAGAGTGTCGCGATGCTACTGAAGCGAAAAACGCAGTTATAGAGTCAGATGCAACGCGAGCTGCTAAGGAGCGATACAGAGAGTTGAGGAGGGAGGAGAAACGTCTCTTCAGGCGCAAGAAAATAAATATAGAACGACGTGAGTTCAATGAGATCGAAATGTTACGGGACAGGAACTAGATCCGAAAATTCTTTGAAAGAATAAGACGCCTGACTGAAGGATAGAAGACCGGGGCCTCTTCCTGCAAGAATGAAGACGGAAATCTGGTGACAAATGTCCAGGGCATAATGAGATTATGGAGGGAGCACTTTTCGCAGCTGCTTAATGGCGATGACGTCAATAATCCCGCCACTGCGGAATCTTCTCCGGAAACCCCAATCACTGATGGCGTTGAAGTACCGCCGCCTGACTATGAGGAGGTCTTAACAGCCATTGCTCGGCTGAAAAACAATAAGGCTGCAGGTGCAGATGGCCTGGCTGCTGAGTTGTTTAAGGCGGGAGGCGAAGAGCTCAAAAAACGCATGCATGAGCTTCTATGCAGAATATGGTAAAATGAAAGAATGCCAAGTGATTGGAACCTCAGCGTACTCTGCTCAATCTATAAGAAAGGTGATTCCACGATCTGCGCCAACTACCGTGGGATAAGCCTTCTTAATATTGCATATAAGGTTCTATCGAGCGTACTATGCGAAAGACTGAAGCCCATCGTCAACAAACTGATTGGACCTTATCAATGTGGCTTCAGGCCTGGTAAATTCACCATCGAACAGATATTCACACTACGCCAAATCCTGGAGAAAACTCGAGAAAAACAGATCGACACCCATCATCTATTTGTCGCACAATTAGGGACTACTTGTACGTCGCAATGTCTGATTTTGGTATCCCTGCAAAGCTCATTCGTCTTTGCAAAATGACACTGACCAACACCATCAGCGCAGTGAAAATTGGGACAGACCTCTCCGCACCATTTGATACCAAAAGAGGTTTCAGACAAGCATCGTGCAAGACTCTATCGTGCATCTTCTTTAACCTTATGCTAGAGAAAATAATTCAAGCTGTAACATCTATGGCAGTATTTTCTACAAGAGTGTCATGCTGCTAGCATAAGCTGATGATATTGACATCATTGGCACCAACGCGCGAACAGTCAGTGCAGCATTCTCCAATCTGGAAAGGAAATCTCGTCAAGTGGGTCTAGTGGTGAACGAGGACAAAATGAAATACCTTGTGTCAACAAAAAAAGAGTCATGGCGTCTTGGACAAAATGTCACTGTTGACAACTACACTTTTTAAGTCGTCAAGGATTTCGTATATCTAGGATCCAGCATAAACACCAACAATAATGTCAGCCTTGAGATCAAGCGGAGACTAACTCTTGCCAACAATTGTTACTACGGGCTCAGTAGGCAATTGAGAAGTAGAGCCCTCTCTCGACCGACGAAAATAACACTCTATAAGTCCCTCATCCTTCCCGTCCTAATGTATGGCGCAGAGACGTGGACATTGACCATCAATGATGAGAAGCTGTTAGGAGCGTTCGAGAGGAAGATACTCCGTAAGATCTACGGTCCAGTATGCGTGGACGACGTGTATCGAATAAGATGTACGCCGACACTGACATAGTCAAGCGTATAAAACTCCAGCGGCTTCGCTGGCTGGGTCATGTTGAGCGAATGGAAGAAAGCGCTCCGGCTAGAAGGGTGTTTTATTCGAACCACGGTGGAGGAACACGCAGAAGGGGACGTCCTAATCTCCGTTGGAAAGACCAGGTGCAGGGCAACCTGACTGCACTTGGCCTTATCAACTGGCGCCAGCGCACGCATAGCAGAAGTGACTGGCGAAGCTTTGTGGAGGCGGCCAAGACCGATCATCGGTTGTAGTGCCAGTTAAGTAAATAAGTATCAAGTATAAGCAGTTTTGCAGTTTTAGGTAACATAGTGATCTCCCGAGAAATGAACTCTTTCACAAAAGCATTATCTGGCCAAAAAGATGGATTAGAAATAGTTTAGTTGTTAGCCGACAAAGTAATTTTGAAGGATTAATAGTATCTTTTCTAATTAAAGTTAGATTTAAATACAGTTGTCATCATGCTTAAGGTTAGTTTTTGATGTTAAATATTCCACTAGATCATCTTCAGTAATGTCAGCTGCAAAGCCAGACACGAACAAGGATTTCCTGGTCTGAATAAAAACTATTTTTTTACAATTCTTAGTAAATCCTTTTTTAAGTGTAGGCAAATGTGTAGATTTTGAATTGCTAGTAGTTCAGTATCAGTATTCAGCGCGTTCAAACAACCGGAGTATTTAAAACAAGCGGTGAATAGTCTGTGACGGTGGTCTGTTTACCACCGGATTTTTCATTTTTGGAAGCACTTGAACGCGAATTTCTAGAGGAAACAAAACACTAATTATTGAAAAACTTTTCATAAATATAAATTTGCTTAAATTTAGATGTCAGAGTAGCTAACTCCTTCCCAATGTCCGAAAAACCCACCGTATTGCCTTGAATAATGTCAAGAGTCCGTGGTCGCTGTGGCGTAGTGGTAATACCTTGGACTGCTGCGCAGAGTGTGCGGGGTTCGAATCTCGGCATAGGCAAACTCAAAATGTAGAAAAAATAATTTTTCTATACGGCACACCTCTTGGCACGTAATGGCAAACCTACAAGAGTATAAATTGCTATGAAAAGCTTTTCACTTCGCCGTTCGGATTCGGCATTAAACTTTAGGTCCCTTCCATTCATGTACAAATATAACACGCACAACATGAGTGGATGCGAAAAGCTCGGCCTAGGCCCTCCATGGGCTGTTGTGCCATTAAAAGTAAGTAAGTAATGTCAAGAGTCCTGCCAGAAAATCCGGCACATTTTAAATGAGCTAACCCGTCACATAACCAGCAAGTCACAAAGCGTTCAGAATCACCCTTAACGGTGCAATTAGGATAAAATTATTAAATTATATGTATTAGTTGTAGACAAAAATTAAAAGTTCTCGAGGGAAACTATATAAATAGCACCCACTGTAATTGTAGTAGATCTATCACTATAAAATTTAAAGTTGGAGAAGAACTGAACAGCTGAGAAAAAATCAAAATAGCGAAATGGTAAATATACAATAAAAAGAGACACAAAATTTTAAATACATTTAACAACAAAATTTGGTTGTCACAACTTAAAAGTATAATATATGTATGTATGTATATATGAATTAAGAAAAAGAAATAAACAATAATGCCTTAATTATATAATTGTCTTAATTAAAAGATCACAAATAAAGCACTTAGCTGTATAGAAACCAATAAAGTTACTTCTTGAAATTATTAATTTTAGAACACTAACTCCTGAATATCTAGTTGGAGGTCGAGTAGCTCACGACGCATTTTCAAAACTTTTAGCTAATTGACTAATTAATATTTGTTCAGCAAAATGCTTCAGTGGTGCTTCTTCTGTACCCTAAGTGACCGACTTGTTTGCCTATGGCAATGTTATGGTGAGCGGCATTAATAGTTGCAGCGGGTTTGACAGCGGTGGCCATATATGTAAGAACAGTGGGAGCGGCGGTGACTTCGGCAGAGTTAGCATCAGCGATATTATGGTTAATGATAGAGGCGACAGCTATAGCGGAAGAGTTAAGCAGCTTGGCAGCACGAATAACGATGACAGTGGAAGGTTCATGACAATTGACAGAGGAGGCGGCAGTGATTGTAATAGTGGCTGCGATTGTAGTAGAGCGCGAGACAGCGGCATCGGACACGAGGGTTACACCGGCACCGGCGCGGCCATTGCCAGTAACAGCGTCAGACTCATATAAAGCATCAAAAGGAATGACAGAATCTTCCTTTTTTCCCAGGCGACTTCCTTCGACTTTTGTCAGCTGTTCGTCATATAAAGGCTTTAATTGGGCCATCTTAGCAGAGGCCGCAAATATAATACTATTATACCGGCTTTCACCCATTCTGCTTGGTTTTTTCGATATCGACTTTTGGTACTTTTCCCCACACCTGAGATTTGATCTGTTTTCCTTCCTTAAAATGTTTTATTTTATTTTTTCTGTTCTCAACACCAGTTCGGTCGAACGTTTGAAAATTACCGTTTTTTTCGGTTTTCCTGTTCTTTTTCTCACCGGGTGTTTCACATATCCTAAATTTAAGCAAATACAACAGGTGCACGTGTCCCAGGGGACATATACTTTTAAAATTTACACATTTGACAATTTTTTCGATTGTACGTTCTGTAATAAATCGATAACGTGTTGTTTTATCTAATAAAGATCTAGTTTCACGCACACGTCTCACAAATTGTGCCCGTCTGCTTTCATTAATTTGTTTTTAATTTGGAAAATTATTTTTCCGTTATGTGCTGAGTAGTGAAAAGAGAATAAAAACCAAATAAAAGTATTTAAAACAGGGTGGTACGTCTGTTTCAATTATTCCATTCAGTGAAAATATCGGTTATCTTTTCAAATATGATTAGCTTATATGAATTACTGAAACATAAAGATTTACCAGTAAGATCACTGATGAGGAACCATGGCTGGTTCCAAAACAATCGTCTGATCAGCCTGTTCTATATACATTGTTGTTATTCTCACCACTACGTCGGTGTGGCGTAGTGGTAGTGCGTTTGACTGCTACGCAGAGTGTCCAGGGTTCGAATCTCGGCACAGGCAAAATAAAAAAAGTAGAAAAAATAGTTTTTCTAGACGGCACCACCTCTTGGCAGGCAATGGGAAACCTACAAGAGTAAAAATTGCTATGAAAAGCCTTTCACTTCGCCGTTCGGATTCGGCATTAAACTGTAGGTCCCTTCCATTCATGTACAAATATAACACGCACAACATGAGTGGATGCGAAAAGCTCGGCCTAGCCCCTCCATGGGTTGTTGTGCCATTAAAAGTAAAGTAAGTATTCTCTCTATGTCAATCCTAACGTTCATTAACATCAGTCATATGTGGTTTCAACAAGATGGTGCCACATGGCACACAGCTGGTCAAACAATTGATCTATTGATCAGTTCGTTAATTGGGTAATCTCGCTCATGCTACTATACTAATTAATACCTATGGATTTCTTTTTATGGTCTTACGTTAAGCCATTACTTTATGCCAACCATGGATAAATAATAAGGTGAAACAACAAACACAAAATTTAAGAGTCTTGTCAGTGGGTGGTCGCTGTGGCGTAGTGGTAGTGCGTTGGACTGCTACGCAGATTGTCCGGGGTTCGAATCTCGGCACAGGCAAAATAAAAAAAGTAGAAAAAATAGTTTTTCTAGACGGCACCACCTCTTGGCAGGCAATGGCAAACCTACAAGAGTAAAAATTGCTATGAAAAGCTTTTCACTTCGCCGTTCGGATTCGGCATTAAACTGTAGGTCCCTTCCATTCATGTACAAATATAACACGCACAACATGAGTGGATGCGAAAAGCTCGGCCTAGGCCCTCCATGGGCTGTTGTGCCATTAAAAAGTAAAGTAAAAAGTCAGTGGGTGAAGGTGTATTTTACAATGCAATTTTAGGGATGTTTTTCCTTCATTTATTTTTGGATCTTATATATAGAATAATTTATATGTTATTTTGAAGAAAATGGATAAATATTTATCGCACTTACGAAAAAGGGATAATTGCGTCGAAAGAAAAAATTAAAACTAAAATGCCGTTGCGTCCAAAATAGTATTAACAAAAAACCTGAATTTTGACCAAAAGCAACTTTGTAATTAACTCAATGTAACTACCAGACGCAGCACGAGCGAAAAATGTGATGTGTTAGCCGAACAGCGAACACCAACATAATCCCGACCTTACTGGTTGCAGATTCTTTAAAGTCATGGCATGAATTTGGCAAGCATTAGGATGGTATGATATAAGGTTTGAGGCGACAAAAAAGCTTTGTTGTGGTTGCTTAAAAAAATGTTTTCCTTGGATGATTTTGGAATCCCATACTTAAATGTAGCATGCCTCATTCCATTGTCTCCTTCGGAGCAATGAAAGCTCATATATCATTTCAAGATGTTTTGCAAATGGCGCACGAAATACCAGGCATGATTTTGAAAAATTGACAACGATTATTACTATGGTTTTATTATCACACAATTTATTTCAAATTTTTTCTTTTAGCTTTTTCCTATTTCAACCAAAATTTCCAAAAACCATTTTAGTTGAAATTTTTATCTTTTTTTTTGAATGACATTATTTTTCTATAGTATATAAGAAAATCCCACTTTTTTGTTCAAAGGGGCAAAACTCCTAAAAAAAAGTGGAACACTCTATGGAACATCCATAGATATCGAATCCCATACTTAAATGTAACATGAGTTCTACACCCGGTATCTCAATAAGTCTGTGTTATATTTAAATACAAAACTTTTATGTCCCTATTGAATACGCCTTTACATTAGTCATAGACTGTTAGTAAATATATAAATAAATCGATTGGTTGGGCAGAAAGCCATACAGATCAACCAACCAATCATGGTTTCATTCATTCCTGTAAGAATATAACACAAGCTATAAATTAATATGAGAGACTATTCCTAGCCTTGATTGTATTTGTTATAGATTATCAAAAGGTTTTCGTAATCAAAATCCAAGAAATCTCTTAAATAATCTATCAACAGTTTGTTGGCTTGAAACTAGTGCTGTTCGATTGTTTAATCAAGAATTTTTATGAATCCAATGCGTGATTAATCAATTATTCCATTAATCAAGGTTTTTACTAATTAAATAGCGAATTATTCGATCATCAGTATTATTTTGATTATTCTTACAAATTTTAATTTTCTTTTATTTTTGAAGCAGTTTTTTAATCAAGATTTTATAAACAGAAGTATTGAAAAAAATCCAACAAATGGAAATTATAAGGAAAAATGTAGAATATTTTGTTCGATTAATTTTATTCCCAATAATCAAAATCTTGATAAATCGAATAATTTATATTTTAATTAATACAAAACTCTGATTAATTTAATAATTTTATTTTTGATTAACCAAAACCTTAATTACTCAAGTAATTGACTAAGTTCTATGATAAATCAGAATTATTGATATGATACCGACAGATATGATCCAAGTAATGGCAAGTTCAGAAAAAATTAATAAAATCTATTTTCGGAATAGTAATAATATAGATCAGATATCGGTGGGACATATTCTAAAAAAAATTAATAGATATAAGATTAATGAATTCAGAAATGCTCATAAACGGGATCGAACTTGTTTCAAGTCACCCAGTAAACAACAGTTTTTTAGAATATTTTTAATTTATAGTTTTTTTGTAATTTTTAGCCATTTTAATTTATTAAACATAAAGAAAGTTGGTAATAATATTTTACAATATTCTCTAAAACCATTCATTGTACAAATATGTTAGATTTCAGAATGACATCGTGTTGTTTTTGCATGTGTTGATTATGTTGATCGCGGCTGGTAAATCTGCAATCGCATATGATGCATGTAAACAACGTTTTGGTGTCATCGTTGCTGCGTTTCTCAACCTCTGCAGTGGAATTTTCGTGCACACGAAGATGCACCTTCAAAGTATATTTTTCAACAAATGTTTTAGCACAATACTGACAGTGAAATCGCGGTCTATCTGGTTGGTGGGTAAGCATATGTCCCTTGTAGGTACGTTTCGTTTTGAAAGATTGACTGCATACATGACATATGAGAGGTTGTTCTTCAGCGTCATGCTGTAATTTATGATTATAGAGCAAAGTGGTTTCAGAGAAACGAAGTCCACACTTTTCGCACTGAAACTTTTTTTTATCCCAATGTTTCTGCATATGACGGATGACATTAACTTTACGTGTATATCTTTTGGAACAGTAGCGGCATTCCATCTCACTCTTACCATCGTGTATATTCATATGTAACTCTAGATATTCCTCGTCTCTTACCTCAACACCACATTCAGTACATTTACAACAATCTTTACGCTTGTGCTCATGATCAATATGATATTTGAGACGAGTTTTGTTTTTAAAAGTTTTTTCACAGTGTTCACACGAATGTAGTTTATGAGGCATATCATTGGATTCTCCTGCTTCTAATATAACACTTTCTTGCATTATATCCACATGATCATCATCTTTATCAATAGAGTCGAGATTAGATGCGTCAAGCTCGGATAAGTTTTTACAATCTGTTAAATCGAAAAACTCCTCAGCTACTTGCTCATCTTCTAATTGCATGGAATGAATAATATCCATATTGGGGGAATTGTTAATATCTTTTATTTTAAAGTTTTCCGTTTCATTTAATGATTTCGTATTTTCTTTTTTAATTAATCGTGTGAGACGCTGCTGAACCACCAACAGTTTAACAACAAGCTCATCATACTGGATCAGATCTTGAAAGCATTTATTGCACACCCAAGAATCAGGTGGAATATTCAATTGAATCTTCATATTTTTAGCTATGTGGTTAATCACGTATTTGATTGGCTTTTGCGAATGAATGACTGTGCCCAATCCTACATTTTCAAAGCCTTTAGAACTTTTACACTTTCTATGACACAAAAAACATTCCCAAACCATGTTTATTGCAGTTTCGATTTTAATTATTTTACTTCTATTTATTTACTTCTAAAATAATTAGAGTTGTTTTAAGCAAAACTTTCTTATAAGTGCAGTATTGTGCAGCAGTGAAGTTTTACCGCGTCTCCACTAGCAATCGTTAATTAAATTCACGTAGGAATTATGTGGTACAAACCCAATTGCAACGTATGGGATATAAAATAAGGGATATAAATTTTAAGTCCCTGTATATACGTCGAGCATATATACGCCGATACAATTATGTTTATACCTATAAACTGCAAATGTAGATCCCTCATGTTACAAAGTACCATACCAAATGTTTTACGATTTACATATTGCATACTATGACCGTCATAATGTTAGTTTCACAGCTATTTTCCACTTTGCGACCAAACTCGTCGTAGTAACACCTCAAATAACAATCATAGTCAAGTTGAGCTCATGTTAAGCTTGACTTAAAAAAATTAAGCTTTATAAATCTAATTATAGAAACTAAATGTAACTTAACGTAACATAGACTGTATGTATGTGTGTATCTGAGTATAGAAACTTATCGTAACTTAAAGTGACATAAAAGTCTGCTGAATTTTAATTTCTATGCTATTGTTATGCTATTTTATTTCACAAAATCAACTATTTTTGTTTGATTCATTTTTTTTATCGAGGCGAAAAGTAAGTTTGTGTGTCTTTTGTCGCGTATACCGGCTTAAACAAATTGTTGTGTTGGAAATTAATCCTATATATGCTTATTTACTTTTACTTACTTTTAATGGCACAACAGCCCATGGAGGGCCTAGGTCGAGCTTTTCGCATCCACTCATGTTGTGCGTGTTATGTTTGTACATGAATGGAAAGGACCTACAGTTTAATGCCGAATCCGAACGGCGAAGTGAAAATCTTTTCATAGCAATTTTTACTCTTGTAGGTTTGCCATTGCCTGCCAAGAGGTGGTGCCGTATAGAAAAATTATTTTTTCTACTTTCTGATTTTGCCTGTGCCGAGATTCGAACCCCGGACACTCTGCGCAGCAGTCCAAGGCATTACCATTACGCCACAGCGACCATATATGCTTGTATCGCGGTGATATCTATCCCTGTGGAGAATTATAACCGGGATAAAAAAAGTGTAGCCACAGCATAGTTTTTAATTTTAATGGAGGAGGAGTATTTCCCTATCCGTGGTAACCATTTAATTTCAATGAGCTATCCCTATTTAACCACTTGGGTTTTCAGATGAAAGCAATGGGGACCCATAGTTCCACTTCCGTTATCTCTATTATGCTTGTACAGAAACGTGAACCCAGGCAATAGAGCCATTTCATCTGTATCCCTGGACATCAAGAGAGGTAGTGGAGAGTCGATTCTTCCGCTTCTTCATCGTGACAACTTCTGCATAAGCCACTCGTTGAAATACGCCAATGTTGGAGCATTGGCGCGATAGCATAATGTCCGATTATGACCCCAGTAAGCACTAGTACTGCAGATTTATTGAGCCCTAAAAGAACGTACATTTTATTCCACTCCAACCTAGGACATAGGACCTGTGAGACTTCATAGTCATCCCGGTTAGTCTGATTAGATTAAAACAGGGGCTGGGCGGCCAAAAAACGCCTGTTGTGAAGAGCCCATTGAATATCCTTAGATACTCTTTGAACTTATTTTGAAGGAGTTTAAGGCCAGTAGCGCAGCCTTATTATCCGAGAGATTATAGATATTTTGTTTACACAACCGCGTTTCTTCATATTCTGTAAGATATAATTTAATTGCGTGTACTTCCGCAAGTATCTCTACTAGGGAATGTAACTTGAAAGTTGTGGTGGAAGTTATATCGGGGTAGGCACGAATCATTTATTCTGATGTTAAGTTTTATTCTTTAGTCAATTCGTTTCCAGAGCGGAATGTTTGACTTTTCTCTTTTGTCTTGCGAAATGCGCTTAAGGCAGGCTCAATGCAACTTATAATGCTGCTGTTTCTATGGTTTTTTTTGACTCTTGTTACTAAGACGCAGGCAAGCTTCTGAATTTTGCACAGTTTTTTTAGTTGATTTAAGTTTTTGCCAATTAGGCTTCTACTGCTCCAAAACTTGCCGCTCTTGCCTTATGGATTATAATTTCCAGATGAGGATTCCAAGTTAATTTTTCATCTAGAATTATTCCAAGGTATTTAAGGTGGCTTGAAAATGGTATAACTCCATTAATATAAACTGGATCACGAAGGCTTTCCTTGTTTTTCTTTTTATTGAAAATAGTTTTGTTGGTTTTTTTTAGGGTTAATTTTTAGTCCTGATTCTCCACTCCTATCTTCATATTTGCCGCAGATAAGGATCACGAAGTCGTCAGCGTATCCTTGCACCTCAAAGCCTTTTGAGCTACGACGTCGAACGAGATCTTAAACCACAATGGACTACAGGAGTGGGGATAATACTCCACCTTGAGACAACCTTTCGTAGCTTGAACATTTATTTCGGTGTCATCTAAAGCTGAGCTAATGACTCTTGCTTTAAGTATATACTGTATCCAGTTGCATATTGTATTGTCTACACCTTTGCCATGTATACATCTCTCGATATGTGCAATATCTTTGTTGTCAAATGTCCCTTCAATATCGAGAACACAGACTACACCAAACTCTTTATATTCTAGTGGGTATTCTATATTCTCTGTTAAATAATAAATAGCTAGTGAAGTGGATTTTCCTCCTGATAGGCATATTGTTATTGGTGTAGAGGATTCTGAGACAAATACTGTTCTCTTACATATAATTTTTTTTTATAATTCAACATTCAGGATGTACCCCTATGAATGCAGAGAATACAAGAATCAGACTCCCAATCTTCCCTGGGTGGACAGAGAGTTGAAATTCTATTCGTAAAATTATGGATAGAAATTATGTAGTATGTAATATCTCTGTTTTATCTCATCCAAAATTGTATAGTTCCCATAGCTGGCTCATTTCCATACTTTGAACTCCCTTAATCTGAGAGGACCTTTGGCGGCACAGCCCTAAATAAACACTTGCAGCAGTATGAGATGAAATATTGCATTTATACCTACCTGAGACGCACTACCTATAGCTCCTGAGATTCTTAGGCTAGCAAGTCTCTTTACCCTTCAATTCCAGTGTGATTGCAGTTCTTACCAAACTCCTTCCACCAGACGAGAGACTTGAGCTAATCCATACCACTACAAACTCCTTCACCTCATGATCGTTAGCGCCATGCCTAAGGATTCACAATTTTATTTATTTTTTTTAAATATAATTAACACACAGAGGGAACATAAATGTAGAGCATTATGTGGGAGGAAGAAGGAGGGAGAAGTAGTTATGAGCGTTTGCTTTAAACTTGCAAGGGTCATAATAATTGGGAAAAATTGTTGCAGGCAGCTTCTTCCAAACGATAAACGAACTTTCTCTGTAATGCGTAGTACGTGTCTACGTGGAAGGCGTGAGTTCCGCTTGCTGTTCGTGTAGTTCTGGTGAGCACACGAACTGGCGGCATCAGCTTGCGTATCTCAGAAGAACATCTACAGTCAAACGGTAGACGCGAGCAACTTTTCGACGATGTTCCAAGGTGTCATTACTGTCTCTTATTAGCTTTATCGCTCGGTGTTGGATACGGTCCAGGAGCTCCATTTACTTTAGTGAAGCTAAAGCCCATAGGTGCGAATTAAACTCCAATTCAGGACGTATATAGGTGGTGTAAATCATGCGAAGATCAACCGGAGTTAAATATTTTTTACACCGCCTAAGAAAGCAGAGACACTTGGCTGCTTCTTTCGAAACGTAAAAAATGTGTTTATTCCAACAAACATCACGTTAGATGGATATGCCCAGAACATCAAGAGGGGGCTAACAGACATTGTGAGATAACAGATATTGGGTCTGACGAGCATTGAACGCAACTCTTTTCGTGAGACCTACTCGGAGATTGACTGAAGATCTTTATTAAGTGAGTCATTCTTAACATGACTTTTCCTCTCAATCTCTAAAGAAAAAGCAAGCATATGTACAAAACCAAGCATATGAATGAGAGATGGTGCTGTCATCTGCAAACGAGTAAATATGATTCTTCGTTAATGGCAGAAAGCCATTAATGAAGACAAGGAAAAGTGTAGGGGAGAGGGTCTTCCGAAACAATGCCGTCTATCACAACACGTATACAGGCTTACAGGCTTAGAAAGTTTCATCGTGTGAAGTTACTACCGACCCCATGCGCAATCAGTTTTGACACAAGTGCTTTATGCCACACTCTGTCAAACACCTTTGAATTATCCAGAGCAACCGGCTTGCTCTTACCAAAGCCATGGTCACTGTGGTACCAGTGCTTGGTGAGGACCGCCATGCGATCGCCCGTAGAGCGATTTCGACGAAAACCGTGTTGGCGGTCATTAAGCAATTCGTTTTGCTCAATATATTTGACCAAGTACAAGTTAACTACACTTTCCATAACTTTGGATAACGTAGAACAGATTGCGATGGGGCGATAGTTCGCAAGGTCTGTAGTCTTGCCTTTTTTTAGGAACTGGTTGGACATTGACAACTTTCGAACAAGACGGAAATACACCAGTTGTGTATGAAATGTTGAAAAAACTGCACAACGGTCGTTAGGATTTGCAAAAGCTCTTTTAACTACTCGAGTTCGAAAATGTATGTCAGACATAGCACAAGATACATATTCGATAACGGGCAGTTAGCGGGCAGAGAAGAATTCTCTGCGGAAATGTTGGCTAAAATGTTCGTTTTATCAACTGAGCTAAGTAGTGACGAGGCGATCACCTGGAAAAAAAGTTGGAATTGACGAAGTTGTTTGGTTTTTTACCCTTTTTACAAATATCCAAAAGTTCTTATCACCCCTATGGGATTGTAAGACTTTGTGCCTCAGGCGCTGTTCGTGTAGAAACTTTTACGCAACTGTTCAATATTGCCTTTCTTATTAGATTGCCAGTTCCTGACCTCTTTGGATCTGACTGGTAATCTGCATGTCGCATTAAACCATGCATTGTCCTTAGGTTTAATGCTAATCGTTTTATTAGGAATGAAAGACCTCATTCCTAATAAAATTATTTCTTCTACCATTTCAGCACTGGTTTCTTTTTTTTTCATAGGTAAAACGCAATTTTCAATTAAAATTTTCAAAATGTTATTGAGACCATTCCAATTTGCTTTTCGTACAGCTACGATAATTGCTTTGGAGCTATCGTCAAAGGGTTGTGGATTCGAGAATACAAAAAGGATGCTAAAATGGTACAGTGTTCCGAGATGCGTGTAAACTTATATCAGGTGTTGTGTGACTTGAGTAGCACAACCAATCCGAATTGTGAACATTGAAGTCACCATCAGCCACAATTTCACTGCACGGATATGATTCCAAAATAGAAGCGATCGAATCAGAAAGGGAATATAACTTATTAAAAGTAAAATTCCTGAAATCCCTTCTATAAAGAAAACAGAAGTGCAGCAAGTGAGACTGTATGCTGAACTTAACCCACATGGAGCTGAACTCAGCATCCGTCATATAAAGTTGTTGCTGGTACGCGACATCCTCATTAATAGCCGATACCCTGGCACGTGAAAATTCTGTTGATCTGCACCCTCACATACCTCAGTCTCACCTAGTGTTATTATATGGGGTTTATGGAGTTTTATAAATGCATACACAGAGAAGAAATTTGATCTAAGTCCGCGAATATTACAAAAAGCTATACTAAAATTTCCCAACATTTATATGCTTAGACAAAATTAAAACAAGAAGAAAGGATGCTAAAATGGTACAGTGTTCCGAGTTTCCAAGAGATGCGTGGACACTTACATCATATTTGTCATGATGAAAAGTAAGAAATAGGTCAAGGATGTTTTGGGTCATTAATTCGGTCATTAATTGAGTCTGGTCGTTATACCTACCTGAGACGCACTACCTATAGCTCCTGAGATTCTTAGGCTAGCAAGTCTCTTTACCCTTCAATTCCAGTGTGATTGCAGTTCTTACTAAACTCCTTCCACCAGACGAGAGACTTGAGCTAATCCATACCACTACAAACTCCTTCACCTCATGATCGTTAGCGCCATGCCTAAGGATTCACAATTTTATTTATTTTTTTTAAATATAATTAACACACAGAGGGAACATAAATGTAGAGCATTATGTGGGAGGAAGAAGGAGGGAGAAGTAGTTATGAGCGTTTGCTTTAAACTTGCAAGGGTCATAATAATTGGGAAAAATTGTTGCAGGCAGCTTCTTCCAAACGATAAACGAACTTTTTCTGTAATGCGTAGTACGGTGGAACACCGTGTCTACGTGGAAGGCGTGAGTTCCGCTTGCTGTTCGTGTAGTTCTGGTGAGCACACGAACTGGCGGCATCAGCTTGCGTATCTCAGAAGAACATCTACAGTCAAACGGTAGACGCGAGCAACTTTTCGACGATGTTCCAAGGTGTCATTACTGTCTCTTATTAGCTTTATCGCTCGGTGTTGGATACGGTCCAGGAGCTCCATTTACTTTAGTGAAGCTAAAGCCCATAGGTGCGAATTATATCTGAGTCTCACCTAGTGTTATTATATGGGGTTTATGGAGTTTTATAAATGCATACACAGAGAAGAAATTTGATCTAAGTCCGCGAATATTACAAAAAGCTATACTAAAATTTCCCAACATTTATATGCTTAGACAAAATTAAAACAAGAAGAAAGGATGCTAAAATGGTACAGTGTTCCGAGTTTCCAAGAGATGCGTGGACACTTACATCATATTTGTCATGATGAAAAGTAAGAAATAGGTCAAGAATGTTTTGGGTCATTAATTCGGTCATTAATTGAGTCTGGTCGTTCGACTCGGCAGATTACTCGTCATATAGATCTTCGGGTGTTGTGTGACTTGAGTGGCACAACCAATCCGAATTGTGAACATTGAAGTCACCAGCAGCCACAATTTCACTGCACGGATATGATTCCAAAATAGAGGCGATCGAGTCAGAAAGGGAATATAACTTATTAAAAGTAAAATCCCTAAAATCCCTTCTATAAAGAAAACAGAAGTGCAGCAAATGAGACTGTATGCTGAACTTAACCCACATGGAGCTGAACTCAGCATCCGTCATATAAAGTTGTTGCTGGCACTGGTACGCGACATCCTCATTAATAAAAAGGGCAAGACACCTGTGGGGAGAGAATAATGACACCAGCCGATACCCTGGCACGTGAAGATTCTGTGGATCTGCACCCTCACATACCTCAGTCTCACCTAGTGTTATTATATGGGGTTTTATGAGTTTTATAAATACATACACAGAGAAGAAATTTGATCTAAGTCCGCGAATATAACAGAAAGCTATACTAAAATTTGTTAATTATTGGTTATTCAAAAGACACATTTATGCGCAAAAACCGGAGGGGACATTCGGCCCCTCGATGATCACAACTACTACTCAGTATGATTGCAGAGTTTTGTGTTGATTGGAAGGAGGGGGGCCATCACAGGACACTGATAAAGAGACTGCTCCCTTAACAATATAGCAGTTCCCAGTGAAAGTTATTCTTGTATTTAAGTAAAGTTATCCCTTATTAATTGCATAAGCTCGCTCAACTTACTGTCAAAACTGAACGAAAAGCCGCTCAAGTACTTAAGGATCACAGAATGTACCGTTTTATGAATATATTGTGCTCATGACTCAATGAACAGGTTATAGCAGCCGCAAGTTGTCTTCTTCTTTCGGATTTAATTAGTCGACTCATATAAATCGGGTGTTTCTTATTTCAATTGCTATTTCATGATTAAAAATTAAAAAGAACATTCTATAACAGTGTGATATTTTCGAAAAAAAAACAAACAATTGAATTTTATAATCAAACGCATTATTGAACAAAAAGACCAAAGTTATAGCCCGACAGAGTAAGCAGTTCTCTAAAGAAAATGTATCACGCACGTTTAGAAGTAAACAGAAGGTTTCGTACTCACATTTACAGTACTTTCAAGAAGAAAGCAATCGGCTTTTTCGCATGAAATAATTTGAATATCAAGTAGGCCTTGATTTTCAAAAAACTTGATTTCATTGTAAATTTCGCAATGTAATTGTAGAAACAGTCCATTATACGCTTTCGTCTCAAGAGCATATTTAAGAAATGAGCTCCGTATACGCGAAACGTTTAGGAGCAGTCTTTCTTTGTTGCCATCCGAAAGGTCCCAAGATGTCCCACTTGAGTGCTTCGAAGTACTTAAAAAAGTCGAAGGCGTTTGTCCAGCATTGGAACCAACACTTTTTGGTGCATAAAAATGTGGACGACTTGCCAAATCGCGGCATTTTCAGAACTACCTCGAAAAAGGAGGATTTGGTTATAAAGAGGATTTTCGAAGCTAATCCAGCCATATCCTTGAAAGCAGCTAAACAAAAATTGGCTCGAAAGGGTATAAATGTCTCTCTGAATACAATGAGAAATCGTTTGAGGGAGTTTCAGATCCAATTTCTAGCAACGACGGTAAAACCCTTACTAACTGCAACGCAAATAAAAAAACGCCGAAAGTGGGCAACTGAAAATGTGGGTGACGATTGGAGCCTACTGGTGTTCACATGACAAATACTATTAATCGTGCTTGGTCCTCTAAAGACGGTAAGATGCTCCAGCAATCAGTGAAACATCCAGGAAAGGTTCATGTTTGAGGATGCTTCACAAAACAAATTAATTTTGGCAAATTAATCATGTTCACGAGGAATTTGGATGCCAACTTCATTACCATGATATACCGTCGTGGACTTCTGCGATCAACGGATATGTGGTTTGGGGCAGGAAGCCGAGATTGGGTTCTTCAAGAGGACAACTACCCAAAACATCGCAGTCGCTTGTGTAGCAGATGGAAAGAGGAAAACGGCATAACTTCATTGGATTGGCTCTCACAGTCGCCAAATGCAAATCCGATCGAAAATGTTTGGGCTCTTATGAAGTTAAAACTACGTGGAAGAAAAATTAGTCGATAGCATGCATTTCCGTTGTACTGAAATTACAAAGAATGGTGGCGACTGGACGCCATATTAATATATTTGCGCAATAAATAATTAATCATTTTAAGATGCTGTGGACTTTGTTTTAAGATACCTTAATTTTTTCAGTGACTTAAGCCGATTGCTTTCTTGTTGAAACTACTGTAATAACACATTTAATAATTCATAAAATACTTTCAATAATAAAACAATAATACATATAAATCAAATATACATATAAATATAAATGTAATGTAGAGGGTTTTTCAATAGGGACATAACAATTTTTTAAAACACAGTATAATTTAAAATCGGGCTGAAATTTAATCCAGGTGTAGTACAAATGTTACATTTAAGTATGTATAGAATTCGATATCACTCATATAACCACCTCGAGCACGTTTGCGGCGACCGATTCTTTGTCTTGTTGGTATAAATCAACGACTAATGTAACCCCATAAAAAGAAATATAACAGAGTTAAATGCATGAACGAGGGTGCCATTCGTCCGGACTATTTCTCAAATTAGAACTTCCTCTTTAATAGATCAATTGTTTGATCTATGTGGCATGTGGCTTCAATGTGCCCCCAATTAATGATTTGGCTCATTTTGAACTGAAGAACTTACGGCTGCAATATTTTCGATACTTCGGCCGGTGCGTTGGCTCACTGGTACTGGATCATTCAATAGTGAATATGTTGACACGAATTTATCCATATAGCAGGCACAGCCTGTCTGGTTGGACGATTATTACGACCGAAAGTTGAAGTAATGATTCAGAATTTCGGTAATAATTTTAAGTATTTCCAAACCAAGTCCAATAAAAAAAATTTTGGGGTGCTTTTGTATTTAAATACAAAATTATTATGTCCCTATTGAAAAATACTTACTTACTTTACTTTACTTTTAATGGCACAACAACCCATGGAGGGCCTAGGCCGAGCTTTTCGCATCCACTCATGTTGTGCGTGTTATATTTGTACATGAATGGAAGGGACCTACAGTTTAATGCCGAATCCGAACAGCGAAGTGAAAAGCTTTTCATAGGCAATTTTTACTCTTGTAGGTTTGCCATTGCCTGCCAAGAGGTGGTGCCGGGTAGAAAAATTAACTTTTCTCCTTTTTGATTTTGCATGTGCCGAGATTCGAACCCCGGACACTCTGAGTAGCAGTCCAACGCACTACCACTACACCACAGCGACCACCAAAAATGAAAAATACTTCATGTACTCGTCAATGTGTAAAAAATATATATACATACATATGTATGTTGGTATAGCACTACTTTTTATGGAATGTAGCGTTAATTATTTGTATTTCCACAAGCGTGAATTGCAGCACCCAGCAAATGTTCATGATGTCTCACTAGCAAAGATTTTAATAGTATAAAGATGTATTACTCACATATGGTACATTTGCGCATGCGCATAAAAATTTGTGGTATACTTATAATAAATCCACCGAATATAACATAAGCAAAGCAAGAGAGCAAGAACGATGAGAAATCATCATATTTACTTATATGTACATATTGTCGAGTGTACTCGTAAATGCTGACGAAATATCAAAGCACAGAGTGCAATTGTATAGGTACATACTTTCTAGCAAAGATTTTTTTCAACAAGGATATCTTCGAAAGAGAGCAGAAGGCGTTGAAGATGAAAGACCAGAACCTAAGAGAAAAATTTCGAAGATGGCACTGAAAGGTGGAGAAGAAGTACATCTTGAAAATGCTGAATTTATATCAATTATATTTTAATATAATTATAATTATGCGGACGCGTACGATTTAAATAGCAAGCAAAAATACATCCAAGCTCGGAATAAAATTACCGGTACTGCATAACTTTTTCTTGAAGCTGTAAATGTTAGTGTATATAAATCGTTAAAAGACATGTTAATAAGTGAGTTTCACAAATCGTACAATTGTTCGGAACTTCACAAAAAGTTATCAAATCGCGAAAAGAAAGACTCCGAGTCGTTTCATGAATACGTTTTGCAGATGAAAAAAATTTGCTTTTTTGGGCAATATAGAGGAAGTTTCGGTAATTCAGTGTGTAGTCGATGGACTGCGCTTAAGACGAATTTAAATATTCATTGTCTGGCTCTTCATCATTCAAAGAACTTCACGAACGGTATGCAATTTATGACAGCATAATAAACAATGAAACCGTAAAAAAAAAGTTACAATAAGTCCGAGAAAAATGCTACGAAAAAGGACAATTATTATAATTGCGGATCGACAGAGCACAAAAAGAGTGAATGCAAATCGGAAACAAAGTGTTTTAATTGTAATAAAAGTGGCAAAATCTCCAAATATGTAACCATAATAAGCGATGTAACCATAATAAACGAAAGGGTGTATAACAAATATATATATATGCTTACTGAACCTATTGGTTACATCACGGTTGTCGTACAGATCGATAATTTGCAAATACATAAACCATAATTTGTAGGTATATCCAACAAGACAATAAAATATGAAACATTACTCAGATATGATTTTACGAAAATGTGTGATGGTAGCGGCTATAAATTCGATCACATAATTGTTGATATAGCAGACAAAAACGAATCTCAGTTAAGCGTATACAACATCGTTGTCTCAGAAATTGACGTTACCCAAAAATATAAAGCAGTCATTGAAATATTTATATTGCCTTATAAAACTATTACCGTCGATGCAGAATGCCCAGTTGTTATGAAGATAATACCAGATGGTCAAATAAAGCCATTTCGTCATTATCCGAGTAAATTACCAGTGAAAGAGCAAGAAGCAGTACGCAAATAGGAAGAAGGTTGGTTACAGAATGGCATCGTTCGAAAATCAAGTTGACAAGTGGCTAGCAGAGTTGTTGTTGTACAAAAGAAGTGCGGTGATTACAGGATATGTGTTGATTTTCGACAACTGAATTCGATGGTTTTGAAGGATTGTTTTCCGATTCCGTCAATTGAAGAAGTAGTGGACAAGTTAGAGAGGCGCTGAACATTTTGTGGTCATGGATCCGAAAAATGGATTCTTTTATATGCCCATAGAAGAATCGAATAAAAAGTTCACGGTTTTATCACGAAAGAGGGTTTATTTGAATTTAATAAAGGACAATTTGGTTTTTGTAAATCACCTGCAAATTTTATACGTTATGTCAGCCATATTTTTCAAGATTTGATAAATACTAATATAATTATAATGGAGTTGTATATGGACGACATTGTTATTTATGGTGAAACGGCTGTTATTTGTTTAGATAAACTTAAGGTTGTACTTGATACAGCCTCTCGTTTCAATAATAATTGAAAATAAAATGGTCAAAATGCAGTTTCCTTAAAACGAGAATTGATTTTTTGGAACATACTACACAATATGGCCAGGTTTGCCCTGGCCATACACAAAAGCAGTGGATAAGATTCCGATCCCAAAGAATGTTAGAGATGTTCAGACATTCTAAGGGCTTAGAGGCTACTTTAGAAAGTTTGTGTGCGGGTTTGCACAAATCGCTCGTCCTCTGATTTATTGAAGAAAGGATTGACCTTCCTATTGGGCTTAGAGCAGCAAAATGGAAAAAGGCACTCATAAAGGAGCCCGTTTTAAGAATATAGAGTAGAGAAGCAGTAACAGAACTGCCTACAGATGCGTCATAGTTTGGATTTGGGGTGACACTGCTGCAACTATTTATAGGTCAATTACAGCCAGTGTTCTTCTGGAGCAAAAAGACATCACTGCAGGAACAACGTCTGCGCAGATATATTTTGGAAGTAAAAGCAGCATATTTGGCGACTATGCGACTACGACATTACTTACTAGGTGTTAGTTTCAAGTTAGTGACAGATTTTTTATTTTTTTATTTATACATTCAACACTTAGGGTGTATCCCTTTGAATACAGAGCATTGTGTTGAATGGAAGGAAGATTTATAGGTGGAAGAAAGAAGGAGGGAGAATCAGAGAGGAAATGAGAGGAAATTACACAGGACACCGATAAAGGGATAGACGGCTATTGTGGCAAAATGTTATGCCTTTACCACAATGAACTTCATTTTATCAGTGTCGACTATGACCGCATGTAGCGCCAAAGGCTAAGCTTTTCGCATACACTCATATTGTGCGTGCTATATTTGTACATGAATGGAAGGGACCTACAATTCTATGTCGAATCCGAACGGCGAATTGAAAAGTTTTTCATAGGCAATTTTTACTCTTGTAGGTTTGCCATTGCCTGCCGAGATTCGAACCCCTGACACTCTGCGTAACAGTCCAACGCACTACCGCTACGCTACAGCAACCGTGGCTTTTAAGCAAACAACATCAAAGAAAGACGCACCTCGGGATGTGGCGCAGTGGTTAATGCACCTTCAAGATTTCACATTCACAGTTGAACACCGAACTGCAAATCGATTGACTTAGTCGATAACCAGTTATTGTCATGATAATATCATCGGAAATAACTACAAAACTCTAAAATCTGTAAAGTAATGAACGCATGAAAACTGCGTTGCTAGAACTGGATCCTACGATAACTACAAAATGAAAGGTGGACTTGTAAAACTATTAGTGGAATTGATTTGCTGTTTGTTCCAAAGTTGATGGAAATGGATATTATTAATAACGTGTATGAAGTGGGGCATTTTTCAGTTCAAAAAACAATGCATACAATTCAGCAGCAATTTCACATTCCTCACCTAGAGAAAAAAGTAAGTCACTTTGTCAGCAATTATATCAAATGTATTATCCATAGTAAAAAACTTTGAAACTTTTCTCCAGCGTATCGATAAAGGTGATACTCCTCTACATACTATGCACATTGACCACTGGAACACAATGGATGCTACTTCCAAGCAATACAAATATATTCTGGCTATAGCAGATAGTTTTTCTAAATTTGTATGGCTATTTCCTACAAAGTCAACTGGTGCTGAAGAGGTCGTTAGAAACTTACAAATCTGGGCCAACATTTTGGAATTGTTAGCGATAAAGGTACAGCTTTTACAACTCATATGTTCGACGATTTTTGTAAAGATAATAACATCAAACATATTCAAACAACAACGGATGTTGCTCGGGGAAATGGACAGATATAGATAGTAAACCGCACCATATTATCAGTTATTGCGAAACTGTCGTCGGATGACCCAAGCAAATGGTACAAACTCACTGGCCAAGTACAAAAGGGCATTAATTCCTGTGTTCACAGTTCCACCAAATTTTCCCCGTTTGAGGTACTGTTTGGTGTAAAAATGAACATAGACTTCAACAGTAAAATACTGGAAGCACTTCAAGAGGAGTTGGTGGATGATTTTGAAAAGGCAAGAGAACAAATTCTCGATGATGCCAAAAAGCAAATAGCTAATGCACAGAAACTCTATAAGAAAAATTTCGATAAAAAACGGAAAGGCGAGAATAAGTACAACGTTGGCGATCTAGTGGCAATAAAGATAACTCAGTTCATTGCTGGTAAAAAGCTTGCAAGCGAGGGTCCATTCAAAATTACAAAAGTTAAAAGGAATGGTCGGTACGATGTACGTAGTAAGAGCAGCAGATTTCGTCGGTCACAGTTTCTAGTTCTACATACCTATGATCGCAAATCTTTCAAATGTACCTTAATGTGCTCTAACAACAACGTTCAAATAAAATTACAACAATTGCAGCCAGTTATTATACAAAGACAATAAAATATAATAATTGTGTTTATGGTTTTCTGCAAAATCAAGAGGTATTTCGGTTTATCTGTAGAAATACTTCAGGAAATCTCTGATAAATCTATTTTAACTAGTCGATTCAATTAGGACCCATTCTTCTTCTTTCTTTTAATGGTATAACAGCTTATGGAAGGCCTAGGCCGAGCTTTCAGCATCCATCCATGTTCTGCGTGTTTTATTTGTAAATGAATGAAGGGGACCTACAGTTTTATGACGAATACGAACGGCGAAGTGAGAAGCTTTTCATCGACAATTTGTACTCTTGCGGGTTTGCCATTGCCTGCCAAGAGGTCGAACGCACTACCACAGGACCCATTACAACAAAAAATTGCGTTTGTTTGCGTTAAAACACATCCTTTCTAAAATTATAGCTTCAATTGGAAAATTATTGGGTTACGTCAAAATAAATAAGCTGAGATTATCTAATCTAATACCATAGATTATATATTTTTTATTTTACTATTTTTGAATTTCTATATTGTTATACCATATGTGTAAATATTTTATTTTCATTAATTTTTAAATAATTTATACCACCATTTTTGTTATATTCTGTTTTGAAAAATATACCTTTAAATCGTTAATAAATTAGATTAGTTACTACGTCGACATGATTTACTCTACGGTTGTTAAGGTCGCATGATTGGCATAACAATGCCACTCACCAACACATTCGTATTTGTTTGTACAAAGAAGAAAATTTGTGTTCTATGTATATTAAAACTTAGAACACAAAATTTCTTTGCTTATGTTTTGACAAAAATCTTTGCGTGAAAGTACAGTTGCACTACGCTTGTAATCTGTTCATTCATATTTTGCATTTACTATAACTATTTATTTTTTCGAGCCTGCAAAAAAAATATAACAAAAATATTTTAGATTTACCATTCAAATTGTGCTACGTACCGATTCACCTGCTAGTAAAATGCATCACCATACTTCATTATGATTCTGCGGCATATTTTGATTTGTGCAGCCCAGCGACCATCTCTTCGGTTTTATTACAGTTTTGTGGAGTGAGTCATTTTTACTGGTATCCAAACTTTCTGCATCCTATGCTGAAGCATTAGCGTGTATCTCCATGTTTGAATTGATCATAGTTTAAGCTAATGTGGCTGCTAGGCTGTGGTTATATTCAAATTTTACTCGGCGAACACCATGCAATTGTTGTTGCCCGAACACGAAAAGAGCACGCCGAGTATTCAGGGTGTCAATGAGATATTCTATAAAAAAAGAACAAAAATGTATGTAAAATAGAAAGAAAACATGCAAACCTGTACATCACTATCATATGCAGTAAAGCGAAGTTGCGAATGTTTTTAGTTTTTAAAAGTGAATATTAAATATATTATTCATAAAACTTTTGAAGAAAAATCATATTATTTTCATAATTTTTCAATTATATTATTATTATTATCCATATTGATAAAATCGTTTAAAGTTTTTTGGTATACCATTTAGTGTTGCCGTTGCGAACAATATAGTATTACAAAAACAACTGAATTTCGACAAAAAGTAATTCTGTTACGAACACCAATGTAACCACTATACCGAGCATGAGAGTAAAATATGATGTGTTCGTCGAACAGCGAACACCAGTGTAACCAGCACCTATGAGAATTTTGTGGAAAGCGAATAACAAAACAAAAAACTCTCATTTACAAATTTTTCGAGTATGGAAACGCTTTTTGGGTTAACACGTTCACCCACATTGTAGTGCGGGGCGGGATCTATAAGTTGTAAATACGAAAATTTTACAGAGTTGCATAAAAAGTTATATAGGTATATTTAAAATTTAGGAATTTTTTTTCTCTATATGATAAAAATGGCGAAAATATAAATAAAAAGCTAAATGGATTTAAAATGAAAAAAGGTAGGAAATCGGATTTGAAGTTAACAAACTAAGTATTTTATTAGGATGAAAGTTGAAAATATTGAAAAAAATAAAGTTACAAAATCTATATAGCGACCGAATGTGAAAATATCCAAAAGAATAGCGAAAAGAAGAAAAGTAGAAAGACTAAGGATAGAAGTTGATAGAATAGAAATTACAATTTTGTTCGTCAGTAGGACGTCTTATAGAAGTTTTCTTCTTCAGAACGTTTGCGTTTTGGGTTTCAGATTAGGGTTAATAGTATTCTTCTACTTCAAGAATATTATATCTATTAGGTGTACGTTCAGGGTAGTAACCAGTAAGAGCCTAGCTTTGTTTGTTTCGTATTTTTTTGCGCATTACCGGGACTGTCACGCCTTCTTTTTGGGCGCGATACCTCAACCCAACCCTCGTTAAGGTCACATTTTTCCTTAGACGTAGTACTACTATTTAAAGAAACTGTTACTTGTTCACTTAGTTTTCTCTCTATTGTTTTTACTTTTTTTTATAGGTCTTGTATAAAACGCTCAGGTGTTGTTGTTCATTTTATGTTATTGGTTGTTGATGATGTTTGTGTTTGAACCTGTGGCTGTTGTTGTAGTTGCTGATGTGGCAGTTGTTGTAGTTGTTGATCTTGTTGTTGTTTTCGATGTTGCTGCTGTTGATGCTTTGCGACTACCATTTTTGCAAGTTTGTGCTAAGTTTATACACAAACCTAAATAATTAATAGTAGACTGGTGGCGCTAGTAGCTGAATACCGATGACAGCTCGGACAGCTGACCGTATTTACACTTCGCGTTTGGGTGAAATTAAAATAAAATATTGTGAAACGGAAATATTGCGCTGTAAAATGTTTTTTTAATTCAACTAAATTTTGATTTAACAAAATTTAATAATTATTTTCTTTTTTTTCACAACAGTGTCCAGGCTAACGATTCGGAATAGCTCAATCGTGTCATTAAACCTTCGAACATCTCCACAAGAAAAAAAAGATTTTTAGTATGCAGAACTGCTGTCTAAAAATCAATACAATACATAGGGAGCTGACAAAAATTACACCCGAATTCAATTCATAAACTTATGAGAAATATAAACTTATGGGATGTCTCATAAGATTTTTATAAATTTAATTCTCAATTACAGCATCAAATCGATATCGTCGTCCTTGATCTCAAAAATAGAAATAGTTTTAAATCGACGTAAATTCGTCGGCTGCTGCAATGCTGCGCCCATGACACACGTAGCATTTTTCATACTGCAACTATCGTCAGTTCTCTTTTACATACATACATTTTTTCTTGACGCTTAATCGGGGTTTCGCTTAAACAAGAATATAACTAATATAATTTTAATCAATTTTTGTTTATAATTTAATTTTTGCAAAATGTAAAGGTAATATTCATGGATAAGCTGCTATCACACAGTGCAATCTCTTTTAATTTTTTTAAAATCATGAAGATTCACAACTTTGCATCTTACTACAATTACTACAACGGTGATAATTGTTCAAAGGACAAATAAGAATAAAGCAATGGAGCAAATATATAAATGAACAGAAAACTACGAGAAAGTTTAGGTAAAATCAGTTACCGTGCATTTTTGTCTAGCCCGAAAGTTTCTCATCGCTTTCACCCATAAGCTTCGTATGCACCTCTCAAGTAAAGCACAAACTTCATATAAAAAAAACTCTTAAGAAATGCCCAAGAAATTTTCTTGTGTCAAATTTACTTAAGCTAAGGGACCTACAGTTTTTATGTCGAATCCGAACAGCGAAGTGATAAGCTTTTCGTAAGCAATTTTTACTCTTGTAGGTTTGCCATTGCCTGTCAAGGATGGTGCCGTGTATAAATTTTGATGCTGTTGCTTTTTTTTTTATTTATTTATTTTTTTTTTTTTTCGCCTGTGCCGAGATTCGAACTCCTGACACTCTGCGTCAGTCCAACGCACTACCACTACGCTACAGCGACCACAGCATGACACTCTTGTCAATGTTCGCAACTCGAATTATTTTCTCTAGCATAAGGTTAAAGTCGCTTCAGGGGAATCGCCTGATTTGAAACCACTTTTGGTATCACATGGCGCGGAGAGGCCTGTCTCGTTTAGTGTCATTTTGAAAAGACAAATAAGCTTTGCAGGGATTGCAAAATCAGAAATTGTGGCATACAAGTGATCTACTCGTGCTATCGAAGGGGTTTTTATAATCAACGAATAAATGGTGGGTGCCAATTTGCACATGGAACACAAGGTAAACTTCGTGAGTCCATGCTCAATTCTTGCGCTTTTCCGTCTCAAGTCGACACACGGCCTCCTTGGGGCACCCCTGGATGGCGATCTGACAGCCATCAGTGAGCTAACTAATGCATGGATTGGGCGGGGTTCTCCGTTGCCTTAAATGAACGGTTGTGCGTCGGGATTGGATCCCATGTCTTATCTAGGATTTGGTGTTGCGTGAATATCTGGTCGATGGTGGATTTACCAGTCAAGAAAGACAAAGTCCAATAAGTTTGTTGACTGAATGGGATTCAATATTTCACACAGTACGCTCGATAGAACTTACCACGGTAGTTGGCGCAGATCACCTTTCTTGCTGAGGTTCCAATTACTTGGTATGCTTTCATTCGACCATTTTCTGCATAGAGGCAGGTGCATGTGTTTTGTGATCACTTCACCTCCAGTCTTAAACAA
Source organism: Palloptera scutellata (assembly GCA_958295655.1). Taxonomy (NCBI): domain Eukaryota; kingdom Metazoa; phylum Arthropoda; class Insecta; order Diptera; family Pallopteridae; genus Palloptera; species Palloptera scutellata. The sequence goes on from OY282450.1 coordinate 59,657,347, forward strand.
ATCAGCAAGCACCTGCAGCCTTATTCTTTTTCAGTCGAACGATGACTGTTGAGACCACGTTTTCCGCTTCCAGTGCAGGGTCATCTCTATTAGGCAGCTGTGAGAAGTTTTCCCTCCAAAACTACATAATACCCTGGACAACTGTCCGTCTTGGTCCTTACAGGAAGAGGCTCCGGTCTTCAAACTGTTAGTCACGCGTCTTATTCTTCTCAAGAATTTTCGGACCTCATTTCTGTCCCGAAACATATCGATATCATTAAACTCACATCTTTCTGCTTGTCTTTTCTTGCATCTGAAAATACGTTTCTCTCCCTGGGAAAAACTCTCTGTATAGCTCCTTACCACAGACTTTATTAATAAAGTTAAAATTAATAATAATGCCTATAAATTTTGGTATTGCTTAAAGTTGAAATTAATATGCGTAGAACAAAATTAATAAACTCAAAATTCAAGTTTATTGTAATAAAAGGCCCAAAAAAATAAAACTTCTTCTTTGTTTGCTGGTTTTTTCTTCTTTTATTCGCACGTCCAGTTGCTTCGCCAGTCGCTGTTCGAATAATTCGAGCCCAGCAAGTGTTACAAAAGGCAAATTAAAAGTGGTGTGAGACAAGTGTTCTATTTCACCGAATTTGAATTGAAATATATATGGAAAATTTTTAAAAACAACCGTTCGCGTTGGGTTGGTTTTGCTGCTCTTAATGTGAACATTTAATGTGAACAGATTACACTTCAAAATTTTTTTTACTTTAGTTCGAAATTTGTAAATTCATCCGTACTGAAAACCAGTTACTTTTTTTTCAAAAAAGCAATGATATCAGTCAAAGTTAATATTTCTCAAAGTTTCAATACTTTGTGGCAAACGTGAAATATATAAAAGATAATACTGTGCGATATGTATGTATGTATAATCTGAGTAAAATAATTGTAGCTAAAAAGTAATTACGAGCTATAATTTTGGTAGCTAAGGACAGAAACTAATTTTAGCTACAAAATAGCTAAACTAGCAGCACTGGCTGGGGATCAGTTCGCAAATTGGGGAAAACACTGGTTAACCGAAAACCGGTTGTTTTTGCATCCCTGATTGACACATCAAACACGGTTGCCAGATTTGAGATTTGAGAGGCATTAAATTTTTAGCACTTGGTGATATGTCAAACTGGGGAAGAAACAGTGTTCATTATATCCTCATTTATATTGACATTTTGACATTTTTAATAAGTCATTCTTTTTCATTAAAATGCATTATTTTTATATCTATTGGCAAAAACAATGTAATGGAACATCATCATATAGCATTGTAATCTTCTTCTTGTAGTAGCTGTGGTGTAGTGGTAATGCGTTGGACTGCTACGCAGAGTGTCCGGGGTTCGAATCTCGGCACAGGCAAAATCAAAAAGTAGAAAAAATAATTTTTCTACTCGGCACCACCTCTTGGCAGGCAATGGCAAACCTACAAGAGTAAAAATTGCTATGAAAAGCTTTTCACTTCGCCGTTCGGATTCGGCATTAAACTGTAGGTCCCTTCCATTCATGTACAAATATAACACGCACAACATGAGTGGATGCGAAAAGCTCTTCCTAGGCCCTTCATGGGCTGTTGTGCAATTAAAAGTAAAAGTAAGTAAGTAATCTTCTTCTTTTTCTTTTAATGGCACAAAAGCCCATGGTGTTCCTAATTGTTATGAAGAACCATTTTAATATATGGCAATACTGAATAAATTATACAATTTCGAGCTGCAATTTCAGTGAAATATATGAAATTTTTTCTCAAAATAAATGAATAGAATGAAGATAAAATTATAAATGGATGGTATTTTTAAATCATTGGCCTCTATCGGTTCACATATATTATGGAATATGAACATATCTCCATGTAGGCACATTAAAACTATAATATATTGGGGAAATTGCTGTTTAGCGGTGGAGATTATTAAAAATAAAATTCAGACACCGCGATTCAACTACACTGGTCGCTTTCACATTCCAATTTTTATACATTTGAACATTTACCTTCAACATCATTTTATAATTTATTTTAATCAAAAAATTTTTGTTCTAAAAGTGTGGAGTATAAAAAAAAATAATTTGTAATTTTACGGGGCAAACAATAAACACAACGGATTTACAGCCTTTTGCTTTGATGTTTAATGATGAACTCGCACTTACATGTGTGGACACTCAGACCACTTTTTTATTTTTATATTTTTTGATACTTACAACACCCATATGATTGCAGTGCATTGTGTTGATCGAAAGGATGATTGATAGGTATAAGGAAGAAGAAGGGAGAATGAGAGAGGGAATGCAATCACAGCACACCGATAAACAGATAAACAGCCATTGTGGCAAGTATTATGCCTTTACCAAAATGAACTTTTTAGTTTATCAAAGCGAGTATGACCGAATGTAGCGCCACAGCCGAGCACTCATGTTGTGCGTGTTATATTTGTACATGAATGGAAGGGAAGTACAGTTTTATGCCGAATCCGAAAGGTGAAGTGAAAAGCTTTCCATATGCAATTTTTACTCTTGTAGGTTTTGCCATAGTCTGCCATTGCTTGCAACTCTTTTCGCTATTTTAGAAAATTTTTCGAAGATAAAAGTATTCTTAACTTGCAGCCATTTAGTTGCTCGTGTCAACGCAGAGTACGTTGAAAAAAGTACTCGACAAGAACCGGTTTTTATCACATAAAAGTCATTCATTCTGTCATTCAGCTTTTGGCAACCCTAGTGTCCATAAACTTGCAGGAGCCTGAAAATAATAAAGTTGGGCAGATATTTTGATTGAGTGAAGCAAATGCTTATTATTAAAATGGCCCAATCGTGGATAAGTTTAACACGTTGTTGTCTTTGCCGTCGAAAAATTACTTCAAACAGGGGGCATATACTAGTTGAAACAAGTACGTGTCCAGTTTCAAAAAAGAGTGTTCGTGACGTACTTGAGCATTTAGCTCGTCTTATTAAAATTGAGCTTCCTATTTCCCGTAAGGATTACCTCTGCCACAACTGCCAAGAGAAACTTTTCGATTACGATAATGATATGGTACGGCTATTACAAAAACAACGAGGTCTCACACGGCTTGTTGAGAGCGCAATGATTTATATAGACTCTGACTTGGAAGATGAGTGTAATGAGCACATGGCAACGTTGGAAGAGTTGAATGATGATATAGTTTTTGATGATTCTCAAATTTCGGACATTGAAATAAGGCAAACAATGCTTGAAGCTATTGATACCTTTAAAAAGGAAAATAAGCCTGGGACGTGCAGTCGTTTCCAGTCGCTTCCAGTTCTCTGTCAGAAACCAAGACGTGAGTTAATTCAATGTAATCTGTGTGCAATGCGATTTAAGAGCAAAATTCGCTTACAAAAACATATATCACAGGCGCACAAGAAATTTAGTTGCGAATTGTGTACTTATAGCCACCGCAATGAGGACTACGTAATGTTGCACACGAATGTACACGAAGGTCGAAATGAAAATCAATGTCGTTTTTGTGATAAAGAATTTACTACAAAAATTAGTACTATTAGACATATGGAAGTGCATTTCAACTCAAAAAAATACCAATGCGACAAGTGTGGTCTCTGCTTCTCACAGACAACAGTGCTATATAATCATAAGCTACAACACGAGGCTGAGGAACAGCCACTACGGTGTGAAATATGTAACCAGGTTTTTAAAACGAAACGTACGTATCGTCATCACATGATAACACATCGTGTTGACCGTCCCCGGTATAGCTGCGATTACTGCGCCAAAACCTTTACTGAAAAATACACACTAAAAGTTCATAAACGCACCCACCCTGAATCAATGCAATCTCCAAATTCTCAACATCAACCGAGATCAACAATGGAATATATAGTGCAGTCACAACAACAAACAGGATCTGTTACGGAGGGAAAGTATAATTGTATTATATGCGATCAGCTTTTTGCAAACAAAGATAATTTGAATAAGCATATGGAAAAAGAACATGATGTAATCCTCAAGTCTCTGACACTCACTAATTTTTCACAGTATGAGGTGGTTGCAAATGAGTCGAAAAAACCGTGTCATATTTGCGGGCAAATGTTCAGCGCGCAAACCAATTTAGATTTTCATCTAGAACATGTTCATGGCGTTTCCTTTAAGTGAAGTGCCATGCTGAAATACATTATTTAATAATAAATTCTTAAATTCAAATTAAGTTTTTATAATTTCAAAATTTTTGTATGTTTAATAAATTTAAATAAATAATTTTTGCAGGCTTACTAAAATATCGTGTTCCTCAAAGATTTAAATACTTACCACTGTATTAACTGTTTCTGGGACGTATATTAGATCCCGTATTTTTATTATTGCAACATATTTGTTTATGTTTTGTATATGATAAATTTCTTGCAAACAATTAATTAGATTTTAGAAATCAGTTTCGCTTACAAATTTTGAAAACTCAATTGGACGAGGGGGGCCGTCCTAACGCACATTAGACTGACTACCGTAATTTTACATTTTATTGAATATGTAACCTGTATAAAAGTTTCAGCTTCCTGTTTTTTACATTTTTGAGTGTGATATCTGTTAATCACCCGTGACTGAACAGAGGATATTGATGTATTTCACTAATATAACCAAATATACTCTAACCTCTTTCTACATGTTTTTTTTTGCAAAGATTTTTCAACATTGTTTTATTTTTTTCATTTATTTTTCGAAATAAAAGAATGGTGGCTTTAGAAGTGTGGCTCACACACCATTTCGGACAATGAAGCTAACTTGCGTTTTAATTAAATGATCAGGTGCGAACCAAAAATTATAAAAGTTGACCATTATTATTGCTAAACAAAACTGTTGTGTTCTCGCAGATAAGTTTTATTATTTTTATTGGTATCAGGCAAAAGAAAAATAACTAGTTTCAACACAAAAATGCAAATTCTAGATCGCCTTCCATCAAACGAACGATACATATCTGTTCCAAAAGGCATTAAAGAAAGCATAGTGTTACCTTGACGTTTAATAACGTTATTTTATGTTATGTTTAGTTGCTTTAATTTAGTTTTTACTGAAAAACAAATTCATTTTTCATATCCATGTGCTGCATTTTTAAAATAAAATTAGTTCTTGTATAAAATCCATATATTTTTTTACGAAAGGAATCTTTGTCACAGACTCCTGATCTATAAAGCTAGATAGTCAAACACAAGGCGTTTTTAAAGGGCAATGTCATCTTTGAGTATTCTTTTTTAATTTGAAATTTTAAAAACAAAACCCTGTTTACTAAACACTTTTTTATGGCACTATAACTTTTGCTCTCTGAGGTAACTTTGCGCTATTATCTGCCTGGGTCGGATATTCACACTTTTTTTTTTCATTTGTACGTACGTAGGCATGTCAGTGCGAAGACCAAAGAATCAATCATTTTGATTTCTGAAGATCTAAAATTAATAAAATAGCAGGTGGGTAGTTTTTGCTAACTGCGGCAGTAATCGCCTTTTAATAGAGAAGGTTTAATTTGGCAAAATCACAATTATGATTTTTTACTGGTGAAGAAGTTCCAAAGCTAGTAGCCTTCATCAGATATTTCAATTTGGTAATCTGGATATTTGGTTTGTAAAACCTGTTTAGATTCTTTATGATCGGCCTTTCCATACCCCTAGAAATTTATTCGTAAATAATATTAGTTGGCGGGTCAATATCGTCACTTTAGTTGTGATATAATATTTATGTTATTTTTCAACTATACCGCAATTGAATCTGGTTGCACGACTTTTTATACATTTTTTAAAAATATTTGACTCTTTTAAGTAAAACCAAATGTGTTTTACATTGGTAAATGTTTGATCACAAAAACTTTTATCACAAAAAAAAAACGATTATCTCGAAACTAGTTTTTCAATTTCATAACTAAGGTGACGAAATTAGCAAGTTGATAACTGAGATAATAAGAAAATACCTGGGAATAGCCATAAACTTTTATTAGTTTACCACTGGGGTTATGATCAATTCTTCCTCCACCAAGACATTCAGTTTCTAGTCCCAATCCTTTACACGATGAGCTAACACGTTCGTAGATATCAGCTTAAACATTTAAAATTATTTCCGATAATGTTTTGTCTTTGGTAATTGAATTTGATACTTACAGTGCCACTCGCAATCAGTATATCCACGGACAATTTGTTTCGAAGGTTCGATGCCATCGGACTTTTCTTTCCCATAAACTTTTATCAAAACATATTTAAAAATCCCTTCTTCGATATCTACTAAAGGAACGGCATCCAAATATTTTCCAGTCATTTTGCCCAACGATCGAAATCCTTAAATACAGAAGTCTACTTTTCAAACGTACTTGCATACATGTAAAAAAAATGTTTTCTAAATAAATGACGAGGGGGAAATAAGAGACTAATACCAGCTGATTTTAACATTTTTCAGATTAAAGGACGATATCACACTAGCAACAGTTACCGCAGGGCAAATTTTTGCCCATTTGATTCGGTTCAGTAAGTATTTGATAGACTTTATGATATTTAGATTTTTAGGTAAGGCATTTAGAAGCAATTTCTGAAAAAAAAATTAAAACATTTGAAGCCCTCCAAGCAACCCTAAATCAACAAAAAAATAATTTAAATTAAAACCACAAAAGTACACAATCTACGGTCTACTTCTCAACGAGCATCACCTATAATTTTCTTCAAGGAAATTCTTGTTCTATCGGGCCATAACAAGGAATTTGGACTTTTTGCTTAGCAATACGTTTGATTTTACTTAAATAAAAATAATTTTTGTTTCATTCAAACATTGAACGGATTTTATATCGATATAGCGGGGAAATATTTTGAATTCATGGTAGTATCGGTAATCGACTTTTAATTAAAATTTGTACTTTAAATTGTCAAACTCGATCGAAAGTCACCTATACTTCCGACTTTTAGTGCAAAATAAAAACAATAAATTAATGTGCAACCATATACAGACAATGTAACTGATCAAAATTTAGGGAGTTATCAAAATATATTGTTTTGCTTGGGGTTGTTTTTAATAATGACTCATGGAAGGCAGTTGTGTAAAATGTACGAGACCAAAATTAATAAAAAAAAAACTCTTCACAATTATTTTAACATATAACATTCGACATCTCAGATGTGGGGTTGTGAACAATTCAGTACACACTTTATAGGGAATTATTATTACCACTTCAGGCACTATAAATTCAGTTACGCTTTCAGTTTCCACTCCTGTTGTTAAACCTTCAGTTGTTTTGCATTTTGAGCAAAAAGTCTTAACGAGTGGTCGCTGTGGCGTATTGGTAGTTCGTTGGACTGCTACACAGAGTGCCCGGGGTTCGAATCTCGGCACAGGCAAAATCAAAACGTAGAAAAAATCATTTCTCTACACGGCACCATCTCTTGGCAGGCAATGGCAAACCTACAAGAGTAAAAATTGCCTATGAAAAGCTTTTTATTTCGCCGTTCGGATTCGGCATTAAACTCTAGGTCCCTTCTATTCATGTACAAATATAACACGCACAACATGAGTGGATGCGAAAAGCCCTCTTCAGTAGTAATTATTGCCACTACTTCTTAAGCTCCATCTTCAGTTGTTAGCTGGTCCTTAGCTGCTGTGTCTATCATACCGCCAACACCTTCAGTGCCTTCAGACTTCCGTCCCCGCAGGAATTTTATGTACCCATACTGACCGAACAACAGTGACCAAAAAACTAACGGAATAACCTCGAAACAATAGAAAATTAGTTAGGGACCTGCAGAATAAAAGTAAATGGATCAAAATTTGTCCATCTTACTCGTCGTTGACTCTCAATAATTGTCCTATTCCCAAAAAACATAGTGTTAACTACCTTGGCATGTACATTGACAAAAGATTAACCAGGAAAACATATTGAATCAAAAAAGACCCTATCAAAAATAAAAGCATCGAAACTACATTGGTTGTTACATGGAAACTACAAGCTGATCCTGGACAACAAATTGCTTCTCTATAAGGTGGTTATTAATCCTATCTGGACGCATGGCATTCAACTATGAAGAACTAAGTCTTCATCGAACATGAAATAACTTAAAAGCATGCAATCGTTACGTAATCCACAAATCTCTTTCTAATGATAGATACGTGCTGTCACGTATCATACGTGCCTGTCAAATTACTCAGATTCTTTAGTGAAGGACAGTATTCAGAATCGTTTGTCTTCGTAACACATATTTATTTGTTATTAAGTAAACTGGATACAAGTCCTTACTAACTATAAATATGTATATAAGGTATGGTATTTATTTAGTCTACTGATAATATCTTACAGGCTTTACAAAAATTATTGAACTAAAAAAAATGTTATTACTTACTTACTTACTTAGCTGGCGCTACAACCGATGATCGGTCTTGGCCGCCTCCACAAAGCTCCGCCAGTCACTTCTGCTATGCGCGCGCTGGCGCCAGTTGATAAGGCCAAGTGCATTCAGGTTGCCCTGCACCTGGTCTTTACAACCGAGATTAGGACGTCCCCTTCTGCGTGTTCCTCCACCGTGGTTCGAATAAAACACCCTTCTAGCCGGAGCGCTTTCTTCCATTCGCTCAACATGACCCAGCCAGCGAAGCCGCTGGAGTTTTATACGCTTGACTATGTCAGTGTCGGCGTACAGCTCATACAGCTCATCGTTCCATCTTATTCGAAACACGTTGCTGGATCCTAGATATACGAATTCCTTGACGACTTCAAAAGTGTAGTTGTCAACAGTGACATTTTGTCCAAGACGCCGTGACTCTTTGTTTGTTGACACAAGGTATTTCGTTTTGTCCTCGTTCACCACTAGACCCACTTCCAGGTTGGAGAATGCTGCACTGACTGCTCGAGCGTTTTTGCCAATGATGTCAATATCATCAACGTATGCTAGCAGTAAGACACTCTTGTAGAAGATAGTGCCAGAGATGTCGATGTTCGCAGCTCGAATTATTTTCTCCAGCATAAGGTTAAAGAAGTCGCACGAAAGGGAGTCACCTTGTCTGAAACCTCTTTTGGTATCAAATGGTGCGGAGAGGTCTGTCCCAATTTTCACTGCACTGGTGGTGTTGGTCAGTGTCATTTTGCAAAGACGAATGAGCTTTGCAGGGATACCAAAATCAGACATTGCGGCGTACAAGTGATCCCTAATCGTGCTGTCGAAGGCGGCTTTATAATCGATAAATAGATGATGGGTGTCGATCTGTTTTTCTCGGGTCTTTTCCAGGATTTGGCGTAGTGTGAATATCTGGTCGATGGTGGATTTACCAGGCCTGAAGCCACACTAATAAGGTCCAATCAGTTTGTTGACGATGGGCTTCAGTCTTTCGCACAGTACGCTCGATAGAACCTTATATGCAATATTAAGAAGGCTTATCCCACGGTAGTTGGCGCAGATCGTGGAATCACCTTTCTTATGGATTGGGCAGAGTACGCTGAGATTCCAATCACTTGGCATGCTTTCATCTGACCATATTCTGCATAGAAGCTCATGCATGCGTTTTTTGAGCTCTTCGCCTCCGGTCTTAAACAACTCAGCAGGCAGGCCATCTGCACCTGCAGCCTTATTGTTTTTCAGCCGAGCAATGGCTGTTAAGACCTCCTCATAGTCAGGCGGCGGTACTTCAATGGCGTGAGTGATTGGGGTTTCCGGAGTGGGTTCCGCAGTGGCGGGATTATTGCCGTCTTCGCCATTAAGCAGCTGCGAAAAGTGCTCCCTCCATAATCTCATTATGCCCTGGACATTTGTCACCAGATTTCCGTCTTCATTCTTGCAGGAAGAGGCCCCGGTCTTCTATCCTTCAGTCAGGCGTCTTATTCTTTCAAAGAATTTTCGGATCTAGTTCCTGTCCCGTAACATTTCGATCTCATTGAACTCACGTCGTTCTATATTTATTTTCTTGCGCCTGAAGAGACGTTTCTCCTCCCTCCTCAACTCTCTGTATCGCTCCTTAGCAGCTCGCGTTGCATCTGACTGCAGCGTAGCTCTATAAACTGCGTTTTTCGCTTCAGTAGCATCGCGACACTCTTGGTCGTACCACATATTTCTCCGTCGACGGTGGTAGCCTAGCACCTCTTCGGCAGCCGTACGCATAGAGCGGGAAATGTGCATCCACTGCGCGCATGTATCATCAAGTTGAGGGTGTTTTGCGAAAGGAGAAGTGTAAGTTGGTTGGCAAAGGCTTTGGATGTCTGTTATGATTGCAGCTTTTCGACATCCAGCTTTCTCTTTGTACCTATCCGTACGCGATTTGCTACACATATACGTGTGCAGACCTTGGCTGCAACCAAGTAGTGGTCTGAGTCGATGTTTGCACCACGTATTGTGCGTACGTCTAGTACATTGGAAGCGTGCCTTCCGTCGATCACAACGTGATCAATCTGGTTTCGTGTGTTTTGATCAGGGGACAGCCAAGTGGCCTTATGGATATCTTTATGTTGGAATCTGGTGCTACTAACTGTCATGTTTCGTGCGGCGGCGAAGTCGATCAGTCTCATACCGTTATCGGTGGCTTCGTCGTGGAGACTGAATTTTCCGATCGTCGGACTAAAGAGACTCTCCTTGCCCACCTTGGCATTAAAGTCGCCTAACTCGATTTTGACATCGTGGCAGGGGCAATGCTCATAAGTTTTGTCAAGGAGCTCGTAGAAGTCATCTTTGGTCGTTTCATCCTTCTCATCCGTCGGGGCATGGACACAAATTAGGCTGATGTTGAAGAATTTTGCCTTGATGCGGATAGTGGCTAGGCGCTCGTTCACGGCCGTGAACCTCGAGACTAGATGACGCAGTCTCTTCCCACCCACAAATCCAACACCAAATTCGTGTCTCGACGCATGACACTTAATTTGCTATTGTATTTATGAAGAAGTATCTGATAATTTAAGATTTCTACGTTGCTTTATGGAACTTTGACAGCAGAAATTCTAAGTTTCATTGGAATTTCAAGCAGTATTTTAATAAATTTAAAATATATAATTATAAAAATGGAGTATACAGTAGTAAATTATATTAAATTATAAATGTATTGTATATATGTAGTAGAAAATTTATGTAAACTCGTAAATGCATCAAAAGTTTATAAATGTATAAACTTGTCAAAAATTAAAGAAATTTGAAATTTTGGCTAAGGTTTTATAAGTTTATACGGTTTGCAAGGCATTTAATAGTTTATTGAATCCCATTACTTACTTACTTTTTTGTGTTGCAAACAAAAATATGATGTTTAGTTGTATGTGGTTGGACATTGTAATATAACTGGCCCTTCTTTTGTCTACGGTAAAGTGATATTTTATTACTTCATATTACTTCACATCATGCCCATTATAACCAAGATTATTATGCTGGTAGCCAAACGCCTCACATGTGTTTTAATGTTACATGGTGTCAGATGTGAAAAAGGGGGAAAAGGACAAGTCATAAGAACGAAATTTATGAAATTGTTAAAATTAAAATTTATATATGTAAATACATAAAATTAAAATAAACATATAAAAGAAGACAAAGAACGTTCGGGAAAATTTTGGTGCTAAATTAAGAGTTATTTGTTATTTGTCCAGTGACACGGCGAACTCAAAATGGCTTGATCAAAGCAGGAGAAAATAATCGAAAGAAAAAGACAAATGAGAAAAGGATAAAAAAAAATAAGGACACTAAGGTTTAAAAATAAAAAGGTAATTGCAAAATAATAAATTCACAATAAGACCAAATTTATGTTGAGCGAATGGAAGAAGGGGTTTCGGCTAGAATGGTGTGATTCACGTCGTGATTTCCGTTGCTAAGACCAGGTACAGGGAGACCTGTCTGCACTTGGCGGCAGCACGCGAGTTACGTCCAAAACCTAAATAAATAATAAGTTAAGCTTTCTAAAGTTAAAGAAGTTTTTATAAATATGTTGATAACATATATCAACAATATATGTATGTATACTGAACAAACAAACTAGGATTAAGAAACTGATCTGCATATAAAGATATAAATATTAAGTTGGGTTTTCCAAAGATATTGCAATCCTATATTGAAATTTTATAAATATGTAGTAACTAGGATTAAGAAACTGATCTGGGATCAGTATATAAACAAATAAAAATTGAGATAAAAAGAAAGTCTTAAGATTTAATTTTTTAATTACCACATATTTCTCCGTCGACAGTGGTAGCCTAGTACCTCTTCGACAGTCGTACGCATAGAGCGGGAAATGTGCGTCCACTGCGTGCATATATCATCGAGTTGAGGGGTGTTTTGCGATAGGAGGAGTGAATGCAAGTTGGTTGGCGAAGACTTCGGCTGTCTGTTGTTATTGCAGCTTTTCGACATCCATCTTTCTCTTTGTACCTATCCGTACACGATTTGCTACATATATACATGTGCAGACCTTGGCTGCAACCAACGTGGTCAATGTGGTTTCGTGTGTTTTGATCAGGGGACAGCCAAGTGGCCTTTATGTTGGAATCTGATGCTACTAACTGTCATGTTTCGTGCGGCGGCGAAGTCGATCAGTCTCATACCGTTATCGGTAGCTTCGTCGTGGAGACTGAATTTTCCGATCGTCGGACCAAAGAGACTTTCCTTGCCCACCTTGGCATTAAAGTCGCCTAACACGTGCATTGAATATCGTGGGAAATGCTTTTTGGTTTGTCGAGCAGCTCGTAGAAGGCATCTTTGGTCGTTTGATCCTTCTCATCCGTCGGGGCATGGACACAAATGAGGCTGATGTTGAAGAATTTTGCCTTGATGCGGATAGTGGCTGGTGAACCCCGAGACTAGATGACGCAGTCCCTTCCCAACCACAAATCCAACACCAAATTCGTGTCTCGTCGCATGACAGCTGTAGTAGATATCACAGGATGCTCTTTTGGAGCAACCCTGTTCCGTCCCTCGCATTTCCTGCATAGCGGTGATGTCAGCTCTAGATTGTTGGAGGGCATCCACCAGCTGGATAGAGGCACCTTCCTTGTAGAGGGTTCGGACATTCCAGGAGCATATCCGCAAATAATTGTCCTTTGGGCGTTTGCGGGAGTCGTCAACATTAGGGGGGTTTACAAATACTCCTATTTGAAAGATTAACATCGTTATCAGCTATTACTGGTAGTGAAACATTTTTATCTGCCACCGCAGTACTGGTAGATGGAACATTTCCATCCCAAGACATAAATTTTGCAAGGGAGTTTCTTTGCTTTTCATTTTCCCTCATTTGAATTTTTTTTCGTAGTCGTTTTTGTGTGCCAGACTCGAAAGTTCTTTTCATTTTAAAGTATATTTTTCAACAATTTTTTTTTAAATAAAATTGTATAATTGTTGAGTGAATTAAGAATTATTAAATGATGAAAGAAACAACGTTGGTCTTGGTAGTTTTAAAAAAAAAACTGTTGGTTGTTCTGAAAATATCAATCTCAAATCAAAATTTAAATTATGCTAATAGAAATACTCAAACACAAATAATTGTTCTCAATATTCAAAATCATCCAACGAAAATTTGATGTTAACGCAATAAAATTCAAACAAACAATGAAATGAATGAAATTGCATTTTTCAAACGAAATATAGAAACGCATAAGCAAGCTTTGGTTCTTTTTTTCCTATTTGCTTTTGAAAATGCTAAAATTTGTATATGTATATCTTGTGTTTTGTGTATCATATATTTTATTTTGTAACGGCCTACTACAATCGCAAATAAATATAGTTCAGTTAATAGTATTAAATTTGAATTGGATATTTTAAATATTTATATTTAAAATTTTAAATTCTACGACTATTTTATTTATTTTATAATTTTTTTTTAAATTATGGAGGCCCTTATAAATCGGGCCTCCGAAATCAGTTTAGGCGATTGAAACCGTTAGACAAAAGCCTCAACTCTAGGGCAATCATTAAAGCTTTAGAGTCAAATTCCACCATCTTGGGCCATTAGTTGGACTAGCACTATTGCTTGCAGATTGGGATCAACGAAAAAATTCTTAATAACGCTGCACGATGTATAATGAAAGTGGAAGAAAAAGATACTTGGGAGGGGGTGAATGGGGTTTGCCTCAAGAAAACATGCTGAAGTATTCAATTATTGCAAGACTATAAAAGGAAGCAATCTAAAAGAATCAAAATTTTTTAAAGATCTAAGTATGAAATAAACGAAATATATTTATGCGATCCATCAAAAGCAAATATTTATACACTGGACTAACTGCTCAATTCTAGTAAAATTTTGTAATTTTGTAAGAACTATTTTGTCAGGTTTGATGTTAGTGAATTTTTTGTAACCCCAAACCTACTTCTAACCTGACATCAAAAAGATTGCTGAACATTTTCTAAAAAGCTTGTTTGTTTTGACAGTTGTGAATGGTTGACACCGCTGAGTATTTAAAAAAGTTTGCGAGTAAGAAAAGTAAAAAGTATATCAGTAAAAAAAACTGTTTCTCAAAATATTTCAATAGATTCATATTTTACATATTTTTTCAAAATATGAATGCACCACGCAGGAGCAACTGCGTCATTCCATGGCGACTAGGCCTAAACTAGTTAACGAGTTGTGGGCACAGATGGCTTTCCATTCCATAGGATAAATCCCTTGCCCGAAAAGTAAACATAAAAAACTTACAGGTTTTGGTCTATTTAATAAATAAAATAAATAAATAAATAATATACAATAAATAAATTTTTATTTGTTAGTCATTTACAACATCTCTACTATACATTGACATGTAATACTGCAGTTAACTCATTTTAACACAAAAGGCACTTAACATACCTTTGTGCTTAACCATCGTTATTGAAATTACATATTTTTACTTGGGATATCTACTTCTGATGCGTACACCTTCTCTGAAGGTGTTAAAGCAGACATAGCTGGACGATGCATTTTCCACTTCCCGGATATTTTGCGATAAGTATTAAAATGAAAAGGTTCATGTGCATTCGTGTCTGATGCAAACTACATTTCTCATTTATTTACTGATGTACAAAATGTAACTTTTCGTACAAAATGAGCCTTACAAAATTATAAAAGGCGACTAGAAATTAGCTCTAAGTCTACTAGAAGATGGTAGTTAAGAAAACTAGAAATAACGGATCTAAACAAAATTTTAAAAAATAACTAGTAATGACAATCAGCAGTCCTGCAGACAATGTAGTAATAATGGTAAAAATAATAATATCAATTATTACCGTAACAATTATAAAACTAATAATTATAACCCTAATAATAATAATACTAATATCTATAACCGTAATTATAACGGCAATAATAGTAATAGCTATAACCGCTATAACCGCTATAATAATGGTAATAATACATAATAGTAACAACCATAATCGTAATAGTTTCCCATGAGCGTAGAACAGAAACAACATTTAGATTTAGGGCATAGTTCAAATAATAGTAATTTAATGGACATTAGTAATGTCGAACAAAATTAAGTAAATTCTATACATAACATTGCCTCAAGGTTTAAATTACCCTTAGTCACAATCACTGTAGGCAGGCAGAGGAGCAGATGTATAATAGAAATTATTGAACCAACATAATTAAACGAAAAAAAAATTTTACTTAACGGACACAAGTATATATCGCCCGGGATAATTTTATATTCTTTATATGTAGCGTATCTCTCTCAAATTTTAAAGGTGAATAAAAAAAACATTAATGTATAATAAAACTTCAACTCACAGTTATTCCATGAACCCAGTAGTAACGATGAAAGGCCTTTCTGGTTCGCTTAATTTGGGGAGAAAAATTAGTTAGTAAAAAATATACAAAAAAAAAAATTGATTTCCCAGATATGTACATGTGCTTGTCCATGACAATGCATGCGCAATCAATATTGCTGCATGTACAAAATTACTTATTACACTTAGCACTATATTTTAATACACTTCATTTAATCACTTTTGTTTGTTAGCATGCTTACTTAATTTAAATTTTTAAGCTTATACAAAAATTTTCCAAATTTTTTTTTTTTCTTTTTTTGATATAATATTTTTCTTTTAGTTATCTTAATTATCTTAATTGATTTTATTTATTATATGCATGCTTATTTTTAAGTTTTTAAGTTAATTTTAGACTACTGTGTTGCATGTTGATTTATATTTTGATTTGGTGAGGGTCGCTTATCCCCCAACTTGCAAAAGAGTGGTCGCTTGGATCCCTATGATTTCCCTGAGACTAATTAGGTATTCTGCAGCTAGGTAATTCATCCAATCCTCAGTTGCACTTATGTTCGCCAAATCAATTGTCAAGAAATATCTATGTATGCAGTGTAGTTGTCTAACAAAAATCGACTACTCTCCTTCAGTTCTAGAACCTTTCTCTCCTTTTATTTTCAAAAATTCCTTGAGTTACAATGTCTCCAATAAACTTAGGACTCGAAAACGGTAAAATTACAAAAAAAGTAGTTTGTATACAAAAATGTTGCTATGGAATTTTGCGCAATGTTGCCCTTTTACTGTGAGTCTCCACTAACAGAATAGTTTAGAACACTGCTAACATTTAAAATTAACCCAGGGTTAAATAGTTTATGTGTTTACAGGTTTTAAAACATTTTTAACACTTTATGAAAATACAACAACAATACAAATTTTCGTACGTCTTTAGCATGAAATGTTCCTAATTTTTTTCCCCCATTCATGTCCTCTAATACATAATATGAGTTTCCTAATTTTTCAATTATTGTTGCTTTTTCAAATAAATTTGCTAGTTTAGCGTTAAAATGTTGTGCTGCATTGCTTTGTGCAAAGCTCCTACGGTATACTATCTGACCAATATCATAACTGATAGGACGTGTACGCAAATTATATTTTTCATTAGTCTGATATGCTTTCGTTAAGTTTTCTTTTACCTTTTCTCGTACTTATTCTTGTTTTTCATCCTGTTTTACTTGAACTGTTGGGTCTGACAGGGGGGCCTGGGGCGTAGGACACAAGGTAAAGTTCGTGACAGTCGCAGGTGCGTCCATGGTCGATCCTTGCGCTTCTACGTTTCAAGTCGACACACAGCCTCCTCGTGGCGTCCCCTGGATAGCGACCTGACAACCGTCAGTGAGTTAACTAATGTGTGCAGCGGGCTTCTCCATGGCCTTGAATGAATGGTTGTGCGTCGGGCTTGGAACCCACCACGTTAAAATACCCACCAATGAATCTTCCAAATAAGCCTCGGATAATGAACCCCTCTAATGTTGACGACTCCTTCAAACGCCCAAAGGACAACGATTTACGGATATGCACCTGGAATGTCCGAACCCTCTACAGGGAAGGTGCCTCTATCCAGCTGGTGGATGTCCTCCAAAAATATAGAGCTGACATCACCGCTATACAGGAAATGCGATGGACGGGACAGGGTTGCTCCAAAAGAGCATCCTGTGATATCTACTACAGCTGTCATGCGTCGAGACACGAATTTGGTGTTGGATTTGTGGTTGTGAAGAGACTGCGTCATCTAGTCTCGAGGTTCACGGCCGTGAACGAGCGCCTAGCCACTATCCGCATCAAGGCAAAATTCTTCAACATCAGCCTTATTTGTGTCCATGCCCCGACGGATGAGAAGGATGAAACGACCAAAGATGACTTCTACGAGCTCCTCGACAAAGCTTATGAGCATTGCCCCCGCCACGATGTTAAAATCGTGTTAGGCGACTTTAATGCCAAGGTGGGCAAGGAGAGTCTCTTTGGTCCGACGATCGGAAAATTCAGTCTCCACGACGAAGCCACCGATAACGGTATGAGACTGATCGACTTCGCCGCGGCACGAAACATGACAGTTAGTAGCACCAGATTCCAACATAAGGATATTCATAAGGCCACTTGGCTGTCCCCTGATCAAAACACACGAAACCAAATTGATCACGTTATGATCGACGGAAGGCACGCTTCCAATGTACTAGACGTACGCACAATACGTGGTGCAAACATCGACTCAGACCAATACTTGGTTGCAGCCAAGGTCTGCACACGTATATGTGTAGCAAATCGCGTACGGATAGGTACAAAGAGGAAGCTGGATGTCGAAAAGCTGCAATCACAACAGACAGCCAAAGTCTTTGCCAACCAACTTGCACTTCTCCTTTCGCAAAACACCCCTCAACTTGATGATATATGCGCACAGTGGACGCACATTTCCCGCTCTATGCGTATGGCTGCCGAAGAGGTGCTAGGCTACCACCGTCGACGGAGAAATATGTGGTACGACCAAGAGTGTCGCGATGCTACTGAAGCAAAAAACGCAGTCTACAGAGACACCCTGCAGTCAGTTGCAACGCGAGCTGCTAAGGAGCGATACAGAAAGTTGAGAAGGGAGGAGAAAAGTCTTTTCAGGCGCAAGAAAAGAGATGAAGAAAGACGCGAGTTCAATGATATCGAAATGTTGCGGGACAGGAACGAGGTCCGAAAATTCTTTGAAAGAATAAGACGCCTGACTCTTGGTTTGAAGACCGGGGCCTCTTCCTGCAAGGATGAAGACGGAAATCTGGTGACAGATATCCAGGGCATAATGAGATTATGGAGGGAGCACTTTTCGCAGCTGCTTAATGGCGAAGACGGCAATAATCCCGCCACTGCGGAACCCACTCCGGAAACCCCAATCACTGACGGCGTTGAAGTACCGCCACCTGACTATGAGAAGGTCTTAACGGCCATTGCTCGGCTGAAAAACAATAAGGCTGCTGGTGCAGATGGCCTGCCTGCTGAGTTGTTTAAGACCGGAGGCGAAGAGCTCAAAAAACGCATGCATGAGCTTCTATGCAGAATATGGTCAGATGAAAGCATGCCAAGTGATTGGAATCTCAGCGTACTCTGCCCAATCCATAAGAAGGGTCATTCCACGATCTGCGCCAACTACCGTGGGATAAGCCTTCTTAATATTGCATATAAGGTTCTATCGAGCGTACTATGCGAAAGACTGAAGCCCATCGTCAACAAACTGATTGGACCTTATCAATTTGGCTTCAGGCCTGGTAAATTCACCATCGAACAGATATTCACACTACGCCAAATCCTGGAGAAAACTCGAGAAAAACAGATCGACACCCATCATCTATTTGTCGCACGATTAGGGACTACTTGTACGTCGCAATGTCTGATTTTGGTATCCCTGCAAAGCTCATTCGTCTTTGCAAAATGACACTGACCAACACCATCAGCGCAGTGAAAATTGGGACAGACCTCTCCGCACCATTTGATACCAAAAGAGGTTTCAGACAAGCTGACTCTATCGTGCATCTTCTTTAACCTTATGCTAGAGAAAATAATTCAAGCTGCTAGCATTAACATCTATGGCAGTATTTTCTACAAGAGTGTCATGCTGCTAGCATAAGCTGATGATATTGACATCATTGGCACCAACGCGCGAACAGTCAGTGCAGCATTCTCCAATCTGGAAAGGAAATCTCGTCAAGTGGGTCTAGTGGTGAACGAGGACAAAATGAAATACCTTGTGTCAACAAAAAAAGAGTCATGGCGTCTTGGACAAAATGTCACTGTTGATAACTACACTTTTTAAGTCGTCAAGGATTTCGTATATCTAGGATCCAGCATAAACACCAACAATAATGTCAGCCTTGAGATCAAGCGGAGACTAACTCTTGCCAACAATTGTTACTACGGGCTCAGTAGGCAATTGAGAAGTAGAGCCCTCTCTCGACCGACGAAAATAACGCTCTATAAGTCCCTCATCCTTCCCGTCCTAATGTATGGCGCAGAGACGTGGACATTGACCATCAATGATGAGAAGCTGTTAGGAGCGTTCGAGAGGAAGATACTCCGTAAGATCTACGGTCCAGTATGCGTGGACGACGTGTATCGAATAAGATGTACGCCGACACTGACATAGTCAAGCGTATAAAACTCCAGCGGCTTGGCTGGCTGGGTCATGTTGAGCGAATGGAAGAAAGCGCTCCGGCTAGAAGGGTGTTTTATTCGAACCACGGTGGAGGAACACGCAGAAGGGGACGTCCTAATCTCCGTTGGAAAGACCAGGTGCAGGGTAACCTGACTGCACTTGGCCTTATAAACTGGCGCCAGCGCGCGCATAGCAGAAGTGACTGGCGAAGCTTTGTGGAGGCGGCCAAGACCGATCATCGGTTGTAGCGCCAGCTAAGTAAGTAAGTAAGTTGGGTCTGATAGCAAATTTAATTTTCTAAGTAATGCATAAGTTTTACCATGTATTATCATATTCTGACCAAAAACAATGTAATATGTTGAAAATCCAGTTGACACATGATGTGAGCTTCTCAAAGAAATACTAATTTCAGATAATTTTTCATCCCAATCCTTTTGATTAGGTAGGCTGATTAGGCTCTAATGGCTGATATTATGGATCGGTGGACTCTTTCCGCAGCGGTTGCTTGTGGTGAATAGTTTGCAGTACGATTATGGAAAATGCCATAAGCATGCAAATATTCTTTAAATTGATTTGATTTAAACTGTACGCCATTATCCGTCGTGATCGATTCCGGAACACCAAAATGTGGAAATATGTTTTTTTCAATAATAAATTCAACAATTTTACCAGTTGTAAAATTTTTAATTGGTTCTAAGAAATGATATTTAGAAAGAAGATCTAAAATGATTATCATGCCAATGTTTCCTGATCGTGAACGTGGATAAGGTCCTAACAAATCTAAATATAATTTTTGAAATATTCTTTCCGATGTGACTTGTTTACCCATTGGTGCAAGCTAACACACAATCTCGTACTTGTTTTGCCATACGTGGCCAATAACAAAATATTTTTAAGCGGGTAAGCGTTTTGCCTACGCCACTATATGCACATAATGGATGATCATGAGCTCTTGAAATCACTGATTTAGTCATTTCATTAGGAACCCAGATTTTCCAAGATTTTTCTTCATGATCATTTATTATGTGCACATGATATGAGAATCAATATTGGAAACTTCATTGTTATTTTCAGAATAAATGCGTGAAAGTGAATCAGGTACAATATTTTGACTACCTTTACGGTGAACGATTTTGAAATTAAAACCTTGCAATTTTAATGCCCATCTGGCTAATGACCTCAAACTCATGTCCTTCAATGTAAGCTCTGAATTTCTTTATGGCTAACACCGCAGCAAGACATTCTTGTTCTGAAACAAGATAGTTTCTTTGTGCAGAATTAAATTTATGCGACATAAAAGCAATTGGGACTTCTACTCCTTCTTCAGTGTATTGTAATAACACTGCGCCTACACCATATTGACTTGCATCGCATTGAATGGAAAACGAACTTTAAAAATTCGGGTTATGTAACACTGGTGCACTCAAAAGGCCATCTTTTAAATTTTCAAGAGCTGTCATTCCCTCAGTTGTCCATTCAAACTTTCGCCCTTTTCGCAGCATATCTGTCGATAGAGTAGTGATGTTGGCAAAATTTTTAACAAATCGCCTATACCATCCATATATACCTAAAAATCTACGCAACTGTTTGATCGAAGTAGGAAGTGGAAATTCCTTAATTGCTACATATAATACATATAATATATAATTGCTAGATATAAATTTTGTGTTAAAGACGAGACAATTAAAAAGTTTATTTTTCTTGTAATATTTTTATAAACAACCTCCTATAATATGCACCCTACTGTTGCACGACTTTTGCCATCTGCAGTCTTGACATATCAGGTAAAGCGTTTAAACTTAAATTTATTTTCTGATGCGCCGGTATCTATCAACCCTAAAATCTTTTCTCCAAGAAAAGTGACATTGGCATAAGGACGCAAATCTTCCAGTGGAATATTACTAACAATTACTGAGCATAAAAACTTTCTATTTTTCTTAACTGATTTCCAAAAATTCCTTAACCTTAAAGTTGATCTTCTTATTTTCTTCTTAAGTTTATTAACTGATTCAATATCAAATATAATCTTTCTTGCTTTTTGATATTCCTTAATTCTTTCATGTAAAGGCTTAAAATGTTTAACAAAATACGGGGGCTTAAAATTTTTACATCCAATGGTTTAATTGGATCTGTTTGATAAGATGCCAATTTAATTAAGATTGGGTTGCTTTTGAGTATGTCTGCACACTCGCTTTTTTGAAGTTTTTTGGATTGCTGCATTTGGAACATTGTATTTATTGCACCACAACCATAACAAAATACTTTGCTTTGCGATCAGCAATGCAGTCTTCGAATCTATGTCCTGTAACTCTACAATTGCAACAAACTAGAGTAACTTCAGCAATAGTCGCTGCTCAAAACTTTTCCTCTTCAAACTCATACTCAATTTCAGAAACATTCTTACGAAACTGTATGTGTTTAGAGCTTTTATTAACTTCTTCTTCTAAGAGTTCGTGTCGTTGCACAAAACGACGTAATTGTGTAATTGAGGTAATTGAAAAGTGTAACAAGTCCTTTCTAATTTCCGTACGTAATTTTCTTTTTATTATTTTAGTATCTCTACTAACTGACTAGAACTTAGCGGTAACTCTAACTTATCACACAATTGCATCATAAAATTCATCGAATCTCTGTTTTTGCTTTCTACTTCTTATCAATTCTAATATGTCTAAATCTGTCCTTCTATCTCTAAACTGATTTCTCATTTCAATGCACAGCGGTAACCATTCTACATGATCTACACGATGAAAACGCCAAAACCAATCGAGAGCTTTGCCAACAAATAACATATTTGTCTAGTAAGTGATTGACTTTGATAAATAAATTTGTCTACTGTCAAAGTATTATCTTTACCAGTTGGCAATTATACTTGAAATTTTTACTGGTGACAAATTGAAATTATGATAATTCCCTTGTCTGATATGATTATTGTTATTATCATAATTATGGTTGTTGTTGTTTAAAGGTTGATCTACATTTATATTGTTGTGTAAGTTCAGCTGAGCTAACTGCACCTGAATAGCTTCATTGATACGATTACTCAGAAAGTGCTTGAGTGTTCGGTTGGTAAGCGCTCAAGACTTCCTTGTATTGTCTAGTAACTAACTTTTAACTTTGGGTATAGCTCCACGACTAGAGGGGGCTTCTTCTGGTATTGTTTCACCATGCTTGTGTATCTGAATCACCTTTGTTACTTATTTTATGACTTTTTAGTCGATTTAATATGCTTGACGCTCGACAAATTGGACAAGTGTGTGGTTCTCGTATCCATTTGGATATACAAAAAAACATGTCCACACTGAGTTTCTGATAACACTTGATCTATTATAAACTGTTGTTTACATATAGAAGATGATTTTATATCAACTTCTACCGCTTCGGGTAGATTTTCAGTACTTCTGGTAAGAGGCATTCTTTTTTTTTATACATGTTTTCTAGGTATTTTGTAGTAATAAAAAAAATATAATTACACATATATTTTTTTCAAAGCCAGATTGAACTGTAAGCTAAAATTTATTAATGGATTTATCGATTGCCTTTGAAGCCAGAAAGTTTTCAAATATCAAATAATGGTCGAATAAGGCTATTAAAAACGCACTTTAATTGAATTTTCCAAATAACTGATTAATTTTAACTTTCTTAATACCTCAACATAAATAAACAAAAACAAAGCAACAATTTAACTGTAAACTAAAAGCAGATTTTCAACATAAAGGGGTGAATAGATTCAGAAAATACGTAAATAGGTAACTTAAAGAGTAGAAATTAGTTTAGTTAGAAATTATAAATTTTTAAAGATTTAAAGTAATAATTCATACTTTTGTTGTTGTGTATGAATGAAAAAAAAAACTAATCAAAACTAAGTGTTTAAAAAAAAATATATTATGTGCATAATTTTTAATCATACATCACGAAAAAAAAATTTTACTTAACGGACACAAGTATATATCGCCCGGGATAATTTTATATTCTTTATATGTAGCGTATCTCTCTCAAATTTTAATGGTGAATAAAAAAAACATTAATGTATAATAAAACTGTAACTCACAGTTATTCCATGAACCCAGTAGTAACGATGAAAGGCCTTTCTCGTTCGCTTAATTTGGGGATAAAAATTAGTTAGTAAAAAATATACAAAAAAAAAATATTGATTTCCCAGATATGTACATGTGCTTGTCCATGACGATGCATGCGCAATCAATATTGCTGCATGTACAAAATTACTTATTACACTTAGCACTATATTTTAATACACTTCATTTAATAACTTTTGTTTGTTAGCATGCTTACTTAATTTAAATTTTTAAGCTTATACAAAAATTTACCAAATTTTTTTTTTTTCTTTTTTTGATATAATATTTTTCTTTTAGTTATCTTAATTATTTTAATTGATTTTATTTATTATATGCATGCTTATTTTTAAGTTTTTAAGTTAATTTTAGACTATTGTGTTGCATGTTGATTTATATTTTGATTTGGTAAGGGTCGCTTATACCCCAACTTGCAAAAGAGTGGTCGCTTGGAGCCCTATGATTTCCCTGAGACTAATTAGGTATCCTAGGTGGTCGCTGTGGCGTAGTGGTAGTGCGTTGGACTGCTACGCAGAGTGTCCGGGGTTCGAATCTCGACACAGGCAAAATCAAAAAAAAAAAAGTAGAACAAATAATTTTTCTACACGGCACCACCTCTTGTCAGGCAATGGAAAATCTACAAGAGTAAAAATTGCTATGAAAAGCTTTTCCTTCGCCGTTCGGATTCGGCTTTAAACTGTAGGTCCCTTCCATTCATGTACAAATATAACACGCACAACATGAGTGGATGCGAAAAGCTCGGCCTAGGCCCTCCATGGGCTGTTGTGCCATCAAAAGTAAAAAAGTAAAATTAGGTATCCTGCAGCTAGGTAATTCATCCAATCCTCAGTTGCACTTATGTTCGCCAAAGCAATTGTCAAGAAATATCTATGTATGCAGAACCTTTCTCTCCTTTTATTTTAAAAAATTCCTTGAGTTACAATGTCTCCAATAAACTTAGGACTCGAAAACGGTAAAATTACAAAAAAAGTAGTTTGTATACAAAAATGTTGCTATGGCATTTTGCGCAATGTTGCCCTTTACTTGAGTCTCCACTAACAGGATAGTTTAGAACACTGCTAACATTTAAAATTAACCCAGGGTTAAATAGTTTATGTGTTTACAGGTTTTAAAACATTTTTTTACTTTCTGAAAATACAACCGTTACAAAAGCGTTTCATAGCAATTTTTACTCTTGTAGGGTTGCCATTACATGCCACGAGGTGTTACTGTGCAGAAAAATTGTTTTTTCTACTTTTTGATTTTGCCTGTGCCGAGTTTCAATTCTGCGTAACAGTCCAAAGCACTACGCCACAGGGACCAGCAGCTGGAATGTACAGGCACAATAAATTGGAAGTTAATCGATTTTTATATGACGTTATCTTTTAATACCACTGAAAGCGAAAATAAATATCAATCACTACTTCGTCGAAATATTCGGAAATAAATTATTTTTTGAAGATTTTCTTATTTCTTCCTCATTGAAAAAATGTTTATACTCGAACCCATCGCCAAAACAGATAATTTTAAGCGAATTAAATTTTAAGTATTTGAATCAGGAGGAAAAGGATTCAATCAAAAAACTTTTATTAAATTTCAGTGATCTGGTTTTTAAAAAGAAGGTGATAACATTTCTACCACAAGCAAAACACAACATGACAATCGATAAGCCCCCCCTGTATTAAAAAATATACAGATACCACAAATTCATGAGACTAAAATACAAAAACAAATTAAGTAATGAAATGTAGCTACAAAAAATTATTTGCGAAAGCGATTCTCCTTATATTAGCCCTTTATGGGTAGAACCCAGGAAAACTGATAATTCCGGAATAAAAGAATGTCGACTGGTAGTTGACTATCAAATTGAAATTTATGAATATATAGTCAACGACAAATTCCTCTTTCCAAACCTAAAAAACCTTTTAGATAAATTAGGCAGGTCACAATATTTTACTACTATTGATATCGTAAAGGTCATCAAAATCATCTTTAGACAAGAATTTAGAAAGAAAACCGCCTGAGTTCATCCGAACGCCGTTTGCCCCTTCAACATTTCAAAGGCTGGCGAACACTGTCCTAACAGATTTTATAAAGAAAAATTGCGTTGTTTACATGGAGGACATTTTAATATTCAGCACCTCATTAAAAGAATATATTGATAAGTAGTATCACAATGATATTTGAAGCACTGAAAAAAGCTAAATTAATTATACAAATCGATATATGCAACTTTCTTAAGAAAGACACGCAATTTCTAGGCCATGCTCTTACCACGAATGGAATAAAATCAAATATATGAAAGGTAAAAGTAATTATATTGCAGATTTTCTGAGTAGGATTAACTCCGAAACAAACGACATTATCAACCTTCATTTGCTTAACATAAACAACGGGGATATTTACATAGTAACAGTTCACGCTCAACAGGAGGACGTTAATAATTATATATCCATATTAGACACCGTAATAAATAGATTCGAAACACATCTTTTATAATTATAAAAGATGTAAAAAGAACTGACAATGATTTTTAACAATAATAATGACATCGACAACCATAAATATCGTGAGAAGGGAAATCACAAAGGGAAAGATCGGAATACATTCTGAATTAAGTGGTCACGAATACAATAAGGTCCAGAAAATTCTAGTTGGAGTATATTCGACCAATAACCTAGTTAACTTCCTAACATGCACATATCTTGATAAGGTCATCTATAACCAAAATGAATTAAACAAACAAATTTAATTATTCCACAAGTATGAAACAGGGCACTCGGGAGTCATACCTACTTATGACGGAATAAAATCTAAAATTTACAACGCTGAGGTTAAAACGGCAATCAATAAAATAATTTATATCTGTTGTATATGTAGTTCTGCATTTGTAGAAAAACCTTCAACGGTCAATGAAATAAGTAGTACACGTAGACACGTATGTCTATATTTATAAATAAATTCTCTAAACATGTAATAAGTTTCTTTTTACCAGACAGAAACCAGAAAACAATAATTGGAAAAATCAGGCAGTTTCTATCAATAAAAAGGAAAAAAATAAATTGTTTTCGACAACGAATTTAACTCTAAAGAAATTCAAGATTTTCTATCAAGTGAAAACATTGAATACCATGCTAGAAAACGAAACAGTGATAAGGGAAACTATGTAAAACTATTAACTCAGGTACCGGACAAATAATATATGGAAATACAAGATAAAATTGTATATATAAAATCCGTAAGTAACCAAATTTTAAGATATGATGAAAACACTGTTTTGAAAAAAGCAAACATTGTATAACAAGTGCAAATTCATATTAATATTTATCAAAAAATGAAAATTGTGATGATAGAAACTTGAATGAATTAACTGGAAATTTTTCGATTGTTTTTAATGAAACTTTTGAAAATATATAATGAAAAATAATTTTAACCAAGTAATATTAAGTTAAACATGTCAAAAGATCATTAAGTATTTACAAATCCCGTTACTAAACATTATGAAAAATAAAACAAATAGAGGAAATACAGTATCACCGTAATGTGTCTTACGGAATTAATATATCCCTATTTTTGATGGCCATAATTGCAACTTTTATAATAATGTTATTCATGAAAATGAACAATAATAAAGTACAAATTTTTATTTAAATTATAGAACCCACCGAAGATTTCGTATTACAAAAAAAAAATTAATATGAAATAAAGTAAAATGAAATAAAAAATAAAAATTGAAAATAAAAAAAAATAAAAAGTAAAAAATCAAACGTGGATCAAAATAGTCAAAAGAGCAAGAGGTTGGTTACAATATACGTTTACAAATTAGACATAAGGATTTAATAGCCGCAAAAGTATTTGCAAAAGCTAATTTACCGCGTTCATAAATTGTACTAACACCAAACGAAAAAACGTATCGTCGAAATCCGTCAAACCTTTATACTACAACAGCTAACATTCCAACCGAAGAACTTCGGGCCTGATACTGTCCTTTGTAGCCTCTATGTTAAATAGTGTGTTTTCTTTTAATGTGGTTGATGAATGTATTGTTTTGTTTGTTTAATTGGCACTACAACCGATGATCGGTCTTGGCCGCCTCTATACAACTACGCCAGTCGCCTTTGCTATGCGCGCGCTGGCGCCAGTTGATAAGGCCAAGTGCAGTCAGGTTACCCTGCATCTGGTCTTTCCAACGGAGATTAGATCGTTCTCTTCTGCGTGTTCCTCCACCGTGGTTCGACTAAAAAACCCTACTAGCCGGAGCGCTTTCTTCCATTCGCTCAACATGACTCAGCCAGCGAAGCTGCTGGATTTTTATACGCTTGACTATGTCAGTGTCGGCGTACAGCTCATACAACGTTCCATCTTATTCGATAATTGTCGTTCACGCATACTGGGCCGTAGATCTTACGGACAATCTTCCTCTCGAACGTTCCTAACAGCTTCTCATCATTGATGGTCAATGTCCACGCCCCCGCGCCATATATTAGGGCGGGAAGGATGACGGACTTATAGAGCGTTATTTTCGCCGGTCGAGAGAGGGCTCTGCTGCTCAATTTCCTACTGAGCCCGTATTAACCTCTGTTGGCAAGAGTTAATCTCCGCTTGATTTCAAGGTTGACATGTTGGTGTTTATGATGGATCCTAGGTAAACGAAATCCTTTACGACTACAAAAGTATAATTGTCAACAGTAATATTTTTCCCAAGACGACGTGACTCTTTGTTTGTTGACACAACTATACTCACTGGACGAAAGTCCCTTTCCAGGTTGGAGAATTCTGCACTGACTACTCCCGCGTTGGGGCGAATGATGTCAATATGATCAGCGTATGACACACTTGCCAGAGATGTCGATGTTCGCAGCTTGAATTATTTTCTCCAGCATAAGGTCGCACGATAGGGAGTCACCTTTTCTGAAACCGTTTTTGCTATCAAATGGCGCGAAGAGGTATGTCTCAATTTTCACTGCGCTGGTGGTTTCAGCCAGTGTCATTTTGCAAAGACAAATGAGCTTTGTAGGGATACCAAAATCAGATATTGCGACGTACAGGTGATCCTAATCGTGTTGTCGAAGGCGGTTTTATAATCAACGAATAGATGGTGGGTATCGATCTGTTTTTCTCGGGTCTTTTCCAGGATTTGGCGTAGTGTGAATATCTGGATCCAATGAGATTTTCGCACATTACACTTGTAGAAGTACACACTATCCCACGGTAGTTGGCGAAGATCGTGGAGCCACCTTTCTTATGGATTGGGCAGAGTACGCTGAAGTTCCAATCACTTGGCATGCTTTCATCCGACCATATTTTGCATAGAAGCTCATGCATGCGTTTTTTGACTTCTTCGCCCCAAGTCTTAAACCTTATTGTTTTTCAGCCGAGCGATGGCTGTTAAGACCTGCTCATAATCCGGCGGCGGTACTTCAACGCCGTCAGTGATTGGGGTCATCGCCATTAAGCAGCTGCGAAAAGTGCTCCCTCCATAATCTGATTATGCCCTTGACATCTGTCACCAGATTTCCGTCTTCATCCTTGCAGGAAGAGGCCCCCGCCTTCAAACCATGTCCCGTAACATTTTGATATCATTAAACTCATGTCTTAATTAACCAATTATCTAATCTAATCTTTTTACCTGTTTAGTTTTTAAATACTATACATATAAAACTAACTAGAGATTAAGATGAAAAGAATACAGAATAAACAATAAAAAATATGTTTTAATGTTCAAAGTTTTTTGAATTTGCATTAAAATTTAAGTTAAATTCATGGTTGTACGTTTAATTTTCATATTGAATTGTTGGAAAATTATTTTTGGTTTGTTTCTTGAGATTTTAAAGCAAAATTACTAACTTTGCCATTTATAGCCAAATTTGTTGGCCATAATCATAGCTACAACTTTGCCGAAGACCGTAAAGAGATATTCCAAACGGTTTAGGGCCTATACACATGTAAATGTCTTTATTCTTTAGCTGCAAACCTTACTTAATTAAGCAAAATTCAAATACGGATTTCTCCCAGAGCCAATCCAGCCAAATGCCGATTAAATCTGAAATAGATACACCTATACGAAAGTCACTTAATAGGTACCCCGTATGTCTCTGTTTTAAACTAGAACAGTGTTATTAATGCAAAATAAAAGTAGTCATAAAGTTGTGATTTTGTGAATTACTAAAAACTTGTTGCTATGTATGGTGCATCCTGAGCACCCTGTGATATCTACTACAGCTGTCATGTGTCGATACACGAATTTGGTGCTGGGTTTTGGGTGGGAAGAGACTGCGTCACTTAGTCTCGAGATTCAAGCCCGTGAACGAGCTTCTAGCCACTATCTGTATCAAGGTAAAAATCTTCAACATCAGCCTAATTTGTGTCCATGCCCCGACGGATGAGAAGGATGAAATAATCAAAGATGACTTCTACGAGCTGCTCGACAAAACTTATGAGCAAAACTTATTCCAAGTGATTGGAACTTCAGCGTACTCTGCCCAATCCATAAGAAAGGTGACTCCACGATCTTCGCCAACTACCGTGGGATAGTGTGTACTTCTACAAGTGTAATGTGCGAAAAACTGAAGCCCATCGTCTACAAACTCATTGGATCTTAAGATCTACCATCGACCAGATATTCACACTACGCCAAATCCTGGAAGAGACCCGAGAAAAACAGATCGATACCCACCATCTATTCGTTGATTATAAAGCCGCCTTCGACAACACGATTAGGATCACCTGTACGTCGCAATATCTGATTTTGGTATCCCTACAAACCTCATTTGTCTTTGCAAAGTGACACTGGCTGAAACCACCAGCGCAGTGAAAATTGAGGCATACCTCTTCGTGCCATTTGATAGCAAAAGAGGTTTCAGAAAAGGTGACTCCCTATCGTGCGACCTTATGCTGGAGAAAATAATTCAAGCTGCGAACATCGACATTTTTGGCAAGAGTGTCATGCTGCTAGTATACGCTGATCATATTGACATCATTGGCTCCAACGCGGGAGTAGTCAGTGTAGAATTTTCCAACCTGGAAACCAAACCTGCGGTAACTGAAGTCAAAGGAGCACCCAGAACAGGGACATCTCCAACAGCTTCCAGGCATGCCAAGAACCACCGAGCTTAATAAGGGCACCCCGCGCCATCTGTGCTACCTAAGAGACAGGTATGCGAATGTAGGCTGATACTAGAGCACACACGAAGCCTTCGTAGCTTGCTTATAAAGAAAAGTGCTCAGCCCACAAAATATTAGGTAGGCTTACCGGATTGAAGGAGCAGGAGCTCAATGCCAAGGAAATGCCTCTCAGGGCATTGCTTGAGTGGGTTCGAAATTTTCATGCTGAACGTAAAATCATCCACAATAGTGCTTCGGACCTTAAAGGGCAACATTCACAATATGCTCGTTCAGTGGCATTGCCAGAGGCAACCTCATTAGAGCGGTCATTGATCGTAACAATGTGGATGGGAGCATAACTCCAACTGATTGGAAATTGGTGGATATGCCAGTTTTAAATGTCTTTCAAGAAACCGCGGCATTTTGTTGCGACGGTGGTTGATACCAGGGTCAGGTGAAACTGATTTCATTCGCCGACCAAAGATCAGCGGAGCTCTACGAGCAAACAACTGCTTTTCTTGGTGAGAACTGGTCAGGCTTTAATCTTGAGGTCGCAACGTTTAATAAAATCCCGAATAGGCCTCGAGGTAGATCTCGGATTCCGGCTGAATCGCCCCTTCCCCAGGATATTCTTGATCTCATTCAGATGACCAACTCGAACATGTCAACGATGATTTCTCTGGAAGAGATTAAGGATGAGCTACGGCTACTTTGAAAATCTTTCGCAAGGATATCCTGGCATGCACCACTAATTGTAAGACCGAGGAGGTTTCCAATATTGAGTTGAGGAACGAAAACAAGGCGACTCCCACTGACGATGCGCTGAGGGTTTCATCTTTTGAAAGCGACGCGCTTCGGACCTTAAAGTCGAGTTCAAAAATGGCGGGCGTTGATCGTAACAATGTGGATGGGAGCATAACTCCAACTGATTGGAAATTGGTGGATATGCTAGTTTTAAATGTCTTTCAAGAAACCGCGGCATTTTATTGCGACGGTGGTTGATACCAGGGTCAGGTGAAACTGATTTCATTCGCCGACCAAAGATCAGCGGAGCTCTACGAGCAAACAACTGCTTTTCTTGGTGAGAACTGGTCAGGCTGTAATCTCGAGGTCGCAACGTTTAATAAAATCCCGAATAGGCCTCGAGGTAGATCTAGGATTCCGGCTGAATCGCCCCTTCCCCAGGATATTCTTGATCTCATTCAGATGACCAACTCGAACATGTCAACGATGATTTCTCTGGAAGAGATTAAGGATGAGCTACGGCTACTTTGAAAATCTTCCGCAAGGATATCCTGGCATGCACCACTAATTGTAAGACCGAGGAGGTTTCCAATATTGAGTTGAGGAACGAAAACAAGGCGACTCCCACTGACGATGCGCTGAGGGTTTCATCTGTTGAAAGCGACGCGCTTCGGACTTTAAAGTCGACTTCAAAAATGGCGGGCGATTCTATTTGTCGATGGTGATGACCTCCTTAACCCGTCAGATGAGATAAATGACGACGACAAAACGGTCCTCGAGACGGGGTTGTCTGGAAGAGAGTGGTTCAGATTAATGTACACCATTCTAAAGTGGCATCAGCCACTCTAACCCTCCGGCTCTCCAAAAGCGAGGACTTTGCCTTCGTTCAAGTCCCTGGGTAGTGGGGACAAGGTTTGTGGAGTGTTCTATGCGCTGGGAAAAGGTGAACCCAGATCCTGTATGATAATCAAATATGCTTATTTTCTGTTTAGTTTTATCAATAACACAACCACGGTAGCCATAGAATCGCAGAGCCATACTATTATGCTGGTCTCTAGCTACCTAGCACATGGCCATCTTCAGCCACCGCTACACGACATACTTCGAAGTCTCGATTGGAGAGTTTCTAATGATAAAAAGTTTTCTCTGATCACCAATATATTGAGTTTCGCTTGGATCTTCAGACTCCCAGCATAGCTTTTTTATTAAGTAATAAAATTATTGCGTATCAAACTGGGGCCTAGGACACAAGGTAAAGTTCGTGACATCACGAAGATGAATAGTCAAGTACAAATAAAGGATGAGGTGCACCATCCAAACTAGATGGAAGGTTGGGGGGAGGTGTATTCTCTGGGCAACTTGGATTAAGCTTATCTTCTTGATTGCCTGATCACTGTAGCATTTTTCAGGCTGAGCTAATAGCCATACGGGCAGTAGCAGAATGACTAAAATATAATAAAGTGTCAGTCAGTGATGTATTCATTTTCAGTGATAGCCAACCTGCCATTAAAACTCTAGCAAGTATATAACTTAACTTCAAGGTGGCTTTAGATACTCGGTTTTACTAAATGTAGGAAGTACCCACAAATGACCTTTGTAGAAGCTGTAAAGAAGAAGAGGAGGAGTAATTCATCCGTCATTACTTTTGCTTCTGTCCAGATCTGGCTATTTGTACGAAAAATACCCTAGGTTAATACTTTCTGAGTCGATTTAAGGGACCTACTTACTTATATAACAAGGTCCAAATGGTTTAAAAAACAGATTTTGTTATAATAAAGGGAAAGATGAGAAACAAACCTACGTGGTATAACAACGTGTCATATTTGGCCTAAGTGTGACCTACCGGACGCTGTGGTGTAGTGGTAGTGCGTTGGACTGCTACGCGGAGTGTCCGGGGTTCGAATCTCGGCACGGGCAAAATCAAAAAAAAAAGTGGAAAAGATAATTTTTCTACACGGCACCACCTCTTGGCAGGCAATGGCAAACCTACAAGAGTATAAATTGCTATGAAAAGCCTTTCACTTCGCCGTTCGGATTCGGCATTAAACTGTAGGTCCCTTCTATTCATGTACAAATATAACACGCACAACATGAGTGGATGCGAAAAGCTCGGCCTAGGCCCTCCATGGGTTGTTGTGCCATTAAAAGTAAAGTAAGTGACCTACCGGACAACCACTAAACCTAACCTAACCTAATGGTGTAAAAGCTAAGATTAATACACTAATTATTAGTTCAAGCTTGATTTTTGTAAATCCGCTGGATTTACTGCTTCTTAAATTATTAATTTTATTGATAAAACGAACAAAATAAGCTTTAATCGTACTTTGAAGGTTTCGTGCTATTTACTTTACTTTTAATGGCACAACAGACCATGGAGGGCCTAGGCCGAGCTTTTCGCATCCACTACTCATGTTGTGCGTGTTAGATTTGTACATGAATGGTTTCGTGCTATATATGTATTAAATATGTATTTAGCAAGTTGAAAAATATAAATAAAATTATTTTATGTGGTTAAAAATGTTTTTAGAACAGTAATGGGTAATTACTACGTATTTTAATTGATGAAAATAATACCTTTTATTCTGCAAAGTTTGTGAAAACAAAAAAATTATATTTTTTTTTTTCTTTATATTTCAATATTAATTACTTCGCGAAGTTCATTTGTTGAGCCACATACTGGTTTTGGTTTGTCGACTTTTTACTTTTTTGGACTTCACTTCTAAACCTGTTTCATTTCTGCAGACTTCATCACCAGTACAAGATTTGGTGAGAGGCTCTGGTAAATGTTTACGTCTATGCGCTATATATAATTTTAGGACGGGAAGGATGAGGGACTTATAGAGCGTTATTTTCGTCGGTCGAGAGAGGGATCTGCAACCCAATTGCCTACTGAGCCCGTAGTAACATCTGTTGGCAAGAGTTAATCTCGGCTTGATCTTAAGGCTGACGTTATTGTAGGTGTTAATGCTGGATCCTAGACAAACAAAATCCTTGACGACTTCAAAAGTATAATTGTCCACATTGACATTTGGATGCCAATGATATCAATATCAACAGCGTGTGCTAGCAGTCCAAGTCGCACGATAGGAAGTAACTTTGTCCGAAACCTCTTTGGGTATTAAATGGAGCGGAGAGGTCTGCCATTTTTCAAAGACGAATGAGCTTTGCAGGGATAAAAGAATCATAATTTGCGGCGTGATCCCTAATCGTCATGTAGAAGGCGGCTCTATAATGGACGAATAGATAGTGGGTGCCGATTTGTGTTTCTAGGGTCTTTTTCAGGATTTGTCGAAGTGTGACTATCTTTTCGATAGTGGATTTACGAGGCCTGAAACCACACTGATAAGGTCCAATCAGTTTGTTGACGATGGGCTTCAGTATTCCGCACTGTACGCTTGATAGAATCTTATATGCGATATTGAGAGGGCTTATCCCACGGCAATTGGCGCAGATCGTGGAATCCCCTTTCTTATGGGTAGGGCAGAGTATGCTTTGGCATGCTTTCATCCGACCATGTTCTGTATGCGTTTTGTGCACTCTTCCCCTGCAGTCTTAAACAACCCAGCAGGCAGGCCATCTGCACCTGCAGTCTTAGGCTTTTTCAGCCGATCTATGGCTTTTAAGACCTCCTCATAGTCGGGCGGCGGCACTTAAACGCCGTCAGTGATTGGGGTTTCCGGAGTAGATTCTGCAGTGGCGGGATTATTGCCGTCATCGCCATTAAGCAGCTGCGAGAAGTGATCCCCCCATAATCTCATTATGTCCTGGACATCTGCCACCAGATTTCCGTCTTCATCCTTGCAGGAAGAGACCATGACTCAGGCGTCTTATTCTTTCAAAGAATTTTAGGACCTCGTTCCTGTCCCGTAACATTTCGATATCATTAAACTCATGTCTTTCTGCATCTCTTTGCGTCTGAAAAGACGTTTCTCCTCCCTCCTCAACTCTCTGTATCCTTAGAAACTCACGTTGCAACTGACTGCAGGGTGGCTCTGTTTTGCTTCAGTACCATCGCTACACTCTTGGTCGTACCACATATTTCTTATACATATATGTATAACTATACAAGTTAACACAACCGCCTAAGCTACTCACACATTCACCTACCATAATCTGCTGAAAACGCGTCTGCGATGTGCAACATGATTCACATGCGCATTCGCTACGATAGGCTCGTCAGCTCAACTATCGCTGCTGCCGTAAGAACCGTTAACGCAGCAGTTTATTTTAGGTAGAATTAAGCTTAGGGTTAAGCAACGCGCCTGCGATGTGCAATATGATCTGCACGCACATCCGCTATGAAAGGCACGTCATCGTAGCTATCGCTGCTGCCGCTGGAACTGCTAACACAGCAGTTTCCTTTATATAGAATTAAGCTTAAGAGTTAAGTTAAGTTTTAGTTAAGAATCACTTCAACTTAGGAACTGCCAACGATAGGTAATAAAAATATAACCTTAATATAAACAAGAATCTTTTATTTACAGTGTGGAGATAGACTAAACGAGCCAGTGTCAAGCTCGCAGCTTTAATTTTTTCGAGTGTCCTGTAGGACACTCGTTAAATTGGAAGATCTGCCTAGTTTTTTTCAGATCGTGTCAGATCGCTATCCAGAAATCGCAACGAGGAGGCTCTAAATTGACTTAAGACGGAGAAGCGCAAGGATCGAACATGTACTCACGGGTTTGTGCGACTGTCTCCGCCTCCAGGCCTACTGTACATATGTACATACAGGGTGGGCCATTTATGATTTGGAATTTGATTTTGATGTAAATGAAAAAAAAAATAATTTTTTTCCAATGTGGTTTTTATTGTTCAAAAATGCAATCCTTCCTGTTAATTATGGAACACTATTTCATTCAAATAACTTCCTTGGCTGACCTTGCAGTAGCCCATACGATCAACTCAATTTTGTCAATTAATTTTCGACTGTATGGAGCTGTACTTGACCAATGGCTTCACCAATTTCGTCTTAAGAGCCTTAATCACTGGATGGTAATAAGCGATAAATTTTTTGGAATAAATGAGACAAAAATATATATAGATAAAAGTTTCACACATAATCGAAAAAAATCGCATATGATTTCAAGTCCGTCAAGTCCAATGCAATGAGGACACTCTTGCGACACGATCATTTCGTATACGATACACAAATTTCGCATCGCTCATATTGCATTCAAGTAGGACATAGCGCTAAGCAATCTCAACCAAACTTGGTAAACTTATAGTTAGGAAGAGATGAAGTTCTGAAATAAGTAAAATCGGTCAAGTGGATGTGGCACCTTTCATACAAGTGAGATTTTCAGAGAGTGATATTGAAGAAAATGTAACTAAATTCGGTACACAAATAGTGAATGGTACAATGATGATAATTTTCTTAAATGTTATTTTTGAATTTTTTGTCGTAACTTTGGTATTTTATATTGTTGTAAAGTGCTATACAACAATATAAATAAATATAATATATAATAAAATAAATATTATATTCCTCTCCGAATTCATATTGCACTAGTGAAGTCTGTAACTCAAAGTTGTACGCCCTAAATGCAATTTTTTCTACAAAATTAAAGTCCTTCAAAATCAGTCTTGCCCGAGAAGTGTTCAATTAAATTCATAAATAAACAAGTTATAGCTACTAACATTTTTTACCCAATTCTTATAATATAAAATATATATATATGTAGGAAGAAACCCATCTACATATGACCTGATATATAACTACTGTGACAGCTTATACCATGTTCACACTATCGTAATTTACGGTTCATTCTTAATTTATGCATGAACCATGTGTAAATTAAGTAATTTCGCCTTGGGAAATATGTCAAATAAATTACTTTGAACTGGAGTAATTTATCATAAATTAAGATCAAATTGCATTGATTTTTTCGATAAGTAATCGAAGAAATTGCATCACAAGGTGTCATTTCTCTAAATAAAAAGTTCGATATGGACAAAACAAAAAAAACTGAATTTGTGGGGAAATGGAGCCGAGGGCCTCCTAATTGAAATTTGGAGGTCCAAATTAATCAATTAAGAGGCGCCCGGAAAAATGCGCACATAATTAAGGAGATGGTGGTAGCGCTGGAAGAGCAAGGTGTGTTGTGCACAGCAAATTAATTAAAAGTAAAAATGCACAACCTGACGGCACGATAAAAGTATGTAATCATAACAACACAAACACATAATCAGATAATAAATTAATTTACATTACAGGAAGGAAAAGGCAAGCATCGGACCATACGGGGGCTCTCTTTACTTTTAATGGCATAACAGCCCATGAAGAGCCTAGGCCGAGGTTTTCGCATCCACTCATGTTGTGCGTGTTATATTTGTACATAAATGAAAGGGACCTACAGTTTAATGCCGAATCCGAACGGCGAAGTGAAAAGCTTTTCATAGCAATTTTTACTCTTGTAGGTTTGCCATTGCCTGCCATTGGTGCCGTGTAGAAAAATTATTTTTTCTATTTTTTTTTGTTTTGTTTTGATTTTACGCTATGCGTAGCAGTCTAACGCATTACCACCGCGCCACAGCGAGCACGGGCTCTCCCGTGGCCTTTATATACGGAAATGCGGACTTCGCTGGCTCCATTTAAAAGTTACCACACCGAGTTATTGGTAGAGGACAGCATAAGTGGTAAGAAAAAACTTCATATTGAAATATGTAATTCTTTTTATTATTTTTTATTCCATAGAAAGCAACATCTCAATATCGGAATTCGATTGCGGCGCCATCACCATCCTGCCTCTGTTTGAACGCCAATATACTTAACAATTTCTCCTGGTCGGATATGCTAAAATAAAACCAAAAAATAATTCAAATTCACTTGAATGTCTTGCGATTGCATACTTACTTTCGCCTTTTGCCGCAAAATAGTAAATATGCGAGTTGACACCGAACTGTCAAAATAAATTACGAACAGCTAGTATGAACGCAGTTTATTTAAGTAAAGTAATTTATTACCAATTAAGTAATTAATACCCTAGTGTGAACGTAGTATTACTTATACATTGCATCGAAAATTTCCGATGTATTTGTTAACACCAATTTATCGATGTTTTCGATGTATCCACGTATATCGGGCATCACTATTTCTGAGTAGTATCGCTACTTTCCGTCGAGTCCAACTGAGTAGTATCGATACCTTCCAAAGATTGTATTCCCCAGAATTTTTTTTTTTCCCTAAAGTCCCCCATATAATTAATGAGCTACATATTGTTAATTTAAATTAGATACAACGGTAGTTTTCGGTTCGTTAAAATTACTCTTCTGCGCGAACCATAAGAAATCATAATCATTTCCTTACATCCTAAAATGTTCATAGTCGGAATGCAAAAAATTATTTAGATTGAAGAACCCCGTTTCCTGTTTTTTAGTCGAAGCTCGCCATAGAGTCACTAGAGTAATTGCGTATGTAGCAAAACAGGTTTCGCATACTTGCTCAAAGCCACAATAGTATAGTTTGAACAACTTTTTTTTTTTTTAATGTACAGACAATCCCATAAATAAATAAAAAACGACTTACATCTATTAGTGTTTTAGTCTCTTTGCACAAAAGCTCTGCCTGCAAAACATCAACAGGCATAGTACTCATAGACAAGGACTGCAAACTAAAAAATTATATCAAAGTAAAAATTTCCTTACTTACTAAGCTGACACTAATTTATATGCTCACGCTATTAGAAAGTTCATTAGCAATACACTACAATGCTTCCAGTTATGTAACCAGTGAAGATATTCAAATAATTTTTTTTTTTTGCAATTTAATGAAATGTTCTACTGTAAAATTGACGTGACTTTTCTTAGTAATGCGTTATAATGTTAATGAATTTGACATTTTGAGATTATGATGAGATTGTTTAATAAAAACAGAATGAGATTGCAGGGATACCAAAATTAGGTATTGTGGCGTACAAATGATCCCTTACCGTCCTGTTGAAGGCGGCTTTATAATCGACGAATAGATGGTGGGTGTCGATCTGGTTTGTTCGAGTCTTTTCCACGATTTGGCGTGATGTTGATGGTGGATTTACCAGGCCGGAAGCCACACTGATAAGGTCCAATCAGTTTGTTGACAATGGGCTTCAGTCTTTCGCACAGTACGCCCGATATAAGCGATATTAAGATGGCTTGTAAGCTCTTCGCTTCCAGTCTTAAACAACTCAGTAGGCAGGCCAACTGCGCCTGCAACCTTATTGCTTTTCAGCAGAGCAATGGCTGTTAAGACCTCCTCATAGTCGGGCCCTACAGTCCCCTGTGGCGGAATTCTTGCCGTCATCGTCATTAAGCAACTGCGAGAAGTGCTCCCTCCATAACCTCATAATACCCTGAACATCTGTTACCAGATTTCCGTCTTAGTCGTTGTACGAAGAGGCCCTGATCTTCAAACCGTTAATCAAGCGTCTTATTCTTTCGGACCTCGTTCCTGTTCCTGTTCCGCAAGGGTATAAATAAATAGTTTTGTTATGCGTTTTATAATTGATTCAGATTTGTAATAGCGTGCTCGATGTGCGAAGCTTTACTCTACTCCGCCCTCTGAGTTAAAAAGGAAAACTCCTAGTCTTGGTTTTATAAAAATTAACTGAAAAAACGTATTTGATATTGACAATTATAGTTAAAACGCTACAATGAAGCCATTTCCATTGAGATTGGACTGCTCCTGCGTTATCTTCGATCTGGTTGGAAAATTCTATTAATTTTAGCTCGTAATAAAATGAGAATAAACTCCAGAAATACCCGAAGAAGACCGAGCAAGCGCCTAATTGTCTTTCCCTTTTCAGGTCAAGAGGACTAAATATAATGGGCACAAACTCACTTAACCTACTGTCAAAACTGAACGAAACCCCTAAGGTGCTAGTTATATTGGTGTTCGCTGTTCGCCGAAAACATCATATTTTACTTTCGTGCTTGGTGTAGTGGTTACACTGGTGTTCGTTAAGAGTTGCTTTT
The DNA here is from genome assembly GCA_958295655.1 of Palloptera scutellata. Classification (NCBI taxonomy): domain Eukaryota; kingdom Metazoa; phylum Arthropoda; class Insecta; order Diptera; family Pallopteridae; genus Palloptera; species Palloptera scutellata. Next base: position 59,698,030 of record OY282450.1, read on the forward strand.
TTCGAAATGGTTTTTTTTTGTAATACTCTATTGTTCGCAACGGCAACACTAAATGGTATTCCAACAAATTTTAAACGATTTTATCAATATGGAGAGTGCAATTAACAATATAATTGAAAAATTATGAAAATAATATGATTTTTCTTCAATAGTTTTATGAATAATATATTTAATACTCACTTTTGAAAACTAAAAATATTCGCAACTTCGCTTTCCTGCATATGAAAACAGTGATGTACAGGTTTGCATGTTTTCCTTCTATTTTACATACATTTTTGTTCTTTTTTGTAGAATAACTCATTGACGCTGTGGGAGTGAGTAAAAGCTCTTTTCCGTGTTCGGGCAACAACAATTGCATGGTGTTCGCCGAGCAAAATCTGAATGTAACCATGACCTAACAGATACTTAAAAATCTCAGAATAAACTTTTTGGTGGCTATATTGTATTTACATGAACTTAAGAAACTACATATGTAGGCACAGTTGCACAACTATGTAAAATTCGCACTGTTCCAGAAATCTTATTTCTTAAAGTAAATGAAACTCATTCACAAAAGGTTATTAAATAACTTTAGATACTTAAAACAATAAATATGCAAATCTTTGATTAATTTTATTAATTTTAAGAGAAATAATAAAGGAAAATAACACACACAAGTTTTGCGCTCTTTTTCTTACTACCTTACTTTTCTACCTGTGTCTCTCGAATAGTCTTTCATGCTTGCGCCAGTGTAAACAGCCACTTACAACCAGTGTTGGAATTTTATGCGGAAATTTAGAATTTAGTGAATTTTTTACATTTAAGGTTAAATTTTTTCTGCGGCATAATTTAATGGAGTCAATTTAGATACATGTGATTATGAAATACTCAGCAAATAAATTATTTTGTTTGAATTGAATCTGGTTCTCACGATAAACCGTTTTGTAAAAAATATACAAAAAATTCACCCTCATTAATGGCCTTTTTCGAAGTATAACGTGATAAATACTTACCGTTGTCCAAGATTTTAATGAATAGCACCTTGTTCATAACTTTAAGTGTTAAGAAATCCCAGTTAATTATATTATTTAATTTATTGGGAGTTATAGTTACAAAAAGTATGAGTTCTTCACGCACGTCTTGTGTACATAACCTCGACCTATTCTGCTACATATGTGGTAAATTTTGTCAAGAAAAGCAACGAAGGAATATAAATGATTTTTTTGGAAAACAACTTGGACAACAAGACAAGCCCTACATAAAGTTTTTAAAGCTTGCGTGGAATCACTTCAATTTTGGAGTCAATGAGGACGAAAAGGGCTTCCGTTTGGAATACCGATGACATGGACCAAGGCATAAAACTACTTTGATGATTGCTACTTTTATGCTGTGAATGTCAGAGGTATGAACCGATACAAAAAGCGCTCTTGGGTTTACCAAGCACAGCAATGCTGCATAGAGCAGATTTGCTAATATCGGTATTTAGTTCTAGAGTAAAATGAATAGTGAAAGTGAATTCGATGGAATTCATTTCAATGTTTTTCTTAGGGCGAGCTAAACGACTTAATTCGATATTTAAATTTATCTAAGAAATCAGCTTGGCGTTCTAATATCATCTTATCGAGCTAGAGAGCGCGAAATTCTACCATATTTTAAGGATACGATTGATATTGTAAATTGTAGGGATTTTAAATTTAATGGACTTTCAATACCAACCATAAACCATAGATAGCTCTAAAAAAGTTTGAAGTGTGTGTTACTGCATAACGGAAATAAATTAGCTTCGACCCGAATAGCTCATTCAACTACTCTTAAGAAAGAATATCAAATAATATCTTCTTTTAGAGAAAATTTCATTTTATCAACATCAGTGGTCAGTGTGTGCAGATTTGAAAATGGTAAATATTTATAGGGCCAGCAAAGCAGGTACACTAAATATCAATGTTTTCTTTACTGTGGAACAGTCGTGCTAAAAATTAAGAGCAGTAAAGACTGGTTGCGAATGACCATGACTGTAGGAGAAGCTAACATCGTTCATGAACCGTTGCTCAGTCGAGAAAAAATTAAATTATTGTTATAAAACAATTTGTTAAAGCTCTAGATATATTTGACAATCATTTCCTGGTTTCAGTGTAGTAAAGTTAAAGGCAGCAATTTTTGATGGACCAAAAAATTTTACTGTTATAAAAAACTATGATTTCATAAACAAAATGACTCAACTTGAATTGGAAGCATGGACAAAAATTGTTGCATTATTCGCACAGTAAATTTCCTGACAACCTGGGTGATTATACTGAAGAACAAGGGGAACGGTTCTACCGTGGCATCAAGGCTATCAGGTTCTCAAATAATGGCAGACTACATCTGGAGACTACTTGCAACGAGACTGTCCGGCTCAGAAACACCATAGAATACCCCATACAAAGCTTTTCTTTAAACTCTTATTAATATATTTTGTGTTTTATGATTAATGTTATTATTCTTTGTGTATCGATATGGATCTCTACGCAATACTACATATATAGTTTCGTATCGCTTTACCATTGATTGAGGTTATGAAGCAGCAGCCAAGAAGTAATTATAATTAAATATTTGTTGATATTATTTTTTGCTGTTTTCAAAGATGTATTTTACCTAAAATGGAAAGTAAGTATAACAAAATATGAAAGATCCATCCGCAACAGTTACAACAGCAGTGTGCTAAATGAATTTAAGGGTCGATAATATGTGTTTGAATTGTTATACGCCTAATTTTTGAAGATGGGAACCAAATTACTTAAGATTCCTGCTTCACTTATTAATCTGGAAAGAATGAAACTGTTTATTATTTGAAAGGTGAATAAAATTAATGCATTTATTTATATGTAACAATACGCATGGAAAATATATATATTGGAAAAGATATATTTGTAGGAATAATTTCCAAATTTCTTCAGAATATTTCAAATTAATTTCACAATTTTTCATTCCTACTTTCAGGGTAATAAATTGTATTTCAAATTATTTAAAAAATATAATATTAAGGGAATTCTTCAAGTTTATCATATGTCCTTGCACAGTGCCAGTGTAGCAGAATTAAAAAAAATAAACAAAAATTGTTGCATTCTACCACCGTGAATAGCATTCTAATATGAATATATTTTTTTAAATATCTTACATTTTATATTGCATTAAATTAATTGTTGTTGTTTGTTTATTTTAAAATAAGAATTTTCTAAACTATACAGAAAGGTGTTTTATTGTATGTATTTATTTCTCTACATTGCTTACGTTACATAAAGGATTTTTAGGCAGGGCAAAATAAATCTGTGTGTAAATGGCGTCAATTGTATATAGATAACGATATCGTGTTTGTTGATAATATCCCATCCCTATTGGAAATACACTTTTCTTCAACTTTGTCAACAAAAACACCATATTTTTGGCAAACAGCATTCCTTGAAAATATTTTCATTGTTTGGTCAAATCGTCAGCATATGAAGATATGATTAAATGTTGTATTTGTCAAAAAGTCGTAAAAAATGGGCGAAATATATCTGAGGAGGTCGTCGGAGAATCATCTGGAATTACACTTAGTGACCTTATCTCCGAATGCACAAAAAAAACCGGATACAAAATTTCCGGGAGTGACATCTGTAAGAAGTGCATTGAAAAATGTATCAACTACTACAAGGCCACACAATTTGCAAATCAGTTAAAGGTGGAATTGCTGCAGCTCATAGCCGAGTCTCCCAAACCGCAACCCGTTATCGATATTACTGACAATGAAAATGCAAATGATTTAAATGAGTATAAAAAATACAAGATCGAAGAGCTTACTGAAACAGCAGAAGAATATGAAGAAAATGAATCCGAAATTGGTGTATCCAAAGAAGAGTTAATAAAGTTGGAATATGAAATGCAAGACTATGTAGGTACGTATAAATTAAAACATTATTAACTTACAATTTAGAAACAAATACATTTTTTTAAAGATACTTTAGAAATGGAAATTTGTGATGACGTCCCATTGGTTACAGAGATTAGTGTACAGAGAAATGAAAAGAAACTGATAAAATTTGATTACTCAGATGAAGATATAGAAAGAGTCGAAAAACGTTATCACCAAAAAGATAAAAGCTTTAAAATTATACTAAAAAAACAAACTAAACTCAAATGTGTTGAATGTGATGAAATGTTTCATACTCAACAAAAATATCACGCTCATATGAGAAAGAAACACTTCACTGGATTCATTTGTGATCAATGTGGTAAAGTTCTGCAGTCTTATTCCGGCTTTGCTTCACATAGGCAAACGCACAATCCTGTCAAACCATTTGAATGTAATGTATGTGGCGAACGTTACCATCTTAAAACCAGTTTAAAACGTCACATGGCTTGGCACACTGGTGAAAAACCGTTCCAATGTGAAATTTGTTCCAAACGTTTTGTCCATCGGGTCGCTCTTTATAAACATATGCAGATCCACGATGATCGTACACGAAGAATAGAGTGCGAAGTGTGTGGTTATAAATTCCGTACAAAACCACATTTGACTCGACATATGGCAACGCATACAGGTGCTAAACCATTTTCTTGTTCAATTTGTGGTAAATGTTTTTCTCAATTATATAATATGAAGGTATTATTTTCTTATATAAAAAAATTGATATGTATTTTATAGTAGTCTTTTTTACAGGTTCATCTGAAAGAACATAAAAATCCCGGAAGTACAAGAAGATTACGACGGTTTAAATGCTTGAAATGCGCACAGATTTTTACCACCAAACTCACTTATGAAGATCATTGTCAAAACAATTGTGAGACTCTTTAATACTAGAACCATATAAGTTAAGATTACATTAAATGATAAACCAGAAACTGTTTATATTTTGATAAAACTAACAGGGAAAAAATAGTATTTTGGAAAATCTTCCTGATATTTCTTCCCTTACTAACAATAATAATTAATGTGATCCGGTATGTGGTGGGTCTCTAGTTATGTGAAACGAATACATTTTTGAAAGATGGCATTTCATGCTACATTTTGTGTGGAGATAATTGTGTAATGCGTAATATCTGAAGAAATACGCTATGTTATGTATACTTTATTACTATAGTACGGTGAGGATGCTGTGAGTAAACGCCGGACTCAGATGTGGTTTGCTCGATTCCGTTCAGAAAAAAAAAGCCAATGAAATTTTGCAACTGGTGGAGCAATATCGACACGCCAGCTGTCAGGAGATAGCGGAGGCACTAAACGTCAACCACACGACAGATTTGTGGGTAGCAACCGCGAATACTTTTTATAAGACCCAATAGTTTGTACATCCATGATATTCGATTAACGGTTAATCGAAATCCTCAAACTGAATATTAATAGTCGAATAAGTAGCTATCTGGTTAATTCGGTTATTCGCTCTCAAGAAAAGTACATTAAACCGCTGTAAAGTAACAGTTTTGTTTACAACAAACAGGTAACTTTAAAAAATAACAAAATTTACATAATAAAATTTAATTTTAACAATATTCAACTTATTTTATGTGTAAGTCTATTGATTATAAGTGAGTGAGTAAATTAAGAGCCTCAGCTGGACTACTGCTAAGTGCTCCTGTAACGAGAATACAAGCTGTTCTTTGTATTCTACTCACTTTAGTTTGGTAGTACCTCTGTATTACAGCCGGCCTGCGTAAGTCAGAAGTGGTCTTACAATGATTGTGTATGACCACAATAATTTTTTTGGTTGAAGACCCCGTTTCTTACCCAACATTCTCTTGCACGTCCTCAGCTTGTTGGGACGTATCCAAGTAATAGACTTTTCTTGAATAAAATCTCTAGCAAAGCAATCACCGTTTCAAGCAGATTCCATAACATGCCCGGAAATATTCCATCAGGGCCTGCTTTCAGCCTCTTGTTAGGGCTGAAATTAATGATTGTCCAAAGAATACTATCTGTAGATACAAAGGAATGGGAATCTCTGATAGATTTCTTATATTCTTTGAGACAGTCTGTATATGGTTGAAAGTATTTGTGTTTGTAGCAGATGTTGAAGATTGTTCAAGTAATTTCTCTGAGTCGACTTAGGTCTTCATTGCACTGTAATTGATAGGGCAGGAGGCCTTAAAGTCAGCTTCGAGAGCACAAATCTCTTCATACAGATCTTTACAGTATTTTATTGAACTGTTGTTATGGGAACGAAGTTTTGACCGGACATATCTACTGAAAACTACCCTGTCGCTTCTCCTTCTTAAGAATTAGGTCGAAGAGTATCCAGAAGTGGTCTGAGAACGACTTCTGGTTGGACACCCTCCAATTGTTGACTCTTAGAGAGTAGTTGTCTGTACAAAATGTAACGTCTAAGATCTCCTCCCAAACCTCAAAGTTATCGGACTACACCACTGCGACTACTTTAAATATGCTAAAATTAGTATTAAGTATGTATATTCTAAGACTCACTTCTATCATTCGTTTCTGAGCTTCCCCAAATATCGAGTCACAAGTTGGCATCGCAATCCAATAGCAGTGTGTCTGCGCTCTTGAGTGATGATAGCACTCGTGCAACTTCGTCAAGTAGCGCACGCTTATCGTCCGGCATGTAGGATGAAGCGAGGGACACTTCCAAGTTCTATTGCTCCAGTTTCACGGCATTGAGATCTTTATTGCTAAAGTTTGAACACAGAAAGACTTAAATGTGCTTTTTAGCTATTATGCATGGCCTAGGCTTACCATTTGTTTTTAAGCTAAATATATTTTAGTTTTTGTTGTCATGGAACCCTTTGACGTCAAGATCTCTGATCCAAGGCTCCTGTATGAGTCCGACGTCTGTATTTCCCTCGCGTAGAAAACATCCAAATTATCTGTAGCACATCTCGAGTGCTAATTTGGATTACTTTCAATATCGGACAGTTGGCTAACTCCAGGATGTTAGCGCCGGCGAACACTTCTAGGTCGTCGTCGTTATTAAATTAAAAATTTTGAGTTTGGCTTTCGAATAAGTATTGGCTTTGATCAACCTACAGCCGCGGAAGACCCCTGAGCTCCAATCACGTGCTTGCCTAGCACGATTCTGGAGAGTTTAGCCTCGATCTCCCTCCACGACTCTCCTGCCGCTGTTTGTACCCTAGTCTATCGGTGCAACTAGTAGGTTATACTTAACCACCACGTTGAATGGACGTTGTGTTGATACATTGGTCATGTTGGCGCTCTTCGACACATTAGCTCTCTTCAGTGACTGGCTGATACCATTCTGTGACTGATTTCTCTTCGCCGGGATTTCTCTTGGGTGGATGCTAGTAAGTTGTTCTCAGAGGAGGGATTTATTAAGTCCCTCATACTAGTAAGTACGACGGCCTTCTCACTTTTAACATCATCATCTGTTTCTTACTACTGCTTCGCTTGACCGAAGACTAACTCGGCAGTACATAAGGAATAAGGGGAAATATCTCTCTGCGGCGGTCAGGTATCAGAGAGAGAAACTTCGTTCTCGATGCCCATTTTTTAGTTCCGTACACAATTCAAAATTTGTTAAATTTGTTTTAAAAACTTCATTTTATATTTGTGTTGCGTTTTAAGTAATTTTATTCTCCTGACCATTTGTCGCATACGTTATTTTCGCTATCATGAAAGCAAGCCATTTAGCCATCTGCATTATGTCGATTACGTTCAAATTTTCGTTACGAAGAAAAAAATTTTTATGCTAATGTCTTTATGTTCTTAAAGAATTATTAATGATACAACATAATATGTATGTTGATAAGAAAAAGTAAACAAAAAAATTTAATTCATTATGGTATAACAAAATATCTGAAATATGATTCAAAATACATACATACAACATACATTACTTTTACTTTACTTTTAATGGTACAACAGCCCATGGAGGGCCTAGGCCGATCTTTTCGCATCCACTCATGTTGTTCGTGTTATATTTGTACATGAATGGAAGGGACCTACAGTTTAATGCCGAATCCGAACGGCGAAGTGAAAAGCTTTTCATAGCAATTTTTACTCTTGTAGGTTTGCCATTGCCTCCCAAGAGGTGGTGCCGTGTAGAAAAATTATTTTTTCTACTTTTTTATTTTGCCTGTGCCGAGATTCGAACCCCGGACACTCTGCGTAGCAGTCCAACGCACTACCACTACACCACAGTGACCACCATACCATACCAATAAACATAGTGAAGCAAAACTAAACGCTTTATTGTAAATAATAAATGTTCACTTAAAATCTTCTTCATCAGTTTCAAATCTCCGTACACATCTCGTAAAGATTTTTTAAATCATTATGTTTAACTAACTCAGTTCAGTAAATTTTTATAGAAAGTGAGAGGTACTTGTTTGATGAAAAGTTTCTCAAATAACGCTACACGCAGTGTTAAAGAAGTAGGAAGCAGCACATGGGAATATGTTTTCCAGTCCTTAAAATCTTTATGATTTATTGATATGCATTGATATCGCATTAGTAATCATAGTGTACCATTTACGCGAATCACGACCAATTCTATCTGTTTTTTTTAACGATGAGGGAGGCATAAAAAGCCTAGTGCGAGACATTTTCACGTTGAAACCACCTCTCGTCCGTACGGATATTCCTCTCGAAAAACACAGTATGGTATTACATCGGTAGGCTGTAATGAGCGCAACTCTCAATCGTTAGTCATGGTTCTGTCCATATCAGTCAGTTGACGATGCGTTTCCACACTTTTTATGTGCACACGGATTCGGTTGAACAGAACCTTGGGTTGTAGATTTCTTTTTTTGCAGTCTCTTTGGAAACGGCTTTGATTTTTATAACCTATTTTTCGTATACATGTTTCCTCTGCAAGTGCTAATGAAAACCAAGAAGGTTCTAAATCCAAGTTATTGGCGAAACCTTTAGCTTGTTATTGTAACTATTCCCGTCTACGTCAGGAATACATAAAGCTGAATGATAAATGTTATAAAAACTATTTAAATTGTTTAAAAATTTAAATTCACCACGATCATAAATATTTTTATGACTTTGTAAATTCGAAACGTAAGATCAGCGTTTTTCCCACACCTATGTGTCTTGGTGATGTTGTGGCTAGTGATGAAATTGAAATTGCGACTTATTTGCTGTTTTTTTTTAAATCTACTTATTCCACATTTAGCTTCAATGACAAAGACTTTCACCCCACCGCCATTGCTTCGTTTAATACTATTTGTTTTCGAACACAGATCCTCTTGATGTTCTTCACCATCTTAAGTCTATTGAGCTATCATTTGTAACTGGGCCCGATAATATTCCGAGTTGTATATTAAAAAATTGTGGTGAATTTTTATATAAACTGCATGCAAAAAATCTTTGACAAATACTTAAAATCGGGTTATTTCTCAGTTTATTGGAAAGAATCTTATATTGCTTGTCTTCATAAAAATTGTGTTAATCTAATATCTCAAATTATAGAGGTATTGCTAAATTAACAAACTGACAATACGGATTTTAGCCAAGCATTTGATAAAGTCAATCATGGCCTTCCGATTAAAAAGCTAGGTTTGGCAGATTTTCCGCTTTTTGCTTTTAAGATAGATAGAATCATATATCACTAACAGAAAACAAAAGGTGATCTTCCGCATTGCTGTTATTCGAAATTGAACAATTATAATGTATGCTAATGATGCAAAGTTGTTCTTATTTTACAACTCTATAATCCAACAAAAACTCCTGCAAGAAGCTCATCATCATTTTTCAAAATGGTACCGATTAAATTTAATGATACTTAATCTTAAGTTTATGACATTTACAAGGAGGCAAACCTATATCTGCTAAATACTCTTTATGTGATCACACTCTGAATCATGTATTTTTGGGTGATACCAAGGACTCCAAATTAAGTTTTAACTTACATATCAACTTTATTTGAAGAAAGCTAAAACTTCTTTAGAGTTTATTAAACGCTAGTCAAAAGAAGTTAACGACCCCTATACAACCAAAAAACTATTCATTTCAATTGTTTGACCTATCCTTGAGTGTACATCTCCTGTCTGGAATCCACTTTATAATTGCTAAACAAGTAAAATTGAGTCGGTTTAAAAACAATTTCTTATTTTTGCACTGAGGAGTTTTTGTAGGAATTTTATCAAATTTTTTTTTTTTTTATTGATTCTTCCAACACACATGGTGTACCCCTATGAAGGCAGAGCATTGTGTTGAATGAAAAGAAGATTCATAGGTGGGAGGAAGAAGGAGGGAGAATGAGAGGGAATGCAATCACACAGGACACCGATAAAGAGATAGACAGCCATTGTGGCGAGTGTTATGCCTTTTACTGCAATGAACTTCAGTTTATCATTGCGACTATGAACGCATGTAGCGCCAAAGACCGAGCTTTTCGCATCCACTTATGTTGTGCGTGTTAATTATATTATATTTGTACATGAATACAGTTTACAGTTTATACAGTTTACAGTTTAATGCCGAATCCGAACGGCGAAGTGAAAAGCTTTTCATAGCAATTTTTACTCTTGTTGGTTTGCCATTACCTGTCAAGAGTTGGTACCGTGTAGAAAAATTATTTTTTCTCCTTTATGATTTTGCCTGTGCCGAGATTCGAACACCGGACACTCTGCGTAGCAGTCGAACGCACTACCACTACGCCACAGCGACCACAAATCTTCGTATTTGCTTAACGAAATTAACTTTAATATACCCTGTAGAATCTCGCGTTATTTTATTCCTATTAAACTTGGCATATACAGAACAAACTATGCTCAAAATGATCCTTTTCGTGGAATATGTAGAGATTTTAATTAACATTCTCTGGACTACATCAAAACAAACTTACTTATCATATTAAATTGATAAACAGCAGATGATTTAATATCTGTAGTTGTAACGAATACCAATTCGGACATTAGCAGCTATATAAATATTTTTGTGTATAACGGTTGCGTCGGTCTCCGATCCGTGCGTTATGCGGATGCTCCCCTCGGTCGTATTGGGCGGAAAGGTCTGTTGGGAGTCGTTTCGTTTCAAAAAAATATAACTTTTTCCAATACAATTAATAACACAATGTTCCCATTGAATCCAAATTACGCAGTTTCGGTAATTTTCAGTGCTTTGGTTGAAACTGCGTTGAGATGCTCAATTACGGCATATAAATAAATGTGAAGTAAACAACAAAAGTAACTCAGTTTCGCCGAAACATAATCATTCACTGAAAAAGTGAATTTGACTATCATTTCAATTTTGTTTTCTTTTAAATGAAATTTAATTTAAATTTGGTTGATTGATTGATTTTTAATATCACTTACTTTACTTTTAATGGTACAACCGCCCATGGGGGGCCTAGACCGAGGTTTTCGCATCCACTCATGTTGTTCGTGTTATATTTGTACATGAATGGAAGGGACCTACAGTTAAATGCCGAATCCGAACGGCGAAGTGAAAAGCTTTTCATAGCAATTTTTACTCTTGTAGGTTTGCCATTGCCTCCCAAGAGGTGGTGCCGTGTAGAAAAATTATTTTGTCTACTTTTTGATTTTGCCTGTGCCGAGATTCGAACCCCGGACACTCTGCGTAGCAGCCCAACGCACTGCCACTACGCCACAGCGACCGTAATATCACACGTATGTTAATTATTTTTATATTTACCTTCTTCCAACAATTGACGCTTCCGCTTTCAGATGGGTCATAGTGGGCATTTTTTATCCGTTAATACCGGTTTCTAATTGTGTGCCAACGACTTAAGTTTTTAAAAGGAGAAATTAGAATAGTTTAGGTTATGATGTAAAATCATACAAATATTCGTCGTTGTGTACTTTCTATGTAAATTTTACACTTAACTCCTTTCTAATAACAATAACAATTTATATTAACTATAATTTATTACAAATTTGCGCCAAATTCATAATCGTTTAATTGCAAATCGGTTGATCAGATGCAACTCTTTTTCGTCGTCGACGACTACAAAAATAGAAAATAAATGATAGAGATTTAAGTCTTCGTAAATTGGTTGTCGTATATTTATCGGCTGCTTCAATTCTGTGGCATGTCATATGGCTGTGACCCTTTTAATTGTGACACCGAATATACTCTGCGTATATTCGCCAATATCCGCAATTCTGTTTATAGCTTTACAGGGTTAATCATTTGACTTGAATTGGTGATAACCCTTATGATGAATCCCTCAACTTGCTATAATATAATATATATATATATAAATAATTTACTGTTACCCGTCGCATTAAAAAGTTGATACTTCTTGCGTTTTAATGTGGCAATGCGGTACATGTACGGATGATAATGGAGTTTACTATCTACAAAACAACAGCTGGGTCCAAGTATCCCGATTTCCGGGATCCCGGACCCTTTTTACGGTTCCGAAATGTCGGATTGGAGCACCAGGAGCTCGAGATTTGCTTCTTTAATTTTTATCACAAAATTGTAAGCTTTTCACACTTCGTTTCTTATTATTCGCACAACACTAATATAAACGTTTTGGTAAATCTATATAAGTATAAAGACTATACTACTGTTACTGTTTTTCTTATTAAAAATATGTTTTTAATTTAAAGAAAAGTAAAAAAAACATGTTCCGGCACTCCTATCCTTAATACATACTACGAACTGTCTTCCCAAAATGCTGGTTATTTTTCAGGGTTTAGTTCAGATTAGTGCTTCGGGATCCCAGGATTTGCTTTTTGAATTTTTATCATAAAATTAAAATTTTATTAGCACTTTATTTTTATTCGTTCATTATGTAACCATGAATTTTTACATATTTTTAATAGTTTGAAGTACCCTGTCTTTCATTTCACGAAATAAGTCACACTAATAAAAAAAAAACCAATTTAAAAATCGATAAATAACACTTTTTAGCAGATTTTTGGCTGAGTTGACGAGTAAATTTAATTTTTGTCTTAATTTCTTATCAATAGCAATAAGCTGGCATTTAATTATAAAATATTTTCTATTATATGGCATGTGAATATATGATAGGGTTAAACCTATCATATGAAGATGCTGGTAAATATACATACGTACATATTAAATTCTGAAATAAATATGCATATACATATATAAATATATATTTAAATATGTATATGTTTTTGATTTAAAGAAAATTAAATAAAATACAACAGAGTGTTATTTGTAAAATCTTATTGTTGCTTCATTTTTGTATTTGTTCCATATGTAATATCGGTTTTTTTTATAGCCAGAGAACACCAAATCATATTCAAACATTAATGTCAAAAAATTTGATTAAAAACAAAATAATAAAGTTCACCTCTAAAAAAACACATCTATACATACACACATTTTTAGTGCCATGTACATATGATTGAGGCGGTTATTGCTAAAAATAGACTAAAAGACCTACGTCAAGTTTAACGAGACTGTAATGTCAAACAGACGAACGTATTCTGAGGTAAAGTTCGCATCTCTATCGTCGTTTGATAGCTCACAATAATTTTAATTCAAATTCTTCTAAATCTTCACTCATTAAATAAATTGAATATAAATTTATTAAATTGCCAATGTTTTTGGGATAAACGAAAATGCAGTTATATATTTTACTGAATATTTTTCGTCATTTATCTTCTTTCCACTTCATATTTCTCCTTCTTTGCTTTATTCTTATTCTCATTTTATAAAACATTGAACTTTGATGACGAAAAAAAAAGAAAACGGATTATATAATCAAATATTTAATTAAAAAAATATTTAAATAGGTCAAGCAGAATTTTTCAGAATGCAACTACATGGGGAAGTAAGTCGCTGCAAGTTAGAATACGTATTATCTTCGAAATATTTTCTAAAATTACGAAAAGAACTGCAGGTGGCTATAGTGTCCACACATACACGTATTTTCAATAATAAAGCGAATGAAGATCCTTTCGCATAGAAATTGTAGCTAACAAATTTTCATTCGCGCATATATAATACTACAAAACATTCTTATTTTCTGTTAATTTTTCTAAAAAACAAAGTAATGTTTGGAAACATTATAATTTTTCATCAACACCGTGTATGCAAACAAGATGGCTTCTGATTTTTGTTTGGAGGTTATGTTCGGCGGGTGTAAAAGGTTGCGAAAATGAAAATTTATTAGCTACAATTTCTATGCGAAAGAATCTTCATTCGTCAAAATATAGAGTAACAAATGTGTGAGTGTTTAGTGAGAAACTGTCAATGTACTGAGTTTTTCGAACTTAAGTACACTTGCTCGTGTGGACTTTGCGTAACGTCAGTATTTCTTTGACAACAGTTGCCGCCGTGGAAATGTATTCTAGTTTTGAACTTGTGCTAATGTGCTGCCAGTTACAAAATTAATCTGTGATCGAAAGCAACAACAATTTTGTCTCCTTGACGTAACTGTTACTAGTGTGATACCGACCTAAGGTGCTGGTTATATTGGTGTTCGCTGTTCGAAGAACACATCATATTTTACTCTCGTTCTCGGTGTAGTGGTTACATTGGTGTTCGTTACAGAGTTTCTTTTTGTCGAAATTCAGTTTTTTTTTTGTAATACTATATTGTTCGCACCGGCAACACTAAATGGTATACCAAAAAACTTTAAACGATTTTATTAATATGGAGCGCGAAATTAACAATATAATTGAAAAATTATGAAAATAATACGATTTTTCTTCAATAGTTTTATGAATAATATATTAATTATTCACTTTTAAAAACTGAAAACATTCGCAACTTCGCTTTTCTACATATGAAAATAGTGATGTACAGGTTTGCATATTTTCCTTCTATTTTCATACATTTTTGTTCTTTTTCGTAGAATAACTCATTGACACCCTGAATACTCAGCGTGCTCGATGTACATATCACCCAGCATATCGTGTTCGGTGTGAGAGTGAGTAAAAGCCCTTTTTCGTGTACGGGCAACAACAATTGCATGGTGTTCGCCGAGTAAACTTTGAATATAACCACAGCCTAAGCAGTTCTTGCAGGACAGTAACGAACTTATGCTTAATTGACAGATATATACATGTATTTATATTTTGGATCATGTTTAAAATGTCAGAATAGACCCTGACGGGTTTCCCGTCTGTAAATTCCCGTCGTTTTAGATTCATTTGTATGTTCATTTTTATTAAATACAACGCAAAGTTGTATTTAATAATTTTTGTTTGATGAAAACTAATTTTAATGGACAACTTTATATATTCGCATAATTATACAAATTCTAGAATTAATTTTTATTATAAAATAATATATGTGCAAATATTGATAAACATGAAGTAATGTCTTCTAAGTTAAAAAATCTGGCAACTCAATAGAAGTTGTTATTTTATTAGTGTGTAAACAACACAAGGAAAAATAAAGATTTAAGGAATTACAAATTAATTATGGCAAATGAAAAGTGTTTCCTGTGTTCTAAAGTAAATTGTTACCAGATGAATTTCTTCGAACATATTGAATCGTGTCAAATGCCCTCATCACAAAAACCAGTAAAATTTGTTTTGCAGCATTTGGCCAACTGTATTAAAACCAAACTGGTCTTTCAACCGGGTGCATGCATTTGCTCGGAGTGTTTCAAAGAGCTATCGGAATACGACAACCTCATGCTCAGTCTGCTATCATTCCAAAAACGGCTAACACTTCAACTAAGAAAAAAAATTAACGAAGTAGCAGAACCGGAAGTGATCAACATGGCGATGACAGCAGAAGAAGAAGGTCAGATGCTAGATGCTTTTAATCCTGAGTTAGATGCTAAAGAAGAGCTAATCGAAGTAGATGACAGCATAATAGACGATACGGAAGTCATAGCCGAAGTAAGCGATGAAGACGATATGGAAGTAGAGTCTGACGGTACATCAGGGAATAGGCGGTCAATTTATCAGGAATGTGTTATTTGTGGCACCACATTTAAATCGAAATTACAGTTGCAGAATCATATTACGGAAGTGCACAATCCGAAAACATATACATGTAACATATGTGGAGCTGTTCGTCGTGATGAAGAATATTTGGAACTTCATATGAATTTACATGAAGGAAAATCTGAGAATGAATGCC
Source organism: Palloptera scutellata (assembly GCA_958295655.1). NCBI lineage: Eukaryota > Metazoa > Arthropoda > Insecta > Diptera > Pallopteridae > Palloptera > Palloptera scutellata. Next base: position 59,713,988 of record OY282450.1, read on the forward strand.
GCTACTGTCCAAAACGTTTCTCTCGGCCCGTGAATACATTGCGGCACATGAGAAAACATTGGGACAAGAAAAAGTTCCAGTGTGAGAAGTGTGGCGAATGTTTCTCTTTAGATAATATGCTTTACAATCATCGACTGTGTCATGAAGCCGAAGAAAATCCACTAATCTGTAGTGTATGTAATCAATCATTTAAATCTCGCAAAACTTTTAATCACCATGTGCTCATTCATCAAGAGAATCGTCCTCGCCATCATTGCAATTTATGTTCTAAATCATTTACAGAACGTTATACATTGAAAATGCATATGAAAACTCACGGAAACAATTTGAGCCCAGCAGAAGCACCTGTACTTGAGGAGCATAAGAACGAAACTGAATCTGCGGTAACAGCACTTGTATCCAAATTTGATGATAACACATCTACTGAATTTTCCTGTGTCATATGTACCTCAAAATTTGATAACAAAGATTCCCTAGAACGACATTTACAACACGAACACGATGTCATCCTAAAATAGACATAGGCGGTGCAGCAAAATAGAGTAGATTAATTCAGAATGAGTGTATTGAAAACAGAACGTGAACTTTATTTTCCAAATAACATATTATATACATACATAAAGTAGTCTGCTTAATACGTCAACGAAAATTAATAAGAATATTTTTAACTTGATCCATTTACTTTTAGATATCTTGGAAAATTTTGAATAATTTTTTTTTTTTATTACAACTTCACTTTACGTTAGAGTATTGTAAATAAATAAGTCAAAAATATATACAATAATCTAACAGGTATTCCTTCGTTTATTATGTATTTATTTCGAAGACAAAATTATAATCAGAAAGTAAATGGACTATTAAAATTCCAGAGATATCTTAGCAGTTAAGAGTAAATTTTTCAAAATATACATGAAATCGAAAATATTTTCCAAATACGTGCATAATATAAAATTTTAAAAGTTCTTGAAGTTTAAGCTTTGTTCTCGTAAAAACTGCAGATGATAGAAAAAATTGTCTCAAATATCTACAGCGCCAAACATTTTGTTTGAACATACTATAATCCAAATTTATGGAAATTGTATCACCAATATAGATGTTATAATCAAATTACTGGCACAGGAAGGCTCTTTTATATTTCAAACTAAAACTCCCAAACTAAAGTTGATACCGAAAAATGATTTTTTGGTATCAACTAGAACGAAAGAAAGTCAACTAGAAACGACGTAAATAACAAAGGAAAAAGATCAGAAAGGGGTTTAGATTGGCCAGTGCAGAGAATTACAAAACAAACAATATTAATTTTTTCTGTTTTTATTATAGATAAAGTGTTATAATGTATATTTTATACATAAAGTATAATTTTGCTAATTTTTAAATTTATAACTCGAATTTTAATTTTTTATCCTCGAAGATAATTTTTCTATTCCTATCAACTTTGAATTATTGAGGTTTTACTGTAATTATCATTTGATGTTGATTTTTATTACATCCTGAATCAATATGCCTATAAAATAATTTTGATTAGAAGAGCAAAAATTGCCCATGAAAAACTTTTAACTTCGCCGTTCGGAATCGGCATGAAACTGTAGGTTCCTTCTATTCATGTACAAATGTAACACGCACAACATGAGTGGATGGGAAAAGATCGGCCTAGGCCCTCAATGGGCCGTTGTGCCATTAAAAGAAAGAAAGAATTACAGTTTTCACGCAATTTAAAGTTAATTGTTATTGAATTTTGTCACTAAATGCTAGGTTGAAGATGTAACAAAACGAAATTTATATGTAAATAAGTACATAAAAATTAATATAAAGAAAGACTTCAAAAAGAAAAATAGAGATAGAAGTTTTGCGTCATATTCTTTCTACCTTACTTTTCTACCTGTGTCTCGCACAGTCCTGTATGCTTGTGAGCAGCCTCTACGAATGATCCCAAAATCATAAATAATTTCATTATAACAATTTTTCATCTTAATAATTAATTATTTGTAATTAGAAATATAGTACATACAATGTTTTTCCGTAGTATCATTCAAGGTGTTTTATTTCTTATGTGAACCCAAAGGTTAGGGTGTCATTTTATGCAATGTCTAGTCTTTACAGTCGATTATGCAAAGCGCGACGAATCGTACATTTACTGCCTTTTCAATTGTGATTCACTTCGCTCTACATTCTTATGCGAAGCAAACGGGTCAAACATTTTTTTCGAATATTTTCACAATCTGACAAGAGATTTATTTCCCGATTCTGTTGTAAATGGAACCAAAAGTAAGAAGGCGAACGAAATAGTAAATTTATCAAAAAATATCAATATTGGTAATTTGAACGAAGTATTGTATTAATTTATAAAACTTATTTACTAAAAAAATATATTAATTTGGCTTGTTAAAAATTAATACATCCGCCACATCAACAGCTATTTGACTTAATTTGAGGTAGTAAAAGTTAAAAAAAATCGATGCTGTGTGTTTTTGGCTGCAAAATGAGAAGAGGTCGAAGAATTATTAAATTTAAGAGTACAAACCCGATCAATTAAATGTGGTTCGCGCCCAATTGATCTCCCGCCTGTCGAGCAGCTCTAAGTTTCTGACGTTTCAAATTTTCTTTCGCAATTAAGAGCAAAGCAAAAGAGGCGGAAGCGAATTTCATAATACCAAAAATTATTTTCGCCCTCAATTGTTATCCGGAGCGCCTTGCATAATCGGCATACTAAGCTCATGAAATGAAGTCAATTTTAAACAAAGCAAAGTTTATTCGAAAAAAGTGTTTAAGGTGATTTGTTATTAACTGATTGTTATTTAAAAGGTAATAGCTGTTTCTTTATATTCATACTGAGTAACTGTAAATATGTTCACTTTGCTTTTTCGCGAAAATACTGTTGTAAAAAATATTGAAAAAAAAGTTGATAATTCACCTATTGCAAATAAAGGTGGGGTCTGACCACAGAATGCGCGATTTTGAGGAACTTGTACGATAACGCAGAGCGGACCCATCATGGTGTGGGGATGTATGATGTCACAAGGAGTTGGAAGCAGCCATAAAATTGGTGGTTACGTACCTGCTGAGCCGCGTATTTTGCGTGAAAATATCCTTATCGTCGTTGACAAATTTGAGATTCAAGAATAGGATCTCGTGTTCCAGAATGACAACGATCCGAAGCACAAAGCTAAAGGTACTATCAAATTGTTCCATAACAGCAGCTACAAGGGCTTCCCCCGCAATCTCATGATCTAAATCCCATAGAACACCTGTGGAGTGTTTTGAAAAGGAAGGTTGGGCTACAGTGAAGTTTGCATGTAGTAATATCGCTCAAGAGGTAAACAAAAATATTATGTACAGCGTGCCACGTCGAATTGTTGCGGTAATAGAGGGCGGCGGCGGTTATACGAAATATTAAACTTGAAATTCGTATTTAGTTGCACGCCATAAACTGTAAAATACAAACACAAAAAACCGTTCACGTGTAGCTTTTTTAATATTTTTTCAATTACAACAGTATTTTAGTATATTCAATTGGTATTGAATGTTTTATTTGTTGTTGCCAATAAAATTGTTAACACTGTAAAAATACTTGAACAGTTGTTTGAGTCACTTTACTTATTTCAATTTATTAGTAGAAATTTAATTTAAATTGTGAAAATGTAAATTTATTTTTAAGATATATGTAAGTCATCAAGTACACATACCTTTTCACTCATATTGAGAGAAAATCAATCCGAAAATAGATCCAAATAACTAAGTCATATAAGAGTTCCAAAACCTTCAGATAAAGGACTCATAAACACGTATCTCGTTCATGGGAAAAACCTCCCCTAAATTAATATTTGAAGAGAGTATTTAGTAGTCCTTACCGGCTTAAAACTTTATTTCAGAAATAAAAATAGGCGTGGTTATCTTAAAGCACGACCTTATTAGACCTTAAATTGGTTTCTTATTTATAGATCTGTTAAATCACATCTAAAAATAATGCTGATCTGGAGAGAAAACTTCACGTTTTCTTGAAATTCGTATTTAGTTGCACGCTATTGTACATGTAATTGGGAGAATTTTTTACAATAAATTTAAAATACAAATCTAGAACGTATCGATATCATCCTCATCCAACTTCCATTTAGGAATAAGGAAAACAATGGATTGTAGTGAATTTCATATAAAATTATGAGGTGTTATATTCAGATGTTATGAATAATGTACAAATTGCAATAAACCTTAGTTTATTCATTCTCTTGAGAACGCAGACGACCGTTTGGATTTGTTAGTCGGATAGAAAGTTGTTTAGCGCGCTCAACTATTTCTTTGCGTTTCTTGGATGACACACCATGAGCTATTTCTCCACAGTATACACGGTTTTGCATCATTAGAACTTCCAATTCTTTAACATTGTGGACGACAAACTTCTTGAAGCCGGTTGGTAGCATATGACGAGTGCGCTTGTTTGATCCATAACCAATGTTGGGCATCAAATATTGACCCTTAAAACGACGACGTACTCTGTTATCAATACCTTTTGGTTTACGCCATTTATGCTGAAAAATAATGAGTTGATTTTAAATTTTAATTCTGTTCATTGATTAATTTCATATCTTACCGAAAGCTTAGCGTAGCGATCTGACTGATGGCGTATGAAATGCTTAGTGCGCTTCTTTACAATTTTTGGCCTATATGCTGGACGAATAGTCATCTTGAGGCTAAAAGTAAACACATGATATTAATATATACTTCAATATAATAATTTAATATGCGAAGTTGTATATTTTTATACATGTCCAACAAAATGCCAATAAACTTCTGAATTGTTTTAAAATATCACTCGTGGAGAAACCTATACAAATAAGCATTTTGCGGCATTCATACAATATTTAACTTGAACAATATCTATAAATAATACCATATATATTTAAGATGTAATAAAAATTTAAAAATCTTTGTAACTATACACACCAATTTTAATAAACGAGCACGTCAAAAAGAAGGAGACGTAAGTTGGGCCCACTTAAAGTTGTTTCCCATTTCTGACAGCTGTCTGCATCGCAGTACTGCCATACGCAATGTTATTTTCCGGTTCGTGCAGGAGATAGATGAGAGGAATTCAAATGGCTGGCCAATGCTACCAGTTCTTTAATTTAAAAGTCCGTTAAGCAAAATGTACAAATTTTTTATAGTGTATTTCTTGAATTTTTTAGAATTTAAATTTTGACCTGGCCGCTGTAACACCTAGTAGCAAAAAATTGCCAAACTGGAACCTACAAACCATTCATGAACAAATATACCACACATAACATGATTGGATGCGAAAAGCTCGTCTTAGGCCATCAATGGGCTGTTGTGCAAAATAATATTAATAAAAGTTGATTTTTTAAGAGCTTGGTTCTTGAAAATCAAAAAAACTCAGAAAGTTACAAAGTGAATGAAATTTTTATTTGGATCGATAAATCAATTCCTGCCAATTACTTTTTAAAGATAATTTTACATAATTGTTGCCCGCGACTACGCTTTAAGTGGTACGTTCTGATGGTCCAATTTTGGCACACTTTTTCACAAATTTCGGCCGGAATCTCATGAATGGCGCATTCAATGTTGGTTTCCAAAGCAGAAATCGTGTTTGGCTTGTCCCACAAAAAATAGTCTAACGGGGTCAAATCACACAATCTTGGTTGCCAATTGACTGCACCAAAACGTGACATTAACTGCTCACCAAATTCGCCTCTCAACTGATGCATGGTTTCGCGTGCTGTTTGGCACCGTCCTGTTGGAACCACATGTCGGCCAAGTCAAATTTTGGCATTTTCGGCAAAAAAAAGCGTGTTATCATCGAACGGTATCTTTCTCCATTGACCGTAACATTGCGGCCTTCATTGTCTTTGAAGAAGAACAGCCCAATGATGCCGCCTGCTCATAAACCGCACCATATAGTGCAGTTCTCGGGATGCATTGGTAGCTGCTGAAATTGCCTCTCTTCATTTGTCTTCACTCCAAATACGGCAATTCTGCTTATTCCATTGATAATAATTGCAAACGTTTCAATAATTTGCAAACGTTGTTCAGACGTAAGTCTATTCATAATGAAATGGCAAACCAAACTGAGCATTTTTACTTTGACAAATGTCATAAATCATGCGTGAACTGTCCGAAATATTAACGTCAAAAACTAAGTATCAAAAAATCACCCTTTATATAATTATATATTAATTAATTCAGTTTAAAACATAACAAAACAAAGAATGTACGCAAACAGCACATACTGTATAATTCCGGAATGAATTATTTAATAAGTTGAAAGATTGGAATGAGGGGGGTTTATTTATTTATTTATTTATTTTTTCGAAAACTGGCACAACAAAGTTTAAAACCTTATTAGCAGTACCGGCAGCATGTAGCATAAACAAGATTAAATACGACTTATAATATATATTGCATGACATACAAATTTAAACTTTACTTAAAAATTAAACATGAAACATCTATTCATCTATTCGTAAAAAATTTTAATAACATGATATATTTCATTATTTCCTATTACAGCGAAGAAAGAAATAAAGCTAGTTTATTTTTGAATTGCACCGCATTATTACCAGATCTTAAACTATTAGGAAGTGCATTCCAAAGACGAACAGAGTGTACAAAAAACTGCCTTTCAGACGTTAAACAAGAAACACGTAAACAGTTAATCATATTAGTTCGATTGGATATAGAAAAGTTTAATCCCGAAAACAAATAACTGGGTTCTGCATTACATATAATTTTATGCAACAATAAAAGCGTTCGATAGTTCAGTAAGTTATCAAAGGTTAAGCCATGGATTCTTTTAGCATACTGGGAAACATGATCTCTTCGTTTTAGTCCAAACACAAAATTAAACACTGGGAATTCGTATTTAATATTAACAAAATGAATTTATTAAGAATATATTAATATATAGAAAATTATGGTACAACAATGGATATAACCGAACGGCTTGAGTTATTCAAAAAGAAAAAAAACAAAAAAGAAAGGTAGAAAGAGTAAGAATAGAAATAGAAAGAAAGAAAGAATAGTGAAATAAAATAGCAAAGAAAAATAGAACAAGGATGGCTTAAACATCCCGGCCCCTTGTACGGCTTGGGACTGCGATGGATGGTGCGGTTGGTGGCATTGGAGGTAAAACCGGAACGATAGTACTGGCTGGTGGATGGGGTGTTCAAGTTCGGGGCTTGGCGACTCTCCCGGCTTTCCCAATTTTTCTTTTGGGGCTGACCTGGACTCCGGATGAATAAGAGTATGGTGGTCCAGGCAGCACTTCTTACACAGGTTGGTGGACTCATATTTTGCCAACTGATATCCATTCCAAGAAACTGTTGAAGTGCATCGGTTCTTGAATGAAATAAAGCTATAGTGTTGGGAAAACTTTTTTTAAATGGTAACCTGATAATGTAATGATCATCTGAATTTAGCTTCGTAGTAGAGCAGTATAAATCCTCATAAGCTTGATCTTCAGCAGAGATTAGACGATAGATAAGTGTTTCCATCGAGCTGTTTATAGAGATTAGATAATTCGGCTTCTGCACCTAAAGCTCGGAAATACTTCGGACCAACACGGAAATTATTTTTATATAAAAATATTTCAAATTACGTACTATACATATTGTTCATATTTGCCAATTTTTTCCTATTTTGCATATATTTCACATATTCCATATTTTTTGCTCAAACTATATTTCGAATTATTAGTATAATTTAAACATATTATTCGCATATTGATGACATTTTTCTGCATTCAAGAGTATAGACTTTATACTGTAAAGTGCACTTAAAAACTCTGTTCATCTGTTAATTGACAGTAGCGTTTGCCTCAGATTTATGTTTGTTGTTCCCTCCCAAATCACTAGAAGCAGTGCATTGTTTTGTGCACACTAGAGATAGGTGCGTGATGTCAACTTTACGTTACACATGTAATATAAATTGCATTAATTCCACGTAAACACTCGAGTTCACATTTTCTTTAAAACTTAAATTTTTTTTTTTTTTAATTAAAATAAGTTCTTCTTAAGGTAAAATTTACATAAGAGACGCTGGTCCAATCTGGATATCTGTAAAACGGCTAAGTGTTTTGTTATTTGTCCACACAGGAAGGCAGCAGAATTCCTCCTTAAATTAGGAAGGACCTTCGCCGGATCGTGGGACTCATCACAGGACATAATCCATGGGGCCAATATATGACCACCATCGGCATCACCGAGGAGCCGACCTGCACATCTTGTCTGGAGGAGGTGGACAACACAAAGCATTTTCTCTTCACATGTCCCGCCTTTGCCAGAACGAGATGGTGCATTTTGGGTTTCGATGTCACAGGGATGGACAAAGTTCACTCCTTCCCCTTCTGCGATCTTCTGAGATTTGCGAGAGAATCCTGAAAATTTGCGGAAGAGAACGTAGTCCTCCTTCTTATAACCCCTTTTCCGACTTTTTCCCTCTTTTTCTCTAACCCCTTACTTGCTGTCACCCCTTCTTCTTTTCCTAGGTCTTAAGTATGGGCTACATAACCTGAGAGCTTGAGGAACTGTCCTGCACTCGTAGGTCAGGTTCTCGGCCTTCTTCACATCCATCCATCCAAGATAGAATTCCTTTCACTAGAATATACAGATTGTGGTCGCCTTTGTGTAGTTGGTAGTCTGTTCGCCTGCTACGCTGAGTGTCCAGGGTGCAAAGTCAAAAAATAGAAAAAAATAATTTCTCTACATGGCACCACATTATGGCAGGCAATGGCAAACCTACAAGAGCAAAAATTGCCTAAGATTGGTCTTGTGGCGGTACATATCTTCATTAAGAAGACACCAGTTAGTACTGCCCTGAGGCTACGAAGGTGGTGTTGGTCATCTAAGCATTCTTGGTGAAATTTCTAGTACTTTAATCTGCGGTGTGACAGATTATATGGTTAGTGATATTTTCTTTAGTATGAGGTTTATTGTTATACTTCCTTCTAGGTCCTGGGGGGCGGAGAACACAAGATTAAGTTCATAATAGTCACAGATACAGGTGAGTCCATGTTCGTTCCTTGCGCTTCTCCGACACACAGCCTCCTCGTGGTGCCCAGTGGATAGCGATCTGATGCCCGTCAGTGAGCTAACTAATGTGTGCGGAACTAATGTTCCGTGGCCTAGAATGAACGGTGGTGTTTTGTGCTTGGAACCCTAAGGAAAAGCTTCGGACCCGGAAACCCCCTAATGTTGACAACCCACACAAACGCCCGAAAGACAATTGTTTACGGCGTTTACTCCAAATGAGCATACTGTTATATCTGCTACAGCTGTCACGAATTTGGTGTTGGATTTGTGTTTGGGAGGAAGCGGCGTCTCCTAGTCTCGAACGAGCGCCTAGCCACTATCCGTATCAAGGCAAAATTTTTCAACATGAGCCTAATGTGTCCATGTCCCTGCAGATGAGAAACGACCAATGACTACGAGCTCCTCGACAAAACTTATTTAGGTATACAAGTATGTACACATTTTCCCATCTCTCTGGCAATTTGTGAATGCCTCGCCAAAAAAACTGTTCGTTTTTTGAGTCAAACCAGTCATTGAGCCATTATTTCACATTTTCGTACGAATTGAAGTGCTGCTCAGGAAGTGTCCCATTGATGAAAATAAGTGGTAGTCAGATGGAGCCGCATGGGGGAGGGCAAAGCACGGTTCAAGTCGGCCAATTGTTGTTGGTAGCGTTGACCAGTAACTGTTTCACCTGGTTTCAAAAGGTCAAACCAGATAACACCTCGCTGATCCCAGAAATCCGAAGCTATTTGGCTTTGTTGTCGATTTTGCCGGTGTATCGGGCTTAACATATGATCGTTTACGTTTGGGGTTCTCGAAATAGATCCATTTTTCATCGCCAGTAACAATTCGATGAAGATATGACTTTCTTTTGTACCTGACGAGCAAGGTTTCACAGGTGGTTTTTCGATTTTCTTGCTGTCTTTCTGTCAATTCATGCGGCACCCACCTTCCCACCGTCAAAATCAATCCCATGGCTTTTAAGCGTTGAGAAATGCATTGTTGAGAGAAATTTTTTCAATTGGAAATTGAAAATCAATGATGTCCGCATATCGTAGTTTGTAGGCACAAAATTCGACAATTTTACTTACTTACTTACTTACTTAGCTGGCGCTACAACCGATGGTCGGTCTTGGCCGCCTCCACAAAGCTCCGCCAGTCACTTCTGCTAGTTATGTCGACTTTGTGAGGATCAAATATATGAGTAGGCTTTTTATCTCGATTTGTGAGATTTTATTAATATTTTGGTGGAATGGTTTGCCAAATGAGCGAAGTCTTGCTCTTGCCAAATCTGGACAGTCACATAAATAGTGGAAGAGACTTTCCGTTTCTCCCTCATACTGGTAGCTACGACAGGAAGTATTTTATGGAAGATTAAGTCTTGCTGCATGTTCCAGTGTTCTGTAAGAACAGCGGTAATTCGTGAGGTATTGGGACGAGAACACTCTATCAGTTGTTTTGTCCTGGGGTCATTATATTCTGGTCACGTTTTCCTAGACGTGTAAAAGTTAGTCAGTCGTTTCCACTTCTGTACGGCTATAGTTAGGTAGTGAGAAGCAAGAGTGGCCTTAACATTGTTAAATGGAATTGTAACAGATTCCGCTGTAGCGATGTCAAGGGCCGAGCCCAACCTAGCTAGCTCGTCCATATTAGAGTAATTCCTTGATCAAGAAGGATTCCTTGCATTGCAGAACTAATTTGGAATTTATAATGGAAGAATATAAGGCTTTAATAGCAGCTTGACTGTAAGGATAGCTATCTTGGCCCGATTATTCCTGATGTTATAAAGTGATCTGCACGCCTTCCTTATTGTCATTAATTCGCCGTGGAATACATCAGCTTTGACGGGGAGGCCTATGGATGAGGATAGTTTGAGAGACTTTGAGTAATGTTGGAGTAATGTTAAAAATGTTGGAAAATAAAAGCTACAATGTTAGGATAGACCGTACGGTCAGAGTTATTCGGAAAGAATGAAAAAATAGGAAAATAGAAAGAGTAGGAATAGAAAAATTTTAAAATAAAGGGCTATTAGGGTGGCTTAAACATGCCGGTGCCCTTGCATGGGTGCAAAATCAGCCGTCCCGGAACGATGGCACTGGCTGGTCGTTGGGGTGCTTGAGGTTGGTGGTTGGCTTTCTTCTTCTTTGAGACGGGCCTGGACTCCGGATGTATTAGGGTGTGTATTGGGTGTGCAAATCGACAACGCGAATGTGGTTGTCAGGACCACGGTGTAACTTGACGATACGGTCCATTTATGGGAAGCAGCTCGTTCTTTACGAAATATCCGCGGAAAGACCATGAAGAAGGAACTCTCCTACTTCAAGGTCTTTCTGCGGAATTGTAGCTAAGAGCGGCGTGAGCGAGACGACCATTCACTCTGAAAATATTCTCCTTGTCTATAAAAGGATTTAGCACGAGAAAAGTGCTTTTCTTTTCTATTGGTTTTACATCGAGTAATGATGCATTTTATCGTAGATAATAAGGAGATTGAGCCAAGGATATGAGTCGTGTCTTAAAACCCTTAGAGCTCGAGGAAAAGAGGAGAATCGATCAAGAATATCGATTTCCTGATCGAGAACGTGATAGGACTCTGCTTTCTGTTGCTCTAGTAATGTTGCATTTCTGAGAGTGGATTTAGGCCAATAATCTGAAGATTTTTGAAGCCGTTGATACTAAATCTTTAGGTTTGCAACCTCTAGTTCCCAAGTCCGCGGGGTTGTCCGCACTAGAAACATTTTGCCATGGGGTATTTACAACATTTTGGAGAATGAGGGAATTTCTATTTGCAACGTAAGCCTTTCATATGTGAGGTGGTTTTTCTAATAATGCAAGCACAATCTGAGAATCGCACCATAAGAATAAGCTTATTAACTTTGAGAGCAGAACAGCTCCACATAACTCTGTGCGTGGTAGGCTTATAATTCTTATGGGTGTGGCCTTTCCTTTAGCAAAGATTTAAAATAGTATTAACCACAAACTAAATATAATAAGCTTAGAATTATAAGTAAACATTATTAATTATACTTTTAAACATCTCCTTAGGCATACAAAAATCTAATTCAATTTCCGATGCTAATACATTAAATTCATTAAGAGATCTTATGATTGGTTGATTTAAAGCATAGTTAGTTCTAAGTATGACATTTTATGTAGAAAAACTTGTTATATTCTCTAGTACTTCGCCATAAACGGTGAACCGGTCAGGTCAACCTTTTTTTGAAAACTGGGCTCCATTAAAAGAAATTGTTGAAGTACAGTGGCGCTTGAATGACCTAACACTATAGTTTTGGAAATACTTTTTTTTAGATGGCAACCTGACAACGTAATACCATCTGAATTTCGCTTCGTAGTAGAACAGTATAAATTCTCACAAGCTTGATCGTCAGGCGAGAGTGGAAGAGCTTGTGGGATTTCTTCTTGCTTCCAGAAATGCTTTAATTGGGACCTAAGCAATTCATTGGGGATTGGTTCTACTTGCGTGGAATGTGTAGAAGGATTTGGGGGAATAAATCACTTCTGATTACTACAATAATTTAAACAGGAATATGGCAATTTGGATCAAGAAGATTTGAAGTTGCTATTGCTGAAAGTAAGTATAGCTCAATAATATATTCTTTTGTTAGTTTTTGTAACTAACGTGAAAGAACAAAGTCGATTAGAATTTTGAATAATTAGAACAGGGATTGTTCATTTGGTAGACGTATACGTTTTTGAATTTTTGAGGAAATAAAAGTTCTTTGCCACCCTTGGTCCATCAATGCACGGACTTTTAATAATTCCCCTAAATATTCAATATAAACCATTGCTGTGGGAAGTAAGACCGTGTTTTCCTTGTTGGAGTACACTGCTTGAACTTGCGCTGTATTTGTAGAACAGGGAAGTTCCATGTTTTCTTGCAACTGAGCTGTTGCAGTTGTAACATGAGATGTAGTCGTTTGAGATCTACTATTGGATTTTGGAGTTTGCGTCTTTGTTGTTATGCGAATGATGCTTTCTTTGGCAATAGACACAGGAAAAATTACTCAGGCAATCCTTTCCCATATGTGAGAAGGCAAGATGATTTTCACAGAGATTATTATCTATTACGAAGTTAATTCGTTCGTGTACCAAAAGGTTTTAAAGTTTAGGACATCTCTTCATGCCATGAGCTACATTACATAGACGACATGTATAGCGTCCTTTTGGATTCAGCCACAAAAGTGTGAATTTGGCAAACAGCTTTCTTCTGGGGAGTGTTTTGACTAAAAAAATTTAGATTTTGCTTATTTGAATGAATTCTGTTGAATCGTTTTATTACTTCGTATCTACTCTTTAGTAAATCTTCTAGCTGTGAACAAAGAGGTAGGTCTCTTCTGGACTTTAGAGATTGTTCCCACAGCGTAGTTTTGTAGAACATATATATACTAGGATAGGATCCCAGTTTTTTGTGGCTAATGGGAATATTAAAGTTCGCCTTTTTTGTGACTTTTCGAGTTTTTTGAGCATTCTCTTAGTCTGACATTTTAAAAACTTGTTTTTTATTTGTCTCAACAGATTCGCTTTGCGTAGGAGGAGTTTTATCAACAGGGATTAAGTTATTCTAAGAAATTTAGAATTACTTTGAAAAACTAAAATTTGCAAATAAGAATCCAAGAAAAGGAAAAAAATATATTGGAAATATTTGTATTTAAACGAGCAACTAGTATATATTTTTCTGGAAACTAGAAATATTTCCTGTAAATAAAGTTATTTTATTTTTTTATTAAAAATGTTTTGTAGGTAAACAAATTTTTAAATATTCAATAATAATGAATATATAAGTAGATATATATATATATATAAATATATATATATATATATATATATATATATATATAATATATTATATTTTAAGGAGAAATAAAAAAAATAAATATATATATAATATAATAATATAAACTTTAATTAGTTAAAGTGTAACTAAATTTATTTTTACAGGTTGATCGTTTAGAGGTAAACGAATATAGCACACATGGTTTGAAATTAAAGACAAAGTATTTACAAATTAACAAATTTCATTATTGAGATGAAAGTTGAAAATGAAAGCTAAATGTTAGGATGGATAAAAGAATAAAGTAGACAAATAGAAAGTAGGAATAGAAAAAAAAATAGAAAAATGGAAAAAAGGGCCATTAAACATGTGAAAAATATATGTAGAAAAATTTTTCCTGAAGTTTATGGTACGTGTAATATAGTCAGTGTTGATATTGTATAACAATGGACCCTAGGAGTATCTTGCTGAGGCCGTGTGTTCTTGTGGTCCAGAAATCCTTAGCAGCTTCGTGTCCCTTCTTTTCTTACGGATAAATATTACTTTTACCCGTCTCCAGCTGGGTGGGACGTATCCAAGTAAACCAAGTAACTTTTCTTGAAGAAAACCTCTAGCCAAGGATTCACCGTTTCTTACAGGTTCCATAACATTACCGGAAATATTCCATCAGGGCCTTTTCTTGTAAGGATAGACATTATTGATCACCCAAAGAATACTATCTTTAGATACAACGGAATTGATGGTCACAGGAGAAATGCATCTGTTTGAACTCTAGAAATATTGCTCTCAATGTAAGCTAAGTTGCCTCGGAAATGAGTGTTCATTAGAAGGTCTAAAGATTCAGCTGAAGACTTCGCCCATTCCCCATTGTCCTTCTCTAGAAAGGATGGGCAGAAGAGTTTTTTGGATAAGAGTTTACTTAAGCCGGCCGAGTTTTTAGTTGTCTCGATAGAATTACAGAAATCTTTCCAAGCTACATTCTTAGCTTCTACGATATATTTTTTATATTCTTTCAGACAGTCTTTATATGGTTGAAAATATTTGTGTTTGTAGCAGATGGTGAAGATTGTTTTAGTTATTTCTCTAAGTCGACTTAGGTCTCCATTCCACCAAGGAGGTATTGTTTTTTTTTTCTGTAAGTGATCGGACAGGAGAACTTAAACCCAGCCTTCATGGTGGATTCGAAAACACTAATCTCCAGTTCTTTACAGGATTTTATTGAAGTATTGTTTTGGGAACGAAGTTCTTGAGATTTAGGTCGAAGAGTATCCAGTAGTGGTCTGAGAACGACTTCTGGTTGAACACACTCCAATGGCTGACTCTTAGCGAATTGTTGTCTGTACAAAATATAACGTTTAAGACCTCCTCCCAACTCTTAAAGTTATCCGAGCTCGGGAACATAAAAGTTGGTGTTGTTCCCACGTTACATATGTTGAGGTTAGTATTAAGTATATAATTTAATAAAGACTCACCTCTATCATTCGTCTTTGAGCTTCCCCAAATCTCGTTTCTCGATTTGACATCGGAGCCCAATAGCAGTGTGTCTGTACTTTTGAGTGATGATAACAATCGTGCCACTTCATCAGGTGACGCAGGCTTGCGGTATGTAGGGTTAAGCGAGGTACAAGTTCTGCAGCTCCAGTTTGACGACAGTGAGATCTGAATTGCTAAAGTTTGAACACAGAAAGGCTTTAATGTGATTTTATCTATTATACAGGATCTAGGCTTACCATTTGTTTTGAGTAAAATATATTGTAGTTTTTGTTGTCATGGAGCCATTTGACGTCAAGATCTCTGACCCAGAGCTCCTGTATGAGGCCGATGTCGATATTTCCCTCGCGTGGGAAAACATCCAAATTATCGATAGCACATCTCTAGTGCTAATATGGATTACTTTCAGCTGGATTTCATCAGCCAACTCCAGCTTTTACAGCAGGATGTTAGCGTCGTCTAGGTCGTCGTCCCTATTGGCCAATTTAAAGATTTTGAGTTTGGCTTTCCTCAGGCCAAATCTGTGTACCGTTCACGTGCTTGTCTAGCACGATTCTAGAGAGTTTAGTCTCGATCTCCCTCCATCTCTCCAGCACTGGCCTGACGCTGTTGGTACCCTCGTCTATCAGTGCAACAAGTAGATTACCCTTAACCACCTCGCTGATTAGACGTTGTGTCGATACATTGGTTATATTGGCATCTTTGACACCTTAGCTCTCTTCGATGCCTGGTCACTCTTATTCCTGCATCTCTTTTTAAAACTGTTTTCGTCAGCATCTTGCACCTGCCCTTAGAATGAAGCGAGCTTTCGAGTACTGCGGTTTCAAAATACGTATGATGGACTTTTCACTTCTATCCAAATAATTGTGTTTTCTTGGGTTTGATAACTTCTTATTCTTACTATTGCTTCGCTGGACTGAAGTCAAGCTCGGCAGTCATGAGGAGTAAGGGGAAATTTCGGGGTCCATTACGGCAGTGACCCACACCGTGAGAAGGTCACAGTTACTCTCTGAGGCGGCCAGTTATAAGAGAGAGAAACTTCGTCCTCGATGCCCATTTTTCAGCCCCCTGCACCATTCAGTCCTCGGCACGATTCCAAGTTACACCTTGGCTTGAGAATTGTTGACTATTGGATTTCGGAATCTTGATCACGTTGTGATCGACGTAAGGCTCGCTTCCAGTATACTAGACGTACGTACAATACGTGGTGCAAACATCGACTCAGCCCACTGCTTGGTTGCAGTCAAGGTCTGCACAGGGAAAGCTGGATGTCAAAATATGCAATCACAATGGACAGCCGAAGCTTTTGCCAATCAATTTGCAATCCTCCTATTACAAAATATCCCTCAATTGATGATATATGCGCACAAAGGGCGCACATTTACCGCTCTATTTGAAAAGCTGCCGAAGAGACCACCTTCGTTGGAGAAAAATGTGGTACCACCAATAGTGTCGCGATGCAACTGAAGTGAAACATATAGCATATGGAGGCACACTGCAGTCAGTTGCAAGGTAAGCTGCTAGGGAGCGATACAGAGAGTTAAGGAGGGAGGAAAAACGTCTTTTAAGTCGCAAGAAAAGAGAAGCTGAAATTTAATAATATCGAGATGTTACGGGACAGGAACGGAAAGAAAATTCTTCGAAAGAGAACGCATGCACGTAGAACATGTTCGGCTGTAAGCATGCTAAGTGATTGGAACCTCAGCGTACTCTACCCAATCCACAAGAAAGTTGATTCCACGATCTGCGCTAAGTACCCTGGGATCCGGTTCTATCGAGCGTACTGTGTGAAAGTCTAAAGCCCATTGTCAACTAACTGATTGGCCTTGTCAGTGTATTCATACTACGCCAAATCCTTAAAAAGACCCGAGGAAAACAGATCGACACCCACCCTGAGATCAAGCTGAGATTAACTCTTGCCAACAGGTGTTACTACGGGCTTAGTAGGTACTTGAGGAACAGAGCCGTCTGTCAACCGACGAAAATAATATATAGCGCTTCCTAATGGATAGCGCTGAGACGTGGACATTGACCACCAATGATGATAGACTGTTAGGAGCGTTCGAGTGGAAGATATTCCGTAAGATCTATGGTCCTATATGAGTGGACGAAGTGTATCGAATATGATGGAACCCTGAACTGTATGTGCTGTACGCCGGCACTGACTTAGTCAAGTGTATAAAAATCCAGCAGCTTCGCCGGCTGGGTTATGTTGAGCAAATTGAAGAAGGCGCTGCGGCTAAAAGTGTGTTTTATTCTGGCCACGGTGGAGGAATACGAAGAGAGAACGTCTTAATTTCCAGCTACAGGGAGACCTGACTGCACTTGAAGTTACACACTGGCTCCAGCGCGCGCATTGCAGACGTGACTGGCGAAGTTTTATTGAGGCGGCCAGGAACGATTATCGGTTGTAGTGCCAATTAAGTAAGTAAGTAAGTTCCTTCTATGTCAGATTGGTCTGGACAGTGTCTCAACCTCTCTCCTATGCAATTTAGATCTGTTCAAAAATTAACCTACAAAATGGTTTAAACGGCGCATTTATCACTAACTTTTCTGACAGCTAAGCTATCTTCATGGAGTTTTCTTCGAACCTGGTGTTTTGAGAGTCTCCAGTACTTATCGATCCATAACGAAGTTACATTTGTTGGGTGCCCGGCCACCCAATCGCAATAACGCCACTATATGCATTGGGTCCGAACCTTTTTGCTGTGTCAGCTGGTCATCCTTGAAAGCTATCATTGAGGGATGGGCTAAGAAAAAATGGCACGAGTACAGGAATTTAATTCCAGGTCTAAGACAAACTAAGTCATTTATCGTTTCTCTAGCACTCAATCAGTCCATCTTATACTCTAGATCGGATCTAAGACTGTTATTCTGGGCATTATAATGATTAGAATTAGTCTATATCATACTCTAGATCGGATTCAAGACTGTTATTCTGGGCATTACGTTCCCAAATATCATCTAAACCAAATAGGACTGCCACATTACTCACAATGTCGTCTATGTGTGGAAGATGATGAGACGGCAAGTCACATTCTGTGCTAAGAAGAGAATTTTTCCAAATGTAATTTCTCAGTTGACATGGTAAAATCTTCTGTTACAAAATACACCTGGCCTTCGTTAGGTCAATAGAGCGTCTTTTGTCTTGATTGGGGAATGGCACAGAAGATCTTTTGGTCATAGTCAACGTGTGTGCACACGTAGGAGTAGTAATTTGAAGATGAGAGCTACGCGACGTGAGTCAAAAAGTACTCACGCGCCCATCTCTAGTGCAAACATTTGTAACACATACAAATTATTACGCGCAATGTAGAGTAAATCATTACATTTTCATGCTTTTTTAATATAAGGCAACGATGCAAAAAAGTTAATAACGCCGATCTTCACTTCAGCGCCCTGTGGTGAAGTACCAATGCAAATACCAATAGGAAATATAATATAAAGCTTTTTGATGTAAACATTTAACTTTCATCATCTGTGTTACCCTGTGTTTTCTCTTTTAAATTAGGCCGTGGTTATATTAAGAATTTTTCTCCGCGAACACTTTGTGCTCAGGGTACGATACACAAACCATAGCGTGTTCGGTGAAACAACAATTTCATGATGTTAGTCGAGCAGTATTTTCAATATAACCACGACATAGCAAATTGAAATTTGTCAAAATCGAGTTGAGCCATGTAGAATCGATAAAGCCAAAAAAATATAATAGTATCGGCGTAAATCGGTGCGCCGCACAATGAGACGGCATCTTACATATTTTGCTAAAAATACAAAGAGTTTATTTTTATATAACATTCAACACACAGTGTGTACACCTAAAAATACGGAGCATCGTGTTGATGTGAAGGAAGATTGATAGGTGGGGGGAAGGAGAGAGAATGAGAGAGAATGCAATCACGGGGCACCGATAAAGAGATAGACAGCCATTGTGGCAAGTGATATGCCTTAACTTCAGTTTATCAATGTCGACTATGATCGCGATTAGCGCTAACGAAAGGGATAGGAAGGACAAAGAAAATGTACCGTTGCCTGCCAAAAGGTGGTGCTGTGAAAAAAAATTGTTTTTTTTTACTTTGCTTGTGCCGAAATTTGAACCCCGGACACTCCGCGTAATAGTCCATCGCACTACCACTGCGCCACAGCGACTGTACGGCTTACATTTTTCGCGTATAGAAAGTACTCTTTGGCATATGTATATCAAGAAAAAAAATTTAAAATAGGAATGGCCAGTAAATACCAACACCTACCTCCCAAACTAAACCAAATATTCAATATAAGTATGTACAATATGTGTTAGGAATTGATTATAACTCTATGTGAAAAGGGGCATTATCAAATACTTAATAGCAACTATTTTGAATTTTTTTAATTAGAGTATTTTCATTTTTCATTATTGTAAAAAAGCGCAGCATACTTTATGGCTTACTGCTAATTTTGTTTGTTATGAGAGAAGAAGATCTTACAGATTCTATAAAAAAAAACCCTAAAGTATGCAAAACAATTTGAGGGAAAAGATGTTAAAATTCAACAAAAATAAATCGTTTTTCTTTGATATCGAGAGACAAAATTTTTATTTATTGAAGGGGCACAGGTCATCGTAGCTACATCTAAACGAAACGAGAAGTAGACTTTGTCACCTTTTCTGCTGTAGAATTTAATAAACAGAATTCTAAAACACCTACGTATATAAAACTGTAAATATTAAATTAATATATATTGTTCCACTTAATAATATTAAGGTTTTTCCTTTAGATAACGTTCTTTTGAAGCAATTTCTTAAGTTATCTGCATGAAATTTAAAACAAGTGATTTCAAAAGATGGGGGCCTGGGGCGTAGGACATAAGGTAAAGTTCGTGACAGTCGCAGGTGCGTCCATGGCGAACCTTGCGCTTCTACGTTTCAAGTCGACATACAGCCTCCTCGTGGCGTCCCCTGGATAGCGATCTGACAACCGTCAGTGAGTTAACTAATGTGTGCGGCGGGCTTTTCCATGGCCTTGAATGAATGGTTGTGCGTCGGGCTTGGAACCCACCACGTTAAAATACCCACCAATAAATCCTCCAAATAAGCCTCGGATAACGAACCCCTCTTATGTTGACGACTCCCGCAAACGCCCAAAGGACAACGATTTACGGATATGCACCTGGAATGTCCGAACCCTCTACAGGGAAGGTGCCTCTATCCAGCTGGTGGATGTCCTCCAACAATATAGAGCTGACATCACCGCTATACAGGAAATGCGATGGACGGGACAGGGTTGCTCCAAAAGAGCATCCTGTGATATCTACTACAGCTGTCATACGTCGAGACACGAATTTGGTGTTGGATTTGTGGTTGGGAAAAGACTGCGTCATCTAGTCTCGAGGTTCACGGCCGTGAACGAGCGCCTAGCCACTATCCGCATCAAGGCAAAACTCTTCAACATCAGCCTAATTTGTGTCCATGCCCCGACGAATGAGAAGGATGAAACGACCAAAGATGACTTCTACGAGCTCCTCGACAAAGCTTATGAGCATTGCCCCCGCCACGATGTTAAAATCGTGTTAGGCGACTTTAATGCCAAGGTGGGCAAGGAGAGTCTCTTTGGTCCGACGATCGGAAAATTCAGTCTCCACGACGAAGCCACCGATAACGGTATGAGACTGATCGACTTCGCCGCGGCACGAAACATGAGAGTTAGTAGCACCAGATTCCAACATAAAGATATCCATAAGGCCACTTGGCTGTCCCCTGATCAAAACACACGAAACCAAATTGATCACGTTGTGATCGACGTACTATGTACTAGACGTACGCACAATACGTGGTGCAAACATCGACTCAGACCACTACTTAGTTGCAGCCAAGGTCTGCACACGTATATGTGTAGCAAATCGCGTACGGATAGGTACAAAGAGAAAGCTGGATGTCGAAAAGCTGCAATCACAACAGACAGCCAAAGTCTTTGCCAACCAACTTGCGCTTCTCCTTTCGCAAAACACCCCTCAACTTGATGATATATGCGCGCAGTGGACGCACATTTCCCGCTCTATGCGTACGGCTGCCGAAGAGGTGCTAGGCTACCATCGTCGAGGGAGAAATATGTGGTACGACCAAGAGTGTCGCGATGCTACTGAAGCAAAAACCGCAGTTTACAAAGCCACCCTGCAGTCAGTTGCAACGCGAGCAGCTAAGGAGCGATACAGAAAGTTGAGGAGGGAGGAGAAACGTCTTTTCAGGCGCAAGAAAAGAGATGAAGAAAGACGCGAGTTCAATGATATTGAAATGTTGCGGGACAGGAACGAGGTCCGAAAATTCTTTGAAAGAATAAGATGCCTGACTCTTGGTTTAAAGACCGGGGCCTCTTCCTGCAAGGATGAAGACGGAAATCTGGTGACAGATATCCAGGGCATAATGGGATTATGGAGGGAGCACTTTTCGCAGCTGCTTAATGGCGAAGACGGCAATAATCCCGCCACTGCGGAACCCACTCCGGAAACCCCAATCACTGACGGCGTTGAAGTACCGCCGCCTGACTATGAAGAGGTCTTAACAGCCATTGCTCGGCTGAAAAACAATAAGGCTGCAGGTGCAGATGGCCTGCCTGCTGAGTTGTTTAAGACCGGAGGCGAAGAGCTCAAAAAACGCATGCATGAGCTTCTATGCAGAATATGGTCAGATGAATGGTCTGCCCAATCCATAAGAAAGGTGATTCCACGATCTGCGCCAACTAAGCCTTCTTAATATTGCATATAAGGTTCTATCGAGCGTACTGTGCGAAAGACTGAAGCCCATCGTCAACAAACTGATTGGACCTTATCAGTGTGGCTTCAGGCCTGGTAAATCCACCATCGACCAGATATTCACACTACGCCAAATCTTGGAAAAGACCCGAGAAAAACAGATCGACACCCATCATCTATTTGTCGATTATAAAGCCGCCTTCGACAGCACGATTAGGGATCACTTGTACGCCGCAATGTCTGATTTTGGTATCCCTGCAAAGCTCATTCGTCTTTGCAAAATGACACTGACCAACACCACCAGCGCAGTGAAAATTGGGACAGACCTCTCCGCACCATTTGATACCAAAAGAGGTTTCAGACAAGGTGACTCCCTATCGGTCGACTTCTTTAACCTTATGCTGGAGAAAATAATTCGAGCTGCGAACATCGATATCTCTGGCACTATCTTCTACAAGAGTGTCATGCTGCTAGCATACGCTGATGATATTGACATCATTGGCAAAAACGCTCGAGCAGTCAGTGCAGCATTCTCCAACCTGGAAAGGGAGTCTCGTCGTGTGGGTCTAGTGGTGAACGAGGACAAAACGAAATACCTTGTGTCAACAAACAAAGAGTCACGGCGTCTTGAACAAAATGTCACTGTTGACAACTACACTTTTGAAGTCGTCAAGGATTTCGTTTATCTAGGATCCAGCATAAACACCAACAATAATGTCAGCCTTGAGATCAAGCGGAGACTAACTCTTGCCAACAGGTGTTACTACGGGCTCAGTAGGCAATTGAGAAGTAGAGCCCTCTCTCGACCGACGAAAATAACGCTCTATAAGTCTCTCATCCTTCCCGTCCTAATGTATGTCGCAGAGACGTGGACATTGACCATCAATGATGAGAGGCTGTTAGGAGCGTTCGAGAGGAAGATACTCCGTAAGATCTACGGTCCAGTATGCGTGGACGACGTGTATCGAATAAGATGGAACGATGAGCTTTATGAGCTGTACGCCGACACTGACATAGTCAAGTGTATAACACTCCAGCGGCTTCGCTGGCTGGGTCTTCGAACCACGGTGAAGGAACACGCAGAAGGGGACGTCCTAATCTCGGTTGTAAAGACCAGGTGCAGAGCAACCTGACTGCACTTGGCCTTATCAACTGGCGCCAGCGCGCGCATAGCAGAAGTGACTGGCGGAGCTTTGTGGAGGCGGCCAAGACCGATCATCGGTTGTAGTGCCAGCTAAGTAAGTAAGTACGATTTCAAAAGATTATAGTGCAAATAACATTTGAAACAGCAATGTTAACAATATTCATATTTGGATATAAGGCTATAAATCTGCATCATTACATTTAAAAAAGAAACAAGTCAAAAACTATTTTTTGCAGCTTCGTGCCAGCCAACGGGTTATAAATTACACTACGCAGCCACCGCCTGAAGCTCCTCGGCGCAGAGCTCTAATGAAACCAGATACATTTTTGTAAAAAATCACATATACTTCACTTGTCACTTACTCATCTTATACATTTACAAAAAATGTATCAAGTGGGAAAAAATTTAACAGTTCTTTTATAGAGATTAAATTACTTTATCTTTAAGAAAAGATAAACAAAACAGTAAATAAAAAATTGTGTTCGTCAGTGAGCCGTTTACTTCTTCTGAACGCCTGCGTTCAAAGTTCTAACGATTTTTGTTTGAAATGTCAAATTTGACATAGCAAATAAATAAACCAAATGTAATGCTGTAATTTCGCAAAAACAATGGCGTATCAAACTTTTACATATCTATACATATATAATTAATCTTGTGTCTCTTTCTTTAATATATTTCAGAGCGCAGCATTTTTAGTATTTAAAAAATTAAAATTTTCCTTTTTCAACAAAAAGTGATTCTTCTACAAAAAGTGTTTTGAAAATATGTTTGCTATTCTTAATTACTATAAAAGCTAAATTTGTCCACAGAATGTACTAAATTTTAAAAACATATACCAAGCGCAGGAAAATAGAAAAATATTACCAGTTTTGGTAGAAATGTGCTAAAGTGGCAACCTTGCCAGTGGCAACCACAATTTCGAATTTATTAAACACGTAGGGTTGTACCAAAGATAAAAAACATAAAAATTTTATAAACGAATTTAAGATTTGTTTTTTGAAAACAGAATAATTACATAAATGGGATATATAATATATAAGATTATATAAAAATATATGAAAGTTAAATAGAATAAAAATAATCCACCAAATCGAATGATTTAAACAATTAAATTTTTGGACAATATAATATATAAGGTCAGTACATTTACGAAAACACACAAAGAAAATAAATAATAAAAAACTGATATGATTTCCTGTACAGTTGTTAAGATCACATGATTGCCATAACATTGCCACTCACCCACACATTTGCCTTTGTTTGTACAAAGAAAGCAGAAACTTAAAACCTAAAATTTCTTTCCTTATGTTCCTAAAAAATTTATCCGTGCATTTGCACTTCACTTTTAATCTGTTCATTTATGTATATTTAGCATTTATGAGTGTGTACAATTTTAATTTGATTTTTTTTTAAATTTCCTTGTCATTTCTTTCATGCTTCGGCATATTTTTAGTTTGATATTTCGCAATCGAGAAAGCACACTTAACCAACCGCAAACAAAAAAACTTGCTCTTTCGTTCCTCTACTGTATTTTTAACTTTCTTGATTTCCTTACTCTTTTGCATTTCAAAAATTATATTTTCTCTTTTTGCATTAACATAAATTTGTATGCGGACAAATATATGTATAGAGTGAGACATCTTTATATATTATTAAGATCTTGGGTATTATGTATTAGAAGTTGATACATTTTTTCCGGTGCATTGTGGGGTGAATTAATACTTAGTCCCGTTTCGCTCACTAGTTCTACTTTGCTGGCACGAGCAGTAGTTGTACGATAATGTCGTTGTTGTTGTTTACGCAGCAGATGCTGTTGTTGCTGGTACGCTCACTACACTGGGGTTTAATGCGAGATTGTTAATATCTTTAGATATTGCTTAGATCGGTTTTGAGCATTGTGCTCTCTTCGGCAGTTGAGTAGACAAAGAGGATATTACTTCTATTTGTTTAAATTTTTTTTTTTTTTATTGATACATTCAACACACGGTGTTTACTCCTATGAATGTAGACCATTATGTTAATTGTAACGAAGATTTATAGTTGGGGGAAGGAGGGAGAATGAGAGAGGGAATGCAATCACAGGACACCGATAAAGAGATAGGCAGCCATTGTGCCAAGTGTTATGACTTTACTACAATGAACTTCAGTTTATCAATGTTGACATTGACCGCATATAGCGCGAAAAGACGAGCTTTTCGCATTGACTCATTTCGTGTGTGTTATATTTCTACATGAATGGAAGAGACCTACAGTTTTATGCCGAATCCTAACGGCGAAGTGAAAGCTTTTCGTACCCAATTTTTACTCTTGTATGTTTGCCATTTGCCAATTTTTTTTTTACTTTCTGATTTTACCTGTGACGAGATTTGAACCCCGGACACTGCGTAACAATTCAACGCGCTACCACTACGCTACAGCGACTACCAATAAAGAAGTTTTACATGAAAAATACATTTATTTAAATTCAGTTTAATTAAGTTTAAGCTACACCAACTGAATAGCTTAGTGTCATCGGTATTATTAAATGCATAGAATAATTTCACGTCATCAGCGTACATCAAAAATTTACAATTTTGAAAAATATTTGGCAAATTGTTAATAAAAAGCAAAAAAAAAATGAGGCCAAGATGACTCCCTTAAGGAACACCAGAAGTAACAGAAACACAATTAGACTTAAAGCTCTCGAACAATACACTCTGTGTTCGATTTTTAGGTTAAGAAGTGATATTTTTCAGTAAACGCGGCGAAAACCTCATATTTCGCAATTTAAGTAAAAGCTAAATATGATTACTACGTCAAAAGCTTTACTAAAGTCAGTGTACACAACATCAGTTTGTAATCTATTGGCAAAGCCTTCAACACTCTTGAAGTGAATTCTATAAGGTTAGTAGTTGTCGATTTGCCTAGTAAGAACCCATGTTGAAAAGGTAAAATGAATTTATGAAGATTAAAACTGATTTGCGAGCAAATAATTTGTTCAAAGAGTTTGTGAATAGCACTAAGCTTTGCTATACCACGATAATTATTAATTAAAGATTTTCTGCCAGATTTATGTAGCGAAATAATGTAAGATACCTTCCAGGCGTCAGGGAAATACCCACATTGAAAGGAAAACTTAAATAGAAGCGTGATGGGTACCACAAGTTCATTGCAACATTCTTTAAGAATACATTCTGGAATTTTATCAAGGTAAAAATTAACATAGGTTTTAAGGTTCCTCATATATTTTAACACAATTATTTTATCAACAATTGGGAACGAAATTTCCACTGGAGATAACAAATAAGGATAATGATAGCTTTGGTAGGGAATTTTTGAGTATGTTGACATAAAAAAGTCTGAGAAGAGATTACAAATTGTTTGTTGACTTTCTGATTCAATTTCATTAAATGACATACTTGGCTGAAGTCCAGAATCTTTAAGATTTATGTTCACAAATCCAAAAAAAATTTAGCATCCTGTTTTGTCGAATCTTTAACTTTATTTAGATATTCTTTATAACATGTTTTGCACTGGAGTTCATACCTGCAGCGAAGATTTGTATATTTAGGAGAATCAGTCAAGTTATTGAATTTCTTATAGCATTTATAATAATCACTCTTTTGGTTGCTTAGTTTGCGAAGATCAATTCGGAAATTTCGGTTTATTCAGATTACTTTGGGGGACTGAAAAACTAAAGCACTTATGGATAAAATTATTAAATTGTTCAACCGCTATATTGAGTGAGGAAACAGAAGATTTGGAGTCATAACTGAGCAATAAGTTCCAATCAACTTTGAAAAGGTAATTTTTCAGTTTTAAGTTCAGTTTTTTTTAAATTGTAATGTAAAGAAATAAAATTTTGTTTCAAAGCAGCGATTGGAAATGGAAAATATTTCAACGGTAAGATGATGAGGATCCTCTGGCAGTACAAAAGGTAATGAACACATTTGCGCTAGAAAAGTATTCAATGGAAATGAGATCCAGTATTTTATTATTGGCGTTTAAAACTGAATTTAGTTGGGAACGGCCTTCACTACTTATGGAGTTTATATCATTGCAGTTATAATTAAGTAGTACAAGTAGATAGTAGAATAAAAGGATCATCGGGGGAGACATCCCAAACGACATCAGGCATTTGAAATCTCCAACAACGACTATTTTATCATTTTGTTTCCGGATAGGACAAATTTCACGGATCGCTGAAACATGCATCTGATATACTTCGGAGGAAGAGTTAGTAGGAACATAAGAACACGTTATGTAAAAAAAAATAGATTGACATCTTAACTTAACACAACAAAGTTCGATGTTTAAAGCAGTTGAAAGCGTCACTTCCTCGGAAAAGCAATAAGACCTAACAGCAATCAAAACGCCACCTCCCATAGCATAGCAGTATTACCAACAATATAATTTCTCTCTTTACGAAAATCGTGAAACCATGGCAAAAAACCTCGATATTATGTACGGAAGGTCTTAGCCATGTCTCAGTAAAAACAACAATATCATATTCAAGCTCAATGCTGGCTAAGAATTTTAGCTTAGTGTTGGGACCTCGAATATTTTGATATAAAATACTACATTGGGTGCGTTTAATTAGTTTTTTTTGGTTCTTAGGCAGTGTTGCAGTTTTAGGCAACATAGTGTTCTCCCGAGAAATGAACTCTTTCACAAAAGCATTATTTGGCCAAAAAGATGGACTTGAAATAGTTGTATAAATGTTAGCCGGCAAAGAAATTTTAAAGCTTGAAGAGTATCTTTTATAATTAAAATTAAATTTAAATACATCTATCATATGTCATCATGTTTAAGGTTAGTTTTAGATGTTCAATTTTCCACTACATCATCTTAAGTAGAGTCTGCTGCAAAGCGAGACACGAACAAGGACTCATTGGGCTGAATAACGACTAGTTTTTTATATTTCTTAGTAAAACATTTTTTAAGTATAAGTATTCAGCGTATTCAAAACAACCGGAGTATTTAAAACAACCGGTGAAGAGTTTGTGATAATAATAATAATAACTGTTAGACGACGAAGTTGGAGTTGGGGCCTCATGCACATCTACGTCTGCCACAAAATCTGACACCGACTGTTCACCACCCGATTTTTCATGAATTTCTAGGGGAAACAAGAGGTTTATCAAAACACTTGTGATTATTGAAAAACTTTTTACAATGTTTAAATTTAGATGCCAGATTGGATAACTCCTTCGCAAACTCCGAAAGACCCACCTTGACTTGTTTGAAAATTTTATATAGATCGATCATGAATTATGTCTGGTAGGACCCAGAAAATCCGGCACATTTCAAATAAGCCAGCCCGTCGCCCAATTCGTTTTATCTGCTCTTTCGGATGAAGCTCTCAAGACTCTCTAGATCCTACGTTTACCGGAATAAATACGCTCAGTTATATTCGTTTACCTCAAAACGATAAGCCTGTACACAATTATTACAGTTTGTGCAATAAATTAAGTTACATTTTAACTAATTAAAGTTTACATTTATATATTTATTTTTTTATATATTCATTATCATTGAATATTTAAATTTTTTTATCTACATAAAGTTGCACTTACCATTTTTCCGCTTAATAAAAAAAAAATATAAAATAAAATAACTTTATTTACATGAAATATTTCTAGTTTCCCGAAAAATATATAGTTACTCGTTTCAATACAACTATTTCCAATATATATATACATTTTTGTTGTTTCCTTTCCTTCACTTGGATACTTATTTGCAATTTAATTTTTTCAAAGTAATTCTAAGTTTCATAGAATATCTTAATGGCTGTTGATAGAACTCCTCGCAGTCAAAACGAATCTCTTGAGACAAATAAAAAATAAGTTTTAAAAATGTCAGACGAAGAGTATGCTCAAAAACACCGCGAGCAACAAAGAGAAAACTAACACGCTAAGTCACAAAAAAGGTGCACTTTTAATGTTTAAATGGAGAAGTGCATTGCCGAAAGTGACATTCTTGTGCAATATTGCACTAAATTCACTAATTCTTCTCTAGAAGCTCACACCGAATATCTTTTGGTTGTGAAGCGAAGTAGTCTAGAGAGCTGTTGGACTCGACTCCAAAGAGTCTATTATTTGGTGTTCGAGAGAGACGACAGTAACTTGTACGAAAATTTCAAAGTACAGGCTAGTGGTAAATATTGTAGCTGTAAAGAAACATACGAAAAGACAATGGCTAGAATCGAAGATCAGTTGAAATTACTTCAACTTGAGGTTGAAGGCAATTTCAAGAGAAGTCCCTAAAGAACAACTTAAAGAGCAGGCAAGTATCCCAGCTTGCCATGCTTACAAGTTCCACTTTGCGATACACAAATTGTTTCTGCCATCTTTCCGGGTTATGCTCACCGCCTTTTATATTAACAATTCAAAACTCACTTCCGCTCAAAAATTATACCATCTCTATAAAACACAAGGTAAAGCTGGAGCTATCGTCAAACAATACCCTTTAAGCGACGAAAATTTCTCTCTAGCATGGGAAGCCTTGAAAGTTCGTTATGAGAATAAACGCATTATAGTTGATAATCAAACTCCGTGTAGTTTTCCATGCTTCAAAAGCGACTAGTTACGGAACTTCTCTCAACGATGCTCTCTATACTGGTCAACCAGACCTAATGCTTCTCATTCTTCAATGGCGAATGTTCCGATTCGTTCTCAATCGAGATGTGCAGAAGATGTACAGATTTCCAGCGAGTTCTCTTTCGCGCACTGTATCTAGCCATCAGAGCTCTCCATCAGTTGGAAAGAGATACACAAGAGCAATGCCCTCTCGCGGCTAAAATTCTAGTCGAAAATATGTTTGTCGATGACCTCTTCATTGCCTTGGCTCAGCTGGATTTCCTCTAAGGAAAATCACAGTTAACCATTGCCATTTTAGAAAATATCCCAGTAGAAGATCTGTTAGATTCCGATTTTCTAAGGTTTCAAAGTACAAGTTCTACTAAAACTGACGGGATTCGTTGGAATGCAATTTCTGACTTATTTTTTTATACCATTACACCAATTTCATCAGTGAATGTGGTCACCAAACGGCAAATTCCCTTTTCAGTCACGGAATTTTATGACCCGGCGGATACCTTTCACCAATTATGATTCAAGGCAAGATGTTATTGCAGGAGCTTTGGTTAGATGGAACTGACTGGGATGAATGTGTTAAGCCTGGATCCCTCACGTAGTGGATTCAGTTTGCAGAAACCAGCCCATCAATTACCAAAATGGAAATTCCTCGTTGGATCGGGTTCTATCCGAACCAACAAGTCCATATTCATGGGTTTTGCTACACTTCAGAAAAAGCGTATTATGCAACTCACTATCTCCGTACCTCTTCTTCAGCATATCTCTTAGTTGATAAAGAAAAGGTCGCACCCATAAGAACGGTAAGCCTACCACGCTTAGAGTTATGTGGAGCTGTTCTGTTTCTACATGTGACAGCCATCATATTCCGTTGTATATTCAACTTGAATCGTACAAGTTTCTACCTCTTGAGGCTAATAGTAATAAATTTATATAAGAAATGAGTTTTATAAAAGATATGCTGTTAAAAAAATATTGATAATCACACTAGGTATATACATATATATACATGACAAATCGAATAGTGCGATCGAAACAGCTAATCTTTTTGCTAAACTTTTTTATCTAATTTTGAGCCGGGCTTGTTGTTATCTGATATTATGGATGAATCGTTTTGCTCTACTTATTTTGGTTCTTTACCTTGTGTGAGGATGATATAAGTAATAAATGGAATTTCTTATCTAAAATTGTCAACTACATCACATGCTGATGGACAATCAGTAGCTTTTTTTAAAAATTGAAGTTGTTCAATTGCAACTCCACGCCAATTGATTTTTAATAAATCAGGAAATTTTATTGATGACTGGCGTTGGAATTTTGCGCAGAGTGTCCGGGGTTCGAATCTCGGCACAGCCAAAATCAAATAGAAAAAATAATTTTTCTACACGGCACCACCTCTTGGCAGACAATGGCAAACCTACAAGAGTAAAAACTGCTATGAACAGCTTTTCACTTCGCCGTTCGGATTCGGCATTAAACTGTATATCCTTTCCATTCATGTGCAAATATAACACGCATAACATGAGTGGATGCGAAAATCACAATCGAGCTCAAAGCTGGCTAAGAATAAATCTATTAGCTTAGTGTTGGGACCTAGAACATTTTGATAGAAAATACTACATTGGGTGCGTTTAATTAGTTTTTTTGGTTCTTAGGCAGTGTTGCAGTTTTAAGCAACCTAGTGCTCTCCCGAGAAATTAACTCTTCCACAAAAGCATTATCTGGCCAAAAAGATGGACTTGAAATAGTTTTATAAATGTTAGTCGGCAAAGAAATTTTAAAGCATGAAGAATATCTTTTATAATTAAAATAAAATTTTTTTTATAATTAAATAAAATTACAGCTACCATATGTCATCATGTTTAAGGTTAGTTTTAGATATATTAGAAATATTTTTAGAAATATTCCACTACACCATCTTAAGTAGAGTCTGTTGCAAAGCGAAAAACCCACCTTGACTTGTTTGAAAATTTTATGTATGTAGATCGATATCAGTCGACCTAAATTTTAAACACGACCAATGAAGGGCCTTATTGTCATGAATTATGTCAAGGGTCCTACCAGAAAATGCGGCACATTTTAAATGAGCCAGCCCATCACAACGATTCACGGATATGCACCTGGAATGTCCGAACCCTCTACAGGGAAGGTGCCTCTATCCAGCTGGTGGATGTCCTCCAACAATATAGAGCTGACATCACCGCTATACAGGAAATGCGATGGACGGGACAGGGTTGCTCCAAAAGAGCATCCTGTGATATCTACTACAGCTGTCATGCGTCGAGACACGAATTTGGTGTTGGATTTGTGGTTGGGAAGAGACTGCGTCATCTAGTCTCAAGGTTCACGGCCGTGAACGAGCGCCTAGCCACTATCCGCATCAAGGCAAAATTCTTCAACATCAGCCTAATTTGTGTCCATGCCCCGACGGATGAGAAGGATGAAACGACCAAAGATGACTTCTACGAGCTCCTCGACAAAGCTTATGAGCATTGCCCCCGCCACGATGTTAAAATCGTGTTAGGCGACTTTAATGCCAAGGTGGGCAAGGAGAGTCTCTTTGGTCCGACGATCGGAAAATTCAGTCTCCACGACGAAGCCACCGATAACGGTATGAGACTGATCGACTTCGCCGCGGCACGAAACATGAGAGTTAGTAGCACCAGATTCCAACATAAAGATATCCATAAGGCCACTTGGCTGTCCCCTGATCAAAACACACGAAACCAAATTGATCACGTTGTGATCGACGTACTATGTACTAGACGTACGCACAATACGTGGTGCAAACATCGACTCAGACCACTACTTGGTTGCAGCCAAGGTCTGCACACGTATATGTGTAGCAAATCGCGTACGGATAGGTACAAAGAGAAAGCTGGATGTCGAAAAGCTGCAATCATAACAAAGTCTTTGCCAACCAACTTACACTTCTCCTTTCGCAAAACACCCTCAACTTGATGATACATGCGCGCAGTGGACGCACATTTCCCGCTCTATGCGTACGGCTGCCGAAGAGGTGCTAGGCTACCACCGTCGACGGAGAAATATGTGGTACGACCAAGAGTGCCTCGATGCTACTGAAGCAAAAAACGCAGTTTACAAAGCCACCATGCAGTCAGTTGCAACGCGAGCAGCTAAGGAGCGATACAGAAAGTTGAGGAGGGAGGAGAAACGTCTATTCAGGCGCAAGAAAATAGATGAAGAAAGACGCGAGTTCAATGATATCGTAATGTTGCGGGACAGGAACGAGGTCCGAAAATTCTTTGAAAGAATAAGACGCCTGACTCTTGGTTTGAAGACCGGGGCCTCTTCCTGCAAGGATGAAGACGGAAATCTGGTGACAGATACCCAGGGCATAATGAGATTATGGAGGGAGCACTTTTCGCAGCTGCTTAATGGCGAAGACGGCAATAATCCCGCCACTGCGGAACCCACTCCGGAAACCCCAATCACTGACGGCGTTGAAGTACCGCCGCCTGACTGTGAGGTCTTAACAGCCATTGCTCGGCTGAAAAACAATAAAGCTGCAGGTGCAGATGGCCTTCCTGCTGAGTTGTTTAAGACCGGAGGCGAAGAGCTCAAAAAACGCATGCATGAGCTTCTATGCAGAATATGGTCAGATGAAAGCATGCCAAGTGATTGGAACCTCAGCGTACTCTGCCCAATCCATAAGAAAGGTGACTCCACGATCTTCACCAACTACCGTTGGATAAGCCTTAATATTGCATATAAGGTTCTATCGAGCGTACTGTGCGAAAGACTGAAGCCCATCGTCAACAAACTGATTGGACCTTATCAGTGTGGCTTCAGGCCTGGTAAATCCACCATCGACCAGATATTCACACTACGCCAAATCCTGGAAAAGACCCGAGAAAAACAGATCAACACCCATCATCTATTTGTCGATTATAAATGTCTGATTTTGGTATCCCTGCAAAGCTCATTCGTCTTTGCAAAATGACACTGACCAACACCACCAGCGCAGTGAAAATTGGGACAGACCTCTCCGCACCATTTGATACCAAAAGAGGTTTCAGACAAGGTGACTCCCTATCGGTCGACTTCTTTAACCTTATCCTGGAGAAAATAATTCGAGCTGCGAACATCGATATCTCTGGCACTATCTTCTACAAGAGTGTCATGCTGCTAGCATACGCTGATGATATTGACATCATTGGCAAAAACGCTCGAGCAGTCAGTGCAGCATTCTCCAACCTGGAAAGGGAGTCTCGTCGTGTGGGTCTAGTGGTGAACGAGGACAAAACGAAATACCTTGTGTCAACAAACAAAGAGTCACGGCGTCTTGGACAAAATGTCACTGTTGACAACTACACTTTTGAAGTCGTCAAGGATTTCGTTTATCTAGGATCCAGCATAAACACCAACAATAATGTCAGCCTTGAGATCAAGCGGAGACTAACTCTTGCCAACAGGTGTTACTACGGGCTCAGTAGGCAATTGAGAAGTAGAGCCCTCTCTCGACCGACGAAAATAACGCTCTATAAGTCTCTCATCCTTCCCGTCCTAATGTATGTCGCAGAGACGTGGACATTGACCATCAATGATGAGAGGCTGTTAGGAGCGTTCGAGAGGAAGATACTCCGTAAGATCTACGGTCCAGTATGCGTGGACGACGTGTATCGAATAAGATGGAACGATGAGCTGTATGAGCTGTACGCCGACACTGACATAGTCAAGTGTATAACACTCCAGCGGCTTCGCTGGCTGGGTCATGTTGAGCGAATGGAAGAAAGCGCTCCGGCTAGAAGGGTGTTTTATTCGAACCACGGTGGAGGAACACGCAGAAGGGGACGTCCTAATCTCGGTTGTAAAGACCAGGTGCAGAGCAACCTGACTGCACTGGGCCTTATCAACTGGCGCCAGCGCGCGCATAGCAGAAGTGACTGGCGGAGCTTTGTAGAGGCGGCCAAGACCGATCATCGGTTGTAGTGCCAGCTAAGGAAGTAAGTAAGTAAGCCCATCACTTAACCAGCAAGTCACAAAGCTCTCAGAATCACACTTAACAGTGCAATTATTATACGTGCAGATCAATATAATTATTAAATTATAATAAAAACATACGTATTAGTTTGTAATCAAATATAAAAAATTCTCAAGCGAAACAATATAAATAGCACTTACTGCAATTGTAGTAGATCTATCTTCGACAACTTTGTCATAAAAGTATTTTAAAAAATAAAATTGAAATATAAAAATGTTTAAAAACATAAAATTTAAATTTAAATAAAAAAATCAAAAAATAGAAATTGGAAGCACAAAATCCACGTTGGTGACCCCGACGTTGCAAAATGCAAGGCAATAATTAACCTGGAGTATTAAATACTCACACAACACCAACAGATCCTTCACCATCACCTGAATTTCAAGATGCTTGTAATAACTTTCACACCAATGCATTAAACTGTCAAAATCATCGAGTTTATTAAATCAGCGACAAATTATATTTCATGCAAATGAAAGCACAATTAAATTTATCTGGAATTACGCAGGAATTACTTGAATCATATTTTGGGATCGTTGGACCCAAAATTTCTACAACACGTCATTGACATCATCGAAAACCCACCTGTTTTGAACAAATTGGAAACACATTAAATCGCGTATTTTAGCCGAATTTACACAGTCAAATAAATTAAGAATTTTGCTAAAAGAAACTGAATTGGGTGATGCCGAGCCATCAATTGCTTCGAAAAATGCGTCAACTTTCAAACAATGCTCTTTCAGATAAAGCACTCTAGACTCTCTGTATCGAACTTTTACCGGAACAAATACGCCCAGTTATTTCGACTGGTGACGGCGATTTAAACAAAATTACAGGCATGACAGACAAAATCCTTGATATCATAATTTTTAGTCAAATTAACGAAGTAGCAATGCCATCTACGTCATTTCAATCCTACCAAGATGAGTCGCCTCAAATATATAAATAGCGTTAACTAAACAAATTGAAGAGTTGGCCCAGAAATTTTTACAATTTTCAGATAATCGTGGCCGATTTCAAAGTCGTTATAATTCAAAATATAATTTGGGTGCCTGGACATAGTGGTATTGACGGCAATGAAATGGCTGACGAGCTAGCCAGAAAAGGGGCATCCGAACCCATGTTTGGACCAACCTTATTCTGCGGCCCGCCATGGAGTTTTGTAAAGCACAATCTTAACACATTGTTCAATAGAAAGGTCCAGGTTGACTGGGACGACACCTCAGGCAACAGACAAGCAAAATCATTCATGCCAAGTGTATCAAAGTTAATAACAAAACAACCCTTGATGTTAAACAGAAACCGAATCCGAGCTGTCACAGCATTTCTTACTGGACACTGCGCAGTTAGGAAATATCTTGCTAACATGGGAATAACTCGGAACGAATTCTGTAGATTTTTTGACGAAGACGAGGAAACAGTAGAGCACATTCTGTGCCACTGTAACTTCGTAACCTTACTATTGCATACCCAACTACGGTTGAAGTGGGCAATATAACTCCGAAAGATATTTTAGCATTTTTAAATAAGATAAGCCTAGGAAGCGTATCTTAGAATATCGAATGGGCTCTTCACAATAGGCCTTTTTAGGCCGCAGTGATTTGGTGCCTTGTGCTCAGCCCCTGTTTCCATATAATCTAATCTATTATCACTTTAAATTCGGCGCTATGGCAAGCAAATGCACCGAACCCTGTAAATTCAAAGCAAACAATGAAAAAACAAAAAACTAAATTCCACCACATTCGAAACAGCGGCGAGCGAAGTGGCTAACGTAGAGAGCAAACGTCTTTTTATTTTCGATAGCTAAAATAACAGAAAATTTTTTATTGATCTAGTGCCGACATTTGTATAATTCCAAATAATATTTTGGAAGAGCAAATTCAGTTGATTTCTATCAACTCTTCGCCGCAAATGGCACATCGATAAAAATATTCGGCAAAACGACCTTAACGTTTAACGTCGCAATTTCAATTGGTAATTCATTATTGCGGATGTTAGTCAAGCTATCATCACTGCCGATTTTCCCAATTACTACGACATTCTAATTGACAAGAATCGCAAACAATTCATTGACTTAATTACAAAATTAAACGTCAATTGCATCATTCAACTCGCCAACTATCAACGCATCAGCACAATCAATAATTCAATTAATTTCTTCGAAATTTTTAATAACTAATTATAGAGATCTTATGCAACCATCATCATTCAACAATTCATCAGCTAAAGCTTCAAACGACATCCATCAAATCATTAGGGCCGGTCAGCCAGATTTTTCTGGAGCACGTCGCTTAAGCACTGAGAAATTAACTGGTGCAAAGAAAGAATTCAAACTCGTGATGCAAGCGGACATTTGTCGGCCTAGTAGTAGTCCATGGGCCAGTCCACTTCACATGGTAAAAAAGAAAAGTGGTGAATGGCTTCCGTGCGGTGACTATCGTCGTCTCAAGGCAATAACGATACCTGACAGATACCCACTTCCGCACATTCACGATTTCGCTCAAAATTTAAATTTTTTTCTTCAGCGATTACAGTAATTTAACGTCAAAATCAATCTTGCCAAATGCGATATTGGCAAATTAAGAGTCTTATTTCCCTGTGCTGAAGGCACTTTAACACCTGAAAAAGCATTGGAACTTCATCGTTTTTTTGCTTTGATGAACTTCTATCGTCGTGCCATTCCAAATGCTGAAGTCACGCAGTAAAAATTGCAAGTTCTAATTACGGGCAACAAAAAGAAAAATCAATCTTCTGTCATTTGGAACGAACAAATCATGCATTCGAAAAATGCAAACGTGGATTTAGCCGATGTTGCGTACCTGGCTCATCCATTGCCTGGTACTGAACTCGTATTAAATGTTGACGCAAGTGATTTCGCAGCTAGTGCGGTTTTGCATCAAAGCGACGGTGATAAGCTGTTTCTATTCAAATCGCATGACAGATACTCAAAAGCGGTACAGTACTTATGATCGAGGACTACTTGCGATTTATTAAGCCGTTAAATATTTCAAATTTATGATTGACGGACAAAATTGCATTACTTACACTGATCATAATTTTTGCGTTTCAACAGAAACCAGAAAAAGCTTAACCACGACAATTACGTCATCTTGATTTTATAAGCCAATTTTCAACTGATCTACGTCACGTGTCTGGCAAAAACAATATTATAGCGGATGCGCTATCTCCAGTTGAGAGCACTTTTCAACCCCTGAGCATCGAATTCATAGCGTCGTCTCAAATCAACAACCTCGAACTTGAACAAATTTTAAAAGACCCAAGCTCGTCGTTAAAGATAACAAAAATTTCGTTGCCAAATTCCAACCTACAATTGTATTGTGATACTTCCACTAACAACATTCGTCCATTAATTGTTCCAACATAATATTGTAAACAATATTCGAATTATTTCACAACCTGTCACATCCTGGAAAACGAACAACAATCAAGCTCATTACCGAAAAGTATGTGTGTCAAAATATGAAGTCAGACATTGCAAAGTGGATATATTCGATGCCAAAAAATGCATACTCGGTCGTCATAACAGAGCCATTCTTGGCAGTTTTAATGTTCCGAATCAACGCTTTCAACATAAAACATCGGACCTTCTAATAATTTTTGCTACGTTCTAACATGCATCGTTCTGGCCTGTTGTCATTGCAATCGAGGATATGACCGCTGAAACTACTGCAATATGTATATGTACGTCGTACCTCAATACATAATCACTGATCAGGGTTGGTAATTTGATTCAATTTTATTTGGTGAACTCAATAAATTAATCGGCTGTTAACATATTCGAAATTCGGCATATCATCCTCAAGCAAACCTCATCACACGGTCACACCGAATAATTAAAGCGGCAATGAAATGTTACTCAAACACATCAAATTGGTCTGATATTTTACCATTGTTATTACTCAGTCTACGCACGATTTAAAACCCGGATATCGACGCATCATCAGCCGAAATGATCTACGGTCAAACTATCAAACTTCCAGGAGATATTCTCAACAATACTCCGACAAATAGAGTTACTACGGATTTTGCCACTAAACTATGTTCTATGATGGAGAAACTGAAACCTGTTAGTACTTCAAATCATTCCAAGAAACAGTATTATGTGCAAACACAACTCACGCATTGCACACCCGTTTTCATTCGCAACGACAAAGATAGACCGCCTTTTAAAGCGACTTACGACGGTGCATACAAAGGTAATTCGTCGTTCTACACAAAATTTCGACTTATTAGTTGCGGGCAAACAAAAAATCGTCTCAATCGACAAATTAAAAGCGGACATCATCGAAGTGGACGAGGAAATGCTTCTACCAAATCAACAAAAATCGTCAAAAATAAACATGTACCAAAAGAACTACTATAGTAACATCAATAAAAAAAGCAAATAGATCAGTTTTATGCTGAATCCGTACGGCGAAGTGGAAAGCTATTCATAGGCAATTTTTACTCTTGTAAGACGTGGTTGCCTACAGGTGTTGCAGTGTAGAAAACTTGTTTGATTTTGCCTGTGCCGAGATTTGAACCTCGGACACTCTGCGTAGCAAGCCAACGCAGTGCCAAAACCACCGCAGTGACCACAATAGTAGTAGTACAAAAAGATGAAATCTCTTATAGCTAATGTATCACTGAATTAGGAGAACTTTAATAAAACACGTACACCTGTACGTCTGGCATAATAAAAAATTTACACAGTTAATACTTAATTAAAATTAAATTTATAAATAAATAAATCTTACCAACTATGAAATCAAACAGTGAAATAAAGCAAGTACAAGTACATACATATGTAGTATGATGTATAAATTTATCACATAAATACAAAAGTATTATTGAATAGGTATAATATGTTAGTATAAATAACATTTACTCTTGTGCAAAAAACTTTTGTAATGAAATATTAAATCGCGCTGCATTCCTTAAGTTTTTAATTGAGTATGGCAATGTGTTCCAAAGACGAATGGCAGTAATTAGAAATTGGGGCTCAGATATGAGACATCTATATTTAATTGGCATTAAGATAATGTTACGTTTAGAACGCGTAAAGTTGAGCAAACAGTGACGAAAAGATGATTCTTCAGTGTATATTATTTTGTGAAGTAGAGTTAATGTTCTGAAGGCTAAAAGTGATTTAAAGTCATGTTCACAATTTGTTTTGCAAACTGAGGTACATGTCCATATTTTCTAAGTCCAAATACATATCTGGCAATATTGTTAAACACAACATTCAGTTTGTTCATGCGCACAGTATCACAATTTTGCAAAAATTTCACAACCGTTAATTAATAAAGAAAGTAAATACGATGGGAATGATTTTTACTGAGGGTCTAATTCTGAAACTTAAGGCACAAAAAAATATATGTTTGCAAGATATTTCGTCTTCTATAACTCTACATGCTGCCGGCCATAGAGCGCATAGGCCCTTATTACACAAGGACTTTCCACTGCCATCGGTTTCCACGCTTAATAATTGGGTTAGATAAGTAAAATTTGATGAAGATATTTTGAAAATATAATCCACTTAATGCCACACAATCAACACTCAAAAGAGGAGAACTTCTTCTTCTTTCTTTTGACGAGATGAAAATAGCAACTTGCTATGAGTACGATCACCTTAACAAGGTAGTGAGAAAGTCCAATAGCTATGTTCATGAGGCAATAGCTCGCAGATTGAAAGCTTCGTGGAAACAACCGGTTTTTTACGGCTTTGACACAAAAATGACGCAAAAGCTTTTGCGTGCAATAATAATGAAACTTCTCAATGTAGGTTTCAGTGTTGTTGGAGTTAGAACTTGGCACTAAGATTAGTAAGTTATGTCTTTTGAATTACAAAGTTTTAATGTTTGACCATCATATTTATTAAAGACAACACATGGGGCAAAAATCCAGCGAATTCGTCGGCGAAAGTTTTCGTCTTTGCTGATGTACCATATCTACTGAAGCTGATAAGAAACCATTTCATAGATAGTGGGTTTATTTACGATAGCAATATAATTACTCTTCAAACGATTAAACAGGTGTTAAATTCCACATCTATCTCTGATGTATCAATAGTATGTATGAATACTGTAGACTTTGGCTTATAAGAAGTTTTTGCTTTTCTCGGGATACTAAGAATTCAAAGTCGGGTCGCTGTGGCGTAGTGGTAATGCGTTGGATTGCTACGCAGAGTGTCCAGAGTATAATAATAATTTATCTACACGGCACCACCTCTTGGCAGGCAATGGCAAACCTATAAGAGTAAAAATTGCTATGAAAAGCTTATTACTTCGCCTTTCGCATTCGGCATTAAACTGTAGATCATGCACATTCATGTTAAAAATATCATTCTAAAAAAATTTTCATAATTTAATAAATTTAAATATAAAAATAATAAATAAAATAAATTTAATACTATATATTCTAAACTTAACAATATTGATTATAAATGTTTACGATTAGAAATAAATAAAAAAACTCCTATAATAAATAAAATACTAGGAACACCTCAATATAAAAATATAATCATTAGTTTTAATAGTTTTTTTTTAAATGTTTTGAACCATTCAAAACATATTATTAAATAAACAAATATGTATTATAAAAAAAATAAATAAAATAAATCTTAACATTATAAAATATTAAAAGTTTGAAAATAATCATTTCCATGAGTACGAATTATAGAAACCAAAATTGATAAACCATTCATGTACAAATATAACATGAGTGAATGCGTAAAGCTCGGCCTAGGCCCTCAATGGGCTGTTGTGCCATTAAAAGTAAAGTAAGTAAAGTTTCATTTTAGTTTGATATTTTAACGATGTTTTCAAAAAAT
The DNA here is from genome assembly GCA_958295655.1 of Palloptera scutellata. NCBI lineage: Eukaryota > Metazoa > Arthropoda > Insecta > Diptera > Pallopteridae > Palloptera > Palloptera scutellata. The sequence continues at coordinate 59,755,567 of OY282450.1, forward strand.
ACTGCTACAACTAAAATTCCTGCAACGGTTCATCGCGGCTGGTGGGAGACGAGAGGCCCTTGGCCCGTATTAAATTCGGCCTTGACTATCACCAATAATATTTTTAGAGCTTTCTTAAAGTAAGAGTTAAGAGAAAAAATTAAATTTTAAGTAATTTATAACATTTTAATTTTGTTCACAACATTTCTTTTGTCACTGTGATACTTATCTTATGGTATATACGCGTCAGAATAAACACAGCTAATATTTCAGCACATTGAAATACTTAATAATGCAATTCATATTTTGTAATAAGCTATTTCAAAAATGGTTCTTATATACAAGCTTAATATATTAAGCTTAGGATGTTTAGTCAAAAACGTTTTCTAATTTCTATTCGTTGTTATACTATGTATATCTTAGGTCTGTTTCTATTTGTCGCCACAATTTTGTACTGAAAATAATTTCTATATATATTTTTTTTTTTGACTAATTCAACACATTGGGTGTATGAATGCAGAGCATTGTGTTGAATGGAAGAAAGATTGATAGGTTGGTGGAAGGAGGGAGATTTAGAGAGGGAATGCAATCACACAGGCCACCGATAAAGAGATAAACAGCCATTGTGCCAAGTGTGCCTTTATGCCTTTACCACAATGAACTTCAGTTTATCAGTGGTGACTATGACCGCATGTAGCGCCAAACGCCGAGCTTTTCGCATCCACTCATGTTGTGCGTGTTATATTTGTACATGAATGGAAGGGGCCTACAGTTTTATGCCGAATCCGAACGGCGATTCGGCATAAATTTTTTATTTTGCTTGTGCCGATATTCGAACCCCTGAAACTCTGCGTATCAGTCCAACGAACTACCGCTACAGCGACCTCGATATGCGATAGTTTTTAATTTTGACAGTTAGCGGTGTATTTAAGTGTACTAAATGGCACCATTTATATTATTATGAGTATGGAAGATGGCAAATAAGAAGAAGAGTGACAGGAAAATGGTAACCAAAAGTTTGTATGTGATTTTAAGTAACTTAAATAACTTATTTTAATGAAAATATTTGTTTATAAAGCTTGTATTTTGCATACAGAAAAACAAAACGTGTATCAAAAACAAAAAAGGCTCCCTTTTGGCTTTTGGCCTTTCTTTTGTGGTTCAAAATGGTACATATTTATTTATGGTATAAATTTATTTAAATTTAAACTAAGTGCTGCTAAGTTTTGTTCACAACATTTCTTTTGTCACTGCGATACTTATCTTTTGGTATATACGCGTCAGAAGAAACACAGCTAATATTCAATATCATTTAAAACTCGAATTGTGAAAACAATTTGAAATAGAGCGAAATTTAAATTAAATCTATAAAAAAATTCATAAAATAGTTGTTGTAGTAGCCAACAAACAATAAATAATTTTTTAAAATCAGTTTTCTTAAAACATAAAGCCTTTTAAAATCTATTTTGATATTAATTTTTCGAAAAATAAGGTAATTTCTAAGAGATCGTTGCAAAAAGTCCAGTTAGATTATTTTTTTTGCTCCCCAATTTATACAACAATACTGGTATTTACGTTGTTGTGCGACCAGGTACGGCGAAGATAGGTTCTATAAAGTATTTTAGTGCCAAAGTTCATATATTCGGATAAAAAACTTTTTGTTTCTTCTTCATGGGTCCAGCAAATCCATTATTTTGTGCAGAAAATATCCCTAATATCTGCGATTAAAGAGGCATGAATTAAAGTTTCCTTTAGATATCTAATTCTAAGTTAAACTTCCAACCATTAGAAAATAAATATAAGTAAAAACGATTGGGTAGCGCGCTTGATTCTCGCCCGGGAGGTTGGGAGTTCGATTCCTGTCTTCGTATAGTGGTTCTCATTCATAACCTTCTTACATTCCTACCGATATGAAGTGAATGAGAATCAAGAAAGTACATTACTTTCCTCCCTACCGTTCGGGATCCACGTTTAATTGCAGGACTTTTGTGGTATGTATGCATGTATCAAAATGAGCCGTTCTGGCCTGTGTCCCAGGTCAGACTCAAACCAAACTAAATAAAACGAAAACAATACATATTTCATTCATAATTCAAAGTTTTAAGAATGACCCCATCTTTCCAAAAAAAATATCAAAAAGCATTTTTAAAGGCTTGGTTTAAGAGTTAATCTGTGATTTCAGATTTAATGCATGAACACATTCAGTAACCGCGAAGTGTACTCATACTCATTCGACCTGTTAAGGCGTGTATTTTCATGCTCTATTTAAAAAAAATACTTGTAGTTTATATGAATAGCAATAAAATTGGTATTAAATTTACTCATTATTAAATTACTGTTTATTTATAATAGAATAAAATCACAAAAGTGAACAGTTTATATTTTGTCTACATAAGTTTTTTAAATAAAAAAGAATCGTAACAAAAAATTGTAAAATATTTAGATCATTAAATGCTCGTTTTATTCAAATAATATTACACTTAATAGTTGGTTGGTTTCGTATTGCCATTTTACTAAATTTTACAATGACATAAAAATACAACTCCATTTCGACTTTACAATTATATGTATGCAATCGCATATTCAACACATTCATTTATTATTCGTTTTATTATATTCTAATAAGCCCATATAAAAGGATTTACTGGGTTTACTTCGATATTGAATCTTATCATTTTATAAATATTGAACTAGCTGTGACTAAAATTTAAAATAAAAAAGGAGAAAAACATTCTAAGCAACACTTAAGCTAACATTTCAATATACAATTTTAATATCTACATATTATCTAGTAGTACCGTTTTGTTTATAACTTCGCTAAAGTCGTTTACAAAAACAAAGTTGAACCGAACACCAAGTGTAGTAGTTCCAGTAGAATTTATTTAAATGTATCCGCAGCTACAGTTGGTGGTTGTAGTGATACAAACTTTTTCAAGTTTTCGTATGCTGTGTTCATAATACCCCAACTAAGAAAGGAACGACATGAGTTGAAAGCACAACCTCGATAGAAATACCGCATTTGACTTCCCCGTTCGAGATAAATTTTTTTACACGTTGACCACATGCCTTCTGACTTTTGGCCCATATCACTTTGCATTGCCACTTTAATGACGTTAAGGGGATAGAATAGTGTACTAATTGATGCACCAATAAAAGCGCCTGCAGTAAACTCTTGCAGTGTTTTTGTTGATCTTGATGACTAAAAAAAAAGAAAATATTTCAATATTAAGTTATATTTCAAAACTAGTTTAGAAACCGCTATATACATATTTAAGTTATGTGAATAAATGAGATATTGGAATAAATAAAGTGAAATAGATATAAGTGACGTCCTCCCTGACATCTGCCAAATCTAAAAATGGCTCTCAATTTTCTCACAAAATTATAGTAATTTCTAAAGCAAATATAAAATAAATTAAGCAAAATATACAGAAAAAAAAGAAAAAAATCTGGGAAATAACTGCTGCCTCTGAAAAAGTATGTATATTGGGTAAGGAAATCTCCATGTTCTGTATTCCTAGTGCTGATAGCCTAAAAAGAAAATGGGGAGCAGCCTGCAATAAGTTACTAAAGAGCACTCAGCGAATATGCGCAATGCGCAAACGAAGGCGACTACTGCAAACATATGCAGTACCATCGCATAAACTATAGTCCTCGCCATTCTTCTTTTAATGGCGCAACAAACCATGGATGGTCTGGGCTGAGCCTTTCGCATCCACTCATGTAGTGCTTGTTATATTTGTACATGACTGGAAGCTACCTACAAGTTTATGCCGAATCCGAACGGCGAAATGGAACGCTTTGCATAGGCAATTTTTACTCTTGTAAGACGTGGTTGCCTAGAGGTGGTGCCGTGTAGAAAACTTGTTTGATTTTTCTTTTTGATTTTGCCTGTGCCGAGATTTGAACTTCGGACACTCTGCGTAGCAAGCCAACGCACTGCTATCTTATAGCTAATGTATCACTGCAATAGGAGAACTTTAATAAAACACGTACACCTGTACGTCTGGCATAATAAACAATTTACACAGTTAATACTTAATTAAAATTAAATTAATAAATAAATAAATCTTACCAACTATGAAATCAAACAGTGACATAAAACAAGTACAAGTACATACATATGTAGTACGATGTATAAATTTATCATATAAATACATAAGTATTATTGAATAGGTATAATATGTTAGTATAAATATCATTTACTATTGTGCAAAGAACTTTTGTAATAAAATATTAAATCGCGCTGCATTCCTTAAGTTTTTAATTGAGTATGGCAATGTGTTCCAAAGACGAATGGCAGTAATTAGAAATTGGGGCTCAGATATGAGACATCTATATTTAATTGGCATTAAGATAATGTTACGTTTAGAACGCGTAAAGTTGAGCAAACAGTGACGAAAAGATGATTCTTCAGTGTATATTATTTTGTGAAGTAGAGTTAATGTTCTGAAGGCTAAAAGTGATTTAAAGGTCATGTTCACAATTTGTTTTGGAAACTGAGGTACATGTCCATATTTTCTAAGTCCAAATACATATCTGGCAATATTGTTAAACACAACATTCAGTTTGTTCGTGCGAACAGTATCACAATTTGCAAAAATTTCCCACCCGTATATTAATGAAGGAACTAAGTACGATTTAGAGAGCAGACAACGAATATTTATACCCAGATTTTTTATAGTATATACAACATACTCTAATTTTGCACCACTTATTACCAGTTTTGGAAAATTTGTGTTACCAGTAACTTTACGAGACATGACTAAACATTTAGACAGAAGGTCAAATCTTCTGTGGTTATGTTGGTAAAACTTTATTCTGTCGTTCACGATTTAAATTTTCCATTTTATATTGAAAAAACAACCTCTCGTTCGGTTAATGTAAATGATTATGAGCATAGTAACAAGTTTGGTATTATCAATAAGTTTTTGACGAAATATGTTGATGACAGCGATAGTACCAAAAACAGTATTGACACTATACTTATACTTCATAAATGGATATCATATCACACTCCAATTTACAGTCCATATTGAGAATAACAAATTTATCTCGTCACAAAATTGCTAAGAAATAGCAAGAAAATAATATTCAATTGGTACAGCAAAGCAGTTTCATCGGGCAGATTAATAAATGTTCCGACAAAAAGTGCGCGCTTTTTGCATCAATTCGGGCGCGGCCGAACTTTATATACCCTATCCTCTGAAATAAAACACCTTTCTGCGTTCACTATAGCAGGCGTGTATATTTCTAATGATGATAATTTTCGCATTAGTTATTTTTTGTAAGTTATTTCAACTTACTTTTAACTTAATTTATTTTAACAATGTTTACCAAATTTGGTACTATTCCCTTTGATGTTGCTCTGTGAATATTTTACTTAAATGGGATGTAGGCTTGAGTTTTGCTGAAAAATTTTAAAACAATTGTCCCAAAGACTATTTCAATGATTTGTATCGAAATTTGTTTAATTCTCACTATTTGAAAATTTCATTTGTATGATAGATACCACGCCCACTTGCCCAATTTTGCCGATTTTAGAACTTAACCCTAGAACCCTTTTTGACAATAACAAATGTCTGTACTAAGTTTGGTTGAAGTTGCTTAAGTTCGTCGTGTGCACAGTCAGACGGACAGCGAGACATGGCTAATTCGACTCCGCTATGCACTATGATCATTTATGTATATACATACTTATAAAGGGTGGTCCATGTAACATTTGGAATTTTAACTACTGGTTATTTTGAGTGTGGCAACTCTAATGTAATTCGTATTGTGATGGAAAATTAGTTTTATATTTGTGGAATACGAAATGGGTCGATATACTCTAGAACATCGTTGAGAAATACTAAAAATTAACTTGCAAAATAGAAAACCTTCTACCGAAAATGTAAGAAAATAACGTTAAAAAATTTGGTAGAAGAGATGAGCCTTGAAACGTGTGCGTCAACTTATATTCAACGCATGTCATAGAGAACGAAAACTCATTCGAAAAAACAGTTGGTGTTTTTGCAAGAATCAACTTATTTCAGTAAGTTTAGCATAGACACCCCAAATATTAATTCACAAAGAGCGTTTTAATTATCAAAACGCACAATTGGTTAAAACGCAAAAAGGAAATCAGTAGAAAAAATTTGTCAAGTCCATTCCCTTGAATTTAAGTTCTATAATGGAATACAGGGTGGCAATTAATAAGTGTATACAACTTTCTTTATAGAAAAAGTATTGTAATTTTTCTGAAATTTTCTTCATTGTTGTATTATTCAACGTAATCTACAGTACATCTGATTTAATTTTTGTGTGGTCTAGATTTCATTTAGTTATTTATTTTACGATGTCAAATATGGGGTCAGCTATTATAACATTGCACCAGCTAGGCAAACGCAATTGCGTGGCAGCTTCGTACTGCTCGTTCGCTAGTTTCTCGTGCAGTTAAATATTTATTTTATTGTTAAATATTTTTATTTGTATATAAATGTAAACTAAATGTGACATAAAAATTCAAGTTTATGTAAGTTATTCGAAAAATAATTGTACTGTCGTTGTTCAATAAATTACGGACAAGGAGAAAATCTTTTGAATTTGGCTTCAGTTTTTCTCCAGCACGTCCAGTTTTTGAGATATTTACAAAAGCATAAAAAAATCAGTAGTTTCATCGAAACAATACTACATACAATACAAAAATAAGTAAGTATGGAACTAAAGATCATTACGCAAATTTTGAGGTATGACTAATCCAAATCGGACTATCGACTTAGTCACTACAATATAAATTTACTTAAGAAAATCATATTTTCTTAAACTGTAACAAGAAAAATAGTTGGCTGAAAATAGTTAAGTCGCTTACCCCGTAGAAAAATCAATTTTCCAAATTTTGAGGTATCCACTATTTTGATCAAACATATTTTACTTGAGAAGTCAGTAATTTGCTGAAGCAGGTCAAAGTAATATTTAACGTAATTTCATGAAATTAACTAGAAATGTATTGCATACAATTGAGAAAAATGTAAAATAAAATTTGTATAACAACGAAAAATTGCACTTTGAACTGTTTCAGAAAATTAACGATTTCTCCAGTAAATAAATCTGATTACAACGGTAGGTACCTCAAAATATAGAAAATTGATTTTTCTACATGATTAGCGAACTAATTTCTTTTGTTTAGTTTTCTCTATATGTCGCAACCTTTTCGTTTTTTGGTGGAAACTATGTAGTATAATCGATAATAAAAAAAATAGTGTTTATAAAATCACATAAAACAAATAAGTTGTATGAAAGGGTACTGAAAATCGGCTTATGAACTGTTGTATTTCCTAAACTTCAAGGGTACTGAAAATAGTAATATCGTATGAAAAATCCATCACTGACAGAGGTAGCGATAATTTTTTTAATTTTTGAATTTCTACGGTAGAAAGTGTGTGTATATGTATATCACACTTGAACATCAAATGTTGATTACTCCTTTTCATATTTTTGAGTAGTACAGTGCTGGCTACTCTACATAGAAAAATAGTTCAGTTGGTTTTGTGAGCAGCCACCTCTGATTTATGTATGCACATAGTACTGCATACTTGAACACATATAAATTTTGAGCACTTCTACGAAATTGAAGTAGTAAAGTATAATAAAGGACACATTTCGTGAAAACTCATGAATCGGTAAAAAAAATATATCAGTATAAAATATGAAAAATGTGACAATTGCTACAAAATAACATTTTTTTATGTTGTTACGAACCAACTATTGTTTTATATGGTTTGTTTGGTTTTCCGGTATAAGTAGCTAAACTATTAATTGGAAAATAACATACAATTTGGAAATTTTTTTTTTTTTTTTTCATCGGATATTTTTTCGCAAATGGCCCGTGACTCCAGAGTCAACAACCAAATGCGGCCACATTCAACTTGTTTACATAAGTAAGTGTGATTTTAAAACCGATTTATTAATTTATACCACTAATAAAATTCATTTAAATCGACCAAAGCCACTTGAACTCATTCATATTGGTGCCTCCTGTGAGGAGTACTTTGCTGTGTTTACAATTATCATCAAATACTTACATATACTATATACATATCTCGTATCGCGAAAACATAACCAAAAAAACACGGCTTTATTCTACAATATTGTTTGCTCCAATTAACAATATTGTTGCTCGAATATTTCAGATGAAGTTCTCCACTTGATTATAGAACAATATTGACGTATGTATGTAGTAGAGAAAGTAAAAAGGGAGTTGACGAATCATAAAAAACACTGATCCGAAGCGACGAATAAAATTATATTTCGACCGACTTACAAGTATGTGAATTGTAAGAAAATTCTTAAAATTTTAAGCAAATTTTTAAGTGTAGTTTCACCAAATTCCTATAATTGTGAACTTGTACTTGTAAACTACAAGTGCTTGTAATAGCAAATTTGTCAATATTTGCGTCACCATACCGGACTTGTAATTGTAATTTAGAAGCAATTTGTAGAAATGTCAGTATTTTGGTTTTTGTTCCACCAACAGACAACTAATCACAAATTTGTACGATTTGTAGGAATTTCTAACAAACAAAAATTACCTGTAAATTTGCTATAATTCATTATTTTTAGCTTTGAGTCAAACATTTAGCAGATTTTTGTAAATATTTACAGTTTATTCTCGAAAAGGAGGATGAAAATAAAAGAATTTTTGAATCGGGGGTACAAAGATGGTCGTCGAAAAACGGAAATCGTCACGGAAACGCAGAAAAAATCACGCACAGAACAGCAAATGATGGTTAATCTTTTATGAAAACCACTGTACCATTCTAATTACACTACTTGCCACTATTTTTTTAGGGTTTTAATATAATACGTTACTTTTCGTGATAATTAACAAAAAATAACGCATTAGCAAATTTCACATTAAATGCACTTGTGAGTTTTTTTATTTGACTAGTTAATAAGAGCAAAACTGCCAGTTGGATATTTGTATTATATGTGAGCGAGAAAAGTAGCGAATATAAATTGGTATGCTGCTGACTGTGTAAAAAAAGAGTATGCATGAGTTGAGGAGTAGCATTGTGGTGTTCGTACCAATGAATTTTTAGACATATGAGAAATGGAAGGGCTGCTTATTGAGGTTAAGTTCAGTTGAATACTATTATTTTGAAGTTCTTTCACATAGCGTCTCGACTAGTCATAATTCATGAAAATATGCAAGTTCATGTCAGGGCAGATGATGGTAATATACATGGTGGGCAAATAATGTTTTTTGTTTTTTTTTTTTATTCAGTGAACACACAGCATTTGAATGCAGAGCAATGTGTTGATTGGAAGGAGGATTGATAAGTGGGAAGGAGTAGTTAAGAGCGTTTGTTTTAAATTAGCAAGGGTCATAATAATTGGGGAAAATATTTGACGGAATGCGATCGGGTCCCGAAGCCTTGCAAGAACTCTTTTAACTACTCGCGTTCTATGTATATAATGTATATCAGGCATAAAACAAAATACAGATTCGATAACGAGCTGTGGTTTATCGCTAGCTGGTAGAGAAGACTTCTCTGTGAAAATGTTAGCAAAAGTGTTCGCTTTATAAACCGAGCTAGTGGCGAGGCGATCACCTTCAAAAGAGTTAGAATTGACGAAGACGTTTGGTTCTTTACTCTCTTTACAAATAACCAAAATTTCTTACCACCCCTATGGAATTTTGAGACTTTATGCCTCAGGCAGTGTTCGTGTAGAAACTTTTCGCGCTTTAGAGTGGCATTACAGCGATTTCTTTTCTGCTTACGCAACTGTTTAGTATTGGCATTCTTATTAGATTGCCAGTTCCTGAAAGCGACCTCTTTGCTGTTCGCGTGACTGCTTATCTGCAAGTCGCATTAAACCATGAATTGCCTTTAGGTTTAAAAAACCGCATTCCTAATAAAATTATTTATTCTACCATTTTATTGGTAAAACACAATTTCCAACTAAAATTTTCAAAAAAGTTATTGAGACCATTCCAATTTGCCTTTTCGTAAAGCCACGTTAATAGCTTTGGAGCTATCATCAAAGGGTTGTGGATTCGAGAATACTGATAGAAGGCTAAATTGGTAAAGTGGTCCGAGTTTCCAAGAAGTGCGTGGACACTTAGATCATATTTGTCATGATGAAAAGTAAGAAATAGGTCAAGGATCGGTCACTAATTTAGTTAGGTCGTTCAACTTGGCAAATGGCTCGACATATAGACCTTCGGGTTTTGTGTGACTTGAGTGGCACAACCAATCCGAATTGTGAACATTGAAGTCACCAGGGACCACGATTTCACTGCACGGATATGTTTCCACAATAGAAGCGATCGAATCAGAAAGGGAATCTAACTTATTTAAAGTAAAATCCCTATCAGAAATCGGGCTTCTATAAATAAAACAGTAGTGCAGTAAATGAGACTGGATGCTGAACCTAACCCACATGGAGCTGAACTCAGCATGCGTCATGTAAAGTCGTTGCTGGCACTGGTACGCGACATCCTCATTAATAAAAAGGGCAAGACGCCTGTGAGGAGAAAACAATGGCCGTATATTACCGAATAGTAAAATTGTTTCCAGGAAACGACTGATTTGTACATGTTTGTAATGACACAACACGTTGAATACAAAAGAGCAATTGCAAAATTATGTAAATTGTCAATGCCAAAATGCACCGAAACAACAAATAACGACTAGATACAATAATTAAGCGCCACAACGTTATGTTTTTGTGCACACTTATTTTCGTTTCAGATCGGACATCACAATATTGGATTTATTCTCTACGTTTGCATAAAAATACTGAAGTAGCTTTTGTCAGCTGCGTAAATGACGGTATAACCATAAGGTTTCTACATCAGAGGAAATGCTGATGCTATTGTCGTAATGTTTGTTTAGTGAGGAATCTACTGAAGTAGTCAAAATATCAGATCATGTAGTTGATTCATTAAATCAATTATTTACAAATTTAAATTCTTTTATATTATTTTGTAGCTGTATTACAACATTAATGCACATCATTTCGGACAATTCTTACAAGTTAAAGTAAGAAGCACAGTCATACATAATACTTACTTATATACTTAGTTGGCACACAACCGATGATCGGTCTTGGCCGCCTCTATAAAACTTCGCCAGTTGCCTCTACTATGCGCGCGCTGGCGCCAGTTGGTTAGGCCAAGTGCAGAGTGATCTCCTTGTTCCTGGTCTTTCCACCGGAGATTAGGACGTCCTCTTCTGCGTGTTCCTCCACCGTATCTCGAAAAAAAACATCCTTTTAACCGGAGCGCCTTTTCCATTCGCTCTACATGACCCAGCCATGAAATTTATGCCCTTGACAATGTCGGCGTACCGCTCGCACAGCTCACGGTTCCATCTTATTCGGTACACGTTGTCCACGCATATTGGACCATAATTCTTGAACCGGAGTATCTTCCTCTCGAACGCTCCTAACATCCTGTGTGTCGCCTTGAGACCGCAAGTATCAAACATGGACTCACGCGCTTCTGCGACTATCATGAACTTTATCTTGTGTTCTCCGCTCCCAGGCCCCCTGACCTCTGCTCCCAGGCCAGGCTGTTCTAGAAAACTCCAAAATCTAATTTCAAAATATATATAATTTAGCAAAACTGTGAGAGACGTATATTTTTTAACGTCTATTTTCAGGATTTATGGAATTCGTGATAAGTGCACCAAAAAGTTTGATTTTGCCGAACAGTGAATAGGGAATTGGAAAGCATTTTATAGGAAAATGGAGAACTTTATCCCATATACTATGCAGCAATTCTATAGCTGAATCCACACACACAGGAAAGAAAAAAAATCATTTCATACTCCACAGACCATCCGTAATGTTTGCTTGGCATAAAATTCACATTTTTTTAAACATACCATCAGATTATTTATATTTGTTTCATTATCTCCATTTACAATAGAGTTGATTTAAAAAGGAAGCTCAAATAAACCTTTTGTTAGAATGTAATAAAACAAATAATATTTAATTCAACATTTATCGCAATTAACAAAGGAATTTGCTCAATATACTCGTATTAATTGAGAAAAAATTTTCTTTGTCGAAATCAAAGCGAATTTATTGCATTATTTCCTAAAAACTAGATGTTTGGAAATATTTGAAATAATTTCTTTGTATTGATGTGTATTTTGAATGTGAATCTTCGTGGTTAATCCATATTTAACTATATTTCAGATGTTTCTTTTGCAGCATTACTGTACTGCTCTGCTTACACACACTGCAAACGTACTTCACCCAATTTGATTTAGATTATTTAAAATGCATCAATCCAAATGCAAATGATTGTCTAGTTTGCCAACATACTTCGTGGATCGTTATGCATTGACTACGGCCAATTCGCGTCCAGCCATGGTAAGTGTGAAAATGTGGATCCAAAGAATCTTAAAATACCATATATAGCAGAAAATCAAAATGGGTAACGGTTATAGAAAGCGAAAATAGAATTTCAAGCGAAAAATACTAATATCCTTTTTAAAAAATGTATTGATTTAATTAGAAAACCAAAGCCATTTGTTGATATAAAACAATATTAAGTCATAAAAAACAATGGTAATTACTTTAACGTCATAATTGAAACTGACGAAAAAGCACATGTGCTGTCAACTGGGCGGCGTAACACTGGTTGGGAGAAATGTAAATTATATAATGGTTTAAAAGTTATGCGTTGTTTTAAATGTAGAGTTTTTAACCATAGAGCCATTAACTGTAAAGAAGAAGATGTTTGCACAAAATGTCAATGCAATCACAAATCAAGTGAGTGCAATGGGACGCCTATTAACAAGTGCTAATCCAAAGCTAAATTTGACCCTAAACGAAAACCATGCATCTAATAGCAAATTATATCAAAGAAAATTAGACGAAAAGAAGATAATATTGGGCTATTAACAACTAAATCTTTGTTCTGCAATGTCATATGTCACAGCTACAACGGATTACCATCAACAGTTCTAGACGCGCCATTAAATGTAATAATATCCCCTAACTACGAGCATCAAATTGACAGCTCTGCAACCAAAGCTAATTTGCGAAGCTCACTAGTATGCCTACCATCAGGAGAGAACGACGTAGAACAAATATGTGTTCATTTTTCTAACACTACGATTGTTTATATTATGTTATCGTATATTCCACCATATAGTGCTATAGACATTTATGAAAAACATATCATTAATATTATTTTTATATCAGAGAAGTAGAAAAATAAAGACCACATTTTTGTACTGACTAACTTGGATCTAGGACTTTAGAATTAATTTATGTCACTAGTGATTAGAAAGCATTTTGCGACCTTGATGTTTCAAATATTAAGTACTAATAACAGTGTGCATCATACAGCTTTAAAAATTATATTCGAGTTGTATGATTTTAATAAAGAATCAATCGATCGATGAAATGACTTTATATATGACTTTAAAAAGGCTGATTTTAATGTCATTAATGAATACTTATTTTCCGCCGATTAGACGGATACAAACATTATTTTTAGTGATATTTGGTTTGTCTTTTCCAACGCGATTTCTTAACATCTAACACTATCAAAACCTTTTCTTAAGAATAAACCTCCGTGGTCAAGCCATCTCCGTTTTGGAATTATATTAACTTCAAACGAAGCACTTGTGGAATCCCATCCAATATGGTATTTGAAGATACCACTTAATACAGCACAGCAGAATCTTGAAAAATTTTTCCAACAACTTTTCTCTGAACATAATAATTTCGATCCAAAGTAAATATGAGTTATCCAATATTGGAAATATTCAAAACTTTGAAATTTATAAAACGGATATCGTTTCAGCGATATCTCATTTAAAAGTTGTAAATATGAAATTAATAGATTTCCATTAATTTATTTTTATGGTATTATGGTAATTGCTTGCACAATATTGTTAACCTGATAAAATATTTATTTAATGTTTGTCTAAGGAAAGTGGCATTTTGGTTGGAAACTATGTGCTATAGAGCCAATTTGAAAAGTAAAGTGATAAGAACAAAGCACTAATTACAGGGCTATTGTAAAACAAGACATCTTTCAAAAATTATTTGACCAAATCTTACGAAATAAATTATATGACCACATTTATGGTATGTATATGAAATTATCTGATTGAAAACATGGGTTCATTCCAAGCAAATCAACTTGTACTCTAATTTCTAAGCGTATTGTTGGTGCACTGGAACTGTTAGATGTTAACTAACTGGAAAGCATTTGATAAGGTTGATCAAAACACTTTATTGTAAATTAAATCAATTGAATCTTTTCAAGAGCTTTCTTATAAATCGAAAATTCATAGTCAAAATTAGATCATCTAAAGCAAATATTTCTCGCAAACTTTAAAATCAATTAACATAGCTTTTGTTCGAAATCACCTCGACTATTGTTCTATCATTTGGAATAACCACTACGACAGAAAATATTCACAAAATATGCACTTTGTAAAATGCACTGGCCGGATGGGATTCCTCATTAAGTGTCAAGACGGAAATTTCAGATCATAGAATATGACTTTCATTGTTGTTGAGAATTGAATGTTCAGAATTGTCAAATTTATTTAATTTTTCAACTCCATACTGTAATTTAAGAACTAATTATGCTTGCGACAAGCCCCACGCAAGGTGCATTCATCTTTGCAATAATTACAGCAATGCCTATAATTTGAATATAGATTTCGCCTACAACTACTTGCTTTATTTATACTAATTTTTTTTTTTTGTATATTTCCTTAAGTATAGTCAAGTTAACTTGTAAGATTATTATAATCGGTAGACCGAAAAATAAATATATAAATCCAATCTTAATCTTTACGATTAACACTACTAATTTCTTCGCAATCAGAAATTTACTAAGAATGAGGCGAAACGTGAATTGCTATGCGCGCTATATTGGATCAAATGGAACTTGATGAAATGATACACTAGAGCTCGAAGTTAGAGCGTGCCCATGTTACTCGTTGAGGTTGAATGAGTTCTACAGGTGACGTAAGCTGGAAATGCCACGTTACTTACCGGTGCGGTGCAAGAAAACATTCAACACTGGCATAATACATATTACTATGTACATGTGATCTTCTTTTGGCGATTGATATTTCTCGACAAAGACATATTCTTTAACTTTCGTATTTGCGTTTGTATTTTGTACGTTTGTTTTGTGTAATTGAAGTGTCTTCACAGAATTATGTATTGTGCAAGTATGTAAATACTACAAAGTTGAAAAACAAATAAATAAATTCGAATTGCTGTATAGAAGCAAAATGTAAAAATGTACTGAAATTTATTTTCAATCCAAACGTAAAGTTATTTATTTGTGCATTGTTTTCAATTTCGTTGGAGAGTAGACTTAGTAACAAGGCCGTAAGAATTTAATGGAGCCCTGATTTTGTTGCTTTCATGCGAAAGCGGTTTAATTCATGGTTTTGGCGTTAGTGAAAAGAAAGAGATACTTATAAATTTTCCTTCAAATTATATGTACATATATACGAATGTTTTATTTTTATATCTTTGTTTCTTATGTACACTTACGATGCTTAGTTGAAGTTATTGTAAAGTAATTGTCAATAGCATAAAATTAAGAATTGTTACATGTATCTGAAGTTGTTTATATGTAAAATAATGATGTAAAAATAATGTAGATTCATGTTTAAATTCAAATTAATTGTATTTTTCTTTCGCTGTATTGGGGGGCCTGGGGCGTAGGACATAAGGTAAAGTTCGTGACAGTCGCAGGTGCGTCCATGGTCGATCCTTGCTCTTCTACGTTTCAAGTCGACACACAGCCTCCTCGTGGCGTCCCCTGGATAGCGATCTGACAACCGTCAATGAGTTAACTAATGTGTGCGGCGGGCTTCTCCATGGCATTGAATGAATGGTTGTGCGTCGGGCTTGGAATCCACCACGTTAAAATACCCACCAATGAATCCTCAAAATAAGCCTCAGATAAAGAACCCCTCAATATAGAGCTGACATCACCGCTATACAGGAAATGCGATGGACGGGACAGGGTTGCTCCAAAAGAGCATCCTGTGATATCTACTACAGCTGTCATGCGTCGAGACACGAATTTGGTGTTGGATTTGTGGTTGGGAAGAGACTGCGTCATCTAGTCTCGAGGTTCACGGCCGTGAACGAGCGCCTAGCCACTATCCGCATCAAGGCAAAATTCTTCAACATCAGCCTAATTTGTGTCCATGCCCCGACGGATGAGAAGGATCAAACGACCAAAGATGACTTCTACGAGCTCCTCGACAAAGCTTATGAGCATTGCCCCCGCCACGATGTTAAAATCGTGTTAGGCGACTTTAATGCCAAGGTGGGCAAGGAGAGTCTCTTTGGTCCGACGATCGGAAAATTCAGTCTCCACGACGAAGCCACCGATAACGGTATGAGACTGATCGACTTCGCCGCGGCACGAAACATGAGAGTTAGTAGCACCAGATTCCAACATAAAGATATCCATAAGGCCACTTGGCTGTCCCCTGATCAAAACACACGAAACCAAATTGATCACGTTGTGATCGACGTACTATGTACTAGACGTACGCACAATACGTGGTGCAAACATCGACTCAGACCACTACTTAGTTGCAGCCAAGGTCTGCACACGTATATGTGTAGCAAATCGCGTACGGATAGGTACAAAGAGAAAGCTGGATGTCGAAAAGCTGCAATCACAACAGACAGCCAAAGTCTTTGCCAACCAACTTGCACTTCTCCTTTCGCAAAACACCCTCAACTTGATGATACATGCGCGCAGTGGACGCACATTTCCCGCTCTATGCGTACGGCTGCCGAAGAGGCGCTAGGCTACCACCGTCGACGGAGAAATATGTGGTACGACCAAGAGTGTCGCGATGCTACTGAAGCAAAAAACGCAGTTTACAAAGCCACCCTGCAGTCAGTTGCAACGCGAGCAGCTAAGGAGCGATACAGAAAGTTGAGGAGGGAGGAGAAAAGTCTTTTCAGGCGCAAGAAAAGAGATGAAGAAAGACGCGAGTTCAATGATATCGAAATGTTGCGGGACAGGAACGAGGTCCGAAAATTCTTTGAAAGAATAAGACGCCTGACTCTTGGTTTGAAGACCGGGGCCTCTTCCTGCAAGGATGAAGACGGAAATCTGGTGACAGATATCCAGGGCAAAATGGGTCGAGCAAAGCACTGTAGCAAAAAGGAGCGTGATTTGGTGAAAAAACTGCGAAATGAGGGACAAGGCATCCGCCAATAGCTAAAACTGTTAGCAGATCCTCGATAATTGTCTACCAATCTTTATTACCTCAAAAATTTAATTACAAGAGAGGTAGGCCATGCAAAACTACAAGTACATATGACAATCGCATAAAAATTTTTGGCGGCACGCGATCCATTTAAGGCAGCTGCCGCAATTAGAGAGGAGACAGGGGATCAAATTTGTGCTTGATCAGTAAGGAGACATTTGGTGGAAAAAAATGTATGGGAGAACAGCACGAAAAGAACCAATGTTGACACAAAAACATCGAAAGTGTCCCATAGAGTTCGCTGAAGCGCACATTGAGTGGGAGATGGTTCAATTAATGCACAAAAATGGCCTAATGTATTATGGACAGACGAAACCAAGGTAAACCTTGTTGGAAGTGATGACAAACGTTGGGTTAGACGCCCGAAAAATGCAGAATAGGGCTGCCCCTGAAATGGCAAATGCAACAGGATAACGACCCAAAGCACACCTCAATCCTTGCGCTACTAACTTTAAAATTTATTTTTTTACACTGAGTTGACTTTGATTTTGTTTTTGTTCTAAGAAAAAATTAAACTTATGGAATAAATGAATAAAAGTAAATACCTTTTAAATTTATCATAAGCCTAGAGAAATATTTTTTTAAGGTTTTTGGTTTAGAACAAGGTGTTTTTGATTGTTTGATTGTCCGACACTGTACATATATTTATATACTCGTATAGTATATAATAAAATAAAGAAGGGCTATTTAAGATTTCAATTTAAATCTTGGGCCTATTGCCAGTTGATGTTTATCAATGCCCGCATTATAATTGGTTATAATTATTGCCTATTAGTTATAATTTTAGATACAATTTTACAGTAACTGTCAATAACTGTCGACATACTACACATTTTACCATTTGGAAGCTTTTGTTTACATATGTATATATAAAGTTTAAATGCTTAAATTTTTCAAATCAATCCCTGAAAAAAAGTAAACAAACAATCAAACGTAAACAATGACTTTGACAGCTTAGTTACATATGAAACTACTTTTCACCACTTTTCGCTTTGGATGAAATTTTATCTCCCTTTTCACAAAATTTTCTTAGCATAGGAGTTTTTTCTCTTTTTACACTTTTTCGATTATAAACGATTGGAAACTTTTAACAAAAAGTCGATTTCTATTAAAATCTAAATCTATTTGACAAATTGTCTCGAATAATTAATAACATCAACTACAGGAACTATCTAATGTTATTAAATCATGTTTTGAGAGTTAATCAACACTATGACTGATAAACAATAAGCCTATTCACTTACTATACTAAAATTCAGTATTTTTAACATGTTCAAACTTGTACTTACTGTTTGCGGTAAGAGTATGGAAACTTCTTCGCGCATCATAAAGAAAATAGCATTTGAAGGACCATTACGCCACAATACTGGAACAATTCCTCTGTACAGTTCAGCAAATCCATGATTAACTAATACATATCTATTTGATGGCATTCCATTATTTTTGTAACTTACAATCAGCTTATTTGCATCTTACTCACCTAAAAGCAAGTGGCGTATTGGCGAAATATGCATGAAATTTTGAATGCGCTAGCAACGTTTGCACACGCTCAAAGGGCAGCAGAACAGCTTCAACAGTACCAGATGCAATCCCGGCAATTATTTTTGCCGTATATCCGTTCATGTCGAAATCTTCCACTAAATATCGACGCGTTCCATCGAACACTCCAAACATAATTGACAATGAAATGGTTTTTTGTGCAAGTGGAGGAAATATGCCACGATAAAGAAATGCAAGTCCTTCATGCCGTAGTTGTTCAAAAGCGGATGTCATACGAACACCATGTAACATTTGTCGAAAAATCATTTTATAGATGGGATAGGTTACACCGATGTTTATAAAAGCTGCACCACATCCACAGGCAAACTCTTTCCAGTCGAAGGAGCCCAGAAAGCGTTCGGTGAAGATATGTGGTGTTGAACGTCGGTTTTCATTGATTTTTTCTGTTCCCTTATCAGTGGTCATATTGCCATAAATTTTTGTCGTGTAATAACTGTGCGTATTTATTTGTAGAATACGGATTTTTCTTGATAATGTATTCGGAATAAATATCCTATTCTTTGATGTCAGCTTGATTGCATTGCACCTTTGTATTTCAGCTAGTTGTTACTGCGCACGCGGTGAGTAGAAGAGTGACTTATGTTTTTAATGCGTTTGTTTGCAGTATTATAGCTTTTTATTGAAACTGACGTATGTTAGTACGACATCGTAATAACATTGACCATTTGTTTGTTATTCCACTGACTGCTTTTACGGGATTAAACTAATTTTTTATTTATCACACTTTACACAAAAATAACATGAGTAAGTATGTCATCATATTCCCATTACCAAACTGCAGAACCTTGAAATACGTACGGAAAATACACTTATATAAGCAGATTACTTGCAAAACAGCAAATAATATGGGCAAATTGTCACCTGTAAATTTAACTTAGTTCTACTTCCTCCATATTACGTTAATAAAAATCAATATGTTCAGTTACACGTCCCACGAAAAAATAATTTTTTTATTTACCAAAATTATCAAAAATTCTTCCCCGCAACGCAAGGCAAAACTAGAAATCTAGATATCAGCTGTGATTTAGTGTTTTTCTAAACGTCAAGTGTGGGAAAAGTTTTTGTTGATGATGCCAGTTATTTTTAATTATTTAATGGGGGATTTCCACACGCCCTTGTTTGCTGTAACAACGTTGGAAAGAATTTCTTTTTTCCCATCATGTTGTGTGTTATGACCATTTAGAAATCATTCAAATCCTATGAATCTTATTTTAAAACTGATTTCTATATTTTAAAGGTCTAATTATAGAAACTTAACATAACACAACAGGGCATAATAAAACTTAATGCTGATTATAGAAACATAACACAGCAGCATAAAATTAGCTGTTTTCGTAAACAAAAAAGTATGGGAGAAGATTTGCTTTTGGATCTACATTTTTAAATCCATATAAAATATATAATATTTACCAAATAAAATAAACATTTATCAAAATACTTACCTTTCGTCTCGATAAACAAACACAAATAAAGAGAAAGCAATTAATTTTGTGAAATGTCATTTGACAATTAAAAATATACGAAATGTATGAAAGAGAATTCAGTGTGACAGTTCTCTATTTGTTTCTAAGTTTCTATAATTAGGCCTTAAGTTGTGATATGTAACACACACATATTTGTAGCCCCATGTCATAGTAGCTTAAGTCGATGGGAATGTTGTAACACAAGCTGCGTTTTATTGGCCATTTTGTTTAATGTGTCCCAATAAAACGACAAAGTTGTTAAGTCCCTTCTTCAATGTATTGTTATTCACAATGAAGATTGAGGTGAAACATTTTTAGTAATATCGATAACAATAGAAATGATTGCCGGTCATTGCGGTTAATCGTCGGAATTGCCTTTGGATTTCGCTTTTCATAAGAATATTTAACAATGTGAAAACAAATAATGTCAAATATTTCATTGAATAAAATAGCCTATCAGTGTTAACAGGTATTAAATTATAAAATGGCTTTGATTTAAAAAAATATCGATAAGCTTTTGGAAATAAATAGAACATCCCTAATGCCGCCTTATCTCTTAATGACATTTGAGATTTTGTGCAAATTTTGTTATTACATGGAAATTAATTGTATATTTTGTTTTTTATTTAAATTTTTTCTTAAATACGGTCAAATCAGAGGCTTACCCCTATAAATACAGATCATTGTGTTGATTGGAAGGAAGATTGATAGGTGGGAGAAGAAGTAGTTATGAGCGTTTGTTTTAAAGATGCAAGCGTTATAATAATCGGTGAAAATATTTGTAGGGAGCTTATTCCAAATACGCGCGGTACAATAGATAAAAGAACTTTCTCTGTAATGCGTAATGCGGTGGAACACCGTGCCTACGAGGAAGGCGTGAGTTCCGCTTGCTGTTCGTGTATTTCTGGTGAACACACGAACTGGCGTGAAAGTAACGGTAACAGAGAGACTCAAGCCCAGGTGCGAATTAAACTCCAATTTAGGACGTATATAGGTGGTGTTAATCATGCGGAGATCAGCGGGAGTGAAATATTTTTTATTGAAATAGATTTTTGTACGCTTAAGGGGATGTTTAAAAGTATAATTAATAATGTTTACTTATAATTCTTAGCTTATTATATTTAGTTTGTAATTTATACTATTTTAAATCTGGCCTGTGGAACTTTATATCACTTGGCTTCAATAAATAAATAAATAAAATATCTTCTTGCAATTCGTCGACTATAATAACGACTCAATGTCAATAAAATCGTTGTTGCATTCGACTTCCACGTTTCCATCAAGCTGTTTTGCCATAATTACCTCATTCGTGCGTGTAATACTCTTAATTGGAACCGCGTTTCAGCTAAATTGGCTTGAATGAACAATTCTGAGGGGCACTGCTCACTATCTAGCTTAATAGCGCGTATATGCTCACGGTGCATAACAACTTCTGAGTCTGGTGACCTTGAATTAATTTCAACGATGGAATCTTCATTTCGCCTTTGCCTTGGGTTTTCCTTTGCGCGCTTTCCGACAGTTGAATTGGTGACGCACGACTTTTTTTTTGGCCGTCTCTATAAAGCTCCGCAAGTCGCCTCTGCTATGCGCGCGCTGGCGCCAGTTGATAAGGCCAAGTACAGTCAGGTTGCCCTGTAGCTGATCTTTCCAACGGAGATTATGCGTGTTCCTCCACCGTTGCTCGAATAAAACACCCTTTTAGCCGGATCGCTTTTTTTCAACATGACCAAGCCAGCGAAGCCGATGGATTTTTATACTCTTGACTATGTCAGTGTCGGCGTACAGCTCATCTGCACGTTATTGTTTTTCAGCCGATCTATGGCTGAAGACCTCCTAATAGTCGGGCGGCGGTACTTGAACGCCGTCAGTAATTGGGGTTTCCGGAGTAGATTGCGCAATGGCGGGATTATTGCTGTCATCGCCATTAAGCAGCTGCGAAAAGTGCTCCCTCCATAATCTCATTATGGAGGGAGCACTAAAAATTTATCTGCATTACGAATATCTGTAACAACTTAGAATAGTCAACACTTTGACTATGATCAATCGCTTTGATTGGATTCTTTAAATTGCATTGTAGTCGCTTTTTTCCACCTATCAGCCGAGCGAGTCGATCACAGCGTCAATCTGATTTCGTGACTTTTGATCAGGGGACAGCCAAGTGGTCTTATGAATATCGAGACGTTGAAATCTGGTGCTACTAACTGTCATGTTCCGTGCTATGCCGAAGTCGATCAGTCTCATACCGTTATCGGTGGCTTCATCGTGGACACTGAATTTACCGAGCGTCGGACCAAAGAAACTCTTCTTGCCCACTTTGGCATTAAAGTCACCTAACACGATTTTAATATCGTCGTTTCGTACTTCTCATCCCTCGGAGCATGGAC
This sequence comes from Palloptera scutellata, assembly GCA_958295655.1. Lineage (NCBI taxonomy): Eukaryota > Metazoa > Arthropoda > Insecta > Diptera > Pallopteridae > Palloptera > Palloptera scutellata. Next base: position 59,778,232 of record OY282450.1, read on the forward strand.
ACAAATAAAGCTTATGTTAAAGAATTTTGCCTTGATGCGGATAATGGCTAGGCGCTCGTTCACGGGCGTGACCCTCGAGACTAGGTGGTGCAGTTTCTTCCCAACCAAAAATCCAACAAAAAAATTGTGTTTGGATGCTGTTTTGGAGCAACCCTGTTCCGTCCACCGTATTTCTTGTATAGCGGTGATGTCTGCTCGATATCTCTCGAGGACATCTACCAGCACCTTCCATGCAGAAGTTCGGACATTCCAGGTACATATCTGTAAATCATTGTGCTTTGTTTGCGGGGGACTTTCCATATCCGAGTTTGTATTGGTATTGCTTTTAACTTTGTGCATCTGCAGCCGTACATTCAAAGCCATGAAGAAACCCACCGGACACATTTGTAAGCTCGCGGTTTATTTTTTTTTTTATATATTACAGTCAACACACAGTGTGTACTCCTATAAATGCATTGTGTTGATTGATAGGTGGGAAGAAGGAGGGAGAATGAGAGAGGGAATGCAATCACACAGGACACCGATAAAGAGATAGACAGCCATTGTGGCAAGTATTATGCCTTTACCACAATGAACTTCAGTTTATCAGTGCCGACTCTGACAGCATGTAGCGTCAACTAAAGGGATAGGAAGGACAAGGAAAATGTACCGTCCGGACACTCTGCGTATCAGTCCAACGCACTACCCCTACGCCACAGCGACCATAACTAAATTTCGTACCAACCAGTCGTGTTTTATTGCACTCTATACTTTGCTTGTATTTTGTAATTGTTATTTCTAATTGCTTTATTTGTGAATTTTTGTTTTACAAGCATCAAATTGGTGATTTCACATAAATTGTATTTTTTCAGATATAAATGATTGTTTACTTACTCTTGTAGTTTTTCATATTTTTTACGTACATTCATACATTTATAATATTTAACTTCCCTTCTCCAAATTTTATTTTCTCTACTTGATTGATATTTACAGTTTTCGTTGCCGTATAATCGAACGAGTTTTTGTATAAATACATATCTGAAAACGGTACGATACACACCGTATCGCAGCGGTTCCCAAACTTTTTACCATTTGTATATATTTTATTTGTACTTATTCTTTTTTATTTTATCGGTAATATTTTTGATACGGAATAACTTGAAAACGAAGACTTTTTTGCAAAAATATATATTTATTCCAATAACAATCGAATCAGCGGCGATTTACCTGTAGGCAGATTAGACATTTGCCTACGGCCTCCTAAATTTAAAAAAAAATTATAAAAAAAATAAAATAGTCGTAGAATTTGAGATTTTAAATTTTGGAAAGTTTAAAACCTCCAATTCAAATTTAATACTATTAACTGAACTATATTTATTTGCGATTGTAGTAGGCCGTTACAAAATAAAATATATGATACACAAAACATAAGATATAAATATAAAAATTTTAACATTTTCAAAAGCGAATAGGAAAAAAAGAACCGAGACCAACGTTGTTGCTTTCATCATTTAATAATTCTTAATTCACTCAACAATTATATCATTTTATTTAAAAAAAAATTATTTACAAATATACTTTAAAATGAAAAGAACTTTCGAGTCTGGCGCATAAAAACAAATATGAGAAAATGAGGGAAAATGAAAAGCAAAGAAACTCCCTTGCAAAATTTATGTCTTGGGATGGAAATGTTCCAGTACTGCGGTGGCAGATAAAAATGTTTCACTACCAGTAATAGCTGATAGCGATGTTATTCTCTCAAATAGGAGTATATGTGTAGAAGAAGGTGCAAGTGTTAATTGCGTTGCCATTACCAATGACATAGAGATTTAAATTGAGAGTGAAGTAATAAACTGTACAAATACTTATCCTAACTTTATTGACATTGGTTTATGGCCAAAAATAATTTTTAATGATTTGATTGAACATTGTATTTGTACAAAACCCAAAAATGTGGGAGATTTAGAATCTTCTAAATAATGTTATAACGGCAATAATGATCAACAAATATACCGAAAATTAAATGAAGTACATTTTTACATATATGACTAAAATAAACGGAGCCCAAGAGCGAAGAGAATGGTTGATTTATTCTGAAACAACGAAATCTGTTTATTGCTTTGCTTTGAAACTATGTAGTAAAAAATCTAATGTTTTAGTTTCAGGATTTTCCAAATTGGAAAAATATTGTAGACGTTTTGAAAAGACATGATGAGTCGAAAGAACATAAAAGTGTATGTGTGCTTATGTTCGTCGTGCTAAGTAAAATAACTGGTCGTCTCGATTCCAAACTCTTAGAAGTAATAGAAAAAGAGGCAATTTATTGGCGTGAGGTATTAAAACGAGACATGCTAATTCTTCCAAAGGCAATTTTCCCAGGTGTATTGAATATTTGGCTGAATTTGATGACTTTTTAAAGGTTCACTTAAAAAGATACAGTAATTGCGGGATTGGACACGTTAATTATTTATCTAAAACCATGTGTGATGAATTCATAGAACTTATTATTAAAGTTTACAAAACTCCATTGTTGATGAAATAAACCGAGCTAACTATTTTGCTCTTATAGTTGATTCCACGCCTTGCCAATATACGAACAGTCAGAACCAAACGGATTACTGTTGTGAAGTACCAAGAAATCTCCGCGTAAAATGTGACCATGTATCACATTTGTTCACTCCTTCGTCGATTGAGTCTGTTCTTGTGGATGCTGATGATTGTTGAGGAGACAAAATGTTTTGTATGGTATATTCCTGAGCAACTTTATCAAACTTAATGACTTTAAAATACGAGTCTAAAAAACAAGCTTTTTACACTATGCTCCCAGATGTTTGATATTGGTGGTATAGGAGCAGAAACAGCAACATCGTTCCCAACAATGCATTAACAATTTGAAATATATTGAAATAATATATTTCGAAGTTATTATCGTGAATTAACAGTTTTTAAAGACAGCGATATTCTCACATATCTTTACATGTTTTAGCTAACTTGTTATATAATCTTATACCATAGCTATTATAGATCTTGCAGTTCCTTCAGTTCTACAAAACATGGCTCTAATATAATATTTATTATGTTTCGGAAACTACCATATGCATATAATGGGTTTCCTGTGAAATCAAAATAATAAGATGCAGATTTTTTGTAAGTAATAATATATTTCTTAGTATTTTATTTTGTATTCTTTGTATTTCATTTAGTTTTTGCTCGGAACACCGCTTCCCTATTGTATTTAAATAATTGATTTGCTACATAAAGTAGGATTTCCCATATTCCTATTCATCGATACTCTATTGATGAAGACATTCTTCCAAACAATTCCTGGAAACTCATCTGGTTTAAAATTGTTAAAAATAAATTAATTTTTAGCAAATTATTGTCAACCATTCGTTAGTTTTTTCTAAATCTAACTTTTTGCTTGTGATTAATTCTTCCAATGAATCTTTTGTATACATAAATCAACCAGCATAAAACTGTGGGGTTCCTTTTAAATTTAGCTTAAATATATTATTTAAGTATATAAATTAGGAAAAAATTGCTACCAGCTCCTTGTGGCACACCCGTTTTCATTCGGAAGTTTCAACCACAGTTGAGAAATATTCATTGAAAAATTTTGTGATTTCAGTTGGAATCGTTAGCAAAGTTTCAGTGAAAGCTAAAATGTGCGCATTACAAGTAAAACTTTTATGATATATGTAGGTTTTTTAACTTTGAATTTTGATATGTAATTTTCAAAATATGTGCACAACATTCTCTGAATCTGGCCTTGGTTTATAAACAACTTCTCTCACAATTGCACCTTTGGCAAAAAGTTAATATGAACGTGAAATGTGAAAATTTAAACTTAAGAACAGAAAGGTCATCAATTTAAATTTTATATGGAATTTTATGTCATCGATTGAAGTGTCATTAGGAAATCGTGATATACCACTGACAGGTTCAACGAGGATAGCACTTCATTGCTAGGTGAAGGAATAGGAGAAGAGACAGCATCAGACCATGCAACAGGAGCAGATATGTGTTCAATGCGTGTTGGGTTTACGTGTCATATTGTTACAATACATATTATTTTCATACCTTATTCCACTAATTTCAGTTAAATTTTCAGAAATTTTTCCGTAGATGAGTTTTTTGAGTATTCTCCATGTTTTATTGCTTGAGTATAGATTTTGTTCAAATAGGTTCCCTTAGTACTATTTATTTAAATTATTAATTTTGTTTCTAACTTTAATTTTAAGTGTTCAAAATTCGTTTCCGAAATAAATGTTATTTTTATATTTTGAGTTTAATTTGTAAGTATTTTTTAAGTATAATTACGAGGGGATAAAAGATGATTGTGACAAAGCGGAAATTGTCACGGAAATGAAGGGCAACGCCCTCTATCAATCCAGTATGAAAAATGAGGATGCATATGTATATACACATAAATGATTGGCAACGCATATGCATCCACTATGCGCCCTCTAACAATCGATAAAGGAGTCCTCTATCCCTTTATCGGGTGCTGATTCGCATATGATTCATATTTGATCGATCAGTTATCAGCCTATCAGTTTCTAGTAAAATTTGACACTTCTAACCAAAATTTTACATTTCAAACAAAAATCGTTAGAAATTTCTAGAGCTGAAAGAATGCGCAAGTGAAAAAGCAAACGCGAGGGTCAAACAAATAGCGATTGTGTTACGATAAAATCTCCAGCAAAAACTGCGACTGAAAGACAGCGAGAATGTAGACTTTGTCGATAAATGAAAGCCTAAAAATTTTCATATTCTGCTATCGTGAAAAAAATCCAAAAACCAGCACTGAGAGATCGCGAGAGTGTAGACTTTGCAAGCAACTTGAGGCACAACAGAATTCGAATTTCATTGGAAAACAACTCACGAAGATTAATGCAGAGAGATGGTATTAATGGTAAATAAGTTCATTAGAGCTAATAATTGCATGAACACTCATCGGGACGAAGGCGGTAGAGGTACTCAGATTATACAGCACCAGGCAGCCATTGAGGTGGCCAAATTCCCAGGGTTTGAACGAAAGAGAAGGGCAAAATATTTTCTTGAAAATTTGCTGAAAATCTTTCCTCCGTGGAAAGAAAACAACTCGCATCCTCCCAACAAAACATAGACGAGATTTGCCAAGTTTCTAATCAACCTCATAACATTCCCGAGTTCTCAGACTGTCAAGATTGAGATCATACAACCTGAATATTTTTATGATTATTATAATGATGATAATAATAATGATGATGGTAAGATTATAATTTAATGATGTAGCAAATAAATTCACATGCTTTGAGTATGAATATTTTGCATGCATTGGAAATGCAAACGATCAAAATGAAGCTAATCCAGATGTAGCACACCTGGGATCAGAGAATCATCAAACTGAATTATACAAGGTTTATCCTTTGCATAAATCAGCACATAAAAAATTTCAAAACATGTTCGGTAAAAATTCCTTCACTTGTAATGTCTTTAATAGACTCTGGTTTTTACAAGATTACTGAAGCTAACCTGAAAACCCAAAACGCAAACATTCTGAAGAAGTAAACTTCTGTAGGGCGTCTTACTGATGCACAGAATATTTTTATTTAGATTTACTGCGGGTGAGATTAATGAGGGATCCGATATTAAATTATCTTCTATTAAAAAAACATATTCATAATTTCATTTGTCAGTTGAAACGAGGTCAATTATTGTTCCAATACTGTTACATATATTGTTTTAGATTGTTTAAACAGAAAACCCATTACTATAGATAGCTGTAACATAGTTAATATTTTCATTGTTATTACACAACTAATATCAAAATTTCCTATCACAATCAAGCTTTTAAATTTTAATATTTCATTTTCAAATTCTTTTATAAAAGATTTAGCATTGGATGGATAATTTTTATAAACGCAAGTTATGTAAATGCCTATTTTTATTATTTTTACAGTCAAAAAGCTATTCTTTTCGAATTATGAAGAAGATATAAGCGTAGAGGTCATGCTCAAAAATGAAGCAGCCGCCTGCTCTATTGGATTCTTGATTCGCAAAATACATATTGTAGTTTGGAAGGTTATAGTAAATGTTTTCATTTTCATAAATCAATATTTCGCTTTGAGCTATTACATGAATAATTTTCTCGTTTCTCTTATTTTCTTCAACTATAAAGTTTAGATCGTGAAGTGAAGAAGTGGTCGCTGTGGCGTAGTGGTAATGCGTTGGACTGCTACGCAGAGTGTCCGGAGTTCGGATCTCGGCACAGGCAAAATAAAAAAGAAATAGAAAAAAATAATTTTTCTACACGGCACCACCTCTTGGCAGGCCATGGCAAACCTACAAGAGTAAAAATTGCTATGAAAAGCTTTTCACTTCGCCGTTCGGATTCGGAATTAAACTGTAGGTCCCTTCCATTCATGTGCAAATATAACACGCACAACATGAGTGGATGAGAAAAGCTCGGCCTAGACCCTCCATGGGCTGTTGTGTCATTAAAAGTAATTAAAAGTAATAAACTATATAGTTAAGGTGACTTACAAAAGTGAAACGCGAGTCAAACAAATCACCTAAATCACGCACTTCATTAAATGTTACTAGATCTGCATTACTAAGATGGTATCCGTAATTTGGAGAAAGTCACTTTAAAGCATTTTTTATATTGAAATGGAAATGATTATTGTTACACCATTTTAAAACATTATTTAGATCTGATTACAAAAAATTATTTAGTCTTAAAAATATTTTTAAGTCATCCGCATATAAAAGATAATTAGAATTTGAAAAATAGGACCCAATATCATTTATAAAAATTACAAAAAGGAGAAGCTCTAAAATACGACCTTGTGAAGTAGCAGTAAATGAATATGATTTAAAACTATCGATGGCCATAAAGGAGGGTCTATTATCTTGATACGACTCCAACCAATTAAGTAAGGTGGAATGGAAACATATTTTAGATAATTTCATGATAAGAGCATTATGACTAACTTTATCAAGACCCTTAGAAAAATCTGTATAAATCGTATCAACACTATAACTCTGGTCAAACGAATTAATGCAATAATTATTGAAAACAGCTAAGTTTGTAACAGTAGAGCGGCCAGATACAAAACCATGTTGGTTGGGACAGATTTAATCTTTCAGTTTGTTCTTATCAATATATTCAAAAACCCTTGAAACTGACGAAAGTTTACATATTGGTCTATAATTCGAAACATCACTTTTATTACCTCTTTTAAGTATAGGATTTATAACTTTAAGCTTATCGATAAAAACTCCAGAATGTAATCACTTGTTGTTGTTGAACAGCTAAGTTTGTAACAGTAGAGCGGCCAGATACAAAACCATGTTGGTTGGGACAGATTTAATCTTTCAGTTTGTTCTTATCAATATATTCAAAAACCTTTGAAACTGACGAAAGTTTACATATTGGTCTATAATTCGAAACATCACTTTTATTACCTCTTTTAAGTATAGGATTTATAACTTTAAGCTTATCGATAAAAACTCCAGAATGTAATCACTTGTTGAACATTAACTTCAGTGGAAGTGATAAGGAGTTTTTACATGCCTTAATGAAATAAGAAGACAGACCATCAACGTCAGACTTCAAAGAGCTTTTAAGCCTACATATCCCTCGACTTACATCTTTATCTGACAAAATTAGGGATCCAAAGTCAACACAAGAATTTCATCAAAATAATTACTATCAAAGTCTACAGCAATCAATAAAATTTTATTAATAATATAAAAATAATATCTAAAATACGTTCTATCTTATTTACAACAGAATTAATCCGCATTTGGTCAACACCAAATAATCTATCTACAATATATATTTCATATACTACTGTGGGCAAAAAGTAGTAAGACTTTTTAATTTAAATTTCGCGCGGAAACCCATTCATCAAAATATTATTTTTTTAAGATTGGTATGACTGTCAGTGACATCTGTGCCAAATGTCACATCAAAATAATCATTAGTGTTTAGTATACGCTTGTCTTTCTGAAGTACAAAAAGTGCATTCGGCGATTTTCACAATGAGTGAAATTATTCAACAAAGAAGTTCCATTAAATTTTGTGTGCGGAATCAAATTTCTGGTGCCGAAACGTTCAGCAAAAGGCCTTCGGTGATAATTGTATGTCTTGGGGGGATTACTTTGAAGGGGACGAAATAGATTTGGAAGAATGAATAAAAAAATTGGAAATTATGAATAAAGTCTTACTGACTTTTGCCCACAGTAGTATATAGTACGAAAACTTTAGTGGTACACTGTAACTTATTAAACTCATAGTTTACATTTTATTCTATAAATTCCTCAGTTATGAAGCTTACAGAAGATGAATATTAGAAGATTATATTTAGAAATACAAAAAGTTTTATTTATTTAAGTTTCCACAAATCAGGTATGATTGTTTTAACGTCTATTTATTATTTTTCCTTTCTAAACTCTATACATTTGTTTTTGAAATCGCCGATATTCATTTTTAATATTAGTGGAAATGTTTTAAATTTTTTATTTTCATTTTGATAACCTTCTACTTGCTCGCTAATTTTAATTATTATTCCTTTTACATAAGTCTGTATTTTCAATCTTTGGTCAATCACTAAATTGCTCTTATTTTCTCTTTGTTTCAATATTAGCATATCTCTTTCTATGTTCTTCACCTTAATTTTGACATTTGTGTTTTGAGCTTTGGCATTTCTTTTTTAATTTTTGTGTTCTCCTCCGATAGTTTTGTTATCTCTTTCTTGATCTCGTCAAAGCTATCAATGATATGATGCTGAGAATCTTTAATTTTGTTCATAGTTCTTGTAATTTAAACAGTTTTTGTATAAGTATTGTAAAGGTGTTTTTTTAGAAGTGTGGTTTTCAATCTTGCAATACTTTTTTCTGAGTTGATCTTTTTGACAGCTGTCACTTGATTTATGCTTAGTTTGGTTTGCCATTTCAAGAATTGAAGCCGAACGACCATCAAGCGTCGCACGTTCGGTGAATGGTCCCAAAACGAGATGGCCACCGATCCCAATTTTCACAAGAAAATGTTGTTCAGCGATGAAGCTCACTTTTGGTTGAATGGGTACGTTAATAAGCAAAATTGCATTTGGCGTGATCATAATCCTCAAGCCATTGTTGAGACGCCGTTTCATCTTTAAAAAGTCACTATTTGGTGTGCTCTATGGGCAGAGGGGAATCATTGGTCCATATGAAGCCGGCCGAAAAGATGAAGCCGGTCATAATGTTACAGTCAATTTGGAACACTATAGAGCCATGATTAATGACTTTTTCGTGCCTGAATTGGAGAATGTTGATGTGGACGACCTGTGGTTCCAACAAGTCGGCGCTAATTGCCATGCAGCCAACGAAACAATCAATTTATTGAAGGAAACTTTTGATGAGCGCGTTATCACTCGTCGTGGGCCTGTGGCGTTGCCTCCAAGATCGTGCGATTTAACACCGCTGGACTATTTTTTGTGGGGTTATGTGAAGTCGCTTGTCTACGCAGATAAGCCAGAGATGATTGACGCCTTGGAAGAGAATATTCGGTGCATAATTACTGACATACGGCCACAATTGCTGCAAAAAGTGGTCGAAAGTTGGGCCTCTCGGCTAGAATTTATTACAACCAGCCGCGGCGGCCACTTGTCGAAATCGTTTTTAAAACATAACGGCGAATCTTTATAATAAAGCTAAATTCTTGGCCATAACATTAAACTACTACTGTGGGCAAAAAGTAGTAAGACTTTTTAATTTAAATTTCGCGCGGAAACCCATTCATCAAAATATTATTTTTTTTAAGTTGGTATGACTGTCGGTGACATCTGTGCCAAATGTCACATCAAAATAATCATTAGTGTTTCGTATACGCTTGTCTTTCTGAAGTACAAAAAGTGCATTCGGCGATTTTCACAATGAGTGAAATTATTCAACAAAGAAGTTCCATTAAATTTCTGGTGCCGAAACGTTCAGAATGTTGCAAAAGGCCTTCGGTGATAATTGTATGTCGCGAGCAAGTATTTTTGATTGGTACAAATTGTTCAAAGATGGTCGAGAACGCGTTGACGACGAACCACGTCCAGGACGGCCATCAACATCAACTGATGATCAACACGCCAATAAAATCAAGGAATTGGTGCTCGAGAATAGACGATTAACAGTCAGAGACCTTACTGGCATCGTTGGAATATCGGAAGGATCAGTAAAAACCATTTTAAAACATCATTTGGGCCTAAGAAGAGTGAATGCACGATTGGTTCCAAAATCACTGCATTGGTTTTACGAGACCATTTTGCCAAAAATTCGACTGATATCGTTCCGCAACCACCCTATTCGCTTGACTTAGCACCGTGTGACTTTTGGCTATTTTCTAAACTCAAAAAACCGCTTCGTGGACACCGTTTTGAGTCAATTGAAGACATTAAACATGAATTACTAAGCGCATTGAAGGCTATTCCGGAAATTGACTTTAACAACTATTTCGAGAATTGGAAAAAACGTTGGCACAAGTGTATTGGGGCCGGGGGGGATTACTTTGAAGGGGACGAAATAGATTTGGAAGAATGAATACAAAAATTTTAAATTTTGAACAAAGTCTTACTAACTTTTGCCCACAGTAGTATATGCGTTTTATTTCTTCTTGAAAACCACACTTCTAAAAAAACACCCTGTATATTATCGTTGACAGGTTTGTTGTATCGGCTTCTTTTTTGTCACTACTTTAAATAGAAGTTAGGTCTTTCTTTTTATTATTTTGTTTCTGATTTCTTCTGGTTTTTGGCGTCATTTTTATTTGTAAATCTTTTATTATTTGTGAAACGTTTAAATATTAGTTGCTTTTCACTTTATTTTTTATATTCACATCGCATAAACTTTACCTTTGTTTTTATGCAATTTGTACTCTCTATATATTGTCCTTGATCTATATCTTTTTTAATTTTATTTGCTGACGTTCGTGTTCACACAACTTGATAGCGGATTTCGATAACTTGAGCTTTCATTGAGGTGAAATCACATTTTCATAAAATCCAACAAAGGCACATAGAAAAATATTCTTCTTTTGATATTTATGTTCATGATACTTATTTTGAACCAAACTTTGTGGTATTTTCAGTTTTGCGTCTCTGAAAGATTTTTTTTCAATATTACGAAATTCGATCATTATGATCCGTCTGGACCGATTTATTTTAAAACAAACGTCAAAGAGTATTTCTTCCACAAAAAAGTGCAAAAAATAGTCATGACAACGAAAATTACATTACATACTGAGAGATTAAAAATTTCTAAAAGAAAAGTGGGGACATATTAATGATCTCAAGTCCTTCATACCAGAAGATTTTCATGCTTGTTATACTAATTTAACCTATCAAAATTATTAATAAAAACATTGTAATATTTTTATCTTTTTGTGATATGAATTTCCTTTTATTTAAAATCTTTTTGTTTTTTGTGAATTACTTTTTATAACTAATAAAACAGTTATAAATTCTTAAAAATTAAAAAAATAAATAAAAAATACATTTTTTGTTTGATCTATTTAAAGAACCATTTCTTTAATTTGACTTACGCCCTTTTGGGTTTCAGAAAAAATTAATCCTCAAAGGCGTAAGTTTCCGAAATATGTAAGTAACACAAAAATTGGAAATTTGTCTTAAAATACTAACTCTAAATAAAAAATTAGCTTAACAGGAAAAAATTTTAAAAATTTTCAATTAAAAAAATTTTTTGCTTATCCTGAAAAATTTCCTGTAAAATGTTATGTACATACTTACGGTTTTTTAATTTCATATGACGATATGTACATATGTATATATCTATGTAGATAAAGAGTTATATGAAAATTCCACAAAAATTACTTAGATCTTAGACTTACCATATGTAAGACGTTTTTTCATCAAATTTCATTTACAAGTGAATTAAACTCCGTAAAGAAATTTATTTTCCTTGTAATACTTAGTAATAATTTGACGCGAATTAGTGTTAAGTGATTCTCCGTTCAATATAGAATAAAAAGGGTCACAAAAATATGAAAAAACATGTTTGAAGAAGTTATTTACTTCGCATATGTAAATTCCATGTAATATGAATGCAGGGTACGCATAATTCGATTCATTTCGAAGTACAATTTATTTTATCATTTACGTTATGCAGTCCTTTCGCTTTCATTACTTATGCACTTTATTTATTTTTTTGTAACATCAGATTACAAGCAGACCAGTCCTAAAACCTGTTGCAGATCAGGTTCGTTGGTGTTATCTTGGAAATACATGACGACATGCAGTAATTGCATTAATGTTTACAATGGCCTTGGAAACTACTTGGAAACAAAAAACATGTCCGTCGTCTTTTGTTTTTAGGCTAAAAGACATGATGAATCAGAGTTGCCGAAATGATCTTTCCGATATCAAATTCGTTGCAAAATTTCTTTTGCTAAATATACATACCATACGTTAGTGCGTAATTTCTCAACTTAAAATGTCTCTTTAATATTGGTTTAACTTATTCGTTAGGGTTTGTAATGGCGTTTGCGATACTCTATGTAGTATAACGTAAGTTTCCGAAGATTTGATATCATATTGATATTATAAATTTTGTTTACTAACTTATAAAATATTAGAGTTCTTGTTTTCATAGGTAAAAAATAAACATAATTTATAAAATATACTATAATACTTACACATATTAAATTTTTCATGTAAAATTGTTATTATCCTACTTAAATTTAACACACAAAATGTAAACAGCCAAATAGCATTAAAAATCAGGATTGGTACGTATTAGAAAAACTTTTTTTAAAGTTCTTTTATAATCAGAAAATGTCCAACAGAATATCAGTTTAATTTAAGAAAAGATTAAGGAGTAGTTGCAATTGGATTGACGTCAGTGACGGATCTAGGATTTGGGTTTGAATGCGGAAGGGAAGGTTTAACAAATTTAGTAGAAGTCTGAATATGATTTTTTATTAATATTGTATGTACATATCTTCATTTGAAAGCAAAAAAGCCGTAAGTTACATTTCCAAAATTTTACATAAGAAGCAAAAAACTTCCTTTAAGCTTATTTTTTATTATAGAATTTGTATTTTAAGACAAATTTCCAATTTTTGTGTTACTTACATAGTCCTGAAACTTACACCTTTGAGGATTAGTTTTTTCTGAAACCGAAATTATTCTTTTTTTTTTCTTTTTTTAAGTATTTATAACTAATAAAACATAAAAAGTAATTCCCAAAAAACAAAAAATTAATTCTAAATAAAAAGAAATTCATATCACAAAAAGATAAAAATATTACAATGTTTTTATTAATAAGTTAAATTAGTATAACAAGCATGGAAATCTTCTGGTATGAAGGAGGGATCTCCACCGCCAAAAAGTATCACACGTGATCTCTGATGTGTACCTCACTTTACAAACACAACAAAAGAAAAACTAACTGTATGCAAAAAAAAAAACACAAAAACATGCCTTCCTTCTCTTGTGCTTTTTATTTATTTATTCTCGAAAGGCGTAAGTTACATACTTATATTTGGATTATGAATTTTATGAATTTTAATCCAAAAAAAAATAATTAAAATTATAAATCCTGACTTCAGAAAAAAACTAATACATTTAGAATAGTTGTTTAGAATAACAAATGGAGAAGCTGTGGGAGATGAAAACAATTCAGTTTCCAATGTTACGAAGTCTACGGTTAATTAATAAAAATAACATTGGGTATGAATTTTACAGTTCATAGCTAATGGCCAAATTCAAAATAATAATTTAAAATATTAACTGTTTCCGTGTTTTTGTCGGATATATACGACATTACATTAATGCAACTTTAGAAAGGTAAATTTGAATTTTTGTATGTCTTATTATTACACAAAAAGAGATATCCGCATTTCAAAATTGTTATTGCAGTAGTCGTTGGATTGTTTTATTCTTTTATTTACGAGTTGGAGTAAAGTGACCACATGTGAAAAATTTAAAATTTAGAAGGAAAATTAATATCGAGCTTCGATAAAAATTGTGAGTATTCATAGATATCTAAATAAAGGTTTTGTGAAAAATAACTTTATAAAATATTGTGTGGTTAGATGTAGCGACTTATTTATGAGTGTCGAATATATTCGATATTGCCGTTAAAAGTAAAGTAAGTATTACTGCCGCAGACATAGTCTCTTTCGGACATTCCTGATATTTATACCGAGGACAAACCACGTGGAATTTATGCACAAGAACTTGGGACAAGCTGAGGAAAATCAATGGAGCCAAGCGAGGTATTGGCAAGTACATCGAGAAAAGACACAAGTTGGCGAAGAGTTCGAATGCAAGGTAATTGAAGTTGGTCCTATCTCATACTTGCCCAATGACTTTTTTAAGAAAACGACATACTAAGTATACGAATCTTTATACACAAATCAAAGGTAATTTGCCATTAAAAGAATGCACAGTGGACGAAGTACGTGTTATTTTTGCACACCCTATTATGATGCGCATCCTGTAATTACCACGAGTTGAGATGTTACGATTCATCAATAGGCATACTACTGTGGGCAAAAAGTAGTAAGATTTTGTTCAAAATTTCAAATTTTTTTATTCATTCTTCCAAATCAATTTCGTCCCCTTCAAAGTAATCCCCCCCGGCCCCAATACACTTGTGCCAACGTTTTTTCCATTTCTCGTAACAGTTGCTAAAGTCAATTTTCGGAATAGCCTTCAATGCGCTTAGCGATTCATGTTTAATGTCTTCAATTGACTCAAAACGGTGTCCACGAAGCGGTTTTTTGAGTTTAGAAAATAGCCAAAAGTCACACGGTGCTAATTCAGGCGAATAGGGTGGTTGCGGAACGATATCAGTCGAATTTTTGGCAAAATGGTCTCGTAAAACCAATGCAGTGATTTTGGAACTAATCGTGTATTCACTCTTCTTAGGCCATTTTACATTTTATTGTAACACACAACTTTTTTATTTGTAAATAAGGACACAACGGTATGTAAATGAGATCGTACAGTGGAACACATTTAAGTTAAGAATGTTAGTCAAAACTTCCCGTAATTTCTTCAATTCTTCTACTTTATCTTTCTCCACTTGAATCTTTTCTTTCCACAAGCCAAAAATTCGTTCATAACCTGTTTATCTTCCAAGTTTTCACATCGCAGGAATTCTAGTACTTCGCATCGGGGACGTTTGCGTGGCTCACTATCCTTGTCTACTTTTTCAACACTACAAATTGAATACCCCAACAACACAGCGTCGACATTGTGTAAAGAGGAAAATGGGAAATTCGACTCGGATTCCTCAACTATTCGCAGCACCTTTTCCCACTCCGGTCGCTTCCTTCTTCTGGCGCGAAATTCCGGTTCGTGATCCAAATGCACATTTAGGAGTAGTACCTTTCGGGCGTGTGCACACTTATTATCACTAGAAAATAAGTAAAAGCAGATAAATATTTGTATTTATAAATAAGAAATTAAAAATTAGAACTTACTTATCTTCGTCCACCATTTCCGCAAATCCAGAAAGAACCACAAAAGTTAGTGATGCGTTCTATACCTTTGTGATGCATATCGTTAACATGTTTATAGCAAATTATAACACGATACATTGCATAATGGAAGTAGGGTTGCATTTTGGAACTTGATGCTTGGTTCCACTGCAAAGCAACTGGCAAATAGGAACTCCGCCATATTTTCTCTATCGCACCTATGGAATAAGCTCCCTCCAAATGTTTTTCCTGACAGTTTTAACCTGACAAGTTCAAAGTGAACGTTCAATACTTCTCTCTCTTTCCTACTCCATCTTACCTGCCATCATTTCTCAATCAACACATTGCTTTGTATTCATAGTATATAATATTAAAGAAATTATTATATGTAATGAAATTAAAATGTCATAATTGTTTTTATTAGTATTTTATTTTTTCTTTATCTAATTAAAATTAGAAAAAACGCTGATTTAAGTATATTCCGGATTCGATTTTTAAGAGAAATTTTATTTAGATTTACGTCCACTACGATGAACTGAACTAAAATTAACTGAGATGACTCTGCAATGTTGACAAGTGAGAAGAGAAATGGTGCGTATGACTTCATAGTTATAGTCAAGTAGGACTTTTTCTTTAGTTCTTCTCACGTACCCACTTATGAGGTGAGTATGTTCACTAATTCTAATTATAAACATGTACGTTTACATATTACTTATGTAATTCCACCAAGCTTAGAACTGCCATTTTACATTTCCTTATACAAATATAATAAAACGGAATAATACTGCGATAACATACTAAATAATAATTCGCGCTATAGAAAAAGTTTGTAATCCTTCTGCAATTTTCTTCATTCTTGTATTATTCTACGTAATCAAGAGTTCTTTTTTTTAATGGCATAACAGCCCTAGGACTAGTTTTTCGCATTACTCATATTGTGCGTGTTATATTTGTACATGCTCTTTTCTGCCAAGATGTGGTGCCGTGTAAAAAATTTATTTTTTCTACTTTTTGATTTTGCCTGTGCCGAGATTTAAACCCTGGACACTTTGGGTAGCAGGCCAACGCATTACCACTGCGCTACGGCAACATCAAGAGTACATCTGATTTAAATTTTGTGTGGTCAAGAATTAATTTCATTTCAAATAATCGGTCAGCTATTATGTGGTAACATTGCAGAAGCTAGGCAAACGCAATTGTGAGATTACGCGTCAGCTTCGCTTTGCTCGTCCGTTAGTTTCTCGTGTAGTTAAATGGTTTAAGGAGCTTGGTCATGAAGGTGATCGTCCAGGAAGAGGCAAAAAGTCCACCGTTAATGCTCCCAGGAATCGTACAATCATTCAAAAGCTGGTGCAACGGTTTCCATGAGAAAAGTTGCTAACGAAATAGGCATCAATCGTGATTCAATGCGATTCATAGCAAAAAACAAATAAGAACTCAATGCTTACAAGCTCCAAAAAGGCCAGTTACTTACCTATTAAAATAAGCGCGTACAACTCCGAAAATGTCGCCTATTTCGGACCGCAAGAATTTGATCGGAAAAAATCGTCTTCACAGATGAAAAGCTGTTTATTGTTTAACAAGCGCATAACCGTCAAAATGACAGAAGCTGGTCAACAGAGGCTCTACGACCATCATTCGTCATTCAACATAAGTAAGACATCCTTGATTTTTGTAGAACAAGCAGTCAAAATCAACCAAGAAGTGTACCACCGTGCAATTTTGGAGGCTGTGGTACTCCCTGGACCCGACAGCATCGCATTGGCGATAATGATTGGACGTTCCATTAAGACTCTGCGCCAACTCACAGAGCTAAAACGACACAAGAATGGTGAAGGGCTAATTTTCCTGATTTTATCACATCTCAAGAATCGCCACCATATTCGCCGATTGATTACAGCGTATCAGAGGCCACGGTCTGTGTTATATTACACTTATTAATAGTCAATCCATATGTATATGTACATATTTATAAACTTCTTATAGTTCTTCCTCAGAATTATATATAATATATGTGACACAAACAAATAATAATAATAATATAATCAAAAACTAATTATTAGTTAAATCAAATTTTCATTTGCTTTTCCTTTTTTTCTAGTTAAATAATCTCCACTAGTTTGTTTTCTACCGAAAGTACAATTTTCTATTGAGTTTTCGTGTTTGTAAATTCATTTTACTTTTCCTTAAAATATGTTTTTATCATTATCTTCATGTTTTAGTGTTTTAGATTATGAATCCTAATTTTCTAATTCCTAATTCTCTTTCTTCTCTAGTGAGGATCCACCTTAAATTTATCAATTCGCTCTATCCGATTTCTCAAAATTTCCCAGATTTAGTTTGAATGAAACAGATCATTAAGAGAGCTGACATACATACGCTATACAGGAAAGAGCATCCTGTGATATCTACTACAGCTGTCATGCGTCGAGACACGAATTTGGCGTTGGATTTGTGGTTGGGAAGAGGCTGCGTCATGTAGTCTCGAGGTTTACGGTCGTGAACGAGCGCCTAGCCACTATGCGCATCAAGGAAAAATTCTTCAACATCAGCCTAATTTGTGTTCATGCCCCGACGGATAAGATACAAAGAGAAAGTTGGAAGTCGAAAAGCTGCAATCACAACAGACAGCAGAAGTCTTCGCCAACCAACTCGCACTCCTCCTATCGCAAAACACCCCTCAACTTGATGATACATGCGCGAGGTGGACGCACATTTACCGCTCTATGCGTACGGCTGCCGAAGAGGTGCTAGGCTACCACCGTCGATGGAGAAATATGTGGTACGACCAAGAGTGTCGCGATGCTACTGAAGCGAAAAACGCTGTTTACCGAGCCACCCTGCAGTCAGTTGCAACGCGAGCTGCTAAGGAGCGATACAGAGAGTTGAGGAGGGAGGAGAAACGTCTTTTCAGGCGCAAGAAAAGAAATACAGAAAGACGCAGGGACAGGAACGAGGTCCGAAAATTCTTTGAAAGAATAAGAGCCTGACTGATGGTTGGAAGACCGAGGTCTCTTCCTCCAAGGATGAAGACGGAAATCTGGTGACAGATGTTCAGGGTATAATGAGATTATGGAGGGAGCTCTTTTCGCAGCTGCTTAATGGCGATGACGGCAATAATCCCGCCACTGCGGAATCTACTCCGGCAACCTCAATCACTGACGGTGTTGAAGTACCGCTGCCCGACTATGAGGAGGTCTTAACAGCCATCGCTCAGCTGAAAAACAATAAGGCTGCAGGTGCAGATGGCCTGCCTGCAGAGTTGTTTATGACCGGAGGCGAAGAGCATGCATGAGCTTCTATGCATAATATGGTCGGATAAAAGCAGGCTAAGTGATTTGAACCTCAGCTTACTCTGCCCAATCCATAAGAAAGGTAATTTCAATTGCGCCAACTATCGTGGGATAAGCCTTCTTAATATTGCATATAAGGTTCTATCGAGCGTACTGTGCGAAAGACTGAAGCCCATCGTCAACAAACTGATTGAACCTTATCAGCGTGGCTTCAGGCCTGATAAATTCAACATCGACTACGCCAAATCCTGGAAAAGACTCGAGAAAAACTAATCCTTCGACAGCACGACTAGTGATCACTTGTCCGCCGCAATGTCTGATTTTGGTATTCCTGCAAAGCTCATTCGTCTTTGCAAAATGACACTGACCGACACCACCAGCGCAGTGAAAATTGGGAGAGACCTCTCCGCTCCATTTGATACCAAAAGAGGTTTCAGATAAAGTGACTCCCTATCGTGCGACTTCTTTAACCTTATGCTGGAGAAAATAATTCGAGCTGCGAACATCGACATCTCTGGCACAAGAGAGTCATGCTGCTAGCATACGCTGATGATATTGACATCATTGGCAAAAACGCTCGAGCAGTCAGTGCAGCAATCTCCAACCTGGAAATGGAGTCTCGTCGAGTGGGTCTAGTGGTGAACGAGGACAAAACGAAATACCTTGCGCCAACAAACAAAGAGGCGTCTTGGACAAAATGTCGCTGTTGACAATTATACTTTTGAAGTCGTCAAGGATTTCGTTTATCTAGGATCCAGTATAAACACTAACAATAATGTCAGCCTTGAGATCAAGCGGAGACTAACTCTACAGTAGAGCCCTCTCTCGACCGACGAAAATAAAGCTCTATAAGTCCCTCATCCTTCCCGTCCTAATGTATGGCGCAGAGACGTGGACATTGACCATCAATGATGAGAGGCTGTTAGGAGCGTTCGAGAGGAAGACACTCCGTAAGATCTACGGTCCAGTATGCGTGGACGACGTGTATGGAATCAGATGGAACGATGAGTTGTATGAACTGTACGCCGACACTGACATAGTCAAGCGTATAAAAATACAATGGCTTCGCTGGCTGGGTCATGTTGAGCGATTTGTAAAAAGCGCTCCGGCTATAAGGGAACCTCGGTGGAGGAACACGCAGAAGAGGGCGTCCCTAATCTCCGTTGGAAAGACTAGGTGCAGGGCTTTAAATGTAGAGTTACCTGTATGTCCCTCTCCTGTACCTCTTTCATTCTACCTCCTTTTTCCTCCAACCTATAAATTTTCCTGCCAATCAACACAATGCTCTGTGTGATGACTAGAACTAAAAAAAAAATTTATTTGGTGCAGTAAAATGGTATACTACATTAAGCTCTAAACAAACAGTTCTGGGGCCACAAGTAATAACAGCTAAAGTCGTCTTAGAAAATAATAAAACTTATTGCATATTTTTCATTATAAATCCCAAAATATTGAGAGTTCCAATTTATTTTCCAATTTTGCAATTTATTAAACTCCAATTATGTTTCCAACTTTCAATATTTGAATTTATAATGAAAAATATGCAATAAGCTTTTATTTTTCTTAATTTGACTTTAGCTGTTATTCCTTGTGGCCCCATGTTCGAAGCATTGTCATACGTTTGTTCCTGGCAATTCGGACAAGCTGGACAAATAGTTGTTTCTAAATATGTTGCACCATGATGTTCGATCGGAATAGAACATATGAACCTTTCTTGAATTTTTTGATCTAAATCTACATACCTTATAATAATAGTTAACTGGTCAGTATGGCTAGCATCAGGCGTGGAATCAACTATAAGAGCAAAATAGTTAGCTCGTTTTATTTCATCAACAATGGAGCTTTGTAAACTTTAATAATAAGTTCTATGAATTCATCACACATGGTTTTAGATAAATAATTAACGCCTTTGGAAGAATTAGCATGTCTCGTTTTAATACCTCACGCCAATAAATTGCCTCTTTTTCTATTACTTCTAAGAGTTTGGAATCGAGACGACCACTTATTTTACTTAGCACGGCGAACATAAGCACACATACACTTTTATGTTCTTTCGACTCATCATGTCTTCGTCTACAAAATTTTTTTAATCGGAATATCCTGAAACTAAAACGTTAAATTTTTTACTACATAGTTTCAAAGCAAAGCAATAAACAGATTTCGTTGTTTCAGAATAAATCAACCATTCTCTTCGCTCTTGGGCTCCGTTTATTTTAGTCATATATGTAAATATGTACTTCATTTAGTTTTCGGTATATTTGTTGATCATTATTGTCTTTATAACATTTTTTAGAAGATTCTAAATCTCCCACATTTTTGGGTTTTGTTCAAATACAATGTTCAATCAAATCATTTATAATTATTTTTGGCCATAAACCAATGTCAGTAAAGTTAGGATAAGTATTTGTACAGTTTATTACTTCACTCTCAATTTCAATCTCTATGTCATTGGTAATGGCAACGGAATTATCACTTGCACCTTCTTCTACACGTATACTCCTATTTGAGAGATTAACATCGCTATCAGCTATTACTGGTAGTGAAACATTTTTATCTGCCACCGCAGTACTGGTAGATGGAACATTTCCATCCCAAGACATAAATTTTGCAATTTCATTTTATCAGTTCCCTCATTTTCTCATATTCGTTTTTATGCGCCAGACTCGAAAGTCCTTTTCATTTTAAAGTATATTTTTCAATAAATAAAAATAGAATGGTATAATTTTTGAGTAAATTAAAAATTATAAAATGATGAAAGCAACAACGTTGGTCTTGATAATTTTAAAAGAAAACTGTTGGTTGTTCTGAAAATATCTGTATCATATACTATATTATATTTTGTAACGGTCTACTACAATCGCAAAAAAATATAGTTCAGTTAATAGTATTAAATTTGAATTGGAGGTTTTAAAATCTCAAATTCTACAACTATTTTTATTTTTTTATAATTTTTTTTTTAATTTTGGAGGCTTTAGGCAAATGTCTAATCTGCCTACAGGTAAATCCGCCGCTGCTTGTGGCCACAGAATTGATGTGGAATTTCTATCAGAAATAGGGAGCATACCTATGCATGTAAGAAACAATTGATTTTTGTTTGAAAAAGTGAAGTCATAAGTTTTAAGGTATTCGGATTTCTATCGTATTTACACATATTGCATACAGTTGTTGATATACATATCTATGAATTTCTAGTTTATAGTTAGTATAGTAATAATTGTTAAAAGTAAATATCAGTGGTCGCTGTGGTGTAGTTAGTAGTGCTGCTCCGCAGAGAGCCCGTGGTTCAAATCTCGGCAAAAACAAAAAGTAATAAAAACAAATTTTCCACACGTCAACACCTCTTGGCAGGCAATGGCAAACCACCTTTGTAGCTTGGCATTTGGCTTGAATTTAGCCAAACTAATGAACGTGGTCGGTTTTAACTTTAAATTTTCTACCAAAAAGATATATTCTAATGTGCTTTGTTGCCAAAACTATATACAGTAATTCTTTCTCCATCGTACTATAATTTTGTTTGAGTTGATTTGGAGTTCTACATGCGACTGGATGTCCATTGTGGGATAGCACGCTACATAATTTTACACTTTGCTTTTCAAATAACCCCACAAAAAGAAGTCCGGAGGGGTCAAATCTCGAGATCTGGGTGGCCATTCGAGCGACTGTTTCGCCGTATTCCAAATGCCTGTCGGCAATTGCGTCAATGGCACTTTATACGGAAACAAATGCAAATCATCCTTCAAAATGCGCCGCATGATGTTTCCACTGACGCCAAAATGCTGAGCGCGGTGACACTCGCTCTTACCGTTTCAACCAGTTTATTGGAACGTCTTGGGAGTTGAGGCTTGTTGACGATCTCCCACTATCTATTATTGATACCTAAGTAATTCTGTAGGTATCTTGGTTTTTAGTATATCCGAATCGATTTGTATTCTGGATAATGCATTAGCGTTTGTATTTAGTTTTCCTTTTTTATAAACGATCTCAATATAGTAATCACTTAAATCTAGTCTTATTCTATTCATCTTAGAAAAAGGAGGTTCTTATGTGCAAATAGAGAAATTAATGGTCTGTGATCCGTTATGAAAGGAAAAAAAAATTTCCCCACTGAATTGTTAACAGCTCTTTTTCTATGACGGGTTTATTTATATCATGTTTTTGAAAGATTTGCTCGCATAAGATATGGACAAATACGTTCCCATTTCGCCTTGCGATAGGATTGCACCCAATGCATAGTTTGATGCATCAGTACAAAAGTGAGTACAAAAGTTTTGTCAAAGTAAGATTTGTCTCTTAATTTATCAAACGCGTTTTGTAAAATTGTCTAGTGCGTCTTCCAGCCGTGTTAGGGGAAACCTATCGTTGATGATCTTGTCGATCAATTTCCAAAAATCTACAACTACTCTCCATTTCTTTTTATCATCTGTGTTTTTCTTGGGAACTATTAGTAGTGGTGATTATAAGGGCCTTTTTAATTTTCAATTATTTCTGCTTTTAGCAATTTCTGAACATGTTTATTTACTACTTCCGTGTGTGAGTGTAGTAGTCTGTAGTTTTCTATGTATACAGGTGTGTTATCTGAAGTTGATATGTTTTGCGAGTAGTTAGTGGGTCATAATTTAAATGAAATACTTTTTGATACTTTTTGAAAATATTGGTTAGTTCTGCTCTTACAGCTTCGTCTGAGGTTATGTTATGTTTACCAATAAATTTTGGAAATCAAGTTTTGTTGTGGTTATTATTTTTGTATTGTAAGATATTATAACGTTTCAGTAATTCTGTTTCTATACTTAATTTTTTTAGGATTACTTCTAAATTTGTGGTGTTTAAAATTTTGACATGACCTTTCTTTGGAGCTGTGGAATTGCTTAGGAATACTCCTTTCTATATGTCTTTGTTGAATATTACTTTATCTTCCGTTAAATCGAGTTTTACTGGATCTTGTAAATCTTGTGTTAATCTTGTGTTAAGATTTAGTTTTATTGTTTCTATGGAGTATAGTTCTTTCTTTGTTATGCCGGACAGCATGCATTTTTCGTTTGGGTAATGCTTTGTATTAGCTACTTTGTAATTATTCTTGCATAATGAAACGTCGGCTCCTGTGTCGACTAAAAACCTTAAATGTTTTTATTATAATTTAAAATTATGTAATTTGTGTTGCTATCCGATATTTTGAATTCTTTTATTTTTGGCTGCCCGGAGTATCTATGTATGTATTCCGAGCCGCTCTCGTTCAAATTTGGGTCATTATCTTCATGTCCATAATTTGTAATTGCACGTATATGCTGTGTCTGATTTCTGTTCGCGTTGCGATTTATGTTGTTGTTGTTGTATACGTTGGTTATTTTGGTTGTTGCCATTTCTTCAATTGTTACGGTTGTTGTTCTAATTTGAACGCTGTTGACGTTGGTTGCTATTGTAGTTAAAACTGTTAATCATTGCCATTTATTTGATTATTAGTGTAGTTATTGTTATTATAGTTATTATTGTATTGGTTGTTGTTGTACCACTGGTTCCTGTTTCCGTTACTATTTTGGTTGTTGTAGTTTCTCCTTGCGTTTGAGTTAATATGCAAAAACAAATGGCGATTGTGTTACGATAAAATCTCCAGCACAAAAAACTGTGGCTGAGAGACAGCGAGAATGTAGATTTCGTCGATAATTGGAGGCCCGACAAAATTCAGATTCTGCTATCGTGAAAAAGCCCAAAAACCAGAGATCGTGAGAGTGTAGACTTCGTAAGAACTTGAGGCACCACAGAATTCGAATTTCATTGAAAAACAAATGCGGAGAGACATCGCGACGAAGTCGGCCGAATTCCCAGCTTCTCAGCGAAAGAGAAGGGCAGAAAATTTACTTTGCCTGAATATCTTTCCTCTGTGGAAAGAAAACCACCACATCAGCACAACAAAACAAAAACGAGATTTGCCAAGTTTCTAGTCAACCTCATAACATTCGTGAGTTTTCAGAACTGCAAGTGGCAAAATTTCCACCTGTTGAGATCATACAACCTTAATATTTTAATGATGATGGTAAGATTATAATTATAATGATGTAGCAAATAAGTTCACATGCTTTGATTATGAATATTTTGATCGAGATAATGATTTTGCAGAGGGCGTTGCATGCATTGGAAATGCAAACGATCAAAATGAAGTTAATCCAGATCCAGATTTAAATCAGCAAATCGTTAAAAATTCCTTCGGCCACGCCTGTAATGTCTGCGATAGACTCTAGTTTTTACAAGTTTACTAAACCTAGCCTGAAAACCCAAAAAGCAAATGTTCTGAAGAAGTAACTTCGATAGGGCGTCCCACTGATGCACACAATTTTTTTTGTATTGCTTTTTTTTAATTTTCCATAAACACAAATTTTGGGGATAATTTTTATTTTCGTTTGAGTTTTAAGAGTTAAAATTTTCCATTTTGATTTCAGAATATTTGATTCTAAATAAAAAAGTTACAACCCCCCACCCAACGACAACTTTCCATCCAACAACAACTCATGCAAGCCGTATGCGCATGCAACTTTCAAGTGCATGCGCTGCATATCACAACAACAACTAATATGCAAGCCTTGTGCGCGTGTAACCTTCAAGTACATACTCTGCACATCACAACAACAACTCATATGCAGGCCATATGCGCGTGCAACCTTTAAGTGCATACGCTGCATATCGGAGGTGTCAAATCTCACCGTGCGACCGAACCATCAATGGCCTCCATTTATCGACGAAGTCTACATTCTCGCTGTCTCTTAAAGGCAATTCCTGGCGATGTTTACTGCCACCAAGAGCACTGTCCCCATGAGAACACAGTGAAGTGTTGACGCGAAAGTAAAAATTCCTGTATATCCATGAGAACTCACAGGAGATTGGAAAAGGTTTACCTAAAGCCAGTGAAGATAACCTGTGCCTTAGTAGGTTATCCACCAGAACAAATGCGGACAACTAAAGAGGATAACACAGACCTCCTGTGACCGGTTCCAACAAAAATAAAATTTTTTTTTTATAATTTATGTTTTTAGAAAAAAGTAAAATAAAAAACAGTGTGCGGTAAAATTGTTTGTAAAGCTTTTTTGGACAAAAGTATAAGGCTACAAAGTAACAGAACATTATCCAGTGAAAAAAACAAACAAATTTATTTGAATAATCCAGTGTCGGAATTTGATATATGTATTGAAGCTCGTACAAGATGAATGCAATTTATTTGTAAGTAAAACTAATACTATAAGTGCTGGATAAAAAGAACCTAATTTTATGTGCAATCAGTGTGACCAACACATATTTAAAAATAAGAACTTTGTAAAGAATAGAAGGGCTCTAAGTGTAAAAATTCTTTTATTGGTTCAAACTTTTTCTGAAAATAAAAATTGTAAAAATATTTTGTTATGGTGTCATTTCAAAAAACAGTTACAGAATTGACCGGAGCAGTTAATAAACAAATTGTTAGAACAAATGTGGCAAACTGAGAGACGACTTGGCCTGCTGGAACGCTCGGGTCAAGCGAAGGCGGTGGCACCAGAAATATTGACCTAGTGGTCCCCTTCCACAGAAGCTGAATTAAAAGAAATAGGCAAACTTCCAGATAGTGTTAAGGAACTTAAAATGTTTGATTTTACAATATGTATCCTGGGTGCACTCTGTGGAGGGTATCCTTAAGTATTACGAAATTGTTCGGGGTAAACCGATTTATAGGGTTATCTTACATATTTTTGAACACGATTGACCTTTTATGAAGAAATGTTTATCCCTTCATTGTGCCGATAAGAAGTATTTAAGAACGCTTTAACAACAGCTGAGCCAGCTTGTACAAGGGGGTTCCAAATTGAATGCGTTTTATGCAACAGTTGGATGGACGGTTGGATTTGAAGAAGGCCGAGAACCTGACTTACAAGTGCAGGACAGTACCTCAAGCACTCAGGTTATGTAGCCCATTGTACTTAAAGCCTAGGAAAAGAAGAAGGGGTGATAGTAAGTAAGGGGTTAGAGAAAAAGAGGGGAAAAGTTGAAAAAAGGGTTATAGGGGGACTATGCTTTCTTCCGCAAATTTTCCGGATTCTCTCACAATTCTCAGAAGATCGCAGAAGGGGAAGGAGTGAACTTTGTCCATTCCTGTGACATCGAAACCCAAAATGCGCCATCTCGTTTTGGCAAAGGCGGGACATGTGCACAGAAAATGCTCTGTGCTGTCCACCTCCTCCAGACAAGATGTGCAGGTCAGGTCCTCGGTGATGCCGGTGGTGGTCATATGTTTACCCCATGGATTATGTCCTCTGATGAGTCCCACCATCCGGCGCAGGTCCTTCCTTCCTAATTTAAGAAGGAATTCTGCTGCCTTCCTGTTTGGAAAAATCACAAAACACTTAGCCGTTTAACAGATGTTTAGACTGGACCAGCGTCTCTTATTTAAATCATTAGCATAAGATTTTATCTAATGCATAGCACCTGCCAAACTGGTCCCGACTATTGGCTCTGGTCCCAAAGGAATGTTCTTTGATCCACAGTTGGCCAACTCGCCGGCTTTCTCATTCTCGCAGTGCCCAGGAGCTGATTCAGTCTTGCAAATTATCAAAGTTTCCTCTTACACTCTTGGACAATCTTTGAAGTAATTCTCGCGTTCTCCAGAGCCTTAAGTATAGCCTGACTATCACTACAGACACCTATACGTTTCCCGCGCCATTTTCTTTCAATTGTCCATTCCGCTACTTTAAAGATGGCGGAAACTTCTGTCTGGAAGACAGTTGCTAACCCACCCAAGGAATAGTAGCAATTGACACCTTCGTTTAAGTGCCACCCAGCTCCAGGACCTTCATCGGTCTTGGATCCGTCAGTGAAGAAGATATCCATCAGATTCTGCAGCACGACCTCTGGATTGCTCCGTTGTTCACGCTTCGGGAAGCTAACTTCATATTTTCTTAAGAAAGTAACCAAGGGTATGAAGCAAAGTTTCGGGGCCAGTAGCAATGGATATTGCTCTGACAACCTCTTGAAGATTTCTCCATGGCCCGAAGTTCTGTTATCGAGCCAATACCCATAAGAGTATAGTCGACATGTCGCCTTCATTGCTTCTTGTTGGATGTGTATGTCCAGTGGAAGCAAGTCAAGCATGGCGTTAAGGGCGTCACAAGAGGTGGTACTCATGGCGCCCTTTATGCTAATGCATACGCTTTTTTGTAGCCTGTTCAGCGCCAAGACTGAGGATTTAACCATAGTTCGGCGCCACCAAACCACCGAAGCATATGTGATTATCGGTCTGATAAGTGCTGTGTATACCCAAAGGACCACAGTAGCTCTCAGGCCCCAGGCCCTACCAAAGGCTCGGCGACATTGGTGGAAAACCTTCAATGTGCGATCTAGCTTCGTTAAGACGTGCGTCTTCCATGTTAGTTTCCGATCTAGGGTTGCAAGGGTTAATCAACAGTTTTCTCTGATTATAAACAAATTAAAAAAGGAGTCGTACTCCAACGGTTGACGCTTTAATTGAAATTTATAGGAATAGGTCACTAGATGTTTTTATTCGGGGAGTCAATGGCGATCTGTCCAGACTGTTGATAGTACAAAAGCCAAAGACACTTACGGAAGCGTATACGGCGTGCCTTGATATTAAAAAATTGAATTTTCGGAAACACCCAATCCGCGTCGTAACAACACACAATACGGTAACAATCCCAGTTAACCAAATGTCTGGAGTCGAAAACAGGCCATCTACTCCATCCCTAGAAGATTTAATGCTTCCTTCTCAAATTACAGGCCAAGAGAAAATTTTAATGCGCGATTTGCTCCTCCACGGCCAAACGGTCAAAAACCGTCATAAAGAATGGACACAGATGAAACTTCAAACCCGATGGGTTAACTACATATATGAGCAGGCCACACGGAAATAACACCTTCAAAAGGGCAGCGAATTCGGACAATTACCAGCCCAGACAGCAGCGTCTCTACAACACCGAGACAGTAAACGAGTCGCATCACGCTCCTTAAGAAGGATTGCAGGCTGCCCACGGCAAAACTGCCGAAAGTAATGTGGAAGACTAACCAAATTTTATGGTAGGAGCCTAATCAGCGTTCCTAACATAAAATATATAACGAAAGAAGGCACCGTGCTAAAATTCTTAGTGGACACGGGAGCCAATAAAAATGTTATAAGTCCGAGCGTAACAAAAATTATTCAAAAATCAAAAACCCGTTTTCTGTTCAATCGGCTGGCAGCCATATTCCCATTAAAAATGAGAAGCAGAAGACTGATACCTGTGTAGTACCCTATATTAAATTTTAGGTTCGCTGATTTTCATATTCTTCTTTGAACTACGTTTCTAGTAATGAGCTTTTGCAAAACTTTTGCGCATTCTCACTCCTGTCGCTCACACTCTCGACCTCACACGTAGCTCAGCCTACTTTCATATTTTGTTAAACTAATCTTATTAAAGTTAAATAAGTTCCTTTATTAGTAATAAGAGAACTAGGCGTTTTTATTTGATTAATTGGAATTTTGTGTTGGATTCGTGGTTGGGAACAGACTGCGTAGGTCCGCATCAAAGCTAAATTCTTCAACATCAACATAATTTGTGTCCATGCCCAGACGGATGAGAAGGTTGAAACGACCAAAGATGACTTCTACGAGCCCCTTCACATTGCCTACGCCACGATATTAAAATCGTGTTAGGCGACTTTAATGCCAAGGTGGGAAAGGAGAGTCTCTTTGGTCCGACGATCGGAAAATTCAGTCTCCACGACGAAGCCACCGATAAAGTTATGAGACTGATCGACTTCGCCGCCGCACGAAATATGACAGTTAGTAGCACCAGATTTCAATATAAGGATATCCATAAGGCCACTTGGCTGTCCTCTGATCAAAACACACGAAACCAGATTGATCACGTTGTGATCGACGGAAGGCACGTTTCCAATGTACTAGACGTACGCGCAATACGTGGTGCAAACATCGATTCAGACTACTACTTGGTTGCAGCCAAAGTCTGCATACGTGTATGTGGTGTAGCAAATCGCGTACGGATAGGTACAAAGAGAAAGCTATACGTCGAAAAGCTGCAATCACAAGAGAGAGCCGAGAAACACCCCTCAACTTGATGATATATAGGCGCAGTACACACACATTTCGCGCTCTATGCGATAGGCTACCACCATCGACGTAGAAATATGTGGTACGACCAAGAGTGTCGCGATGCTACCGAAGCGAAAAACGCAGTTTAAAGAGCCACCTTGCACTCAACGCGAACTGCTAAGAAGCGATATAGAGAGTTGAGGAGGGGGGAGAAACTTATCTTCAGGTTTCAGCGAAACTGCAGTATTTCCGTGGTTTCATTTGACATTTAATTACTTGTTGAAATTGAGCACCTCAACACAATTTCAGCCGAAACCATGCAAAACTGCGTAATTCGGGCTTAGTGGGAGCATTGTATTAGCTAATTTAATATTTAGGGCGAAAACTTTTATAAAGCTTTGGAGTATTCTAGAATTGGAAACGACATTCTTTTAAATATGTTGATATGATCTTAAGAAATTGTATACTATTTGAAAAATATTTTCATTTTCTCCAAATTTTCAATTACTGCTAAAGGGTTAATATAAAAACGAGAAATGAGGAAAGACACCAATATTCTTGTTATGAAACTGCAAGCATTTGGGAATGTGCATGAGTATGCAGTGCAGTTGCTATTTCAAAGCAAACATGCAGATGCGGAAAGTCACTTGCTTTTGCAAGCACTCATACTGGTAGGTACATACATATATATATGTACTCGTATATAGTAGTATGTAAGTATACAAGCAGTCTACCATACTATTTCACCAACAAAGATTTTATCTCCTTTGCTACGTTGACGCGGTAGAGATCATATAATTTCAAACCATTTGTTGATTTTCAATTTAGTTGACGTTGTGACTTCAGTTAAATATCAAGTAATTCATAATCGTCACTGTAGCTCTTGATGTTTAGATCGTAATACTTAAAAACTATATTCGTATATTCAGTTGAAAACGGCAAACGGTTTTTTTTAAAAGTGTTTTTCGGTTGTTTCTTATTTGCTTTGTCATAGGAAGTGAGTTTCTAGTTTAGTATTTATAAATTAATTAAATTAAAAGCGTTAATGAAAAGATTCACATTAATCTAATAAGTGACTTTGAAATTTCACGTTCATTCCTATTAATGTTCATTTATAGTTTATGGGTCGATAATAAATTGCGACAAATCTAAAACGTTTAAAACCCTGAAACCGCGTACACGCCTAAATTTGAAAAAGAAATACAAAGTAAAATAAATTCAAATAGATGAGTTAAATTATATACTTATAATATTATATACGCAATAAGAAAACATTATTCTAGGGCGTGATGGCCATTGTTATTATTACTCATAAGTTTTCCCATTAATAAATTATACATTTTGAATATTTATTAGAGGAAACTTATATTCTACATATGTATGTATGTACTCATATATCTGGCAATACGACAGTATAAGCAAGTTAATTTTTTGTTATAGTCGTTTTTGCTTAGGCAGTCTACATTGCTTCGATAGAAACTTCCCAAACTAATATTTGAGATATAAGTAAGTTATTCTATCATGTTGCCACAGACATACATAATGTACATATGCATTTGTGCTTACGTACAATATATGTAGGTATATATTAAAACAGTTTGGATTAAACACCTACTAGGTGTTTGCAATAAAATCCCGAAAGGTAAGTTCGGGCGAAGTCGAACTTCATATACGAGTACGCACACCCACAGCATTTGAATTAAAATACCTTATTGGCTTTAACCGTGGGTTCTATTTTAATGATTTTTGCGTGATAATTTTATTTATCAGCCTATATCATCACTAAACCAAATTTTGTTGTACTTATACCAATAATTTTCTTTTCTAATGTGTTTTGAAGATTTCACTTGTATGAGGAGTAGGCGTGGTTATTGCCCAATAAAGATATTTTGTTTTGAGCTGTTTCACAAGCTGTATTTTACAGGGATCAGTAAATCAACATTAATTTGCTGTATGGTTCGATCTAGCAGTTCACGGTCTCTCTGTACCACTATTTTGGTTCAAACACCGGTTCTTCCGCACCTTCGGTTTGTATTTATAGATATGGCTCAAAATTATTCTTTAGTGCAAAGAAAGAAAATGTAAAATGCATGTCACATGATGAAAACTCACACAATTGCTCAAATCGACAATATTTTTTTCAAATATTTCCTTTTGCAATGCATTTTTATCAAAATAATATGAATTATATTAATTCGCAAAAAAAGATTATTTTATATTAAAAGATCGAAAAAATCGGTTTTTAGCCAAAAAATTATAAGAAATTACTTGAAAACTATTCAAATCGACATAATTTCTAAATTTTTTTTAAATGTGTTTCCTAACATATTATTGTCGACACAGTAGTTTTATGGGGTTTGTGCAGTCTATAATTTTTTAAAGTACTCATGAGTGGTAACCAAACTCTACCCGAGGTTCAATTTTCCAGTTTTCATGTGGTTTGGATAATTTTTATGTATCGAATGTATTGTATTAATTCATTATCTCCATCCCTTGTGCGCCATTTTTGCTCTTAAAAAAAAAAAAATTTTATCCTAGAGGATGAATAAGTTCTGGAAATATGAATGATTTTCATAAAATTTTACTATAAGTCATTGGACAATAAAAATCTGTCAATTTGGTTTTAGTAACACTAAAAATAATCGAAATCAACTAGCTGAGATATTTAACTGATTTCCAACGAAGATAAGTATAAATTTTTTTTTTTTTGATGAATACACAGTAGTATTTTTCTAGACTAATTAAGGCTTCCTATCTCCTCTTTAAAAGTGTTCGATAAAACAAGCAATTATTCTACACTAGTTTACTAGACTTCGAGGCATAATTTTTTTTAATATTAATAATATTTTATTTTAGCAAGTAGTAAGTATTAGTCAGTAATAGTCGATTCGAATTTGAATGGAAGTTTAGTATATGGATATACGTAGAATAAGCGCCAGTATTCGATAAATCGAACAATAACTTTGACTCATACCTGAGGTATCCAGGTATTGCTAGTGGTTGAATTTTTGATTTGGTTATAAGAGATATTTTTTTTTTTTTTTTATAATTTATATATTTTTAAAATAATTTACACGAAAAGTATATCAGTTTTTTCAACCCCTCGACAGGACGGTGTAAATATTAATTTCGAATAACCAAAAGAAGACTTGGAGAATTAAGGGCAATAAATCTAAAAGCGTTCATCTTACTTTTGTACTGAGAAGAGAAACTTGCCCACCTCTAACCTTCAACAACTGATCCTTTCCCCAAAAACAGGCAAAATTAAAAGGATCAAAAATACACTGTTTAACTAAAACTAAAAGTTGACCTTAAATAAAAATTATTACTCTACAAAATGGTAATTAAACACAAACGTAGAAAATCTTCATAGAATGCAATCCAAAATGTTACGAACCATTACAGGAGCCCCATATATAAGAAACACATATAAGAAAATATATGCAAATTCTGTGCTAAATATACCCAGAAATTGAAGACCCAAATAGCTTGGCAAAAACTTATTGCAGCGGCTAAAAAATAAAGATAATATAGATCTTAAAATATTGTATTTGGCACAACTAGTCTGAGTCTACACTTAAAATGAGAGGAGTGTCTATTTAAATATAATTCAAAAAACCGCTCTGTCTTTTCGATACTGCACTAAATACCGTGCACTGGCGTGAAAATGTGTTTTTATTTTCCTATCTAGCTTTTAAGATATATATTTTTAAGATTTGAAACACTTATTGTTATTTTCTAAGTAGAGCTGAGCAGAGCTGAGCAGATAATCGATAATCCGTTAATCGTTAATTTTTTCTTTCATTTTTTATTTTTTATTCGAATTGTGAACATAGGGTTCAACAAAACATCTCCATATTATTCTCATTACCATTATATCGCTCCCAGGTGCTACGTGGGCGTCCGTGCCTACTGTGCCTTGAGGGTTCCAATCTACTTTGTGCAGTCGGCATATATTATCGGGTGACTTTCGTAGGGTGTTGGCCATCCAACTCCATTTTCGAAGTCTAATTTGCTTGTGAATAGGCTACTGTCCCGTCAACCGCCATAATTATGTGTTACTTATTGAATTTGGCTAAAAATTTTGATTATGATGCCTACGAATGCTTGTAGTTTTTGCGTAAGGAGCTTTGAAACCAGCCATGTTTTGCTGCCGTATAGCATTGTTGATTTATTGATTTATAAGTTTAGTTTTTGTTCTACAGTATTTCACCGCCTGTCCTTCAATGATGATGTTGTTAGCGCTGGTGTTATTAACTCTCATTGTCTTTGTTTTCTTGGTATTGATCTCTAATCCTACATTTCGAGGCGCAGCGATCAGTAGATATGTTTTTGTTTGAATGTTGGAGACCCTGTGTGACAAAAAGCATATCCCGTCCGCGTAGTAGAGATGTGCAGTTCCCGGAAAATTGTCCATTTAATCCTATTACTCGTCGATTCGACGACGAGCATTACTTCGTCGATTAATATTACAAATAGGAGCGAAGAGAAGAGCTTCACTCCACAAAGAAAAAGATCTTAAAAAACATGTCTAATTACACCTTTTAGTTACGTTATAAGGATGCCATTCGGATTAAGAAACGTGCCTGGATTTTCCAACGACTTATGGATCGACCATCAACCATTAAAATAGCTAATCACCAGCTGGTCGCTTAGCAAGATGGCCCATGCGGATGCAACAGTTCAGTTTCAATGATCTACCAGCGATCTACCTGAGATACATTTCCGAACGCGAGTAGTTAAAAGAATTCTTGTAAATATTAACACAAACAAGGCTTCGGCACCTGGTGGCATTCTTACCCATGAATATATTCTTTTCAACATTTCATACACAACTGGTGTATTTGTGTCTTGTTGGAAGGTTGCCAATGTCCAACCAGTTCCTAAAAAGGGCAAGACTACGGACCATGCGAACTATCGCCCCATCGTTTGACAAAGTGTAGCATAAAGCACTGGTGTCAAAACTGATTGAGCATGGGGCCGGGCGTAACTTCACACGATGGATCACGAACTGTGT
Organism: Palloptera scutellata; assembly: GCA_958295655.1. NCBI lineage: Eukaryota > Metazoa > Arthropoda > Insecta > Diptera > Pallopteridae > Palloptera > Palloptera scutellata. The sequence continues at coordinate 59,813,040 of OY282450.1, forward strand.
AAGCGGCCGCTATATACGTGTTGTGATAGGCGGCATTTTTTTGGAAGATCTTGCCGTTAATGCTAGAGTGCCGCAGCGTTCAGTCCTCTCCCCTATCCTTTTCCTTGTTTTCATTAATGACCTTTTGTCATTAACGAAAAATCCCATTTAATTGTTTGCCGATGACAGCACCATTTCTCATTCATATAGCTGTTCGAAACGCCTTAACTCTTTGGAGATTGAGAGGAAAAGATATGTTATGAATGACTCACTCAATAAAGATCTACATTCAATATTCGAGTGTGGTCTCACGAATAGAGTTGAGTTCAATGCGCGTAAGACCCAATGTTGTCTGTTTTCTCACAAACGAGTTTCCCAACACCCGTTAATCCCCTATATATGGGTGGGGTAGCTATTGCGGAGACAATGACTCTTGATGTTCTGGGGATGTCCATCCAATGTGATGTTCGTTGGAATAAACACATTTTTGCGTGTCAAAAGAAGCAGCTAAGTGTCTCGGCTTTCTTAGGCGGTGTAAAAAATATTTCACTCCGACTGATCTCCGTATGACCTACACCACCTATATACGTCCCTATTAGAGTTTAATTCGCACCTATGGGCTGGAACTTTACGATGTTGGGCCGTATCCAACATCGAACGATAAAGAAATTAGGAGACAGTAGAGTTTCCAGCTCTATTAACTCCTTGGAACATCGTCGAAACGTGGATTGCGTCTTTCTGTTTTACCGTTTATTTCACGGTAGATGTTCTGCTGAGATTCGAAAGCTGATGCCGCCAGTTCGTGTGTTCACCAGAACTACAAGAACAGCAAGCGGAACTCACGCCTTCCACGTAGACACAGTGTTCCACCGCACTAAGCATTACAGAGAAAGTTCTTTTATCTGTCGTACCACGATTATTTGGAATAAGCTACCACAAATAATTTTTCCGCTAATTATGACCCTATAAGGCTCATTAAAATCTCTACATATTCCACGAAAAGGGTAATTTTTAAGCATAGTTTGCTCTGCTTATGCCAAGTTTAATATGAATAATTTAACACGAGCTTCTATAGGGTATATTAAAGTTAATTTCGTTAAGCAAATACGAAGGTGATAAAATGCCATTTGATAGCTTTATAAAAAATGTTGTATTCATCATCTTTCTTCTGTTTATTAATGTCGGTAGATAAATAAAATTTAAACGATCTTCATACGGTGGAAGATTCAAAAAAGGATTCCATTGCATTGAATAGAATTTTTGTTGTATAAGGGTCGTTAAATTCTTTTGACCATCGTTTAACAAACCCTAAAGAACTCTTAGTTTTGTTCACACATGAGTTGCTATTCAATTTAAAACTTAACTTGGTGTCCATGGTATTTGGATATTATTATCAACAAATATCAATACATAATTCTGAGTTTGATCCTGTACAGAGTATTTAGCAGAAATAGGTTGCCTCCTCGTAAAAGTCATAAACTTACATTTATAAAGTTTAAGTAACATTAAGTTTAGTCGGCACCCTGTTTGAAAAATTATCAAGATCTTCTTTCAGCAGTTTTGGTTGGGTCATAGAGTTTTAAGATAAGGACAACTTTACTTATACATCATCAGCATACATTATAATTTAGCATTTTCGATCCATTAAGTAATCCATGTTGCGATACGTTGATCAATGTTGCAACAGAGTGCATAAATTCAGTAGAAACAAGTAATTAAAATAACTTAGGTATCACACTTAATTTAGTAATACCTCTATAATTTGAGATATTTAAATTTAACACCATTTTTATGAAGAGGAACAATAAAAGATTCTTTCCAGCAAACTGCGGAATAACCCGATTTTATGGTAAATATATCTCAAATATTTTTGCATTCGGTTTATATAAAAGTTAAGCAGAATTTTTTAATACACTTACTTACTTACTTAATTGTCTACTACAACCGATGATCGGTCTTGGCCGCCTCTACAAAGCTTTGCCAGTCGCCGATGCTATGCGCGCGCTGGCGCCAGTTGATAAGGCCAAGTGCAGTCAGGTCGCCCTGCACCTGGTCTTTCCAACGGAGATTAGGTCGTCCTCTTCTGCGCGTTCCTCCACCATGGTTTGAATAAAACAACCTTCTAGCCGGAGCACTTTCTTCCATTCGCTCAACATGACCCAACCAGCGAAGCCGCTGGAGTTTTATACGCTTGGCTATGTCAATGTCGGCGTACAGCTTCGTTCCATCTTATTCGATACATGTCGTCCACACATATTGGACCGTAGATCTTACGGAGTATCTTCTTCTCGAAGGCTCCTAACAGCCTCTCATCATTGATGGTCAATGTCCACGTCTCTGCGCCATACATTAGGACGGGAAGGATGAGGGACTTATAGAGCGTTATTTTCGTCGATCGAGAGAGGGCTCTACTTCTCAATTGCCTACTGAGCCCGTAGTAACACCTGTTGGCAAGAGTTAGTCTCCGCTTGATCTCAAGGCTGACATTATTGTTGGTGTTTATGCTGGATCCTAGATATACGAAATCCTTGACGACTTCAAAAGTATAGTTGTCAACAGTGACATTTTGTCCAAGACGCCATGACTCTTTGTTTGTTGACACAAGGTATTTCGTTTTGTCCTCGTTCACCACTAGATCTTCTCGACGAAATCTACTCCATTTCCAGGTTGGAGAATGCTGCACTGACTGCTCGAGCGTTTTTGCCAATGATGTCAATATCATCAGCGTATGCTAGCAGCATGGCACTCTTGTAGAAGATAGTGCCAGAAATGTCGATGTTCGCAGCTCGAATTATTTTCTCCAGCATAAGGTTAAAGAAGTCGCACGATAGGGAGTCACCTTGTCTGAAACCTCTTTTGGTATCAAATGGTGCGGAGAGGTCTGTCCCAATTTTCACTGCGCTGGTGGTGTTGGTCAGTGTCATTTTGCAAAGGCGAATAAGCTTTGCAGGGATAGCAAAATCAGACATTGCGGCGTACAAGTGATACCTAATCGTGCTGTCGAAGGCGGCTTTATAATCGACAAATAGATGATGGGTGTCGATCTGTTTTTCTCGGGTCTTTTCCAGGATTTGGCGTAGTGTGAATATCTGGTCGATGGTAGATTTACCAGGCCTGAAGCCCCACTGATAAGGTCCAATCAGTTTGTTGACGATGGGCTTCAGTTTTTCGCACAGTACGCTCGATAGAACCTTATATGCAATATTAAGGAGGCTTATCCCACGGTAGTTGGCGCAGTTCGTGGAATCACCTTTCTTATGGATTGGGCAGAGTACGCTGAGGTTCCAATTACTTGGCATGCTTTCATCTGACCATATTCTGCATAGAAGCTCATGCATGCGTTTTTTGAGCTCTTCGCCTTAAACAACTCAGCAGGCAAGCCATCTGCACCTGCAGCCTTATTGTTTTTCAGCTGAGCGATGGCTGTTAAGACCTCCTCATAGTCAGGCGGCGGTACTTCATCGCCGTCAGTGATTGGGGTTTCCGGAGTGGATTCCGCAGTGGCGGGATTATTGCCGTCATCGCCATTAAGCAGCTGCGAAAAGTGCTCCCTCCATAATCTCATTATGCCCTGGACATCTGTCACCAGATTTCCGTCTTCATCCTTGCAGGAAGAGGTCCCGGTCTTCAAACCATCAGTCAGGCGTCTTATTCTTTCAAAGAATTTTCGGACTTCGTTCCTGTCCCGCAACACAACTCAGAATATTATGGGGCCTCTTGCAAATGACAATTCAAAAGACTTAAGATGGTGAAGAACAACGTTTCGAATTAACAAAGTCATAAAAAGATTTAGAATCGGGATGAATTTTTATACTTACTAGTATTTAAATAGTTTCTATAACATATGCATTTATGACGTAGACGGGAATAGTTACAATAATCATTATTTCTGTCAGTTCTGTTATACATTTTAAAAGCTCGCGATTTCCGATTTTTATATTTTTTCATCCAGCATTCGTAAAAGAAGTTTTAACTTTAAGTACTCATTGTTCAAATGCTTTATATAAAGTATAATTTAATAAACATACACAGCTGTCAATGTTCAGATTATCTAACCGCCAAGAGGTAAGAAAGAATACATTTGGAAACAGCATTTGAAATTTGAATTGGTCATATATTTATGATCTTTTAGAAACAAAAGTAAAGCTAAAACGTTCACAAAATTTTAAGCAATTCAAATGTCCTATGCTGTCATATCGCTATGCTGTTACATACAAATGCTCTGTAAAATAATATGGGGAAGATACTCGTATGTACATACATGTATATGTACTTATGTATGGATGTAAGTCTAGCATATGCCTTTGCAAGATATGCAAGAATAGCAATCATCTGTTGTTGTTGCTCCAATGGAGTGAGCGCAAAGTTTGCAATTATACTATTCCAGCACATTGCAGAGGCATAAGTAAGCTAGATTTGAAGAATCCGAGTACTTCTTAGTATTTTTTTGTTAAACATTAAATGAGAGAAGACTGTCAAATTGTGTGGACACTGCAGTGAACATAAGAATAAATATGAAACATATTAAAAAATACATTAAAAATTAAATTTGGTACTTCTTGTCCAAATATATAAAAATATGCCTCCAAAAACAAGAAAAAATAAGTAAAAAAAAGGGAAAGAATCTACTTCAAGCGAAACGAGTGCAGAAGAAAGCGAAAACTAAAATTTGCAACTATAATTGATAGTATGCGAAAACAATTTTAAGTGTTATGGATAAAGTAAAGACAAAGATTCTCAACAGCATATCAGCATATCTTTGACGAGCTAAAGCACGAGCTTGTGAGACTGGCTGAAGAGAACAATGAAATAAAAAAGAACTTGTAGAGCTAAAAGCTCAAAGTTTTATATGACAATTTTAAACTGAAGAGCGTAGAACGAGATGTACATACTAAAACTAAGACAGAGAAAACAAAAATAATCTAATAATAACAAACATGCCAAAAATTTAAAATGCTGAACTAAAAGAAGTGATAATTAAAATCAATTTTAAGAAAACATTATTGAAATATATCAAAAGGACAAAAAAAGAAAAACATTTCCTTTAATAGTTAAATTGACTAATGAAATAAAAATAAAAAAAATGTATGCAGCTTACAAAGAATAGAGTGTAAGAAAAAAATTTAAACTTTCATCATTTATGTACCAGAAAAATAACTAAGCGAATTGATAAAGAAAGTAAAGATTTAAGCTAAATGCAAAAATTACCAGTAAGTATCGATGAAAGATACGAAAATTCTTGTCAGCTGTTCTTCAAATCGAAAATATAGATGATTTGAAGAAACTAAAATAATAAAAATAAACTTGTTAGTTGTTAGCAAACGTAATTTGAGCAAACAATAATGATGATTATATGGAAAATGTTAGTGTACTAAATGATTAAGTTTTTGAAACAAATGTTAAGTATAAATGTAATGAGATATTTGTACAAAGTACTATGAATACTATACTAGTTGAAATTAATAAGAAAATAATACATGTAATAGCTCTAAGCGAAATGTTGATTTATGAAATTGAGAATATAATTACTATATGTACTATAATTTTCCAAATTATAATGTACATATACATATGTATTTTGTTAATCATGAATCAAATAGAGCAGTACTTAATTTTCGTGCACGAAAGCCGAAGCTCCACGCTTATGTCTTCTACAGAATTTGAAAAAGTAGTTTTCTTATTATAAAATTAGTAAAAATTGGCGTTTGCATAACCTGTGTGTATAGAAGTTGTTCTTTTGATGTTGGGCCTTTTAAAATGCTTTCGAAAATTAAGTTTTAAAATTTAAAAGCTCTGTTTTAGTGGGAGATTTTAATATTAATTTGATATGTTATAACAATGAAACTAACTACTCTAACTACTACTTATAGCAATGGCTTCGTGTATTTATGTTTACTAGAAAGGGAAACAGCATAGGAACAATAAATAATCATATCATAACTGACAAATTAAATTTTGATTATATATTCTCATTAGAAAATATCCCACTTTCAAATCACAAATTAATCTACCTTGTAAATCTAGTAAAAAAAATAGATTACTTTTTCAGATCAAAATAATACTATTGAAGTACTTGATTACAGCGTCTTTGAAGAAAGAGGAAAGATTAAAGAGATTATACGAAAGTCATAATTTTCAGATTTCCAAACCTCACTGTCTCAAAGCATAAACGAATATTCGAAACGCATTAAAAAATCAGTAGAAAAGAATAGAAATCCGTGGATGAACAATGAGGTTTTAATGTTAATCAAAAATAAAAATAAATCAATAAATCAAACTGTAATTAATTATTTAAAGAAACAGTATTATGGTACATATGGTAATCAAATTGAAAATAATATACACTCTAGCAATAAAACATGGACAATTTTGAAGAAACTAATCTACGGAAAAAACCTGAAAATATAAGTGAAATCAGTAATCATAAATTTAAAAAATAATATTATAACGAGTTCAACTGAAATTTGTATTTATTTATTTAGTCTATGAAACAAAATTCTTATAGACTTTTCAATAAGGAAAGTAATATATATAATAAATCTTAATCTAATACTATTCATTATAGATGGATCTTAAAGTATCTTTCGAATTTACAAAGTCAATATCAACTTTTGATGACAAAGAATTGAATTCACTTAACACTCTATAAATTGGTGAGTTTAGGGCATAATTTGTACGGCAAGTGCCTAAATAAAATATGTACACCTAAGTGTCGAAGCACTTTGACAGGAACATTTAGACTAATTAATTGAAGAAGATCAGGGCAATCAACTCGACCCATTAAAATATCAGAAAGAAATAGTATAGATAAAATAGTTCTTCTACCCTCTAAAGGTTTCAAATCTATTTTTTTACAGCGGGCAGTATATGAGGGAACTAGATTCGTAAATTTCAAAGAACACAAGGCAAAACGTAAAAAATATTTTTTGATTCTTTCAAGACGTAAAATATGAGAGTCATAATACGGATTGCAAATAAGGGCACTATATTCCAACCTTGATCGAACTAATGATATACATAAGCACTTCAGTGTATACAGATCTGAGAAATTTTAACTATTTCGGCCTTAGGTATTAAATAGTTCAAATGATTTACAAAAGAGAATTTCGTATCAAAAATTACTCCGAGACAATCTTTACCCGTTTGAGCTGTGAATTATCAAGATAATACGTTGTTACTAAGGGCAAGCTTGACTTAGTAAATGTGGGGACAACGCATTTCTTAACGTTAAGAAACAAATGATTTTTAACACACCAGTCATGTATAGAATTTAATTCTAATTGCAATTTAATAGCATCCGATAGGGTAGAAACTCTAAGATACAATTTCATATCAACAGCAAATAAAAGACACTAAACAAAATATAAGACACTTAAAATTGATTTAGAAATATCATTTATAAATAAAATAAAAAGTAATGGCCGAAGAATACTACCCTTCGGCACACCAGAGTTAGCAATAAAGGATTTAGAAAAGGAATTATCAATATTAACAAAACAAACTGTATTATTTAGGTAAGATTCAAGCCAACTTAACATGGATGAATGAAAACATAATTTTTATAAGTTAGCTATCAATATACATATAAGTAGCATGCGAAACCTTATCAAAGGCTTAATAAAAATCTGTGTATATATTTGCAGACATGCAATGTTCGGTGAATATAGTAAGATTTGTTATCGTGGAGCGATCCTGAACAAAACCATGTTGATAGAGAGAAACAAAAGCAAAAAATATTTTATCTTCAACAATACTTTCGAAGAGTTTACTAACAGTAGTAAGCTTAGAGATTGGCGGATTTGTGAATTGGTGTTACCAATGACACTTTCCAGTCATCAATAATTCCTGATTTCAAGGATTTATTAAAAATTAATTGGAGTGGAGTTGCAATTGAACAACTGCAATTTTTGGAAAGAGCTACGGATAGTCCATCAGCATCTGATTTAGTTGACATGACGTAAAAATTCTAAAACATTTCTGGTTTTCCCTTAATACTTTTATGAAACTTATTTCTAAAATTCTTTTATTTTTTAAGCATAGGCGTATACCATGGTAGTTTATAATTATTATTACTAATGCGTGGAATATATTATTTGCAAATGTTAACAATTTTAGACTAAAAAATCTAAACTAAATCTAAACTAATCTAGGTGATTCAAGACAATAAAATTATAAGATTTATAGTTAAAGCCTATAAATTTATTGCTATTAGTCTCAAGAGGTAGAAACTTGTAGAATTCAAGTTGAATATGCAACGGAATTTGATGGCTGTCACATGTAGAAATGGGAAAATCAGATTCACTACTTAATTAATTAAAGTTATCACTGATAAAGACTAAATCCAATAACCTATTGAGATTGTTAGGATAGTTATTAATTTGTTGTAGACCAAGGGCTAAAAAGTTATCGACTACATAGATCTCAATGTCACTACCAGCGTTAACATAACATCATCATAAACATAGCAATATGCAATACAAACAATATTAGCTAAATTGAAACCACCTAATATGCATAAATGACATAAATGACACCCGTTTGATTAGTTGCGATATTATGGTATAAATATTGTCTACATGTGCTTTATATAATTCAAGAGAACTATTCGGTGGTATATACGATACACATATGAATAGTGATTCAGTAGATCCACGAAAATTTATACAAAGTTGATCGAAAAGCGAGTCAGTATTATTCAATTTATCGAGGGAAGCATTTAATAATCGATTTACTGCTATTAGGACTCCGCCACCACACTTGCATCCAGTTTTATCAGCATCACGATCCTTAAGGAAAACAATATTTAGATTCGGGTCAAAGAACTCCTCATCACAAAATTTCAACCAGGTCTCTGTTGAAACAATAAAGTCATATTCCAATTGAGCAGATGTAGCGAATATTGTGCTGGCTTTAGTGCGCAATGTAGATGTATTTTGATATTAAATTTTAATATAATTTTTGCTTTGTAAGCAGCAACATTGGTTACAGCTGTTGATTTATCTGATTTAAATCGCCTGACTTTTGGATAAACCGAAAAGGGTGTACTTTTACATTTGTAAGCCAAAGCGTGGATTCTAAAATCATATCATAGAATGTGTTGTCTATCAATTCCAGCGTGTTTTTCAAAGTAAGAAATTATGTTTTCAGCGGTTACATTCTGAACAACAATCACAGTATTATTACGATTGGTATTTTTGTGAAAACCAGTAACATGATTATTAGAGGAATTGTTAAATGAATTTTACGGTGCATAAATTTGCAGTGGCAGAGTTCACCGAAGAATGTAATGTATTTGAATTAGATTTTGTTGGCGTGATCATGTTACCAGACGCTGAATTACCAGCAGCTGCATAATTATAAGCAGATACCGATTTCACAGCAACCGCAGAATATGGTATAGCATTTGTAGTAGTGAGACCTGACAGCAGCAACGTCAACAGGATTAACAGCAGTGACAGAAAAAGCATTAACAGCATCAGAAGAGTTTGCTGCAGAAACATTAACGGTAATTCTAGGGTTAGCAGCAGAGGTAGCCACAGCAGATTAAAGTGAGACATTATTAGTTTGCAGCATATTATCAGACGGAGATCTAGGAGCAGTGGTGCTAGATGAATTAGTAACAGTAAATGCCGAATGATCAAGTGAGGCCAGGGTAGGAGATGCACGAGCGCGAGTCATCCTGACGTTTTTTTGTTAGGTACAACTTCAGAGTGTACTTCCAGATTAGCAATATTGTCATCCGGTAACTGTTTATTTATGTTTTCAGATTGCTGAATTTTCGACACTTGCAGAGAATCAGATGTGTTTGATTTTATTAGATGGATAAATCTAAGTATTTCTCTTTAAGATTTTTAATATCGACTGTTAACCGAGAAAAAATTGAAAATATTTCACTGCTCTCACTAAAACAAAACGAGCATTTAAAAATAATATTTTTATAATATAAAAGCAAATATAAAGCAATTTCATCGTCTATTTCGATACAGTTTTTATGAAAATTGTTTCCACACATTATACAATTTATTTGCGAATTAATTTCAATAGCTTTGGAGCAATTATAGAAATTACTCTTAGAGAGCGACATATTCACCTCTTTCGTACTCTTTCGTACACCGCACTATTTTAACGAATATTTTACCACATTCGTAGAAATTCCAGACTGTATTATTAATATTGAGTAGCCGGTACACGGAAACACGCACCCTTTTTTGCTATATGACAGTGACAGCATATAAATTAAAATGGCGATTGAAAATAACCAAACTGAGAACAATAAATAAAATATTGGAAAATATTATATTAAACCATTTATAATGTTTTTTAAAAGGAATTAAATACCTGACAAAAACCAGAATTTATTTATGGTGGTCGCTGTAGCGTAGTGGGTTGGACTGTTACGCAGAGTGTCCGGGGTTCAAAACTCGGCGCAGGCAAAATCAAAAAAAAAAAAAAAAAACAGAAAACATATTTCTACACGGCACCACCTTTAGGCAGGCAATGGCAAAACTACAAGAGTAAAAATTGCCTATGTAAAAGCTTTTCACTCCGCCGTTCTGATTCGGCATAAAACAACTGTAAGTCTTTTCCTTTCATGTACAAATATAACGTGCGCAACATGAGTGGATGCGGGAAAACACGGCCTTTGGCACTACTTGCGGTCATAGTCGATATTATAAACTGAAGTTCATTGTGGTAAAAGCATAACAATTGCCACAATGGCTTTATATTTCTTTATCGGTGTCCTGTGACTGCATTCCCTCTCAAATTCTCCCTCCTTCTTCCTCCCACCTATCAACCTTATAGTACACCCTGTGTGTTGAAAATAAATAAAAAATTGAAAACTTAGATAAAAAAATATAGGTAGATATGTATGTTAGAGATTAATCTCTTTAAGCTTTTGACTCAGTAAACTTAAAAATAATACTTTGTAGATTCGCAGAGTTGATTAGTGGGAACGAACTGAAACTATTCGAAAGTTTTTTATTTAATAGGGTGCAGTTTGTTTTAATCAATGAGACGAAAAATTCATTACGAAAATTTAAAACTGGTGTAGCAGAATTTAGCCGTAACTTTATTTTCAATTTACATATAAGTATAAACAAAATATTTAAGTTGGATTTAAAAGGAATGCCACAAAAACAAATCTCACAAAAACTAATTTTATTCAATAATTTTAAACCAATTCAAAATTTAAATGAGTTACATTTAAAATGAGATTGTGAAAACTCTACAGTATTTAGGAATTTGGTTCGACTACAATTTAAATTGGAATTATCATATAAAAAAATTGAAATTAAAACTAATCCCTTTAAATTTTCCAATTTATGGGAATAGAAATAGTATTCAAAAAAGCAATTGTGGCTGCTTTAAGAATATTATTTCAAGTCGCAAATAAATTATTCAAATACAATCTGGAATAAATGAGATACAAAGACTCCAAAACAAAATAGCAAAAGAGAGAAGCACATCTTCCCGAAATTTAAATGGAAACTAGGGAAGATATAAGAAAGTTCTGTATCTTTCAAACATTAGTTACTGTTTTTAAAATTAAAAATAATATCATGAAACACAATCTTGATTTAAACTGCACATAAATATTAGAACCATGTTCTTTAGAACAGAAAGAAGAACAAGCTCTATACTCAGTTATGTTATAAGAATATACAACAATTTACGAGAACAAGTAAGAAACTGTGATTCATAATATAATTAACCTTAAAGCAATGGTGAAAACCCTGTTAATACAATAATGAAGTACATATGTACTTAAGATATGTTGATATATGTATGTACATAGTTTTAAGATTTAAAAAATAAAGTATTTGTATAGGTTCTATACACGCAATCAATACAGGGTGACAATTAATAAGTGTATACAAGTTTCTTCGCGCTATAGGATTTTTTTTAATTCTTGTATTATTCTACGTAATCGAGAGAATATCTGATTTAATTTTTATGTGGTCTAGATTTCATTTAGTTATTTATTTTACAATGTCAAATATTGGGTCAGCTATTATAACATTAGGCAAACGTAATTGTGATATTGCGCGGCAGCTTCGCACTGCTTCTTTCATTATTTTCTCGTGCAGTTAAACGGTTTAAGGAGCTGGGTCATGCAGATGATCGCCCAGGAAGAGGCATAAAACTCATCAAAACTGGCATCAATCGTGAATTAGTTCGACTCATAGCGAAAAACAAACTAGGACTCAATGCTTACAAGCTTCAGAAACGCCAGTTGCTTACGGATGAAAACACATGCGTACTACTGCAAAGATATCGCCTGCTTCAATGTCCGGCAGCAGGAAATGGGTGGGAGAAATTCGTCTTCACAGATGAAAAGTTTTTTTAAGCGCATAACGGTCAAAATGATCAACATAGTTAAAATCCGCAATCCGTCATGGTGTGAGGTGGGACTTGCGCAAATGGCAAGACACCTTTGATTTTTGTGGTATTCCTCTGGGCCCGACAGCACCTTGGCGATAATGATTGAATGCACCAGCCCACAAGCGGCCAAATGTTTAGGATCATCGTGAAGTGTGATATTTCTTTAATTTAGTAGTCTTAATTTATATTTTCTTAAAAATGCTGCACAGAGTATTAACTCTTCTCCCAGTACATTATAGTCTAGTTAACATGCAAGGTTTTTGTTTCTGAAATTTTATACCAATGATATTTTTTTCTTTTTAATGGCACAACAGCCCATGGGCCGACCTAGGCCGAGCTTTTCGCTAGCAATTGATATTACTGTCAATAAAATCAGTGTACCGATCCATATCTTAATCCTGTAAATTGATACAATATTTCAATGCTCTCTCAGTTGAATACCTAAAGTAAGAGGACTTTATGTGTTGCCTGTCAACAAAATTTATAATTAAGACTTTTCTTTGTACCTATAATCCAAAAAAATTACAACTTTCTGTGTACAACAGAGTAATTATGAAATATTGAAAGTGGATGTTGTGTTGAACGATTTTACTGAATGAAGTTAGAGTTTGCTTAAGTAAATATATGAATTTCTGGAGATAAGAATGTGTTGTCTGAAACAAAGGTGTTTATCATGGAAAGATAAAATATCCCACTACCTAACCCCATTCTCAATGGTATTTGGTACACGCTTACGCAATGAATACGTTGACATGGCCAACTCTCACCTTAATATTCAGTTTAAAAAACAGGACTTGCTGGACTTATTTAGCAAAAAAGTTTACAGCAACTTCCTCTTTCAGTATTGCACCACGGTTAGTCTGTTGCATAAACACTGTTTGACTGTGTTATTTGTGACTGCCTAGAACAGTATCAGTTAAAAGCTTGGTAGGAGAAAATAATAATAATTCCAACATCGGACGCTTCTATAATAATATAAGCGCTTTATACAATCTTAATAAAACTTTGAGTGGATAATAATAATTTTTTAACTCATGAAAACTGCCAAATTTTTGGGTTTGCTTAAGCTGCTTTCAGACGAGACGGCGACATTGTCTGAAGACATATGAAAAAAGTCACGACAATCTTCATGCCCTGTGGAAGCTCTAAAATATAGTATTAGGAAATTTTATTGTGTCTTCAAAGGACTCACCTTTTTTCGGATAATTTCTAACTACTATTACTATTATAAAATCAAAAGCACGATCAGATGTTTCAATAAACTATGTATTTATATTATGTACATTTCTGTGAAGCACATTATTTTTTTTCACCAATAAATATATTGTCGTGTATTCGTCCAACCATTTCAAAGGTAAAAAATTCCTTTGAAATGGTTGGAGACTCTTTTGCCCTATTCATGGAGATTTTTAAAAAAGTAAGTTTCGCCGAATCGTGAAAACTGGAAAATATCACACATGTAGATGGGGTCTTTTCTGCATTACTGCAAAAGAGTGCCCCATCTATTATTCCCGTTCTTATTGAAATCTTTAGAGCTGGGCTCGCATGGGGAACTATTCCCGACAAATGGAAAGAAGTAATAGTCAAGTATATCCCCAAGGTGGGAGGCAGACCCAGTGATCTGCTAAAATCTTATTGCCCCATTAGCTTCACCTCTTTTCTCTTGAAAACTATGGAAAAATTAGTGGAAAGCCATATAAGAGAAGGGTATTTTTCCCAGAATCCTCTACACAAATCAGCGCATCAGGAGCGAAAATCCACTATAGTACACTTGCTATTTGTAACATAACAGAGAAAATACCATAGACTACTCCCTAGAACAGAAAGAGTTTGCTGTAGTCTGTGTTCTCGATATTGAAGGGGCATTTGACAACACAGATGTTGCACATATCGAGAGATGTATACATGGCAAATGTGTAGATAATACAACATGCAGTATATACTTAAAGCAAGAGTCATTAGCTCAGCTTAAGAAGACACCGGTGTAAATGCTCAAGTTACTAAAGGCTGTCCTCACGGTGGAGTATTATCCCCACTCCTGTGGTCCATTGTGGTTGATGAGCTCCTTCGACGTCTTAGCTCAAAAGGCTTTGAGGTGCAAGGATACGTTACGACGTCGCGATCCTTATCCACGGCAAATATTAAGATGCAATCTCGTATAGGTTACAAGAAGCCCTAAATTTAGTAGCTGAGTGGTGTGGAGAACCAGGCTCCAAAATTAATGCTAAAAAAAACAATGTAACTATTTTTACTAAAAAGAGAAACAAGGAAAGCCTTCGGGAACCAGTTGACTGTAATGAAGGTACACCATTTTCAAGCCAGTTTAAATACCTTAGAATAATTCTAGATGCAAAATTAACTTTGAGTCTTCATCTGGAAAGTATAATCCATAAGGCAAAGCGGCGCTTTGGACCAGTAGAAGCCTAATTGACAAAAACTGTGGACTCAGTCCAGAACTCAGTCTTTGGATGTAACATATGGAGCTCCAGTATGGTACAAACAGGCTCAGCAAAAAACAACTAAAGAAAAACTCTGCGAAATTCAGAGGCTTGCCTGCGTCTCAGTAACAGAAATAATGAAAACCACACCAACAGCAGCATTAGAAGTTGCATTGGGCCTGCCATCACTACACCTAGTGATAAAATAAGAGGCATTGAAGTTCACTGTTAAGCTTATGTTGCAAGACAAAGGTACTGAGAGAAAAGTCAAACATTCTGCTCTTGGAAAAGAATTGACTAAAGAACAAAACCTTAAGATCCGAATGAATGTTTCGTTCCTATGAAACTCGATATAACTTGCAACACAACTTATAAGTTACATTCCCTAGTAGAAATACTTGGGAAAGGGAATGTCCTCGCTTTGTTGGAGACTACCATCTGTGGTACACAGATGGATCAAAAACAAACGAGGGAGTTGGGAGTGCCTTCAACTACTGATCAAGCTAGTATCACAAAATAGAATCCATCTAAATTCGGTGCCTGCACATAGTGGTATTGAGGGCAATGAAATGGCTGACAAGCTAGCCAATCCCATTCTGCGACTCGCCATGGGGTTTTGTAAATCTCAATCTTAACACATAGCTGAACAGAAAGGTCCAGGCCACCTGGGACGACACCTCAGGAAACAGACAAGCCAAATCATTCATGCCAAGTGTATCAAACTTAAGAACAAAACAACTCTTGATATTAAACAGAAACGGAATCCGAGCTGTCACGGGATTTCTTACTGGGCACTGCCCAGTTAGGAAAGATCTTGCTAACATGGGAATAACTTGGGACGAATTCTGTAGATTTTGTGACGAAGACGAGCAAACGGCAAAGCAAATTCTGTGCCACTGTGAAAAGCTTGCTTAGGCAATATAACTACCAGTGATATCTCAGCATTTATAAATGCTACAAGCCTAGGAAGTGTATCTTAGGATGTTCCATGGGCTCAATAAGCCTTTTTAGGTCGTAGTGATTTGGTGCCTTGTACCCAGCCCCTGTTTCAATCTAATCTAATACCGCAGCCGCCGACGTAATGTTGTTTACAAAATTTCTGTGGCCACATTTACTAAACAATTTGTTTAACTATAGTAAATCCTGGCTAAGTACATCTCCTCTTAAGTTCAATTCCCGCCTAAGTGCCTGTAATTTGCTGCATCTTACTCTTTTCTGTAATTTTACATAAATAGAAATTTCTCCTTTTAAGTTCCTCTCACTTAAGTACCACTATTCCTTAAGTGCAACTAAATATCATGCTCGTATAAAAAATTGCTTGAAATTTGCCTCTTTTAAAATAACTTTAAGTGGCTGTTTACACTAGTGCCAGCTTGACAGATCGTGCGAGAGAGATGGGTAGAAAAGTAAGGTAGTAAGAAAGAAAGCGCAAAAAACTTACTTTTCTATCTATCACTACATATATGTATGTATATAATTGACTAAATTTTAAGCATTTTAATTTTTTTCCTCCACTCAGACCACTACCTGGTTGCAACCAAGGTCTGCATACGTGTATGTGTAGCAAATCGCGGACGGTTAGGAACTAAGAGGAAGCTGTATGTCGAAAAGCTGCAATTACAACAGGCAGCCGAAGTCTTCGCCAATCGACTCGAGTGTCGCGATGCTACTGAAGCAAAAAACGCTGTTTATAGAGCCACCCGGCAGTCAGTTGCAACACGAGCTGCTAAGGAGCGATACAGAGAGTTGAGGAGAGAGGAGAAACGTATTTTCAGGAGCAAGAAAAGAGATGCAGAAAGACGGGAACGAGGTCCGAAAATTCTTTGAAAGGATATTACGCTTGACTGATGATTTGACCACCAGGACCTCTTCCTGCAAGAATGAAGATGGAAATCTGGTGACAGATGTCCAGGGCATAATGAGATGGTAAATCCACCATCGACCAGATATTCGTTTTTCATTCGTTTTTGCAAAATGACACTGACCGACACCACCAGCGCAGTGAAAATTGGGACAGACCTCTCCGCGCCATTTGTTACCAAGAGAGGTTTCCGACAAGGTGACCCCATATCGTGTGACTTTCAACCTTATGCTAGAGAAAATAATACTAGCTGCGAACATCGATATCTCTGGTACTATTTTCTACAAGAGTGTCATGCTGCTAGCATACGTTGATGATATTGACATCATTGGCACCAACGCGCAAGAATCAGTTCAGCATTCACCAGGCTAGGCCTAGGGTTTTGTGTCATTAAAAGAAAGAAGAAGAAAAAGAAGCTTAAGAACTTAGACGTATTTTTGCAAGTAAACACTAAACTCATTAGATAGTATATATCCATCCAGTGCAGTAGAAAAATGTGAAGATATGGGAAAAATTCGAAGGAAAAAGTATCGTACTTAAAAAACATTGATGTCAACGTATTCTCACAAATTCACATAGGAAGTGAAGTTAAGAATCCTTCATGTTAGTTAACTAAAGTATGCATACATACGTGCATCAGTATTTCAATTAATTATTGTAACGATATTTCTAGAAAGTGCACATGTTTATGGATGGATATGATTAGTAATCTGCAATGGTATACACATATATGTATGTATTACTTATACACATCTACGCCATCTAGTGACTTCGGAATGAATTAGAATAGAGACTCCAAAAATGCTTGGAGGTTCGTGGCCATTCTAATTTTACGTGGGTACTTTAACTAATGAATGTTCGTGACAACGATGTAATCTGTGCTATAAATACGACTGCAGAAATACGGGGATTCACATGTCGACAGTCTTAGTGTAAACACAGAGTGTATAATATAATTGTGAAGTAATTTTTTAGTGATTTGTTAAGTGATGAATTAAATAAAGTTGCAATAATGTTTTTTAAATAAACATTAAAAACTAGAAAATCGTAACAACTCGTGTCAGAAGGAGAATGAAGAATGGCCAGCATGATGGGAATGATGCGCCAATTAATGCATCATGAAAGCGAGCAACTAAGTGAGCAGCAATAAACTGAGCAGAGGCAGCTAATTGAGTACATCGACAAGAAATTCGAGAACAGCTCTGCTCCTAATATTGAGAAGCTGGAATTAAGGACCAGAAGGTATAGGAAACATCGATGCGAACCAAAAAATTAGATGAAGCTTTACACAAAGACTTACAAGAAACAGTAAACGAAATTGATCGGACATTTTCGGAGATGGAGAAGCAAATTAAGCAATTGCAAGTGAACGAATCGACAGCAACTGTGGTCCATATTACAAAATTTAAGTCAACTACGTTAATATAAAACGAGCCAGTTCAGAGGGGCATGAGCTAACTCCCACAACTGCTCCAAAGTACTCATATCACAAATACATCGACAGTCAAATAGCATTGCTATCCACGGACAATTGGAAAATAAAGAGTACGTGCTGGCATTGGAGACAGGCGCATAAAACTCCATTATAAAGAGTGGTTTGGTTAATAAAGTACAGCCCTTGAAGGGAATAAGATTACGTTATGCAACTGGTGAGGATGCACAAGTACTTGGAAAAGTCTCAAAGCGAATACACATAGGCAATACTGAGATAGAGCATGAATTTATTGTGGCAGATATCGAGGTAATCATGGAGTGAATTTCATGATATGCCATGGTATTATACTAGATTTGCGCTGCAAGCTTCTTAAGTATGCAAACATGGAACTGCCATTAAACGTTAACAACGGCACAAGCAGCGGTATAAGGAAGATTTGCATATGCCCAACATAAAGAAAGATTCCATGACAAGACGACCGTGTAAGGAGGAATGGGGATATTCTTTAAGAGCTGAACAAAGGAAAGACACTGTGGCCATCCAGCAGAAAGTTAGACAGCTGAGAAACTGCGTAAAGAGCAGAACGCCGATGTAGATCTCGCTGTAATTATGTAGGGTAAAGAAAGGAGCATCAGGCCCACTTGGAAGACCAAAATTTCAAAAGCGTATTGGGCGCAATGGCGGAGTGCCACAATGGGTGCAGTGGTGGGCATCTAGTGAATACGAACACAGTGGGAAATATCAAATAGGTACACACACATATGTAGTTATTATACATTGCGCCATCTAGTGACTTCGGAATTTATTAAAATAGAAACGACAAAAAACCTTCGAGGTTCGTGGTCATGGTATTTATCGTGGCTATGAAAATGTTAGTGTAAACACAGAGTGTGTAATATAATTGTGAAGTAATTTTAAAATGTTTTTTTAA
Organism: Palloptera scutellata; assembly: GCA_958295655.1. Taxonomy (NCBI): domain Eukaryota; kingdom Metazoa; phylum Arthropoda; class Insecta; order Diptera; family Pallopteridae; genus Palloptera; species Palloptera scutellata. The sequence goes on from OY282450.1 coordinate 59,832,068, forward strand.
GTGGTGAATTTAATAAAGTTGCTATAATTTTCTTTTATGGTATAAACAATCCAGTATTCGAACCTCTTTTATTAACTGAGAATAAATACACATTAGTAATTAGTTAATTGTAACAATATAAATTCCAATTGAATTTAATATTATATACTTATTTGTACTTTATATAGTTTCTACGCGATAATGGAGTTTGGACCAAAACAAGGAGAAGCTGACCATGAAAAGTCACAAGTTGCAGAATGGTATGCCGAAAAAAGCATTCTCATTACTGGTGCTACAGGTTTTATGGGAAAAGTATTGGTGGAAAAACTTTTACGAAGCTGTCCTGATATAAAACTTATTTATTTACTAATAAGATCAAAAAAAGGTGTTGATCCAGTCTCGAGAAAACAAACATTTTTTAGTTGTGTGGTAAGTGGAACCAATTACGATTACTAAAATACAGTATGGGCAACTTTAGTAATATACGGGGAGCATTGACAAAAAAAGTCTCAAAATATCTAAAGGCTTGTTTCTTAATATTTGGTTATGCTAGTGGAGCACATGAACATACTTTATCAGTGAAGAGTTGGTGTCATGATTGCATCGCTTAAAAACATAGTTAAAATTACTAGAGAGAAGTCATTATCTATTCTATTTTCCAAATATTTTAGATCAAAGCATAATAATTTTTGAATAATCATTGTTTGTGAGCTTTTGATTTGCATACAAACGACTATTGTTAGAGGTTTTTCATAACGATCCAAACGATGTTTTCTATGGAGCGTGATATGTACATATATTTGTACACAGTAAATATGTTTGTAGCGAATATCTGTAAACTTGTGACAAAACAACATCTCGACATACTTATTTTTTCATTATGATTCGCTTTTGATATATTATCGCCAAATTTCTAGTATTTTTAGTTAAAGCTAATACTCTTGAACTCAAGACTACTAAATCTTCATATATAGAGATAGGAGAAGAAAAAGCGATGTGGCTTAGTTGGTAGTGTGGTGGCCTGCTACGCAGAGTGTTAGAGGTTCAAATCTCAGCACAGGTAAAATCAAAACAGTAATAAATAAAATTTTTTTACACGACACCACCTCTTGGCAGGCAATGGCAAACCTACAAGAGTAAAAATTGCCTATTAAAAGCTTTCCAGATCCCTTCTCTCGATGTACAAACGACAAAAAAAGCTCGGTCTAGGCCCTCCATGGGCTGTTTAGACTATTAAAAGAAAAAAAGAAGGAGAAGAAAAGCGCCGAAAGGAGAGATATGTTATTTTGTCAAGAGTCAGCTAAAATTATGTGTTGGTACACAATTTAAACTCTTAAAATATTCAACAAGATTGAATTGTTTTTATTTCATTTAAAACATTTAATATGTAAAATAAGATTAATTACACAGTGCATTAATGTAATGTTTATATTTAATTGCAGATTTTTAACAACATTTTAGAAACAAATCCTGATATAATAAATAAAATTCATGTGGTAAAAGGTGACGTGACAGATGTCGACCTTGGATTAAGCACAAGAGACGCAAACGATTTAGCCTCAAACGTAGATGTCATATTTCATTGCGCAGCTAACGTACGTTTTGACCAGCCATTACGCCCAATGATGCATATGAATGTTTTTGGCACACTGAAAGTACTTAAATTAGCGGAAAAAATGTGTAATTTAAAGGTTTTTGTTCACGTGTCGACATCGTATTGTCAATGCAATGAGAGCACTTTGGAGGAACGTGCATACCCAGCACCACAAAATCCATATGAAATAATGGAAATGGTGGAAACTATGAATGACGACGCTTTAAATGAAATAACGCCAAAGTTAGTAATTAGTAGACTTTGTTCATAATTTCAAATTTTTTTATTCATTCTTCCAAATCTATTTCGTCCCCTTCAAAGTAATTCCCCTCGGCCCCAATACACTTGTGCCAACGTTTTTTCCAATTCTCGAAACAGTTGTTAAAGCCAATTTCCGGAATAGCCTTCAATGCGCTTAGCGATTCATGTTTAATGTCTTCAATTGACTCAAAACGGTGTCCACGAAGCGGTTTTTTGAGTTTAGAAAATAGCCAAAAGTCACACGGTGCTAAGTCAGGCAAATAGGGTGGTTGCGGAACGATATCAGTCGAATTTTTGTAAAATGGTCTCGTAAAACCAATGCAGTGATTTTGGAACCAATCGTGCATTCACTCTTCTTAGGCCCAAATGATTTTTTAAAATGGTTTTCACTGATCTTTCCGATATTCCAACGATGCCAGTAAGGTCTCTGACTGTTAATCGTCGATTCTCGAGCACCCATTCCTTGATTTTATTGACGTGTTGTTCATCAGTTGATGTTGATGGCCGTCCTGGACGTGGTTCGTCATCAACGCGTTCTCGACCATCTTTGAAAAATTTGTACCAATCAAAAACACTTGCTCGCGACATACAATTATCACCGAAAGCCTTTTGCTGAACGTTTCGGCACCAGAAATTTGATTCCGCACACAAAATTTAATGGAACTTACTTACTTACTTACTTAGCTGGCGCTACAACCGATGATCGGTCTTGGCCGCCTCCACAAAGCTTCGCCAGTCACTTCTGCTATGCGCGCGCTGGCGCCAGTTGATAAGGCCAAGTGCAGTCAGGTTGCCCTGTACCTGGTCTTTCCAACGGAGATTAGGACGTCCCCTTCTGCGTGTTCCTCCACCGTGGTTCGAATAAAACACCCTTCTAGCCGGAGCGCTTTCTTCCATTCGCTCAACATGACCCAGCCAGCGAAGCCGCTGTAGTTTTATAGGAAAATTTTTGACGAAATTTAATCGCGTGTGTATTTTTTTTTCCAAGGCAAAAACGTGGTTGATTGAAAAACATTCAAATGCAACAAGTATTCATGACGAAATATGCACAAAATTGAAAACAAAATAAAGTACCGTTATCAGCAAATCGTGCACAGTAGGCTTCACGCATAGAATTCGCCAAGAAAATTATCAGTATGGTTAGAATTGTTAAAATGTATGTCGTTTCCATTATTTTTTCCATCACTGTACGTTCAACTGAAGTGTATGGGTTGGCTGTGTTATTTTTGATAAACAAGTTCACCAACACTATTTCGATCGAAAAGGCAGAATGCATGTCACCGAATCCGTGGATTTGATTTTGTTTGGCTAGGTGACAGCACAATGGTTGTGCTGTACGAAATATCATTCTCGTTCTTCATCAAGATCATGGCTCGCTTGACTGTACGCACTATAATTTTCTTTAACTCATCGACCTTAGCAATATTGTACTTCGCCAACCAAGCGAATCAAACCTTGGGGTGGAAGGCATCAGCTAGCATATATTATTATAGTTAACGCTCAAGTCCGTTAGCGGAAGAATTTTAACGTTAATGGTTTTCGAAATTAACCTAAAAGTTAATCTTGATCCAAAAATTAAACTTGGTTAATTAACGATTGACGGATTATCGATTTTCTAACCAGCTGTTCGTACCGACATATACATATTTAAACTCTATCGCCAAACGTAAGAGTATTATGCATCGAAAACATAGTGTCGATTCATCGGAAATTTTCGATGCAATGTAAAAGCTGTCAATGAACTCGTAAATCGATATTTTCTTCCGATGTATCGTATTCTTACGAATTCTCAATCTGCATATCCAAAATTTAATTAAACATTCCATTCACCAAAAATTTTTTTTAAACGGCATCACCTCTTGGCAGTAAAAGCAAAGTATAAGAAACAACGTACATAAATAAGAATTGCACCAAAAATTTAAGTAACTATAACTTGTTTGTTTATGAATGATTTTTAAAGGCTATAAAAGTTCTGCAAATATGTGTACCACACCAGAATATTAGGTGAAAATAATCACACACACCAACTAGCGAAAAAATCAAGAACTGCACTGCTTTCTCCGCGTGGGATACTGAGAGCAATTAAATGTGTGTATGATTTTACTCGTAGTACCTGCGAAATGAGTGAATCAGACTCGTGTCATTTCTTAATACATAATAACCGTATCGTAGGAATCAACAATAGCTTTATCAAGGAAGAAAAGCTAAATCTTGAGTAACGTTTTGTTATTGCCAAAACAAACAAAAAATTTAAAGGTGCGTTTGCATTAAAATACTAAATTGTTATATTTCATTTCATGTACCATATTTGGCAAATACATAAATTCATACATACATATATCTAATTCATGCATAGAATAAAAACTTCGAAAAAACAATGCAAATTAAACATAAAAACAAACAAAATTTACAAAGAAGAAGGCACGCTTCGTAAAGTATTCATGAAATATTTATCAAGAGAACTGACTACACACAAAAACGCTAGCTCAGAATAAATTTCTGAACGTTATTGTGCTGAGTGGTAGAAAAGAGAAAAACGACAAATTATAAATATATAGAACAGTGTCGTATGTCTGTTACAATAATACTATTCAGTGAAAATATTTGTAATTCTTGTAATGGTAATTCTCAAATACATTTTCAAATATTAGTTACTTCTATAGATTATTGAAAACACAAAGGAATAACAATAAGACCACTTTGAGGATTCATGGCTGGTTCCCAAACGATGGTCTGATCTGCCTGTACTAAATACATGGTTGTTATTCTCTCTATGGCAATCTTAATGTTCAATGGAAGCCTGTATAAAATTCATCCATCTTTGATAAACTGGCCAAAAATTCCAAAAAAAATATTTTCCAAATTAAAAATAAATACAAACAAAATATATCCAAGAGATTTGAAAGTACAATCTAAATTACAAAAAGTAATGAAAGAATATATTTTATATAACAGAAAAATAATAGCCAGATTCATGTAAACTCGTAAATGCCTCTTAAACCTTGTAAACGAGTTTATATGACTCCGCAGATTAATTATTTGGCTCTCTTTGGGGTTATAATTTTATCCGATGCATCGAAAACATCAATGTTTTTGCCCGACGTAGGCCCACGATGCATTATATCAACATTGGTTCATTGGTTATCATAAAAATGTAATCATATTTCAACAAAAATTATAACTTATACATATGTAATGGAAGATCAGGTAGGACTTTAAAAGCTTAAAAACTATCACGTTGCAGCTGTGAGATGTCAATTTTTCTATTTATAATTTATTTATTTAATATACGTAATAAAAAATTATTACGGTCGTTGGTTTTTTATTCCCGAATCATGCCTAAACGCTGAAAAAGTTCTCCCACTCAGATTTCAGTTTCTTTTTTCGATTTTATATGTTTATATGTGGAATGATGGGAGCGACTGAGAAACTTCTCACATACAAATTTTAGTTTTATTTTTCGATTTTATAGGTTCTAAAATACATTATTTTTTTCGTTTTATTTATTTAAAAAAATTTGACTGAACATCAGTGTTTTGACAGTTGCAATTGTACACTCCAATGGACCAATAATTCTTTACCTGTTGAAGAAATTTCCAGTGCATTTCACCGTCCTCCGATTCGGGAGAATACTATAATTATTCCATAATTATATAACTTTTTATAAATTTTAAAACTTTATGGTTAGTATGCTTTAGCTCGACGATTTTTCCGCAATCTCCTTTGTAAATTTTTTCCATCGTCGAGAGGAGCTTTTACACACACCGTTTTCTACCTACCGGTTTTGAATTTCTATTTGTAAATGTATTATACATATGTACATGTTGCCATACTGTATATAAGTAGTACATATATGAATTAAATTGTGAAGACATGCTGTTGGAAGCAAATATCAACAATCGGCGCTACCTACCATTGTGACTCGTTAACTCTCATCTTCTTTCCCTCGCCAAAAAACAGAAACACAAATCGGCTTGTGTAAAAACGAACTTATTTCGACGTTTAACTGTAGCCAGAAAATAATGCCAAAAACATGCTTTGACTAATTACGACAACCACATGGCTTCATTCGCTTGCTTAGTCAAACTCGCCTCGTGTTCTCTTCGTTTTTTCATATGCTGTACTAATAATAGCAATAACAATGCTTAGATGCTTAGAGTTATTACAGCAACCACAAGACATCTACAGCACAAGCAGTAGTTGAAATTTATAAATTTCATAACTTGCAAGCAATTTTCCATAAATCTCACATTTCTCAATCTGAATTTGTTTAATTTGTCCCACAAGCATTAAAAGCTAAATACTTCGTTAGAAAAAACAGAAACCTACATAAATAAATTGACTGTCCTCCATTTCACACACCCATCTTACCGAATAGCGTGTTCTACATAAAACGAAAAAAAAAAAATTTCAGCAGAAGCGTTTTTTTTTTCACTATGGAATCAGATTAAATAATTTTTCCCAAAAAAACACACACATAGAGACGTTTTCTTTGTTAACTATTTAACATTTAATATATACTTAGTTTTTGTTTTTATTTCATAGGTTATTAAATGGACTACCAAACACGTATGCTTACAGCAAAGCTCTTTCTGAAGATTTAATTTTTAGATATGGTGGAAAGTTGCCCATTATTATAACAAGACCATCAATTGGTTAGTAGCCATGAATTTTAAAAATTAATTATTTTTTAATTAATTTCATTTGTTTTAACAGTCACTGCAGCTATTAAAGAGCCTCTACCTGGCTGGATAGAAGGGGTCAACGGTCCGACTGGTCTAATGATTGGAGCTGCTCGTGGTATTATACGTTCAATGCACTGCAATCCTGATTATTCGTCAACAGTTATCCCAGTAGATACAGCAATAAATGGATTGATACTAGCTGGTTATACACGAGCTAAATCAAATTCGAACGGTGTAGACTTTTGTAATTTATGCATTTCAAAGAAAGCCCTGTTTTCATGGGGTGAAAGTATTGAAACCGGAAGACGTTTCTTCTACGAATTACCCTTAAGTTACGCCTTATGGTATCCAAATGGCTCAATTAAGAAAAATTATTATCATCATTTGTTTTGTGTAATATTTTTCCACTATTTGCCGGCGTATTTCATAGACTTCTGGCTGTTTTTATTTGGACAAAAGCCTTTGTAAGTTTAAGAGATATGATTAAATATGAATTAAATTACAATCAATTTAATTATTATAATTTCAGTTTGGTAAATATACAAAATAAAATATCGACTGGCCTAAAGCTTTTACAGTATTACACAACAAAGGATTGGGATTTTAGAAATGAACAATTTCAGCGAATGAGTGATAAGTTGAATCATGCTGATCAAGAATTGTTTGATACATCTGTGGGTCAAATTAATTGGGAGCAGTATATACGTGGCTACATTATCGGAATGCGTACTTATATACTAGGAGAAAATGAGTCCACTATTCCTCACGCTAGAAAAGTACTGCGTAGATTGTATTCACTGGATCGTATAGTTACTTATACAATATATGGCCTTATATTCTGGTTTTTATGGACTCATATGGATAACTTTATTGAACGCAGCGATGAACTTATTCGATCTTCATTGCAGATTGTTTACAGAGCTAATAATGAAACCTTGTATATTTAAAGTTTTAATGAACATACACTAAATTGTTAAACAAAACAGATGTACATACATATGTATATAGGTACCTATGTAAATAATAGGTAATAAATTATCTGAAGACTCGTCAAAAACTATGGCAAAATATATTTTCATTGAACGTTCGTTGAAAATTTACTACTACAGTACGCTGAGTGCACAATCAAAAATAGAAATATTTCTACAAAGAACCACACAGTGATACGTCCTCATATAACAAATGGGCAAAACTAGAATAATGGATCCGATTGTGATGAAATTTCTTCACTTTGTGGATTAGTGGTCCTCTGAGTTCAAAAATAAACTCAGCGAACTTTGATCGAACCTCTACTTTGAGTTTGAAAACAGTAAAATTTGTTAATTTAAGAATGTAGTTACTATGTACATATATATTTGGAATAACTCAATTTAGCAATCGGTAAATTTGTTTTATTTTCTGTTATTATACTTTAGAAGAAATAAACTAATCGGAAGATATCAGCAAATAAGAAATAAGATCCTTATTGATATGAATTCTTGAGTCTTTTCTTGGATGCGACGATCGAATACTCCTCATATTTTAATGTTTCGCTTGCAATGCCTTCCTCAGACAAATTACCTGAAATTACAAATATTTATATAAATTATGAAATTGAAGTATAAAAATAATTACCACTACTATAATAATTGCTTCTGCTCTTAGGGATTAAAAGGGCCAAAAATCTTCCGGGATTCCGAAATTTGGCTCTTCTAGTATATGCAAAACAAAAATAAAAGAAAGCACTTAACTATTACTACAGTACACTTTCATATGTTTTATTGTTTATCAATAAATTCTAGGCTATCCAAAGTACGCTAAGTTTGTTTGAACTGAAGTCTGAAGAATTTAAAATTGAGTTTTTTCAAAAGTGGAAAAAGTGGAAGTTTTTCTTTAATATTATAGTTAAAGTTTCAAACTTATGTCTAAGAAAAAAAAGCTATTTTCACACACATTTTTTATTTTTTCAATCAAACTTTGGCGTTTTTTGTGTTTTACCAATAAAAACATTGAGTTATTATAAGCTCTACAAAAAATGTATTTACAAACATTTTGAAATAATTTATGTTTTGTTAATTTCTCTATGAATATTCTTTTAAATGTTGTTTATTTGAATTGAATCGTGGGCAAAATGTATTTTTCCTGTAGAGAGCCTAAAAATTCTAGTCTTATGCTGCAAATTTCTTGCTCAGAAAGGCCAACTTTCCAAAGCTCCTGCTAGAACAGTAATTACTTAATCCAAAAAATTTATCTACTGTTTTTCTGATTGAAATATTATCTTTCCAAAAATACCAAATACTTGGATATTTACGACATAAAATTTTTGAGCTTTTGCCTATTAGGTGCATTACGGTGCTTTCAAAGGCGTTTGACAGAGTGTGTCATAAAGCACTAGGTTATATAAAACGGATAGCTTCTCTCTGCGCCGTTGGTATCTTAGATTAATTTTATTTGTCAATGTCACTCACACAGAGAAGCTGTGAAAATTCCAACTAGTTTTCCATACAATTTTTTGTTTTTGTATCTGTACTATGCTCAATTATACGATTCAATTTCTTCAAAAATCGGTTTTCGGGTTTTCCGAATAGTAGCAATTTGAAAATACCAGTTACTAATTTCGATGTTGATGAAAACCAATTAAATCAGTTTTTAAAAATAAATTTTGGGAGTAATTACAATATTAACTATACTAAAAATTTATTGGAAAGATACACGTGGTTCAACTATTAGATACACCTATTAATATTAATTATTTTTGTTTGTGAGTTCAGTTTTATCAAATTTTTCTTTTTAATAAAAGATTTGCACAAAATGCATAATATTTCCATTAAAAGTAAGTAAGTAAAGTAAGCATAATATTTCCTTAAATTTATTTTTCAAATTTTAATAAAGAGAAATAAATTTAATTTTTACATTTACTGGACTGTGCTGCACATTTTTGAAACAGCTGTTTTTAAGTTAAGTGTTGCCTACCAATAAAAATTATAAAAATCTATTCAACTTCTTTGAATTTAACCGAGCACCTTTCGATTTCTGTAATTCTCATGATGCGTTCATTAGGTGTGTTAACTACATTTTCCAACCTTAAATAAACGAAGGTTGGAAAATGAAAATTATATAAATAAAGGAGGCTTAATTTATAAAGTGGTAGATGGGTATGAGTTGCTAGTGGTTCCTAGATTGATGGATGGAAAATCATTGGCAACGCTCACGATACTGGTCATTTCGCTGCACAAAATACCATATACAGCATTAGGAAAAGCTATTTCATCGCTCATCTGAAAAATAAAGTCACAGTCAAAACTCAGGGTGTACCCCTATGAATGCAGAGCATTGTGTTGATTAGAAGGAAGATTGCTATGTGTGAAGAAGAAGTAGTTATGAGCGTTTGTTTTAAATTTGCAAGAGTCATAATAATCGGGGAAAATATTTGTAAGGAGCTTATTCCAAATAAGCGTGGTACCACAGTTAAAGAACTTTCTCAGCTCAGCAGAATATCTATTGCGAAAGTAACGGTAAAACAGAGAGACTCAAGCCACGTTTCGACGATATTCCAAGGAGTCAATAGAGCTGGAAACTCTACTGTCTCCTATTTTCTTTATCGTTCGATATTGGATACGGTCCAACATCGTAAAGTTCCAGCCCATAGGTGCGAATTAAACTCCAATTTAGGACGTATGTAGGTGGTGTAGATCATGCGAACATCAATCGGAGTGAAATAGTTGTTACACCCCCTAACGAAGTGGAGACTCTTGGCTGCTTCTTTCGACATGTCAAAAATGTGTTTGTTCCAACGAACATAACATTGGATGGACATCCCCAGAACATCAAAGGTCGCTGTCACCGCAATAGCTACCCCACCCATATCTAGGGGGTTAACGGGTGTTGAGAAACTCGTTTGTGAGATAACAGACAACATTGGCTCTTAAGCGCATTGAACTTAACTCACTCCATTCAAAGATTGACTGTAGATCTTTATTGAGGGAATCATTCATAACATGTCTTTTCCTATCAATCTTCAAAGAGTTAAGGCGTTTTGAACAGCTATATGAATGAGAAATGGTGCTGTCATCTGCAAACGATTAAATAGGATTCTTCGTTAATGAGAGTGTCATTAATGAAGACAAGGAAAAAATTAGGGGAGAGGACTGAATGCTGCGGCACTCCAGCATTAACGGCAAGGTCTTCCGAAAGAATGCCGTCTATCACAGCAAGTATACAGCGGCCACTTAGAAGATTTCGATAGAAACCAAGTGAAAGTTAACTACACTTTTCATGACTTTGGATAGCGTAGAACAGATTGCGATGGGGCGATAGTTCGCAGGGTCCGTAGCCTTTTTAGGAACTATTTGGACATTGGCAACCTTCCAGCAAGATGGAAATACAACATTTTTGTATGAAATGTTGAAAAGATTGCATAAAGGTCGCGCCAGCGTTGTCACACAAACTCGCAATACATGGGCTGGAATGCAATCGGGTCCCGAAGCCTTGTTTATGTTAAGAATAAGAATATTAAGGATAGCTCAAGAAAGAGAAAGAAAGAGTTGGAATTGATGAAGACGTTTGGTTCTTTACTCTCTTTACAAATGACCAAAAGTTCTATTTATGGAATTTTAAGACTTTAAGAATCTTTTCGCGCTTTAAACTGACATTACAGCGATTCCTTTTCTGCTTACGCAACTGTTACGTACATTGACAACTGCATAAAGTATATTATCTTTAACAAGAAGGTAGGGTGCATGCACTGCATCGACAAAAGCGTTCGTCCTCCCCGAGCACTGGGCCCAATCGACTCCACCTCGAAACAATACAAATACCTTTTCGCGATGGTGGATGGTTTCTCAAAGTTTGCATGGGTGTTTCCAACCAAAAATACAGGCGCTGATGTGGTAGTTCCCTGTTTAAATGATTGATCT